>OX276388.1:13622200-16122200 GCA_946251805.1 Cybosia mesomella | reverse complement strand
TGATTCTGTTGTCATCAATTAATTTTAATGCACCCATTACAGCGATAAATACTGATGATCAGTATTATTAGAATTACTATTAATAGAATTAGAAAGAAAGTAAACTTATGGTGGCTCACAAATCAATTGGTTCGACTGTATATACATAAACTCTACAACTTTGCTGTCAAACTAAAGATTTACTGTTACTAGGTTTGTGATGATTTATTTTTTGTTTTTCAGGTTCCCATCGCACTATGCATTTATTTCCGAATCCAGCAAAAGATAAGGAGCGTTTTAATCAGTGGGTTTTATCAATTGGTGGTGATATAATCGGCTTAGATAATGAAGACATATATAAACATCGCAGTGTCTGTCACTCACACTTTGTAGAAAAATTTTGTTGCAGATTTGATCGGTTAAGTAACATTGCAGTGCCTACTTTAAATTTGCCAGGTTAGTCTTCATCAAAAATTTGTTTTTATCATCATCTCAGTTTCAATATAAGGCACACTGCGTGCAACATATATATTTTTTTAATATATATTTAGGCGTTTTTATAAGTGACCTCATCCTGCCCGATGGCAAGCCAGGTGAAGTCCGTCCAAGTACATCAAGGCCACCAACTTAAGATCTAGATTCGAAATTGGTGGTCTTCAGTTTGACGGCCTTAGAGTCCTGGCTGTGCAGTTGCCGATCCCCGAACGCAATCCAACTTAAATTGTATTACTACAACTGCATGGTGGTACCTACCCGGTCCATAAATGTGCCACCGGTAAGTGCAGTGATAGTTTCTGCATGCTCCCTTAGCCTCTTACGACACCACAAGGCGAATAATGGTAAATCGTGGACTGGGCATTGACCTATTTGTAGGCATTGCCCAGTCTCTAACTACCCCTTCACGACTATATCAGTCGTGAAATAATAAATGCAGGTATATATGAGTGATTACTCAGGTTTTGTATGTATGCAGCAGACAAGCAATGAGTATGTAGAAACAATCAATTGAGCCAATAATGGGATAAAGGCTCCAAAGAGCACCATTGCTTAAAAAGAAAGACATTTGGAACAACAATTTACTGTCTTTCATTACTATAATAACATTCTGTTATATTAAAGTAAATATATATGTGCTAGTAAGGTATGTTAGCATCAAAATATCATTACATTTTTAATTCATACATATGTAAATTTCTGTTTCAGGACTTTCCTCTATTCCAAAATTTACATTTGTTGAAAGAAGGCCTATGCGACAATTACAAAATCTTCCAACAAATACAACTTCAATTGTATCTATGCCTTCAGCCACTGTGTCCTCACCCATACCGTCTACTTCCGCATCTGTAGCAGGTATTTGAAAATACACTTTATACAATATATTTCTTTCCTAGTCTGTTTGAAAACAAATAGCGTTAGGCTTGTTTTGCTAGTGACAAACCGCGGTTTCACCTGTGAGGTTCCCGTTCCCATGGGATTATCGGAATAAAAGATAGCCTATGTTACTCGGGATAAATGTAGCTTTCCAATGGGAAAAATATTTTAAAATCAATCTAGTTTTTGAGTTTATTCATTACAAACAAAAATACAAATCCTTACTCCTTTGAAAATACTAGTATAAATTTGGAATATTTTTTTTTAATTAAAGAAGCAAGATATTTTTAGATTATGACTTAGATATTTCTTATTCTTATAATGTATTGATTGTAGAATAATATTAACAAGCCATTAAATTTTAGGTCTTCAGATGCACTCACTGGAAAGTGCTCTTGAAGTAATAACTTCAGCGGATAATAATAAAATCAAGAATGACTCTACATTGAGAGAAAATATAGGTAAACATTCTATTTCAGATCTTTATTATTGAATTAGATTTTATTGGAAAAGTAAAATTAGAAAATAGCTTTATATTTACTGGTTCGTCTCATCTTATTATCTTTTTGTAGATCCAGTAGTATCTCAACCATTGCCAGCCAGAAAAGATGGTGTGAAATTCAATACAGGTATTTATATTTTTTATTCTTCTATTAAATAAATAATAAAAATTAAAAAAACCTTAATTTACCTTATTACCTAATTTGAAATTTAATTTTTTTTCAATTCCTCTGTTATTTATAGCTAATTATAGATATTAATGATCAAATGTTAGATTTTTGTTATGTTCAGATTTATGTTAAAGACATTAACCTTTATATTTCTTTTATTTTAGAATTCCACAGAAAGACAGGTTCGGTTGGTATCAAAAAACATATAATAGCAACTCACGAAGAGAAAAAATTACATCAGAAGTTGTTAAAAATCAGGATAAAACTTAGCAAATGTCGCAACAAAATGAAGAAGCAGGCTGCCAACCTACAAGCAGCTAAAAAACTCACATCAAACCCAGCAGTTTTGTCTGCAATGGAAAAACTGCCTAGCACATCTAAGCTGTTAACATTACTACAGTTTAGGGAATCTAAAAAACAAAACAAAGGCAGACGTTTTATGTTGCAAGAAAAAATATTAGCACTTTCCATTTTCAAATTGTCGCCTAAAGCTTATAGGTTTTTAAGAAGAATTCTCATTTTACCAGCACCGCAAACCCTGTCTAAACTAATAAGCCAGGCAAACATAGAACCCGGCATTAATAATAAAATATTTAGCCAACTGAAAAGTGCTGCAGACAAAATGAAACCTGAACACAAATTATGCATTTTGTTGTTTGACGAAATGTATTTAAAGGCAAATTTGTCATACAATGAGAAAAAGGACATGGCAGTTGGGTTTGTGACGGATGGCGTGACAACAAAGTCTGAATATGCAGATCATGCCCAGGTAATAACATTTTACTAATTTTATCACAAAAAACTTTAGCATTGCATTATCATGATATATTTAATATGTGCCGTGTAGTTCCCGGCAGAGTAGAATTGGGCCCCCCATCTCTACCCTAATGGTGTCGTACAAGGGACTAAGGGATAGGGCTGTTTAACATCCGACAATATATATACAGCCCTAGGCAGGGAGGTCAGACGGCGGTCGCTCCCAATCATAGCCGAAAAACAAGCGTACCCCTGGCTCCAAAGTGAAAACTTGGGATGCAACGGGGATTAACGCTCGGATGATGATGATGACTTTATACATAAACTTACTATCTATTAGGTCTTTGATGTCAACCCATTGCATTTGTTTGTTTTTTGTGGCATTTTGTTTATTGTAGTAATTTCTTTGATAACTTTGCAATTCAAACTCAAACTCAAAAGTACTTTTTTTCGTATAGGCTTCAAAAAAGTGCTTACAAATCGTCAAACTCTATTTTTATGCTATTGTTGGATGACATTGTAGTTAGCGCTGAAGAAACATGATATAAATTATAAGTTATGTTTTAATGAATCAGTGATAGGTCACATTGTTATTCTAGTTAAATTATTAATTTCCCAATTTTTTTAAATTTTTATTGTAATATTTGTATAAAATTATTTTATTTTATTTTTAGGTGTTCATGATACGGGGTGTAATGAATAATTACAAGCAGCCCATTTGTTACACTTTTGCTGCAGCAGCCACAAGTGGTCAGCAAATTGCCATCCAACTGAAACAAATTATTAGCCAGCTACAAAAAACAGGCTTAATTGTTGTAGCAACTGTATGCGACCAAGGAACGAATAATAGACATGCTATAAAGCTATTACTGCAAGAAGCACGTGGCATATATTTAAAAAAGGGTCAGGAACCAAGAGAAAATGTTTTTTTGATAAATGACCAAGAGGTGGTGCCCTTATACGACCCTCCACACTTATTAAAGTGTGTAAGAAATAATTTACTGACTAAGAATTTAGAATATGAAAATGAAAATAATACAAAAAATGTAGCAAAATGGGAGCACCTACTTCTGCTGCATAAAGAAAATCCCGGCTATAAGGGTGTAAGGCTTATCCCTAAACTGACCGAAAACCATGTCTTACCAGAAAAAGTCACAAAAAATAAAATGAAGGTGAAATTTGCAAGCCAAATCTTTAGCAGAACTGTTGCAACAAACATGGGATACCTTGCAGGTAATCTTGTATAACACACCCAAAATTTTCCAAGATTCTTGTATATTTTTTATTTCATATGATCATCATCATCCGAGCGTCAATCCCCGTTGCATCCAAAGTTTTCACTTTTTGGAGCTGGGAGTACGCTTGATTTTTGATGTGGCGAGTTGTTTCGGCTATCATTGGGAGCGACTGCCGTCTGACCTCCCAGCCTGAGTTGTGGTTAGTGGTCAACCACAGACAGAGTTGTTCGGGTCGCCTATATAGGCCCTCTGTCTTGACCTAACGACTGTGACAGCCGGGACCAACTTTTAACGAGCCCTCCGAAGCACGGAAGCGTTCAATTGAAATACCACTAAGCGGTCACCCATCCAAAGGCAGCAAGGCAGCCGAGCCTTTCGGTAGCTTAACCCACTGAACGCTTACCGGTCAGTGAGCGAACCTGGCTACGAGCGCTTCATTATTTCATATGATATTTACCATTATTATCGTAACATGAAATAAAATTGTTAAAGCCTACATAAAGTAGGTATATTAAATTTATAAGAAATTATATTTTTATGTAAAAATGGTGTATTTTGTTTTGCAGATAAAGGAATTCTGCCTAAGGAGTGCAATGAAACAGCAGACATTCTTCTCTTTTTTGACAATTTATTTGATTCCATGAACGGAAGTTACAATAAGAAAAAATTTGCAAAGCCTCTCCTCGGACCTGTCACGCAAAAGTCGCAGCACCATAATGTGTGGCAAGAAGCTAAAATTAAGTTGAGAAAAATGAAATTTGTCAATGTTATTTCAAGTAAATCTGAAAATGTACCTACTTTATGTAACTGGGCATGGACACTTGAGGGAATCGAAATTTTATTAAAAAATCTTGAATCAAAATATAAAATAACGTCTGTTTGGATGAGACATTTTAATCAAGACCCAATAGAAAATTTTTTCGGCGCCATAAGAAGCCATGGGTGCCGAAATACAAATCCGACTCCGGACAAATTTGTGAGCGCATTTACAACCCTATTAATTAATAATCTGTCAAGTGTCCATGCCCCTGTTGGGTCTAATTGTGAGGAAGACTTTGGCAGAAATTTGCATGCCCTCGTCGTCACGGATGACTGTAAAGCCACAACGACCTGCAATATAGAATTGATAGATAATATTATAATCGAAGATGTAAAATCAAAAAGTGACCCCCGTATTATGGGGGCCTTACAATATGTTTGTGGCTATTTTATTAGAAAGGTAAAAAATAAAGTTTTTAAAAATTGTACTACTTGTAGAAGCAACACCATTGCGATAGAAGGTGCAGAATATATTAAATATAGAGAATATGCAGGTCGTCAGTGGCTTTGCAGCCCCACTGAATCTATTGTAAATTGTGTGTCAGCAGTCCAGGATATTACATACGCAATTATAAAGCAATGTATTGACAAAAAACATATTAAAGAATTAATAAAGACATATATATTAATGTTGGTAGATTTTAACTTTTTACAATGTGAAGAACATAAAGAAAAAATTGTAATTTTTTTATTAAACATAACGTCCAGATTCTTTTTATATAATTATTGCAAAGATATAAATAAAATATTGAATGGAAAAATGGACTGTTATGACGACGAGGACAGGCTACAAACAAAAGCTAAAAAATATTTTAAAAAATGTTTAAAAAGACCGAGGAAATAAAAAAAAAAACTTAATGTGTGTTTTCATTTTCAAACTAAGAATTAATAATAATTAGCTGTACTTGTTGTAATAAAGTCATCTAGCTGAACAACAGAGAAACTGCTAAAAATTGATAATTCTTAGTATATTGCCTCCTTTAATAACAATCGAAAACTAGAAACAAATTAAACTACGTGCATATTATAAAAAAAAAAAAAGGTATATATATCGTAGTAGTTCCAAAAAAGGAATACAGAGGTCCAAATAGTTGCCTCTTTTAGCCGCCGAGAGAGGTCTCTATTTCCGTATAATAAAAGTACTTTGTGGTTTGATGGCTCTCTATTCAATGACGTCCGAATCTGATCTTTGAATTTTTAATCTTCTTCTTAGGAATGTCTGTCAATGAATTTCAAATTTATTATATTAAGACTAAAACAGAGACAATGAAGAATACAACAAAAAGGTTATTATTTATATTAACATAGATTAAATATACTAACTTGGTAAGTAGATGTATTCTGTAAACCGCATTTAGATTTTCACACAAAAATAGAAAAAAAACCAAAAGCTTTGGGGGTAAAAACCAAAAAAAAAATACTTAGAACTGAAACTCAAAAATTTTTTTTTCATCAAACCCATACGTGTGGGGTTATGGATAGGTCTTCAAAAATGATATTGAGGTTTCTAATATAATTTTTTTCTAAAGTGATTAGTTTGCGCGGGAGACCCTTCCAAAGTGGTCAAATGTGTGCCCCCCCCCCCCTGTAACCTCTAAAATAAGAGAATGATAAAACAAAAAAAATATATTACACCAAAAATTGGTTGGAACGAGATCTAGTTAGTAGATTTTTTTTAATACGTTTTACCAATTGACTCAAACTTAAAGACGCAAGAACCCTTTTATTACGATACTCAAAATCTCATATGTGACAACTTATTAAAACTTGGTTTATAAAATACCTTATGTGTTAATAATTCATTGGTCTACCCCTCTTACCACGGCCCGGCGGTGGCGGTATGGCCAAATGTCTGGCGATACTACTACCCACGTAACCAGGCGGTCACCGCAGAACGTGGCCACACCTGTGAAGGGGAGTCTCCTGCATTTTATCCGCGATGTCAGGGACATGAAGGCTGCCGTGGATGCGAAAGATACTTACACGATCCTCACGCATGACTTCACTTTTCCATTGTAGCATTATGTGTCATGAAGATAAATATATCGTCATGACACCCAATGTCGTACCAATCTGCCCTTGTCCGCAACAATTCTTAAGACAAGCAATCCAAGGTTCCGTCCATATCTGTTGACACTTCGAAAGTGTACTGTACACTCCTGTCGGATCCAGAAGTCAATTACCCTTTCGTAGTGATAAAGCTCTAAAGGTTACACACCTTTAGAGCTTTATACCGCAGTATAAAGATCTTGTCCCGCACCTTTAGAGCTTAAGGATTGTTGCAGACAGGGGCAGATTGTTACGACGTGTGAAGACGTGGAAGGAATTGTTTTAAAATTACCTATGTGCCGAACTGGATAGAGGTCTGGTATAGTGCGAGAATTAAAATCGTGATAATCACCACAAGGCCTTTCCTGTCGTCCCATCTTGAAGCTTACTATACGCGTCAACGGGCTAAAAATCCAAACCTAAAATTGCACATTCGATATCTGCCACAACAAAAGTGGTAAAAAATGCTAAAGTCGTAAGTGGTTAATCCAAATAGTTATCGATATTCCTTCTGGGAAGGTTCAAGAGATTTTAGGTATCTATGAAAAGAAGTGAGAGAAGAGAGAAGAATATACATGCAACCCTCGGTATATATCATATGATAAAAAATATCGTGACGGAAGATTTATAAAAATCACCCCTTTCAGCAATATTACTGAAACTTAGAAAAGTGCCATCTAGCGGATTGAGTTTCAAAACGCTAAGTGCTGTTGCCACCTGTTTCAGAATTTATAAAGTGAAGTTGTTCGCTACTACGTGATACAACGTTGACGGGCTAGATGCCGCTGTTATAAAATATTTACAGAGGTGTCGGAGCGTTCGGTGACGAAGATGCGAGTTTCATTATGCCTATTTGCATTGGTCTGGGTGTTTCTATGTATAATATGTATGTATTTACAAAAAAAAGGATTTAAGTATGTTTATCCGCATTCTGGAACCCATAACACAAGCTAGTTAAACTATGCTTACTTTGGGTCTAGGAAGCGCTGTGTAGAATGTCATAGAATATTCATGATTATAGTTCACCCAAAAAGTGCTTAACGCCCCTTAGGAAGTTTTCACTACAAAATAAGATAATAATATTGCTCAACATAATTAACGTTCACTGATGTCGGTGCGGTCACAGACGAATGGTGTGTACCTAATGCTTGCCTCCTTTACGTTCACTTAAATGATCAATTTAATTTCACTCGTACCCGGTTTCGAGGCGTATATAGCGCGTGTAGGCTGATATAACAAATACTCCCTACGATATCACGTATACTGGCTCGATTAACTCCACTATGTAGGGAATATTTTGTCAGTGAGCTGAAATAAAGACTATGGACTCGATGGAGGCTTTATTAGTTCACCGTAAATATCACATTGAATTACGGCATTTATAGAATATATTAAAGGAGATTGATCATTACTGGTACAGGTTTTTCTCATGCTTTATGGTAAAAATAATACCAAACTTATGTCCTTTTTTTTAATGAAACTGTTCTTTTTTATTGGTTTAAGTAACCTTAACCCTTTTAGTCCAGGATCCCTGGTTATTTTTTGCACTTGATTACTATCAAGCTGATTTTCCATGAGTAGCTTCGTTTCCATGACACGCCCAACTTTTCCTGTGCGATAATTTTCGATTGTGGTAGGTAACAGAGGTAGCTGAGATAAAATATGTTGATTTGATGATTCTAAAAAAATTGTTACTAACTGAACTTTATTATGTTAAATTTTATGATAATTATCAAAATTATTCGAACAAAAATATGTCCTACAAAATGTATGGTTTGGTCAAAGAGTCCCCCTCCTTCCAACATGTATCTATAACGAGGTCATCCAAAATGATTACTAACCAGCAGATTTTTTTTTACTTACTTAGTTAATATATATATATATTTTAACAGTAACATTGTCCTGCAAATTTTTTGGTACGTTCTCCCGGTACTACGCTCAGAAATGGTTAATACCACAAGACCATTTTTCTCATTACTAACTATAGGACGGAAAAATTACGTAATAAGTTAGTATATTCTCTGCCCAAACCTACAAAAAAACTGGTATGTATCACTAGTCCAACAAGAATTGTGATTTTCTCGTTTTTCTATTTGTAACATAAAATATAGAATAATAATAACAATGATATAATATTTAGATTTCACTCGAAATTCTTTGTAACAAGCGGAATGATAACCTATATCATCGTCATTCCAATTTTCAGGCAATACAACATCTCGATATTTATGTTGATAATGTTTTCGAGCAGATAAAAAAGGAGGACCTCTTTGACCAAACCATACATTTTGTAGGACAACATTTTGTTCGAATAATTTAGATAATTATCATAAAATCTAACATAATATAGTCCAGTTAGGAATAGTTTTTTTAGAATCATCAAATCAACATATTTTATCTCAGCTACCTCTGTTACCTACCACAATCGAAACTTATTGCACAGGAAAAAGTTGGGCGTCTCATGGAAACGAAGCTACTCATGGAAAATCAGCTTGATAGTAATCAAGTGCAAAAAATAGCCAGGAATCCTGGACTCACCACAACGAAAATTCACCACATTTAAAAATATTGGTTAATTTGCCACAGTGACAAAATAATTCACAACAGTTTGGGATTACCGCACGAAAAAAAAAAAGGTATAGTAAACTCGTCACAAAAAAAAAGATATGTCAAACTTGTTTTGAATGTACCGACAGCAAAACAATATTCGTTCTACATTAGTATTTATAAAAGTAATGTAGTTTCAGAATAAAGAAAAAAGAAAACGATTTTATGTAACATTGGCTTCATTACAAATCACAGCATTTTGTATTGCACAATCAAACTTAGAACAACGTTGGTACATAATATAAAATATAGAGACGTTTATCTTTAAACACAGTTATAATATAAGGAAAAATCATTATATATTTTCAAAAACATCAACAGTTTTTATAATCTTAAATAATTTGACAGGTACGACGTATAAGTTTAAAATATCTAGCTTTGGCTTAATTACAAATTAAGTCCAGTCAAATCAGTTATTAAGTCATACTTACTATTACAATAAGGAGAAAATAGTATTTAGTTTAAGATCACAGTATGGATAAAATTGTGCATCAGGATTATGTAATCAATTGGCACATTATTACAATTGTTGCAATGCAGCTATTTTTGCTATTACTTCTGCTAGAGGCATATTATCATAATCGTCAGTGATGGCTTTTAATTGTTTATCAGATGCAATTAACGGACACGTTTTCAAATTAAGCGGTATTTTAAAACTTATTCATTTTAATTTCCAATCCATATACTCGGCTTCTTTTTTTAGGACGTCAAGAAAAATAAGTGAATTAGGTTTCTACTTTCCCATGTTATTATTAAGACGTTTATGCCATGCTTCTTCGGAATTAATGGTCCTGTGGCGAACTCCGTGGACATTCCAAATATTTTCTAAACTACGGTTTTCTAGCCACTGCGTTACAAAATAATCATTAAAGGACACCGACAGAATTGGGCCATGGCGCGGACAGCGGATATATAAACAAATTAAAAGAGTACAATTTATCTTTTATTATGTGATAAATATTGGTGACAATTTGGTTGTATCAAATGAATCTATATTTAAAAAGACATTTAAAAATATTTACATTGATTTACATATGCCGTACAATTCATTCGAACTGCAAACAAAAAACTTGTAAGTGTTGCATCATAAAAAAAAGTGGGGAAAAGGCTAAAAAACTTTTTAATTTTAATGTCTGTGAATATGTATATGGTTAAGTTTGGAATAATATCCATACTTAAAGTAATTTTTTTTCAAATTTACTTATGAATTTCACAATGAATGTTCAAAAGTATAATTAAAAATCTTTACAACATTTAAGAAATCGTCGCAAATTCCTCCACGTCAAATTCAGTTTGTAAAGTCAGATAAAGTACATAATAAAAAATATTTTAAGTAAATAATCTTACGAAAAACGGTAATGTGCATTGGGTAATTTATTTTTCATACTCTAGCAACACTGAAATGTGTCAGGTGTCACGTTAGCGTCTGACACTCATTCATTTGCTAGCACGACTTGAATAAAATAACTTTTTTTTTTTTAAAGTGAATTGATACAAAACTAATTATATGATTGGTTTCTGCACAGCGTCAGCTACTAAATAGGAAAATTGCTGTGTCAGTAGAAAAATGTTCATGCCTTAGCCCAAGTCCCATACAAATCTGTCGGTGTCCTTTATTGGTAGCTTCATCTTCACATACACTTCAATCATTACTGTTATTGCATTGTTCACAAATCTGTGAGTTTGCCTGTAAACTCAGTTGAGTCTCAGTCTTAACGTATAGTTAAGTTATGATTATTATTTTTACCTGATAAAACTGTTGAAAGTATTACCATAATTAAAATAAGAAAATATATTGAAACTTGAATCGACTTTTTCAAACGATAACAAATCGATATACGTATAAAGCATCTGGTTCGCTTGATTTTGTTGGCTAAAGATACTTAATAACGATTATAAAGGTTTCTCTACATATTATTTTACTTCGGTTTGCTTTACAACCCTTATAGAAAAGGAACCCTTATAGATTCGTCATGTCTGTCTGTCTGTCCGTCCGTTTGTTGTTTTGTTTTTGTGTCTACATACATCACATATTTTAGCAGCAATTTCAACGAATTTTCAGAATTCTTTAACCTTACCGGTTTTATTTGGACTATTAGACTTCTTACTCAATTGCCTCACGGAATGAATATTAGGCACTTCAACACCACCAAGCGCAGGGCGCGCCGCAATAGCGGTGGTAAGGCCCATCATGGAGGATTGGCTAGAGAGGCGACACGGAAGCCTCTCGTACCGACTGACGCAGGTGATCTCCGGGAAGGGGTGCTTCGGGGACCACCTGCATCGGATCAGGAAGGAGCCAACTCCTGAGTGTCACCACTGCGACACGAGCGAGGACTCAGGGCTGCACACGCTGGCGGACTGCCCGGCGTCGGAGGCGCCGAGGCGTGACCTCGTGGCAGCCATCGGGGTGGGAGTACTCTCGCTCGGCAGCATGATTGCGGCAATGGTGCGGAGCGCGAGTGCGTGGGCCGCCGCCACCTCCTTCTGCGAGCATGTAATGCTCGCGAAGGAGATGGCGGAGCGCGCCCGGGAGAGATTTAGAACTCTCCCGGCCCGCCGAGCCCGCAACTTGCTCGCCGCGCGTCGCAGGCGACTCAGGCGCCAGAGATCGCTTAACGACCTCTGTCCTCCTTGAGCGCAGGCCTGGGGGTGGCGGGTGAGGCCGCCTGTCACCCCAGCAGAAGCAGGCCGGGTCGGTGGGGCGACTAGCGCCCCTCCCCCAAACTGGGGCAAGACCCCCGTCTTGCTCCAGTTTGGGGGGGTTCCCAAACCCGAGGGGGCCATCTCGAAACCGGAGATGGCCCAGGGTCAGTCGAGGTGCGAGGGATATGCTCTATGGGCAACCTTACACCCCGGCGTCTGTAGACCCGAGACGGCGTGCGGTTTTAGTCAGTTCAAGCCCGACATAACCGCCCCCCTGGCACGCGGGGGGGTATCCGATGGGATTTCCGCACGAAAAAAAAAGCACTTCAACACCAAAAGATATTAAACAAGAAGAAAAATAATATTTTTTTTAGGGTCCCGAGATTGTTGTTGATTAATGGACACTTACTAGAGCACCCTCTGCCAATGAAATTGCACCTTAATTTAATGGTTTTAAAAGCCTGTCAGAGGAGATACATTTTAGTGAACATGAAAATAAACTGAATTTTCCTACTTATATGGTTTCACTGGTAGTATGTATTTATAATATGTACTATTTTTTAAGTGCCGTAGTGTTGATTTAATATTAGATCTAAAACTAATTTTCGGACATTTCCCTTTATTTGTGCTATAGGACCTTGCTTTTCGACAACTTTTATGCTTCTAGGACAACGGCAAGTACTCTAGGTTTTGATTCTCTTGTGTACCTCAGTATGCAGCTTAAACGTCTGTATCGTTTGATCGCGTTGACGTAGAAGTTAGGTACCTATCTAAGTAATTCGGGGTGCGAGGGAAATGCTTTATGTGCAACCTTACACCCCGGCGTCTGAAGACTCGAGCCGGGTTGCGGTTTTAGTTGGTTCAAGCCCGACATAACCGCCCCCGCTGGCCGGCGGGGGGATATCCGAGGGGATTTCCGCACGAAACAAAAAAAACTGGCCAAGTGTGAGTCGGAGTCGCCCATGAAGGGTTCCGTAGCAGCAAGTAAAATTTTTATATTTGAGTTGATTGAACGAAAGGTAAATTGCGGTTTATGATTTATGAAGCATTAAAAAAAACCTTCTTAATAGATCTCGTGCAAACCAATTTTCGGTGGCAGTTTACATGGTAATGTACATCATATATTTTTTTTAGATACATAGATAGATAGATAGACAACTCTTTATTGTATACCAACGTTAGGTTTGAAGACAACGTAGCATGGACCACAGTAATACAGTTAAATGCACAATGGATGAATGGAGGATGGAAAAATATTTCAAGACATGCCCGTTAGACGGTGGTGTAGTTGTCAGGATGAAATTACACTAAGTAGTCAAATATAAATAAAGACTAATAAGAAAAGAAAGAAAAAGCATACATATAAATTACAATGCTTCACACTAAAATAGTAAATAAACTAAAAATCATATGGATAAATTTAATTAAGTACAACCCATATCCCAAAGTTGAAAACTTTGTACCTACGTAATTTTCACTCATGAATACTCATGATGGTTCGATAATGCCTAAGTAGTGATTTTTCAACATACTTTTAAATATATAAAGAGATTTTGCCTGCCGAATATTTAAGAGCAGTGCACTCCACAGGCGAATCGCACTAACGGTGAATGATTTCCCAGCATAGTTGGTGGAGTGCACTGGCATCTCTAGTTCCAAATTCTCAGACGAGCTCAAAACTCTATTGTGTGTATTCTTAAGGTATCTAAAGCGCTCCCTTAGATTAGTAGGGATCTTAGGATTGACAAATATTAATCTTATGCAGAAATTTTGAAGACGCTCAAGCTTATCAAGTTGCTCCTCAGTGAGATCAGGATAGCTGACATCGGCGTAATCTAGAACTGGAAGAAGGGATTGTGCGAGCGCAATTTTAGTGGCAGTTGGAAGGAAGTTCTTTAGCCTCCGTAGAGAACCCGAGAGTTTACGATTTGTCTCTTGAATTTGGATGCCCCAGGAGAAGGTCTTGTCGAAATAAATACTCAAGTTTTTAACACAGTCCTGTATGGGCAGTAGGGCTCCGTCAAACTGAACTTGGGGCAGTTGCGACAAGTTCATCCTCGAGACCATGCTGGCGCTGCCAATAACAATGACTTGCGTTTTGGTGGGATTTATCATGAGTCCGTAGTTGTGTATTGATGCCATAAGTGCAAATAACATAAAATAAGTATATATAGTAGTAATAACATAAAATAACTAGTTTTCTTATTGTCGTTTACAATAAGAAAAGCATTTTTCAGTCTAAGTATATACATTTATCTAAACGGTTTTAAATCATTCAAAATTTTGTTTACAGTATGCAACCAGTTCGCACGTGGAGTGTTTGCGATGCTTGGTGCGGTGACACCGGAATCTTTCGACACCCTTCACTCATATACTAACACATTCCAAATGCCTTTCGTCACCCCATGGTTCCCGGAGAAGGTATGTGTATAATTTTAATATTTTCTTCTTCGTTAAATTTAATTCAAAATCGAGATTTCGTTTAATTTTAGTTTGATGGATTGAGCAAAATCCTTGGCAGAACAAGGTTTTTGTTACGATACCTAATTATGCCATTATGTCAAATCCTATACAAATTTTTAAACTTTCGCGTTCCATGATATACAATAATGTTAACGGGAACTAACACGATCATGTATAAATATATATTTATATACAAACCTTTGGATTGCCTGATGTTTCAACCAGGTTACACTGGCCGTGGTCACAAGCTGACTGGCACAGTGGTGCACGGCCTCCGTCATCGAGCGCACCACTGCGCCAGTCAGCCTGTGACCACGGCCAGTGTAACCTGGTCGAAATGTAACCGGGACAACGCGACGCATGCGTAATGTTTTCGCGGCTTTCCCCTGTAGTTAATGAAACACTGCGCTAGCGTGGTGCAAACACATCATCAGCGCAGGCCTACGTACAACGATAGTACGAAGGAGCTATCACTTACATTAACTTTCATTCCTTTGCCCTTTAGGGCACGATGCATAATATTACCATCCCCTGCAGGTCCTGTCCCGATGATACCAATATTACTTGATCATCAGCGTACATGAGGCATTTTGACGGGCAAGTCATTCATTCTTGATCCATATGCATAACTTGCACAACCTTGGCGAAGCTACACTGTCTTACATTTATCGATGTTAAATTCGCGAGCATCACAAGCTCGCAGAAGGAGGTGGCGGCGGCCCACGCGCTCGCGCTCCGCACCATTGCCGCAATCATGCTGTCGAGCGAGAGGACTCCCACCCCGATGGCTGCCACGAGGTCACGCCTCGGCACCTCCCACGCCGGGCAGTCCGCCAGCGTGTGCAGCCCTGAGTCCTCGCTCGCGTCACAGTGATGACACTCAGGCGTTGGCTCCTTCCTGATCCGATGCAGGTGGTCCCCGAAGCACCCCTTCCCGGAGATCACCTGCGTCAGTCGGTACGAGAGGCACCCGTGTCCGTGGCCTCTCTAGCCAATCCTCCATGATGGGCCTTACCGCCGCTATTGCGGCGTGCCCTGCGCTTGGTCGCCCAAGTCGTTCCTTCCACTCCACCACGATGGCCTGGCAGAGCTGGGACTGCACGGCCTCGATTTCTCGATGCTCGGGGTTCAGTCCCTGCTCCCGCGCCTCCTTTCGCCACTGGTACAGTTGCGAAAGGGCTCTCGCCTCCAGGTCCCATGGCGGAGTTTCGGCAAGGAGACTCGCCGCCTCGAAGGTGATCGTGCGGTACTCGCGGATGAGGGTTCCGTACCTCAAAAGGAAAATACTGAACCGTTATCAGAAAGCCTTAAGTTTGTCCGTCAATCCGTTGTGTACAAAACCTTCAGTGCGCGAGTCCGACTCATTGATTTGATGCACACAATTGCCTAAATAATAGTTCTTTTGGCAGGTCATTCCACCATCTTCCGGTTTAATCGATTACGCAGTGAGTATGAGACCAGATTATCATAAAGCGATCGTGGATACCATTCTATACTATGGATGGAAGGAAATCATCTATATGTACGATTCACACGATGGCAAGTACTTCATATTTTATAATTAGCTTTAGATTTTTTTTAAATAAAAATAGTTCTCGTAATAAAAATATGTTCAAAATTCAGTCTCAATCTAGTCTCCTGGTACTCCCACATCCCACCGGATACCGAAGGTTACATTAGGCGTTGTTTTATGATGTAATTTTTCTAAGGCCCGAATTTCGATCGAAATTCGATCGCATTACAATATCAATTACAAAGTTTAGCAGAAAACGAATTTACACACTCACTAGAGCTCACATTAGCAAAATGCCAGTTTTACATAATGTCAAATTCTTGAAATGTCACTCCAGACCACGGAGGAGAGTGTGCAGAGATCATATTATTAAAAGGACCTGTTAAAAAAAGTAAACATGGAGCTATTTTTTACACAGATAAAATGTAATGAGAGCGACAAAGACAGGAAAATTGTATGTCTGTGTCTCTTAGAATTGAATCCCCTGGAGCACCGTTTGTGCTGTAGGACACTATGTATATTCTTAGTGATTGTCAAGGGTTCAAAGATTTTGTATAGCTGTATAGATTAGTTGACCTCTTTTCACTTTACCTTGGTTAGACTAGATTCAAGTCATTTTCTGGTTGATGTTGTTCGTACCAGAAAAAGGTTTACGACGAAATCCCCATGTGATCGAGAACACTAAGGAATACATAGTGAGTAAGATTGGTATTATACATAAATACGGTAGATACGGGTAATTTTTTTTAGCCGTATTATATAGATTTATCGTTTCCGAGATACAGATTATATATATATAATAATATAAAAGCTAAGCTAATAATAAGCTTGGTTACATTTTCAGGAAACACGAAAAAAAAATCGAGCTAATCTCAGGCACCTAGATATTGAATTATTATGTACTCACACCTGTATATCCTCGAAAGGTAGAATTGTTATTCATCCACATTCTACCATTTATATGACGAGGCTATTGCCATCAGTATAATTTTTAACCGTATGTTAAGATACTTCGACTTTGTATATAGTGACGAGACTAATGTATTATTTTAACAATTGGTGTGAGGCTTCACACACATTCTTTTTAAGGTAAATTTTATAATGAATATTAAGCACTGTTAAATTCCTGATTTTTAAATAGAGTCGATACAATTACGTTTTCTATGAGATATAAGATCTCAGCTCAGCAAAACATCACAGCTTTTACATTTAAAAATTAACCCATAATTAGGATAAGCAAAATCGTTACCATCCACCAAGAGTATAAACTGACAAGGCATCTGCGCAATTTTTTCGGCTTATTTCTTTAATATCAGTGAATATTAAGATAGTAGGAAACAAAGAGAGGGGTCAGCATCACAAACTCGAGGTTTATTATCCTCTCTATCGTTTTGCTTTACAACAGAAACCGGTGGTCTTATAAATCGTACCGCTCACCGGGGATTACGACGGAGCTGACTCTACCGATAATAAAATGTTGACTCAAAAGAGATTGCGGTGAAAATGTTGGTCGGGGCTAATGGTAGCTAGTCTCTTCAATGGAATGCCCATCCCTGATGAAAATGCGCTATCTAAATGAATTTTTGGTACATTAAATTGTAATGAAATATATTAGATGACATTCACAAACAGCGAATCTCCAAGATAAATAACAACAGGTACATTTAACCCGAGATACTCCACACTGACCAGGAAATACAGCTAGGAGGCAACAGATTATATTTTTAGCATAGGAGCTAAATACTTCATTCGGAACCTTCCTGCCTCCAAGTTTTGAGACTTTCATGGATTTATAAGCAAAGAGCTAACATCTAAACATGTATTACGTAACGATCAACTTTACCCAGGGAAAATTTTCTTCTTGAAGAATTTTCATTTTATCGCTACTGAAACTGCGGAATATACATGTAGTGCATATAATGTTATACAATATTATAGGTATATTGAAGTATCCTGTTGAGGATGGTGTTATGTATGTTTTATTTCAAGTGGAAGGAAAAATATACAGCGTTTTTCTTTTGGAAATAGAATCAGCATAGTATTATAAAACTCAGAAGTTATTCTGAATTTTATTCGGTTACTGCAACGCATTTGTTGAGTTGGTAATCCCTTTGGATACCCCCCCGCTGGCCAGCGGGGTGGTTATGTCGTGCATCCACTAAAACCGCACGGTGTCCTGCCCAAATGCCCATTGCCAGGAACCCTGGGTGCTACAGATATATACTTTAAGTAAAACCACCGATTAGATAATAGTAGTAACGTATTACAGCTTAAACTATTTATTAGACTTTAACTTGATATATACAGTATATTAAAGTTGTTTAAAACTTCAAGGTCCTTATTTGGCATTAAGCTTCCAACTTTGGGTTTCACAGGGACTTGAACAAACAGGGTTGAGTCTAGTTCTGATTTACAGTGATATAAAGGGCAAATTTAGTAGGCTTACATAATATTGAGATATTCGAGAAGAAATATTTCGTTTTGATTTTATATAAGGCAATGTGAATTTTAAGAAACTTGCTTAATATTATCATCAAAATTGTTTAGGTATTTAAATATTTATTATCTATCTGTACAATAAAAACAAAATTATAACTAAACTAAAATATTCACATCCCAAAAACAGAGTATGTACAAAGTAAAAAGTTTAGGTGTCAAAGAATTCCTCCCCATCGATGTCGACTGGTAACGTAACCAAAAGGCTACCGGCATTACCTCCTTGTATGGCAATGCCAATTCTTTGCGCAAAATCAAGGCAGCTTATTGGGCACATGAAACGTCGACCAGTCGCTTAGCGCTTTCTTTATAAAGCGACTTTTTCGATCCCAAACGGCTCAAAAATATAATCGCTGACTAAAATATTACATTTGCGCCGTTTGAGGGTCTCCGCAGATGACGCAGTAGCACAAACGTAGCCCGTCGTACTTGAAAGATGAGAAGGCGCGAGGGTGTCGACATAAGTTGCGCCCCACACCAAAGGCCTACGCAACTTCTAAGGCACCAAATACATAACGTCTGGTCTCTTGCCATCGTCACGAACCAAACAGGTTACCGAGTCCTAAAAGTATTACGAGTTCGAGGATTGGTTCGCTCACCTGACCGGCGAGGTCGACGCCTGTCGCCCGTATCCCATTTAGATCCTCACGGACTTTGACACCTAGTTGAAAACTTGGTATTCCTGCTATAACTGTACGAGAGGTAGGGCGGTGGAGAGTTTGGTCTTTTCATGTAACCTATTTCTCCTAAATTGGGTTACCGACTACTCATGGGAGCCGTAGGGGCTAATTTCTTTTTTGGGCGTGAAATAGAGCCAAACTCAAGCCATTGTCATATTTTTGCCATAACAAAGAGGGGTATGGTTTTGTATGTTATGTTTCAAAATAGTTCAGCAAAAACAAATAAATCTACGATATATTACTATGGGGTCCATTGATCGGTTTGCCAAACCATACTGCCATGCTGTCTTGAGATTGCTGCACGAGTGGCTGCGAAGTACGATGATGTAAACGTAATTGATTTCAAAGTGTTAAAATTATCGTCCTCCACCTAACCTGCCACCGATGATAGCCATTCCCCCGAATCCACGTTGGGCGCTCAGACGCCTGGATAGGGAGGCTCTCCTATAGGCATCCATAGTGCAGGCCTGGATTCCGGCAATGGACAGGCCTGCCGATGTTGACGCACAGGCGGAATGGTTCAGGAGAGCCAATCGCAAATCTGCGATGCGGCGGTTAGGGCTAGCGGCTAGGGTTAAGCTCGGCCCGGCAAGGAATCATGTGTACTGGTGGTCAGTTAAGATCGCACAGTTGCGAGCAGCCTGCATGCTCGCTTGCCGCCGGTACACCAGGTTTCGCCGGAGACATCGCCACTCAGTCGATGCGGTAGCCCGAGAGGCGGAGCTATTAGAGACGTACAAGCGAGCCAAGAGGATACTCCAGCTAGCGTTAAAGCAGTCCAAAAGGCGGGCCTGCTAAGAGCTGCTGGAGTCTCTGAAGCAGAACCCATGAGGGCGCCCGTACCTTGCGGTCAGGGGAAAATTCGCCCCAGGGCGCCTCTACTGACCCAGAGCCTCTAGCTGGAGCGGCTGGAGGGGATCCTGGGCTCCCTGTTCCCAGCAAGAGCGGAGTATCATATTCCTCCGCGTATGGCACCGCCTCAGGCGCCTGACGCTAATAATAGCGAGAACGATGTGCCCGAAGTCAGGGAGGGTGAGCTAGGGGGCAGCAGTGCTCTTGCTTAAAGCTGGGAAAAGCACTACCCGCGGACCCGACGGTATTCCAGGCCGAGCATGGGTCCTGGCCCATGTGGAACTAGGGCTTCAACTGTTGGCGCTCTTTAGCGTATGTTTCGAAAGGGGCCAGTTTCCAACTGGTCCTGATCCGGAAGGCGGGGCTGCCGGTGGATCAGCCATCCGTAGTCTGATCCCTCAATTGAAGGGGGCTGCGACCGCGCTCTCGCGTCTGATGCCCCACATTAAGGGACTCAACGCTCCCACTAGGAGACTACCTAGGGATCATGCGAAGCATGGCCTTGTACGGGCGGCACGTCTGGTGGCCCGCAACGTGACTGTTCTAAACTGCCCGATGAAAATGATGGCCCTCAGAGTCATAAGGGGATATCGCACGATCTCCGACAAGACGGCATGTCTCCTAGCCGGGACCCCTCCATAGGACCTGGAAGCGAGGGCCCTTGTGTCGTTGTATCAATTGGCGCAAGGAAGCGCTGGAGCAGGGCCATAGGTCTGAGCCCCGAGAAATTAGGGCATGACAGGAGACATGGGAGGTGCGACTTTAGCAACCAATGTGGGGAGAAGCCACCATCACGGCGATGAGGTCGGTCATGGAGGAGTGGTTGGAGAGGTACCATGGTGACGTCTTCTTCCGGATGTCCCAGATAATTATCGGACACGGGTGCTTCGTTAAGTATCTATGGTGCATCCACCTGGAGACAACGGCGCAGGGCCAGCACTGCGAGCATCCTGATAAAGACACGGTGCTCCACACGTCGGTGGAGTACTCAGCGTGGGCGACTCAACGCCGGGATCTCGTTGCGGTCCTGGGCATGGAGGTTCTCTCGCTCGAGGCCATGGTGAGACCCGTGGCCTCCGACAGGAGCAAGTGGCACGCCGCCGCCTCTTTCTTCGAGCAGGTAATGCGCGCTAAAGAGGCAGCGAAGAGGGAGCGTGAGAGAACCCTGCCCCCCAAATTTCGCAGTCTGCGGCGTCCTCGCCGCAGACTTTTTTTTTTTTTTTTTTTACTGACAATTTGAGTGCGTTTGACTGCATCTCACCTGATGGTAAGTGACGATGCAGTCGAGGATGGTACACGCAAACTCAAATAATGCCTATTCACTCTCGCCTTGAAGGTCCCCAAATTATAAGAATCGGGGAACGCAGACGCAGGCAAAGAGTTCCACTCCTTCGCTGTCCGCATAATAAATGAGGAAGCGTTGCGCTTGGTGCGGATTGGTGGAATATCAACAACGAAGGAATGAAAACGTTGCCCGCGTCTAGTTGTCCGATGGTGAAATGGAGCTGGGGGAATGGGGTCATGCAGTTCTTGAGCACATTCTCCGAAATGAATCCGATAGAACACCGATATGCAGGCGACTTTGCGGCGATGTTCAAGGCTTTGGAGCTTGTTGCTAACTAGCTCGTCGTCGCCAATGAGTCTTCTGGCGCGTCGATCGATGGTGTCCAAAGTATCCAGCTGATAGCGGGCTGATCCATCCAATAGGTGTGAACAGTACTCCATACAAGATCGGACCTGTGCTTGATATAAAATAAGAAGCTGTCCAGGTGTGAAGTACCGTCTCACCTTAGAGAGGATGCCCAGCTTCATTGCAGCAACTTTAGCCTTGGATTCTATATGTCGACCGAAATTAAGAGCAGATGTTAGGTGAACGCCGAGGAGCTCAAGATGATCGGATATTGGTATGGATTCATTTCGGAGAGTCGGAGTCAGGGCGAAAGGACTCCTTTTCGCGGAAAAAAGACACGCCTGAGTTTTAGAGGCATTGAACCTAACGAGGTTGGAGTTACCCCAGTCAGACACTGACTGAAGTGTCAGGTTCATGCGCTCTATCATGGCCCCTCTCAGAGATAGCGTCTCAGCGCCTGTAGCTCGTGAACTGGATAGGTACCTTTCCACAACTGTGCTGTCGTCTGCATACCCAATGATACCGGGTTTCAGCAGATCATTAATATGCAGCAGAAATAGAGTTGCGGAAAGAACAGACCCCTGAGGTACCCCGGCATCAATAGCCAATAGGTCCGAGGAGCAGCCATCAACGACCACTCGAATAGACCGTTCCCTCAGGAAATCAGCTACCCAGTTACACAAACTCACAGATAGCCCGTAGGATGGAAGCTTGCTAATAAGGCTAGCGTGCCAGACCCTATCGAAAGCCTTCGAGATGTCGAGAGACACAGCGAGAGCTTCGCCGTGTTTCTCGATGGCTTCGCCCCATACATGCGTGGCATACACTAGGAGATCCCCAGTGGATCGTCCTCGGCGGAACCCGTATTGTCGATCACTGAGGAGGTCATTGTCTTCTAGGTATGCCAGGATGCGGGTGTTAATTACACGTTCCATAGTCTTACAGATTATGGAGGTGATTGCTATGGGGCGGTAATTGGCGGGATCAGCACGACCACCTTTCTTGGGCACAGGCTGCACGTTAGCAAGCTTCCATGACTCAGGGACTAAACCTGTTCTAAGAGAGAGGCGGTACAGGCGTGTCAGAACAGGAGACAACTCAGGAGCGCAGTTCTTTAGCACTATAGCAGGTATACCGTCAGGTCCACTGGCTTTGTTCACGTCTAGATTACGAAGCGTTATAAGTACCTCCTTTTGGCGGATACGAATAGCGGGCATTGTAGTACCGCAAGGAGGTAACTGGGGTGGTACATTGTTCGCTGTATCCAGACGCGAATTTTCGGCAAACATACAGGCAAGCAGGTTTGCCTTATCAGTTGCCGTGTGAGCCAGCGTTCCGTCGGGTTTGTGCAGTGGAGGCAGAGACGAGCGACAAAAGTTCGCCTCGACCGATTTTGCCAGGGACCAAAACGCCTTACTCCCAGAAGGGTAAGAGGCTAGTTTTGATCCAATTCGGCGTATATGATCAAGACGAGCCATGCGCAGCGTCTTTTTTAAAGGACTTGGCGGCTTTGTTGAAGGCTTTCTTCTTATCCCGCGTGTCCGGAGCTTTACAGTTCCGAGCTTCAGCCCAAGCCCGGTAAGCTGAATACTTAAGCGCCTCTGCGACTGAGCATTCAGCACCAAACCATGGGCGAGCTTTACTCTTGGATGGTAAGTCAGAAAAAGGAATAAAGTACTCCATCGCCTGACATACCACCCTTGAGATTTCTGTCGCGCAGCTCGACGGATCGCTCGAAGAGAAGCACGTTTGCCGCCAAGGATAAGATGCGAAAAAGTGGCGTATCTCATCCCAATCTGCTGACTTGTACCGCCAAACCCGTCTTGTGCCTTTAGGGCTGAGATCAGGAGGTGAACAAGACAGTACAGACTTCACCAAACTATGGTCAGACGTACCCAGTGGTGGGGATACGGACACATTATATCGGTCTGGTTCTGTTGTCAGCAGAAGGTCCAAACAATTCGGCGTATCGCCCTCACGGTCAGGTACACGCGTCGCCTGATCTACCAGCTGGGAAAGGTTTAGTGTCAAAGCAAGTTTGAGTGTTTCTCTCCCAGCATGGTCTGTCTTCTCGTACGGGAACAGCCACTCCTTATGGTGGGCGTTAAAGTCCCCGAGAAGGACCAGTTGTGCTGACGGGTACCTCAGTTGGGCCTCATCGGCGGCCTCACACAGATGTTCACATAACCTGGTTGTCTCCTGATTGCCGCTGTGTGAACGGTACACACAGGCGTAGATAATTTTGTCTACACCGGTGTCGACCAGCACCCAGAGTGTGGAGAAAGAGGAGTCTTCAAGGTTACGGAGACGCTTACAGCAGATGCTATCGCTGATATAGACACAGACGCCGGCTTGTGCCTTGAAGTTGTGCTCCAGGGTATACCCCGGGTACTGCAGATAGGACACATCAGCCGGACGTCCGATTTTCGTCTCCGTAAGAAAGAGCAGCAGCGGCTTATCGGTCTCAAGGTGGTGGTGGACCGCATCTAGATTGGAGTGCAATCCTCTGATGTTCCCGAGGTGCACTTTAAGTGGGAGGAAGTGCCGCCGCTGTAAAACTCGATTTCTTTTTATGACTTTTCTCATGTTGTTTGTGGGGAGTGAATAGACAGGAAGGCGGAAGTTGTACGAGGCGCTGACCAGGATCCAGTGGTGAACACAGAATCGCTGCACTGAAGGTAAGACTAGCCTGGAGACCGCGGGGACGCCCGAACCCCCCCGGAGATGGCCATCGGGTCCTCCCGTCCAATCGCCAATTGGCACGATGGAGCATTCCGGGATTTTTCGTAAGATGTGTGGGGCAGCTTTTCATAGGTGGCTAACCTACTAGTTGGGCCCCCTACTATCTACGGTCGGCCAGCGGTGCACCGTGCTTCGGATCCCGCTGCCCTCCAAGACTAGCTGCCAAGTGCAGCGACACTCTGACACCGAAATGGCATACTGACTCAGCGCTACTGTACAGACCCGCCTTCCCAATGGCTTCCCAAGGCTTCATGCCGGAACACGTCCAAGGACGCTTGGCGGCAAGACTTAGCCTTGGAAGTGGTGACTAGCCACGGCCGAGGCCTACCACCAGACAAAGTGCTGCTCATTTAGCACTACCCAGGGGCCACGTGTAGGGTAACTAGAGTAATGAGGCCCAAAGGGCCTCGCCTACGGACGCGAGCAACATTAGACTTATCTACGCTCGGGACTACCGACCTTCTTGATTGGGGCCTGTGGACGGTACTTCCCGAGGACGACCTTACAGAAGCAGACAAAGATGGAGGCGTGTCAAGTGTGTCCTACACATGCCTCCCAACTCACCGCCGCGGGATAAAACCCAACCCCATAGGCGAGGCTGCAATGGCGGCCAAAGTCCGCCAGTAGCCCTGGGATTGGGAGGACATCGTGTGGTTTTAGTCCAAACGACGAGGGGAAGCCCGTGGGGGTTTCCACAGTTAAAAAAGGCCTTCTGTCCAAAGAGGCGTAGCTTCATAAGAGCAAGTACGTCCTTTTACGCTTGGTGTAAACTTGCTTGTTCGCTCGCTCTATTCCACTCTTATCCACTGAAGAAATCCATTAATTTCACTCTAATCAATGGATGAAGTTGATTCCACTTTTTGTTTCTGCTTTTTTTTTGTACTGTGACCCATAGATGAATTTGTTTACACTTTTTGTTTCACTCTGTTCCTTCAAAACTTTATAACGGAGTATTATTGATCGTATTTTTTCTCGCTACTTCATTAATAAATAAAATTATAACCATAATGCCATGCCGACAATGTCAAGTAAACAACCTGAATAGCAGTGTTGTAAAGAAATGTCCAAATATAATACATTTCTTACCTATATACCTTATCAGACCTCTGAAAGAAAATGATTCACCTTTCTCGTCATCATTGGTAAAAAATTATTTGTAAAAATCTGTTTAAAAAAAGTGCTTTTTTTTTACTTCCGTAATTCCATTCGGGTACCCGCCCGCCGGCCAGCGGGGGTGGTTATGTCGTGTATCGACTAAAACCGCACGGTGTCCTCCCCAAGTGTCCGTTGCCGGGCACCCAGGGTAAGCCATCGAAAGGATAACCCCAAGCGCTTAATAAAAATAATTATTTATTTATTTATTTATTTATAACTTTTACACTATCATTACAGGTACATATCAAACCTAATACAATAGTGACGCTAGTGTAAATGTAAATTATATAAGTTGAAGACACACAGTTTCTAAACTATTTATATCAAACCCATACAATTTACATTCTTTTTATTGTTTTTTTTTTTTAAACAATTAATCTCCTTTATTAAAATATATTTGTAGCAATCGAACAAGCAATTATATTACGGCTCTCTATAGGGCGCCTCTATATAGGTAACTCATCCCTGTTGAGCGCCCACACTACACAATCGTAATCGTGAATGTGCTATAGCAAACAATAAACATTATCACCTTTGTGAGTTCCCTCAAACTATCCGAGAATATGTCTATTCTGTCATGTACCTCATTCAGAACCCGTATTGTACGTGTTAGCGGATTTTTTGCGCGTAAGTTAGTCCTAGCTGCTGGTACACGTAACAGCTGTGGACGTCTACGTTTAGACACATATCCGTCCGGCACGTTAAGCTGAAGGTGCTTCAACACTCCCGCGTTGTGCTCTACTCCCCGTAATAACATATACATATATATATATATACATATACCGCAAGTGTGTATTCTCTGCGTACCCTAAGTTGGTTGTATCCCACCATACCCAAAACAAACAACGTTGGATACATTAATGGATAAAAAGGGTACACTCCGTATAATTTAAAATATAAGTGTCTTAAGAATTTATTTTGAACGCGTTCTAACATAACACAGTATTTTTCTTCACAAGGAGACCATATGACTGCATTATGTTCCAGATGGCTCCTGACTAAAGCGTCATACAGCACTTTTACTGTAGTTATGTTAGTGTAACCACTGGACTGTCTCAACACAAAACCTAAGTTTCTGTATGCTTTCTTGCATATCCTAATAATATGCTCCCGGAACGTTAGATGTGGAGTGACGATCACACCCAGGTCTCTTACCTCTGTTACCCGCTGAATCTGTACGTCGTCCACCTTGTACTCGTACTGTATATGTTTATGTGCTCTGGTGAATGACATAGTCGAGCATTTAGAGACGTTAAAGGAGAGCTTATTACTCTGATTCCACTCTATCACTTTATTTATGTCGTCTTGCAAGCGTTCACAATCCGACCTATTCCGAACCTCGAGTAGCAACTTAAGGTCATCTGCAAACAATAAGCATGTACCATGTCGAAAAACCTCTGGCAAGTCGTTTATCATAATGAGGAACTCGAGAGGACCTAAATTGCTACCCTGACTCACTCCGGACCTGGTGTAATATGACTCAGATATGCACCCGTTGTAATCGACGTATTGCAGCCGATCCCTCATGTAGTTAGCAAAAAACTGCAGCATGTGCTGCGTACATCCTATGTCAGCTAGCTTCCTTAAAAGGATATCATTATCAACGGTGTCGAATGTCTTTTTGTAGTCGAAATATACTGCGTCGACCTGCGTGCCAGCATCAACTGCCGGTACCACTTGCACCATAAAGTTCAGTAGGTTAGTGGACGTGCTACGTCCCAATCTGAATCCGTGCTGTGCGTCAGACAATTGTGAACTAACTTGTTCTTGCATGCACCGCTGTATAGCAGACTCAAAGACTTTAGCTGGTGTGGACAGTACAGCTACTGGTCTGTAGCTACTGATTTCCGGACCTGCTTTGCCCTTAGGAACTGGTATAACCCGCGTAGTTTTCCAACGAGCCGGGAACATTGCTAGTTTTAAATAGCTGTTGAAAATATGAAGCAGTGGTTCCGCTAACACTGTACCACAGTCTCTAAATAAAAAAGCAGGTATTCCATCAGGACCTGATGAATGTTTTGGTTTGAGATTTGCAAGGGCTACTGTTGTACTTAAACGATAATAATTATTTTTATGCAAGGTTTGTGCTGATTTCAAACGCTTGTATCGCGCAAGTTAGTTACCTATTTTCTATTTGGAAAAGAATCCATCGCGGCAATGCAACCCTTTTTTTTTTTACATCCATAAATCCCTTCGGATACCCCCCCGCTGGCCAGCGGGGGTGGTAATGTCGTGTCTCGACTAAAACCGCACGGTGTCCTCCCCAAGTGTCCGTTGCCGGGCACCCCGGGTAAGCCCTCGAAAGGATAACCCCAGGGTTGCCGGCGGACCTTGGCCGCCACCGCAGCCTCGCCTGGTGGGGTCGGGTTTTATCCCGGGCAATGCAACCCTAACCGGGTGGAACAAAAAGTTGCAACAAATCCATTAATGGATTTTTAAAGTGAATTAAGGAATAACCCATTTCTTCCAAAGACTTCAGCTCAGTAACTAGCACGATATTGTCTTGTTTACACAGGGACGTCTAGTATTTAATGACAAAACGATAATTTGCTGTTCCACGTATGATATTGTATCTTTAGTTTACATGATCATATTTTTATTTCTACACCTCTGCCTACCCCTTCGGGGATACAGGCTTGAAGTTATGTTATGTTATGTTATTTTTATTTCTTTCTGACGATAATCATATCTTAAAGGTAAGAAACTCTCTGCATCTTAATGGCCCTTTAAAGTGGAATAGAGCATTTAAACTTACATACGAAACAATATAATTCTGTCGACGGAGCGGCAGCGTCGCGCTCGCGGCACTGCATGCAAGCTTCATGACGCCTGCCGTAGCGTATGTTATACACCGAGGCGAACAAGCCAAAATAACGTCTTCGTCGTTCAACTGTATTGTCACAAACTATTAAAAATGTACACGTGCAATACGCCTCGTAGACAGTATTCAGTACGCTAGGCTGCCCAAGCACAGCTAATTTTGCATCTATGAAGTTACGCTTCCGTAGATAGTAGGCATAAATGAATAAATCTAAAAAATGTATACAAAAGTTGAAGTCGATAAAACCATCATAAAGCCTGTCGCAGCGGTCTGCGAAGTATGACTCTTGTTAGAGCGACACAAGCTGGAGCTGGGTATCACGGAGATGAATATGCTGCGGTGCATGTGTAGTTACGCGCAAGGATCAGGTGAGGAACTCTTGCATTTACGGCAGCCTTCATGTCTGTGACATCTCGGATAAAATGCAGAAGAGTCGCTTGCGCCGGTGTGGCCACGTTCTACGGTGACTGCCTGGCTACGTGAGGAAGAGTAGACCAATAAACTATTAACACATAGGATATTTTATAAACCAAGTTTTAATGAGTTGTCACATGAGATTTTGAATATCGTTACTAAAATACGACTGAAAGTTTTTTGCTTTTACGCCTTTAACTTTTGAATAAATTAGTATCAAAAAGTCGATTTCACTAAAAGAGACACATAGGAGGTCTTAAAGTAGCCACTTTCAGATCTCCTATGTGTATCTTTTAGTGAAATAGCCATGTGGATAACAAATTTCTGGCCATGCAGCTGCCGCCGGGCCTCTGTAGGAGGGGTAGACGCTTTTTTTTAAATAAAATACTTTTTTTTTATTTACACTATTATTAATTTATATTTATTGAAATTTTTAACACTATTCTTAATTTAAATTTATTAAAACTTATTTTCTATTTTTTTAGTTCGGTTTTGTATAAAAAGCGTGTTTTATAGTTTTTTTAAACTATTATTTATTTCCTACTTCTTAGTTTTGTTTATTCATAAATAAATTAACACGCTGCTGTTGCCACCTATTTCAGAGTTTATATGTAACATTATTCGCTACTACGTGATACAAAGTTGACGGGATAGATGGCGCTGTTATCAAATATTTACAGAGCTGTCAGTAAATATTTCGCGAATAGTTTAAATTATTATGCAAATTGAAAAAAATTCAATAATTTTATCAAATTAGTGTATTGTCATCGGTCCTCGATAAATCTACAAAGTTTGAACAAAATCTGGCTGCTTAAAGTGGGTCAAGATCGCGCCTAAAGGAGTCGGTTGCAAACATACAGGTGAAGCTAATAAAAAGCGTATAAAAACTGATTAATTTAAGGTTAATACTTAAAAAATAACATGCATAATATATGCTTGTAAGGTCTCATCTAACATGAATACTTTAGTTGTATGCTATAAAAATGAATAAAAACCTATATTATATCCAAGTACCAAGTTGTTTGGCTTCGGTATCCCTAATAGTAGGTATATACAGAATAATATCATTTTGAATAAAAAATAATTACCCATACATAGAATTTACTGTATTAAAAATACAATATTAAGAACGTCATAATGGTTGTGTCACATTGTTCTGGAATCAGTCAATCATCAGTGACAGTACTATTGTAGCCAATATCGATCAATGCGTCTCGCAAAAATTGTTGATATCACCATTCCCCATGACGATAATCTCGTGAAAGTCGAAAAAGACAAACAAATAAAATATTCGGCTCAGGGGTTGTGGATTCAGAAATTATTGTTCCGGCAGTCCTATCCGGTTCACGGACTGATTGCTAAGAGCCTCAACCAACATCTCAAGCGGCTCGCTTGTCAAGGGTTTGAATCTGAAGTCAGTACTCCTCGATACAGTACGTTTTGTGAGCGGATTCCTCTCTCTGGAACCGGTAGCTTAGTCCCGATGTACCTGATGCCGGTGGGCCACAATTTTATATATTACTTCGGGCCACCAACCAGGTGGACACCTAAGTCTTATAATCACGCAAAAAAAATCAAAATCTTACACCCACTTTTTATCACTTTTCTCGACGTTTCACATGATTCTAAGTCTAATTAAGCAAAAAAAATTTTTGTGTAGGTCTGTCTGTTAGTCTGGATGTCTGTATGTCTGGATGTCTGGATGTCTGGATGTCTGGATGTGTCTGGATGTCTGTTTACGCAATAACTCAAGAACCACTTATCCGATTTAAAAAATTCTTTCGCCAATCATCTTGTTTGGTTAATGGGAAGAACTGATTAGATTTTGGGGTTTGTACGTTCAAGGTTTCGGGTACCTACCATACAAAGTGTCCCTAAAAAATCATTTTTTTGTGTTTTTGACGTCGAAGACGTTTGATTTGATTTCATTTTCTTCATATTTATTGCTCAATATATAAAGAAGCGGCGAATAATATGCATAAAGCCTAAGGTCTGTTATTTTGAATAAAAATATTGCAACAATAATATCTAAGTTTAGCCCGAAGTTTGACAATCACTGTGTGATATCCGCCCCACTAGATTTTTGAATATATTTGGTTTCTTTAGTTCTTTCTTTAGTAATCAAGTTATGTTGGTTATCTCATCATTTGAATTTATTTCGTGAATGTCTCCTTGCACCCCGGTATTAAAGACCGGAGACGGCGCGGCGTGAGGTTTTGGTCAGTGGGATAAACGTGGCGATTTCACAAGAAAAAATCTCAGAAAGGCACAATATCATGAATCACCCGTTATTGAGTTTATTCCAGTCATCACTAACACTACTTTGTTTTATATATATAGATAATTGAAATAAAAAAATCAAGATAATAGTTAGATCACATCTCAATCAATCGATAATAATAACTTAGAGTGCAAGTGAACCATAGGAAGTCCGAGTACTTAGCTAAGCGAATTGCAAAGACGAGTTCCATATCGGCAGGAGAAAATGCCAATGATAGTTTAATGAGATATCTCATGGCACACACTGGTATAGCAGGAATTTAATTCATGTTTTCAGTTTAGCAGTAGTTAATGCATAATGAAAAACATTAGGTAGGATCACTTGGCTTTTTATCACTACTATAGGTACTTATTTTTTAGGGTTCCGTGGCCAAATAGCAAAAATCAGAACCCCTATAGATTCGTCATGTCTGTCTGTCTGTCCGTTCGTATGTCACAGCCACTTTTTCCGAAACTATAAGAACTATGCTGTTGAAACTTGGTAAGTAGATGTATTCTGTGAACCGCATTAAGATTTTCACACAAAAATAGAAGAAAAAAATTTAATAATAAATTTTGGGGGTTCCCCATACTTAAAACCGAAAATTATAATATTTTTTCATCAAACCCGTACGTGCCCTACGTATCTATGGTAGGTCTTCAAAAATTATATTGAGGTTTTAATAAATAAATTAAAATTAAAAATAAATTGTCTAAGCTGAATAGTTTGCGCGAGGGACGCTTCCAAAGTGGTAAAATGTGTCCCCCCCCCCATAATTTCTAAAATAAGAAAATGATAAAACTAAAAAAATATATGATGTACATTACCATGTAAACTTCCACCGAAAATAGGTTTGATCGAGATCTAGTAAATAGATTTTTTATATACGTCATAAATCGTAAACCGCAATTTATTTTAATTCAATCAACTCAAATATAAAAAATTTACTTGCTACTACGGAACCTTTCATGGGCGAGTCCGACTCGCAATTGGCTGGTTATTTTATTCTATTTCTAGCAAAGTGACTCTTGTATTTCTATCATTCTTCGTTGTCGAGATCCATCAACGCATAAAGTCTGTTCTGAAGACTGTCTCAAATATTTGTCAGGCATTTCGCCTCATGTTTATAAAAACTTTCTTTTATAAATCATTAAACACTATAATAGAACGTATTTCAACATAAACCCTTAAGCATCGTTTGGGTGTTTAACAGATTCTGCCACAAACATATGCCATTATGCTTGTATAATATTCTTTATCTCAAGTAAATCATAAAGTCAAATGCAATCTTAGGGCTTACCCGAGGTGCCCGGCAACGGACACTTGGGAGGACACCGTGCGGTTTTAGTCGATACACGACATAACCACCCCCGCTGGCCGGCGGGGGGTATCCGAAGGGATTTCCGCACGTAAAAAAAAATACATTTTAGCTTTAAAAATAACAGCATTATTTTACGAATCCTGTACGTACCAAATTATAAAACTCTATGTCTTTAACTTTTCCTAAATTATTAGGTCGTTAGCTGGTCGGTGCAGAAGAAACATTAAATATTTTCGGATTGCATCGACATTTGGGATCGTAATGCGGTCAGATCTAGAGGCTAGTTCATTTGCTTAAGATTCCAATATACTTGAATGTAGATTCATACATAGTGTAGTAGTGAAATTAGTAACTTTTCTGCGGTGACTTGTAAGATTCGAGTGAAAAGTCGCCTATTTCCTGCGGATATAAAAAAGAAACTGCTACTTACCTGTGAAAAGGCACACATTGCCACTAAATGTGAGTAATCTGAAGCTCTTATAAATTTAAAAGATATCTCTGAAGTAGTATCTACCGAGTGAATCAGTAGATAGAGGCCCAATTTATATGTATGGTGATTAACAAAAAAATTATACCAACTTTAAAAATAAACAGAGATACTGAAAAGATCTGACGGGAAAAGAATCACATTTAATATAGAAGTGAAGATTTATATTTGTTTAAGTGTGCTACATATTGATCTATTATAGTAGTCGGTACCAACCTAACTTGCTGTGCCCGTTCCATGATGGTAGGTATGATGTTCAGACTATAATCTATCTCCATGGTAAATTTTATCCAGATCCATCCATTTATCTTTGCCTGAAAGAATAAAAAAACATACATCCATCTTCAGATACTTTCACATTTGTAACATTAGTAGCATGCACTTTCTAGCACTTCTGTTCCTGTAATTTCTCGGTTTTGGGAAAGTAATACTTCATCGAGCCGTGCTCTCCTTAGCGGAGTAATATCAAAATGTGAATTTATGGCAGATAACAGAGAAATTGATATTTATGCACAGTCATAAATTGTTGTGAGGAAAAGAAACACTTCACTTGACTTAGGAATCTCAAATTAATATGAGGGCGAAGTGTATGTCTACTTAACTGACTTAAAAAGTCTTTGTCTTCATTATAGTCGCTTATTTCAACAAAGCCTACTTTAGTCTTTTAATTGAATTTATTTCAAAATAATTCATTAAAAGTGAGGTTTACCGTGAAGTTGACTTTTGTTTATAATTGATAGGTGCCTACTGATAGAGTGAAACACGATTGCTTAGGATAAACCTATTCACTCCTAGAAGAAACCTACACACTCGAGACTAGAAGGTTATAGTTTTCCGGAAACCGACTCCGGAAGGCAGGCAGGGCATTTCACTCCTAAGCTTTATCTACGCACAAGAAACGTATTGCGAAAGCATTTTGTGCGAACGAGTGGGACATCCATGATTTGGCGGTGGCGGGTTACTGTGCTGCTGGTCGTTCATTGGTGGGAAGGGCTTGGTTTGGCTGTCCGGCAAAACTTTATTAATTAATAGCTACCGCATTGGGGTAACTTCTAATGGTAGTTTTAGTTTAATGTATGAATTAAAAATGTCTGGCAGTGTTTTTAGACATAAAAAAGGCTTTCGATACGGTTTCTACCACCATCCTTGTGAAGCGACTTACGGACGTCGGTGTGAGAGGTTTACCCCTAGAATTGCTCACAGACTACCTTAAGGATCGTAAGCAGTGCGTAAAAATTGGCAAATATACAAGTGAGGAGGTCTCTGTCACCTGTGACGTGCCGCAGGGCAGTGTTCTTGGTCCTACTCTGTTCTTAATATATATCAACAGTCTCTGCGATAGAAAGGACATTGGAGGACAATTTTTTTCTTACGCTGACGACACAGCAATAGTTTTCACTGGTGACACCTGGGCTGCTGTGAAGCAAACTACCGAAAAAGGACTTTCCCAAATTGCTGACTGGTTGAATGCTAATCTTCTCACCTTAAATATCGCAAAAACAAATTACATAACATTCACTAAATATAACTCAACTCAACCTAAAAACGACCTGGTATTCAAAATTCACACGTGTAAGGATAGTGGTAATTGTCTATGCAACGCAATTACTAAAGTTATTCAAACCAAATACTTAGGCGTCATGGTGGATCAGCGTTTAACCTGGCATTGTCACATGGAAATGATGATGTCCAGAACCAGAAAACTAGTATGGACCTTTAAGAACTTGAGACATGTCGCCTCAAAGAACCTCTTAAATAAAATTTACATCTCACTAGCGCAATCCGTATTAACATATTGTATAGCCATATGGGGTGGGGCTACCAAAATTAAAACCTTAGAACTGGAACGAACACAAAGATTGTTATTAAAAGTTATGTACCGGAAGCCATATAGATTCCCTACAAGTGAACTTTATGCAATTAGTAATCTCCTTTCTATTAGAAAACTATATATCCTACACGCTGTCCTAAAATTACATAATTCATTAAGTTATAATCGTGACATTGTGAATAGAAGGCGCAAATACTCTGCTGCTCCTGTTGTCGCGGTAAAAAGTAGTTATGCTAGGAGACAATTTGCTAGACAATCGGCACACTTATACAACACAATAAATAAACATCTTGATATATATCATATGAATTACCACAAATGCAAAAAGACGCTACTGGTATGGTTACAAAGTAAAAGCTATGATGAAACGGAGGTCCTTATGAACACTATTTCATAATCCTATTTACACAAGCATGTGATGTAGTTTTATATATATGCCTACATATACATGTTTTGTTAGTCTTACTATATACCCTGGTACAGTAAGGTATTATGTACAAGTTTATATAACAACTGTTATGGAAGAGGGGGTATCCTAACACAAGTATAGTGTATACTTAGAAGGATACTCTCGTCATGGATATGTTTAAAATTGTACAAGTTAAAGAAATAAAGATTTTTAATTTTAATTAATAAAAAAATAAAACGTCTGTACGTCAAATCGCTGAACAAATACGGACTATGAGCGGATCCTTGGCGTACTCTGACGGTGATGATAAAGGTTGTAGTGTCGCCAACATGTGTGGTACATGTCTCGGATGATGCCTTAGCCTCGATATATGGGCTAAAGTTGAGACTGGATGTTAATGTTACACCAAAAAGCTCAAGGTAGTCGGTTATCGGTACGGATGCATTTGGAATCTGTATTCCAAATGCATCCGTACCGATACAAACCCTGTCGTTTACCTAAATCGGAGACCGCCTTCAAGGACAGATTCAAACGCTCAACCGTGGCCTTGTGGAGAGACTAGATCTGTGTCACACTAACTCATGGGTTGCTACTTTGCTGTCTTCTGTGTACCCAAAAGTACTTCAACAGATCATTTATGTGCAGCTAGGATGATGTAGCCGAGAGTACCGATCCCTGAGAGACCCTTGTTAATTGGTCGGATGTGAAGCCATCAAAAGAAAAGCCTTCTTCTTCTCACCGCCTTACCTTGGGTGAACTCCAGAATTTAAGGCCATCATTCCAGATAGGTACTGATAATTCCAAAATGGGTATCTTCAGTGATTGTAGCTTTTACTGCGTCCCGTTTAAAGAACACGTGCTTATACGAACAAGTGATTATAGGGAAATACAGTTGTGGGTTTAGAATTCCAAGTCTTTATCGAGCGACAAAGAAAAAATATAGGTACTGATCCGGGGCAGGGGTGCTTGGTTGGGGACCTCCACGCGGTGCACCCTGGGCAACGGAGACAGCAGCGCCTCTCTCCTAGAGCGGGAGAGACGCTGCCACCTACGGCCAACTCCGACCGAGGCGAGGACGGCCCTGTTGAGGGCTGTTCGGAAGCTTTCCACGTGTCCCTCTGATTAGCAGATGGCACAGTGGAGAGCAAGTAAGGGGGTCATCTCAAAACCGGAGATGGCCCGGGGTCAGTCGGGGTGCGAGGGATATGCTCTATGGGTAACCTTACACCCCGGCGTCTTAAGACCCGAGACGGCGTGCGGTTTTAGTCGGTTCAAGCCCGACATAACCGCCTCCGCTGGCCGGCGGGGGAGTATCCGAAGGGACTTCCGCACGAAAAAATAAAAAGATACTGATCCGGGGCAAGATCCCACACCCGAGGGAGGGCCCAGGGTCGGCCGGGGTGCGACGGAATTGCCTTATTGGGCCACCTTACACCCCGGCATCTGTAGACCCGAGATGGCGTGCGGTTTTAGTCAGTTCAAGCCCGATATAACCTGCTCCGCTGGCCGGCGAGGGGGAATCCGAAGGGATTTCTGTAAGAAAAAAAAGAAAGGTACTGATCCATTTAAATCGAGCATTCATTATTTTCACCGTATATGAGTGATACTTGACCTCTGCATGGATGCATAGGAACGGAAATATCCAGAATCATTCCAGAGCTGAGAAAAGTTAAAAAATGCAGGTATGTACTTGTACATATACAAAAGACATTGCAACTCCGACCTGCAAGATCGTCTCCCTTATTTAGGGCTCATACATTGAGTGAACGGAGAGTAAGTTCGATGCGCCACCGCACTTGATGTAACCGTGAGCTTTTAATGGCTTCAACTAATCATGTGTGTTGCCTTTATGATAATGGCGCATTCATACCGCACCTTGAAGGATAAAGAGTTCATTATATAATTGAACCCCATAAATAAGATTAAAATCAATTTAAACTTAGATTCATTACCAACGATTACATAATTATACTAGCAACCCACCCCCACTTCGCTTTGATTTAAATAAATATTTTAACTCATTTCTTCGTAAATTACACATATTATATAGCTCATGTACAACGGGCTAAAATGGTAAAATAGTTTTTCCAATAAATGCAGCGGTTCCGAAAATTACCTTACCCTAAATATATAAACAAATCTCTAAATTCGGTATCTTTCTCCATAACATTCAGTACGTATAGATAATATAGATTATCTACAGGGTTGCACGTTAAAGGGAGTCATCAAATATAGAAAGCAGAGAATCGCTTGGGCAGTAACCGAGAACAAAATTACATAAATGAGATCCGTTCAATCCCCTTTAGGATATAGAACCCTAGTTACCTAATGACATTTCCCATTAAATATTATTTGTCGAACGCCATTTTTTATGTTATTGGGATTCGTAATTAATTCTACTGGTCATGAGTCTGATAAAACAAGATTAACTTTGAGTTATTAGGGTCACAACCGGGGGCCCCAAGGCGCTTCTAGGGTTCGCCTTTACTCGAGGGCTATTGAAGAAGTTGTATTAATTTTAACTCATAAACAATAATGAATATTAATGGTGTTTACTCTTTGAATGGAAAATGAACTTAAACTAAATTTTGACGAGTAGAGTTGGAAAAACAAGTAGCAACTTTTAACCATTAAGTGATGAACGTTGTTTCTGGTGTCCTCTGTAAGGAACTCCACCCGTACTACTGTTCTACATTTAATTAATTTACAGTTTAACATTATACCTACGCTGATGAGACTCTAGCTAGTATAAGTTTATGTACAAATATTATAACCTGACATAAATCTTCAAATAATGGTTCCGAAGAAACTTACAAAATTCTAACCCTTTATTATTTAATATAGATAGCAAGAATTATTATCAATTGAAAATAAAATTAAATATTCGGTAGATATCAGTAGAAGCGCTGCAACTTAATGTATGCAGTAAAGTTACTTAAAGTGAAAGAGGCTTCATAATAGGGTAATTTAATATTTAATTGGAACATCTTCAAGTTGCCACGATAACTTTTAAGCGTGTTCTCATTCACAAACTGAGACAGTGCGCTATCCAGCAAGCATTTCCTTTGCCGTTTGATGTCTTTATTAAGTGAATCATGAACTTTACTTGATGAAATTAAAACAGAAATCATATTAATCCTCGCTTGTCATCGATCCTCACCCAGCATTTTATTAATTATTATTATCGAAATTTTCATAACTTATTGTGTCGAAGAAAGTTAGTTTCTTAAGATTTTAAAGGTTAATTCATTCACGATTCTGATCTTAAAACTTCGACGACCCCAAGGTGACTTATTTGTAACTTTGCTAAGAGTATTCATTATTTAAAGTTAAATAAAGGATTTTTATATTTGAATCTCAAATTTAACTATATGGATACCATCGCAAACCAAGCGGTTTGGTGACTCCTTTTTTGTCGGACTATAAAGCACTGGAACGCTTTACCAACATACGTGTTCCCTTCTACCTGCAATCCTGGGCTCTTTAAGTCGGGCGTGAAAAATCATCTGGCCGGGTAGGTAGGGGCCACCATTCTAGGGACAATCTCTGGAAATGGTGGCCACTACTTTTTGGACTTCACCTCAGCTTACCATCAGGCCGGGTGCAGTCAATTTGACGGACTAAATATAAAAAAATAAAAAATCAACGACATCGCAATAGAGACGATGTCAATAAGAAATATAAATGTAGTAAAACGAACTTGCCTCAATTATAACACTTTTACGTATAATTGTTAGCTTTAATATTTGTCGTACTGCTATGCACATGAATATGTTTACCTACAATGTGTGTGTACCTACAAAAAGTTCAGTACATACTCCACTTTTAGTAAAGAGCATTATATTCTCAAGCTCGCCAATATTTGAGACATTAAAGGGACAGTTTTTATTTTTGTAGAGATAATGATTTTGGAGGTCAGTTCAACCTTTCCGTTTACCTTTTTATTCGTAATGGGCTTTTCAAATAAGGAAAGAGGGGTTCTACATTAAGTACGGTTGCCTGTGACTTGGCTTTTTAGCTTTAAAAAAGAAAGACAATGTTTCGAGAAAATACTAAGTAGATCATAGGGTTACTCAATATTTTTTTGTACATTGTATCCTAGTATAAATAGGCGTTACAGAGTAGTATACGGATGATGAATGTACATAGAAAATAATATTAATAATAATAATAAAAGTTAATACATGAGCCTCACGTGGACCGGGAGGCCTCCGTGCACTGGCTGCGCTTTGGTGACCTATTTGGGGAAACCGAGGGTTTTGTCTGTGCGATACAAGATCAGGTTATCAACTACAGGACGAACAACTACAGGAGGTACATACTGAGGGATGGAACCACGGACGTGTGTCGTTTATGCCACCGTCCTGGCGAGTCACTCAGACATGTGAGCTCCGGTTGTTCCATGCTTGCTAACACTAAGTATCTGCACAGGCGCAACCAAGCAGCCAGAATACTACATCAAGAACTTGCCCTTAAATACGGCCTCATTGCGCAGAGGCTGCCATACTACAAGTACATGCCGGAAGCCGTACTCGAAAATGACCGCGCCAAGCTCTACTGGGACTGGTCCATCATCACGGATAGGACAACTATAGGAAATAAGCCGGATATCGTGTTGATGGACTGGGCAGACTCACGGGTATTTCTTGTGGACATCACTATTCCCTATGACGAGAACCTCATCCGCGCCGAAGCAGATAAGAGAACCAAACATCTTACAGCCAATGGTTTGATCCCAAGGAGCCTCTCAGTCCATCTAGGGAGACTCGGGATTAGTGGGAAGTCGATGGCGGCCACGATGCAGAGAGCGGTCTTGCTTGACAAGGCCCGAATAGTCCGGGGGATTCTCTGCCAATCATCCTAATGCCCTGGCCGACTGCTGCTTGCCTCGCTAGGGTTATCTAGCGGCCTCTCCCTTACTCTAGGGTGAGGCGTGATATAGCTTGATAAATAACAAAAGTTACATGGACGTTTTTATCGGGCCTTATATGAGTCCAAGGTAGATTTAATAGCATCTGTGTCCTCGTTTCGATTCGGTTATCTCTTAGGAGAGACTAAAAGTTAGATCTGTGCAATTACTGATGAATTTGTAATGACGAATAACTATCGTAAATATATCCTGAAAGATAGAACGATTGACATTTGTCGGGTATGTACCCGCCCCCGAGAATCCCTCAGGCACATTGATTTTGCTTATTGTCGTCTTGCTAACTTTGAGTATTTGCATAGACACAACCAAGTGGCCAGGATTGTCCATGAGCAACTTGCTCTTGAATATCGTCTCTCCTATGGTGCTGGTCAAGCGCCTAATACTTAGAAGTAAGCTAATGTGCAACTGGTGCCCAAAGGGTAGTAGCGTCAGAGTATGGAACGTGTACTGAGTTATAAGCTCTTGGCCTACCTTGAAACGAACGACGTCCTCAGTGATCGGTTAGTAAGAATCGTGCGAAAACTCAAGTTTGTTGTTCGAATGCTAATACTGTTGAGTGTTTATGTAGCTAACTATGTCTTTCTCGAATTAAATACTATTACAAGAAAAGGGAAAAGATTCTGCTGTCACCATAAGATTGACGTAAAACGTACGGGGAAGGCGACTATCGGCTCGTGATCTTCTAGTAGCAGTAGTATGGTTGATCGAACTACTGCAACTCTTCAGTTACATTAGTTCGGTTGTAGAAAACGCCGAACTATTGCTACTCATTTGTAGCATTAGTCTGCTAGTTAATTCGGTTGATCGAACTGCTGCAAACTCTTTAGTTAATAATTTATACAAATCAAACTTTTCTAAATTTAAGCAAACGGGATATTAAATTGAAAGAAAACAAAGGGGATAACCAATCCCCTTAGAAACGGGGACCTGACATCCTAATGGCCAAATCAGTTAAACCATGCATTGTTTTTTTTCTTTTTAGATTATGTTTTACATTGTGTTATTTCATAAATAACTTATTTTGATTTAGTGGTGGAAAATAATTTTGATAATATTATTGATGATGAAATAATATTATTTAATAATTAAATTAAACAAATGAATAACTAAACAATTCTACTCGTTTCCATTCTAATTCCACTGACCTGTCTAATATGTTGGATATCAAAACTTTTAATTCTGGCCTTTCTCAATCGATTTATAAACGTATGCAGTTAAGCAATTATTTGTAGAGGTTGTCAGCCTTAGTTCTGCCCCATCTGAGCTACATTGCGTATGTGATGAATTTGGCTAAACAAGACATCGGACATGTTCTGTCTATATCTATATAATATTATGTGCAATGTATTTAAGTCGTATTTAAGTTAATAAGGTTAAATGAGTACCTAACTCCGTATACACAATTTTAACGTATCCCTTTTGAAGTACAAATTAGTTTCCTTGCAATTTACGTATGTATCACAGGTATGTACTCGTTGCCTTTAAATTAAAAAAGGTTTGTTTAAATTTATTTATTAACCAAACTATTGCTACGAAGGATCGGTGTTTTCGGTGTTTTTTTACAACTGAACTAATGTAAATGAAAAGTTACGGTTCAACCGGACTACCCACCGAACTACTACTGCTGGAGGGTAGCAAATGTAGCAATAGTGCGGTGTATTAATGCAACTAAATAGTTGCAGTAGTTCGATTAACTGGACTACCAACCGCCAGACTACATACTGCTTCTAGAAGTTCGAGACACTGATGAATTTTGAAGAATGCTGATTCACACATCATGGGTTGAATTTTTCAAATTCCTTAGCACTTGCCTAGGCCATAGAACCAGCCTGCCCTTATTTCATAGTTCTAGCTTCGGTAGTTTAGCGCTGCGATGATGAGTCAGACACCTCAAAACTACTTTTTTCTTCATATTGAAAATATAAATATGAAATAACTAAATACAATGTGGGCTTCGAGACTGCAGAAATAAATTTATTTCATCTATTTCGAACTTACGTAAACGAAACCACAGGTAACAGCTTGTTTAACACCAAAAGGCAAATGGTCTGACAAATATACTTCATAATAGTGATTGTTTGCCTGAATAATTCCGTTACCAAGTAGTGAACTAAGCGATGAGCCTCGTTATAAAATGTACTGGTATCTGCCACACTACCTAGATTGGCACGTGAAGGGTAGGTTGAATATGGCAATCACCTAGAATATAAATAATTTCCATAATTATTTTGGAATTTTACAATATCACTAATTAAAAACAATTAAATTTTAAATTTATCATTATAAAACGGATCACCACCATAAGTGGCTACTTTCCAAATGCAAGAAATAATATAACTAAAGAGTTAAAATTTTACTACGAAACTATAAAACCATCAAAAATTCTCATTTTTTACAGGTCCCGGATCTTAGGTTGGTACGTCGCGCGTCAGGATGAAGTGAGAGAGTCCGGCTAAGGTCGACTAACTTCAGTTTCGTAGAGCGTTTACTCGGTCGTACATCGGACTGACAGTTTAATACTCTATATAATCAAGCTGTCAGGCTGATCACATCGCTCTCGCTATTATCAGCGTCAGGCGCCTGAGGCGAAGCCATACGCGGAGGGACATGCTCCTCCGCTCTCGCTGGGAACTAGGAGCCCAGTAGCCGCTCCGGCTGGAGGCTCTGGGTCAGTAGGGGCGCCCTTGGGCGGATTTTGCCCCTGACCGCAAGGTAAGGACGGACCATGGGTTCTGCTCCAGAGACTCCAGCAGCTCTTCGCGGGCCCGCCGTTTGACCTGCTTTATGGCTTCCTGGAGGGTCCTCTTGGCCCCCTTGTACGCCTCATACAGCTCCGCCTCTCGGGCTGCCGCATCATCTGGTCGGCGACGCCTCCGGCGAAACCTGGTGTACTGGCGGCGAGCGGTCACGCACGCTGCTCGCAGCTGTGCGATCTCTGCTGACCACCAGTACACCTGTTTCTTGGCCGGGCCGGGCTTAACCCTCGGCATCGCCGCATCGCAGATATGCGACATGGCACTCCTGAACCATTCCGCCTCTGCGTCGACATCGGCAGGCCTGGCCGGTGACGGAATCCAGGCCTGCACTATGGATGCCTCCAGGAGAGCCTCCCGATCCAGGCGTCTGAGCGCCCAACGTGGATCCGGGGGATTCGCGATTGTCGGCGGCAGGTTAGTTGGAGGGGAGACGTTGAACCGAAGGTACTTATGGTCGGAATCCGTCTCCTCCTCCTCCACCACGCGCTAACCCTGGACGCGGCGGGCGAGAGCAGGGGTCGCGGACGCGACATCCACGACCGAACTGAGCCCCCGCCGCTCCCAGGTGGCGACATTCCCCCGGTTGAGGACCTCTAGACCACGGGTGTTGGCCCAGTCCTCCAGTACTCGCCCCTTGTCATTTGTTTCCCGGGAGCCCCAGGCCTGAGACCAGGAGTTGAAGTCTCCCAGGACCAAGACAGGACGAGGACAGCACGCAGCGAGAACAATTTCCAGTTCAGCGAGCCTTAGCTTAAGCTCGTACTGGTCAAGGCTTGGCGAGAAGTAGACGGCCACGACAGCCAAGCCCTCATAGTCCGCCGCGACACAGCCTCTGCACCTTGCAATGAGTGCAAGGCGCGGGGTGTCCGCGGCGGTCCCCCCGAAGACGGTCGCTACTCCGTCCAGGTCCACCGGGCTTCCGGGGTGGACCCAGTACGGCTCAGCGACCACTTATTTAGGACCTTACACAAATCCGGATTAGATTTTTCACAGAATCCGTATAATTAATTCACATCCCTAATTCTAACCTCAAATAGAGGCAGCAGTCACTAATAAAATTCGTTGTGTACTATTCAAATTCAAATATATTTTTCTTTTCTCCTGATATTTAGAATATGTATTTTACTACTTTATTATTTAATTAACATTATTTTAAGTAATTGACTCTGATTATTTGCAATATCAACATACTCTGGCTGTTATTTCTAGACTTTGTGTAACGATAACTTGGCTTTCATAACGAATATAAGACATAAGCAAAGTATACGAAATGGAATGTGTATCTTATGGAATCTTATAAGATGAGTAAATTCTTCTCCATATACAACAAAGGACAGCGCCTCGTTTGGTAAGCACATTAGACTTTACTAAGGCTTAGCGATTTACTACTAATGATTGTCTGAACCGATGTTTTTGATCATAATAAATGAAAATTTTGCGTTGCTAACAAATTAGAAAAACCATAACATATTAGTTTATGGGCTATAGCTGTATAACATTTATGAGATGAATATAATTCATACAAATGAAAAATTTACTTTTTTTTTTCAGGGTCTTGCTCATAATCTTATAGGCACTGCATGTCGGACTTTGGAATACTCATACTTCAAGTACATGCAATGTTGGTAGAAGTTCTAAACTCATAGGACGACGGAATCTCGTACTCGTTCACTTCAACTAACGGATTAATTATTATTAATTATACGTTATCTTTGCATAATAAATATGATGATAGAAAGGCTTGCACCATTGGAGGTACATCAGCTGACATTATATTATAATAATTTAGTTAATAATACTATAATAATAATATAATAATTTTTCTTTCAGATGCATGCATCTCATTATACATGTCATCATTGCTGGTGGAGAACTGATCATGCAGCTGTACACTATTCAATGCCATCTTCCTCAAGGTCTAAGACTAACAAGCAAGCAAATAAAAAATTAGAAAAAACTATGTTGTAATTTTAATTTATTGTACCCAATATACCTATAAACATAGTATATATAGGTAGGTAATACAACGAACTAGTTGCTCTCGTGGTTAGTAAACCTTACTTTTACTGTGAAGTTTGAAGCGTGCCCGGCGCGTAGTACAACTGCCGTTGCGAGGTCCGAATCCATAAGCATGTCTTTCTTCTGTTGATCGATTTTACCTTTAAACAAGTAGGTGGGTACAACAATCATATCCTATCAATAGTATTTATAAAACGTATTTAAAACCTCGAAATCAACTAAAGTCGGAGCAATTAAAATGTATAACAAATACTTAACGAATTTTGCATAAACGTAACCTTCAAAATCTTGACTTGAAACGTGCTTTACAAGTTTGTCCATCTGTGACATACAATTTGATAAGAATTCATAAATTGCAAATGATGTATGGACGCGTAGAAATGTCATTTGATATAATCAGTATCATAAATACTAAAAACGTTAGTAAAGCAAAGCTCAATCTTTAAATTTAATTTTAATCTCCAGGATTACTGAGACTGCAACAATTGTACCAAAGTATGCAACCTGGTCGTACTACGTTTAAAATCGCACTCGTGAAGAGAATCAATAACGCGTCAGATGCTATGGAATTTCTTTTGGCTTTAGAACAATATGATCGGTGGAACAACAAGCGCATAGTACTGGATTGCAACGCAAAAAACGCCAAAAGCATATTGGTAGAACATGTCCGAAACGTGCAATTGGGCCGCAGAACCTACCACTATATGCTCAGCGGTTTGGTGAGTATTGAATGCTCTAGCGTATATTACAGATCCGGTTCCAATTACAGTTTCAAAAAGAATATCCAAAAAAGATCACCTATTTTTGGCTGCGCTATTGCGTGGCTATGTTTTGTGTCACAGCGAAAATTGGATATAAAATAGCAGTAATATCGTATTTTCAAAGAAATTTAAAATTATTATTTTATTATTGATTTTTGTTTATTTTGTTATTTTGTTTGTTTTATTTTATTATGTCGTTTTAATGTTTAGTTTAGATGTCATTTTGCAGTAGTTTGCCTTTCAAAGAAGTAGCTCATTATGAAAATATGAATTTAATTGAAATAAATCTACAGAATAGGTCCAACAAACCTATGCCCCAAATAAAAGATATTATATAAAAATTAATGTTTGTTCCTTACTTCGCGTTATCATAGCGTTCAAACGGTACGATAAGTTATCCTTAAGATATAGATATTTGCCATCCTAGATTTTTCTGTAGACATAGAAAAAGAAAACAATCCGGCATACTCCAACCGTCATCTTGAACAAGTATTACCACAAAGCAATATTAAACTAAGTGTATGAACTTCCCTTTTGAATCACTTTATGTGTTCCAAATAGTATTAAAAGACATTGGGTAGTTAAAAATATTTAAGCGTACAGAGGCCGGATAGCGTGTTTTTTCGTACTTTGTAAAGCTGCATGGGAGGATAACCATTCTTGCTATGAGTGTGGTTTATAGGTAAACGGTGCTAAATAAAGGAAACCATTATTTTTCATTATCAAGAAAGTGATTCCACCAATCAGGTGTTCGACAACACCTAATTAGTGGAATCATTTTTGAATCACTGTTACTAAATCGTATACAGTAATTATATGTAACTAACCGAAAGTATCCTATTAACAGGTAATGGATGATCATTGGGAGAATGAAGTAACAGAATACGGCGCAGTTAATATAACTGGGTTTCGCATCGTTGACCAATCGCGCAAGATTGTACGCGATTTCATGGATGGTTTGGGACGAATGGATCCTCGGTTTAAGGGGACTGTATCGGTAACCGTTTCTAATACTTCACATGTGCAAGTGTTCTTGTTTTAACTTAGTATGATCACTCGTGTTGAACAGATTGGTAGTGAAGAAAGAAAGTAAGAAAGAAAGGCTCATTTATTACAGCCAATTCCGCGAGACACAGTGACAAGTAAACAGAAGCAGAGAGATATTATTTAAATTTATGTTAAATAATGTTTAAGTTATTATGAGGTTAGGTACAGACACGAAAAAAAAAAAAAAAAAAAAAAAAAAAAAAAGGTACAGATTAAAACAGAGTCGAAAACAGTTGTCACAATGCAAGGAGATTAGCGCCCTTCCCCCAAACCGGGGCAAGACGGGGACACCGTGGTTCCCAAATCCGAGGGGGCCATCTCGCAACTGGAGATGGCCCAGGGTCAGTCGGGGTGCGAGGGATATGCTCTATGGGCAACCTTACACCCCGGCGTTTGTAGACCCGAGACGGCGTGCGGTTTTAGTCGGTTCAAACCCGACATAACCGCCCCCGCTGACCGGCGGGGGGGGTATCCATAGGGATTTCCGCACGAAAAAAAAAAAAAAAAGGCACGCGTCCCACGGTTGCAGTAACAGGAACCCAGTTCAGCATATGCCAGGCCACAAGGACCTGACGCTGATTTTCAACTGGGCCCTAATGCAACTCACGGATTCCATCAACCTATAATATATATCGAATGATTGCTACAAAAAAAATCGCAAAGAAGCAGTATGTTAAGTGCAAGGCAGCTATGTAATGTAGGCCATAGTTTACCCGACCTGGCTAGGGCCAGGGCGGCGAGAAGTGTCGTGCGGTGTTCCACAGGGGTCGGTCCTAAAGCCACTCCTGTGGAACATCGGATACGTCTGGGTGCTGCGCGGTCCGTTGCTCGAGGGTGTCAGCATAACTTGCTGACAACGCCCTCGTTATGGCGCGGGGAGCAACGTACCGAAGCGCGGCACTAAAGGCCACGGCAGGGGTTGCTCAAGTCATGGGTCGAATACGACGGCTGGGACTCGAGGTGGCTCTCCACAAGTCCGAGGCTATGTGTTTTCACGGGCCTCGGAGGGGGCCACCTGCGGGAACCAGCATAACCGTAGGGCGCGTAAGCATTGGCATCGAGCCCACAATGAAGTACCTTGGGCTTGTACTCGATAGCCGATGGGACTTCGGACCTCATCTCCGAAGTCTGGTCCCGAAACTGAGGGGGGCTGCGGCCGCGCTATCGCGGCTGATGCCAAACGTTAAGGGACCCAACGCCCCCACTAGGAGACTGTACCTGGGGATGGTACGAAGCATGGCTATGTACGGGGCTCCCGTATGGGTGGAGACTCTGGCGGAACGCAACGTGGCTGTATAAAACAGCCCCTTAAAAGCGATGGCCGTCAGAATCATCAGGGGGTATCGCACAATCTCCGTCGAGGTGGCATGTCTCCTAGCCGGGACCCCTCCATGGGACCTGGAAGCGAGTGCCCTTGCGTCACTGTACCAATGGCACAAGGAGACGCTGGAGCGGGACCATAGGCCGGAGCCCCGAGATATCAGGGCTCAGCTGTCCCAGCTCCGCTGGGAACTCGTGGAGACATGGTGGATGCGACTTGAGCATCCAAGGTGGGGGGAATCCACCATTGCGGCAGTGAGGCCGATCATGAAGGAGTGGTTGGAGAGGCACCAAGGTGACTCTACCGGATGTGCCTGATATTTACCGGTGCTTCGGTAAGTATCTATGGCACATTCACCGGGAGACAACGCCGCAGTGCCAGCACTGCGAGGATCCTGGCGAAGACACGGCGCTCCACACGTTGGTGGAGTGTCCTGCATGGGCGAGTCAACGCTGGGATCTCATTGCGGTCCTGGGCGTGGACGTTCTCTCGTTGGAAACCATGGTGAGGGCCGTGGTCTCCGGCGGGAGCAAGTGGCACGCTGCCGCCTCTTTCTGCGAGCAGGTAATGCTCGCAAAAGAGACGGCGGAGACGGAGCGGGAGAGAACCCTGCCCCCCCGAGTTTCGCAGACTCGTCTACGCCCGGGACTACCGACTTCCATGACCGGGGCCTGAGGACGGCAGTTGGCCGACTCGCCGTCCTTACAGAAGCAGGCCGTGGCAGAGGCGTGCCGTGTGTGTCCTACACATGCTTGCCAACTCACCGACACGGGATAAAACCCGACCCCATCAGGCGACGCCGCAGTGGCGGCCAAAGTCCGCTGGTAACCCTGGGGTTATCCTTTCGAGGGCTTACCCGGGGTGCCCGGAAATGGACACTTGGGGAGGATACCGTGTGGTTTTTGTCGCTCCGATTCCCACACGCCCACCCCATCGTTGGCACTGAGAATCGGCACCTGAGAATAATTAAAGGTCAGGAGTCTAACTCATTGCAAACAGAACAAGTCAGAAAACTTAGTGTCAATAATACAACAGTTACGACACCTAAACATATAGCAGATTTGTTCAATAGTTTCTTAGGGCTTACAAAAAATTCACGAACTGACGGTGTGGTGAAAGACTGCTAATTTAAAATCTAATACTGCGAGTATTTTCTTTATTCCGGTTACTTGTGATGAGATCCAAAAAATTGACGACGACTGCTAGCTGACGGAGCTACGATAAAATATCAACTCAGGTATTAAAAAGCTCTGTGTCAATAGTAGCGTCCCCTCTCTGCCATCTAATAAACCTGTCTCTGTCACGGGTATCTTCCCAGAGAGCCTTAAAATATCAGTAGTGAAACCAATTTACAAAAAAGGTAATAAAGAAGAACCAAACAATTATAGGCCCGTTGCCTTTTTTTTTAACGTGCGGAAACCTCCACGGGCTTCATCCCACCGGAGCTACCGGTAAGATGGGTATGTCGGACTTGAGCCAACTAAAACCGCACGGTGTCTCCTTTGCGTCAGCCATGTGGTACGAGGAATCTGGTGTGCCCTAGGAAGGATATCCCAGAGACCCCGACCTGCTCCGGTCGCCAACGCTGGCGACCCCGACGCCTTATTGGGGATCTAATCCCCCCTTCTCCTAAGAGAAGCGCGTGCGAACACGACGCGCCACCGCCCTGGGCCTGCTTCTGCTAGGGTGACGGCTAGCCCCGACCGTCACCCCCAGGCCCGCGCTCATGGAGGACGGAGATCGTTCTGCGATATCCGCCGCCAGGTGCGCCTTCTACGGCACGGGAGAGTGCTAGACCTCTCCCGTGCCTTTTTTGCCGCCTCTTTTGCGCGCATAACTGCCTCGCAAAAGAAGGCGGCGGCGAACTCACCGAAACAACCATGTCCGGTGAGCACCTGCGTCAGCCTCTAGGAGAGGCTTCCGTGGTGCCTCTCCAGCCATTCCTCCATGACGGGTCTTACCGCCACAATCGTGGCGTGCCCTGCTCTTGGTTGCCCAAGTCGTTCTTTCCATTCTTCCATGAGCACCTGGAGGAGTTGGGGTGGCTGCCCCTCGATTTCTCATGGGGCAGGTCTCAGATCTCGCTCCAGCACCTCCTTGCACCACTGGTACAGTGCCGCAACGGCCCTCGCTTCCAGGTCCCATGGGGGCGTCCCGGCAAGGAGACTCGCCGCGTCAAAGGAGACCGTGCGGTATCCCCTTATGATCCTGACGGCCAGCAACCGCAGGGGGAATCGCAGGATTGCGACGTTGCTAGCCGTCAGGTTCACCACCCAATAGGCCCGTTGCCTTGATTCCAATATTGGCTAAGATCTTTGAAAAGGTTGTACATAAAAGATTAACCGACTTTTTGTTTAAATTCAATATACTGAACACCAACCAACATGGCTTTCAAAAGGGCAAATTAACGACACTAGCAACATTCAAACTAGTAAGTAAAATAGCTGAAAATATTGACAAGAAAATCAATACTTGTGCCATCTTCTTCGATATGAGCAAAGCATTTGATTTTGTATCCCTCCAAATTTTACTACAAAAATGTGACGCATGTGGTATTAGAGGCATAGCAAATAAGTGGTAACAAAGCTATCTTAATAATAGGCGACAATATGTAGAGATCACTAATATGAACGATAAAAACGAAGAAGTGACACAGATGAGACGTATTTTTCTTTTAACTAGTTAAAATGTGCTTACTTTGGATCTATAGAGCGCGTTCGATTCCCGCTCAGTGCAAATATTTGTATGCATGAATATTCTATTTGTATTGGTCTGGGTATGTATGTATTTACAAAGAAAAAATATGTTTTATCCACATTCCAGAACCTATAACTCAAGCTAGTTAAAATATGCTTACTTTGGATCTATAGAGCGCTTTGTAGAATGTCATAGGATATTTATTATTCATTATATTTTTGAGCCGTTTGGGGTTCAGACGTCATGGGGTCTAAGTGCCCGTTGTCCTTTTTTTTGTTACGTGCTAAAACCGCACGGGACACCGTGCGGTTTTAGGTCCCCAAGTGTCCGTTGCCTCGGGAAACACAGATCAGGCCTAGCTGAAAATACTGTCGGAGTTCCGCAGGGGAGTATTTTGGGTCCGCTGTTATTCATTATTTATATAAAAGACTTGCCTGATGTAACGGAGCATTACTGCACTCTCTTTGCGGACGACATAATATCATTAATTGCATCTGCATCGAAGAAACCATCTCCGTATGATGCTCAACGTCAACCTTTCCATCCCTCAGTAAATACCTCCTATAGTTGTTCGTCTGGATAACCTGATCCTGTATCGCACAGACAAAACTCTCGATTTTTACAAAGAGGTCATAGAATCGCAGCCAGTACACGGAGACTTCCCGATCCACGTGGGGCTCATGTAAAGCTTGAAAGAAGCGTATATGCAGTTCTTTTTCCTTCCATATGGCCTCACGCTCGGAGGTACTAAGTACCCCCGGCACAAACCACTCTGTGTTAGCTAGTTTTGGAGTAATTAGTAGAATCACTGCTTTAATTGATTGTTGATGTGTGCACAATGACAACCGAGTGACAGCAGATATAACCATAAACAATGTTTACTTCATGTAACTAAATAATAAAAACTTTTTAACAAAAATTTAAACCGCCGAGAAAACTTTAAAGAAAATAATAATAAACCTTTTTATTTAACCTTAAAGTTATTAAGGTTAAATAAAAAGGTTTATTATTTTTCTTCTTCAAGTACTAACTTCTTAAAGTAATGAAACTATATCTAAGTATATATTTTTGTAAATAGTTGAGTTTTTAATTATCCTTAATAACTAAATTAGGTTAAATAAAAAGGTTAATTATTATTTGCTTTACAATTTTTTCGGCGGTTAAAATTTTTGTTAAAAAAAAATTATTTCATATTTTTTGTGGTTATAATCCACTAATTACTACATGCTTAATTTTTGATTATTTGTTTTATTGTACTACTCAACTCAGCAATAAAATCTGTGAGTGAATCAATCATCTCCTGTTTTCCCCCCTTAGGGTTGAATTTTTATTTTCAAATTTATATCCAATAAAAAAAGAATTATCAAAATTGGACTACTCTGTAAAAAGTTATGCGTGGTCATACATAAAAAAAATATACGGGTCAACTTGAGAACCTCCTCCGTTTTGTCGTCGGTTAAAAAGAGATAATATATAAAAATCAAGAAACCGCACTACCATAGAGAGATTTGAACCAGACATAAGGCGACTTTGGCTAACCAAACATTACTAACTTAACAATGTGCTATCTGAATTTTCTGTTACAATTATCTAAATAACAAATACTGAAAATTTTATAACGGAATGGGATTTCACTGTAGATAAGTCAAAAGCTTTTTTTTTTAGAAGCATTTGTAGTTGTATATAGAAAATTATATATTTATGCAGGCAGAAACTGCTTTAATGTACGACGGCGTGCAAGTACTCATGGATGCGCTAGGGAGGTTGTGGAGAAAGAAACCTGATGCCTTTAGAAGTGCTCTGAGGCGTGCTGCCGGTCAAGCAAACGCTACAAAAGTAATTGATTGTAATCCTGGGAAGAGATGGGTTGTGCCTTTCGAACACGGAGACAAAATATCAAGATTGATAAAAAAGGTATGTTAAATATTTTTCAGTGTCGATCAAATAAAATATACGATACTAGTTCAATAAAAATATAGTAATTTACGTGTGTGGTACAATTATTTAAATTATTATAACATATTTAGACAGATATCGAAGGCCTCACAGGAAATATTTTATTCAACGAAGAGGGACATCGACACAATTTCACGTTACATGTGGTCGAGATGACTGTACAGAGTGCAATGCTAAAGGTAAGTTCACTACATTTTGTGAAGAGTTGTAAGTTAAATAAACGACAACTAGCAAATAAAAAGGATATTTTCTAATCTTCTACTATTTAATGTACTTTATGGTGAATACTTAGATAGTAGCATTCTTAATACAGGAGTTCTACTTCTTCACACTATACTTTGCATATCCATTAGCAGGTACTTGGGTGACGGTTAATTTTAACTTTATGCCCTTCTGTTCCACAATTCACTAATGATTTCTCAGTGGCCATAAATCAATGCGCACCAACTTTTGAAGCCATTCTTCTAGTCACCACTTAGAACTTTCAACATTTGTTTTTGACGTGGGCTTTTTACGTAATTATTAGTTTTCGTAGGCACCTGATTATTTTAATTTTATTTTTTTACTAATTCACAAAGTAAATGAGTATATTTTTTACTTATTCATCTGCCATTTATTACGATCAGAACATCCATTCATGTTCGTTGACTTTATTGTAAACTATAAAACCCTCAAAGTAATGTCGATTGGTAGGTACTTTAATTTGGTTCAAACCCGACATAAACACCCCCACTGGCCGGCGGGAGGGAGGGATTCGAGGGATCCGAAGGGATTTCCGCACAAAAAAAAGGTACTTTAATTTATTCCACAAAATATTTTAGTGACAAACTCTGTCTAGTAAATTGGTTCGCATATTATTTTTAATTATTTATATTGTACAAAGGTTTGGTTAGGTAGTCAGTGTTTTGGAAAAAAATAATTTCACATTACGATATAAGATTTTTGACATCATAAAAGTGAGGGAAATTAAGCACAAATATGTGTTATTCTATATCTCGTGCCTGTTAGTAAAAAGTATGTAGGTAAAAAGATGACAGGTGTATTTGGGGATGCATGTGTGTTTGTTAGTGCGTGCGGTCACTCATCAGACTGGTACACATATGTGCATGTGTACCAGTGTGTATTTAAGGTACACTAAACTTGATGTTATGATGCTGCTCGATATTTCAAGTTGATGTTGCATCGTATGTCTTACCAGCGAGGAAAATGATTACATTATTTTTGCATTTTGTAGAAATATTTATAGGAAAATAATATTTTAATTAGGGTGAATTTTGGGTGAGGTATATGTTGTTCTTACGTCGCTTTTCAATTGCTACACGTTGGGCAACTGATTTGCTGAGATTCGTACAGCTTTATTTCGTAATGTTAATTGCATATAATATTAGATGGTAGAAAGCTTTTGATTTTTTAAGTTAAAAGTTCTCTAGGCGCGTTGGGCAGTTTTCAGATGGGAAAAAGCATTGAATTCGCTATACTGTTACCGTTACCGTTTTTTTCTATGAATCATCTTTTAAAAGAGGTTCTTGTTTTTCGTGGGGTTCTTTAGGGTTCTTGACATTTTGAGGGGGTTATTGAGACGTCTTGTGTTTTTCGTTGGTTCTTGAGTTTTTCGTAAGGTTCTTGAGTTTTTCGTGGAGTTCTTATGTTTTTCGTAGGGTTTTTGAGACTTCTTAAGTTTTTTGTCGGGTTGTTGAGTTATTATTATGGTATGTAAACTGGGAGAGTTTCCAGTTTGCATAATTGCTACCACCGCTTCGATAGATATAAAGTAACATCTTAATCTTGTAGCTCAAATATTTTTAAGTAATTATATTAACAAAATACTTGTTTAAGGTGGCTACATGGAGCGATGCACATGGCCTTCAAGTAGATACGCCAAAATATGTTCAGCTGCATTCTCCGGCCTCATATGAGACTAACAAAACGTACTTAATGACATCAGTGGTTCAAGAACCATATTTGATGCAGAAACAAATAGAATTTGGGCAAAAAGAAGAATATTATGGATTTTGTAAAGACTTGATGGATCTGGTTTCAAAAAAAATGGGAATCAAATGTTAGTATCCAAATTACTATACCTGTGTGTTACCTGTGAGTTTTCCAATTATCGGATGATAATTGGAAAACTCACAGGTAACACACAGGTATAGTAGTTAATCTATTTTATACTTAATAGTATGATTACTTTACTATAATGGAGATCATATACTATTATTGTGAGTTTTTTGTTTCGAAGCATTTCGAGGTACGTTCTTATAGTTTGGTATAGATCACTGAACACTCAAATATTGGGCTCTCAACCCAAATTGAAAATAAGCAACAAACATATTCTTCATTTTGAGTAAAGAGAAAAGTTGGCCATTTCGTGGTTATCGCACATACACCCATGTAATTATATTAGGTCTTTACCTATGAAATTGCCGTTATGTATGAAAAAAAATTAAACGATTTTTTTTCATGTATTTTTTATTTGTATTAATCGATGTAATTATCCATGCAATCAATACATCTTTGCCAACGCAGCGGCAGTTTATTTATGCCCTTCTTAAAGGAATCATCTGGACGGGAGGTCAGATTTGTACTGCCTCTCGGGTATTGAATTTCTTTCCCGCTGAGAAGAAAAAGTAGTAGTCTGTAGGCGCAAGGTTTGGTGAGTATGGCGGATGACGGAGAGCTTGTAACCCCAGTTCTTGCAACTTGGAGACCGTCTGCTGTGCAGTATGAGTTGGCGTATTATCGTCCAGGAGCAGCGGAGACGAGCGATTGACCAATGCTGGTTGGAGATGTACCAGCTTCTCCATCATTGTGTTCAGTTCTTCACAGTACACATCTGCAGTAATGCTCACCTCGTTTGGTAAGAAGCTGTGATGAATCACACCGGCGCTAGACCACCAAACAGTGACCATCACTTTTCTAGGGGTAAGTTTTCGTTTAGGGCATTGTTTAGGTGCTGAACCAGGATCCAACCAACTTGCTGAGCGCTTGCGGTTATCAAACAGAATCCATTTTTCATCACAAGTAACAAATGCGTTTCAAAATTCCTTCATTTGTGTGTCTGTTGAGCAATGCAAGACATGTCTCGACGCGTACTTCGCGCTGGCTATCATTGTTCGTGGGGCACCCATTTGTCAAGCTTTTTTACCTTGCCAATTTGACGCAAATGGACCAATATTGTTTTGACGCTAACGTCGAAAGCTGCTGCTAATTCAGCCGTAGATTGTGTATCACTTCCACAATCACCTTTAATTCGTCATTCGTCGACCAAAGTCTTCGGACGACCGCGAGGTTCATTTTTCAGGTCGAAATTTCTAGAACGGAAGCGAGCAAACCAATAACAGGCGGTGCGTTGGTTTGTAGTATTAGCTCCGTAAACATCGTTGTGTTGCGTGCTGCTTGTGCCGCGTTGCTGCCACGACGATACCCATATTCCATAATTACTCGAATTTTTAACGTACCCATGATGACGAAAAAGATTGAAATGTGATGAAAACGTAACACTAATCAATAAAAACAAATGACTACTTTTGGAAAATGAATTCCATGTTTTCTAAATAAAATTAATTTGAAATTAGAATTCTTAGCCAAACAAAAATTATTTTGATTTGAAATGGCCAGTACTGCACAACGGCAATTACATAGGTAAAGACCTATTATTAAGTCATTAGTATGAAATATTCTGTATCAAATAGATCCATAAAACGGCTAAGATATACTTTTTGATGACTTTGGTCTTGACAATATTTAAAGCCCGATAATTTATAAATCTTTCTAAAAAGTATGACTGGATAAGCTGTAGTGGCACAATCATCGGAGCAAAGTTGCGCCCAAGTCTTCTCTGACATAACAAGCAGTTCAAATACTGTTGCTTCTCAATTATAGCTGGTAACTCTTAGAAAATAAGGAGTGTTAGCTTCCAGTGACCCGGGCGAGTAGAAAAGTTATCCAATGAGTTGAACTGCATAAAAACTGTGGAATTATTATGGCCAAAGTTACAAAGTCACCGAAACTCGAGAGGCCATTCCAAAAGGCCCAGAGACATCACAGAGATGGAAGAGTTTTATAGATGGTCCAGTTCAGACAAAACACGCCAGTATTTAGTCGCTTGCAGCCACTTGGCCACAAAGCTGTAGATAGTTCGAAAGGAGGTCACGTAAATATGAACCAATCTTACGCAGATACAAATTGAGCTAATGACACTCCAGACCCAGTTAAAAGTATCCCGTAAGTTCTACCAAGGGAAGGCCTACGTGCCTGCCACACTAATTTTCTTCTTGGAAGAACAGCTGCGTCAATTCATGATCCATATTGAAACCAAGGCAGGTGCCGTGGTCTCAATGTGTATCATGAATTAAAGTAAGTCCCTGAACCTACGCCTGCTGTTGGAGCCGCACCTTCAACCGTTATTAGCGTCGGATCTGAGAGTAAGGCAGTAACGCCAAGGACAGATTGCCTCGCTTAGGCAGATTGCCGGACGGAACTACATAATAAACTAGCCAGGTAAATAGCTAAAATGTTTTCTGAAAGAACAAGATATATTTGGCGAAAGATTTGATATTTTCTTCTTGCAGAATATCAAACTTAATACAAAGATCTTTTCATTTAAAATACATCATCAATTTGATCAGTGTAGGTATTGCAAAAATAGCAGGTCAGAAGCACTTAAATAAATAAATAATAAAAAAGAGCTTAAATGAATGGTTTAATGGTCATAGGAGAAGCTCGAGAAGTGTGAAAGCACAGAAGCAGATGATGAACTGCTGTCTCTGCCTACCTCGAAGGCCTATGTTTTAATTTAAAATCTAACAAAACTCCAAGCCCACCAGCAGCCTAAGCATGGCGATTACATCATTCCGATTATATACATATTGAAGTGCTTTACCAGTAAGGGTCTCCCGATGCGGCGGCCCCAAAGGTTGCCAATGGGCGAAGCTTCCTGGTCGGAGGTTTACTGAGAGTGCAGGTACGGCTCCTGCAGGCCGACCGACTAGGTGCTTCCGGTGCCTCTCGGTGGGTCACGTGTCCACTGTGTCCAGCTTGGTCACAAGACGGGTATGTGTGATGCTCAGCTGCACTGTTTCAGATGTGCAGCGGAGGTCAAGCCTGCCGACACAGGCAGGCTTGACCTCCGAGGCTCTATTCTTACATGGGCCTCAGAGCGAGCTACCTAATGGATCCAGCCCTATGGTAGGAGTTATTCACATCGGCATCGAGCCTCAAATGAAGTAATTGGGGCTTGTACTCGATGGCCGGTGGGACTTCGAAAAAAATCTCCGTAGTTAGGTCCCCAGCTGAAGGCAACAGCTAACGTTCTGCCGCGGCTGTTGCCCAACGTGAGGGGACCCGATGAGTCCTGCAGGAGACTCTATGGAAGAATTGTACGGACCATGGCAGAGGTCCTGAAGGCCAACAATACCCGGCTACTACGGGAACTGAAGTGGGTAATGGCCAACAGGGTCATAAGGGAGTACCGCACGATCTCCTTCGAAGCGGCGATTTCCATTCATACGTTTATCCGTAAATACCAATGCATCCCGTCAACTATATTGACAAATCATTTATTGTTAAGGCTGTGCGCTTATAGAATCTATTGCCATTAGAAATTAGGTGATTCATTTATATCTTTACAAATTGCTAATAGAGCCTGTCATCTTATACTCAGTGAAAACTACTACTACATGTCTACCTATATGCGTATGTATAATTATTTATTATAATTTTAGAGTGTTCTATATAAGTATGATTTCATTTCAAATTTTACATTGTTGATTTTTTATAACTACCTATTATGCTATTGGTCTTGTTTGTACATTCCCGCCCAACCCAAGATTACCTGGATGAAATAACTTTCAGTGATAAGGCATTCATTGTATATTCAACTGTATCTACTTATTTGCGTAAATGATATAAGTCCAGCTGATTATTTCATTATTTTAAAGTTATTGTAAAATATTGTTGAATGTTTACGCGAATATCACATATTGACATAACTTCTAACGGATTGTATCCAGATTTATTTGATGTATTTTATTATTTATACTGACGACGACGTTTCGGTTGCTTTTCAGCAGCCATGGTCACGGGGAGATTGAAGATGGTAGTTGTCTTAAAGTTTGAAGTGTAAATTATCTCAAAGTACCCGAACTATGTTGAATTGTTGGTGTTACTATTTACGCAGAATGAGCTCGTGTTATGAAGTCTTATTGTTTGATTTTTTTTAGAATTAATTAGGTGAATGTCTAGGTCTCACACTGATAGCACATTCCAACCATCTTCTCTATTAAAATAAGGATATTTTTTTAATTTTAAATATGACAAAAAGGCACTGCGCCTGACCGGCTCCTGGACCATATTTTGGATATATTCGTATATGTATATATATAATAAGACATAAGACTTTACTGTTAAAGTCGGTGCCAAATCAAAGAGGTATTAAGACTATTAGGTAGAAATGTGGGATACTCGCTCGGCAGCATGATTGCGGCAATGGTGCGGAGCGCGAGCACGTGGGCCGCCGCCGCCTCCTTCTGCGAGCATGTAATGCCTTGATATCACGACGCTTTTTTTTACATGACTGGCTAGATCCACGTGTCGTGACCACCACAATTAAACTATTCAGTTTAGAAAAAAATATATATTAGAAATCTTAGATGAGAGAAAAAATATTAGGATAACATTGTCCATTCATTTGAATAGGAAAGTACATATGATATAAAGTAAATTTATTGAAGGATCACTTTTATTGCTAAAAATGCTTTAACTGGGTTTTCAATTTCAATTCAAATAAGGCTTATAAATCTGCTTGAAATAAGTTGGTGCAACGTTAGCTGAAAATCCAGTTATCTTAACCTGCCTTGAAAATTGTTTATATGATCAAGAAAAGAAGACTAATGTTATATTTTGGTAAACCAATGCATGCATACTGCCTAAGGTCCTCAAAATAAAAGGCATTTTGCCGATTTTCACATTTTAATGGCATTTAATGAAGAAAAAATGAAAATCTATCGGTCTGACTAGAAACGGTTACTCTATCATAAACCGATTTTAGAATAGACGCACAAAAAAATGGCGGCTAAGTAGCAATACTTGACTAGAAAGATGCTAAAGTAGTTTAACATTTGGATGCATTCTACATTGTCACAGTCAATGCCAAGTAGTCAAAGATTAGTATTAGTAAAGATAAGGTTAAAGTACTTTAGTGGTTTCTAGAAAATTGACGTAAGTAATCAAAGATACCAAGTTCGGTGGTTATCATTTTGAAATAGTCTAAAAAACGGTCAGAGTACTATAGTAGTTATTTAACATTAACCGCTTTATGAATGGCAAATTTAAGGACAGGATCAATAAAAGACCTAAGAGTTAAAAGATGCTAAAAACTGAAACTGCTTTATACTCGTAGTTGTGTAATTGTTTTTAGTTTCCTGTGGCCAGAAAATATTCAAGATCATAATGGAAGTAATCTTAACTATAAAGCGGTTAAAATCGGTTAGCTGACACTTAGTACTATACTGTTCAGAGAATCGTTAAGATTTTACTCGATAAGAATGGAAAAACTTCAATTTAGTGTCAGAAATAGTAATATTAATCAACTGCAACTTTATTCACATAAAAGCTCAAAAAATTAATTGATGTGATAAATTTATTGAATGCTTATGAAAAACGACTACCACAGTTTAAAAATATTCTCTCGTTTTTCGGCTCGAGCTTGAAACTTGTTTTGGTCACATAGCCGCATTTTAGATTGAGGATGGCAACATATGATCTTAGTACTGCCACAGATCCAAAAATATGGCCCAGGTTACATATAAAAATCTTGACATATCTCGTTTTATTTGAAAAAAATGCGGGCTATCTTGGCGTATTTGACGGTATCAGACTAGTGAATAAACCGTACATAATAAATGTATGAGAACTGCAAAAGTACAAATTGTAAAAACATGGCGATATTTATATAATTTTATAGATTACGTGAGAGATTTCAAATCAGTATAAAGTTTTACAATATCTTTAAAAATGAAGAAATAATTGGCGACTGACCCTGGGCCATCTCCGGTTTCGAGATGGCCCCCTCGGGTTTGGGAACCACGGTGTCCCCGTCTTGCCCCGGTTTGGGGGAGGGGCGCTAGTCGCCCCACCGTCCCGGCCTGCTTCTGCTGGGGTGACAGGTGGCCTCACCCGCCACCCCCAGGCCTGCGCTCATGGAGGACGGAGGTCGTTAAGCGACCTCCGGCGCCTGAGTTGCCTGCGACGCGCGGCGAGCAAGTTGCGGGCTCGGCGGACCGGGAGAGTTCTAAGTCTCTCCCGGGCGCGCTCCGCCACCTCCTTCGCGAGCATTACATGCTCGCAGAAGGAGGCGGCGGCGGCCCACGCGCTCGCGCTCCGCACCATTGCCGCAATCATGCTGCCGAGCGAGAGGACTCCCACCCCGATGGCTGCCACGAGGTCACGCCTCGGCGCCTCCCACGCCGGGCAGTCCGCCAGCGTGTGCAGCCCTGAGTCCTCGCTCGCGTCGCAGTGATGACACTCAGGCGTTGGCTCCTTCCTGATCCGATGCAGGTGGTCCCCGAAGCACCCCTTCCCTGAGATCACCTGCGTCAGTCGGTAGGAGAGGCTTCCGTGTCGCCTCTCCAGCCAATCCTCCATGATGGGCCTTACCGCCGCTATTGCGGCGTGCCCTGCGCTTGGTTGCCCAAGTCGTTCCTTCCACTCCACCACGATGGCCTGGCGGAGCTGGGACTGCACGGCCTCGATTTCTCGAGGCTCGGGGTTCCATCCCTGCTCCCGCGCCTCCTTTCGCCACTGGTACAGTTGCGAAAGGGCTCTCGCTTCCAGGTCCCATGGCGGAGTTCCGGCAAGGAGACTCGCCGCCTCGAAGGAGATCGTGCGGTACCCTCGGATGACCCTGATGGCCAGAACCCGCTGCGGAGCGCGCAGCATCCGCACAGTTCTGGTCCTCAGGGCCTCCGCCCATATTGGGCACCCATACAGGGCCATGGACCGCACGATCCCCGCGTAGAGTCTCCTGCAGGAGTCATCGGGCCCCCTCATGTTGGGCAACAGCCGAGCCAGAGCAAGAGCTGTGCCCTTCAATTTGGGGGCCAGACTTCGGATGTGCTCTCCGAAGTCCCATCGGCCGTCGAGCACGAGCCTCAAATATTTCATTTGGGGCTTGATGCCGATGCGATTTCCTCCCACGATGAGACTGGATCCCTCGGGTGGCTTGCTCCGAGGCCCATGGAAGAACAGGGCCTCGGTTTTATGCAGGGCCACCTCGAGACCCAGCCGCCGGATCCGCCTAACGACTTGGGCAACCGCGGTCGTGGCCTTTCGGGTCGCTTCGCGGTACGTCGCCCCGCACGCCGTCACGAGCGTGTCGTCCGCGTAGCACGTGACGGCGGCACCGCCTACGAGCTCACCGCGAAGCACCCAGTCGTATCCGATGTTCCACAGGAGCGGCCCCAGGACCGATCCCTGTGGAACACCGCACGACATTTCACGCCGACCGAGACCGGTCACGGTTGGGTAGATGACGGCTCTCTCCGTCAAATACGCCCCGACTATGCGGCGGAGGTAGAGAGGCACTTCGTGATACACGAGCGCCTCCCTAATGCAACTCCAGGGCAAGGTGTTGAACGCGTTGGCGATGTCCAGGGACACCGCCAACATCACCTCACCCCGGGCTACTGCATCCTCCGCCAGAGCCCTCACGCGCATGATGGCATCCACGGTGGAGCGCCTCTGGCGGAAGCCATATTGGCCATCCGCCAGGTCCGGCCCCACTCTTGAGAGGTGCTCGACGAGGCGCTTCGCAATTACTCTTTCAAAGAGCTTGCACACCTCGTCGAGCAACACTATGGGCCGGTAGGCGGACGGCGAGTCCGCCGGGCGCCCCTCCTTTCGGATGAGGACCAGTTTCCCCGTCTTCCACAATTTCGGAAACTGGCCCCGCTCCAAACATGCGCTGAGAAGCCCTCTCAGTCGGGGCTCGAGAGCGTCGTCGACTAGAGCTAGGACCCACGCTCGGCCTGGAATGCCGTCGGGTCCCGGGGCGGTGTGTTTGGCTCTTAGCCTTCTCACCGCCAGCTCTAGTTCTACCCAAGTGACCTCGGGCACGTCGTCGTCTTCCACGTCGGGCGCCATGCGCAACCGAGGCGGAGTCATCCGCGGTGGAACATGTTCCACCGCCCGCGCTGGGAACAGGGAGCCAACAACTCCTCCGAGCAGATCCGGCACGAGACACCGGGTTAACGGCGGGGCCTTGGGGCGCAGCTTGCCCCTCACCATCCGGTAGGGCCGCCCCCAAGGGTCCCGCTCCAGTGTCGCCAGCAGCTCGCGGAAGGCGTCCCGTTTGGAACGCCTTATCTCCGCTCGGAGGGCTCGTCTGGCCTCCCTGTATCCCTCGTACAACTCCGCCTCTCGGGCCTCCGCATCTGCGGGGCGGCGACGCCTCCTACGGAATCGGGCCCACCGGCGGTGCGTGATCACGCAGCCCCGTCTGAGCTGCGCGATCTCCGACGACCACCAGTAGACCTGACCCCTCGGATTATAGGGCGGAGCCCTAGGCATCGCCGCGTCACAGACACGGGTCATGGCCTCCCGGAACCACTCCGCCTCATCGTCTATGCTGACAGGCCTGTCCGGCGCAGGGGCCCAGGCCTGTACGATGGCGGCTTCCAGGAGGAGCTCCCGATCAAGTCGCTTAAGCGCCCAACGTGGCTCGGGTGGAGCCGGTGCAGCCGGCGCGTCGCTCGCAGGGGGGGACACGTCAAACCCAATGTATCGGTGATCCGAACTAGTGTCCTCCCCCAAAACGACGCGCCAGCCCTGAACACGTCGCGCCAACGAGGGGCTCGTGAACGATAGGTCCACGATGGAGCTACCCCTCGAGGTCACGAACGTGTCCACGGCTCCCCGATTTAGGAGGACTAGGCCGAGTCGTGCGGCCCAGTCCACCAGTGCCCTGCCTCTATGCCCCGTCGCGCCCCTTTCGTGTCGGGAACCCCAGGCATACGACCAGGCGTTGAAGTCCCCGAGCACAAGGACCGGACGGGGCTGGCAGGCATTTACGACGACGGCCAGCTGACGGAGCCACTGCTCATATGCAGCTTGGTCTCGGTTCGGCGTGATATAAGCGGCCACGACCGCTATGTCGCCAACCGCTGCCGCCACGCAGCCGGGTCCCCTTGCAACGACGGCAAGAGGGGGGCTGCCGGCGGCAGGGTTGTGCACCAGTGCCGCCGACCCATCCAGCGCGGTTTCCCAGGTAGGCCCGAGGAACCGGTGGGTGTATGGGTCGGCGACAGCGGCGACATTTATGGCCCACTGTGCCATGCTCTGGCGCAGAAGATCCTGAGCATGGGCACCGTGGCCAACGTTCACCTGCAGGATGCGAAGTTGAGGATCCATTATGGAACCCCCATCTCCGCATCCCGCTGTGAACTGGAGGCGGAAGGCCGGCCTCCCGGCTTCGGCTCCCCTCCGGCGCAGGCCTTGCTGCCAACCCTGTGGTCGGCCGGCTTGCCTCCCGCTGCACACCTAAAGCAGTGCAGCGGGGCATCGCACGTGCCGGCCTTGTGACCGGGTTGGCCACAGCGGAAGCAACGGTCACCCGCCGTCACTTCCGCCGTGCAGTGCACCCCCATATGGCCCACCGACAGGCACCTGAAGCACCTGGCCGGTCGGGCCTGCAGGAGCCGTGCCTGCGCCCTCAGGAAGCCTCCCACCAGGAGGCTCCGCCCGTCTGCGACCTTTTGGGCCGCCGCGATAGGGCAGCCGACAACTGCTGCCCCTGTCCACCGCGGCCGAAGCGTATAGCTCCGGCCTTTACTGTGTCCGGGGAGCAGTCCCCGGCCTCCGCCACGGCGAGCCTGAGCTCTTCTGCCGTGACGGAGTCGTCCAGGCCCGTAATGCGCATTTCTGCGCATTTAATGGGCCTGGACACCCGGACGTCGGCTGCATCTAGCGACTCCCTTAGCCGAGCCGCTAGGGCGTCAGCCTTGGGGCTACTGGCGGCGCCGGGGACCTCGAGAAGCCGGGCTCCCGTCCGTGTGCTCTTGCACCGGACGCCCGGGATCTCGAGGGCCTTCAAGTCGACGTTGGCCTTTACTTTGGCCAACACCTCGGCATACCCCATGCCCCTCGACGCTGCCTCCGCCGTCAGAGTGACGACGACGGCAGTAGTGCGAGGGGCACGGAGTTTCCCCGGCGCTGCCTTCGCGGCGGCCGCGGCCCTCCTGGCCTTCTTGGCGGCCTTCTTGGCGGTCTTCCGCCTCTTCTTACTGGCTCCAGCCACCTCCCAACCCCCTTCCAAGGGGGCTCTGGTGGGGGTTACCGGAGCCGCGACTGGGGCTGGGGCTGGGGCCTGGGCTGGGGACGTCTTCCCCTTGCCCTTGCCCTTCCCCTTTCCCTTCCCTTGAGTGGGAGCGGGGCCCTGAGCGGGAGCGGGGCGACGAGCCGGCTCCGGCAGAGCCTCCACTGCAGCCGGGCGGGTATTACCCTTCCGGGCTGCTACCGCGTAGCCGGCCACCGGTGGCGCCAGAGGCGGACGGCGGATGGAGTCCACTAAGGCCTCCAACCGACTCATCATCCTCTCCTCCAGCGCTCGGGTAGCAGCTACCCAGGGCTCCTCCGGTGGTGATTGGGCCGGCCGCCGCACCGATTGCGTCGGCTGCTCCGCCTGCGATAGCTTCGCCGGCACCGGCTGCGTCGACCGCGTCGATCGCGTCACCCGCGCCGGCGGCTCTGGTTGCGCCAATTGCGCTGGCTGTGCCGGCTGGGCGGAGCTCGCCACCAACCTCTTCAGCTCCTCCAGAGCTGCAGCTAGCCGAGCCGTCTCTCGACGGGACTCGGCCAGCTGTGCCGCGAGAGCCTCGTTTTCGGAGGCGATGCCGAACACAATGTTCAGCATCTCCTCCTGCTGAGGGTCTGGGGACCCCTGGGACGACGCAGCCACTTTCTGGAGTCTCTCCAGGAGTGACCGCGTCTTCCCGCACGGCTCCGACACCGACACCGCCGAGTTGGGAGGCCTCGGCGGTGAGCTTCCCACGGCTCTTCCAAGAGCAGAGGGAGCTCGGGTGGATTGTCCAGCCCTCACGCCACCCCGCGCCCCTCGGCGGCCCGCAGCCACCTTGGACGCCGCCCGTCCTCATCCGACACGTCCTCCCCCGCCCGAGCCTTTGCGCGCCTCCTGCGCTTGCGGGTCCGCTGCACGCCCAGACCCACTGGGCTGCTCGCCCGGCTTCGCTCGTTGGCGGTGTCGAAACTCTCCGACACCGCCGAGGTATTTAGCGTCACCTCCACGCATGACTGCTGCGCGATTTCCGCGCAGACTCCGTCTTTCTCATTTTCCATATTCACGCCGATTTCATTGTTCTTTTTTGTTTTCCTGTCTGGTTTATTTATTATATTGTTGATATTGTTCATAACATATCCCACGAGTATGGGGGAAAGGTGGTCCATCCAGGCGGTGCCCCCTGCACCTGGATAAGCCTATATACTATGGAGGTCGGCTGGTATCCATAGGTTTTTACGACTTTGCTGTCGGGTGTTATAGACTTTTCCTTGTCGTGGGCCGGCCAATAAAGGCAAGCCCTCCGGTCAGCAAGTTCACAGCGTACCCTTCTGGAGCCACCAGTCAGGTCGTTGCTGATCACCTGCCGATTACGGAACGCGAGAGGATGGCTAGTCCTCTCTCACCGGCGGCGGCACAAGTGCCCGTCGACCCCTGCGTTAGCAGTGGGCCAACCCGCCCCTGGATCTCCTAGGATCCTATGGTGGCCTCAGCCACAAACACCATCGCTCATCCTGTCTCCTCTGAAAGCAGAGGAGTACGGAGAGCGATGTGTTCCCGCCACGTTGGGTATTCGCCGACGATCAATGCCAACCCCATGAAGGGGAAGCCATTGACCGCCGCCCAGGCTGTACCGGCCGCTCCGGTTCCGTTCCCCCCGGACTGCAGCGGGATCGGAATCGGAACGACACTCGAGGAGGTTACCCAACACACACCCCTGGATACTTAACTACCTGCAACAGAATGAACGTAAGACCGAAAAAGTAGTTTGTTCACAATTGACTTCTGGGTTGGTTTGCTTCATTATTAATATATTATTTATATAATATTTATATTATATTACACGTAACATCATACGTACGTAGGTATCATCTGGATGGTTCTACAATATATCTACCTATCTTTAACATCGGATTAGATTTCCTTTGATCACAACAGTGCATAGGTTCTTCAATTGAGGGATGCGACTGGTTGGATCACCTCCAAGTTTGGAGCACCCTGGGCAACGTGGGCGATGACGCATCATTGATTGCTCCTCTGGAGTAGCTGGCGTCAACGTCAACGGCCAAGAGTCTGACCAACCGGCCCTTTTCAGGGCCAGCTGACCCCATTGCACGAGGGGGTCGGGATATGACGGGCCTGCAAGGCCAGCGCGGGTGGGGGCCGGTCCAGGTACCCCTCTGCTGTTATCAGAGGGGACACTGCGAATGGCCCAGGGTCAGTCGGAGTGCGAGGGATATGCTCTATGGGTAACCTTACACCCCGGCGTCTGTAGACCCGAGACGGCGTGCGGTTTTAGTCGGTTCAAGCCCGACATAACCGCCCCCGCTGGCCGGCGGGGGGGTATACGAGGGAGGAGGGGTATCAAGGAGTTGTAAGGTACCCAAATAAAGATAAATTTTTAGAAGAATCGTTACCATCAGTAGTTTACACCGCAAGTAAGTATAGTTGTGGTTAGTTTTTCTGAAGGAGTAAAACCTGATCTTTGCGTCATAGCATAAGATAATAATTTATAGTTAACTAATATAGGTTTTGAACATCAAATTTGAAAATAAGGCGCTGTATCAGCAAGTCAAATCAATCTTTTCAGAAAATCAATTGAAAAAATCCTTATCAAAGTTAAATACATAACCTAAAACTGTGAAAATTATAATAATAATAAAAATAATAGCAATGATGCAGTATACAAATAAATATTCTAGGACATATTACACAGTGTCATCTAGATCCAAACTAAGCAGCGCTTGCTATACGGGTTCTAGAATGCGGATAAACATAATTAGAAGCTTTTTTTGTAATTTTTTAAATGTGTTTAAAATATGAATTAATATATATATGTATATATATTACTATTACTATATTACAACTAATTATACATAGAAACACCTATACCATTACAGTTATACATATTTGCAATGAGCGAGAATCGATCCCGCGATCTCTGATTTAGCATTCTTCGTTATTCACTTTCTATAACAGAAATAAATATTGAGTATGCCGCTTTTATTCACTGATCGAAATTTCATTATTTCAGTTATTTCACCTAGATTTACTTACTATAAGCGGGCCCTAAAATGTTTTGAAATGTCAATATAATTTTGTAGCCTTATTCACTGACCTTTTTATTATTTTAGATGAGATAAGATTATCAAAAGAAGGAAAATACGTAGACGGCGCTACTCCGGAAATTTATACCGGTGTAATTGGCGATGTTATGAGAAAAGTAAGTACTAAGTTTTTTTTAACTGCCTTTAAGCTTTATGTCGTCAGTAATATATTTAGAAAATTAAAAACATTTCCTATAGATTTAGATCGGAAAAAGAGAACATCTAGGACGAGAGTTGAACTAAAGGAAAGTTAGGAAATTTCATTTAATTATAAACATAGTATAATTCATAAATAGTCCATAGAAATGTTTCATTTTTTAAGGCTTAGCTTGCAAAAGTCATAGAACGTAATGTTATATTTTGGATGTCTAGAGTGAGGCGTAGTGATAGCATATACGGGCGTGACTGCCTTTTGACTCCCCAACCCTGAGTGGAAGGCATGCGCCAGAATCTCGTCCATCAGTCAGCAGGTATACCAGCCTGCAGGTTAGAATGGTTGGAACCTCGATTATCTCGATAGGGCCCCATACACGATATAACACCCTAACTAATAAATAAAATTTTAAAATATTTGATTCGGTTGGAAGAGTAATTGGTTCCCAAATTTTTATCTATTTTCGTTAATATCTTTGTTGTCTTTATTTCTACGATTGAAAAATCACGGAATCAACGTTATATATTTAATTTGCAACAAAAATGTTTTTGCAATTTTTTTGTACTACGAATAGTTTGCTCAATATAGCGTGAAAACAATTCGTACTCCTTTTTCAAGATGGCAGCCAGGGGAATAGGTTTGCGACCCCACAAAATTAAATTCAACTTTACACCAACTCCCTCTAGACATCCAAAGAATAAAATTGCGTTCTCTGAATTTTGCTACCACCAATGTAACTTTTCAATGGACTAAAACAGCCAAGAATGCATTTATTCTAGTTGGCGCAACAACAATTTTCTAGGTCATAATATATGCTAAGTTTTCACGTACGGCACGTACATCTTGAGAGGGTTTCTTAATTTTCTAAAAATAGATAGAGTTGCCAGCAGTGATAGTCAAGACAGTATTACATCGAGGTTAATCTCGCCACATCGGTTCATGTTGGGGAGTTAAAAAGTAAAACCCAGAAATTTCTAAATGCAGTTTGCATTTTGATTATAATTGTCTGTAAAAATTTGAGAATTTATATTACCTATTAAATTGAAAATATTATGGTAGCACCAAAAAAGAAGACATTTTTATATAAATTTATTCTAGAATGTTGTTATGTTCTTGTAAATTAAAATCTTTTGGATTTTCTACACAACTTGGCACCCATATACGAGTAGATCTCAATTCTTTTGTCGGCGAAGTCGACAAAGATGCAAATTCTTAATATTGAACTTGGCTCTCATTTAACATTTAGTTGATTTTAATGATTTTAATTGGATATTATTTTTTTCTCTCGTGCATTTAATGAAGAAATTATATCTATACTATCATAAAATTGAAGATTACTTGTGTCTGTACATTGGAGATATTTAAAAAAAGAAAGTTGGATTATGTTAAATGAATAATTCTGAATACAAAAATAAACTTTCTTTGGAAGTCATGTTTGATTGTTTGCGCTGGATGCAAAAAATACTGAACGGATTGTGATGCGGTTTTTTTATAAGAAAGCTCTTAGTCAGACTTCTGCCGTGTATTTGATTGCAATTGGTCAAGTAGAACCAAAGATATGACCAAAAACCGATAACCAACATCCGCTCGGGCAAAGCCGCGGGCATCAGCTAGTATTAATTATGAGTATAAACAAAGGAGAATTTGATGCCGGGCTAACCGAAATATTATGTCACATATACTCCGGTAATATACCACAATGAAAGTCGCAAGCTTTACGACATCAAGGTGTTGGTGGGGCGTTATGAATGAGCATTTATGACCAATGTTCCGGTGGCAGACTAGAAACATAACCGAGGATAAGTTTCTCATATACAAACATAGATACAGTCGTGCCTACTTTTGGGGTCGTCAGATGCCACTGCCTACTATTCTGATATACGTCTTTCACTTCTTCTACCGTCATAATTGTTTTCATATGCGAACGTCCAACAATTGTTTTCAGGACTGGAAATAGAAGTAATGTAACTAGCTTAAAAAAGCGTAAATTACTCGCACCAAAGCTTTTCACATTTTTTCGGATAAAGTTTTCTAACTTAACTTCGGAAACCTGTACTTGTTGATAAATAGTTGCAGTCTGGCAGTATCTAGGTACATCAATTATTCCGGCAACGTTGTACACTTCACAAATAAAAGTTCAAAGTTAGTAAATAAATCGGAATCGCCAAATTTCAAAAATGTTTCTGGTACTCTTCACTTTTCTTAAATGGGTTTTACTTGCCTTTTTTTTTAAAAAAAAACAAGATTTAATCATTTCCAGTGATTGCGTGAAATCGCAGTTATGAAAGCAAAGACTTACGAAGGTCCTAAATGATCGTAAATCTTAGTGATATCAACATATCTGACGGCCTCTGTGGCGTAGCGGTAGTGCATTCGACTGCTACGACAGGGGGCGCGGGTTCGATTCCCGCTCAGTGCAAATATTTGTATGCATGAATATGTATATTTGCATTGGTCTGGGTGTTTCTATGTATAATATGTATGTATTTACAAAAAAAAAGTATATAAGTATCTTTATCCGCATTCTGGAAACCATAACACAAGCTAGTTAAACTATGCTTACTTTGGGTCTAGAAATTGCTGTGTAGAAATTGATGTGTGTGTTGCTGTCATTCCCGATACCTGTCAATATCTAGACTGACTCTCACAGTCAGACCAGTGTAATATAAAAAAAATCTTTAATTCGTTTGTGAAATCAGACAGTCGTACTTGATCGGGTCCAGTGATGTTAAAATCAAGTTGTGAATACTCATACCGGAAAGATCTAATCTATCATAATCTTTTATGGAAGTGCAAAAGTACTGATCGAAAATGATATCAAATCTTGTTGCTTTAAATTGTGTGACCGATTGAAACATTTTTAGGGAGATTTTTTATTGTGTGAAGTAAGAAAAAAAATCTATCAAGTAGCTTTTTTGTTATTTATTTTATTTTAAGTTTTTGCACACACGATAAAAACATTTCAAACATTGGATGGTACACCATCCAATGTTTAGGAATAAGCAGCGCCATTGTACTATTCTTTACAAAGAATAGTACAATGGTGCTGCTTATTTCTTCCAGCAGACCGGCGAGAGGAGATCGTGAAAAGAAAAGGGGTATATATACGTATGTATGAAAACAAGAATGGATACATTAACACACACAAACAAAATTACAAACATATTTAAATTAAGTTACACAAACATACATATTAACATAATATAAACTAAACATGTAATATATAAACCTAAATATATTATACATACAAATACATATACAATAAATAACCAAATATGCATATAAGGTATAAGAGAGATAGTGTTTGCGGACTTTACTTTTGAAGACTGATATTGAGTTGCTGGCTCGGATGTCAGATGTAAATGAATTTCACAAATTTGAGAATGGAGCGTAGGCCTGACCTGCACTGAGCATCAGGATTGCAGACGAATGAGAATCGCTCCCTCGGGTAAGACGGCGCTGTAGGATTGTTCAGAATGTTGAAGAGAACACAGAGTATTCTAGTGTTCCTACGGAGGCGGATCGGACGCCACTTGAGTTCGTTGCAAAAATGCGTAACGTGATCATACTTTCTCAAATTAAATAAAACCGAATCCACACGTTTTGCAACCTCTCAAGTTTATTCAAGAGCTCCTCATTGGCATCTAAATAGCAGGCATCAGCATAGTCAATAATGGACTAGATAAGAGTTTGGGCAAGAGTAATTCTGGTTTTTACTAACTTCATTGATGTGAGCACTCCAAGACAGCTTGGCATCAATGAGTACACCCAAATTCTTGGCAGTGTCCGAGTATGGTATCGGAGTGTCATCCAGAAGAACAGGAGCCAGCATGATAAGGTCAATTTTGCTGCGCATATAATTGCTGCCAATAACCATTGCCTGTGACTTAGCCGGGTTGATACAAAGTCCGAAAGATTGGCCCAGACACTTATACGGTCCAGATAAAGGTTCATGACGGATATTGCAAAAGGAGCATCGGCTACAGTAAAATGATGATACAGCTGCAGGTCGTCGGCGTGTCGGCGTAGAGATGGAAGTTGCAGGAAGTTAGGCTGGTAACAGAGTTGATGAAGATGGAAAATAAAAGAGGAGAAATAACACCACCCTGAGGTACACCCGCCACGAGTCCACACGAGTCGGAAGACGCCTGATCTAAGTCAACACGCTGTGTGCACCCCCGAAGATAGGAATAAAACCAAGAGATGGCAATAGAAGAAACATTGAGAGATTGTAGTATACCAAGCAGCAAGTCAAAATCAACAGAGTTAAAAGCTCTACTAAAATCTAACAAGATTAGTAAAGTTAGTTCTTGCCATAGCCCAGCGAGTATCATCAGTTATCTTGATGAGAGCCGTAACTGTGCTATGACCAGCGCGAAATCCGGATTGGAAATAGCTGAGAAGGCCAGACGAAGATAAAAAGAAGTACTACTGTTGATGAACAATATGCTCGAGAACTTTTGAAAGAAATGGAAGAATGGAAATTGGTCAAAAATCAGTCACTGTGGAAGGATTAGAAGATTCAGGTAAAGGAATAATATATACCTGCTTCCAGGAGTCAGGAAAGGTACCGGAGTAAAGAGAGTAGTTGAAAATGTGTGTCATAACGGGGAGTATAAGAATGGGTGAGTGGAAGAATCATTTTCGAGCAAATCTGGTCAGATCCAGTAGCGGAAGAGGAAATATAAGAGATTTCTTAACTTCAGTTTCGGATACCGGTTTGAAGTAATAAGGCGGAATTTGCGGTACAGGCACACCTGAGAGAGCATACAGAGTGCTCTGCTTAGTAGCTGCGTTCAAGGAAACCGATGGTAGAGAGAAGTGATTGTTTAGGTACACAAGTCTATATCCCTGATGTCAAGATCAGGTGATTTACCTATGCCAACAGACTTAAGGAATCTCCAAGTGTCCGAGGAGTTACGGCTGTTAAGAGAGTTATGAACGTGGCGTCTTTTTGCATTTCTACACATACGACTGCAGCGGTTGCGAAGCGTCTTAAATGAAAGCAAGTTGTGTTCAGATGGACTGCTCCTATAGCGTCTTTTGGCTTTGTCCCTGCGAGCCATGAGGTTTTTAATGATATCATTCCGCCAAGGCACCGAGTTATGCCTAATCTTGATGCGTCTCACAGGGGCGTGTTGGTCAAACAGCTCGATAACCCTCGAGCTAATAATATTCACCATTTCATTGACGTCTGTGGAATTGAAAATAAGCGACCAGTCGGAGCTACTGATATCACTATGTAGTGCCGGAGGTATCGGTACTGTGCCTTCCGTTTAGGAGTTCGAATACGATATGAGAGATACAATAGGACGTGATGAGAGTAAGGGGCAGGTAATTGACCATGAGTACTTACGTCATCAGAGGAGGAAACTATAGCGAGATCAATTAGAGAGGGAGTGCGGTCAGGGACGTGGTGAGTGGCAGAAAGAGGTAAGGCTTTAAGGTTTTAGAAAGTTAAAAGACTCAATCGTTTGCGAGACCGGCAGTTATCTTTTATTAAGCAGGTATTGAAGTCATCCACTATGACTACGTGATTATAGGAAGGAGAGAGATTGTGAAGAAGATTGTCAAAATTACTGAAGTAATCAATGTTGAGATTCCGACTATAGGAGACCCCGAGTAGAACCGTAGTGTGTGGTAACTTAATTTCTAAGGTGTCCGGCTGACGCAGTGTAGCATGATGATAGCAGACGGTGATGCATCAACAATCTTGTAGGAAATTTTGGCACGTAGATATATGGCTACACCACCGCATCCCTTTCCTGTCCTATCATTACGGATCAATACGAAGCCGGGAAGTGAAACGTAAGTGGAAGGTAAAGACGGTTTCAGAAAAGATTCCGAGACAAGAATAGCATGGAGAGAAGAGTTGCTAAAAGATGCCAAAAGGTCATGGTGGTGACCTAGACTACTCTGTGCGTTAATGTGAACTAAATTAAGGTTCTTAGGGTAGCTATAAAATATAGAAGACCTTTGGCTGTGCAGTGTCAGAGTAGCTGAAGAATCATCATCCGCGCTTAATTATGAAAAAAATATGAAAACTCCCGAACACGAATAACGTCACTTTAAACATCATAGAAGCTGCTGTTATTAATTATTATTACTACGCCACAAAAAAAAGAAAACAATTATGAAACGTGCACCCTATGTGGTGAACTCATTATAGGATGAACAAATTGCAAGAAGCGTCCATAAACTATGGTTATAATATACTTCCAAAACTGATAGCATAGAAGTATCAAAACGCAGCTGTTAAAACATTTGCCGTCAAGTGACAAGTGTCAACTGTTCAATACAATAACATTCGGAATACCATGTATTATGGACTTTGACTTTTGACTCTCGACTGTATAGACGGACTTGACATTGGCGTCTTCGCCATTAATAATTTTATAAACATTTATTATATTTTGATACTCTTTGAGAAAACGGTACGACGTTGCCGTTAATTTGAAATGCTTAGATTAATATAATTTTATAAACATTTACTATATTTTACTTGACATTGGCGAAATTGCGGTGATTCTGCAGAAGCCATTAACTAAAAGAAGAAGAAGAAGAACATGTATTATATTTCACTTGACATTGGCGAAATTGCGGTGATTCTGCTGCAGAAGCCATTAATTAAAGCTGTATTCTGTACTTTAAAAGTGAAGTTTTATATAATTTAGGTAACAGAACATGAAAAGTTGTAACAAAAGATGCTGTGCAAAGCAGGTGCTGGGCACCCCGTGCACCCCATGTTCGACTCTTGGTATAAGCATGATACGAACCAGAACGAGAACTTATTCACGGCAACGGGATGACTTGGCTACTTTAGAGCAGTGGCTTTCGCAGTTGTGCACTTGGATGATGAGGCAGTATCAGGCATCGCAGACTTATCGGTATTGTGCAATGAGGGCATCAAGCTCTGTTTTACTTTCGATTTTGCGACGGATCTTATCAGGGGTCAGAATTACAATTTTACCCTCTACTGACAATGTTGCGTGGCCGCAGTGAATACGCGAGTGATTTTCTTACTTCACACAATGAAAAATGTTTGTATTTTTAATAAAATTAATTTTAAAAAGTATATTAGATGATTAACACTTATACATTGTACGTGTGTGTATTGCTTGAAAGTCATCACTATATTTATTTCGAAAAAGTTCACTTTTTTTACTTTGCGAGGTGGGCGTCTCGATAACTTATTCCCTAGGACGCACCGTTTCTGAAGAATTAGCAAAAAACCAATAGTGGTATCTTTGTACCTCCGCCATTGTAGTATGTTCACTTCCTATGCACCCTTAACAAGTTTCAGAATAAATCGTTCAGAGTTCCGCTATGCACTCTACACCCCCTTTTAGACCATTCGTTGACTGGACTACTAATAAAGATGACTGAAAACTTTAGCAGCTCTATCATGATGTAATTTGGTTTGGACATGTGTGCGGTCATGCATTTGGAAAGTAGTGGGATAGTGGAATCTGAAGGGGGGACACTTTCATCAAACTTGAATCTCTTTATACAACCGGAAACCTACTAATATCTGGATATGTACCAGGCATTAGGAATCTCCGAATCTGGTATGAAGCAGGCATTGCAGGAAAAAGTTTCTTTTGTCGCCTGGAAAAAGTTCTGAAAAGCTTTATAAGAGGCGGTAGCGATGTGCGCGTCTGCAATGGTTGAGTCATGCCAGTTCTAATGTATTCTTCCGGCATACTTAGATGGTCTCAGACCGAACTAGATGCCATAGATAGAAGAGTACGTTCTCTACTGACCACATTTCGGATGCATCAGCCACTATTATCTGTAATGAGGTTGTATATCCCACGGAAACTGGGGGGTTCGTGGCTTTCTAAATGCCGAGACCCTTCATAACTTAACATAACTTCATTTTCTACGAACAAATACAGATATATATCGTGATGTGATCGTAGCGGATAACGACTTAACCGCTCTCACGTTGGCTAGAGAGAACTGGCGCAAACCTGAAGTATCTAGTACCTACTGCTGCTCGCATGAAGGAATGGAAGGGCAAAGAGCTACACGGACGCTTTTATCGGACCTTGAATGGATCTGATATAGACTTAGAAGCGTCTGTATCTTGGCTGCAGTTTTGGTAATATTTTCGTAGAAACCGAAGGTTTTGTCTTTGCAATTATAGACGAAGTGGTTATGACGAAAAACCATTCAAAATATATTTTGAAGGACGGTATGGTGGACATATATTATGTCGGGCAGGCCACCTTTCCGGAGAATCCATCAGTTAAATTATTTCGTAGTTCTCGCCTTGCCAACGGCGAATATTTGCACAGAACAACCAAGTGGCCAAGATTGTACATCAGCAACTTGCCCTTAAATACAATATTGTATCTTCGAAGGTACCATACTACAGGTATGTGCCCGGCCCAGTTCTCGAAAATGGTTGTTTCACAACTGGGGACAGTCTCGGAGTGACAGTGACTCCGTGCACGTTATTAACTGCTGACGTTATTAAAGCTACTTAACTAATTATTGTTGTTATTATTTAATAAATCAAAGTGAGTGGATGTTTGATTTTTATTAACGCCAAGGCCTCGTCTCAGCAGTCCATTACCCATACCACTAGGCTACCGCGGCCTAATAAATTATACACTACAAATAATACCGACTGTTTTTCATTATGCTGAATCTTAGAAAATCGTATCATTATTAGAAACTCACGATGCGATTGACACTTCCAGTGACTGTGTTGTCTTCATGGTTTAGAAAAGTCAGGTCAGTTAGTTTCCCCCACTAGGAGACTGTACCTGGGGATCGTGCGAGGCATGGCCCTGTACGGGGCCCCAGTATGGGCGGAGACTCTGGCGGCCCGCAACGTGGCTGTATTAAACAGCCCGTTAAAAGCGATGGCCGTCAGAGTCATATCGGTATAGGTATCGCACGATCTCCGTCGAGGCGGCATGTCTCCTAGCCGGGACCCCTCCATGGGACCTGGAAGCGAGAACCTTGCACTGCTGTACCAGTGGCGCAAGGAGGCGCTGGAGCGGGGCCATAGGCCGGAGCCCCGAGAAATCAGGGTTCAGCGGTCCCTGCTCCGCCAGGAACTCATGGAGACATAGAGGGTGCGACTTGAGCACCCAAGGTGGGGTGAATCCACCATTGCGGCGGTGAGACCGATCATGAAGGAGTGGTTGGAGAGGGACCATGGGGACCTCTCCTACCGGATGTGCCAGATGGTTACCGGACACGGGTGTTTCGGTAAGTATCTGTGGCGCATCCACCGGGAGACATCGCTGCAGTGCCAGCACTGCGAGGATCCTGGCGAAGACACGGCGCTCCACACGTTGGTGGAGTGCCCTGCGTGGGCGAGTCAACGCCGGGATCTCGTTGCGGTCCTGGGCGTGGACGTTCTCTAGTTGGAGACCATGGTGAGGGCCGTGGTCTCCGACGGGAGCAAGTGGCACGCCGCCGCCTCTTTCTGCGAGCAGGTAATGCGCGCGAAAGAGACGGCGGAGAGGGAGCGGCAGAGAACCCAGCCCCCCGAGTTTCGCAGTCTGCGGCGAGGACGCCGCAGACTCATCTACGCCCGGGACTACCGACCTCCATGATCGGGGCCTGAGGACGGCAGTTGCCCGACTCGCAGTCCTTACAGAAGCAGGCCGTGGCGGAGGCGTGTCGTGTGTGCCCTACACACGCCTGCCAACTCACCGAAGCGGGATAAAACCCGACCCTACCAGGCGAGGCCGCGGTGGCGGCCAAAGTCCGCCGGCAACCCTGGGGTTATCCTTTCGAGGGTACGGCAACGGACACTTGGGGAGGACACTGTGCGGTTTCACAGTTACTTTAATCATACAACAAATTGTATATCATAACTATAAAGGACAGAAAATGTGTACTGAATCCTTAATAATGATATTAAAAAAATAAAAAATATACAGTGAGAATATTTATACCGTAAAGTTATTAGGCGTAGCTCTTAAAACTTGTTCTATCGTAGATTTCTAAGTAACTTTACATAAAATATTCAGTCTTAGTCAACAAATATTTTAAGGAAATATTTCCTGCCTAGGAAGCCGATATCGCCATGACATCACTCGCTGTAACACCTGAACGTGAGAGATTAGTGGACTTCAGTGAACCGTTCCTTAGTCTCAACACGCCCATCACCCACACAAGGACACCAAAACAGTTATCCGACACTTTCAGTTTCCTGCGACCGTTATCAAAAGAAATATGGGTGAGTAAATGCTACATCTATGTATGATGAAACCTGAAATGTGTTTCTTTGCCAGCTAGTAGTTTATTTTGGAAGTATATTGTCGAGGGTGACAGACTACCTAGTCCAGCCAAAGTTTTGTTACAAATGAAAATGCAATTCTTTTTAAAATGAAGTTATGTAATATTATTAAAATTTATACCTACATATTTATTAAAGTCTTAGCAAAAATTTAAAATATATTTGAAATGGCCACCGTTGGCTTTTATACAGGCCTTTAATCTGTTTGGCCATGAATCTATGGATTTACGTACTGTTTCCAAGGAAAATTTTGCCACTGCTTGGTTCAAAGAATTTTTAAGAGATTCAATGTCGCCGTGTCGTTAAGAGCAGGCCGTGTCCTCTAAAACTGACCATAATTTGTAGTCTAAAGGGTTGAGGTCTGGGCTAGATGAGGGCCAGTCTTCAGCTCTTATAAAGTCCGGAACGTTGGTTTCTAGCCAGGCTTGGGTAGTTCGTGCCTTCTGACCAGGAGCAGAGTCCTGCTGAAAAGTCCACGGTATATTTTTAAAAAGTGTATTGCTGAGAGGTTTCACAACATAATCCAAGACAGTATCTTGATACAATTTGGCTGAAGCTTTCACTCCTTTTTCACAAAAATGTAGCTATGTGACTCCCTGATAAGACACGCCCCACCAAACCATCACTGACGCAGGACGATGACCACGTTGTACTTTTCCGACCACTTGAGCAGCTTCCTTAGAACTGCGAGCGTACACTTTATCATTTTGCTTATTGTTGTGTTCTTCAATCGTGAAAATTTTTTCATCGGTAAAGAGGATATTTCTGTGCCTTTCACCTGCGTATCGCGACAGAAGGCGCTTTGATCGATCTACTCTCTTTAATCGTAAAGATTAATTTAGGGCATGTCCTGTATTTCGACGATAAGCACCGAGCTTCAGGTCTTGTTCTATAATACGTGACAGAGTCCTAGTGGGAATCTTCATTTCTCGCGATAAGATTTTTTGCTTCTTTATGGGGTTTCGACGAATTCTGGCTTTAACAGCATTAATGGCCTTTGTAGTTCTAACAGCACGTAGCCGCCCCGATCTTTTCTGGTCTTCGACAGACGAAGTGTTGTTGTATCTATTGATAGTACGATATACGAACATACGGCTGATACCAAGTTTTTGAAGTGTCTGGAATATGACCGACGGCTCCATAGCCTCTTTGTGTAAGGCGATCACTGCGATCCTATTTTCTTTAACACCCGATTCCATATTGTAATTCGATAATGAACACGAAAAAATATGTGAAATGGCGCAAAATCGAAAAAAGTTTTTAAAATAATATACGTGTTCCAAATAAAAAATAATTAAAAAGTTGAAAAGGATAGAAAAGTTTTGATGTAGCAGTATTTATGGCCAGACTAGTTATATAATTAAGTTTACGGGAATTAGAGCGATTGTGGTATAGACATGTACACACATTAAAAGTATTTAGGGACCAAGGACATTGTTAACGGCCAAAAATGATCCAATCAATATTTAGCGTCACAGATTGGCTTGATGAATAATATGAAAATAATTTAGCATTTAGATTTGGCAAATTGTGTAATATTAACCCAAATTAATGTCTATTTAGTGGCGAAAAAGGGGAGAAATTACATTTGTACAATTGATAGTCTGTGTAATACGATAAACACAATCCCAGCGGTATGGTATGCTTAAAATTAACTCATCCACAGCTCTTTGAGGAAAGGCCACCCAACTGAAAAAGTTGTTGCGGAGTATTCACGGCATCCATGCTTGGCAGAGCACTTCTTAGGAGCATTTCTAATGCATGCGGAATCGGTTTCCGGTCTGGCTATTAAGCAGGCTACAGTAGAACGTAGACAGGAGGCGAGACGAACCGGCATCGCAAAGGGATGATTACACCTTTTTTTCTTGTTTGTTCTGGGGAAATGTCCTACGGCATACCGTGTAACGCGGGGAGGCTGCGTGTTTATGTGTGGCTCTCACACACTAAAACCCCTGCAGTGTGCCATACTCTGCTCCTTGTCGGTAGGGTCGGAATCTGTTCTAGAGTACGTCTATGGCCCCTGCATCGATAAATCTCTAAATTACACGACTTCAGAATGTGAGGTCGAATGAGATCAGTTGTTGCACCGATCGGAATACCAAGGCATATCATTATTGTTCCGCCACCATACGAATGAACTTCCTGAACAAATCTCAATCATTCGTGACGTCTAGGGGTCCAATCTCGATTCCGTCTTGTATCCGATCTCATACCAATATGAGATTCATTAGTGACCACACACAATGGCAATCATCTTATTATGAAGCATAAATTGTACTCGATATGAGTACAATTTATGGATCGTAATAAAAAATAATAATATTGATTTATATCAGTTGTTTCAGTCCTTACAAATAAGGACTTATAGGATGTTACAGCAATTATTTTTAATTCCTCGATATAGCACCGTGCTAGGATATTTCCCTGTGCGAAGAATTCAAGATAACTGCCCATACAAAACACTGTAGCCATAAGCATTAATTTTTTTTTGTTTACAGTTCTGTGTGCTATTCAGTTTTTTTGCTGTCAGCATTGTACTTTTCCTAGTTTCAAGATTTTCGCCTCACGAATGGAAATCTGTCTCCATATCTGACTCACAATTAGAACACGCTTTAAGTAGCACCAGTGAGGTAAGTTTTAAGCAGACATATGAGTCCCATATGTGAAACATGCCTGCATTCCTCTAAAATGTTTCGTAATATTTTAGATAATTTTACACAACGAGTTCAGCATTTGGAATTCTTTCTGGTTTTCGCTGGGATCTTTCATGCAACAAGGCAGCGATGTAGTGCCGAGGTATGTAATAAAGAGTCTCTAAACGTTACCGCATGGATATTCAACAATATGTAACCAAATGCATAGAAACGCTGGTTGCCAATGCCCGAGCACTTTAAGTAATGCGGTTAATATTACGACTTGAGTTAGCTATGGCATGTGCGTTCTTTGAACATTTACTAGGATATGTGTAGAAAAAAAAAATGGTAATACTCCAAACGGTTAGTCAGAAATCGTAAAATACAAATATGGGAGAATGGAATAGAATAGAGGTTCATTGTTTGTGTTGTACACAGTCAGAGTATTGAAGTCACTGATACATCAAATGAAAGGCATATTTTGAGAACCGTTTATAGCGATAAAAATGTGTAAGCGTGGGTGAGGTCTCCAAGTCTGCAGTAAAACACAGCCGATCACGTGCGTATTTCATTACTTTGTGCGGGAACGCACAATTTGACCATCTTGTGGGTGAACTTAAGATGCTTTGTAACGTTGTGTTGCGGGGTTGGCACCGACTTCAACAGAAAAGTCTTACGTGATTTTTTATCTTTAGAATGAAATCTGTCTTTCAGTTATTTTAAACTTTTCAGTGCCTTTTTGGTTATTGATAAGGGATGTTTTTTTTTATTAATGTAGTTCATTTCCTGCCTTGTAACTCAACATCGTAAGTTCATTCCTGGTTGCATCCGAGGCTGTCACCCCGGAGTCTGCGGATCGCTTAATCCTTCTTCTCCTTTTAATTTGGCTTGTACGGTTTTTATAGGAATGCCTCGTCCGTCAATCAGTATCTTAATCAATCTCATAATCAGCCAATACTCGTCAGCTCGCAGGTGACGTTGACTTTGTATCTTAGAGACCGATGTAGAGGGTGCCCCGCATCGCAGGGCTATCCTATTTCGTTGTGCTTTGTCACAAGTGACCTAACACGAAGGGTTTACACTTCTAACCTGATCTTTCCGAGGAGGGATGCGCTCTTTTGGTAACTCCACTTCACTCTCGACTCCACTCTACTCTACACTCCACTCTCCACATCACTCTCCACATCACTCTCCACTCCACTCTCCACTCCACTCTCCTGTCCACTCCATTCTACTTTCCACTAATTGCTTCTTTCCACACCACTCCACTCCATTCTCCATTCCACTCCACTCCGCTCCACTCCACTCCGTTCCGCTCCACTCTACTCTCAACTCCACTTGCCACTCCACTCTCCACTTCACTATCCAATCCACTCTCCACTCTACCCCCCTCTCCACTCCACTCTCCACTCCACTCTCCACTCTCCAGTCTCTACTCCACTCCACTCCGCAGGACTGATGCCCGATCACAAAGTGCATTACCCTTAGCCGAGTGTTAGTTGACCAGAAGCAGGTTAACTTGCCAATTAGTACTCTTATACGTCTTTCAATCCTGCATTGTCATACTGCAGTCAGGCGGCAGGCCTTTTTCGTGTGGTAGGGACTTGAAATGAAAATTAAACTCCTGCCTCACGTCACGCCGCTACAGCAGCAGAATACAGGATTGAATGAGTATCACTGAGAGTTATACTATTATCTAAATAAAAAAGTAATAGCGAATCAAGAGTTCTCACCAGCATTAACTTCCTTCTACTCATGGGTAACTGAGGGGAGTGGGATCTAGTCTCGATGGGAATAATATTGCGCCGTTATTCGCGCATTGCACATTCCAAATCTGCCTTTACCTTCTCTTTGTACTCGTTGTCTACCGATATAACCCATTAGCCACTACCATTTTCAAAGAACTTATTATTATTATTCCCTTTATTTAATTCTCAACATATATATATGTATTTACCATCGGTCTATGAAGTTCTTTCATCTATTCTGAGGGATAAAATAACAAACCACATTTCTACAAATACCGTTATGAGTGCCTCTCAGAAGCCCCCCCCCCCCGGGTTTGGGAACCACGGTGTCCCCGTCTTGCCCCGGTTTGGGGGAGGGGCGCTAGTCGCCCCGCCGTCCCGGCCTGCTTTTGCTGGGGTCAGTCGCTACGAGAGGCTTCCGTGTCGCCTCTCTAACCAATCCTCCATGATGGGCCTTATCGCCGCTATTGCGGCCTGCCCTGCGCTGTACGCCCAAGTCGTTCCTTCCACAGAATGGATGTACCTCCTTATTGATACGGTCATTAGTTAACAAGTTCGTCGTAAGTTTCTTTATTATTATGATTAGTAATTTACTAATGAACTTTTGTCATTTGAAAAAATAGTACTCTAGTAGGTAGTTGAGTAAATATAAATATTACGACCGAAAATAATTCAAATATATAAGTATATATACCAGACTCTTGATCTTACTAAATAAAATTATTTTCAGGTCCTTATCAGGCAGAATTGTTGGCACAGTATGGTGGTTCTTTGCTCTCATCTTAGTGTGCTCCTACACAGCTAATCTGGCCGCTTATCTTATTGTTGAGCGTATAGCGGAGCCGACGCAATCTCTCAACTATGCACCAAACATAGCCTTTATCGAAGTAAGAACTACATGTGTGTTTCTATGTATAATATGTATGTATTTACAAAAAAAAGTATATAAGTATGTTTATCCGCATTCTGGAACGCATAACACAAGATAGTTAAACTATGCTTACTTTGGGTCTAGAGAGCGCTATGTAAATTGTCGCAGAATAAAAAAAAAATAAGCACTTTGACAAGATACTGATAACATCGCATCACAACAACAAAATTCATTCAAGCGAATTAAAAGGCGTTGGGATTTGCTGTTGTTGTGCTTTTGACTTTATGTTTTATTGTTCATCGCTTTTTAGGTATAGCGTTATGATTTATTGTCTAAATGTTGACCATGCCACCAGAACTGCGAAATTTCATGCAAATCTGCCTTGTAATAATGAAGTTATGATAAATAATATTACTTTAGATTGAATTTGGTCAACTGCTTACACCGCCCCTATAATATGTGGAGACATAGTGCCAATTTTATGATCACTCTTGGTGAACATTCGAAAAATTTCAGCCGAATATGACCAGTGGTTTGCATTTCATGCTTGAACATGCATTTTGAGCATCGATATCGCTCCTAGAAAACAAAAACTTTTTTTTTTATATTCGATGTGCAGTTTTCTCCTAGTTTATAATGATAGGTGTTTTATATATTATTCATTTTTTTCGTGTCTGGTATGAATCAACTACAGAGTTTAGGTTCTTTTCAGGTAGCTAGACAATGTACTGACAAGAAATATGGTTAAAATCTGAATTTAACCATTATTATTTCAGGCTACCGTGGCGATTAGAAATAATATCGTAAAAGAGGATTTAGTTAACGAAGAGGCAATATTAACTTCATATGAAACCAATAGCGATGGTTGTGAAGGCTCACGTGTTTGTCGACATAAGTACGTAAACTTTTCTATCGTCACGGCAAAAGGATCTCCTCTCAGGTAACTTTCAGTTAATTTTTAGTATCATCGAGACCATCGAATTTTATTAATACTTTTACTTTAGCTAGGTACTTAAACATCCTTCTCGTACCCCTCAAATGCATTGGCACGAGAAGCGAAAACACACAAAACGCTAACAACAACAGAAACATTTTCTTATGCAAACAATAAAACAATGAATTTTAAATTGTGTTGTATTGCATTCTCGCGTTACCCAAAAGTAACATGACATTGCAATTCATTATTTTGAATGATATTCCTAATATAGTAAAGGAACTTCAATGCAAATTTTACCAAATAGAACTCAGCAATCGATTTAAAATATCAGCTTTTTACGATGATTCCCAAAGGCATACTGAAAAGTCATAAATTTACATAGTGCCCGCCAGTTGGGGAGGCGGTGCATTCTACGTTTCGAAATTTACTTATACTACCGTTTTTATGGTACACTGTTAGGCGGACGTGATATTTGACAATTTAAAATGAACATTTTATATGATACGTTGGTTTTATGGTGCGTCGTTATTGAGAAGATGCCGCCGCGCTGGCTTATTCAACGAAAGTTTGTTTTTGGAAGAAGCTATAACTCTGTGTGTTATTGGGAGCATACTGTCAAAGGTCTGAACTAGAGTTGACATTCTCGTATAATGTATAATATCTGGGTGATCGGGCCATGCTTGGTTTTTTATATCGACGTTTTTAAAAAATGAAACCTAGCTCGATCGATTTATCACCCCCGAAACCACATTAATACTAAATTACATGAAAATCGTTGGAGCCGTTTCCGGCATTCTGTTTATTGTTTATATAATATATAAATATCAATTACTCGTATATAAACAAAACTAACCAGATAATGCCTGCAGGGCATGCTTTCCAAATATTTGTGATCTTATGTTATGACAAAGTTACGCACGTACATACATAAAAAAAATTAAACATCTAAATTAAGAACCTCCTCTTGTTTTGAACTCGGTTAAAAATATGGGTCCGGTCGTTACGGTCCCATTCCGGTACGCCCCGCCGGCCGCCGGCCGGGTTACATCCACAGCTTAAAATTTGTTATTACGCTATTCCCCGGCCGTGATGGCCCCGTTGTTCAATTTTCTTACAACTAACTGTACTTTGCACAGTTGAGTAGAAAAGAAATTAAATTAAGACCACAATCATAATCGAACGAACTCTTTCTACTGTGCCATAATCATGTCTAGCATTGTAAATCTGTAAGTCTTAGTAAAACGGTGTGAATAGGGGCATGTAGCGGTGAATACAAATTAAATTATAATTAGAAATTTATGATTTATTATATTAGAAATAAAAATAAACCCGAGATATATCTATATATTCAAAGAAGGATGTGGAATCCTGCACTATTATAACACAAAAAGACTTGACATTTGCTCGATGTGATGATGACTTCAAAAATCTGAGGACTTAGGAGCAATATGGGCCGCTTGCTAACGGCTAGAAACCCCAATGATTTTACAGTGGAAACTGAATTATTATAGTCGTATATTACTATTATTGGCTTTTAAATTTATGAAGAGGTAGATTCTTCATTTCACTCATTTGATTGATTTCAGGGAAGCCATAAATCTAGCGATTATGAGTTTGAAGAAAGAACAGGTAATCTCCAAGCTATGGCGCAAATGGATCAGTAAGAAACCTGATTGTGATGCGATGAAAGATGAGGTGAGATTATAGGTTCTATTGTTCGTACCTATATCATATTATATATTACATTACATATATATATACAGAATGTCTGATACTTTAAAATTTAATGAATGTAAAATAACAATAGTTTCAGTAATTACAATCATATTGTAAAATGTTTCCTATTTTATTTTAAAGGAATCGACAATCACCGAAATGACGTTGAGTCAAGTGGCAGGAATATTTTACGTGCTAGTAGGCGGATTAGCTCTAGCTTTGGGGGTTGCGTTGATAGAATTCTGCCAGCACGGGCGCGCGGAAGCAGCGAGAGCAAACGTGCCGCTGCGGGCTGCGCTACGCGCAAAAGCTAGGCTAGCCTCTCGCACTGATCGTAAGACACCAACTCAACGTATACCAAACGATCATGAACGACTCGGTTGGAACGGAGCCACTTTTGCCGGGGTTAGTATTATTGAATACAATGCAATTTATTTTGATTATTTGATAACATGCAGTTTATAGTATTACGTAATTATGCTTTCATCATTGGTATCAACTATATTGTTAATTTTATTATTTCGCTACATTTAATGGTAACCACCAGCGGTTGCCATTTTGTTATTATTTCTAAAACGTAATTCACGTAGATTACTAATCACTCTGTACAAATCCATAAATCAGTATGTATCGCCTCAACTGATACACAACGATTTATCACTTTATGTTAAGCGTATAACACCTACAAAAATATAATATGGAAGAGCGTGTTGAGAGAAACGTATTTGATGAATGGCCTTTGTTACTATACCCTATTCACCTAAGCTTGACTTCGATAGCATATAGTCCATTGAAAAGTTACATTTGGGGTTGCGTTTTTTAGAGGACGCAATTTTATTTTTTTGATGTGTAGGGGGGTCAGTGTAAAGCTAAAACCAAGATTGTGGGGTCGCTACCCTTGTCCCACGGCCGCCATCTTGAAAAGAGGGGTTGAAATGGATTTTACGATATATCTCTAAAACTATTTATCTGATCAAAAAAATTTGTAAACATTTTTTGTTGCAAATTAAATTCCCTACAACTTTGGTCCAGTAACTTTTTTGTCGTAGAACTATAAATAAAAAAGTTAAAAGCGAAAATGTTCAGAAACGTTTTTTTATCTCTTTATACGGTGGTAATAAAGATGATAATTCTCTTGACAGCCTAAGATACAAACAATTTGCCAAGGCAGTGACAAAAAGCACATTTAACTTATCTTCACTTCCTCCAATACAATACACAGGTCGCTTTCATACTTTCCGAGTCTACCATCAGGTCCAGTCGTGGCTTGGTAATAATAATGATTCTGAAGACTGGGGCTGGAAAAAAATGTGGAAAATTATAGATGCCAGTGCAGAGCTCTGAACCTCCAGCACCTCCTGAGCTTCTTAAATTGATCTTTTGCAAATGCAAAGGAAACTGTGGAGCGATGTGTGGATGTCGAGAAGCAGGGCTGAAATGTTCTTCAGTGTGCTTCCATTGATCTGGAGAGACTTGCAGCAACATAATGGGGCTCTCAGAATTAATAAATGAAAATGATTTTGACGATGAACCGCTGACATTAACACTCCTTCCTTCTCCAGTTCTCCCACTGATAATTAATTTAGAAAGCCGATCAGATGCTGAGCCGCAGCCTGGTCCATCAAAAAGACTGAGGACGGAGTAGTTCAAATTTAGAAAATCGCCGTGGATTACGTCTATTGGGAATACCACGTAAAGAAAACGCGCCTCCAGACTCTTCCTCGTGGGTGGTGGGGAAAAGAGTCAATAATTAACTATTAATAATATAGCAAAATTAATAATTTAAAAAGTTATAATAACAAAATAAAAAATAAACAAAAGTTACTGGGCCAAAGTTGTAGAGAATTTAATTTGCAACAAAAAATGTTAACAATTTTGTTTTTCAGATAAATAGTTTAAGAGATATATCGTAAAAACCATTTCAACCTCTATTTTCAAGATGGCGGCCGTGGGACAAGGGTGGCGACCCCACAAACTTGGTTTTAGCTTTACACTGACCCTCCCTACACATCAAAAGAATAAAATTGTGTCCACTAAAAAACGCAAGGTTAGGCTTAAAAAATGTAACATTTCAATGGACTAATAGTACTATTGAAATAGGAGGAGTTATATCTTTTTTTATTTATTTATATTGATTTTTGACATAATACTAATTCTTTTGTTTACATTTTGTACCAAGCTTCGCTAAATAGTGTATAGAATAGTAACTTAAAATATATATTTTTAAATTAATTTATTTTAATTTTCTTTAGTACAATGACTTCCTCCTTGGCAGGGAAGTGATGGGACATTTCCATCGCAAGATATATTAGACATTTATTAACTAACGTAAGTTTATACTTTCAATCACATTCACTTGACCCAACAAAACACCATAAATTTAATTATTTATCATTTCACCTCCTGGTATTATGTATACTTTTTTATGCAGAGTAATATATATTATTCTACTAAAACAATTGTTCCTTTTGATAATTTTATATTTGGTTTTGATATTTGGAACTGAAAACATTTTCAAATATTCTCAGCACGGTATACTACTTCCTAAATACCAAAGATATCCAGAGTTCAAATTATACGATCTTACACAATATTTATCGATTTGCTCGCAGCATAGACCAATAATTGTAATTGTTTATATATTGGTCTATGGCTCGCAGTACCGGTACCAAGCTTCACCTTCGATGTTTACGTGTTTGTATGATATAGAGAAACCGCTGCATATCTTCAATTATTTATTTAACAGCCATTTACGGCTGCATATTTATCATTAGACATTAAACTTTTCATTCACTCTTTAAATTTCTATGATTTATGAACTAAATATTAGGTATATCTGTTATCATAGTAATATAATATTTTCCAATTTTCGTGAGGCGCGTAATAGACTTGCCCCCTATTACGTAGCCCCAAAATGTAGCTAGTGAAATTGAGTGTATGATTAACACTTAATTCAAAGATATTTTCCAAGCCGTTAATTAACTATTTAAATAACTGATTTCAAATAAAATTAAATCAAATATCTATATTAGTGTCGGTCACAAAGCAACACACCAAAGGTAAGATGATTGCTTCTGTATTTACAGTGACTGCCCAATTCGTAAGAACAATATCTTGCGTGAAATTAATCTGGCAAACTAAGGTTATTCAATAAAACTTATAAAGCCACAGACTGGCTAGATCAACTGTAGACTTGTCAAAAATGTAAATAACATTACATTTATGACATTTCCACTGTTGATCAAATTTAAATATTCTGCTTGTGATCTTTTTCATGATCTTTCAAATATTTACTAATTGCCATGATTTCTTATGAGTATAATGTTACCAATTTATATTATTTCATCACACGACAAGCAACCACGTACCTGACCCATAGTAACACTTCCATTGTATGTCCTTGTACTTTAACCTTGAACTTTACCTTATAAATATTTAGTCAACTCTGCGTTTTAATCGTAGTGTCATCATCATTTTTCTAGGGACTGTTCAGATAATTTGCCTAAAGATTTGGTCGCAACCTTGTTGTAAGTTCTATAGTGTTACCAACCTAAACAAAAACATAGATAGCAGTATAACTTTATAAGATCTGGCATGCCTTTGAAGCCTGTCTAACTTTTATAACATCTAAATGAAATCAAAGGTATCAAAAATGTACAATATGTATATTACTAATTTCTAATATTATAATACTTTGTTTTTCAGTACTTTGCCTCTGGTACTCAAATCGCCCAAGATGATGCTGTGCATGCCAGCTTCACGCACGTCTGATCCGCGGAAAAGACCGGTGTTAACGTACGCCAGTCTTCTGCAACAACAATACCAAACAACGCAATGGATCTGTACCAACTCTAAAAAATACTGAATTTGGTTTCCTATTGGGACACATAAAATTTATTGTCAATCTTTCAATTTTCCTAATACTCATACAGTCAGCATAACAATTTGGAAATAAAAACATAATTATTATAAACGCTTAATAATATTAAAGCATAATGTTCAAAGGTTTGTTATTATAAACACATACTTACTTATATTTTATTGTAATGTCCATTGACATAAATCTGTTTAAAACTTAACAAAAAAAACAGTCTAGTACGAGTCGGACTCGCGCACAAGGGTTCCGTACAAAACTGGATACCTTATTTGAGGTTGGTGCCAATTAAGCTAGACCTATAAATTGTACGAGCACTCATACAACTTTTATATCATACAATTATCATATTATCATAGTGCTTTTTGCCAAATTACGTGATTCTAGGCCAATGGGAACTACCACATGGGTTTTCGATGCAAAATCTATAGGATACTTCCGGTTGACCTAGAATTGTCAATATTGGTTAAAACAAGGTCTTACAGCACAAGAAAAGGGAAAATTCCGAAAAATAAAGATAATTGAAAATTAAAGTAAAATTTGGGGTTTATGCAAAAATCAGAATTTGCTGAAATCTTTTTATCGTGTTGACTCAGGATAATGATATATTTATATTATAGACTGACGGACGGACAGACGGACAAGAGAGTGAACTTATAAGAGTTCCTTTTTTACCTTTTGAGGTACACAAAACCTAAAAATTGACTCTGGGCTTCTGTTTCTGAGTTGCTCGTGGTTATAAACGGACTGCTCTGAGTCGAGATATTAATCCTTGTTGGTATCAACTGATAATACATTTAAAGAATGGTTGTTGCACATTGTTCAATTTTGTTCTAACGAATTATAAGATATAAAACATTTACGCTTTATGTCTTCTGAGTGTAGGTAGGTATGTGTAGGTCGTAAAAAAGTCTTGATGGAGCTGTCAAGTTTCTGGGTAGTTATAAAAAAAATAACATAAAATAAGGGACTATACCCAATCAATCCTTTTAATATTTGTATTTTGTGAACTATTATAATTACAATTATCGGGATATTTGCCATATTTCTCTATTTAATTAGTTTCCGATATTTAATTAATAATAGCAATATTGATTAATAATAATAGTCATAGTAATTAATAATAATAATTTGAATTAGCATGTCATTATAAAAGCATATATTTTATAAAATACCTACTATACGAATAAATAATACATATAATACTTTACAAGTTTGTGCGATTAAAGTTAGACTGAAATAATGGTTAACAAAATAGTTGAAACGATAAGACCGGTGAAATGGCGGTAGAAAGTACAGACTGCTAAGTCGGTGGTCGTGGGTACACACACAGATATTTTCACTGAGCAGGGATCAACCCATATTACTAGCTAGTTTTAAGCTATGCTTACTTTGGGTCTGGATAGCGTCGTGCAGCATAACGTGAATAGAATAATCATGCCTTAAGAAACAGTATGCCATAAAATCATCATGTCAATATCCTATTATGTCTTTAAAAGTTATGCCCAACTAGTTACACGTATATGAGGTAAGAATGCATTTCAAGGGGATTCCACTTGTTTATGTTAAAAATATATCATGCTTTAGGATGAATTCTTTTTCATATGACAGGTTACAGAGGTGAATTTAGCATATCATCGATTCTAGAGTTAAAATATATTAGCATCTAGTACTGGCACTGACGGCCCAAGTCTTTTCGACTAATGAAATAGCAGGAAAATCTGTCTCATAGTGGATACTACTCATTTCTTTGGTCAACGAGACTCCAGACACAACTCTCCAGTTACATGATATAGGGATTGGTTCTGAAAAATTAAGAACTACAATATTCACTTAAAACAGGTTAAGGCATAATATAGTATTAGATTAGGTAATGTAAAACGGTATATTGAAAAAAAAAATGTCGTAGATAACTACGACATTTTTTTTAGAATAATTTATTTAATACAACTAAACGAAAGTAAGTAAAAGAAAGTAAGTAAAAGAAAGAAACTAAGTCATTAGAAAATGTTACGATTAGTTCATGTGATAGGTAATCACTTGAACAAGATTAAGCTTAAATCATTCTAGTCTGCAATAGCTTGATAAGAATATAAGTTAGAATATTTTGTATTTTTACTTTTTTAAAGTTAATATTAAATAAAAATACGCGATATACATATGCGCGCAAGATTTCATCTCAATCGGAAACCGGGAAGGGTATCAAATTTAACTTGCAAGATTTGATTATGTCAACGGACAAGTAGATAAATTAAACGGTAAATAAAAGCTTGTAAAAATATGGTTTTCATAGCACTCATAAGCATTGTATTCGACGAAATTGAATCGTTGTATCATGCGGCATTCAAAGGTAGTCCAGTACGGAACAATTTTTAATTCTAATCGTACCTCGTACTCGTATATTTTATAATATACTTATAGGTTATATAATATTAAATAGCTAGTGCGTAGTAAGCACAATATAAATAAGATTTTTGGTGATTTTAGCATGTATATTATATATACATAAAAGCACAAAAAATAAAAGTATTAAGAAGTAATGATACGAACAATAAATATAAATCATAACATAGCACAACTTCACGCCTGTATTCCCGAAGGGGTTGGCAGAGGTGTATTACACACCCACGATTCGCCAGTTATGTTAAGGGCCCAATGTAATAGGGGGCGAGCCTATTGCCATCTACCGGGCACATTATTAAGCGTGCGATAATTAACGTATATTAATGCTGACATAATTTCGAAAAGTCAGAGGTGTGTCCAGGGCGACTTGGGATCGAACTCGAGACCTCGTCTCAGCAGTCCGTTACGTATGCCACTAGACTATCGTCGTTTATAAATATAAATCGCTAATGGAAAATGTCAAAATCCAGGAAGACACATGATCCTTAGCTCTAGGGACCACCGGCCGACCTGAGCGACCTGGACATATACTGGATAGTTGAAATTCTCCTATACATCTTAGGCGTGAATTATACACAAAAGAAGTACGTTGGCTACAACGAACAGGTGATGAAGCGGCGGCGTACTCGCGCAGGATGTCGCTTTAAAACGTTTTCATACAAAATGTATAGAAGCGTGGTGGCGACGCCGCCGTTTGCTGCTTCGTCGCATGTTCCGTGTCGCTAGCAGGCGTAACTTAGCGACGCGGCAGGCAAAATGCATGAGCACGACGCTTGTTATACAGTATGATCAGTATTTACTAACACCCTATATCTTCTGTGCTTCTGCACACTAATTTGTTGTAGCAAAGCAATTGGCATTAGTCTGGGCCTGTGTTGGTCATACTTGGGATTGTGTTTCTATGTTTAATGTGTATGTCCCTACTCCCAAAACGAAGACAAGGGATAGCACTGAAGATTTTAAAAAGTTAAGGTATTTTTTTCGATCGGTTGAATATGTTATTCTTTAAATCATTTGTTTTAATTTTTTATTAACCTTGTTCACGCTCCATCGTGATTTGTATAGCTAAATAAGATGTCATACAGTCAGTGCGGCATTCATTTTTTTAGATTAAATGATGCATTTTTTATGAACTTATCGTTTTAGTGAGCTGTACTAACACGATGGAGCTTGAATAATGCTGATAAAAAATGTAAAAAAAAACAATCGAAAAATATGCTTCTTTTTCATTAATGTCGCATTTGTTTTCAGTAACGTTTTCCGAAGACCCGGTATAATTTTAATCGCGTCTATCGCATTCGCTGTACACCATTTCTGTATAATTAACGCCTTTGGGCAACGTTGAAGCCATCTACTCATGCTTAAAAATGCTTAGTTATACTCGTATTAAAACAGTTAAAAGTTAGAATAATAACTATGATATGCTTTAGTAAAAATATCAATTGATCTGATTAACCTAAAAAAATAGTAATTATGTAGTTTTAATACTTCTGTAATCCACTCCGTAGTTATTGATAAAATGCATGTTGCGAATTTACCCTTGATTCCAATAAATATTTTACGAGTTAGTAGGTTCATGTTTTCTACCTACTAACTAGTATCGTTGGCAAAAAATTCTTACTCGTGCTGCACTGGGTCCTTACTACGACGCTCTTATAGCAATTAAATTCAGCTGAGGGAGAGAGATGGCGCTATAAACCGTGTATATTTCATTTCCATTTCTCTCCCTCAGCTGAACTATATTGCTTTTGAATTACTATAAGAACGTCGTGGTAAAGCTCTTGTACTGTAAAGACAATTGTTGAGCTTGTTTGATGACTAATAACTAGTATGTTGAGAGGTCGATCGGGTAGTAATAGGATAAAGCTGGGAAGTTGCACACTCACATGCGGTATCAGCTCTTCAATCAACTATGAACTGGTTAAATAAAAATCTTCTCACTCTCAATTCTCAACTCTCAATTTCAAAAAGATAAGACAAAATTTATTACTTTCTCCCCAAAAATTACATCACAACCACCGTCTTCCTTTACATTAACTGCCCACAAATGCACAGGAGTTACTGGCCCGAACTGCGCTTGTGTTAATATTGTGCGCACTAATTTTATTAAATACCTTGGTGTCTTTGTCGATAGTATGTTGACCTGGAATTATCAGGTTGAATCCTTGGTGCCAAGAGTTCGAAAATTAATATTCGTGTTCAAAAAAAAATAAGGGCAGCAGCCGACCTACCTACTTTAAAAACGGTTTACTTCGCTCTCGCCCATTCTATAATAACTTATTGTGTTACTGCGTGGGGTGGGTCGCCAAAGTCCCAAATACTATCCTTGGAGCGAGCACAGCGGGCCGTTCTGAAGGTCATGACACGCAAGCCTATTCGTTTCCCCACTGTTGGATTATATGCTTTGTGTAAGGTTCCTACCGTGAGACACTCATTTCTATTGAATACCATACTGCGCAAGCACAGTGAACTATCGTTTGATGCTGAATTCACCACAAAAACACGGAGGTCAGACAGAGTCTGTCGAATGGAATTTAACCAATTCCTCAAACGCCAATATCATTTTGTTAGCCCCCTTCTATACAATCGAGTTAACAAAATCCTAAATGTATATCCGCTTACATTGAGGGCTTGCAGGCTGGTCACCGATAAATGGCTGCATACTCTTACCTACGAAGAGCTGGAAATTGTGGCTCAACCATATTTATTTAAATAGGTCTTACTCTACTCCTCCAAATTTCTTCACTACCTCACAAGTCACACACTCTTACAGACAATCTCACTCACATTAACATATCACATAACACACGACATCACCTACACACCTGAAACACACATACACACACACTAACATAATATAGAATATAAAGTGTTTTGTTATATTTAAATATCTAATCAATTTCTATATATTTCTACATATTTTTTAAAATATATAAATGTGTTTTAAAATGTGTATAATAATATTAATACTTTAGATAATATGTTATAAATGGAACTCGGCTGCCCCAGACTGGCCAGGAGGTGGCTTTAGTGTCTGCGACACAGTTCTAAACTAATGCAGACACTATCACACTATGTCTTATCATTCTTGTTATTTTTTGGTTCCAATAAAGATTTTATTTATATTATTTTTTTTTTTTTTTTCATTTTTCATTTCAATATCATGTTCTGTCTTTACCCGTAAGTGAACCACCCATGTAGCAGTTTTTTACGTTTTTACTTTGAGATTCTAAATTCAATCAATTGAGTTTCGTCAAAAGTTGAATTGAAAATATCTTAGTCCTGTAGCCAGCCCTTCACGAGCCCTCGATACCTTTTTTTTTTTCGTGCGGAAATCCCTTCGGACTCCGCGGACTCGAAATCCCCCGACATAACCCCCCCGCCGGTCAGCGGGGGCGGTTATGTCGGGCTTGAACCGACTAAAACCGCACGCCGTCTTGGGTCTTCAGACGCCGGGGTGTAAGGTTGCCCATAGAGCATATCCCTCGCACCCCGACTGACCCTGGGCCATCTCCGGTTTCGAGATGGCCCCCTCGGGTTTGGAAAGCCCTCAATACCTCATCATCAATATGTCATATCGAACAAACTTTAGGTATGTTTAATCTGTTTTACAATTTAATCCACCTGAAAAACTAAACTTAAATTTGTACGATGTGGGTATCTTTCAGTACACATTATTGTGTACACCTAATTCTGAAACAGTTATTAGTTTATTTGAGTATGTAACGGAAAACCCACTTAAATTTAAGGAGCATAAAATACCAGTGTATCTATTTATTTATTTATTTTATGGAACATAGGTTTTACAATGATCTTAAAATAAAAAAATACACGTGTGCTATGTCCTACCACTTGCGTGGTGTACAAATTAAAATTAAATTTAAAGATGGTTAGTTACTTTAAGTCCCAACTTAAAGTTATGGTTAGGTTAGGTTATTATTATTATTAGGTTAGATTATTTGCCTACACTGCTCGTAATAATTAATTTAATTATTTTAATGTCATAAATTCATGATAATGATAATGATGATTTGAATGTCAACATGAAATAATATATTATATGGTAATATTATATAACTTCACTTACACGGTCTATTTTATTCACACCACTCTCTCACGTAAAACGTAAAATACATACATTTTCTGATATTTATCTAACATTGTAAAACTCTACATTCTATTAATATTAGAATCACCGAGATAGTTACCATGCGTTGTTTTAACTTTTACTTTTCGCATAGTTCGATCAATCAACAGAAATACTTACCTATTTTCAATTTATACATTTGCCTAACATCCTCAGCATATAGCGATGAGTAGTTGTATGTAGAAATAATATAAAAAATAGAAATAATGTTGAATAAATTTAAGCATATATTAAAATAAACTGCCAAAAGTAAGTAAGCTAACTACTATTAATTTTATTGTGTACCTGATACAAGAAGCAATAAATTTACATACTAACTTGCCTCATGGTATCAAAATGCAAAAAGTATTTTGGGTACGATTAATGATCAAAGAGTTTTATTGTTGTTACGATTTATACGCCTGATTCTTACAGTAGTACAGTAACATAAAATATATAACATATCACAAGTTTTTGTGCCCAGAATGTCTGTAAATTTATAAGGTTGTGGCAACATAGTTCGATTGTCCGATCAATCGCAAGATGAATATTTTAAATACACACAGTTCGATCGGTTGCACGATGTGGAACGGAGATGTAAAGGGGTGTAAAGAGATGAGACGAGATTAAAAAAAAAAAAATATATATTCTAAAATATCTAAAATTAGCTCAATCGTGACTCTTGAAGCGGAGAAATATGAGAAAGAAGAAATATAGTTTTCATGAGATTATCCATTAGTTGCGTAATCAAATACACAATAATTATAAAAAGAAAACTGCACTAGGTATTTACCCAAAGTAATTTAAATAAATGTATACTCGTATACTATCCAATATAATACTACCAAATATAATATCCAAAATGATAATAATCGAATCCACATCAGCAAAATCAGTCAACCTTTTTAGGATTGGTTGACACATAAAAAAATATGTTTTTAACTGATTCGACAACTGCCAATTGAACTTACTAACTTTAAGTTAGCAGTGACCTCCATGATCGGGGCCTGAGGACGGCAGTTGGCCGACTCGCCTTCCTTACAGAAGCAGGCCGTGGCGGAGGCGTGTCGTGTGTGCCCTACACACGCCTGCCAACTCACCGAAGCGGGATAAAACCCGACCCCACCAGGCGAGGCCGCGGTGGCGGCCAAAGTCCGCCGGCAACCCTGGGGTTATCCTTTCGAGGGCTTACCCGGGGTGCCCGGCAACGGACATTTGGGGAGGACACCGTGCGGTTTTAGTCGAGACACGACATAACCACCCCCGCTGGCCAGCGGGGGGGGGGTATCCGAAGGGATTTCCGCACGTAAAAAAAAAAAAAAGCAGTTTACAGCAGGAAATACCACCACAGGTTATCAACACATTTCAACGTACTGGCATCAAATCTAGGGGGCACAGCAGGTTGTCTTGGTTCGACTAATTAATCGAACAACAAGCACTGAAATATAATAAGTTCCCGCGGTTTGACTAATCAATCGAACAGTGTGCAGGTATATAAAACCGCGGTCGATCGAACAACGTAATCGAACTATGTTGACACAATCATTTCTAATGTTCTAAACATAATTAAATTTGCCTTCTATTTGGTAATTTTTCTAAAGATTAAAATACATATTGTATAAATCTTTTCTTCTACTCTATTACTAAACTTCCAATATTAGTCATTATTATCTATTGTATTAAATGCTATGCGATTACAAAGTGGTTTTATTTTACAATAACTTCTCATTTCTCATGCTAATCTGGTTAAAAATTAAGCTGGATGTTATCAATTTTGAAAACAAGCTAATCTAATTGTGTCAGTTAATAGTAGATCATTTGACAAGGGTTAAAAGTCATCCATTTCACCTGAGATATTTCTGGCGCTCGAACGACTTGAGAGTGCCAATAGTTCAAGGGTGAAATGGGTGATATTCACCCGAGCTAAACACTCTACTTTTCATTTCGATTATGTGAGAAAATTAAAATACTACACACATTTAATGAAACAGTATATTGATAAACAGTTACAATTTAAAGTAAAATCAGAACAATCTGAAATAGATGATTAACAACAGCTTTTGCATGTTCTTTAATCTCATCGGGAGTTAAATTAATATCTAAAATTCAATGTTTTTGGGATTTCGAAACGTTTATAATAGAAATTGCACTGTCTATGCTGACGAACAGTCATAAAAGTTTATTTTTATTTATCCGGCGAATATAGACAAAATTATAGGTTTTCACGAACTAACAAGGTACAGACCTCTGAACGAAAATAACACAGGCCTTTTTTGTTTGGCTAGAGGACTTTTTCAAATTTAAAACAACCTTTAGCATATTGTTTTCTAGCATATAGTAAAAATTATAAAGAACTAAACGAATGGTTGGAAGGCGTAATTGGAAATATCTTAAACAAAGGAATCCATGTAGTTGCTTCAATGTCCGAAATTTCTTAAATTTGGCAAAAGAACATAGTGTTTCGATTGACAAGCATTACTTTTTTATTAATGAGCAGAATATATTTTATATATTTCATGTGCCACATTTAATTAAATGTGTTAGCAATAATCTTATAAAATATAATTTTGCATTTAATGATCTTGATGGAACCAAGCTGCTAATGGCGTGGCAAACTTTTAAAAGTTTGTAAAGAGAAGATAGCAAAAAGTTTTACTGCCTGGCTCCTAAATTTTCGTGATTGATATGAGATCAATCCCGAAAATTTTAAAAAGAAGATAATTAAGTTAATCACTTACACAATTTTTTTAAAAGTATTGCAGCAGCTAGGAGCTGTTATTTAGAATTCGGATATATAGAAGGTAATACTTTTGGAAAAATATTCATTAAATGAATTCACAATACGTTTGATATTTTAAATTCATCTGCTATTTCTGGTCCGTATATATTAAAAAAAGCCTTTACTGTTAACTTTACTTGTTTCTCGGATATTTTAGTCCATGTTTGTGTGTGTGCCGTCGTTGCGAGTGGTCGTGTGGAGAGTTAATTTTTTGGAATGTTCATGTTTATTTCTGGAGATTTCACTTTGCATTGTTAATTTGATAAGGTTTATTCCTTTATATTTAAGGTAAATTAGTGATCTTTGTTAATTGATTCTTTGGCGCCGACTAAAAATAACTTAGGTTTAAGAACTTAGTTATTAAGGTTAAATAAAAAAGGTTTCTTATTTATTGCTTTTCAGTTTTTTCGGCAGTTTACTTTTTTTGTAAAAAAGTTTTTATTTTATGATTTTTTGTGGCTATGATGTACTAATTACTAGTAAAAAAGAAATAACAAAATAGAACAACTCTGTAAAAAAAAATACGTGGTCATATATTACAACAATCATTGAGTGAACAATCAATAATCACCTATTTTCCTACATATTTTCTTTTTTTTTTAATTTTTATGGTACCAATCATAAAAATTTTAAATCATAAAAATAAAAATAGACGCATCGAATTGAGAACCGCCTCCGTTTTTTCTCGTCAGTTGAAAATGGCAAAATATACATACATGTTGTCACGTTTAAAGTATTTTAATAGGGATATAATTATATTATGTAAGTAGAAAGATTAAATTGATACGTTCATATAAGTTAATGTGAAATCGAGGTGGCTGTAAAGGAGAATATTAATTAAGTTTCTAAGTCTAGCTCTAGAACAGGAGATTAATAAAAGAATTTTCTTTTGTATTACATGAAATACAATCAAAATATACTGAATATATAATGTCGTTACAAAAATGTATAGTGTAAATCAGTCTCAGGGAAGTGAGTAAATAAGTATTCTGTTATGGTGTTGAGTTGATCCGGTGCTTCGGTGGTAGAAGCACTTAGCTGTTGGCACGGCCGATGGTGAGCAAGTTCGCGCATTCATGGATCAGCAGTTGTGCCCCACGAATCAAAATGCTGGCGCGAAGCCCTGGCGAGAATCTCTGAAACACTAAGTAATGCGAGTCAGTATATTACTAGAACATAATGCCCTAGTACCAGCTGTAATTCAAGTGAGCGGAGCCTTCCCCAGACGACTTGCATCGTAGCTACAAACTAAATAAAGGAAATAAAAGAATGCAAGTGTTACGATGCAGTAAGCATTCGCCGATGTCATGACCTCTGACCGTAGAGGTCATTGGCCTAGTGGCATAAAGCACTGTAATAAATCAATCAATCAATCAATTAGCCTATTGCAGTCCACTACAAAGCACTGTAATATACACACAAATTCTCAAGGACATTAGCGGCTGTAATCGCCTTAATCAAACATTTTACGCGTTCATAAATGTAATAGTCAAGGAACCCTGGTCTAATTTTACAATTGATTACTATCAAGCTAATTTTCCGCGAGTAATTTAATATTAATAAGACTCTCAATTTTTCTCTTACGAAAATTCCCGATTGTGGCAGCTAACAGGTTTAGCAGGGATAATATATTTCGATTTGACGATTCTAAAGTGAGCTTTTTATTAAATCTTTAAAAAAATATTAAGATTATTGAAACAACTATTTATCGTACAAAATGTATGGTGTGATTAATGAGTCCCCTCCCTTCAACATGTACCGATAACGAGGTCATCAAAGATGATTACTAACAAGCTGATTTCTTTACTGTTGATAAGTTAGTATTTATATCATGTTACAGCCACATTATCCTACAAATGCGTGCCACAGGACTCTGGCGTGTGTTCGCTGCGGGGGCGAGCACAGGGCGGCACAGTGCCCTCGACCGAGGGAGGAGCCAGCCACCTGCATTAACTGCGGTGGCCCTCACCCCGCCAACTACATCAACTGTCCCGTGTACCGGAGGGAGGACCGAAACAGGAAAGCCGGGACAGTAGCCATCACCGGAGGTAGCTCGCGCCGACAGCCCCCTGTCACCGAGAGGCCGGCACCGGTAAACCCCATCCCAGAAGGGGAACAACAAACTGGAGGCTCGCTGATGGCTGCAGCGAACGACCCCACCCCCCGCGGAGCCGCGGGCAACCGCAGGAGACGCCGGGGGAGGCGCAACCGCAAGCAGAAGGCTTCACAATTAGCAGCCGAGGGAGAAAACCCGAAAAACACTACGGGGGCAGTTGCTCCCGTAAAAGTCAACTCTCGTCCAAAAGCCCCAGATGCGGTGCAGGGAGTACCCAGCAAGCCGCCAACCTCTTGCACGAGCGCGGACAAGGCCGCTATCATCGAGGCCGCCGTCGACGTGCTGCAGGAGGTGCTCATCGCTCTTCGAGCAGGCGAAGAGCCCATGAGCATCGTCCGTACGGTCCTCGTGGGCATCGCAAACCTGCTAGGGCAGCGTTAGCGACCACGAGGGCCACTAGGTCTTTCCAGTCCAGCGTCTTAAACATATCTTCCAATGCGCTCGTGAACAGTTTCGGGGATATGACATCCCCCTGTATCTCTCCTCTGCGCAATTGGATGGGTTTAGACTGCTGACCCTGTACTTGGACACTCATAGTGGCGGCTTCGTAAAGGCATCTCAGCACCGCGGCATAACGATAGTCTACTTGACATCGCTGTAAGGATTCCAGAACAGCCCAAGTTTCGACGGAGTCAAATGCCTTTTCATAGTCCACAAAAGCGAAACACCCCTGTGTTTCGCTGATTATACTCTTCGGACTTCTGTATAATCTGCCTCACTGTGTGAATGTGGTCTATGGTACCATATCCTCCGCGGAACCCAGCCTGTTCCGGTGGCTGGAACTCGTCGAGTCTCCTGGCGAGACGATTCGTGACCACTCGTGAAAATAGCTTATAGACGTGGCTCAGGAGTGTGATGGGTCTGTAGTTTTTTTAAGGAGGGTCTTATCACCCTTCTTAAAAAAGAGAACAACCAAACTCCCACTCCACGCTTTAGGAGTTCTCCCACTGTGAAGGAAAGCATTAAAGAGCTTCTGTAGCTCCTGTATGACAGGAGCTTCTCCTGCCTTCAGAAGCTCTTAAGTAATTCCGTCCTCACCGGGGGCTTTTCCATTTTTAAGCTGCTTCAGAGCTAACACGATCTCGTCTTGACTGATATCAGGCAGTTCGTCGGTATAGTGGCGTGTCAGGGTGGCTCTGGAATCATGGTCGTCTTGTCGAGGAGGGGAGCATGTGCAGTATACAGACGGCCATTGAAATCCTCTATCTCGGCGGAGATCTCCGGCTTCGACAAGACGGTCCTCCCGTCATGCGTTATGAGCTTCGTCAGATGGCTCCTTCCAAGCTGCTGAGTGAATACTTTGGACCCTCGGTTTCGCTCTATCGCCTCTTCAATGAGGCGTGTGTTAGGCGCGTACACCCATGGGGTGACATAGACTCATGGCACCGCATACACCTATACGTAACCCATATGGCACCCACCTCACCCCATATGGCACATATACGTAACCTTTGGGACCCATACACCTTTGCAGTCCCATACACCTTTGTAGTCCCATACACCCTAGGTTCCATATACCCGTAAGCAAGATGTACACCGGCAGTGGCTCCCGTAGAAGTCATAATGAAGCAAGTTACTGAAAGGAGAAGAAGAGGAGCATACCCTGGGCTCCAAACTGTAAGCTTTGGATGCAGCCAGGATTGGAGCTCGGATTCATGAGGTTAGGCCCCAAAGCAAAAGGTTCATCGGCAGTGAAAACATTATATAGATATTCAGAGGCAGGTAGTAGTAGTATTTGGTAGTGTTGAAGGTTTATGTCAGTTTAAATTATGTCGCTGGTGCCATCTCGAAACCGGAGATGGCCCAGGGTCAGTCGGGGTGCGAGGGATATTCTCTATGGGCAACCTTACACCTCGGCGTCTGTAGACCCGAGACGGCGTGCGGTTTTAGTCGGTTCAAGCCCGACATAACTGCCCCCGCTGGCCGGCGGGAGGGTATCCGAAGGGATTTCCGCACGAAAATTGCTCTTTATCGTACTGGTGGTAGAAATTTGATGACACAAATTTGTCACAAATTTCGGCCGGGTGGGTACTACCGTGCACGATTGCGAAAAACCCTCCATAGTAATCCAATTTCGGTTTGATTGCATTCAGGGGTCAGCAAGTGCATAGCCGGGCAGGGGGATTGTGGTCGCAGCACTAGTGGGACACACACAAGCTGAGTGCCACCATCGTTAACATGGTACGTGTTTGTAATGGTGCTCCTCTTTCCTGAGACTTTACGTTCAGCTTATCAGGCGAGGTGAAGTCAAATTGACGTGTCCTAAATATAAAAAAAAAGGTACTGTTCACAATATTTAGTATCAGCATTCGATATACGTCTATTAGTACCAATGTCAAACATTAAAAACACTCACCGTTGTCACTTCGTGTCAGTAGGTTGTGTAACTAACGTTGCAGTATACAATAAAAATAATTAAATTTGCGGTAAGCGGGGTCCCGACCGGTACGGCCGGGGCACCGAGCGCGCGCGATGAGTAATCGCTCTTGTGACGTAGATAATGGAGTTGAATATCGTGAAACAAATATTGACAGTTATAATCTTTTGAATGAAGCGGAGAATAATAACATGGAATGCAGTGATCGGACACAAACAAGTAAGGAGGTAAGAGAAAGTAGATTAAATAAGAGGACGAGGGACGACAATTCATCAGAAGAATGGAACACGGTTCACAGAAGAAGTAAGGTGGTTCGTATGTCTAGCCAGGAACTGCAAGATAAAATTCAAGGGTCAGTTACACATAGTACAGCTTTGCCTAAACAGTTCGCACTCGCTCGATTGTTTACAGAAAATAACATAAAAGGTATTCAGCGCATCAAGTATGTTCACCAAAACAAAATGTTAATCACTTTTGAGCGTATATCTGATGCTGAGGATTTTATTCAATGCAAAGCGTTCTCTGATTTAGGATGGAGAAGCCAAAAAACTTCTGAGGTCGGGATCTCTTACGGAGTTATTAAAAATGTGGAGTTAAATCTCTCGGAGGAGGATATTTTAAAATGTTTATCGAGTGATTACGTCATTGTATCAGCTAAAAGACTCGACAAGCGGAATAATATTAATGAGTTACCCTCCTCGACCAATCACAATTGGATCAAAAGTGAAACGATCCGCCTCGGCTTCCGAACTTCATCACTCCCGGGGTACGTTTATATTGAACATCTAAGGGTAAAAGTGGAACCGTATGTATTCCCCGTGACGCAGTGCTCCCGTTGCTGGAAATTTGGTCATGCGTGGAAAATGTGTCCATCCAAAAAAGTTGTATGTCCTAAATGTACAAAAAGCCATGAGAATTGCGAAACCACTTCCTATAAATGTATTAACTGCACCGGTAATCACATGGCATTGCATAAAACATGCCCTATATATAAAAAAGAAAGGCGCATCAGGGAGTTGATGTCTGAATTTAATTGCACATATAGAAAAGCCCTGTTAATGTATGTACCACCTAGCCCCATCAATACGCCTAATCCAATAAGGAATGAAGAAGAAATTGAATCACTACGAATTACAAACCCAGCGAGTACTTACAACCAACAAGAAGTCCCGGAGGGTAGTGAACGCCTGTTGTCTCAATTATTCACTCCTGTCACGGAACGATCCCTAGAAATTTCAGGTCAGGGCCGCAAGAAGAAGAAGAAACCACGGGCACCGACACCATTGCCCCCGCCCCCGCCTGCCGATACCACTGGTTGCATGGAAACTGACTGGAACAAAGATGAGACGTGGTCTGGTAGCTCTGATAACTGCCCTCGAGCTGAAAAGGAGACTCGGAGTAAGAACACATTAGGGAATTTAAGTTTTATACGCCTATTATTAAAATTAAAAAATATTATATTTAGTAAGCTATCTTTAGAGTGTAAAATAAAACAAGTAGTATCACTGTTTACAGACTGGATCTTGTCAAAAATAATGAGTGGTATCTCCGCCAGTTCTTTGTTTGATAGCCTAGTTGATTATGGATAATGCCTCTGTCAACGTGAATATAGTAATAATTCAATGGAATTGTCAAAGTATAAGGCCAAAATTCCTATCTCTCGAGAACCTTCTACTGCAAGAAAAGGTACATATCGCGGTCCTCAGCGAGACTTGGTTAAACCCAGAAAATGTATTACGAATAAATAGCTATAACATGCATAGATCCGACAGACAGGAGGGGTATGGGGGTGTTGCAATATTAACACACAACTCCATCAGGTGCACCCCATGTTTAACTCGTAGCACTAACTCGGGTATTGAATTAATACACGTGAGAATTTATAATTGCTCACATATAGAAAACATAATCTCTGTGTATTGTCCATCATCGGTAAGAACTACACCCAATGACTGGGATTTTATATTTTCCCTCTCTGATAGGAAAACACTTATTCTAGGTGACTTTAACGCACATCATCCCAATTGGTCAAGACGTACCGAACAGAGAGGTCACCAGGTATATGATTGTATGCTAGATCATAATTTTATTTACTTAAATAACGGTAGCCCTACACGTATTAAACTCGTTGACGGAATATTACAACAGACGTCCCCAGATATTTCCTTTGTATCCTCTGACTTAGCGACCTTATTCACTTGGCAGACCATGAATGAAAACTTGGGTAGTGATCATGTAATAATAAAACTATCGGCTAGTATACAATTACCTAAAAATTTAAGACCAAAAAGAAATTTTAAAAAGAGTGATTGGCAAGCATATTCCTTATATATACAAACAGCGTTATCTTCAGTATCCACCCCCACACAACTTCAGGACTTTTATGATTTATTTGAAAATATTATACAAAAAGCAGCCAATCTACACATCCCTTTACAGAAAATCCCTCAGCATATAACTAATAAATTTACACCTAAACATTATTGGAACGCAGAACTGCGAGAGCAGTGGCCGAGCGCCGCCTTGCCCTTACCAACCTGCGACGATGTCCGTCTCCCGTTAACTTAGCTACACTAAAAAACAAGATAAGTAATGCACAACGCGCCATTCGATTAGCCAGGTGTCAATCCTTTCGGAATTTCTGTTCGTCTGTGGATGAAACCTCGTCCTCAACAGTCCTGTGGCGAAAAATGAGATGGATAAAAGGTCACCATACATCTAGGCAATATATTGAAAGAGAGAAAGCAGAGAAACTTTTAAATGATATTACTCCCGATTTTGTCTGCCCTCCTCAGCCCTGTATTCGATCGAGGAACCACCATTTGGAATCACCTATCACCCTACAGGAACTAGAAAACTGTATTAAAAGTACCGATACCGCGCCAGGTAGTGATAATATTTCCTTTTCGATGATAGCACACCTCCCACCTATTGGTAAATCTGTTTTATTGACATTGTACAACCAATTTCTCTGTCATAGTTTTGTACCCTTACAGTGGCGTAACGTGAAGATTGTGCCTATTTATAAACCGGGTCGTGATATAAATTCAGATAATGCACTACGCCCAATATCACTAATATCGTGTCCTTGTAAAATTCTACATTCTATTTTGAATAAAAGATTGGAATGGTACTTTGAAAAGGGTCAGATGTTTCCAGATAATATGGTAGGTTTCCGTAAATCTAGATCCTGTTTAGATAATCTCACTCGGTTAGTTACTCATATTCAGACAGGATTTTCGAAAAAATTAATCACAGCTGCGTGCTTTATCGACATAGATAATGCATATAATAATGTAGATGTGTCATGTTTAATAAAAATACTGGATGACTTTGGAGTCGGCTCTCGGATGTGTTTATACATCTGGACTTATTTAAAAAATAGACGATTGCATGTTGAAATCGATAATTTAAATGTAACTAGATCTACTGGCCGTGGTTTAGCTCAAGGGGACCCACTTTCTCCATTACTTTTCAACATTGCAACCCTGAATATATGTGAAAAAATTCAAAACGTTGAAATCTCGCAGTATGCGGATGATTTCGTCTTATACAAATCAGATCAAAAGTTGACCGATGTAGTAGCGGAACTAGAACATGCTTGCGGTAGTTTAAACTCATTGTTGACAAACTTAGGTTTAGTAATCTCACCAACGAAAAGTAAATTTTGTATATTTAGGAAAGGTTATCATAGAAACAATACCGAAATTAAAATTAATAATGTCTCACTTCACGCAGTCAACCACGTTAAATATCTGGGTTTGTGGTTAGACAGCTCGTTAAGATGGGGTAGGCACATCGGGGAGACGACGCTAAAGGTATCCAAATTAATAAATATCCTAAAAGTACTAGGTGGAAGGGGATGGGGCCTTCACCAGAAACATATTAGACGTCTGTACATTTCTCTTATTCGGAGCAGAATGGATTATGCTAGTTTCCTGTATGACAATAGTTGTAAGACGAACCTTATGAAACTAGATAGAATTCAAAACCAAGCATTACGAGTAATAGGCGGCTTTATTCGTAGTACTCCAATACATGCAATGGAAAACGAATTACACTTACCTCCACTACAATATCGTCGGCGATACCTAGCTAGTAAATTTTACCTCAAAGCTAAAACTTTTAGTGACAATAAAACGATTACTATTTTAAGTGAACTATCTGAGAATACACATACATCTTACTGGACCAATAGAAGACTACCTATCTTTGTATCCATACACCAATCTCTGGATTCCGTGGTATTGCATTCCTGTAATCAACTAGAGATGTATTCATTGCAAACATGGGTTAGCAATATAGGTTTATCGCAGGTTATATGTGACTATATCCCTTCAGTGGATAGAGGAAAGCACCTATATGATCCTCTCGAACTGCGTAATAAATGTATGGATTTTGTGCAACGACAATATATCAGATTCCATAAAATCTACACGGATGGATCTAAACATGGACAAACCGGTGGTGCTGCGTTTCTAGACCCTTTACATAACTGTAGCGTCAAATTAAGAATTGATTCTAATATTTCCATTATGCACATTGAGTTAATTGCTATAGCAGAAGCCCTATCATACGTTAAATCGATTAATTATGATAAGTTCGTAATTCTGACTGACTCTAAAAGTTTGTTGCAACATTTGGCTCGATATACCTCGCACGGGCGAGGTAATCCGATAGCCTATAAAATATTAGAGTCCATTCAAGATTTTCAGATAGATGCTAAAAAAGTTGTACTCCAATGGATTCCTTCACATATTAATATTGAAGAGAATGATATTGTTGACCATCTAGCAAAGGAAGCCTGTTCGGATGGCATCCCATTACATGTTCTACCTTTATTTTCTGACCATATTAGACGGGTAAAGGAAGAGTGTAGGATGTGTTGGCAGGAATATTTTGACGAGAGATCGAGGGTGAAAGGTATTTGGTACCGTACTATACAGCCGCAAATATCAGGATATCCATGGATAGAGAAGATAGGATTAAGTAGAGGATCGTTGGTGACAGCCCTTAGGCTACGAACAGGTCATATAGCCTCAAAGAAATTTGCATGTTTAATGGGCAAAGTCTTATCTCCTAACTGCGAGGACTGTGGCGTCCTTGAAGACGTTTTACACATTCTTTACGAGTGTGTACGCAACAGAGCTTACCGAGTTATTCATTTTGGAGTCACGAGAGATATGAATATTGGCATTTGTAATAGTCTCCTGGCCAACCCTGCGTCGGTTGAAGCCCAGAAATTGTACAAATTAGCAGAATTAGGTTTGCACTAGATTGTATTATTTAAGCTGATTTGTATACCATGATTGTATGTCATCACGGGGCGATGTGGTCGTAAAGCGACAAAGCCCTTTATTAAAAAAAAAAAAAAACATTAATAATTCTTGTATTGTATGATGTAAATTATACTTTACAGAAAACAGAGTACATATACTAGCATTGTATTCGTAAAAGTTCAAGTCTCAACTTTTTTAGGTACATTGGATTTGTACATCTGGCAAATTCTCTACGATTTGGCATTTACGCTTTCTATCGAGGAAAGTAAAAGTTATTGTGTATCGAATTACCGAAAGTACTTGTTTGAATAACCTAGTGAAACATATATGATTTTCAAAATACAGGGACTCTGATTTTTGAAAACTCTTAATCTAAAAACACCCTTCCTCAGGGACCTTGTAACTACTCTATATAAGCTATTTAAATATAATAATAATATTAATATAAATGTAATTAATATTATTCATAAAATAAATCTAAATAAAAAAATTATTAAATTATTATTATGATAAAAATTATAAAAAACAGAATATTTTTCAATAACATTTATTATACCTAATCTCAAATATAATTCACTTCAACCTATATCTATAACCTTTATTAATTTTTGACCAAAATTAAGAAAATAATATCTTACCCCATAAGTTGATAAATTATATTAAACATAAAAAAATTCTTAAATTTTATGTGAGTAAAAACTTATTAACAGAATAAATTCTTATACTTCTAATTAAATAACCAAGTAAACCCCCATTAATCTAACATAAATTACTATTATTTTTAAATTAAAAGGTAAATAAATTATATAAGGATAAGAAAAAATCATTCATCTTAAAAATCTACCTCTTACTACTTATATTAATTATTTATTAATAACTTATATAATAATTATAGAGAGTATCACGCAAGTTCATGCGTGATACTCTCATGGTCCGCGCGGGATGAGGAGCGTAAGGCATTGATCTCACCGCCAAACTGTATTCATACTGAAATACATTAGGTTGTTACACAAATATACTTATACTTATGAATATAATTAAATTATTTTTATATACTTATAAAAATAATTCCAATTTTTTGGGTGATCGTCAACTGACTGTAATTCGGCATAAAACAGTTTTTCAACAAAAAAAGTCTGTTGTAGATCCAAGTGTCTGTTTTTCAAATTAAGTTCATAATTCTTTTTCATATGTATGGTCTCAGAGATATCCTAAGACACCATAGAAACACATTTTATACATTTTTTCTTGTCTCAAAAAAACTCTACTTACTAGTACTAATAATAAATCTCTATCAATAATTTTTTGAAAATTTCTATACAGAGATTTAATATGAAATTTATTACATTTAAGCCCTTTAATGAACTAATGACTACAAAAATATCGTTTGAATACTTGACGATTTGAATGGTATTTCTCATTGGGTATAAAAATTCCAACAGTGATTTATTGAATTGCTGACTGTGATAAGTACCTCACGATGGTGGCACGCATGAATTTGCCAAGCTATAGCTAGCACGAAATGCAGCAAATCCTTGTTATAAGTAAAAGGGCGATATTTTAGAATTTAATAGTATTTTGTTATAAACCAGCTGCTCAATCTGCAGCGGCACGTCCGTCAAAAATGTAATATACGTAAGAGATTTGTTCCGTGCAGTACCGCAATCATTGCAATGTGGTCTATCACTATCTAATAAGAATAGAATTTGTAGATTGAATTCCGTTCATGTGCCCTCATTGTCAGCACAAAACATCAGCTAAAGCATTAAGCTCATGTAAATATAATATATATGAGACAGATTGTATGGAGTGAAACTATTACCGTCAGGCGGGCACATTTTCGTATATTTTGTATCAGACGGACAAGATAACCTTCGTCACCTTGTATGTGAGAAAGGTGAGTAATGAAGTGGTATTCTACTTTGCCAGATACTTCATGGTATATTTAAATTTAGTAACGAGTATTAACATTATGAGACTGAATTATATTGAGTTATAGCTGTAATAATTGTTATAAAAAATGTTTTAGTCTACTCATCCTACAGATGATCACCCAATAAAGATTTAGAGTCTTCAACATCTATATAAATAAAATAAAGTTGTGTTAGTGATAACCGCGATGAACTCGAGAACTGGTGGACCACTTTTCATGATCTATGATTTTTAGATTTGTCGCTCTGTACCTTATTGTGGTTTTTTCTATAAACCCACGGTTATCCCACCGGCCAGAGTGGGGGTAGTTATATTGGTCTCGAACTGACTAAAACCGCACACAGTCTCGGGTCTGTAATGCCGGGGTTTATGGTGGGTAAATAAGGCAATTCCCTCGCTCTGGGTCATCTATGGCTTTGAGATGGCCCCCTCGGGATACTATGCATTTACTAGCAATTAGGATAATTATATTAGGTAGCCAACATAACGTGACTCTAAGGCGGAACGAAATATGCCAGCTAGTCAAGAAAATTAGAATGGATGTTTCATTTCTCACGTGGTAAGGTTGATTGATTTATTAATATAACTTAAGGATATGAAAAGCGGCCAAATGCGAGTCGGACTCGCCCATGTAGGGTTCCGTAGCAGCAAGTAACATAATGTTTTTTTTTCAATTTTTATATTTGAGTTGAGGTAAATTGCGGTTTAATATTTATGACGTATTAAAAAAAACTACTTACTAGATCTCGTTCAAACCAATTATCGAGTGACTGCACTCGATAAGTTTGAGTGACATGAAAATGAAGAAAATTGGAAGATTACAAATATATATATATATATATATATATATATATATATATATATACTCGTATATATGATATAAAAATGAATAGCTGAATGTGTTGCTAAGCGTAAATCTCAAGAGCAGCTGAACCGATTTCGCTTATTCTTTTTTTATAATATTCCTTGACGCACGAGGATGGTTCTTGCGGAGAGAAAATTTTAAATCAGAAAATAAAAAGTTTACAGGCATGTTTGGGACACGGACACGGGCGAAGTCGTGGGGGACAGCTAGTATGTATATATACATATATAATATATATATTATACGTATAATATATATATATATATATATATATATATATATCTCTATATATATAAAAGAAAGTCGTGTTAGTTACACTATTTATAACTCAAGAACGGCTAAACCGATTTAGCTGAAAATTGGTGGGGAGTTAGCTTAGAACCAGGAGAAGGACATAGGATACTTTTTATAAAGATTAAAAAAAAAAAAAAAAAAAACTTGAACATTGTCCGGGAAGCAGCAATTGAACAATTTCTATCCATTTTGGATTACAGGTAAAAGTAATAAAAAGATCCGGCTGACCGTAATGACGTACATATGTCATTACATCGTGCGCATATTCATGCATATGTCGCGGACTACCTTTGTACGTCGCAGCAGCCACATTGTTAGAAGGATGCCGTACGGCTCATCCAGCATTAAAATTGGGTTAAACCATTAAATCTTCAAACTATTGAAGAACCAACATGTAATATTGAAAAACACTCCGCAATGGTCAAAGTTCTATCAGCATCGAAAATCATCATCTGGGACGAATGCACAATGGCGCTGATCTGCGCAATAACTTGAGTTGTTTTGGAGGCGCAATGATTTTACTGTCTGGAGGTTTCCGCCAAACACTACCAGTAACTCCAAGATCAACTGCTGCAGACGAAATAAATACCTGCCTCAAATCATCGAATCTATGGCGCTATGTAAAGAAACTTCAGCTGACAACAAACATGAGAGTTGCATTACTGACTATCGGTAATGGTCGAGTACCTGTCGACCAATCGAGCGGATTGATTTCTTTTCCTCAGAATTTCTGTAACTTTGTCTCATCAAAAGACGAACTCATCAACAAAGTATTCCCAAACATCATTACTAACCACAAAAATAATGACTGGTTGAGTGAGCGAGCAATTTTGGCGACTAAGAAATAAAGATGTAAATGACTTAAACTTCATAATTCAGAATGAGATAATTGGTATACTGCATTCTTTCAAATCAATTGACTGTGGAACAAATGAAAATGAGGCCACCAACTATCCAATTGAATTTTTAAACTCCTTGGATGTACCGGGCTTACCACCCCACAATTTACGATTAAAGGTTGGCTCCGTAGTAATCATGCTTCGAAACATAAACCAACCAAAACTGCAACGGAACGCGTTTGGTGGTAAGGAAATTGATGAACAATGTGATTTACGCGACGATACTCAAAGGAAAATTCGAAGGTGAGGAAGTTCTCATCCAAGGATCCCGATGATCCCAACCGACATGCCGTTTGAGTTTAAACGACTTCAATTTCCGATCCGTCTGGCATTCGCCATGACCATCAACAAATCACAAGGCCAATCCTTAAAAGTTTGTGGCCTGAATCTAGAAAATCCATGTTATTCCCATGATCAATTATATGTGGTATGTTCACGGGTCGGAAGACCATCTGTGTTATTTGTTCTTGCACCTGATAATAAAACGAAAAATGTCGTGTATCACAAGGTGCTTCACTAAAGAGTGGAACCCATGCACTAAAATACATGGCCAATAAAAAGTCATAAAAATACTTCCTTTTTTAATTTACATTAATTATTCATATAAAAAATTGACCTTGATAAAGTCAAAAGCCTGCTCATTTATTGCCTCTAAGGCGGAACAAAGTTCGCTGGGTCAGCTAGTATATATATATATATGGTATAGCTAAAAAGTATAAAATAAAATAAATGATAAAATAATCAAAAACCCATCGGCCTGCTATCAAACTTATGTCGGTCTTTTAAGCAGCAATCGAGTTTTTTGATTTTCTAATCATTTCGCTCTTCTTTTGATTGTGATTAATATTATACTAGGTATTGCCCGTGACTTCATTCGCAGTTCAATTCTAAATAGATCAAAGTATGTAAACTTCTACAATTTCGAACCCAACATGTATTAGGTTACCTATTTCATAGTTATATTTAGAAGAAATATAAGTTTATCTATAACATCAAAATTCATTCTACTCGGTTCCCTGTCAGGTCAATAATTCTGTCACATGTTTAATATAAAATAATTGAAACAAGTTTATTCATTATGTAACCATTTATATACCAAAATGAACTTAACAAAACATAGATTCTTATGACAATAAAGTTTATTCAAAATGACCTCCGTGATTTTGAATACAGGCCTTCAATCTGCGCGGCCAGTCGTCTATCGCAGCACGAACGAGGTCCATGTCAATATCGGCGGCTGCCTTAATCAAGGATGTCTTGAGTGACTCCAAATTGGAATGAGGCTTTGAGCACGCCTTTTCCTCCAAGTGTCGCCATATCTTGTAATCTAACGGACTCAAATCTGGACTGGAGGAGGGCCAGTCTTGTGTGCTCTTCGCTTTATGAGCTGGCGCCGAATCTTGTTGGAATACCCAGTGCCTGTTATTGAACATGGTATGAAAAACAGGTTACACAAGGTTCGTCAGGACTGTATTTTGATACACAACTGCATTCGTTTTTACACCTTTCTCACAAAAATGTACCTCTGTTAAGCCCCAATAAGAAACTCCCAACCATACTATGAGCGAGGATGGAAAATGACCTCGTTGGACACGCGTAATACGGTTGCTCACTTCTTCACTACTGTGTCCGTACACCTTATCATTTTGTTTGTTGTAGCTCTCTTCTACGGTAAAATTTTTTTCATCCAAAAAAAGAATTTCCCGATATTTTTTTCCCGCGTACCGCTTCAACAAAGCGCGGCATCTCTTCAGTCTCAGGTCCATTAGACGAGCATTTAAACGATGTCCTGTTTTTCTTCGATATGCCCGAAGACCTAAGTCTTCATTTAACACCCTTTTCACCGTGGTTCTGCTTAACCCCATCTGAAGGGCCAACAGTTTCTGCTTACGTTTGGGATTTCTTTGAATTCGCGCCTTCACAGCTTTTATCAATGCTGGAGTCCTAACAGACCGAGGGCAACCACTTCTTGACCTGTCATCTACACTATAGTCGTCATTGTATCGTTTGATGGTACGATAAACGAATCTTTTGGTTATATTAAAATTTTTCAGTATGTCAAAAATTAGAATTGGCGCGTAACCGCAACGATGCATCACAATAACTGCAACACGGTCTTCTTTAAGCGTCCACTCCATATTTAAACATGAGTAAAATTCTAAAAAGTATACATTTTTATTTTCATGAACAATTCGAAATTCGAATTCAATAAACTTTTTTGTGGCCAGCATTCTAAAAGAAAAGTGTTTACTGTGTGACAATACTTATGACCTGACTAGGTATAATAACGTGATGATATTTATTATCCAAGGTTAAGTCTCTAATCAACTATCTTTGCACAAGTAAGTAACACTGTAGTTTCATGATTCCATATTTTACTGTTCATGACTTTTTAGCTATATCGTGATGATTTATATTCCGAACGTTGACCATATCTGAGTTCTGTCTAAACGCAGATTATGATGATCTGCTTTGTAATAATAAAGAAATGATCATTAATAAGTTTGATCGATTTTGCCCCGCTACTCCTATCACACTTATAAAAGCGTGATGATATATAGCGCAGGTTGTGACCATACCCTAGAAAAATTTTAGCAATAGAAGCTCTACACCGTGCGGCCTTACACACGGCGTCTGAATACCCGAGACGGCGTACGATTTTAGTTGGTTCAAGTCTGACATAACCTCCCCCGCTGGCCGGCGCGGAGGTACACGAGGGGATTCCCAAAAAAAAAGGTTTGCACCTCTGTGACGGCTCAGCTAAATACCAACTTGAAGCGCTTGGGTTGATTGAGAAACAGGCCAAGAAGCTCATTACGTTAAGATTATTCTTCAGAGCTGGGAATATCTGCGTAGGGTTGGTATGGTATTGTAGCGTCCGGGGGTTGGACGCCACAATACCTCGTGTAGATAATAAGACAAACACTGAGGAAGAAGTTTAAATGGGCATTTATTATATCATCAAAGCTTCCTAAATCGGGTTTAGGGAGGTTTTTACGCGTATGCTTTTATTTTACTGCGAAATAGGGAATCGCGAACTCCGCTCAAGGACTGAGCCTAAATATATTGCACTATTATCTTCTCTTCGGCCGGCGGACCCGGGCGGCGCGTCTAGTCGCCCGCTGTCAGCCGCCCAGCCGAACGCAGCTCCACGCTGCAATTGTTTTTCTTCCCTACGCTCTATTTAAATCACAAAGTATTTATTTTTAAACTCTGACACATGACGGCCAGGAAAGAACCATAGTGTGTGGGACGAGGTCCGAACACTACAGCAGCTACGCCCAGGGCCTCATGTGACAGCCTGACTCCCTAGACATTCTAAATCTGGGACACAAAAAAAAAATTATGCGAATTGTCCCTTACAATGGGAATAACGAAGCAATCTTTGTAATAATTAGTAAACGATAGTAGAATTTCAAATTATAGCAATTAAACTGTAATAAATACTGAAAAACACGAACAAAGAAAAATTGCTTCATTCTTGGCCAGGCAAAAACCCAGGTTAAAAGAAACCTGACCACAATCAGCCTCATCAAAGAAAAGTTATTGGTATCACTTGCCGATACATTTTAAGGTTTGCCCTGAAAGGACTTAGTAACACAGTACTTTTAAGACCTACCTAACTAAAAAGAAAGATGACATAAAATTATTTATGTCGCCTACACATTACTAAATTATTTTTTAAAACAATACTAATGAGAAAGAACTTACTCTAATAAGAAAAGTCTGATCGAAAACTAACTTTCAATCATCGTCGGCGCTTATGTCCAGAACGATTTGACTCTCTTACAAAGTTTAGATCACAACTCACAATATTGTACAAAAAATAATTGCCTAACTCCTACGCTAGAACATCACGAACATAAAAAACAAAACAAATCTATTTATCTTCAGCAGCGCAGCAATATGAAATAAACAGAGAACACATATTAATAATAAAATACTACTAGTTACTAGTTACGCTAGTACGTAATGCGGTTTTAGTCGGTTCAAGATAACACGTTATTCACTACGTGAATTATAATTCTACTAAGACTTATAGTCCTTATTGGCCCTATTGACCCGCAGACAACTATCAATGCTCTTGAAACATTCTGGAACAAGCCACCATCATAGCCATCTTCTCGTTGAGCACATAATATCACATAAAAGCACATAAAAGCAAAATAAACAACGATACTGATAAATGCGTCGCTCCAATTGTCGCACGACGTCTTTCTTCAAACGGTACGGGATCGATCCATTCACTGCCAACTGCAGAATGTTGGCGTTTCCGACTTCTGCGGAAACTAGCGCTTCACCAGCTGTAGCAACCACTAGCTCCTGTGGCAACCAGCACCTCTACCAGTTGTATGGAAACCGGCGTTCCTCCACACCAATTGTAGCTGTAGTAACCACCAGCTGTATGGAAACCGGCGCTCCTCCACCAGTTGTAGCTGTAGCAACCACCAGCTGTATGGAAACCGACGACTCCACCAGTTGTAGCGTCCGGGGGTTGGACGCCACAATACCTCGTGTAGATAATAAGACAAACACTGAGGAAGAAGTTTAAATGGGCATTTATTAAATCATCAAAGCTTCCTAAATCGGGTTTAGGGAGGTTTTTACGCGTATGCTTTTATTTTACTGCGAAATAGGGAATCGCGAACTCCGCTCAAGGACTGAGCCTAAATATATTGCACTATTATCTTCTCTTCGGCCGGCGGACCCGGGCGGCGCGTCTAGTCGCCCGCTGTCAGCCGCCCAGCCGAACGCAGCTCCACGCTGCAATTGTTTTTCTTCCCTACGCTCTATTTAAATCACAAAGTATTTATTTTTAAACTCTGACACATGACGGCCAGGAAAGAACCATAGTGTGTGGGACGAGGTCCGAACACTACAGTATGGTATCACGGGCTGGTATCCGCAACTCCACGACAAGGCGCGGTTTTTGCGTGAGGGTGGGCATTTCATTCGATCCACCCCAACTCATTGAAGAACGCCAGCAAGCTATTCACGCTGCTGGCGATCTCCCGGAGCGTACCTGCGTAGGGTTGCTAGCCTTTCGATTTTTTATCGGAGGCGCTCCGAGGAGTGTGCATTAGAGTTATATAACCTAATTTCTCCAAGTCCCTTCCACCATCGAACGACTAGATGTAAGGCGAAGCGGAATCGATCGAATCGCGGAATAGAGTGGAATGCCCTGGCCGAGTCTGTGTCTCCGGAAAGCTATAACCTGGAAGTCTTCAAGTTTAGAGTGAACAGGTTACTTCTAGGCAAGCGTACTCTACCACGACCACTTCATCACTTACCAACAGGAGAGATAATGGTCAAACGCGAGCCTAATACCAATAAAACAAATATAATCAGAAGGCCATTGGTTTATGTAAAGCTACTAATAATGTAAAGAAACTGGCAACTGACGTGTAACAGATTATTAGATTGAAATCACACGCGAACTTACTAATATACTCAAGCATAAACTTTGTCGTGTACGTCACGTGTACCACGGTGTGACGTCAAAGACCGAATAGGGTCAACGTACTGCATTTCGACGTTTAAAAGCGCTCCTCCCGTTAGATATCGACCACATCACACACAGTTCTGTTATTTGATTTCCCCGACTCAATATAATCAAATATATAATATTACTAAATAGATCAAGGTATGATTACTTCTGTAGTCTCTATCCATGGAACGCTTTTATCATTATATTCCAAATCTAGCTTGTGATGTGGGTTCTAGAATACGTAACATACTTTTGAACTATTCGACAGGCATGTGCCTGTGCGTGCAGTGAGATTTGGGCACCTAACCTTCACCATGGCTCATAGCCGAGATAAAAGGTATGCTGTCAAAAAAAGCAGCTGCCAAATGTAGATTCAAGACTCGGCCTACTCCTAGTAACCACGAAAAAAATGGTACAATTAGAAATCTCTACAGTAAGGTATGTAGAAAAGCACCAATAATATCTTTCATCGCTTCCAACACCTGACTACTCACCGTTCTGGTTTAATCAAGTAACTACTTGTAGTGTTAAAGAGTGTATAATATCAGTAAGCTCCAATGCAGGAAGTGACTGTGTAAGTTGGAACATGGTACAACCAATTCGGGCAAAAATAATGCCCATAATTAGACATGTACTAAATTATTCCCTTTCTTGCAGCGTGTTTTCAGATGCTTAAAAAGAGGCACAAGTTATCCTTTTGCCTAAAATATCTATTCCCTCGTCCCTCTCCGCGTTTCGTCTCATTGCCATCTTACCTTTTCTATCAACCTAATACCTTATAAGAAACCATCTCCTGAATCCACTCCAGTCAGGATTCCGTCTTGGACACAGCACGGTCAGCACATTGCTCAAGATAACTGAAATCTTAGGGTACTCTCTTTACTCGATTTCAGCATGCGTTTAATACTGTAGATTTTCACGCATACTGCGCTTTATTAATATATCTCCAACAGTGATTGATTGGTTCCATAGTTACCTGTTTGGGTGCCGACAGCGTGTACGTGTTGAAGATTCCTTTTTCACTTGACGTAATATATTTGTCAGTGTGCCACAGGGTGGCGTGCTATCTCCTTTGCTTTCATAATTTTTATAAATTCTATCGCGAAGTCAGTAAATTCTTCCTACCCATTTTATGCAGACGATCTTCAAATATATACACAGGCTCCTTTATAAGAATTGTTGGCAGCCTTTAATGCTATTAATACCGACTTGACTTGAGGCACCGAAGCACCTAAGTGCTATGCACTTGAAGCAAGGGGTATGGGTTAAAAGTGAATCCCTCGAAGACTCAGCTAATAATTGTTGGTAGTTCCAGGATGTTGCCTCAAGTTAATTAGTCATAGTTGCCAGATATCGTTTTTAATGGTATTCAACTGGAAATATGTCAAAGTCTAAAGTAAAGAACTTTGGGATATTCATCGATAGCACACTATCTTGGGGTCCTCAAATCCGTAAAGTTAGTCACAAATTGTTTACATCAGCGTGGTTCATGCGCAGACTGCGTAACTTTCTACCAACGACCACTAAAATTGCGCTTGCAGAATCTCTTCTCCGTCTTCCACTTGACTATGCCGATATCGGCTATCTCGACGTTACCGAGGAGCAACTCGATAAGCTTCCAAAACTTTAGTATTTAAATTGGATTAATATTTGGTCGAGGCAAATATGATCATATTTGCCTCGACCAGACGACGACGTCTCAGAAATTCGCATATTGCACAAGTGGCTCCCAATTCAACTTCGACGGCATGCTCATATCCCTTCCATGCTTTATAGTATTCTCTTTAAGCCTAATGCTCCCACTTATTTAAAAGAACGTTTCGTGTTCCTCACTGACACACATTTAAAATCCTTGAGCTCGTCAGAATCATTTGTATTGGCAGTACCTAGGCATATTACGATTTTTATGAAAAATCGTTCACTGTACAGGCGGTACGGATATGGAATGCACTGCCATTATCGGTTAGACGGGCACAATCAATGGCCATTTTCAAAAGTCTCCCCATTCCTTGTTTGCGTTATGTGCTGTCTAACTTTCGTACGAAATATAAAAATAATATATAATGTAGTTTTAGTATATATATAATTGAGTATGTATCTATGAATGATTAATATTATATACGATTATATATAGGTGTCGTATTTATGTATCATTGTATGCTTATTTGCAGATATATGGACTGTATCTACTACATTGCAATAATATGTGTTTGTGATCTAATCTGTTATATTATTCGGTTCGATTCCCGCTCAGTGCAAATATTCGTATGCATGAATATGTCTATTTGCATTGGTCTGGGTGTTTCTATGTATAATATGTATGTATTTACAAAAAAAAAATGTATATAAGTATGTTTATCCGCATTCTGGAACCCATAACACAAGCTAGTTAAACTATGCTTACTTTGGGTCTAGAAAGCGCTGTGTAGAATGTCGTAAAATATTTATTTATTTATTATTATTATTATTATTATATGACTACGTTAGTCCTCTTTAAGATAGATTTAAGATAAATAGTCTCTGTAAGATATTGGTTTTAGCGTTAAGGCCGCCATTTGTACATATATATTATGTTAATTGAGGTTTGCATATACTTATGCATATTCTGATTGGTGTGCAATAAAGTTTATATCTAATTATCTATCTACCATATTTAGGTACATATTCTTTTTGTAATAATAATTATAAATAGAAATACTCAGACCAATGCAAATGGGCATATAAGTGCATACAATTTACGCTTAGCAGAAATCGAACGCGCTCTATAACGTAGCAACTGCCACCCTGGGCCACGCTCACACCATTTAGATCATCTAAAATGTTCAAACGAATGAATGAATGAATGTGCATAATAATAATGATGTATATAGCCCATTTACTTATGACAATATCGATTAAAATATTTTCAATATCCTATTGCTTATTCGGTCATCCATTTCAAAGATCCATAACATTACTTAGGCCAAATTGAACTTGTAAATCTTGTATGTTGCATGGCCTTACATGAAATATTTCTTATGAATTATGATACTTATCAATATTGTACTCGTGAAAAAAAATTATAACATCAATCCGTTATTGAAACCGTTTACCTAAGGATTTAAAGTGTTTGTTTCAAGTTCAAGAATGCTTCAAAAGCCATTTTGAAGCTTATTTCTATTCGAGCTATCTAATGATTTATTTATTCCTACAATCTACCATCCAGTACAAAAATAAACGGACAAAATAAACTGTATTGACAGGACGTGATGTTGGCCAAGTCTGTAATATCAGGCAAACGTGCCTCATTGTTATAAACTAGATATCTTATGTATTATCAAGATGTTTATTTTACTTACTTCGCATCAATATTCAATGCTTTAATGTTGACTTTTGATATATGTTGTAGCTTTACATACAAGAACAAAATTAATTATGAATTAAAAGTTGTTGTTGTGTCTTGTATGGCAAATATTGATTTTTTGTTATAAGGGAGGGAATATTCGTGAAAGTTGACGGTAATAAGGGTAGAATAAGTAAGATCTCAGAGGAGGTGGATGAACGATGTGATAGTAAATTTAAAAATAAAAACTTTTTTAAAACAAGCTTTTTTAAAAAGTCTGTTGGCTGATTACAAAAGCTTGTATCGCGCAAGTTATTTCTCCACGTTCTAATTGCGATACAAAGTATGAAATCAGCACAACCCTCTTATAAATTTATTTTTAGAACAACAGATTTATTTATTAAAAGCTTGCTTTTAAAAACTTTTTTATTAATTATTTTATTTTCAACTTATTAGTTTTAGTAATGTCATGAAGTATCAGAGTGCTTGCCAAGACCATCCAAAGGAGGAACACGAGTCTATTCTGTTCTATTCTCCACCATCAGACCCGGAATACCATGCAAGACCAGAGAATTCGTCAAAAAAAAAACAAATGAGCCCAAACTCGATAGGCTTATCTTGTTTAGTTAAGCTATGGCCACTTCTTTACTATGTGACATCAGAGAGTTTGTAAAGACAAAAAAAAAGAGCCCAACTTGATAAGTTCATCTTGTTTAATTTGGGAGTTGCTCCATCTTCCTATTCCATCATCAGACCAGCTCCATGGTATATTTAATACATTGCCATCCAAACTAAACGTGCATGCAAAATTTCATCTCAATCGGTTGAGGATAACGGGCTCAAAATTCAGTTACAAGATTGGACCCGAACTAACATACATACATACAAAGCAAGTTAAATAAAAACTTGTCAAAAACGATAATGGCCGCGACGGGAGTGAATGTTTAGATGACTGCAAGGAGAAATAACTGGCACAAGCACACATTGTGCACTGACCCCAAATAAATGTGGAGTAAGGGCATAAAGATGATGGTGATAAATGATTCTTATTATATCAAAATTCAACCAGCACGAAGTACACTTAATAAGGGTATACTATATTATTATTACTATATATATTTATTATTACTATACTATACTTATAAGCGATTTTTTTTAAATTTTCTATTGTAAATGATGTTATTTTATAAAAAAGGCTTGTTTTTGTTTATTTTTTTGATTACTGGTGTTGATACTAGTTTTCTCGTAATATACACTTACTTGTGAATACTTGCATCCCATATTAAATTAGAGAAGCGCTATATAAGTACATTGCACTTAAGGACCTTTTTATTGTTTTCGTGCGGAAATCCCCTCGAATTTTATTGAATTGATTATTATTGAAAGTAACTATTATTCTTCATTTTAATATACTAGCTGACCCGTCAAACTTCGTTCTACCTTAGAATAAACTTATGTTGCTTACTTATCAGCTGAATTTATTTCGTAAATGTCTCCTTGAGGAAAGAGGGAGGGAGGGAGGGGGAGGTAGAAACCGTGGCATTTTCAACAAAAAAAGCACAATAAGGCACATTATAGACGGAGACAAATAAAAAAAAACAATGCTCACGAAATTCAGTTCACCCGTTCAAGAATTTATCGCAGTCATCTCTAACAGGACTTTGTTTTACAGATAACTTCTTAAAAATGTGAAGTAAATCATTTATATAATTGTTGTTTTTTAATTATGGTACAATTTACTTTTTAGTATGGGAAAGTTTGTTAGGTACGTTTCCAATAAAATTAATGGCAATAAAAATGTTATTAATACACTTCACCTGTTCCCAAATGAACATAACAACCCTAGAAGGTGATTTCAAATAAGTGGATGGCAAAGTTTACTATAAAAAGAACGAAATAGAGGTCAGAAGGCAGTTTGAGCTGGGAAAATGTAACAGGAACTGGATAACCAGAGTCCCTACTGTTACATATATAATTAGTATGGCCAACCCTTGAAATGCGCTGACACAATACCTTAGATATGCTGTGTCGAGCTCTAGACCTGGCCAGTCCCCGCGCCCGGCGCAGTTCCCGTTTATCCATCAGATAGAGCACTTGCCTCTCAAATCTATTATAAAACATCATTTCTATTTCCATTTTCTATTTCGATTTTCTAATAAATATAAAAGTAATTTAAATTTGAACTCTTTTTTTTTAAAAACGGTTTCCCGGTGTAGCGTATAACATTGGTGGCAGCGATAAAGGATCTTAAATCAGGTCCCCGGTACGTCTCAGTTCGCGAGTGAAATATAATTCTCACCGGAAACCTAAATTACATTTTTTTGGACACCAAAGTGTAAACAAACATTTTTTGTGAAAAGTGAATAAAGAACTGTCCCAGCTCGTCCAGCTCCGATAAACTGTGTTAAGCCGATCCACTGTGCAATAAGTAGTGTCGACCAGAGTGTGTCAAAATCGCAACCTCCGGGAACTCTTCGATATCCAGCACCGTCCAGCCGCAGCAGTCGTTTCCAGATCCAGTTCCGTAGAACTGCACCAGCTCCGGTACCCGCTCCTAATTCTAAAACAAGATGAACTATTCTACTATCTCCGTGTTCCTGTAAGTGAAAAGTGCCTTTTAAAATCTAAAAACAAAGTGCTAAAAATAGATTCATTTTAACGAAGACTCTTTATCTGCTACATTCCATACCGCGCAGCCGTGCGGCCTGGCTCTTATCGTATTGTTTTGACTACGCGACGTCCGTACCTGTAGACTATGCCTCCCAAAGAGGACAAAGAACAAGTCGAGATGGATTTAAATATTTTAATCAAGTTTGTTAGCAAATACGATGGTGATCGTGAAAAGTTGAACGCATTTATAAATAATTGCAAGAATGCAATTAATTTAGCGACTCAATCCCAGCAAAGCATATTACTAAAATACATTTTGAGCCAGCTTGAAGGACGCGCAGAAGCTGCATGCTCCATCAAGGAATTTGACAGTTGGCAACAATTAGATGACTTTTTAAAAACGCAATTTGGTGACAAAAAACACTATGCCGCGCTTCTTTCCGAAATGCAAGAATGTCGTCAAACAAATAACGAGACGGTCAATCAGTTTGCCATACGTCTCGAGTCTTGCCTGTCTAAACTATTATCCGAAATAAATATATCAATTCCCACGAGCAAAAAGGGTGAACTGACAGGCCGTGTCGCAGCAATGCAAGATTTAGCATTGCACACTTTTGTAACCGGTCTTAATCACAGACTTTCCACGGTGGTCCGTTGTCGTGATCCAAAAACTTTGAATGACGCTATTAATTTCGCTGTATCCGAAGAAAAAATTCTTCAGACGTCTTCACGCCGAAACGTAACTTTACTATTTTCTAATCCCAATCCTCACGGACAAAATAATCATTTTCGTCAGTTTCCATCTCAGAACCGACCTGTTCCTCAAAACAGGACCAGTTATGATAAAAACTACGCACCAACCGTGTTCAGGTCTGCGAATCCCCCAGTGTGCCGATATTGCAAATTTCCAGGGCACACCATTGAAAACTGACGCAAACGCGAATACAATAATAAGAGGTTCGGGACTACTCCGAACGGAAACAATAATTATCGCCCCATTCCGTCTACTTCTCGAAATCAACCAGTCTTTGCTCTCACAGCGCCACAAGAGTATGGCACTGATGAAACTGGTCATAATTCTTTAAACGAGTAAAGGACTCTCGAAGGTGCCTCCTGAGTCCAAACACCCGTCCTCCACAAAATAAGAATGAAAACGGCACCCCTATTCCAATTCCAAGTTCTAATTCAATTGCAAGTTCCATTCTAGTTACTAATTCTATTCCTAGCTCATGTTCAAATACCTATTTCAATACCAATTCCAATACCAATTCTAACACCAAATCAAATACCAATTCCAATACAAATTCCATTACCAATTCCAATACCATTACCAATACCAATTCCAATCCCGATTGCAATTCCAGTACCAATTCCTATTCCAATACCCATTCCAATACCGATTCCAATGCCAATGCCAATTCCAATGCCAATTCCAGTACTAATACCAATTCCAACGCTAGTACCAATTCCAAGTATAAGCCCAAATCAAATTCTACTTCCCCTCCAACTTCCACACAAACTTTCAACTCAACTCCTAATTCAAATTCTAACCCCGATTTCATCCACAAAATCACGCAACAGGGTAATCAGCCCCAGTATAAGGACTCAATTTCTAATTCCAATTCTGCTTCCTATTCCGAAATCTTACAAAAACCCACTCCCAATACTCTACTTATCTAAATTATCTATGTTCTCTTACAAGACTCCTATCGCTCAAGAGATTGCTAAATCTTGCAAAGTATCTACTAAGTCCTCTCCGAATCCTGAAATTTTGTATCCTTCTATTTCTATTATTTCCAAATCCAGCACCGTGAACTCTGCACCTGAAACAAAAAATAATAATCATAACAAAGTACACAATATTACATCAAATCCATCAAGCAAATACTTACCTTTCGTTGAAGTCCAATCATCCGTGTCAAGCAAACCATTAAAGTTCCTTGTTGATAGTGGTGCATCTATAAGCCTTATCAAACAGTCAGCCATAGAAACAATGATCACATTGAAAACCGAATTGTTATGTTCTACGGTTTGGGCACGACAAACAATCCTATGAAATCTCTCGGCTGTATAACCATCGAGTTCCATTCCCTCAAACATGAGTTCAATGTCATTACCGACATCGATTTCCCTTATGATGGTATTATCGGTAATGACTTTTTATCAACCACAAGTTCCAAAATCGATTTCCAAACTGAAACGCTTTCCATAGACAGAATAAAACTCCGTTTAAAATTCAATGAGCCAACATATACGATTGCACCCAGAACAGAAACCATTATAGAATGCTCAGTACTAAACCCAGATATCAAAGAAGGCCTAATTCTAGATCAGAATCCTATTGACTCAATCCTAATTGCTAACTCCATTGTGAAAGTGAAACCCAAATCTAGAGTAAACATTTCCGTCGTAAATATATCCGAATCCCCAATCACTTTCAACCCCGATTTGAAATTGAAACTTTCACCCTTAGAGTCTAAAAATAGTCATCAAATATTTCACACGACCCTTTCAAAAGACTGTCAAGCTCGAACCAATCAAGTCTTAGATCTCCTGAGAGTATCTCACCTTAATGGTGAAGAACGAGACTCATTGTATGATATTTGTGCAAACTTCTCCGATATTTTCCATGTTCCAGAAGATAAATTATCTTTTACTAATGCTATATCCCATGAAATACCTACTTCCTCTTCTATACCCATAAATACAAAATCTTACCGTTTCCCTGAGGTTCATAAGCAAGAAGTAAATACCCAAATAAATAAAATGCTTGACGAAGGGATCATTAAACCTTCAACTTCCCCATGGTCGTCCCCTATATGGGTAGTCCCAAAAAAAATTGATGCTTCTGGCCAACGCAAATGGCGTGTAGTTATTGATTACCGTCGCCTTAACGACATCACAATCGGTGACTCTTATCCAATTCCTAACATATCAGAAATCCTTGACCAACTAGGCAAATCCAAATACTTCAGCACTCTCGACCTCGCATCCGGTTTCTATCAAATCCAAATGTCCGAAGCTGACGCACCCAAAACTGCTTTTTCCGTCCCTCAAGGACACTTCGAATTCACAAGAATGCCATTCGGGTTAAAAAATGCTCCTTCCACGTTCCAGAGGTTGATGAACTCTGCTTTATCAGGCCTACAAGGCATTCAATGTTTCGTTTACCTTGATGACATTGTAATATATTTCTATGACCTTGAAACCCACATGAAGAACCTTTCTAATGTCTTTGATAGGTTGAGACATTTCAACCTCAAACTCCAACCAGACAAATGCGAATTCCTTCGCAAAGAAGTATCCTATCTTGGCCATATCATAACTGACAAAGGGGTATGTGCCCAAAGGACATTAAATCCTTTATGGGATTAGTATCTTACTATCGCCGTTTTATACCCAATTTATCTCAAATTGCTAAACCCCTTACAAACCTTTTAAGAAAAGATGTACCATTTGAATGGAAAAACGAACAACAGCTAGCTTTCGACACCCTTAAAAACAGCCTGACCAATGCTCCTATCTTAGCTTATCCCGATTTTAATAAACCCTTCAACCTTACCTGTGATGCTTCCAACTTCGCCATTTCCGCTATCTTGTCCCAAGGTCCAATAGGAAAAGACCTACCTATTGCCTATGCCTCCAGAACCCTCAACAAAGCTGAAAGTAACTACAGCGTTACAGAAAAAGAATGTTTAGCAATAATATGGGGAACTAAAACATTCAGGCCATATCTGTATGGGAACCAATTTAACATCCTCACTGATCATAAACCATTAAAATGGCTATTTAACTGCAAAGATCCAGGCTCCAAGCTCGTAAGATGGCGCCTGAAGTTAGAAGAGTTCGATTATAAAATTAAATACAAAAAGGGTAAAATCAATTGCAACGCTGACGCTTTATCCCGGTTTCCCGTCAATCCATTAATCCAAGATGAATCAAAACGCAATCAAGTCAATCCTACCCCAAATAATTCCAACTCATCTCCTTCAATTAGCCCAATCACGCTAGAAGATCTAGACATACAAATTCCTATCTCCGACCTGGAAAATAGCAACTTACCTCAGATAGACCTTCTAGAAAATGATGACCTTGATCTGCTTTCCAATATTCACGATCCTGAAAGCCAAAATTACTCACCTATAGACAACCCTCAACAGACTCCTCCTCAGATCCCTGTAAGTCAGGAAAACTCACCTGCTCCTTCGACATCCGCAGCTCCAAGTCCCGATGCAGTTCCAACTAGCTCCAACAAAGATTATAACGATTTCCTGAAATCTATCCTAATTAAAAACGAAAATTTTAATTAATACATCAAGGAACATAATGAAAGCCTTCTTAAAAGCAATTGCAAGACCTTACTAATCCCAGTATCAATCGACTTAGACGAATCCAACCCCTATCTCCAAGATATCATCTCTACCGTGGCACATTCTTCAGACATTTCTAATTCCGAAAGAGAACTCCACTCATTCAAAAAGCTCGAAATCCCAAACAAAATATTCTATCTTCTTTTTACAAAAGTCTACTATTTCGACAACTGTTCTTACCCAGACATATTCAAGACGCTTAAATCCGTTCGAGACGATCTATTACTTTCAGCAGATATTGGTGAAATTGCTATCACAGACTTTAAAAACCAATTCGAACAACATTCTTTCGTAAAAATTTACAATATGCTCATGTATCTATTCAATAACACAAATATCACAGTAAATGTCCATCATAATACTATCATATACCCAGTTCCAACCGAAATTACAAAAATCCTTAAGGAAAATCATGACATTCCAATTGCAGGACATTTAGGCTGTAATAGAATGTACAACAGGATCAAAGAACGCTATAACTGGAAGAATATGCGTACAGATATCGAGAATTACGTCAAAACTTGTAAATTTTGCCAATCAAACAAAGCCTTGCGGAAGATAAACCAATCCCCTATGCAAATCACTACAACTCCTACTCGTCCAATTGAAAGAATCAGCCTTGATATAGTCGGTCCTTTACCAGAAGCCGGAACCCAAAAACTGAAATACATACTTACTCTTCAAGATGACCTAACAAAGTTTACTTCCGCCTACCCAATCTCAAACGCCACAGCTGAAGACACCTGTGAGTGTTTAGTCCACTTTATTTCCTTATTTGGAATTCCCAAATTCATACTAACCGACCAAGGTACCAATTTTACAGCCGAATTATTCAAACGCACTTGCGATTTTCTCAAAATAAAACAACTTTGGTCTTCAGCATACCACCCACAAACCCAAGGTGCTCTAGAGAGTAGCCATTCCACTCTTAAAGAGTACTTGAAGTCTTATGTGAACGAGAACCAAACAGATTGGCATAACTTCGTTTACACCGCTATGCTCACTTACAATTGCAGTGTTCATACTACCACGAAATTCACCCCATACGAACTCCTCTATGGGCATAAACCTTATCTCCCCGATTCAGTATTTGGTTCTAGTCCAGACGCTACTTACCCCGAGTATATAAAAATGCTTCATCACCGATTAAAGGTATCTCATGAAAAGGCTATAGAAAACATTAATGCTTCAAAAGAAAGATCCAAGTCTTACTACGACAGACATTCTCGTCCCATACAATACAAAGTTGGTATCTACGTCTACTTAAAAAACCATGTCAGATTGCGCAAAGCACTTTCACCCTTGTGGAAAGGTCCCTACAAAGTCGTGAATATACATGAAAATAACACTCTTTCACTTCTTATCAACCGACGTCACATCAAACACCATTTCGACGAAGTCAAATTGGCCTCTGATGCATAAAATTCCAATTATTTACAATTTTACATTTTGTCCTAACCTTATACTAATATTTTACATTACTACAATTCTATCATATACTATTTCAATATTTTCCAGGATCCTTGCCGTTTATTTCGGCAATGCAGCATCCCAAGAATTCCAAAACCACGAATTTGTTAAATACGTCAACAAGAGTCCTGGTATACTCTTCGACCCTATCGGTACACTGCGAATCGTAAACGACCAATTCCATATCGTAATACCAATTGAGATTCTTCCGTTCAGGGAACATCTCGATAATATCCACGAAGTCTTTAACATCATTCGATTCCACTGCCGTGAAACTGACGAAATCAATATTTGAGAATGTGACAATATGCTACAGCCTCTAGAATCACTTTATAATGACGTCTCTAGAGATTTTACTTCAGTATCTCATACAGTTACGAATAAGTTCTCGAAAAGATCTGCGTGGTTCGCCGGAATAGGAACTGTATTCAAACATATAATTGGCACATTAGATGAAAATGATGCCATAATGTATGAAAAGGCAATACAAGCTCTTTATAACAATGACAAAATATTGTCAGACTCCATTTCCAAAAGTATTATAGGTTCTCAAACCGCCATTTCGAATTTGAATAAGTCGTTACATGAACTGACTGTAAATCGAGCGAAATTAAACGACGTCATGGATCACTTTACCATATTTTCTAAAAATGTTACTATTGTTCTTGAGGCCATTAGTTTTAAGGTTAAAATGAATAATATTCTTAATGTCTTAAATTCTAATTTACTTACCCTTTCATTCAAAGTGGAAGATCTACTGAATTCTATTTTATTTGTGAAAAGTAATACTCTACATCCATCTATTATTACGCCGAATAAAATGTATAATGATATTATAAGCAATTTGAAAATTATTCCAAAGTATAGAGATTTTCCCGTAAACTTAGAAATAATTAATATACATGCATTAATTAATATAGCTGATCTTACATGCTATGTCCAAGGTAGCAAACTTATGTTTATTGTAAAAATACCTCTAGTTAGTCTCTTAGAATATAGTGTTTACCAAATCATACCTTTGCCAACTTCTCATGATATTAATAAACCTAAATCTTTTGCAATGATACTCCCTTCTGGACAGCTATTAGCCCTTAGTAAAGATAAATCAGACTATACTTACCTTAAAACACTGGATAACTGTAAGAAATTACCTTTAGAAACTTACCTATGTGAAATATCCGAAATTTACATAACCTTTAGTAATCCATCTTGTGAAATCGAAATTATAACAAAAGCAATATCGACAATGACAGAAAATTGCCATGTAAAATTACTATTTGGAGAAATAGATATTTGGCATAGACTCAACAACAACAATTGGTTATTCATTCAAACCAATCCAACGAAAATGTCTATCGAATGTCTCAACCAATCTTTTGAAATCGTCGTGTCTGGCACAGGCATCCTCAATATCTTACCTGGCTGTATAGCTTTTATAAATAATTTAAAACTAGTGGGAAAGGTATACCCTAAAATCTATGTACCTAGCTTAGTCTCTAATTTTAATATAATCATCGATAGTTGCTGTGATTTAAATCATTTTAAGAATACAAATTTTAACTTAACTTTGCCCATCATAAATAGTCTTGATTTAAACGATTTAAAGTCTTACCCCAACGATCCCATTGATCAAATTAAACAACAATTGCAACAATTGGAAAAACCTAATCTCAACCATCTCGTAAATCACATCAGCTATCCTATTTTAAGTATTACCTCTATATCCTTAGTTTTAATTCTAATTATAACAATACTATGTAAGAGTGTCAAGTTTTCTATTAAAGCAATAATCAAACCCTCAGATCCAGATAACTTAGAATCCGAATCTGAACTCCAGCAAACTGGACCTCGTTTACGCATAGAGTAATTTACCGAAAACTCACTTTTAAGTTTGTAAGTTTTCTCTTAAAGGGGGGGCTGTTACATTATAATTAGTATGGCCAACCCTTGAAATGCGCTGACACAATACCTTAGATATGCTGTGTCGAGCTCTAGACCTGGCCAGTCCCCGCACCCGGTGCAGTTCCCGTTTATCCATCAGATAGAGCACTTGCCTCTCAAATCTATTATAAAACATCATTTCTATTTCCATTTTCTATTTCGATTTTCTAATAAATATAAAAGTAATTTAATCTCTTTTTTTTTTAAAAACGGTTTCCCGGTGTAGCGTATAACAGTACGATATCTGTCTCCAAAATCGCAGTAAGTGTGTGGGTCGTCTCACTAAAATATCACATAAACAAGCAACCGATGTAACAAGGTGGCCAGCCAGAGGGCGACTCGCAGAAGATGACTCAGTTGGTCAAAAAATCACACCCGATGGAAGCAATAAGGCTTAAGCGACTCCAAGGGACTAAATATAACTGTTGTGCTATGAAATCGAGTACGACTGCTTTATCAAGGAGCTATTAACCACAAAATACAGATATTTTTTAATGTTAGCTTCGCTGAAGCTAACATTAAAAAATATCTGAAGATGAAAATATCTGGACATGAAGAACTACATGCTTTAGACAATAAAATTCCATTTATTCGACAACATCCTGGCGAAAGACATCACACAAATTGTTTGACTGTAAAACTTAAACATCTTTCTCTCTATTCCTTGTAAATTGGAAAAAATACCCTGTAAATCGTATACAGTGACATTACTCTCAGGTGACATAAGAGTCCTGAATCTGAATTATTAGTGATATGGCACATTAAAATATTATGTAGCGACCTATTATCCGATACGACGATGATCGCCTTACACCATACATCAGATGATCACAAAGGGCACAATTAAGACTTCTTATCGCAAATAGGTCACACTTACTACAATGCGCTACCTGCTATTGTTTGCGTTATCTATACGTAGACCGGCAACAAATTCTTTGTTTACGAGCTCTGTTGTTCACATTATGTTGAAATGTGACGCTGTTGTATCATATCGGACAAAAAAAAATTGTAACCTAATTAATCTGGGTAGAATACAACTCCTACCCTCCGACTCAACCAATTTAAGTGGGCAAAACCTAGGCAATTTGTTCTTATACTCAAATGAATTGCGTACCTCAATTAGAACCGGAGATTTATAGAAAAAAAAACTGGCAAAATCAGAAATGAGTAAAAGTTTTGAATTATTGACAGCAAATCCGTGTCATGTCCTTTCTTTTCATTTTGATAAAAATAAGCAACTCGGTGAGATAGAACCAGAGCTCGTAATAGATTCCATAAATTCTTTTAGTATATAGATGGTTCCACCGCATTAATTAAGACCGCATATTTTTTTTAAAGGCATCAATGTTATTAATAACTAGCTGACCCGTCCCGGCTGCAGACGCCTACACACGTTTGCAGCGCCACCTAGTATAACCTTCGCACAAAGGCAAGCCCCTATACTTATGTTGTCAAATTTTCATCACACATACATAGAGGATCACTTCGTTGTCCGTCTGTCTGTTTATTGATCTTATTATTCTTTTTAGGGTTCCGTATCTTAAAAGGTAAAAAGGAAACATTATAAGATCACTGTCATGTCCGTATGTCCGTGTATCACCACCAATTTTCTCAGGAATGGATGGTCCTAGTAAGTTGAAATTTATACCAGATGCTGAGATCTATAGTCCCTATTAGATGTATAAAAAAAATAAAGTTCCTGAATCACCACGATAAAAAGATATGATTGATTATTAGAAAACAGCTATTTATTCAATAATTCAGTTTTACTAAACCGAAAATAATAATTTTATACACGGGGTGCCCGGCAATGGACACTTGGGGAGGACACCGTGTGATTTTAGTCGGTCCGATTCCGACACGCCCACCCCATCATCGGCACCGATGGGGTGAAGTACGTGGGGGTTTCCGCACGCTAAAAACAAAGGGTTGCAGTTGTGCTGATTTCAAAGGCTTGTATCGCGCTAGTTCTTTATTGGTTTTCAATTTGCGTATTGGCATCTACAAAACATTTTTTAAGTCAGTTCTGATTTAATGCAAGGTCCCATCTTAATTTCCCTGGTTTAACTGTTGCCGTTGTGTTCAAGCATAATCAACATAAGAAGCGCCTTCAAGAAAGTGAAGAGCAAACTTTCACTACCACTTTTATTTTTAATTATATTAGGCACTGATGACGTTAGTTACTCAAAAAGCTCACTTGAATTATACTCGCCTTAGTGCAAAGTTCATTACGTTTTATTTTCTTTATAAATTTTCTGAAAGTCCTTTCGATCCAATACATGGTCCTACGATCCCGATATACAACAAATTATTATCAGCGCAAGAAGAAAGATAAATTATATATATGTATATAAAAATAAAGCGAAAAGGATTAAAAAAGAAAATAAAAAGTACCACGTTGCGGAGTGAAAAGGTGAACCGAAGGACACAAGTGGCTGGAAGTTTAGTGTTAAAATAAAATCAAAAATTTATTTTAAATATTATTTATTTGAAGTTTACCCAACACTCGCTCAGGTAATATTAAATAGTGTAATTAACCACTTTACGTGGCTGACCTAAGGTTAGTACTTACATAGTAATTGTATATTTTTTACACTGATTTATTTTCATTAACAAAGTTTAAAATTGTTAATATCTAGGTTAATGTATTAGGTTCGTAGTTGCGGTAGTAGTTAATTCGTGCTTATTAAATACAGTACAGTAAAGGTAAGGTTACATTGTTAGCTACATACCTATATTATGTACATTTATTGTTTTACAAATCTGATAGTCTTTCCTACAATATTTAGATATTTTTCTTTGTATCTCATTAAAATAAATCTTAACAATGTTAATAAAATCAGTATTATTTAATTTAAAGTTAAACAATTGTTGAACCTTCAAGGCTCCTACGTTATATAAGTACCTACATGGTTAAGCTCTTATTAAAGTTAATTCAGTAGGTATATAGGAATATAATAATTACCCAGAGGTAATCTTATAATTGTAAATTTCCAGATCGACAGAACACTCGTCTCCCAAAATGGTTGATATTAACCAACTTAAAAGGAAACGTAGCAGTTTTAAAGGGAGAGTGACTTCATTTGGAAATTATTTATCTCCTTTAACCCTATCAGGTAACGGAGTTACAATTGCGCACAGAAAAGTTAGAAATTGGTTACGATGATTTTAATGATATTCAATTACAAATTGAATGTGTGTGTGATGACATCGATAATGAAATAGCCGAGCGAACGTCGATTGAATCGCAGTATTATTCTTTAATAGCCATAGCTAAATATATTACAAACCCCGATCCGTTGCGCACACAATCCGAACAAAATGATTATATTCATAATTGCAGTCATTCTAAACGTCAGCTCGTCAAATTACCCACTAGTAACCTACCAAAGTTCTCGGGTTCTTATGATAATTGGCTCGAGTTTCGAGACACCTTTTCTAGTCTGATTCACGACAATGATGATATTGACACAGTTAATAAGTTCCACTCTTTACGAACATCGTTAGAAGGATCTGCCGCTGTAGTAATACAATCAATTGAGTTTTCAGCTCAAAATTATGTACTAGCTTGGGATCTTCTACGTGAGAGGTTCGACAACAAACGTTTACTGATACACAATCATGTGACAGCTTTGTTTAACCTCGAAACCATCACAAAAGAGTCCTCAGTCTTATTAAAAGGCATGATTGATAAAATAAATAAACATATTCGAGCTTTAAGTTCTTTAGGTGAGCCTGTCACGACCTGGGATACATTATTAATTCATTTAATTAGTCAAAAAATTGACTCAGATATTTCGGGAATGGGAAGAGTACAAAGGACGTTTAGACAAGAATAAATCAATTTCATTAAATGACTTTATACAATTCATGAGGAACCGTGCGGATTTACTTGAAACTCTGGAACTATCACGTAACTCTGGTCATACTAGCACTTCGAGCACCAAACAAAACACTAAGGTGAAGGCAATGGTTTCTCTTAGCACCAATAATAATCCCACAGTATCGGCACATAGTTGTCCACGGTGTAAGGGTGATCATTATCTCAGCACTTGTCCACAGTTTTTATCTTTAAAAATTAATGATCGGTTATCCTTGCTGCCAAACTTCAAGGTGTGTTATAATTGCTTGCGTCGAGGACACTTTTCTAATAGCTGCCGAAAACCAGGGTGTTAGGTTTGTGGTCGTAAACCATACGTTATTACACAATAAAGAAAAAACAATGGCAAGTAATGCAATAGATAATGCGACTGCAAGCGGTGACGTTCCGGCCTCACTCACAAACACAGGTAATAAGGTGAGCGGCGAGTCCTTACCCTCGTGCGTCTCTGCCCGCCCCCCCTTCAGCGCTCAATAGTCATGTTACGCTATCTGCCAATATCAATGCGCCCGCACAGTCATTAGGCTCGAGCAATGTCCTGTTATCGACTGCATTGATTAGATGTTACGACGTTAATAATAAGGAGCATATTGCACGCGCACTCCTAGGCTCAGGTAGTTCCTCTTGTTTAAAGACCGAAAATCTATTTAAAAAATTACGTTTGCCATTTTTATCTACAAATAAGTCTGTGCAGGGTATAAACAATTCTTGGTCATACGTTAATAAAATGAGTCATGTTAATATTAAATCCCTTTGCGAATCGTATTGCAATAGTTTAACATGTTTTGTTTTACCAACAATAACGGATAAGGAGCGCTCCAGACGAGTGGAATTGAAAATACCTAGTGATATCAATTTAGCTGATCCGTATTTTCATACACCGAAGGCGATCGATATTATCATTGGCGCCGATGTGTTTTGGAATTTATTAGGTTCCAACTAAATAATATTAGGGGATAGGAAACCCATGTTATATCAAACTAGGCTTGGTTGGCTAGTTTGCGGCCCAATTAACAGCGGCGTTATGGATAAACTTTCCTCAAATATTCAATGCATAATCATTTATATACACAAAGTTCTTCTCAAGTAGATGACATTCAAACCCAATTAACGCGGTTTTGGCAATTCGAAGAGACTTGCCGTGAGTCTTCTACTTATTCCACTGAAGAAAACCAGTGTGAAGAACATTTTATAAAAAACACTTCTCGTTTCTTCTTCTTCGTCGTTTCTGCGTTAAACTACCACTGAAGGAATCTTCAAATTTGTTAGGCGATTCATTTCCTCGTGCTAAACGTTGTTTTCTATCGCTGGAGCGTAGAAACAAGAATAACGCCTCACTCGACAAAATGTATAAAGCATTTATGTCCGAGTACATTTCTTTAGGGCATATGTCGGAGTGCAATGTTCATGAAGATAGGCCGTCATATTTTATACCTCATCATGGGGTACTTAGAGAAAGTAGCACTACTACCAAATTACGCGTAGTTTTTAATGCTAGTGCTCCTACTTCATCTGGTATTTCTTTAAATAATATTCAGATGATTGGGCCTACCATTCAGGACAATTTAATTTCTATTCTTCTAAGATTTAGGATGTCTAAATATGTAATCTCCGGTGACGTCGAGAAGATGTATAGGCAGATAGCTGTACATCCATCGGACAGACATTTATTGAAAATTTTATGGCGTGATGATTCGTCTAGTTCCCTTAAGGTGTATCAGTTGAACACAGTGACGTATGGTACTGCAAGTGCACCCTACTTGGCCACGAGATGTCTTAAACAAATCGGACTGGAATGTAGTGACAAAAAGGTTGCTGAAATCATTCAACATGATTTTTTTGTGGACGATTTGTTGACAGGTGCCGATCAGTTTGAGGAAGCCTATAGTTTACGTGTTAAGGTCACTTATGCTCTTGCTTCTGCTCGCATGCCTCTCAGGAAGTGGAAGTCCAATGAGCCTGCCTTAATCTCGGAACAGTCTGATCAACCTCTCTTCGATTTAAATATCGAAGGCGATGTGCTGAACAAGATTTTAGGACTAGGGTGGCAAACTCAAACTGACATGTTATGTTTTCCGAATAATACACCTTTTTTTTAATTTTTTTTTTTATCGTGCGGAAATCCTTTCGGATACCCCCCCGCCGGCCAGCGGGGGCGGTTATGTCGGGCTTGCACCGACTAAAACCGCACGCCGTCTCGGGTCTTCAGACGCCGGGGTGTAAGGTTACCCATAGAGCATATCCCTCGCACCTCGACTGACCCTGGGCCATCTCACCACTAACAGCATCGCTCATCCTGTCTCCTCTGAAAGCAGAGGAGTACGGAGAGCGATGTGTTCCCGCCACGTTGGGTATTGGCCGACGATCAATGCCAACCCTATGAAGGGGTGAAGGGGAAGCCATTGACCGCCGTCCAAGGTGTACCGGCCGCTCCGATTCCGTTCCCCCCGGACTGCAGCGGGATCGGAATCGGAGCGACACTCGAGGAGGTTACCCAACACAGACCCCCGAATAATACACCTAACATGAGCGAAAATACAAAACGAGACATACTGGCAAGCATCGCTCGTATCTTTGATCCTTTAGGATTGTTATCGCCATGCGTTATTCGCATGAAAATGTTGCTTCAGAAGCTGTGGCTTAAAAAATTATCATGGGATGAACAATTACCAGCTGAAGTGGTCACCACATGGGTCAACATAATTAAAGCGTTACCAGCACTTCGTAATTTAATCATTCCTCGTCGCGTTGTTTGTGACTTGCACAAAGAGCTTGAATTCCACATCTTTACCGATGCATCGGAACGCGCGTATGGTGCTTGTTTATATTTCCGTAGTGTGGACCAAGCGGGTAATATCACGGTTCGCCTCATGATCGCAAAAAGTCGTGTCGCTCCCATAAAACCCATAACCATACCGAGGCTTGAACTTTGTGTTGCTGTCGTTGGTACACAGTTATGTAAAAGGGTTGCTAGTTCACTTCGAACTCAAGCCTCGAGTGTCGTTTTCTGGACAGATTCTATGATTGTTTTATATTGGCTAAAGATGCTGCCGATTAAATTGAATACATTCGTTCGGAATCGTGTTGCAGACATCTTGGACCAAACTGCTTCTTGCAGATGGAGACATGTACCCACTCACCAGAATCCTGCCGATCTTATATCTCGAGTGATGGACGCGACCGTTATGCAGTCTCTTGATTTATGGTGGCAAGGCCCAGCATTCTTACAAAGGGAGAGCAGTGCTTGGCCCAGCAGTGAAACTTCGAAAGCTTCAAGTGATTTGCCCGAAATGAAGCCCAATATTTCTTTGTTTAGTTGCTACAATAATAACGTGACAAGTTCAGGCGTGATTACTTTCGAACGATTTTCTAATTTTTTAAGATTGCAACGCGCAATGTGTTATGTATTTCGTTTTATTAACCAATGTAAGGAGAAATCTTTATACTCTTCCCATCTATCTGTAAAAGAACTAGAACATTCTTTAAATTTCATTATAATATAATTTATTAATCAATAATAAAAAACTACCGCATAAGAATCCACTATTAAAATTAAATATATTTTTGGATAAAAATAAAATAATGCGAGTAGGAGGTAGATTACACAATTCCGAATACGCTTTTGAAAGGAAACATCCTATATTAATACAGTCCAATCATTATTTTGCAAAACTTTTATTTAAACACGAGCATTTGAGATTGCTAGACTTACTGGCCGCTGGGTGGTCGCAGTCTCTCCAGAACCTGTTATCGCCAATGTGTTACTTGCAGGTGTCAAGCGGGAAGGACTATTAGTCCACAAATGGGTAATCTACCAGCAAGTAGACTTTCACCAGCGGACTTTCCTTTTCAAAATGTAGGCGTGGACTATGCAGGCCCAATTAACTCGGTCAGTCGTCAAGGTCGTGGATCTAGATTAGTTAAGGTCTATATCGTAATTTTTGTATGCTTTACCACTAAAGCTATACATTTAGAGTTAGTCGGCGATATGACGAGCAGTAATTATATACAGGCTTTGCGGCGATTTATGTCCCGCAGAGAGAAACCTTTACATATGTATTCCGATAATGGAACATCATTAGGGATTCACATGGGAGCCTACAATGAAATTTCAAAATTTTTAAAGCAAAATTGTGGCTCCTTAGCTGATGGTGTGACCCAAGATGGGGTCAAATTCCATTTCATGCCGGCTTATTCGCCGAATTTTGCTGGTCTCTGGGAGTCGGGTGTGAAGTCGGTTAAACACCATTTAGTCCGCGTGTTGGGAAATTGTCATCTGTCCTATGAGGAATTGAACTCGACTTTAGTACAGATAGAAGGTATTTTAAATTCCTATTACCACTCACTTTTTAATTGGAAGGCCTCTTACGTCTCTGCCAGTTAAAGATCTTCGTGATCACTCCAATCATAATTTGGCACGTCATCAACGCATTGAGCAATTGCGGCAACACTTTTGGGCGAGATGGAGCAAAGAGTACGTTTCCGAGCTTCAGCAGCGTGTAAAATGGCATACTTGCCACTTGTTACCTACTGTCCAATGATTTTTCAGTATGGAATTCAAAGGAAATCTATAATGTTAAATAATAAATGAGCGTAATATGTTTATGAGTAGGTACTAAAATAAAAAGAACCCCATATTTTGGGCACCCAGAATACCCAATATTTATAGTAATAGTGAAGTTATGTTATGTTATTTTATGAAATGACAGCGTAGCGCAAAAGTGGAACTGAAGTAAATATCAAGCTTCTCTACTAAATATAATAGACACTTTAAAGCCGAAATCGAACCATTAAACTGAACATGCCTTTTAAAATTAATAATTTTGAGGCAGCGTAAAAGTTAAGGCTATGGACTTGCTATCAAGCGATTGTGGATCAGATCCATATCCAGTACAACTATCGACTTGATCCAATTTCTACCAGAGGCTCTTAATCTTATTAGAGAGGATAACAAGAACAATGGTAAGGTGAGGCTAGTGTTAATATTCTATTTCAACTTTTATTTTAACTTCTACAAAGACAATAACAATTGTAAATGTTGCGATCAGTAAAATTTGGTGTGGTATAAGTCAGCCATGGATACGAATAAATTGCTAGTCATTTAAGTTTATTTTTGATCAACCAAAAGTCTGGATAATATTGATGTCGATTCATTATTTAACAAGGGTACACGAATCGGTACATGACTTATACTTCAATATAACGCTACCTTCTAGTTTATACAGCTCCACTCTACTTGTTATGTATTCCGTGAATACGCTCAACTGCTGAAATATTCATTCTGTAACCTTCACAAGAGCTTAAAAATCGAGAGATTCTGACCCGTTCTGGTTCTACCTGCTTCATTTCTAACACATAGCATGATGTTCCGGTGTCAAGAGTACGTTTTCTTTTCTTATACACTTTAAAAGTTGTAGCGAGTATCGGTTCAGATTGTTATATCACTAGTGATAATACACACACCGGCAGAATTAGCGGAACACAAAAAAAGGAGAGTATAAAATAGTTAGCTTTATATTTAAACAAATAATAATTAAACATGAAACAATAGTTAAATTAACATGTTTTGACATTAATTTGCAATACCATACTTAAAGTATCTATTTAATTTTAGTGCGTGGTCTTTAAAGATGTTACTTACCCACTACTACTACTACTACTAGCACTACACGTTTTATTGATTTTACATAGGATATGAATATGTCCGGTCTGGATGCCGAAACACAAATATTCTATAATATTTTTATACTATCACAGGGTTAGTCCCGGTTGCATCTAAATCGCTAATCATCTAAATCTTCCACTTTAAAATCTAGCTGACCGAACGTAGCTGGGTTTTTCTTTTTTCGACATTTTATAAAATTGCAGCCTAGCTAGATCGATTTATACCCCCCGAAACCACCTGCATACTAAATTTCGTCAAAAATCGTTGGAGCTGTTTTCGTGATTCAGATTAGGTATATAATTATATAGAATAGAATATACTGCAATCTGCTACAAACAACCTTTTGATGGACTGATCGTTTTGGAGTAACAAGCAACATGTGCTGTACTTCAGCATTATAAAACATATATGTACAAATATAAATTATAATAGCACTTATGTAAATAAGTCTTTACATTCACAGATGAGGACATTAAATATAATTATAAATAGTGGTTACAGTATATACTGTGGAAGCGAGTGTGAGGAATCCCTTTGACGATATCTACCAACCAATTTCGGTGGCCATGACGACTACTCGTAATTAATACGGCGCTCGTGCACCCGAAAATGGCTAATATAACCAATCTTGGTGGTAGACCTACGTGAACATTGAGCATACGTGAGCACACCGTCGTCATAATTCTAATTAATGGAAGCAGGCTGCCAGACTTTGAGTCCGTTACGCCTAGTGTCCATGTTTACTTACCGCTACTCCTCGAACTTCCCCACGCGCACTTGAATGAGCCTGTCCCAAATCTCTTTATACACTTTACTTAAGCACCTTGGATTGTAAAAATCTTTACTAAGCTCGTTGCTAGGACGGCATTGTAAGAATCCTACAAAACCCGGTTACGTAGCGTGGGGAACACAGCAGACAGTGCACGTGAGCGCTGACGCGTCGCAAGGAGATCTCCCTAAACCTCGGTCTGGGTAACAGATTCTAATTACTATCGCTTTAGTAACTGTAAGTGTCCCCACTCTTATATCATGCGAATATACGAATACTATGGAAAGAAAGAGTTCTTTCCACTGACGGATGATGTTCACATACTCTTCTTCGTTCGCGGTATAATTAGCTGGCCAGAAGTGTTCCATTGTATTAAAAGTGCATACTTATTCGATATCAATATTTTTAACGTGTGCCACATGCCCGTGTATCTGGCATTACGGGTGACTAGTAGCAGTATTCTCGTTTACTTCACCGGCCAAAATGGAGTGCCAAATTTGTAAAAATGTGTATTCTTCTTATAACATGCACGCGTTTGTAGAATTTTTGATGATTTGCTCTTCAATTTTATAGTGTTAGTTTTGTATTTCGACAAATTTGTCGAACTCGATCGTCACCAACTGACTATCATAGTCATTTCTATCGTCGTCAAGAAAACTAGCCCCGATCCTATTTTTCTTGAAAACGGGTACCTTACTGAAGCGATAAAAGCATCTTCAATAAATTTGATGATAAAAAGCATGAACAAAATGGAACCTCGGGAGCCGTAAATTAAACAACTGACTGAAACTGTAACCACTGAATATATTTCTAATCGTAAAAAACGCGGTACAGTGTATAAGAAAGTGTTAAAAAAAATAAAGATTTTGTTCCATATAACATGCTTAAGGTAACGAAACCATATCGCGATTTGTAACATCGTTACAGCGCCATCTATCGGCTACGCACAACACAAACATTCGATTAGACTTAAACAAAGCAAATTTGGAAAGAAATAAGCAAAGATTTTACATATCAATAGATTAAAATAAAGAGATTGAATAGATTGTATTAAAAAAAAATGTATTGACGCGCTATGAAAAAACATATGAATAAAATTAGATAACTAATTAACTTAGGGCCGATTTTTCAATGCTCAGTTAAACAACCAGATAGGATTAATTCTACAGTTAACAAGTTTCTCAATTTTTCAACCACTAGATAAGCTTTAACTGATTGATAAACTCTCTAACTGGCTGATAAATTTATCTGGCCGTTCGGACCCCAGTTAGTGACTATCTGTATAGTTAGTTGACGTTTCTGTCATCATTACGCGCGCCGTTTGTGCGTTTAATATATTTCAAGCATGGATTTTTTTGATTCAATCGACGATTTAATGATCGAAGAAGACTATACAGTGCTAATCTACTTAAATCCAGACAGGAAAGAAAGAGTTGTAAGAGAACGGTCCGACAATATGTTTGAATGGAACGACACAAAATTTCACATGCGATTTCGTCTTGAGAAATACACTGTGGAACTATTATTAACATTATTTGGAAGTAAAATTGGCAACATAAGAAATAGGTAAGAATAAATTCCTTCCTAATCAATGATGTCTGATAACTTTGACAGAATCACTATGCTCAGTATCCTCTCATGAGAAAAGAAGACGGCAAGAACAATTTATGGTTACGAATACTGTTAAATTGTGACACCCGCTGTCACTACGGCGAAAGTTGACTGTCTCTTATTTAAATCTGTAAATGTACATAAGTGCGTCCTGCTCTCGCTGATTTAGTGTGAAGCTAGTAACAAAAATCATTAGGTTAGTTATCTGACCGCTATTTGTTTATTGAAAAATTGGAATATTTTATTCGATTGTTAAAATGTCAGTTAAAATTATCAACTAGATTGGTATCTGATGTTTTATCTGGCGATTGAAAAACCGGCCCTTTAGTCAATGAAAAATATTGAAGACCTTAATAGAACATACCTGAAAAAAGTAGTCATTTCTTAAAATACATAGTAAGGTTTTATAATGCATTTTACTCGCAGGCATTTAAAATAATAATAGTAGGTAGGTAGACCTTCGAGAAAGGGTTGTCCTTAAAATAGGCGTCGTATCGAGGAATGCCGCCTTCTGTATTTCACTATGCAACTGATACAAATAATTTAGTTAGTCACAACTAACTATTGTCCATAACCATAATACTTTCTGTTTTTATTCAACGTAATATTTATTTTTATATTTACTTCAACGGGACTCTTGTTATATTTAACGTAATCTTCTGAAACATTTTCAACAAGAAATAAAAGCTAATACGTTTTATAGCTTACATGCAAAACATGATAAAATATAGTGGTTTTCTTTTGTCTGTTTTCTTCACCTTGCACTAACTTGTGCCAAATATCGAACCTGTTGGGTGGATTCAGTTGGCAAAGTTATTTTCAGACAAGGAGCAGCTATTGCATAGTTGGCAATAGGCACACATAACTCTCCCATGTAAGCACAATTTTTGATACAAAAGGATTTATCAACATAAATTGTCAATTTTAACTTTTACTTTCGATAAATAGTTGTTTATTTTCTTATCGAATAAAATTGGTTTACACATGATGTAGGTACTGATTAGACCCACCAATTCCTACTTTTTACTGCATTGCTGTTCAAGTGAAAGTAAAACCAAATTACGCTATTCAGCATAGAGTAGAGCGATAGAAGCTGCAGATAATAATAGGCTGAGATTGAATTGCTTTTCAGCGAGCACGGCACTATGTGAACAGTTCAGATTCTGAAAGAAAAATGCTGAAACATTTAATTTGTTGAAGCAGTTTTTGCTTAATCTACGCGAATGTAAGATAAGCATACTTTTTAAGTGAGTTTATTGTGTGTGTCCTAATATGCGCTATAAGAAGTATTTGCCTAAGATGGAATAAACTTAAATTGTATGTACTCGTAAGCTCCAAACTATGATAGAGCTTTGTAGCTGACACCACAATCGGGTTATAGAACTTTTTCACGAATTTATTCCGGGCAGAGCCAGGACTCGGGCCGCTATTAGATATACACCTTATTTAACGAGTTTTGTTTTAACTTTCTCAAAAGTGATATTAAAATGAATATTTATTAATTTTGTTTAATATTCATATTTACTTCAATCAATGTACAATAAAAGCACAGGGGTAAACAAAAAAAACTCACCATTGTGATTTCATAATCCCTCATGACAGAGAGAGACAGAGAAACAGATGTATACGTGTAGATGTAGACTTAAACTTTTCCATGCCGTTTCTATCTTAAGTGGCTTCAGTTATTTCGAAAATCAAATTAATTTTTTTATTAGTTATTGAATACTCTTTTGTTTTTCGAACGGAAGTCTCCATGGACCCATCGACCCCCAGCGACTGCCGGGGTCTAAGTGCGCAGCGCGCATCTTGCGGATTTGGAGGGCCGGGAGAGTTACAGTCGTTACACCGCCGCCTCCTTCTCGAGAATTACCTGCTCATAAAAAAGGCAGTGGTGGCCCACGCGCTCACGCCCTGCACCATGGTCGCAATCATGGTGCCGAGCGAAGAAACTCCCACCCCGATTGCTGCTATAAGGTCACGCCTCGGCACCTAACCACGTCGGGCAATCTGCCAGCGTATGCAGCCCCGAGTCCTCGCTTGCTTCGTAGTGATGGTACTAAGACGTTGGCTCTTCTCTGATCAGAAGCAGGTGGTGTTCCAAACTCCTCTTGATGTATGATGCAGATCAACTGCTTCAGTCGGTACACGAGGCTTCCGTGTCGCCTCTCGAGTCAATTCTCTACGATGGGTAGCCTCTACAACGGCGTACCCTGCGTTTGGTTGCACAAGTCGATCCTTCCACTCTACTAGGATGGCCTGGTGGAGCTGGGATTTCTGGGCCTCGATTTCCCAAGGTTTAAGATTCCATCCCAGCTAGTTATTGAATACCTATATTGAAATGTACATCCGATTCCAATACTTATTGTGGTCAAATTTGTCAATTTCTTGGGTTATGGTCGTATAACCTAAATATAATAAAATGTGCTTAAAAAAATCGCATGACGCGTATTATGTAAATAATATTGTCTTATTGTTTTATAATATATTTTTATAGGTTAAGACCCGAGACGGCGTGCGGTTTTAGTCGGTTCAAGCCCGACATAAGCTAACTGATCAATTGATACCCGTGTTCCCAAATTTCACAACCCCAAAATTACACTACATATTCGTACCATCCCTGGGGTTATCCTTTCGAGGGCTTACCCGGGGTGCCCGGCAACGGACACTTGGGGAGGACACCGTGCGGTTTTAGTCGAGACACGACATAACCACCCCCGCTGGCCGGCGGGGGGGTATCCGAAGGGATTTCCGCACGTAAAAAAAAAAAAACATTCGTACCACACTTTTGTTTGGTATTGAGGTTATTTTATTTGTTTATAAAACGATTCACTCTAAAAACGTTAATATTTTGGTCTGAATGAGATTACTATTCTATTACGGCGTCTGTGGCGTAGCGGTAGTGCATTTGACTGCAACGACAGGGGGGTTTCGCCATAAATACTGTAACACAGAAAAAAAAACTATTGCACATACATTTATTACTTTTACAGTGTGTTATTTAAATACTTAAATATAAAACAATTTAAAATATAAAAAGCTTATTCGACGCTTATTGGCTGCATTACAGTCCTTTAAACGTTGAGGCCAGTTATCAATAGAAGCACGCACTCTTTCCATGGGAAAATTCTTCACTGCCAATCGTATGGATTATTTTAGGGACTCCAAATTATCATGGCGTTTAGAGCAAACCGTAGAGAGACCTAGAACTGACCATAAATCATAATCCAGCGGATTAAGATCGGGACTAGACGACGGCTAGTCTTCAGCTCTGATGAAGTCCGAAACGTTCGTTTCCAAACAAGACTGCGTAGACCGAGCTTTATGAACAACCTATTAATGGACTGTGTATGTTATGAAATGGCCCGAAAGTTTCTGATTGGGACCTATGACCTGAGCAGACTACATATAGGTATGCTCCATGATATACTGGCAACACCTCGATGTGAAGCAGCTAGAAGTTTGTTTGGGTTATTTGGTCCCCATCAAAAAAACATAAACTCACGCCTATATCCCCGAAGGGGTAGGCAGAGGTGCTAGCACCCACATTTCGCCAGTTTAGTCCATCAGGGATAATTATTTTTTTTCTATTTGTTATACTGTGTAAGCATGTTTACTGTTTTAAGCTACGATGGGATTGACATATCCGTAACGGATAAAAATCCCTAAAAAAAAAAGGAAAACAAAAAAAAGACCCAGCGACGAGTCTTGCTAGAAGGACCATTCTTGGCTATTGAACATGGTTTTGTTAAGGGGCTCCACTACCTTCTCAGGTTTCAGTTTCACAAAAGTATGACTCAGTCACTCCTTAATAGCTAATACCCCAATAAACCATCACTGAGGTCGGATAATGCCCACGTTGCACTCTGTCGACTAACTGGGAAGCCTCTTTAGAGCGGTGAGCATAAATACGGTCATTTCGTTTGTTAAAATGTTGCTCAATTGTAAAAAAAAACTCATTCGTAAACAAAATTTCTCTGTGACCTCTCTTTGCGTATCGCTTCAGTAGTTGTTTCGATTTTACCACCTTATTCTTTTTTAAATGATCAGTTAAGAAATGACCAGTACGTCTCTTATAGGCTGCAAGACCTTTTAAAATACGAAACATGGTTCTAGGTGCTATCTTCATCTCCCGAGATAAAATCTTTTGCTTTCGGACAGGATTTCTTCGAAATCTTTCCCTTACTGCTTTAACCACCTTTTTCGTGCGAACACTACGTGGATGGCCAGATCTTTTTCTGTAACAACAGAGGAGGTCTCATTATATCTATTATTGCCTGGTACACAAACATTTCACTAATACCATAGAGAGGTAATATAAACCATAATACCATACCGTATGGACAGGGGTAAAATCCGCAAAATATTCTATAATGTATTGGTGCCAAAATGTTAAAACACAATGAACAATCATATAAAAAGACAGATTCCAAATTAAAAAGTACTATTTTGTTTATTTTTAATTGTAAAGGTATTTATGGCCAAACGATGTTTATCCGCATTCTGGAACCCATAACACATGCTAGTTAAACTAAGCTTACTTTGGGTCTGGAAAGCGCTGTGTAGAATGTCGTAGAATATTTCTTATCATTTATTTAGTTCTTATACCTACTATAATTTGAAAAAATAAAAGATTGCTATTGCTATTATATCTATTTTGAAAGTGCTTTTCATAGTGTTTCATAAAACTCATAAGTTATTATCATTAGTGAGGTTTGCATGCACACTTTATCGCGTTTTAGACGGGAACGAAAAGATATAACGAGTAGGTTTTGATAGAATTCATCAGACTAAAACCACATAGTTACACATGGAATCAGAAATCGGGACCAAGACCTACCTGTGATTAGTGGACAATACACTCTTGTATACCACCTTTTCTGAGAATAAGTATCCTGTGTACCCTCTTTTCTGACAAAACACACTTACACAAGTCCTTTCTGGTCGCTTCTTCTGAACCCTTAATCCGGTCCTTGGCTTCCTTATGTTTCCTTAAAGCTGGTTATATATTATATACAGCGAGTTTAATTAATTTAATTAATTACTTCATTCATAGACACCTAAACTTTTACATTGTCCTTTTACTTTTACCCTTCCTTTTCTTTGGATGTAAATATGTTAGTTTACATAATTTTGTTTTTAGTTAATATGTTTTTTCCTAAATAAATAAACAACGGTTGATAATCGGTTGTTTATCCGACTACGAGCTAAAAAGTGATCATGGTTTCTTACAGTTTTTAATTAAAATTTGATTTAATTTTATGTTTTTAGATATCTGTGGGCCTACCGCCCAAGTGTCGTCGATATCACAGCCGTCGAAATGTTGCGCTGGTCAAGGTCGACGGCCATTTTGTACCGCCCCATTGATAATTGATGCCGGCGCGGCGTAAGAATGAATGAAACGCTGTTTTTGACAGTTAAATAGCTGCCGCCTAAAAAAATTCAAATCTACGGCGTCGCTTTGAAGTCTCATTTCATTACGGCACCTCATGAGGTGCCGTAATGAAATGACACTTCACACAATGAGCTGTCGTTTTGAATATTATTTTCTTTTCCGAGTTTTGATTTGATTTTTGATTACGATGCCGATTGCACCTAACACTGGGCTACTATGGCTTTTATGGGTGCGACTGCCGACGAGTGGATTCTGCCGTCCTATTGCACCTAACACTGGGCTACTATGGCTTTTATGGGGGCGACTGCCGACGAGTGGGTTCTGCCCTCCTATTGCACCTAACAATGGGCTACTATGGCTTTTATGGGGGCGACTGGGTTCTGCCCTCCTATTGTACCTAACACTGGGCCACTATGGCTTTTATGGGGGCGACTGCCGACGAGTGGGTTCTGCCCTCCTATTGTACCTAACACTGGGCTACTATGGCTTTTATGGGGGCGACTGGGTTCTGCCCTCCTATTGCACCTAACACTGGGCTACTATGGCTTTTATGGGGGCGACTGGGTTCTGCTCTCCTATTGCACCTAACACTGGGCTAATATGGCTTTTATGGGGGTGACTGGGTTCTGCCCTCCTATTGCACCTAACACTGGGCTACTATGGCTTTTATGGGGGCGACTGGGTTCTGCCCTCCTATTGTACCTGCGACTAATTAAAACACTCTTTAATCTTTACCTTACCTACTTAAACGTTTATGCTGTGTTGTTTGTTGTTTTCGTATGTTTCAGAAGGAAGGAATAAGCGAAGGAGTTGGAGGACGAAAGTCCATCGTCGGCAGTCGCCCCCATAAAAGCCATAGTAGCCCAGTGTTAGGTGCAATAGAAGGGCAGAACCCAGTCGCCCCCATAAAAGCCATAGTAGCCCAGTGTTTAGGAGGGCAGAATCCACTCGTCGGCAGTCGCCCCCATAAAAGTCATAGTAGCCCAGTGTTAGGTACAATAGGAGGGCAGAACCCAGTCGCCCCCATAAAAGTCATAGTAGCCCAGTGTTAGGTGCAATAGGAGGGCAGAACCCACTCGTCGGCAGTCGCCCCCATAAAAGCCATAGTAGCCCAGTGTTAGGTGCAATAGGACGGCAGAACCCACTCGTCGGCAGTCGCCCCCATAAAAGCCATAGTAGCCCAGTGTTAGGTGGAATAGGACGGCAGAACCCACTCGTCGGCAGTCGCACCCATAAAAGCCATAGTAGCCCAGTGTTAGGTGCAATCGGCATCGTATACAACCGTCGGAAAAGAAAATAATATTCAAAACGACAGCTCATGAGACGCGGTCGATTTGAATTTTTTTAGGCGGCAGCTATTTAACTGTCAAAAACAGCGTTTCATTCATTCTTACGCCGCGCCGGCATCAATTATCAATGGGGCGGTACAAAATGGCCGTCGACCTTGACCAGCGCAACATTTCGACGGCTGTGATATCGACGACACTTGGGCGGTAGGCCCACTGGTTTACACAACACTTGAACTCTTTTATGCATGCATATAAAATAATTCATTCATTAAATACATAAGTTTGCAACATACTAATTTGATTTATTATGGTTTATATTGTAATATTTTCTCTACTCCTTTTGTTGTTTCAATCTGTTTTAACCGACTTCAAAAAGGAGGATATTCTTTTCGTGTGTACCTATTTAACCGACGAAAAAACGGAGGAGGTTCTGAAGTCGACGCGTATATTTTTTTTATGTATGACCACGCATAATTTTTTACAGAGTAGTCCGATTTTGATAATTCTTTTTTAATTAGAAAGAGTATACTCCGAAGTTTGTCCCATATAAATTTGAAAATAAAAATCCAACCCCAAGGGTAGGAAAACAGGGGATGATTGATTGTTCACTCATTGATTGTAAGGTATGACCTTTTTATATCTATATATTATATATAGATATATATGTTTGTTTGTGTATATATACGTAAATATAACTCATAACTCATTTATTCGTAAGAATATTACACGTCAAAAATTACAATACTTACTTATCTGTTAAGCATACCAGTATTAAATGAATAATACAATAATTGTATAATGTATATAGGTATATATATATTATACAACAAATAATGGTTAAAATAGTATTATAGGTATGAAAGTTAAAATAGCTTAAGTAATGTAGGTAGATATTTTAAAAGTAATCAAAAATTAAGCATGGAGTATTTAGAGGATTATAGCCACAAAAAATATGAAATAAAATCTTTTTAACAAAAAATTCAACCGCCGAAAACACCGAAAAGCAAAAAATATAAACCATTTTTATTTAACCTTAATAACTAACTTCGTAAAGTAATGAAACTATATCTAAGTATATATTTTTGTAAATAGTTGAGTTTTTAATTAACTTCAATAACTAAGTTCTTAAACTAATGTAAGTAAGTATAGCTAAGTAATTTTGGGTCGGCGCCAAACAATCAATGTATAAGGATCACAAAATTACCTTAAATTTAACGAAATAATCCAATCTAATTAACAATGCAACATGAAATCTCCAGCGAAAATCATTAACATTTCACAAAATACGCTCTCGGCACGACCACTCGCAACGACGTATTCTGTGTGTGCCCGTTCGGGTTGTCGTCTCGCTGATATTAGCTTCGTGAACTCTTGACATTTTCCAGCGAAGGGGCGTGTCGCGCCGCACCGCCCGCCGCCGCGAATTAATCATTCATTAATCAATTACATAGCTCGTTTGGAGCCGACTAAATATATACTTAGATATAGTTTCATTACTTTACGAAGTTAGTTATTAAGGTTAAATAAAAAAGGTTTATATTTTTTGCTTTTCGGTTTTTTCGGCGGTAATTTTTTTTGTAAAAGGTTTTTTTTTGTATATTCATCGATATTTCCGTCGTTTACGAACCGATTTTGAAAATTCTCCCTTCATTAGGATCGGTTTAACTTAGTGGTTAAAGTTGGTCCCAAATAATTTTTATCAGTATTGGACCTAGAACTCCAGGAAACTCCTCAAAATCAAACAGAAAATGTGAAATTATCGAGTGTATGAACGAACATGACGTCAAATGTCAAATATTTTTTGTTTAGAATTTTGGAATACATATTTTGAAAGGCCGTATATATTAGTGCCAATTCTGCTGCTACAAAACTCTCTAAACTAGACTACCTTTTTAATAAAGTCTACATTAAATTCGACGGTACATAGAACAAAATTTCGAAATTCAAATGAAATAGCTTTAAAGACTGTTTAGTTTAATGAGATGAGCAATAGAATTAACGCCAATTTGTGAATTTAATAACTAAAAGATTTGTTTTATTTTATTTATTTTTTATTTATTTTCCCTCACCGTGAGCATTCGCCTGTAATGTAACGTTACAGATTCGAACATTGGATACTTTAGTGAGGTAATGGTGAGAGGAAAGTGGAGTGGGAGTGGAGTGGAGTACAGCCAGTTGGAGTGGAGTGGAGTACAGCCAGTTGGAGTGGAGTGGAATGTAGTAGACTCGAGTGGAGTAGAGCGGAGTGGTATGGAGTGGAGTGGAGCGGAGTGAAGCGGATTGGAGTGGAGTGGAATGGAGCGGAGCGAAGTGGAGTAGAGAGTGGAGGAGGTGGACTGGAGAGTGTAGTGGAGAGCGGAGTAGAGAGTAAAGTGTAAAGGAGTGAGGAGTGAAAAGTGGAATGGAGTGGAGAAGAGAGTGGAGTGGAGAATGAAGTGGAGAGCGGAGTGGGAAGTTATGTGGAGAGTGGCGTGGAGAGTGGAGTGAAGTTACCGAAACAGTGCATCCTGACACGGAAATATTAGGTTAGAAGTTTATACCGCACCGACTTCTACAGAAAAGTCCTACGTGTTTCTTTATCTTTAGAATTAATTCTGTTATTCAGTTATTTTACACTATTCAGACCTGTTTGGTTAGTGAAGTCGATTGAATTGTTTTTTAATTAAAATAGTTTATAATCTTTTTATTATGTTATTTTAATGATAGTTTTAAGATTTTAGTTAAACTGCTGCCACTTTATGGCATTTCATGTGCCTATACGAATGTCATGAAGCTCTAATTACCTTAAGAATATAATGTGATTTTAACAGTTCCATGTCAAATGTAAATCAGCCGTAGTTTCGAAATAAATAAAAAAATGAGTAGAAATATAATTTTATCACCCGTCACAGCAGTGTACTTTCACGTAATTATTAACATCATCATAAGTTAAAGCTCTGGCTATACGTGATACGGGATTTTTTAAAATGAAGGTATAACGTGACTCAACACATGCTAAGGCAATTGGATGTTAACTAGGCAACAGCTAGTTATCAATTATTTTAAGTTTTCTGATTTTTCCTTCGTATTTGCCACTTGATGCCAAATATCAAGTTTCTAGGTCATCTGGAAACGGATTAGATTTTTGATCTATAAGTCAGTGAGTCAGTTATATAAATGTCGGTTTTTAAACATAACATAACATAACTACACGCCTGTATCCCCGAAGGGGTAGACAGCGGTTTTTAACGTTAATATATTTATGAATATTAATTTCTATTTGATCAATATTTATGAAATTTTGGATTCTAGAGAATCTGTGACAGTTTTAATACATGTGCCAAATTACATACATGTAGATTAAATAGTTTTCGAATTGTGAAGGGGTCGAAAGTGGCTTCGAAATGGTTTGTGTAAACATACACATGGCTGCTTTACCAGTTCCTTTTTCTTTGAACTCAGCTGGATACGCTGCCGCGTATCTAGATAGCTATGCATTTAAAACTTTGTGTATTTAATAAGACATCATATCTTGAAAATCGGACTCTCTAGCACTGTCCAAACCGAATCTAGAAGGGTAAAAAATACGGTTAAACACTTAGAGAAAAGGTAGGTAGTGCCCGGCGCTTTTCTGTCTCGTCTTGTCGAGGGCACTGCCATGAACTTAGATTATTTTATACATTTACATAATTACAAAACAATTATGTTTTTCAAAGTTTCAAAATAGTATTATAATTCTTGCATTAAAGTTACTATGCTACCTATAAAATTGAAATCTTTGCTCTAAACATTTTTTTCTTTGGTCCTTTTCATTTTTCAGTAAATTGTTGCTATACATTGTTGTATCAAGATCGCACAATTTATTTTTACTTTTTTATTTTGAGCTTTTAACAATGCGGTTCAGCAGTTTTTATGCAGATTCATTGACTGGCCCTGGATTTCGAGATTTTACAATTTTTACTACTTCCCGCGGTTCACTAATAATATAACGAATAGAAAACAGAATATAAAGGACATAGATAAAGAGAAGTGTTTTCACAAGGTTTTGACACCCTATAGAAATAAGTTGCTATTGTGTCGCAGAGATGTGGATAGTACATGAAATGTAGGGCAGACACCTTTGCGATATACAACAACATTACTGCAGACATGTGGAAACGTTTTGTTACATCTGTACATTGATGTCTATATTGCATCTATAGCTCATAGATTACGTTTTGTCCTAAAAATGCCTTCCCCTAAACACACATAACTATGTGGGTACAAGTATGTAAGGTACATACGAATTAGTGGCAAAAGGTAAACATTACTCAACATAATATCGGATTATTGAACTTATTTTATTCTTGGTATACACAAAAATAAATACCTATACTACTACTACTACTGAATAGTGAAGATTTTTTGTGATTATGAACATAATATAACTTCACACCTGTATCCCCGTAGGGGTAGGCAGAAATGTATGTTAATGTCCAAATGTAATAAGGGGCGAGCCTATTACCATCTACCAGGCACATTATTGTATTTGTGCCATTTGAATTTTTTAAAATTATCTTTTGACGAATGGCTACAGTAATCTTCATCAAACTATGTTAATTGTGTAAATAAGATATTGTATAAACGTAAATTAGTTGTTAAGTGAGAGATACTCTCAATCATGTTTTCACCCTTAACGTAAAACCAGGCGAGGGGTTGTTGCTTTAATTTTTCTATATATAACTTTTTATATATATATATTCTATATACATACTTTTTCCTAACTCTGTGCTATTACTGAGAATTTGCCCGAATCGGCAAGCAGTAGATTGCTTGTGTTCAATTAAAAATGATTATTGTAAATAAGAGAGCTAATAAACCTTTAATTAATTGTGAGACATTTAGTGCTGTGTTAGGTTTAACAATTAAAAAAAAATAGTTTCTTGAAGTATGTTCATCTTTCTAGGGCACGTTTTCATAGGAAACGTTCAAAACTAGAACTGAAAACGAATACGTGTATGAAATTAAGTGAGATTTATTTTACACGTTGTCGCGCGCAGATTACAAGTTTTAATGTGAACGAGTCCTGTGAGTAATTTAGGAGGTGAGTACGCGTCACATGGGCTGCGGCGGCGCGACGGTCGATAGCTGGAGCGACAGGCGGTGCTAGCCCGGGTCACGCCTGCCGCGATCGATAGCGTCGCGGCGGCGGGAGCACTCGGCTGCGAGCACGACGCACCGACAGCCCGCCACCGGACTAGAGATCTGCCAGTAGGCCGCGCGACACCGGCATCAAGAGGCGAGTGAACGAGCGCGGCCGGATCATACACGCGCCGAGCTCCCATGCGACTCCCGACCGCGACATGACCGGCGCCCGGCCCCGCAGCTCGCCGCTGCTGCTGGTGCTAACGGCCGCCTTGCTACCGCAAGTTAACCATGTCGCGTGAGTATTTTTATACATTATTCTTAGTTTGGCATATTGCTAAACGCATTGATAGTTCAGAACCTTCTCATTCAGACAACATCGCCATCTCAGCGTGTTTAGTAAACAGTAATCATTAGGTTTCTACTAAATATTAATTAACTGAAGAAATTGATAAAAGTTGTTAAACAAGATCTAGTCAAGATATTATTATAAGGCTACCAACCCGCCCTCGCTTCGCTTCGGTTTATACTATTTTTAAATCGAGCCTATGTCCATCGCATCGGTGATAATGTGCATTTCTGAATTTTTCCAATAAGTGCAGTGGTTTCGAAGATAGCCCTACACATATAAATAATCTCACAAAATTCGGCCTCTCTCTTTATAATAATATATTATATTACTATAAATTTATATTAGTTTCAGCTAAATTGTAAATTGCAAGTTCGTTATAATACCGTCGAAACCCACGTCTCGTAATTGTACAATTTTAAATACAATGTTCGTTTTAATATATAAATTCACTGTTCTTAGTTACCTTTGAGTTTCCAAATTATTAGAGTCTAATTGTAGTTAAGATGTTGTGGGTAATATATTTATGTAAACAAATATAAAATAAACGTTATTTGATAATTAATATTGAACTCAAAGAATATTTTTTATTTATACGCAATTATTCTAGTTTATTTTACTTTATTTCTACTTATAAATAAACAGTGATAAACACATGAAATAGATGGACATTAAAAGGAGTTCATTTTATTCACAAGTGTATAATAATATTGTAACTCTATACGTGTGCACCCTTATTTTTGTTCAATGCGTCTACGTAATATGTAAATGTACTACGAGCGCGCCCCGCACATCATGCGCCAAACGTTCTAAAGATGTTTTCACAAATGTAGAGAATGGATATTATCATATTTTACTGCTATTTTAGTGAAGCTTGTGACGTCATTAACTCCAAGTTCTTTGTAGTTCCTCACTGATTGCGCGGAAAGCAATTACGCACTTACTTTTACTCTCTCGCTTAGCTTTGCAAAATAGTCTATGAATAAAATAGAAATCTGCATTAAGTGTAAATTATTATTTTTAGAATAGGTTATTTATGTCATGCGCCTTTTAAACTTTTGAATTTTACATGAAAACATCGTCTCCAAAAACTCAAAATTACTTTTTTTTAACGAAAAGGTTCATTTCATTTTTTTGCAGAAGTAATCTAAAATTCTGATGAAATTTCATTGAGTTTTGAAAATTCTTACTGTAATTTATTGGAGAGTTTCATTTTGGTTGAAATTTAATGTAATAAAATAATGACTTTGCGATACTTACAAGAATTTCGACGACCCATTGGTGTTGAGCCATTATAGATATTAAGGAAATTACGTGTGATATTTGTTTTAGATTTCTACTTTCTGTTTTAGATATCTACGTTGTTAAAGATGTATGTTGACTGTCAACATCGCCCAGTGGGGTTTATAGTAGTTGTTGTGCCATCCTTGTAACTAATTCGAGGAAAGTGTATAACTACACTTCCTAAGAATTAATATACCAATACTTAATGCTAATTACAATTTTATTAGAATAATAATTATGACTTAGGTTAGGGCACTTCTTGGTTTAGGGTAGCTGGGAGAGCTTCTTGGGTCTTCCCTTGAACAGGGTCGATAACACTTTAGTAAAAAAAATATTTATTGCGAGCGTTAATTTAAAAGAGGCATACATTAATTGTCGGGTCGCTGTGTTATACGTTGTCCTTTTAGTGATATAATATAAAAACCAAACAATTTAATGGAATTAATGAATGAAATGCAAAAAAAAATATTTTACTTATTAGAATACTCCGATTTCGGTTGTCCATTTATTGGGTGTTACACGCATTGCGGACAAACGGCTTGACCAAACTGAAGATTCTTGCGGATCCTTATTGAGTTTTATAGAGAAAGTGCAACAACACTTCAGTTGGCTGTAAGTGCAATCCGCTAAGTGCAAGCAATACAGGAGTGTTCGTAGAGGGCAGTATTGGTTTGTTCACTATTACGGCTGGATTTCTCTAGTAATAATCCGCTTAAGTAATTGAGTTTTCACATATTACTTAATTAAAGTCGTATAGGCAAATTCTAAATTCTCTTCTCTCAAAATTTCTATTTGGCAATAAACTATTTTTTATTTTATTTTATAAAAGTGCTAGCGCTGTTAAAATTTAAGCAAGCGCGCTTATATTCTAACTTTCAAACCTTCGCATTTCTTGATTTATAATAATGGTAACGGTAAATATACACCTTTGGATTGCCGTTTAACTATATTGATTTACTTGAACACCGTTTAGGCGGCAACTACTTTCTTTTCCAAGGTCATCATTACCTACAGATAGATTGTGTCGCAATTGGAACTCCTGTATTTGCCAACATCTGGATCGAACATTTTGAAGAGAAGACGCCGAGTTTCGGTCCGAAAACCATCTGTCTTTGGAAGCGATTTGGGGATGACATCTTCAGTATATTGTCAAAGAAAGTGAACACTAAGAAGATCATTACGACCATTTGTTGATATCCGATTGCGCTGAAATTTTGCATACACGTTTAGTTTGAATGACAATGCAATAGTATGGTACCACGGAGCTGGTCTGATGGTGAAGTAGAAAGGTGGCTACAGGAACTTCTAAGCTAAACTAAGGGCGCAATGCATTCTGCTGTTTACCTACATTCACGCCTAATTTTGTTTCAATTGAACAACATTGAATTGTTTTTTCGGCGATTATTCCTCCGTTGCTCCGATTTTTAATTTCTTTTTCTGTCTTAAGCTAATAGTTAAGTTGGACATTTTGGCGCCAAAATCGTGGTCTCAACATTGATCATTTTGGAAAAATCTGATTTAGAATTTTTTTTAAAGTGATTATTCCTTCATGGTATGTTCGATTTTCAATTATTTTTTTCTAAACCATGGGTATCAACTTGTATTTACATGGCAAGTTTGATCAAAATTGGTCGATTAGTTTAGGAGGAGTAGCGTCACAACTGAAATACACCGGGTGGAGTATAGAGAGCTTTTCGCTCGACTTCGTCTCACTCTCAACCCAACAAGATAAACGTATCGAGTTTGGGCTCATTTGTTTTGCCTTAGCGAACTCTTTGGTGTTACATAATAGTCAGGGTCAGAAGAAGGAGTAAGAAAGTGACCAAAGAAACTCCTGACTAAACAAGTTAAACCTATCGAGTTTGGGCTCACTTGTTTTGTCTTGGTAACGATTCTAGTGTTATGTTATGGTATTCGAGGCCTGAAAATGCAGTAAGAAGGTTACCATAGGAACTCCTAAACTAAACAAGTTAAATCTATCGAGTTTGGGCTCATTTGTTTTGTCTTGGTAAATATTCTAGTGTTATGTTATGGTATTTAAGGTCTGAAGATGCAGTAAGAAGGTTACCATAGGAACACCTAAACTAAACAAGATAAACTTATCGAATTTGGGTTCATAGTATTCAGGGTCACTCTAGAGCTATATGAGATGACTAAAACTAAAAATTAGAAAATAAAATAAATTAATAACCGACTGGTCTGTTTGACAGGTCTGGTCGCGGGTTCATATCCCGTCCTAGATGTTCTCTTTTGCCGACCTAAATCTATACGAAAAGTTAGCGTACTAATTGCTTCAAAAATTTCATTGAATTAATGTGGCCGAGTAATAAAAAAGCGGCCAAGTGCGAGTCAGATTCACCCATTAAGGGTTGTTTTTTGTTTTAATTTTTTTATTTCAGTTGATTGAATGAAAAGTAAATTGCGGTTTACGATTTATGACGTATTAAATAAAACTACTAACTAGATCTCGTTCAAACCAATTTTCGGTGGAAGATTACATGGTGGTTAGTTTTATCATTCTATTATTTTACAAGTTACAGGGGGGGGGGGACATATTTTACCACTTAGGAAGTGTTTCTCGCGCAAACTATTCAGTTTAGAAAAAAATGATTATTAGAAAATTAGAAACTACAATATCATTTTTGAAGACCTATCCATAGATACCGCACACGTATGGGTTTGATGAAAAAAAAAAATTCGAGTTTCAGTTCTAAGTATGGGGACCCCCAAAATTTATTGTTTTTTTTTCTGTTTTTGTGTGAAAATCTTAATGCAGTTCACAGAATACATCTACTTAACAAGTGTTTCAACAGCATAGTTCTTATAGTTTCGGAAAAAAGTGGTTGTGACATACGGACGGACAGACATACAGACATGCGGAATCTATAAGGGTTCCGTTTCTTGCCATTTCGCAACGGAACCCTAAAAAAAATGTTTAAAAATGATTGTAACTTCATTAATTATTTTCATAGTTCACAAAAAATACGTTAGATGGCTCTAGCATCGCCCCGAGACGTACATAATACATCGGAAAATTTCGAATATCTGGGACGTGTCTAAGTAGCTCAGTTGTTCAAAGCACCCCCTGAAAGGGACTGGTCGCGGGTCCCGTCCTGGATTTTCCTTTTTTCGATCTGATTCTATATAAACGTCTTTTTTTTAAAACAACCTTTAATTCAAAAATAATAATTTAAGCAACACCTGTGTTGATTTGAAAAGCTTGTAGCGCAAATAGAAAATAGCGAAATAACTAGCGCGATACTAGCTTTTAAAATCAGCATAAGTATTGCATAAAATTATTATTTTCGTTATAGTGCGACTACATTTTTGAATAAAGTTATAAAAAAAAGGTTTTTAGGAATTATTTTATTTAGGCTTGTTTAGGATATCAAGAGACTTTACTCTTAACCTTAGTGTAAAGTTAAATTCAAGTTTGTGGGGACGCAATCTAGAAAAATGAATAATAATGGATTTTACGCTATATCGCACAGAAAATTTGTAAAAGATTTTTTCTGAAAATTACAATTTGTACAACGTGGGTTTGTTCCTTTTAGTCGTAGAGCCAAATATAGCAAAGTTATTACCTAAAATAAACAAACATTTGGGAACAATTTTCATAAGTCTAAATTTCATGGATTGTCTTTTATTTAATTAAGCATGTTTGTTAGAGAGATTTGATTTATATGTTTGACGATTGATACCATAAAAGTACAGGATGTTATTTTTTTAATTTAGATTTTAGCCACCTCGGTTACCGAGTGTGGCAATCGAGTTTTCGAAAATCTTTGAATGTAGTGTAAATTGTTTTTAAAATCAAAATGAAGTATTCTTTCAGTGAAATTGTCTATCTAGATTATTTAAGATACTTTCCCTCCATGTGGCACGGCCGTGGGACGCTCTGTATACAACATATTAATGCTATTCACCCCAAGATGAGGTTCATGTATAAAATGGATAGGGAGGTCGTTGTCTTTCTTAGATGTAAAGCAGCCGTGGGATCAGACCGATGTGTCCTTGTCCGATGTGTCCTGCGTGTACCGGAAACCTACTCATCACCAAACGTCACTATTTGAATGTTGTACGAGAAGCGATTGAAATTAGAAACATAAAAAAAATGAAACGGAAAGATGTGTTTAAATTATCTGCAACATGGAATCCATGGAAATTTTAACAGACTATTATTTACAAAATGCAATTATTTCACTTGACATGTAATTCAAGCTCAAGATTTGACTTGGCTAGTTTTCTCGTAAAGGCTAAATTATATTTGTCTAATGAACTTAAATACGGTAGGTCAGGCGCAAGTTACTGTTCTTCCTGTTTGTACTGTACTTATACTGTTAGGTTAATATAACATCAATGTTACTTTTTTGGGATTTGGTTTGTTGGTAAAAATTAGCCAAGTTAACTCTTGAGCTTGAATTACATCTCAAGTGAAATAATTGTGTTTTTTTAATAATTGTCTTTTAAAACTTATAAATTTATGTTACCTGTTAAGTAGAAAAAATTGAGGCAGCCCCAGAAACAAAACATTTTTATATTTATTGATTTGAGAATGTTGTATGTTCCTGTATCTTTTTTTTTTTTTTTTTCGTGCGGAAATCCCTTCGGATACCCCAAAATTTTACGAATTTTTCATACATAACTTGGCACCTAGATCTCAATTCTTTGTCGGCGAAGTCGACAACGACGCATATTCTTAATATTGAACTTAGACTTCACATTCATGTTTTTGATGGCATATCATTGCTTTTTGCACAGAAAATATTAGTATTCACTATGAATGTATTGTTATTTGTTAAATTACTATATTTCCCTACGTTTATAGTTTTCTTTTTTTGTGCTATTTTCCATATGTTCTTCTACCATTTTTTTTTCGTTCAGAAATCCCTTCAGATACCCCTCCGCCGGCCAGCGGGTTATGTCGGGCTTGAACCAACTAAATCCTCACGCCTTCCCAGGTGTTTAGACGCCGGGGTGTAAGGTGACCCATATGGCATTTCCCTCGCACCCCGACTGACCCAGGGCCATCTCCGGTTTCGAGCTGCCTCCCTCGGGTTTGGGAAACACGGTGTCCCCATCTTAGCCCGGCATAGAGGGGCCATGGCCTGCTTCTGCTGGGGTGACAGGCGGCCTCACCTGCCATCCCTAGGCCTGCGCTCATGGAGGACGAAGGTCGTTGTGCGACCTCCGGTGTCTTACTTCGACGCGCGGTGAGCATGTTGCGGGCTTGACGGGCCGGGCGAGTTCTAAATCTCTCTCGGGCTCGCTCCACCGCCTAATTCTCGAGCATTACTTGCTCGCAGAAGCAGGCGGCGGTAGCCCAAGCGCTCCCGCTTCGCACTACTGCCACAATCATGCTGCTGAGCGAGAGGACTCGCACCCCGATTGCTGCCACGTGGTCACGCCTCGAAACTTTAGACGTTAGCTCCTTTCTGATCCGATGCAGGTGGTCCCTAAAGCTCCCCTTATCAGAGATTAGCTGCGACAGTCGGTACGAGAGGTTTCCGTATCACCTTTCTGGCCAATCCTCCATGATGGGCCTTACCGCCGCTATGTGCTTGGTTGCCCAACTCGTTTCTTCTACTGCACCACGATGTCCTGGCGGAGCTGGGACTGCACGGCCTCGATTTCTCGAGGCTCAGGGTCTCGTTATGGAGTTCTGGCAAGGAGAACTGCCTCACTGACTCGAAGGAGATCGCGCGGTACGACCTGATGACCCTAGTGGCCATCACCCGCTGCGGAGTGCGCAGCATCCGCACACTTCTGGCTTTCAGGACCTCCGCCCATATGGGGCACCCATATAGGGTCATAGACCCCGCGAACCCCCCGTAGAGTCCTGTAGAAGTCATTGGCCCCCTCATATTGGGCGGCAGCTGTGGCCTTTAATTTGGGGCCAGACTTCGGACATGTTCTCCCAAGTCCCACCGGCCGTCGAGCACGAGCCCCAAATATTTCATTTGGGGCTTGATGCAGATGCGAGTGCCTCCCACTATGAGACTGGATCCCTCAGGTGGCTTGCTCCGAGGCCCATGAAACAACAGGGCCTCGGTTTTATGCAGAGCCACCTCGAGACCCAGCCGCCGGATCCGCTCCACGACTTGGGCAACCGCAGTCGTGGCCTTCAGGGTCGCTTCGCAGTACGCAGCCCCGCACTCCGCGCCGCCGTCACGAGCGTGTCGTCAGGTATATTATGTACCTATTTATTAATAAACCATATTTTCTTCCTTTCTTTCAAATGTCGATTTAAGTCTAAAGAAATAAGTAGAAGTTATAAAGACTGATAAATTTAACCCGACTTAGTGGTTGGTGGTGAACCCATTCCTAACTGAACCAATTTAGTTTAGCTGGAGGGTTTTAGTGGTAGTTTTTAGTTACTAATACACTTTAAAAAGAAAACAAAATATAATGAAAAGTGTAAAAAGAAAAATAACTGAAGTGTGAGACAGAAATGCGCGTAACGCTTCACTATTGAAGTTGGTACTAGACCTGATGAAATGTGCGGGGAAACTTAAAATATAGAGAACAATTATAAATCTATATTTCTAATAATTTTAAGTTTCTGAAGATCATCTCCAGCACTGCTGAAAATAATTTAGGTGATATAGGATCTCCTTGGCGTACACCTCTTTTAATAGGGAATTCGTTACCCGTAGATTCAAGTTTAACTTGGGCTGTGCTCGCTGTATAAACGTTTTTAATTATGCGTATGTATTTTGCTTGTACCCCTTGTCTTATTAGAGCGTCCCATTAAACTCGTGCTCCAGTGTGTCGAAAGCTTTGTTAAAATCAATAAACCCTATGTAATATGTCTTATTATATTCTTTATACTTCTGTAGAATTTGTCTTAGAGTGTGCATGTGATCTATAGTTGAGAATTGGCTTCGAAAACCAGCTTGTTACTTAGGTTGATTTTCATCTAATGTATTGGTAATTCTGTTTAATATAATTTTTTAAAATATTTTATAAATGTTGGACATTAAGCTGATCAGTCTGTAGTTCCCTATATCACCCTTGTCTCCCTTTTTGTGCAGCAAAATAATTGTAGATTTAGTCCAGTCTTCCGGGATGATCTCCGTTTCGAGAATTTCATTGAACAAATCTGTAAGTCTCGGTACTCGATACTCGGTACTGGCAACGTAATTTTTAGCAGTTCATTTGTAACTAAATCTGATCCAGGTGCCTTGCCTAGTTTTTGTGTTTCGATAGATTTTATAGTTTCTTCCTTTAGAATCGGTTTGATTTCCTCTTTATTTGTTGAAATATGTTCATTTATTACTTGTTCCTCTTTACGACTTTGGTATAAATTTTTGTAGTATTCTGTAGCGATTCCAAGTATTTCTGGTCTATTGCTGGTCTTTCTACCCTCTTTATTTTTCATATTAGGAATCCAGTCCTTTTTGTAATCCATTTCTTTTAACGCCTTCTTTATTCCTCCTGTTTTTTCTATATGTTTTCTCAATGTTGTTAATCTTTTTGATTTTCGTTCTTTTCTAAGTTGTTCGCTAATCTTTTTACTTATTTCTGTTATCTTGTGGCCATTGCTATTATAATTTTTTCCTTGTTGTATAAGTTGCTTCCGTTCTTGTAATAATTGCTTAATTTCCAATGATATCTCGGTCTTACTAGTCTTGTTTACTTTTTTGGTCTCTACTTTTAATTGGTTAAGCAATCTGGTGTATTTTTCTTGTGTGGATATATATTCTTTGTCTCCAACTTGCAGGGATATTTCAAGGTTGTTTAAAAGTAAATCAGTGCTTCCAATGCATTCAATGACTTTCATACTGTTGTGAAATTGTCGCGCTCTTTTAGCACGCGTCCCTGAAAGTTTTGCTCTAACCATCCTATGATCTGTTTTAAAATTAAAATTATTTAAAATAGACAAATCTTTAAAAACTTTTATATTGTTCGACATAATAAAGTCAATCTCATTTTTATACTGGCCATTAGGAGAAAGCCATGCCCATTTCTTTGATGGTTTCTTCTTATAAAAACTTTTTATGATGTTTAGTTTATTTTCAATAGCAAAGGATATTAGTCGTGAGCCGTTCTTACTTCTCTTGCCAAATCCATGATTTCCTATGATAAGTTCTTCTCCCCTTTTTTGTTTGCCAATCTGCCCATTAAAATCGCCCCTAACGATTATATTTTTGGATGCATTTGCAATGGTGGATTGGAGGTCTTCATAGAATTTTTCTATTTTTGTGATATCTTCTTTTTTATTTGATTCTGTAGGGGAATATGCCTGGACTATAGACCATACTTGTTCTTCCTCACCATCTACACGTAATTGAATGTTGAGAATTGCAATACGTTCCGAAATTCCTCTTAGTTCTTGTATGTTTTTGGCAAGGTTTTTGCTGACTATGAATCCGACTCCATATAATCCGGGCGTCTCCCCTGTGTGGTGTAGAATGTATTTCCCGTATTCTTCTATTCTTTCAATTATGTCCCATTTAATCTCATCCAATGCTAATTCCAGTTCTTGCAGTTTTTCCATGGTTCCTAGTGTTAAACAATTTATAGTTGCTATATGTATATCGTTATATTTCTCTTTGCCGTTATCTTTTATCTTTAGAGGGTCGTGGTCATTTTCCCCCACGAAGACCAATCGGCTTGGGGGAGGTTTATTGTTTCGAGTTTGGTTTTCTACATTATTTTGTTGTGTTATCCGGTTGCCGATAGCTAATTGTTATTGCCTATTATCTGTCGTACAGGAAGAGAGAGAGTTGGATCTGCCCCTCAAGAGATCAAATGCGTTACGTTTAATATTTTGTGTTGGCATCCGGACATGTTGTCTTTTTGCTAGTGTATTATCTCGTGGCGATGAAGATATTTCTCTCTTGCTTTTATCATTGGTAGTATTATTTTCCTTTACTATAAGCTTATCGTATTTGAGATATGCAAAATTTCCTTTCATTCTTTCTTCTTTCAATTTAGTTTGTAACATTTTTCTTTTCTCCAGGACTTCTTTAGAATAATCCTCTGTGATATAGATATCCTTTAGATTTTTCCGACCTTTCATTATCTCATTTTTCTTCCATGAATTGACAAAGGAAAGAAGAACAGGTCTCGGCTTTCCGTCTGGGCTTTTCTTTCCAATGCGATGAATATTGTTTATTTCAAAAACCTCAATGTTAACATTTAAGTCTTTATTGAATACCTTCTTCGAATCCTGTAATAGTCCCGAATTAGATTCTTCTTCCTCTTTCAATCCAAAAATAATTATGTTATTTTTTTTCTTATCTCTTTTCAAATGTTCCATCTCTTTCTCAAGGTTTACTATTTTTATCTTCAAATTTTTATTTTCTTCTACAATAGGCTTTATTTTTTCATCCATTTTTTCCATGATTGAATTAGTTATAGACTCTTGCAATTCGACCGTTTGTTTCTGCATTTCCAATTTCATTTTGTCAAATAGAATTTGAAATTGTTCTTCCATGTTAAAATTTTAACTAAGGTAGGATATAAATTTGTGTTGGCAACACCGTTGTGATGAATGACACTGGCAGTGACTGTTAGTGACACTTGCACTATGACGTTTCTAATAATAAGCTATTAATGCACCGTATACTTTGTCAAATTTCTAACCTCAATCTGATAGTTGTTGATTCCTATTTAATTGTAATCTGTTTTATTTCACGTTAATTGCACCAGAGTCAATGTTTACTCCAATCCACAGAACTTATATTGTGTTTTCCACTATTCACCGTGACCAAATATGTCGCAATTGTTTTTAATCACAATTATGTTTGAGGACTGCACAACAACGATGTTTACGCTTCGAACACCGGAACCGGAAAAAAAAAAGGTTTAAATATAAATGGTGAAAATCTTAACCATCTACGTTTCGCGGACGATTTGATTTTGTTCTCAGAGGACGCAAGAACCCTGGGAATAACGTTACAGCAACTATCTGATGAAAGCATTAAGGCTGGCCTGACAATGAACTTAACTAAAACCAAAATTATGACGAATTCCCAACAAACAGTAAACTATCAACATATAACAGTAAATAACGAACAAATAGAATATGTAAATGAATATATATATTTGGGCCAACTTATATCTACAGAAGATTGCATGAGTAAAGAAATAGAACGAAGAATAACTAATACTTGGAAACGGTTTTGGTCACTTAAGGCAATAATGAAGGATAAAGGTATGCCAATGAACGGAAAAAAGAAAATATATGAAATGTGCATCATGCCATGCTTATTATACGGATGCCAGACATGGGCGTTAACAGAACTACAAGAATGTAAATTAAAAGTATGCCAAAATGGAATGGAAAGGAGTATTTTAGGTATAAAAAGAAGAGATAAAGTAAAACTACAAGAAATTAAAAACAAAACAAAATTTAAAAATGCACACACTGTCTACAGACAACTTAAATGGCGTTGGACAGGACATATGTTAAGAGAAAGTAAAGAGAAATGGACTAAATTAATAACCAAATGGTATCCAAGGGATAGTAAAAGAAATAGAGGCAGGCAAACCAAAAGATGGGAAGACGACATTAAAAAGATTGCTGGTCCGGTATGGACACGTCTAGCGAGAGACAGGAACGCATGGAAATCTTTAGAAGAGGCCTTTGTCGACAGACAAGCTGTTTCACACAAACATCCAGTTGCCGATCACTCAAATTCAAACTATAATAATTGATAAAATTAAATTAAGTTTTAGTTTTTAGCAAGTAGGCATGTATTAATTTCTAAGGAAAGAAACAGCAATAAAGGCTATTTTATTTATTTTACTTATTTATTTTATTTATTTCTAATAATTTAACTTAAAGAGTAATGTTAGTAATAAACAAATTTTAATACTTATTCAGTTAAATTTGACACACTTCCGGATTTACGATAGAGATGAAATTTTCCAATGCTACTATTTAATAAAATCTAGTTTTTAAGAAAAGAAAAATTATGACTATTTGTCTGTTAGTTTTGCAGTTTGGTAGAACACGGGTATGATTAACATCCATACTATAAATCATCACTCTATAACAAAAAGGTGATGAATAAAATATAGTATCTTGAAAATACACAGATTTACTTACGTATTTAGATGTTGATTAAAAGATAGTTGATTAAAGACTCATAAACATTTCGTAAGTAATATCATCACGCTATTACATTAACGAACCGGGCAGAATTTATTTCGATGTTACATCTAAACTATCTACTAACTATAAAACATAAATAAATGGTAAGCATAACGATGAAACAACTTATTACTCGTGTTGGGATTAATACCTACTGCAGAAGTAAACATACCTTGCCTATTCCGAACTTAACGCAGACGAATTCGCGGTCACCAGTTAGTTTTAAAATATTAGTAGGAAGTAGGATTCTGAACCTATTTAGAGGGTACGGGTGTGATGTGATATTATGTAATTGCGTAAACAGTGCTTAAATATGTGTTTGCAGCAATCGCAGTTACTTTGCTGACACATATTGTTCAATATAAGTCATAAATTTCGTTGTATGTTTCCGATTCGATCTTTACGGAATTTAGATGGATTTCAAATTAACCTCTTACGAACTAATAATAATTTTGCCAATCTGTTAACAGCGCGCATTCGTGTTTTTGTAATTCAAATTTCATGCGGTTATCAGAATACAGCATAGCTCGACGCACTGCGCAGTTTTTCTGCGCACTACTTCAATACATGTGGCTACAAATAATTTTGAGACTAATACATTTTATGACGCATTATAAAAATAAAATATTAAAGGATTCTCAGTAAATGTTCAAATATTTAAATTAATTATATTCCATGTAGTTATATTGTACAAACTTGCAAAATCTACACATATTGACTCATAATAACCTAATGAATGAAAGCTCATGCCACTAGGAATCATTCATTCAGTATATCAGACATATTTTCTGAATTTACCTGTACCTACTATTAGACTTGACAAATTTCACATTACTAGTGTGAAGAAACCTGTATCCATTGCAATCTGTCCGTTCATCCATATCAAGGAGGGAAAGAGAAACTAATTGTTTGTACCATTGCTGCTGGCGCTCATGCGTCGTGGTTACCACATAACATAAAGTGGTGCTGGCTCCACTACCACCCCCAATAATAACAAAAAAATCTATAGAGTACAGACGGACGGACGGATGAGTAGCCCTCGAGGGCAAAATGCTGAATTGAAATAAAACTGAATAATTGTGAGATTTTAATATTACATGTCTCGGAATCGATATTGGATAACTTTTTCTTCTTTTAGTAGTTATTTATAACAAAAATTAAATAACTTAGGTTCCATTTTTGTAGTTCAAAATATTGTCCCTCGGAATTTTCATGGTCTTCAATAGAATTTTTTTCTTGTCTACACTACAAATAGAAAAATATATATATGTCGGAAAGTAATTTATAATACATTTTATTTCTTGATAATAATTTCATAAAAAATACTACCATATACTTAAATGTACTAGAAATAAACAGATTCAGATTCTTACCTGCTTTGAAGTGGAACTTGGATTTGGAAATACAAGTCATGGTTATACCATTTTACACACATTTATTTCAGAGGTACACTAAATTTATACATTACGACATTAAACATAATTTAAAATATGTATGTATTCGTTTGGGTGCTCCTTTTGTCGCTCCTCATCGCTGCCACTGTGGAGAAGCAGTCGACAGCCTTGGGCATCACGGCCTATCATGTGCAGGAGCGCAGGACGCATGTCACGTCATGCACACCTAAATGATATTATCCGCCGGGCTTTTGTTAACGCCAGTGTTCTAACCTTGCTTGCCCTGCTGGTTTGGTGCGCAACGATGCTCACCTACTAGATACATCAATATGACAAATATTGATGTATCTTTGGGTTTAAATTTGATAAGTTCATAGCTGCCAACTATTGATTTAATTTAGTTTTCCACGCCAAATCAAAATTACGCCAGTCAACACAGCATCGTTCATAGTTACGTCAGAAGGCAATTTTTCACATGATTTGGTATCGAACTTTTGGTTGCACGTATTACATTGGAAATAAAAGACAGACTTCAAACCAACAAGCTTCTCTTTTATAATTTGCATGTTCCTTAATGTTCAACTTAGGCCCTGATCACAAAGTGTTTTTTCAAAAAAAAAGCGGCCAAGTGCGAGTTGGACTCGCCCATGAAAGGTTCCGTAGCAGCAAGTGAAATGTTTATATTTGAGGTGATTGAATGAAAGGTAAATTGCGGTTTACAATTTATGACGTATTAAAAAAAACTACTAGATCTCGTTCAAACCAATCTTCGGTGGAAGTTTACATGGAAATGTACATCATATATTTTTTTAGATTTATCATTCTCTTATTTTAGTAGTTACAGGGCACACTTTTAACGACTTTGGAAGTGCCTCTCGCGTAAACTGTTCAGTTTAGAAAAAAAATATATTAGAAACCTCAATATCATTTTTGAATGGTTTTTCAAGGGTTTCTAACACGTAGGGTTTCATGAATTTTTTTTTATGAGTTTCAATTCTAAGTATGGGGACCCCCAAAATTTATTTTATCTTTCTATTTTTGTGTTAAGATCTTAATGCGGTTCACAGAATACATCTACTTATCAAGTTTCAACAGCATAGTTCTTATAGTATCGGAAAAAAGTGGCTGTGACATACAGACAGACATAACGAATCTATAAGGGATCCGTATTTTGCCATTTGGCAACGGAACCCTAAAAAGTAATTCAAATCTACAATTCTACGAGCCTCAATTCGAAATGGTGGCGTATTAAGAACAATTAGCTTTACAGGTTGAAATGAACATTGCTATACACAAAATGATATAAAAAGAAAATACTTTGGTCATTAATAAGAACGATTAAAAATGTATATGACGGAGTTATGCCCGTGCATATATAAATCGTTTTGTGCACCTATTTAAAATTAAATAGATTATTGAATTAACATTGTTATTTATAGGACTTGTAAGGAAATCATTCAATAAATTGTTTACCTTTTTCGTCTTACTTCGCAGCGAGCAATCCACTTAGTTTCTGTTCGGCCTATCTTACTCGTTTATGAAGCTCAGCTTCTTTCAGCAAACACTTTTGTTATATCTAAAGATTTGAAGAACCTTTCGTAGAATATTGCAAAACATAAATGAAGCCTTAACTATTTTATCTTACTATTAAGTTACAAAAATGATTAAATCTATTTTTTTGGTTAGTCCTTCAATTTGACCGCACACCGCCTGATGGTAGGTTGAAGTGGAGTCCAAAAAGTAGTGGCAACCATTTCCATTTTCATTTTGCCCCTAGAACGGCGGACCCCACCTTCACGGCCTTGACAGATACTTTTTCACGCTCCGCTTAAACAACTCGGGATTGTAGGAAAAATTACAGGAATAACAACAACACAAAAATATTTGTAAAACTTGAATACTGAAAAGTATTCAACTCTGATTTTGAGCTGCTACGAGTTGCGATAACTTTACGCGCGTAAATTAATTTGCATTTACAATTGAGTGCTCACGCGACGACTTACACGCGAACCAGTATCCAAGTGACAGACATAAAACTGAAATAATAAGGCAATTTTTAACTAACGTACATGGTACACAAAATATGTACAACCAACAGTTGCGTGCAAAATTTGCACTTTAGAGCCCGAGGTGCACAAATTGTTTTTGATTCGTACGTCAGCTTTGCTACTGTCCTACACTTTCTCCTCCTGGCGTTTAATATCTTAGCTTTTACGGGAGTGACTGGACCTCTCAACCCTGAGAGTAAACCTACGCTAGAGCCTCATCCGTTGTTCAGCAAGTGCACCGACTAGCCTAGGTGAAGTTAGTTGGGCCTCAAGGATTTTGGAAATCCGTCTACACCACCTTTTTTTTTTTTTTAGCGTGTGGAAACCCCCACGGGCTTCACCCCATCGGTGCTGACGATGGGGTGGGCGTTTCGGAATCGGACCGACTAAAACCACACGGTGTCCTTCCCAAGTGTCCATTGCCGGGCACCCCGGGTAAGCCCTCGAAAGGATAACCCCAGGGTAAAAAAAGCATAGTATAAGACAAAAATGTGTTAATTCTGACAAATACAATAAAATTACAAATAAGCAATTTTGTGCAAAGAGTTAAAGCTAAATCTTTGTTATTTCACTTCTTCACGCACTGCGGACACCGCAATTATGCGATTCGGCATACTGTGAATCAGAATTTTGAGCCCATGTTGGGATATCTCCTCTATCAAATCAGATTTAAGTAAACAAGTGTGATTGGTGGCAGATTTCAAGTTTATCACACCATGCAAATTCATCCCAAGCATACAGTACGGCTTAGACAATAAACATCTCCACATTTGTCCACTGAACAAGTTTTTCTCATCAATTTTCAATTTTTCGACACATGTGACTAGGACGTTCTAACGCACGCACGAAGCACGATCTAACTTGCGCTTTATAAGAGTTGACAGCTATTCTGGTTTGAAGTACCATCGCACCTTCTACAGAATGACAGCTCATTGAGGAGTTATCTGCCTTCATAGGCCAACTCTTGTCTAGACCTGTCAGCAATCATAGTTACGTACTTCATACCTCGGCAGAAGAGCTTAGGCTCGCCGTGGCGGAGGCTGGGGACTGCTCCCCGGACACAGTTAAGGCCGGAGCTATACGCTTCGGCCGCGGTGGACAGGGGGCTGCAGTTGTCGGCTGCCATATCGCGGCGGCTCAAAAGGTTGCCGACGGGCGGAGCCTCCGATTGGAGGCTTCCTGAGGGCGCAGGCACGGCTCCTGCAGGTCCCGACCGGCCAGGCACTTCAGGTGCCTGTCGGTGGGCCATGTGGGGATCACTGCACGGCGGAAGTGACGGCGGGTGACCGTTGCTTCCGCTATGGCTAGCTCGGTCACAAGCCGGCACATGTGGCGCCCCGCTGCACTGTTTTAGGTGTGCGGGAGGCAAGCCGGCTGACCACAGGGTTGGCGGCAAGGCCTGCGCCGGAGGGGAGCCGAAGCCGGGAGGCTGGCCTTCCGCCTCCAGTTCGCAGCGGGATGCGGAAATGGAGGTCCCATAATGGATCCTCAACTCCGCATCCTGCAGGTAAACGTGGGCCACGGTGCCCATGCTCAGGACCTTCTGCTCCAGAGCATGGCACAGTGGGCCATAAATGTCGCCGCTGTTGCCGATTCATACACCCACCGGTTCCTCGGGCCTGCCCGGGAAACCGCGCTTGACGGCACTGGTGCACAATCCCGCTGCCGGCAGCCCCCCCTTGCCGTCGTTGCAAGGGGACCTGGCTGCGTAGCGGTGGTGGTTGGGGAAATAGCGGTCGTGGCTACTTATTTCACGATGAACCGAGACATAGCTGACTATGAGCAATGGCTCCGTCAGCTGACAGTCGTGTTCAATGCCTGCCACCCCCGCCCGGTACTTGTGCTCGGGGACTTCAACGCCTGGTCGTAGCCCTGGGGTTCCCGACACGATAGGGGCCGGACAGGGGATAGAGGCAGGGCACTGGAGGGCTGGGCCGAACGACTCGGTCTAGAACTCCTAAATCGGGGAGCAATGGGCACGTTTGTGACCTCGAGGGCCAGCTCAATCGTGGACATCTCGTTCGCGAGCCCCTCGTTGACGCGAGGTGTTCAGGGCTGTGGCGTCGTTTTGGGGAAGAAGACAAGTCGGATCACCGATACATTCGGTTTGACTTGTCCCCCCCCCCCCCGCGAACGACGCGCCAGTCATACCGGCTCCACCCGAGCCACGTTGGGCACTTAACCGACTAGATCGGGAGCTCCTCCTGGAAACCGCCATCGTACAGGCCTGTCAACGTAGACGATGAGGCGGAGTGGTTCCGGGAGGCCATGACCCGTGTCTGCGACGCGGCGATGCCTAGGGCTCCACCCTATAATCCGAGGGGTCAGGTCTACTGGTGGTCGTCGGAGATAGTGAGGTTCAGACGGGCCTGCGTGATCACGCAGCGCCGGTGAGCCCGATTCCGTAGGAGGCGTCGCCGCCCCGCAGATGCTGAGGCCCGAGAGGCGGAGTTGCACGAGGGATACAGGGAGCCCAGAGGTGCCCTACGAGCAGAGATAAGGCGGGCCAAAAAGGCGGCACACTGTGAACCGCTGGGGGCGGCCCTACCTAATGGTAAGGGGCAAACTGCGCCCCAAGGCCCCGCCGTTGACCCAGTGTCTCCAGCTGGAGCTGCTCGGAGGAGTTATTGGCTCCCTGTTCCCCGCGCGGGCGGTGGAACATATTTCACCGCAGATGACTCCGCCTCGGTCGCCCATGGAGCCCGACGTGGATGAGGCCGACGTGCCCGAGGTCACTTGGGTAAAACTAGAGCTGGCTGAGAGCCTAGCGCACCACCCCGGGATCCGACGGCATTCCAGGCCGAGCGTGGGTCCTAGCTCTAGTCGACGACGCTCTCGAGCCCCGACTGAGAGGGCTTCTCAGCGCATGTTTGGAGCGGGACCAGTTTCCGAAAGTGTGGAAGACGGGGAAACTGGTTCTCATCCGAAAAGAAGGGCGCCCGGCGGACTTGCCGTCCGCCTACCGGCCCATAGTGTTGCTCGACGAGGTGTGCAAACTCTTTGAAAAAGTAATTACGAAGCACCTCGTCGAGCACCTCTCAAGAGTGGGGCTGGACGTGAGGTGATATTGGCGGTGTCCCTGGACATCGCTATTCGACCCTGAAGGCCACGACCGCGGTTTCCCAAGTCGTGGAGCGGATCCGGCGGCTGGGTCTCTAGGTGGCTCTGCATAAAACCGAGGCCTTGTTCTTTCATGGCCCTCGGAGCAAGCCACCCGAGGGATCCAGTCTCATCGTCGGAGGTAATCACATCGGCATCAAGCCCCAAATGAAATATTTGGGGCTCGTGCTCTACGGCCGATGGGACTTCGGAGAGCACAGCCGAAGTCTGGCCCCCAAAGGGCACAGCTCTCGCTCTGGTGCGGCTGCTGCCCAACATGAGGGGGCCCGATGACTCCTGCAGGAGACTCTACGCGGAGATCGTGCGGTCTATGTCCTTGTAATGGTTTCCAATATGGGCGGAGGCCCTGAAGGCCAGAAGTGTGCGGATGCTGCGCGCTCCGCAGCGGGTTATGGCCATCAGGGTAATCCGCGGGTACCGCACGATCTCCTCCGAGGCGGCGAGTCTCCATGCCGGAACTCCGCCATGGTACCTGGAGGCGAGAGCCATTTCGCAACTATACCAGTGGTGAAAGGAGGTGCGGGAGCAGGGATGAAACCCCGAGCTTCGAGAAATCGAGGCCGTGCAGTCCCAGCTCTGCCAGGCCATCGTGGTTGAGTGGAAGGAACGACTTGGGTGACCAAGCGTAGGGCACGCCGCAATAGCGGCGGTAAGGTCCATCATGGAGGATTGGCTAGAGAGGCGACACGGAAGCCTCTCGTACTGACTGACGCAGGGGATTTCTGGGAAGGGGAGCTTCGGGGACCACCTGCATCGGATCAGGAAGGGGCCAACGCCTGAGTGCCATCACTGCGACGCGAGCGAAGACTCGGGGCTGCACACGCTGACGGACTTTCAGCAGCCATGGTCACGGGGATAAAATCCGTTCAAAATAGTTTTATTTGTGACATTCGCGAACTTCCGACAACTTGTCTAATGTTGGCAGTATGTACTTGAATTATAACTTTTTTTCAGTATTAAAAAAAACATTTTAAGTTTGCTAAAGAATTAGCGGGAAAACGAGATTCAATATAAATAAATACCTTTTTTTTTTTATGTCGGGCTTGAACCGACTAAAACCGCACGCCGTCTCGGGTCTACAGACGCCGGGGTGTAAGGTTGCCCATAGAGCATATCCCTCGCACCCCGACTGACCCTGGGCCATCTCCGCATTCGAGATGGCCCCCTCGGGTTTGGGAACCACGGTGTCCCCGTCTTGCCCCGGTTTGGGGGAGGGGCGCTAGTCGCCCCACCGTCCCGGCCTGCTTCTGCTGGGGTGACAGGCGGCCTCACCTGCCACCCCCAGGCCTGCGATCATGGAGGACGGAGGTCGTTGAGCGACCTCCGGCGCCTGAGTCGCCTGCGACGCGCGGCGAGCATGTTGCGGGCTCTGCGGGCCGGGAGAGTTCTGAACCTCTCCCGGGCGCGCTCCGCCATCTCCTTCGCGAGCATCACATGCTCGCAGAAGGAGGTGGCGGCGGCCCACGCACTCGCGCTCCGCACCATTGCCGCAATCATGCTGCCGAGCGAGAGGACTCCCACCCCGATGGCTGCCACGAGGTCACGCCTCGAAGCCTCCCACGCCGGGCAGTCCGCCAGCGTGTGCAGCCCTGAGTCCTCACTCGCGTCACAGTGATGACACTCAGGCGTTGGCTTCTTCCTGATCCGATGCAGGTGGTCCCCGAAGCACCCCTTCCCGGAGATCACCTGCGTCAGTCGGTACGAGAGGCTTCCGTGTCGCCTCTCTAGCCAATCCTCCATGATGGGCCTTACCGCCGCTATTGCGGCGTGCCCTGCGTTTCGTCGCCCAAGTCGTTCCTTCCACTCCACCACGATGGCCTGGTGGAGCTGGGACTGGACGGCCTCGATTTCTCGATGCTCAGGGTTCCATCCCTGCTCCTGCGCCTCCCTTCGCCACTGGTACAGTTGCGAAAGGGCTCTCGCCTCCAGGTCCCATGGTGGAGTTCCGGCAAGGAGACTCGCCGCCTCGAAGGAGATCGTGCGGTACCCGCGGATGACCCTGATGGCCATCACTCGCTGCGGAGCGCGCAGCATCCGCACACTTCCGGCCTTCAGGGCCTCCGCCCATATTGGGCACCCATACAGGGCCATGGACCGCACGATCCCCGCGTAGAGTCTCCTGCAGGAGTCATCGGGCCCCCTCATGTTGGGCAACAGCCACGCCAGAGCGAGAGCTGTGCCCTTTGGGGGCCAGACTTCGGATGTGCTCTCCGAAGTCCTATCGGCCGTCGAGCACGAGCTCCAAATGTTTCATTTGGGGCTTGATGTCGATGCGATTTCCTCCCACGATGAGACTGGATCCCTCGGGTGGCTTGCTCCGAGGTCCATGAAAGAACAGGGCCTCGGTTTTATGCAGAGCCACCTCGAAACCCAGCCGCCGGATCCGCTCAACGACTTGGGCAACCGCGGTCGTGGCCTTAAGGGTCGCTTCGCGGTACGTCGCCCCGCACACCGTCACGAGCGTGTCGTCCGCGTAGCACGTGACGGCGGCACCGCCTACGAGCTCACCGCGAAGCACCCAGTCGTATCCGATGTTCCACAGGAGCGGCCCCAGGACCGATCCCTGTGGAACACCGCACGACATTTCACGCCGACCGAGACCGGTCAAATACGCCCCGACTATGCGGCGGAGGTAGAGAGGCACTTCGTGATACACGAGCGCCTCCCTAATGCAACTCCAGGGCAAGGTGTTGAACGCGTTGGCGATGTCCAGGGAAACCGCCAACATCACCTCACCCCGGGCTACTGCATCCTCCGCCAGAGCCCTCACGCCCATGATGGCATCCACGGTGGAGCGCCTCTGGCGGAAGCCATATTGGCCATCCGCCAAGTCCGGCCCCACTCTTGAGAGGTGCTCGACGAGGCGCTTCTCAATTACTCTTTCAAAGAGCTTGCACACCTCGTCGAGCAACACTATGGGCCGGTAGGCGGACGGCGAGTCCGCCGGGCGCCTCTCCTTTCGGATGAGGACCAGTTTCCCCGTCTTCCACAGTTTCGGAAACTGGCCCTGCTCCTAACATGCGCTGAGAAGCCCTCTCAGTCGAGGCTCGAGAGCGTCGTCGACTAGAGCTAGGACCCACGCTCGGCCTGGAATGCCGTCGGGTCCCGGAGCGGTGTTTTTGGCTCTTAGCCTTCTCACCGCCAGCTCTAGTTCTACCCAAGCGACCTCGGGCACGTCGTCGTCATCCACGTCAGGCGCCATGGGCAACCGAGGCGGAGTCATCTGCGGTGGAACATATTCCAACGCCCGCGCTGCGAACAGGGAGCCAACAACTCCTCCGAGCAGCTCCGGCTGGAGACACCGGGTTAACGGCGGGGCCTTGGGGCGCAGCTTGCCCCTCACCATCCGGTAGGGCCGCCCCCAAGGGTCCCGCTCCAGCGTCTCCAGCAGCTCGCGGAAGGCGGCCTGTTTGGCCCGCCTTATCTCCGCTCGGAGGGCTCCTCTGGCTTCCCTGTATCCCTCGTACAACTCCGCCTTTCGGGCCTCCGCATCTGCGGGGCGGCGACGCCTCCTACGGAATCGGGCCCACCGGCGGTGCGTGATCACGGAGGCCCGTCTGAGCTGCGCGATCTCCGACGACCACCAATAGACCTGACCCCTCGGATTATAGAGCGGAGCCCTAGGCATCGCCGCGTCACAGACACGGGTCATGGCCTCCCGGAACCACCCCGCCTCATCGTCTATGCTGACAGGCCTGTACGATGGCGGCTTCTAGGAGGAGCTCCCGATCAAGTCGCTTAAGCGCCCAACGTGGCTCGGGTGGAGCCGGTGCAGCCGGCGCGTCGCTCGCAGGGGGGGACACGTCAAACCGAATGTATCGGTGATCCGAACTTGTGTCCTCCCCCAAAACGACGCGCCAGCCCTGAACACGTCGCGCCAACGAGGGGCTCGCGAACGATAGGTCCGCGATAGAGCTAGCCCTCGAGGCCACGAACGTGTCCACGGCTCCCCGATTTAGGAGGACTAGGCCGAGTCGTTCGGCCCAGTCCACCAGTGCCCTGCCTCTATGCCCCGTCGCGTCCCTTTCGTGTTGGGAACGCCAGGCATATGACCAGGCGTTGAAGTCCCCGAGCACAAGGACCGGACGGGGCTGGCAGGCATTGACGACGACGGCAAGCTGACGGAGCCATTGCTCGAATGCATCTTGGTCTCGGCTTGGCGTGATATAAGCAGCCACGACCGCTATATCGCCAACCGCCGCCACCACGCAGCTGGGTCCCCTTGCAACGACGGCAAGAGGGGGGCTGCCGGCGGCAGGGTTGTGCACCAGTGCCGCCGACCCATCCAGCGCGGTTTCCCAGGCAGGCCCGAGGAACCGGTGGGTGTATGGGTCGGCGACAGCGGCGACATTTATGGCCCACTGCGCCATGCTCTGGAGCAGAAGGTCCTGAGCACGGGCACCGTGGCCAACATTGACCTGCAGGATGCGGAGTTGAGGATCCATTATGGGACCCCCATCTCCGCATCCCGCTGCGAACTAGAGGTGGAAGGCCGGCCTCCCGGCTTCGGCTCCCCTCCGGCGCAGGCCTTGCTGCCAACCCCACGGTCAGCCGGTTTGCCCCCCGCTGCACATCTGAAACAGTGCAACGGGGCGCTACACGTGCCGGCCTAATGACCGGGCTGGCCATAGCGGAAGCAACGGTCATCCGCCGTTACTTCCGCCGTGCAGTGCACCCCCACATGGCCCACCGACAGGCACCTAAAGCACCTGGCCGGTCGGGCCTGCAGGAGCCTTGTCTGCGCCCTCAGGAAGCCTCCTACCAGGAGGCTCTGCCCGTCTGCAACCTTTTGGGCCGCCGCGATAGGGCAGCCGACAACTGCTGCCCCCTGTCCACCACGGCCGAAGCGTATCGCTTCGGCCTTAACTGTGTCCAGGGAGCAGTCCCCGGCCTCCGCAACGGCGAGCCTGAGCTCTTCTGCCGTGACGGAGTCGTCCAGGCCCGTAATGCGTACTTCTGCACATTTAATGGGCCTGGACACCCGGACGTCGGCTGCATCCAGCGACTCCCTAAGCCGAGCCGCTAGGGCGTCGGCTTTGGGGCCACTGGTGGCGCCGGGGACCTCGAGAAGCCGGGCTCCCGTCCGTGTGCTCTTGCACCGGACGCCCGGGATCTCGAGGGCCTTGAAGTCCACGTTGGCCTGTACTCTGGCCAACACCTCGGCATACCCCATGCCTCTCGACGCTGCCTCCGCCGTCAAAGTGACGACGACGGCCGTTGTTCGAGGGGCACGGAGCTTCCCCGGCGCTGCCTTCGCAGCGGCCGCGGCCCTCCTGGCCTTCTTGGCTGCCTTCCTAGCGGCCTTCCGCCTACTTTTATTGGCTCCAGCCACCTCCCAGCCCCCTTCCAATGGGGTGGAGGTAGCCGGAGCCACGGCTGGGGCTGAGGCTGGGGCCAGGGCTGGGGACGTCTTCCCCTTTCCCTTGCCCTTCCCCTTACCCTTAGTGGGAGGGGGATGAGGAGCTGGTACCGGCAAGGTCGCACCCACAGCCGGGCGGGTGGGGCCCTTCCGGGCTGCTGCCACGTAGCCGGCCACCGGTGGCGCCAGAGGCCAGGGTGTACCGGCCGCTCCGATTCCGTTCCCCCCGGATTGCAGCGGGATCGGAATCGGAAAGACACTCGAGGAGGTTACCCAACACACACTCCTATAAATAAATACCTTGTATAAATAGTGGTTAAAAATGGTTTCGAAAAGTGATTCCAGTGACATGGAGACTGGCAAAAGCTGTTGTTAATAATCTATTTCAAATTGTTCTAATTTTTCTTAAGATTTACCTATTAATCTGTATAAATGTTATGCTAGTTATTTAACCATTGTGTATACGTGCCCACAAATCACATACTTCAACGCATCACTTTTACTCACAAACATCCACACTAAAATAAATTATAATCCTAACTTAATTAATTATAACCTATTATATTATAACCTACTCAAAACCACACTATAACTTTACATACATGAGTACAATTGCCAACACTAAAATAAGTTTTTACATAATATTATACATAAATCTCTACACCAAATTACCTATTTATAATTCACTATTATTAATAAATACTCACATAAACGTACTGCTACATAAACACTATGAGCCCACATTTAATAAAACTTTTACACACTTTATGTGATTTTATACATGATATTGATGATACACAAATCTTTTCTAGTTTTAAAATTAGTCGGCCCGAACTATGTATCTCAAATCTTGGAGAAGTTAAAGACCAACTTACGATTATAAATCATAATATTAGGAGCATACAAAAAATTTTTGATAATTTCATAATTTTCTTAACAAGACTTAACTTTACACCCGACATTATAGTGCTAACTGAATGCAGGCTGAATGAAACTACACCTAAAGTAAAATTGAACGGCTACGAGTGTCACTATTCAAAGAACTATATAAATCAAAATGACGGTCTTGCTATACTGTACAAATCAGAACTGAAAATTACAATCAAAGAGCCGCTGTTTAGTGAAGGCAATTGCTTAATAGTTTATGTTGGTGTCGAGGTATCAATTGTGGCAATATACAGATCACCCTCGTTTCGTAAAGTACATAGGTTCTGTGAGTCGTTGAATCGTGTGCTGGAAACATTGAAAACGGCTACCTGTATTGTAACTGGGGACGTAAACATAGACATCAGTGTTAATCCACGAGACGGAAAAGCAGCCAGTATCTATCTTGATACAACCGGGCATCATGGTTATTACCCAGGTCATCAATACATAACACATGACCACACATGCATCGACCACGCTATGATAAAAACCTCGCAACCAACGAAAGTGATAGTTTGTGAAAGTAGATTAACTGATCATGACACTGTGGTAATAGGCACTAACCTCACAAACATCACACAAAAGACGTCTTCTGGTAATAGTGTTAAACAACAGGTTAAGATTGACTATACTAACCTGATGAATGAAATTGAGAGAGATATAGACTGGAGTAGTATTCTTCACCACAGCGACGTCACAGAAGCACTAGATGATTTTACAAATAAGCTGAGTCAAAGCATAAAGAATCACTCTCAAAAAGTTAATCTACCTAATTCAAAAACCATTCGGAAACCATGGATGACCGAAAATCTTCTAAAATGTGTACGAAAGAGAGATACATTACATTATGAAGCTAGAAAGCAGGAAAGTAGGAATGATTGCAGGATACAACAGCGCTACAGAACTTATAGGAATTACTGTAATAATATTATACAAAATCTAAAAAATGCGCATGATTTAAAACTATTGGAACGTTCGAAAGGAGACAGTAAAAAGACATGGTCAGCAGTTAAAAATATTTGTAGCATGGGACTTAAGACAAATAAAAATTATGACCTACTTACCAAGCATCAGAACCCAGTTACCTCTCTTGATAAGGTTGACAGATACTTTGCTGATGTAGGCGAGCAGCTTGCTAAAATGAACTTGCAGAGATTAAATACCACAGAAGGTGAATTGGTCAAGATGGTTCCAACGCTGAACAAGATAAGTGTTGACACTCGGGACTCATTTTTCTTAAGTCCAACAGATGAGTATGAAGTTGCCCATGTAATAATGTCCTTAAAAAGTAACTCAGCACCTGGTTCAGCCAAGGAGTATCTTACTGCACCTATAGTATGTTAATGGGTGCAGTTCCTGATAAATTAAAATTTGCCAAGGTGTGCCCTGTACACAAGGCAGGGGATACTTCTTTGGCTTCTAATTACCGACCCATATCACTGCTGTCATCAGTATCCAAAATATTGGAGAAGCTGATAAACAAGAGACTGATGCATTACCTGGAAAATAAACTTTCAGACTCCCAACATGGTTTTCGAAATGGCAGGTCAACGGAGGATGCTGTCACTAGCTTGGTTGACTTTGTAGTCACCAAACTGGATAGTGGAGTGAGGTGTGGGGGTATCTTCCTTGACCTAGCCAAGGCCTTCGATACCGTATCTAGGCCTATACTGCTTCGGAAACTAGAACATGTGGGTGTCAGGGGCACTGCCCTGGACTGGTTTGGTTCCTATCTTACTGACCGAGTACAAAAGGTCTGTCTAGGTGACTTCCAAAGTCCTGTTGCAACTGTAGGATATGGAGTGCCCCAGGGTCCTTGGCCCCACGCTCTTTCTCATATAGAGGTAACACTTGGAATGATGTATGCAAGCACGCTGAAACGGGTATGCAAACTGTCTCTGACTGGCTCAGCCATAATTTATTAACTTTGAATACAGAAAAAACTAAAATGATAAACTTCCGAGTCACCGAAAGAACGAAGCCTCCAAAAGACTATAAAGTCAGGCTCCACACCTGTCACACTGGAAGCCAATGTGTTTGTGCCTCATTCAATGAGGTCAGCCACATAAAATACCTAGGTGTTATCATTGACAGGCGACTAACATGGAGTGAGCAATGTAGGAGTTTGACTTCACGGGTAAGGAAATTACTACACATTTTTAGGAGACTAAGATCAGTAGCCGATAACAACCTCTTGCATACGATATATTACTCATTGTGTCAATCAATATTAATGTATTGTGTTATCTCTTGGGGGTCGGCAAAGAAATGTCAGATGATTGGGGTGGAGCGAGCACAGCGAGCTATTCTCAAAGTCATGTACAACAGAAGAATGCGGTACCCAACAACTCAATTGTACCAAGATTCGTGGGTGCTAACTGTACGTCAGCTTTACATTCTGACCATTACACTTCAATTCCATAAAATAGCATATTCTTCTGTTGTGACTGATGAACGTTCCAGAAGGAAGCCAACATGGAGGAGGCGCACATGTAGGCTGGATTATGGAAAAAAAGCATTTGAATGGATGGGACCTAAGTTGTATTCAAGAATAAACGAAAGATTAAACCTACTTGGGATTTCTAGACATGACTGCAAGATGATGATAAAATATTTATAAAATAACATCAAATAAATCACGATAGAATCCGTTAAAAATAGTTTTATTTCAATATTAGACAAGTTTTGAAAATCGAATCTATTGGTTACATTGTAATCGAGTTGGCCATGAGATGTGCATTTAGGCGGCCATGTAAAAAAAAGCGTCATGATATTAAGGCGTTATGACGTAATTAAATTATCATGGACTCCATGGCAAAATTTAAAATTAAAAATAAAATACTTTCCACCCTAGGGATGCAATAAGTTACTTTCCACCCGGCTATCTACCCATGAAAATTAAACTGTCCGAACAGGAGAGATGAAAAAACTATTTGAGGTGGGGTAGTAAAGCTTCTTACAAAATTTATTAATAACTTTCGGTATTCAAGTATTTAACTATCAAACTTTTACTCATCCTACCGAAATTCAACCGCTGGACCTATTTTCTACAATGTTGTTTTTATCACATCCGGGGTTTATCAGTTCGTGGGAGGGAGGGAAATGCCTGGTCTGATGAAAGAGTAGGAAGATGGTCATAGAAACTCCTAAACTAAATAAGATAAACCTTCCTAATTTTGACTCATTTATTTTGTCTTGGTAAATACCCTGGTGTCTGTTTGGCGAAGGTGTATGATGTCCAAGGTCTGAAGATGGAGACGGTTGTGTACCTTTGTCTGGTCTTGTAAAGAACTCTGGTGTTACATGACATTTGAAAATAAACAATTTAATAAAAAAAAACTTAAATGAAGCTTTTATAAAAAATATCAGTTGTACCAAATTGTAAATAATAATTATATGTGCCAATTTCAAAAGCTGGTAGCGCAATTGGAATACAGAGAAAATACATGCGCTATACAAGCATGCGATGCAAGTTTTAGATAATCTCTTCACAAATATGAAACCGTTTGCAGAAACATTGCAGGTTACTTTATTCTTTTGGCCATTTTACAAAAGTCTTAATTTTTGGTCTCAAATCTTAATTTTTGCCTTTTCAAACGGTTTAGTATTTGTGAATATATTATCTACAACTTGGTATATCGTCGTTGTCGAAGGCCAATCGAAAGTATTGAAAAAATTCGAAAAGAAAAATAGGTGGAAAAGGGCTATCACACCTTGTGGTTTATGTGTTTAGTTGGGATCTCAGGAATAAGAAACCGGTTATAATTGCTGGTCCTTGGATTTTACATAGTCATAAACTGCGCCTTTAGCGCCTGCACAATGTGCTTGTGCACACTAATGTGCTTATTTCACATTCAAGGTTTAGTTTTAAATCGTACAATCATTATACGTTACTTGACTGTGTAGATTTCATATTATTACATTGTTTATTTGCCATAGTTAGAGAAATATTTTTTCTTTTGTTTACAGGGGTGCCGGTGGGGGAGGCATGTTCGGCGACGTCAATATATCAGCTATTTTGGATTCGTTTAGCATCAGCTATGACAAAAGAGTAAGACCAAACTATGGAGGTAAGTGATGTGTTGTATATGAAGATTTTGATTGATCAAGATCTAAGATAATAATTTTACTTTTTATATTGTTGATGGAAAATATTAATTTTATTCTAATGAAAATAATAATAAAAGAGTAGTTTTCAAAAGCCACCATTTGAGTAAAGTTTTTAAGAGTGAAACTACATGTAGATTTTACCTCAAGAAAATTTATGAAAGCACTTTAAAAAGTGCTGTATAAGTTTTACAAAATTGTCAGTAAAACAAAAGATTGACCGCGATAGTTTTGTGTTTGAACTCTATGGAATTTTATCAAATTCGACAGGCACCAATCGTAGATTCCAGATTCACGTTCCGCTCTTTAACTTGTACAAGATTAAAGCACACTTGTACGAACACTTTATAACAATGTTGTTTATTAAAAAAATATTTTTAACTCACTTTAGAGCTCATTGCGGTTATTCAGATACACAGCTCCTATGATAGAAAACCTAACACTTGTTATGTGTTGTGTATTGTGTCGTTTTCAGGACCACCCGTGGAAGTGGGGGTTACCATGTACGTGCTCTCCATCAGCTCTCTGTCTGAAGTGAAAATGGTACCTTATTTTCAAAACAATTTTAAAGACACAGCGCATAGATAGCAAGATTTAATCCCTTAGCATAATCACCAGCATTAAACCGTTCATCGTAGCACCCGTGTCCACGGTTCGATTACATCCGATCGCTATAGACGTGAACGTGACATACATGAACTGGGCGACCCGCGCGTCCTTAATTCACGTGTCGCGTGGCTCACGCTGGTGCATGGCCGGCCTGGGAGCGTATCCACAGCCGTCGCTCAGCATGCCACGTGTACCAGTCTAGTTTAAAATGTCCGTCACATGCACGCAACCCGCGCCTCTCGCGTCCCCTCCGCTCCACTCGCAAGGCGATGGGGCACGTCACCGTCCTCTGGTTTGGTTTTCACGGCGCGAGGTGCGCGCGCGACTCACGATTGGGCTTGATTACAGGTCCGCCAGTGGAGGTGGGCGTCACCATGTATGTGCTCTCTATCAGCTCCGTCTCCGAAGTGCTCATGGTACTCGCCACTGTCAGCTCACGCTTGTCTCGGTCGCTCCGGCCGCGCGCTGCGCCGCTGCGACCGAGCAGCCCCAGACACGAGGCTGCGAGCATGTCCGCGTTTGGTGGAGCAGATCGCCCTTTGTCCGCCCACTTGCTTTCTTATTATGTTTCCTGGTTAACTCGTTCAAGTCGAAGGAACAAAATTAAAAAATGAGATCATAATAAGAAAAGCAACCCGTTAAACCTTGAAATTACCCAGTTGTGTCCTGCAGTACTCGTAACTCCAAAGTTGCTGCAATGAGAAGTGATGACGTCTTTGTGAGTGTGTGTGTGATTTTTATTTCGGGTATCTAATATTTATAATTTATTTTCGTTATTTGTAAATATTCATTATAGTGCTTTAAAACCAAAATAATATATAAACTTACGATAGTTATCGCACCAAAAAAAATAGTTTAATATAACTTAGAAATCTACGACATCATCACTTTAACTACTTGGTTTGACGTGGAAAACCAGTTTGATTCAAGGATTAACATTTGATTGACGTGCAATGAAGTCAATCCTAACTAAAGAAGGAGATATAAAGATAAATTAAAACGTACATGAAATGCATTCAAGCTCTATGGATTTGCGATGACTGTATCTCTCTTATCGTGACTCATTTTGTAGTTCGTTGTGTATGTACGTATTATGTGTATTTACTGAAATATGGCCAATATAATTGTAACTTTCTATTCTCTCCAGTGACTTGGAACATCGATACTATCTGACCTTATCTTATTCGAGTATTTCATGAGTTTTACAATTTTTAACAAACCCTCACCCCGTAAAAATAAACTAAGGTTTTAGGTCAGAATATGAAACTGAATTCGGTTTTCCAATATGTCAAACTGAGTGAGCTTGCTAGGCGTATGTTTGGGTGAAGAACCCTGAAGTGGAAACCAAATCAAGGTTGGGAAGGTCACATTGAGACGTGACCCATGGCCCAGGGTGGAGAGGTTGCCTAATTTACAATTTGCAATCTCTCGATTCGACCTCATTAATGAACGTTAATTTATTTCACAAACCTGGTCCAAACTTTATTGGTGGCAACTTGTATACGTGCCGGCTTGTTAGTTTCAATTAAGAGACGAATACCTCCATCGAGCCGTGGGTGTCTGCCTGCGCCACTACCCACTCACCTTGCCCTCCTCTGTCAACTAAAGCACCCACCTCCCTATTCATTCTTAGATCACACCTGTGTTCTGTTACTAGGCTTCATGTCACAATCACACTCTCTGCACATTTTGTTTATTTTCATAATTGTTTAAGCTTACCGCTCAATTTGTCTATTCGATGTAGTGCAGTGTCTGTTACATAATATTCCGAAGTGTTGTTTTTCTCCAAATTCACGGGAATTATGCTTCGTCTTACTATGTTAACCAGTAAAGTTTTATTTATTTAGTCTCTTATGCACAATTGACGCAGTATGAATAAACTGCTACATTTTGTAGGGCGGGATCCCTCAATATAGCATGCAGATGTTAGTTGTATTGTAATAATATACTTATATGATTTGAAATATTGTACTTTTGTACTACACAGAAACCATAATACTGAAAACTATACGAAAGTATCCGTTAATAGGAAGAAAGAGTTCCTACTACACAAATTTAAATTATATAAAGCAAGCACATCACATGTAAAAATGATTTCACGAGAAAGTATCAAAGTGTCTAGTCGGAACTATAATTCCAAGTTAATTGCTCATGTAATATTTTCATGAAATCCTATTGCTGTTGTCTATTTTGGATCCGTAGAGAAAATCATCCAAATTTAACTGTACTGATTTTCGTTTTCTCAGGACTTCACTTTGGATTTTTACTTCAGGCAATTCTGGACTGATCCCAGATTAGCATACAAAAAAAGAACTGGCGTGGAGACATTATCCGTTGGCTCTGAATTCATAAAGAATATATGGGTGCCTGATACATTCTTTGTAAACGAAAAGCAGTCTTATTTCCATATAGCAACGACTAGCAACGAATTCATACGTATACACTATTCTGGCTCTATTACCAGGAGTATCAGGTATGTTTTTCTTTATGTCGGTATCAACAGTTCCTTTTAAAAGTTGACAGATTATAATGTCCTTTATCTATTACTCGCTTTTGCCCGCAGCTTTACCCGCGTGGAATATGGTTCCCGTTCCCGTTTGCCATGGGATCTTATTCCAGGGATAAAAAGTAGCTTATGTATTATCCCTGACTATAATCTATTCCTGTACCAAATTTCGGGCAGATCCATTCTGCGGTTTTGGCGTGAAAGAGTAACAAACATCCACACATCCATACTCACAAACTTTCACGTTTATAATATTAGTACAATTATTTCATATAGGTCTTGTTATTAAATATACTACTTTTAATTTTTACAGGTTAACGATAACGGCGTCATGTCCTATGAATCTCCAATATTTCCCAATGGACCGTCAACTATGTCACATTGAGATTGAAAGTTGTAAGTATTTAATTTATTCAATTTTTTCAATGTGTTTTAAGTTGTGTGTTTAACCATTACTTTGTACAATAATTGTGAATCACTAACGTCTCTAATAGTACAATATATTATTGATTTAGCTAAAGTGTCAGAGTGTTCTGTACAGGCGCACGCTTTATGTGTCCGTTGTAAACAATTGAAGAACTAGTTTTAAATCAACAGGGATCACTTGATTGTTCATTGTTAAAAAATATTCATTTATAAAATGCGAGGCACCTTATGTTACAGATGATAGAAAAATAAATTGAAAATATGTGTGTGTGTGTGTTATACTCACTAAAGTAATCATTAATTTGATTCTTAACCACGATGCAAATTATCACTAGGCTTACAGATATTGTGTTGTGATCACTTTATTGTATCACAGAGGCTACTCAGGAATATTCTGTGAGCACAAGCGTACAACTAACCGTCGACACGTGCTGAGATTTTCTTCGTGTTTTCATAAGTTGGAATGTCTCCTTCTCGCATACAGCACCCGCAGAAGGCAGACTGTATAATAGTAAGCCTTTGTTCTCACGTGCATCAAACAAACTGATACTAGGACATCGACGTTGCGAAATGCTGAGCGGGCCAAAGGAGGCGGGGAACGGTGGGGTCTGCACAACCACTGAAGGCCGTGCCGCAGACGGAGCACACAGCAGGCGTCCCCAGCGGCGCACACATAACCTTGCACTACCGCCGCTTGCACACATATGACGCATAGACGGACTAAATGCACCTGCATGATTTGCCATCTTACGCTTGCCCTATTAATTGTTACTGCTGTTTTTGTTACTTAATCATAGAAGACATATTACTACAAGTAGTTTTCACCACAATGTAGATATAAGTTCCGTAAAATAGTCTTTATTTTTTTTGTAGACTAAAATCACTCTTGTTGGTAAATTTATATTTTTCTATCATCCATTTTGAGCCAAAACGAGGATGACTCATTTCCGATCTATTCCTCGATTCGACTCGGTTGTCTCGCCAATGAAACTCGCGAGTCCCATCTTCGAAACAGCCGCGGCCACGTGAGGGTAACGCGATGCTTCGCAGCGTAAGTGATAGCGTTTTGTGTGTTTGGCATGTCTCCGGAGTCGGGTATACAATGAGAGACATTCGGTACCATTGGAAAGATGGGCTGACCAGCGTCGGTATGAGCAACGAAGTGCAGCTGCCACAGTTCCGGGTGCTCGGCCACCGCCAGAGGGCCACTGTTGTTACGTTGACGACAGGTAACCGATCGCAATAGCCGCTCTCCCTTGCACAGTCCATCCATCGCTCCACCACCGACCCCGTCTCCCTCAGCCCGTGTGCAGACGATCAATTACGCGACACAAGCACACACGCTAAACACGACACGATAATCGCACGACGAGACGCGCGACTCTGATTTCGCGACTCCCCTGCTCTTACCCCAACCGAAAGACAATTCGTGTTGTAAAACCCATTGCGATGGGCCTGGGGTTGTTTCATTTATAATGTCCGCTGCGCACAGTCGGCTACACCATGCGGGACATCCGATACAAATGGAACGAGGGGCCCAACTCTGTGGGTGTTTCCAGCGAAGTGTCACTGCCGCAGTTCAAGGTGCTGGGCCATCGCCAGCGAGCTATGGAGATCTCCCTTACCACAGGTATATGAGTTTACGGGGGAATCTATCAGTAGAGAACTTACAAGAATTAAATTGGACACCACTACGTGGAACACTGGACAGAAACAGCCACGATTCTTTTCACGTCCTGCTTTTGTATTTGTGCACAAAACACTATGAGTGGTGTGAAATAGATTTTTATGCCAATTCATATTTGTTCGAAAGCAACAATATCAATTGTTTTTTGTAAAAATAAAAACTTCTTTATGACTGTTGTTTCAAAATTTTTTTTTGTAACCGACTTGCCAGTAAAATTATATCGAATAATAATTAAAAATTATCAAAAATGTTTTTACTTTAAAACTTGCAAAGGAGGATGACAATATTATACATTGACAGTTTTTTTACCAATAGAATGTACTAACTTAATACTTTTTACAGGAAATTATTCAAGATTGGCATGTGAGATCCAATTTGTACGTTCTATGGGTTATTATCTAATTCAAATTTACATTCCATCGGGTTTGATTGTCATCATTTCATGGGTGTCATTTTGGTTAAATCGAAATGCTACACCGGCACGTGTGGCTCTGGGGGTAACTACTGTGTTGACTATGACCACGCTCATGTCATCTACAAATGCCGCTCTTCCCAAGATATCCTACGTAAAATCCATCGATGTGTATTTGGGAACCTGTTTCGTCATGGTCTTCGCTAGTTTATTAGGTAATAGTTTATATTAATTCATCTCCCTATCTATGTAGTTTTTGCCAAGCGATTGCTTATAACTTTGCAAAGTGTGCTCTAATTTTAGCGAATGTATGTGCCATGCATAATATTATCATGTAAGTAGTGTGTAACATCATTACGAAAATAGTTTTCCTATCTTTACAGAATATGCGACCGTGGGTTATATGGCTAAGAGGATACAGATGAGAAAACAAAGATTTGTAGCTATACAGAAGATTGCGTCCGAGAAAAAAATTCCTGTCGATTGCCCTCCAGTGGGTGATCCACACACTTTATCTAAGATGGGAACACTAAGTAGATGCCCACCAGGAAGGCCATCAGTAAGAATCTAATTTTTTATGAACCTTATTTATTTTTCCATAGATTCGAAACATTTTTACGTATATATTGCAGGAGGTGCGATTCAAAGTTCATGATCCGAAAGCTCATTCGAAAGGTGGAACTCTAGAAAATACCATAAACGGAGGTCGCAGTGGAGCAGAAGAAGAAAATCCAGGCCCTCCTCCTCATATTCTACACCCTGGAAAGGTAAATATCCGTAAGGCCAACTGTTTTTTGCTAGGGCGATTCTGAAAATGCTTGCGATATAAGTGATAGAACGTTTTACTTATAGGCTAAGCGCTCGCGAAACTCAAATAGATCTTGTTTTTATTGATAACTTCGATCAATTTTGTTTGCATTTTTTGGGTTCGTTTCTTAACTTTATTTCCTTTTGATTTTCAGGACATAAGCAAATTGCTCGGCATGACACCGTCGGACATCGACAAGTACTCACGCATAGTATTCCCCGTCTGCTTCGTATGTTTTAACCTCATGTACTGGATCATATACCTGCACGTATCTGACGTCGTGGCTGACGATCTGGTTCTACTGGAAGAGGATAAATAGAGGGCGCTGTATATAATCCACTTATTTTGCCACAAGTGTTAGTTAAATAATAATTTGAAACGATTTTGAACATGTGACCTAGAGGAACTTCGAGAAAACGCTGCTTCCCAGATAAGTACCTATAGGTAGGTAGTTGACACCTAGTGCAATTTTATAATGATGAACAAGAATCTAAACTGAATACACAAGTATTACTATGAATTGAATCTGTTAAACAGAACAGAGGAATAGTGCAAATTACTTTGTTTTGGACGATAGATTAGTATAAGATCTGCATCTTTTTCTTAGAGTCTAAAGTAGAGTCCAAACGACTGATTACGAAGGTCATTTAGGTATTACAAGGTAGTATGTGAACTTTATCTATTTTGAGTTTGTAACCGATTTAGGAACTAGACTAAGTTATGACGTAATTTATAGCATCTTTGTGAAATAATATGGAACTTTAAATGTATATTATTTTGGGTATGTGATTAGGTATTCTATACGTACAATGCAAATAGAAAGCATAAATGATACAATTTTAACTGCGAGTTATTGCAAAATATAATAAATATTAAAATATAATTAACGAATATAATTTACAGTGTAAAACATAATGACGTCCTAACACGAATTAACCAAAATGTATGGTAAATATTCCGTGATTAGTAATCTTAGTTGTAATGTGAATTACCATGCCAGTTCGAAATCATAATATTATTAACATTTAAATTCAATTATTTTAACATACCCTAATAATTATTAACTTTCGTAATTTTAATTGAGTGATAGCAAGCTCTTATGTATTGTAATTATCAAGTTTCAAATTATTATTATTATTGAAGTGGTAAAATGAGTGGACTCAAGAAATACTTATTCATAGCTTTATGAATCTGATGCTCAAATTTCTCTGCTTGAATTCTTACTTAGTTTTATATAGTAGGTATACTTTTGTAATTATATATCTTAAAATTAGAGAATTTGTTTATTTTTTGCTGATACCGTTGTGATAATATTATTAGGATTTTATTTCAATTGTAGTTGCAAACCATTCCAATAATCCTAAACTATTTCATTTAAAATCGTAGCTTTATTTTCTAACGTCTTGTAAATTATAATGTTTGATTTATGAATGTTTTGAGCAATTGACTTTGCTTTTCATCAGCGAATGCATGTTGAGTTTTTGATATTAAATCACCTCGTTTCATTATTTTAAAAATAGTTATGTAATAAATAGCAACACCTTGATGTCAGAAATCAACAGCATTCAAATATTTTAAGTACCTAACATAATCTTCTATAGAAACAAAACAGGTAAACATTCACTAAATTCTTTACTTAAATATATTCTAACTTCCATCGTTATACTGGAGCAGATTAGTTCCACTAGAGGCATGCATTCCTCAGAGATATAAATGTCTATATCCCCAGCATGAACATACCCACTTTTGTCATATACTTTTTAATACATGACGTGTGGTAAAGTTTCAGATTTATTATTTGAAACTCTCCAAGTAAGCGAAAATGTTTAAAAAAATATTTCACTTTAGTTTAAACAAAGACTTTTTGCTATATGTAAGTTTACAACAAAACTTATTAAGTTGGTGAGGGGTAATAACTTTTAGTTGTATATCCTCTTTTGATGAGGCCATCAAGCTGAGTGCCACCATTGTTAACATGGTACGTGTATGCAATGGTGACCCTCTTTCCTGAGACTTTACCTTCAGCTTACCATCAGGCGAGGTGAAGTCAAATTGACGTGTCCTATGTATAAAAAAAATATATTTAGAATTCTAGATATTTTGATTTACAAATACTTCACTTATTAAATTACAAAAGCATGAGAAGATTGTATCATCACAATCTCAAACGAAACGTATGTGGCAAATATAAATTCTAGTTCACTTCAATGTAACTACAGTATTGTGAATAATAAAAAAAGGAACTTATAACACAGGGCTAGGTGTAATAATTGAGAACAAATAAATCATAATGATTATCATTATATCTGCCCTAAATCAAATGTCAGTACAAATAATATGTGTCTAAAATACCCCTTTTCGGAATAAAACATATTATGATATAATATACAGAATCATCGCAATGTTAATGCACGTCACGAGACCTGCTGAATTTAGGAATATGTAACAATACTAACGTCACATTTGTGACTTCATGAATCCCCGTGAATTTCTAATAGTCTCATGGCGGCACGCCAATTAACCAATGCAATTCTGAATTTAGAATTCTATCTCAAATTAGAAGTCCTTCCATTGTAATTTTAGAAGTTTGTGTACTTAATTTTTTTTTTATAACTATCACGTTGAATAACCGGTACACGTATCAATGAATTTGAATTTCATCCTAAATATTAAGTAAGTCACCTAAAAATATAGATTAATTCTAAATTAGTACAGTATTACATCGCCGATAATATTTGCTACTTCTTTACTAGTCGCACAATAGTACATGCAATGCTTTCCTAAATTAGTTCAATTTAGATGAATTAGCTTTTTTTGCTCGCTAGTACTCTACCAAAGCTCCAGTAGTTGAAGAATAATTGAGCATTAGAGATGCGTTGTTAATGTGGGAATATTATTTGAAGACTAGTCATATTTCTGGGTTCGTCAATAAATATGAGATGTGGCAAAATAATATTCCTGATTTCACAGCGATTAATTGATCATTCACCCTCAACTATCTGACAAGCAGGGTTCCTGTCTTCAGCTACGACTTTAAGTTCTCATTTTGAATTCACGAAGATTAAATATACCATTTACATTATTAATAAAACTTATTACCTTGTTAAATAGTTAATACCCTGGATATAAATAAAGGTAAGCAATAGAAAGTGCAAAATTTTATAGTGCTGAACCTATGGCGAAACTTAGTTTAATATAATTTACACTGAAAATAATGCTGCCATAATTAATTTTGGCATACATTAAGTATTATAGACGTACTACTGATATCAGTTCTGTTTGCAAAATATAATATATTGTAAAGCAGGTTCCCAGATGCATGAAAATTATAACAGATTTATCTGTTAAGTCATTGAACGGGTTGTTACAATGTTACATACTGATTTGAGCAGTGCGTTTTTTTTATTAATACTCCAGTTTTTATTATAATGCCATCTGATATTGCTGTGTTCAGCAATATCTTTCTGAGCAAGCAATGAGAATAAAACATGCAAATGAACTACGAGTATATAGACTTTTAATTGAATAAATGATTACAAAATAAGTGTGATGATAAGAAATTCATTTTGCATGTTACATGTAAAATAAAATGATACTTCAGTTTTGAATTGAAGTTATGTATTCTGATCAATGCTTGACTTGTAAGTAGATCTTGTACTTTTAAACGTCTTCATCTAGATGTATATTTTAGATCATATAATGGTATATACATTATAAATTATTATGTACTATTGAAACTCATTCAATCGGAAAGGAGTATTTAATTGACTTTTACATCAGGCTGTTCTCCCGACTTACAATATGGGTGTCAAGCCAATTGGAATTAACGAATAAGTAATGTAATGTAATTTATAGGTTACTAGTAGAAAAAATAGTAGGTCCTATGTCGCGGCTTCCGCCTCGTCTCTCCGAAACGAAATTCTAAAATAATCGTCTAGTGACTAGCTACTAAGTTTGAGACAGATAGGTCTAAGCTCTAAAAATATTATATCTTAGATATTATTTAAATATATGTGTAGCTGTGCACGTTCACTTATAAGTCACAGATTTTAAGGAATAATTATAGTGCTATTATATCCGTGTAACCACATTTCGTATTATTTATTGTTAACTTTACTTTTATCATTAATAATATTACTAATATAGTAAGTATCAGGTCTAAAAATTATCATAGGAACTCGATTTCCAGATACAAACTTTAACCACAGCAACAATATTATGCAACGTTTCAGATTTGAAATATATTCTTCAGTAGGTAAATGAATGTTCAGGGAACAATGGCTCTCCTGTAAAATAATAATATTTGTATAATTGTTAATTTTTGTTCTAACAATACCCGATCTTTTGCAAGGTTAAATGAGACTATTTGTTTTGTTGTTATTGTTGTATGAAATAGTAATTTATGTATGCTTTAAAATATGTATGTACTATACACTTATACTTTGCGAATTGTTACTGTACCTTATAGCATGATATCTCTCGTTGAAATAATAAAGAAAAATGGAATGATATGCTATAAAAAAAATAACAAAGAACATTTATTTCAGTTACATTAATATTTTGTTATATTTGCTTATAATAATCGCATGAGATAGGCAGAGTTTTCTGACAAACTCGTAGTGTGTGTAATATAAAACCACCATCAACCAAGCTTTAATTTTACACATGTAAAACTTGCGTTTTTGTATCTTTTATTACAAAATTCTTAAATATACATTTGTCACTTTAATGATTATTTCTAAAAGCAAATTATTGGAAAATATGACAAACCATTATAAAATGGAGAAGGATTGGAAATGGTAATGGAAGGCTCATATTGGTGTCTTTGTTGTTAATATAACTTATCTTATAAGTCACAGCATAAGTGTACCAACCTAAAGATTTAACCAGTACCCATTTAGTTTTAATAGTAGTTTCGACAAACGTAAACTGTAACATGTATTTTTAACTTGTATCAGAATACATTTTAGCACCAGGAAAACTATTTAATAAGTTTTATGAATAACATTCCGAGTCAATACTTGATTTTAATATGAATAAAATTACACTAATAATTAAAATAAGTAATGTTATACTAAGTTACATACATAGTTGAAAATTCAAATATCAGATCCATTAATTGCATGCACATATTGGGTATTGTATTATTAACTACGAGTATTACTAGAAATCATTAAAAAAGATTGACATTAGACGGTTCTTTTAACAGTAACTATCTAAAGTTTGCAATAGATCTTCAAAAGAGACGCTAGATAAACTTCACATGTTGCATAAACATAATAATTTTAACGCACGTGTCTTAGATATTATAGTATTTTAACTAGATCTTACAATAGCTTTAAAATATACCGATGAAATTTAAAATTTTTACGACAGTAACCGTAAGTTTCTCTTAAGGTCATTTTTTTTTAAATGTCGGTAATGCATAACTAAAAAAATATTATGATCTCAGGTGATTTCTTAACCTTTAATGTATTTATTTTTTAATTTTAAAACTGGTCGTTTATTGTCTGTTAATTTATTACATTCGTTAGTTAAATTAAATTGTGTTAAAGTTTCATTTTGTCATCTGTTCTAACAAATTTTCATTTGTGTTAATATATTATTTGAAATGAGTCACCATAAATAAGGTTGAATATAATCAAGTAAGTACATTGAGCGTATGTCTTGGTATACATAGGTGCCACATATATAAATATAAATATTATACCTACGAATAAATGTAATAATGAATCCCGCATATTTATATACTGCATCTTACGTATCAGAATGTATGTTATGAATAGTAGATACCTCATATTAAGGTTATTATGTTTGGTTACAGTATTTGCCTCAGTTTTCACCAATAAGTTTTTTAACTTTATAAGATTTCTTACCTTATTCAATTACTACGCAAAGATCTAGAATTATAGGAATAAATGAATAGTATAAATGTTTAAGTTATGAATACTCATAACTAGCTTCCATTTCTCCTAACTTTATTAAATGTTTTTCACAAAACTTAATCACCTTCAATAAATAAATTCTCGCACTTATCGACTCCATTTGAAAAAATGATTATGATAAATTAGAATTTAGCAAAATTAATTAATTCTATTGCTCACATTAAACGTAAGTATGTATTGGAAATTCAACTAGTCTTGGAATTATGTACACGCACTTTACCTGATTTCAAGTAAATTAGTAACTAAGTGTAATGTGATGTTGTCTGCAATAGCATTACATTACATCAAAGAAAATTTAAAAAACACCTAACTAGCAACAGATTTGTTACGTCAAACCGAAATTTTTTACCACCATTTTTGGTAAAATGATAGAAAAATTATATAGAAAAGAAACATAATATAAAAATACCTAGATGGTTTTACACATATAGAATATGATAAAATGTTACTGTAGAAACGAATAGAACAAACTAATGTAAAGAGAATACTGTGAAAGAAATATAAAATTACGACTGTATTTATAAATGCTAGTTATTTATCGTGAAACTTCGAAATGGTATTAAACTTCTTTCTAACCATAAAAAAACTTGGTCTATAGTTATTTATGCAACTGTGGTATAATGAGGGGTATTAAAACATGAATGTGGGTTTATCACACGAAGCGAAGCTGAGTGTGATAATAGTATCACATGAGTGTTTTAATACCTAATTATACAGTTGCATACAAGACTTTATCTACACCCATGATAAACTAATAATACATCTTCAGAGAATGATGTACTGCCCTTTGATATTTTCCAATTCATGAAATCTTGGTACGCATTTTCATACTGTTTTTAAGATTTTTCCGGTAGTAATTTGTTAGATATGTCCTTTGCTGCATTCGAAATGTCTGGAGGTGTGTTATCAAAACTTGAATCGCCCATTTTCGTAAGTAAACAAAACAATTTGCAAAAATAATAGCGAAGAAAAATAGCGGGAATTCGAATTCGAACGAATAAGCTTTAATTTTTTTTTACGGCGCGCCGCCGCTGTGGTAGTGCAATGCAACGCGCGTGAATGACAGTTCTTTTTTTGAAACTCATACAGATTCCACGCATCGAGCGGTAAGAATTTGGCTGTCTGATGAGTAACCCTTTGCGCGGAAGAGATTGAAAGAGCGAAAGGAGTGTTATTATGAAATTTCATACAACATTATAACACCCGTTCGGATGATATTATGGTTATTAGGACATTGGATGTATTAATGTTGGCAATAAGCTAACTGTTTCAGAATCTTTTATAGAGGATTTAAAGCATGGGTGTAGATAAAATTATTTACAACTTCACGTTTTACAGCGTGCATATTAATATTAGTAGCTCAATTGATTGATAATACAATAAATTAAACAAATCACAATATACACCAAGGTGTATGTTTTCCGCATAACTTATGTATGTGACTTACTCCATTACTTGTGTTGATGCTAATGATTTAATTTTTAATACGACACTGCAAGTTTTATTCTGTACTATTATTTTTTAAATATGCTATGATTATTATTTATGTACATGTATAATAATAAAGAAAAATAAAAACATTTTTCAAATATTCAGTTTTATACTTCCAAACAACACCAAAATGTATATGTCGCAGCCAACTGGGTAAATAAGTCAGTTATTCGGACGCAGGTATTCAATCAGATGGCTGGCCCGATGGTTAATTTAACAAGAATCACTCAACGTTTAATGGCTTGCCATAATGAAAGTCAGCGTATGGAAGAGGGCTCACCAAGATTCAGCCAAATGATTCTAATTTAGAATAGAATAAAGTGGCATGAACTGGAGCGGAGTGGAGTTAGGTGAAGTGGAGTCACCAAAACAGCGCATCCCTACACGGATGGATTAGGTTGGAAAGTATTCTAATTAGTTAGAAGGGGAAGCTAAAACAAAGTTTAAGGCGGATAGACAACCGTTTTTTTTTTCTAAATATTTTATTTCCAACTTTTTAGTTTTAGTGATGTCCTGTGGCACCAGAGTGCGTGCCAAGACTAGCGAAAGGATTTCAACACAACGAGTCCATTTTGATTAGTTCCAGACCACCTACTGTCTCCATCGGTAGACCTTGAAAATCATGTCGCACCAAAGTGTTGACCAAGATAAAACAAATGAGCTCAAACTCGATAGGTTTATCTTGCTTAGTTTAGTAGTCCCTATCGCCACCTTTCTACTTCGTCATTAGACTCTGAATGCTATGTTACATCAGAGAGTTCGCCAAAACAAAACAAATGACCCCAAACTCGATAAGTTTAACTTGCATAGTTTAGGAGTTCCTATGGCCATCTTCCTACTCCATCTTCAGACCCTGAAAACCATGCGATATCATAGAGTGTATCAAGATAAAACAAATGAGCCCCAATTCGATAGGTTTTTCTTGTATATCATAGAAGTTCATATGGCCACCTTCCTACTTCATCATCAGACCCTGAATACCGTACGATGTCAGACAGACCAATGTATCAAGACAAAACAAAGGAGCCTAAACTCGATAAGTATATCTTGTTCAGTTAATAAGTTTCTATGGCCACCTTCCTACTACATCAATGGACCCGGAATACCATGTAATACCAAAGTGTTCGTTAACACAAAACAAATGAGCCCAAAGTTGATATGTTTATCTTGTTTAGCTAAAGAGTTCTCATGACCACCTTCTTACTCAATCATCAGAGCCTGAATACCATATCACACCAGAGAGATTGTCAAGATAAAACAAATAAGCCTAAACTTGATACGTTTATATCGGTTAGATTAGGAGTTACTATGGCCACCTTCAAACTCCAACATAAGATCTTGAATGCCATGTCACATCAGTTAAACCTCAAGAGTTTGGACTCATTTGTTTTGTCTTGGTAAGCACTCTGGTGCTACATGATATCCGAGATCTGAAAATGGAGACAGAAGGTAGTCTGGAACTAAACAAGATAGACTTGTTGTGTAGAGCTCCTGTGGCTGGTCTTAGCTAGTCACTCTAGTGCTACATAATATTACTAAAACTAAAAAGTCGAAAATAAAATAATTAATAAAAAATAACTTTTATAAAACAGCTTTTTATGAAATAATTAATAAAAAAATCTTTTTCTAAAAAGCTTTTATTTAAAAAAAAACAGCTGTACCATAACGAAACTAATAATTTTATGCAACTATTGTACTGATTTCAAAAGCTTATATACATATTTGTTTTAATAAAACCTTGTTCGTTTGAATCACGATGCGATGCCACGCCTGTCCAACGACTTTTAGTCCAGTCAAAATAGACATTTGACTAAGGAATAATTCACATACATACGAGTAACATGCACTAAAACGCAGCCTGTACACGTCATCGGACGTTCAATATAAATGAAAATAAGAAACTATTGGTATGTGTTACTTACACAATAAAACTTGTATAAATTGAAAGAGTATTTTAAAATACTTAAACTATTAAATTTTCTAATTATTAAAACCGCGATATCTCACGAATGGTGAGTCGTAAGAGAAAAAAAGACGGATCTTTTTTGTAGAGAATTGTATGATCTATAACTTTGTCTGACCTATTTTCACGATAAAACTTACCGTTTTCGAGAAAAATGAAAAAACTTTAATTTGTACCTTGAATATTTGTTTTGCTGAAGTAGGTTCGATGGGGATTTTTGTCATTTTATTTATAATGATGTATTTAACGTCTCTGCCAATTTTCAGCTCTATGTGAATTATTCCTTAGTCAAATGTCTATTTTGACTGGACTAAAAGTCGTTGGACAGGCGTGGCATCGCATCGTGATTCAAACGAACAAGGTTTTATTAAAACAAATATGTATATAAGCTTTTGAAATCAGTACAATAGTTGCATAAAATTATTAGTTTCGTTATGGTACAGTCGACTACAAAGAGATGTATCCACTTTTTCACCTTATTGCTTTGTGATAAAGTCCAATAGTGGATACATGTCTTTGTAGTCAACTGTACATGTATGATCTACAACTTTGTCAGATCTATTTTTACGATAAAACTTACCGTTTTCGAGAAAAATGGAAAAACCCTTAATTTTGTACGTTTCACCTTGAATAATTTTTTTTTGCAGAAGTAGGATCGATGGGGATTTTGACATTTTATTTATAACGATGTATTTAACGTCTCTGCCAATTTTCAGCTCTATGCGAATTATTCCTTAGTTATGACTTATTTTTGTCTAAATTGACTGGACTATTGGGCAACCCGGCGGCGGTGGCCTTCCTGGTTGCCTCGCGGTGCGTCTGGCCTCCTGCTATCGCGAGGGTATCGTCAGCGTACCACGTCACGACAACACCGTCCAAAAGACCACCGCGAAGCACCCAGTCGTAACCGATGTTCCACAGGACCGGCCCTAATAACTCTGCGGAACACCGCACGACATGTCTCGCCGACCGTAGATACAGCTTCCGATTACCGGAGGCGATAAAGTGGTGTGGCATTTGACTGGTGGGCTTGCATACGTAGTCACTTCAGGTTTCAGGTAGAGGAAAAGATATTTGTAATATGAGAAATCACAAATTGGATTTTAACCCTGACACCTTCTAATAGATTAGCAGGCCTAGACCAGTGGTAAACGCTCCGTATCGATTCCATTCCTACAAACACTAACTCCTAAGCAATATCGATAATTATTTGGTAGCCAAGTGTACAAGAACTTGTCGAACGTTTAGTCTAGTCGTTTTAAGGACAACTTTTAGAGCTTAGTCTATAGTCTCGTCGGTAAAGGTCGTTTTGACACTGTTAGAGTCGCTAAAATGTAAAAAAAACTTTTGCGAGCTAGACATTTCTTTAGTTTTTTCTTTTAATATTTAAGGAGCAAATGAGTTGTCCAGAAATGTTTTTTTTTTCTTGAAAAATTCCAGTAGCTATGAACCAAATATTTTTGGATAGACTTCCTAAGGACTTATATTATTATGATTTTTTATGCAATGGAATTTTAAACTCCTGTAATTTTGAGAAAACATCATTTTTGCTTCGGTATATTTTTTAGGCTGAATACGAACATAACTTTTGTTGGGCACCGGTAACCGGTAACTTAACATCATTATTCTGAACATAGACACTTTTTTCAATAGGACTATTCATTTTATCACTTTTCTACAATAGATAAGCGCGCAAGTTTATCTTTTTTTTAACAACTTGCATGATTTATTGAGAAAAACGATTGTAAAAATCGAGCGAAATTTGAGATATTGTTTCGTAGTGTGAGTGTGTTTTGACAGCCATCATGGTGCCGCGGACAATGCCACCTAGCAGTAACAGCTTCTAACACCTAGTTTTTAAACATCTAGTTACGTAACATTAGAAATTTTACCCTAGATGGCGTGCAAGCGATATAATAAATTTATAAAAAGCATTATATTATGTACCAACTTCAAACAACAATGGGATTCGATAAAAAAACATTATAATACAATTAAACAATATTAAAACATACAGACCATACATACATACGGCATAGTCACTACTTAGTCACGCTCAATAAAAAAATCGATGAACAGTGATTAAACTCAACGTCAACGATCTAATATGTGCATATCATCTTGCTACAGTGTTGTAGTATGTTAATAAGTATCTTCAGTGAAAACCTGCGAAATTGTGCTAAAGAGTGTAGAAACAAACAGTATTTGAAGTGCATTCTATAAATCTACCCTAAAATCTATTACCGAAAACTGACCGCAGTCCGTAAGCGACGACGGCAGCACTAGCTTGGACTTCTTGTATTATCTCTTTGTTGTAGGCATACAACCAGTTTGTGCCGCCTTCGAGGAAATATATCATCGATGGCTACACAGTGATATAGCGCACTACCGGTACTGCGAGTAGGAGCAATAATTGAGCAACAGTTTGCTTTGTTCCACATATAACATTGTTCCACATATATGTGTATGTTCCATATATTTCATTGTTCCACATATAACATTTTTTGACCTGCATCACGAAATAGTTGCTATTTCGTGATGCAGGTCAAAAAATCACTAGTGTTTTTTTTCTTTGTAAGAAATTTATATCTGTATTTTGTGTGTTTTTATATAGGTACCGGAGTGTGGGGGTGGTAGGTGAGGCCGCCTGTCACCCCAGCAGAAGCAGGCCGGGACGGTGGGGCGACTAGCGCCCCTCCCCCAAACCGGGGCAAGACGGGGACACCGGGGTTCCCAAACCCGAGGGGGCCATCTCGAAACCGGAGATGGCCCAGGGTCAGTCGGGGTGCGAGGGATATGCCCTATGGGCAACCTTACACCCCGGCGTCTGAAGACCCGAGACAGCGTGCGGTTTTAGTCGGTTCAAGCCCGACATAACCGCCCCCGCTGGCCGGCGGCGGGGTATCCGAAGGGATTTCCGTACGAGAAAAAAAAAAGGTACCGGAGTGTAACATCACAGCAGTGTTCACAAGAACAACCCGCGTCGTTTGATACCATACACGCGTATATAGAACCGGATTTCGACAGTTTTCGGGGTACTTCCCCTGATTTCCACTTATTTAGCTAGTTAAATTTTAGTTTGTAAATCCGAACTTACGCAAGGTGCCCGTGGTTTGTGATACTTGTGGAAATTAGTACGAACCAGCCCTTCGCGGCTGTCACCACCTGACTCCAGTTATCCCGGATTTTCACACATTTCCACGCGGATGACCAAAAAAATAATATTTGTCACAAAATTCGGCCGGGTAGGTACCACCGTGCACGATTGCGAGAAACCCTCCATAGTAATCCAATTTCGGTTTGATTGCGTTCAGGGGTCAGCAAGTGCATAGCCGGGCAGGGGGGTTGCGGTCGCAGCACTAGTGGGACCGGTGGGTGTCACGCGGTGCTGCGACGACAATCCTCTTCTGATGAGGCCGTCAAGCTGAGTGCCACCATTGTTAACATTTTACGTGTATGTAATGGTGACCCTCTTTCCTGAGACTTTACCTTCAGCTTACTATCAGGCGAGGTGAAGTCAAATTGACGTGTCCTAAATATAAAAAAAAAAAAAAAAAAAATTCAAAAATTTTCTATAGGCGGCTATTGTTCTTCTCACTTTTTTAGGAATGGACGGGGGCCCCGCGCCGAACGATACCGTCCCCGTCGAGCGTTCCATTGTGAGCGCGCTGACGACGCGCGTCTCCCGACGCCTCAACCATCTCTCTGGGACTCGTACTGTTTGAGGAATTTGCGAAATTCGACATAAAATCGCCCGCCCTAGTAACTAAGATACTGAGATGAGGTCTCGAGTTCGATCCCCAGTCGCCCCGGGCGCACACCTCTGACTTTTCGTAGTTATGTGAGCAATAGGCTCGCCCCCTATTACATTGGAACCTAAAAACACAACTGGCGAATCGTGGGTGTGTAATACACCTCTGCCTACCCCTTCGGGGATACAGGCGTGAAGTTATGTTATGTTATCAATTTGCAAGGTAATGACATAAAACCATTTTAAAATGTAATATACTTTGTATACACATAATTTCCGCTACGCCACACAGGCCGTCAATATTGACGGCCTGTGTGGCGTAGCGGCAGTGCACGCGACTGCTACGACATGGGGTGCGGGTTCGATTCCTGCTAAGTGCAAATATTTGTATGCATGAATATGTCTATTTGCATTGGTCTGGGTGTTTCTATGTATAATATGTATGTATTTACAAAAAAAAGTATATAAGTATGTTTATCCGCATTCTGGAACCTATAACACAAGCTAGTTAAACTATGCTTACTTTGGGTCTAGAAAGCGCTGTGTAGAATGTCGTAGAATATTTATTATTATTATTTTTATTACAAAATTTAATAGTTTACACCCAAAAGAACTCTTATTATTTTAATATTCTTGATATTTCTTTAGTTCTGCCTATCCCCACAGACACAATACAAAAAAAATAACCAGACCGTTTGTTTTTAAATTCACGCCATCTATTGGTCAATATTGAGCTGAATTTGGGCTCTAGAAAGTAAACCCTTTTTTTTTCGTGTGGAAATCCTGAGAAAAAAGGGGTCGTTTACACACACATAGACGTGAGCGTTTTAATCAAAAAATACATCAAAAATTGGTTGGATTTTAAGGCAATAATTCGATTAAGTTAGATAAAGTGTGATATCCTAATGTCGCCGATACCTCTTCTTAAGAAACAAAATAAACTGTAATTTTTGAAATTCAGCGCCATCTATGGAGAAGATGGCCGGGAACAGCCCGTATGTTTCACCTTACATAGCTACAAGCTACTGAAATCAGAGCACTACCAAAACAATACATGATCTATTGGCTTGCAACAAATACAAATTAACGACTAATCCTGTAGTTATGATGACCTAGTAAGGAGTCCTATTTAGTGATAAGTATATCTTGCAAGTAGATCGAATCAGAAATGAGGAGATCCGTAGACGAACCAGAGTTACCAACATAGCAGAACGAGTCAGCAAGCTGAAGTGGCAGTGGGCAGGGCACATAGCTCGGAGAACCGATGGCCGTTGGGGCAGAAAGGTCCTTGAGTGGAGACCACGTGACGGCAAGCGCGGCGTAGGTAGGCCTCCTGCAAGGTGGACAGACGACCTGGTAAAGAGCGCAGGGACTCGGTGGATGCAGGCCGCTACAGACTGGCCAAAATGGAAGTCAATGGGGGAGGCCTATGTTCAGCAGTGGACTTCCTACGGCTGATATGATGATATCTTGCACAGCAAACGAAGCATAGATATCTCACATTACTTAAATGAGGGTTCATGTGAACTCTAAATATATTTCATATTGAATGAGCCAGACACGTGCTACTCCACAAAATTGTGTTGATAATATAAATAAGTGGAAAAATAAACGAAAAATCTGCGAATATTGTACTACTACCAACAAAGCGAGTAGACAACAGTGACAGTAGTGAGTGTAGTGACAGTAAAGTGAAAGCCATAATTGCTATTAAAAAAATATATTTAGTATTGCCATCCTTCAATAAAAATATCTACTACCATAAAATAGCTTTTAGTTTTTCTCTTAAAGCAGGATTTAAACATTATTATCTCACTAATTCCCGATTCTTAATTTTGGCTACTATATATCAGTGTTATTAGAGCCATATTGGAATTTATTTGCAATAAAAAGCCAACGTCCATAGAAAAAGTGGACATCTCCTTTGCCAGGGTATGCGAAAATCTGAGAATACTAGATTTCAAAATAATATTAAATTATTACGGGAATAATTCATTTTTACAGTGGAAATCCTTATAAATCTAAGTTGTATGATGTTACATTAATAAATTGAGATATTAGGAATCAATTCTAGTTCCTTTGCGTTCCTTTGGAATCGGAGTAAAGAAATGATAAACTCTCTGGTGTTACACCGCTGTAGGAACTCTAGTATTTACAGCTTTTCGCATTTCCTGGAAAATTTCATCATAGAAATACTTTTTTTTACCATATAAAAATAGACGTTTCAACAGATTAAAAAAAACCTTTTTTTTACTTGCACATTTAGACTTGGCCATTTTCGAGTGAAAATGGGGTCTCTTTTTACTAGCTTTTTATTAACTTGCACTGTTACTGTTCCATTTTTCGACCATTTGTTGACATCCGATTGCGCTAAAATTTTGTATACGATACGTTTAGTTTGGATGACTATTCAAAAATATGGTACCATGAAGCTGAACTGATGGCGGAGTATTCCTACTCTGCCATCAGTTCAGCTTCAGGTAGCCATAGAAACTTCTAAACTAAACAATGTAAACCTATCGAATTTGGGCTCATTTGTTTTGTCCTAATAAACTCTCTGGGTTACATGATAGCCATGGTCTGAAGATGGAGTACGAAGGTGGCCAAAGGGTCTCCTAAACTAAACAAGTTAAGCCTATCTAGTTTGGGCTCAGTTGTTTTACCTTAGCCAACACTCTGGTGTTATGTTATGGTATTCAGGGTCTGAAGATGGACTAGGAAGGTGGCTATAGTCAATCAATCAATTCAATCAATTAGCCTATTGCAGTCCACTGCTGGACATAGACCTCTCCCATTGTACGCCATAGCACCCGGTGGAGGCCTTGCGCATACAGTCTATCCCAGCTACCTTTGTCAGGTCGTCCGTCCATCTTGCTGGGGAAGTCCTACCTTCCGTTTATCGGTTCATGGTCTGCGCTCTAGGACTCGTTTGCTCCATCGGTCATCGGTTTTTGGCAGATGTGGCCAGCCCATTGCCACTTCAGCTTGCTTATTCTGCGAACTATGTCGGTAACTTTAGTTCTTCGTCGGATGGCCTCATTTTGAATTTTATCCTACAAAGAAACCCCAAGCATCCATAGCCCGCTGCGCGATTTTTGAGTCGTGGACTAGCCTCACTGTCAATGTCCACGTTTCTGCACCGTAAGCCATGACAGGTAGGACGCACTGGTCGAACACCTTTGTTTTTAGGCATTGCGGTAAAGTGAGGTAGTGCTATAAACTAAACAAGATAAACTTATCGAGGTTCGGTTTGTTTCTCTTGCCTTGGCGAACTTGTAGTCGTTTGGTATTCAGGGGTCACGCTGGAGCTATACGATATTACTAAAACTAAATATATTGATTGGAAAACAATTGGAACGTGTTTGAAACATAAGAAGGTAGGTTTCCACTAAATTAGATTTTATTATTTAATTAGATTAGATAGCACCGATAGCCCAGTGGTGTACGTAACGGCCTGCCGAGACGAGGTCTCGAGTTCGATCCCCAGTCGCCCCGGGCACACACCTCTGACTTTTCGTAGTTATGTGTGTATTAAAAATGTTGATTATCGCTCGCTTAGTAATGTGCCCGGTAGATGGCAATAGGCTCGCCCCCTATTACAATGGGACCTAAACATAACTGGTGAATCGTGGGTGTGCAATATACCTCTGCCTACCCCTTCGGGGATACAGGCGTGATGTTATGTTATGTTTCCACTAAATTTCGTGAAGGAAAAAAGAGTTTTTATGGCAGATAAGAACAAGAACTCAAAATCCGAATTTTCCGATTTTTCTCGAAAACTTTAAGGTTATGTGAAAAATGGTTCATATTATAATTAAACATAAAATAACTTTTGTTTAATTTTTGAAGTGAAAACTTCTTTAGCGGCGATGTGCACTTTTTTTGTAATGTTTAAAAAAGGTTAAACTCGCGTCAGTAAACCACGTGACTGATCATAAGACAACAAATATAGAAGCGCTAATTTCACACTGTACTTAACAATCTTGGTGGCGCGTTCGTGAATTGAGTGTCGTTGACTTCGTCAAGACAGAGATCGATTCCAACCGAGGCCCAAGAAACACTTTTTGTCATCATCTAACTTTTTGCTATATTTATTCTATTTTGTGCCATAAATCGATTGATATAAAATGGAAATTAAACAAAGTGCATTTATTAACGGAAAAAGTGACGAAGAAATAACGAAAGAAAATGAGTAAGTACTTTGTAAATATATTGGCGATGATGGTTCTGGTAATAATGACGGTGAAAAAGTCGTGAAATTATGGATGGAAGTTGATTTTTCTGAGAGATAAACTTTTTAATGTAAAATAGTTGTAATACCTAGTTCTGAAGTGTTAAATTTTGAATCCTTACTAATATTATAAATGTGAAAGTAACTCTGTCTGTCTGTTTGTCTGTCTGTTACGCTTTCACGCCTAAACCACTGAACCGATTTTGCTGAAATTTGGTACAGGGGTAGATTAGACCTTGGGAAAGGACATAGGCTATGTTTTGTTGCGATAACCGACATCTACGCGGGCGGAGCCGCGGGCAAAAGCTAGTGTAATATAAATTGTCATGTTTGTGTACGATAGCGCAATAAATGAATATTGTATGTTACCACATAAATGATAGTACTTTTATACTGATAATTAAAGCAATTCGTGCAAAATTATTCCCTAACCATTCCAAAATATCAAAAATGCACAACGTAAACATTTTCAAGTTTTCACTTCTGCCGGTATTCCCGGAGTGCAACCCGTCGTTTTTTTTCGATAGGATCTAGCTTCGCTGCAAATCGTGTAAAGATATTTTTCACCCTTAAAATACACCCTATTTCACTCCGATACTTCAAATCACGTTTAGTTTATTTTTCTGTTGTTTTCGTTATATTTATTTTATTTCCAATAAGTCACATGCTGTTATTATTTTTTTCCTTTCAAAAAAATATCTGCACTGGACTATAAATAAAACGACAGCAGAAACATCAATAACGTACATATCTTTACATATAATAAAATTGTAGCGAGGTGAAAACAGCACATGGAATATTTTTTCAAATAAAATCAATAATCTGTAGTAGAAGCAACATCAATACCAAAAGTGTGATTTTAGAATGGTTGTCTGTTTGTCTGCATCACTTGAAAACCCCTAAACAGATTCAGCTGAAATTTTGGTTATATATCATCACGCTTTTATAGGTTCGATAGGAGCAGTAGAGCAAAATCGTTCTTAGCTATCATTTATTATAATTTAAATAGTAAGATCTTCACGAAATTTAGCAGTTTAGTAGAACTCGGATATTATCAATAACCGGACTATAAATCATCACACTATTTATAGCTAAGAGGTGATGAGCAGAAAATACAAAATCTCAAAACTCCACAGAGTTACCTACATATAAAACATAGTTGATTAGGGACTCATATTCATAATTAACAACTCGTGTTATAATACTAAAGACTAAAAATGGTAGAAAAATCATGAAAGTAGAGTGACTGCAGATGCATTCACTCTACTTTCTTGATTTTTTCTTATTTGGTAATTATATCTTAGAGATTATATCTTATTTAGCCATCTGCCTAAATAAAAATGTTGTAACAAGAATTGAAAAGGGGTATGCCAAGTTGGTTTGGGTACTTAGAAAGAAAGAAAAAAGTAAATTCTTTCCTTCTTTCTTTCAGACCGGACTCCTGGGCTTCAAAGTGTTGCCCTTGGATGCTAATAAAGCTGGGATAATATTGATGAGGTAATAATAAAACGTATAATTTTTGTTTATGTCACACTGCTTTTTACTTAAGTTTAAAATAAAATCAGTAAACAGTTATTTTGTCTACTAGGAGATGCCCGTGGCTCCGCCCGCGCGGAGGTCGGTTATGGTTTATTGGTCATATCTCCGGTTCTACTTAACCACTTAACAGCATTAGGACGGACACCTGGTGTGCGTTTTTCTTTTATTATAAAGCTGTTGCACAAAAATCTACCCTGAAAACAAAAACGTAATTGTGAGTTTTTTTGAATATACTAGGATTGCCTAGTATATAGTATATTGCATAGATTGCATAGTATATAGTGTAATTTTTTGCCGACTTCAAATATGATGAGGTTCTACACTGCCTGATGGGATTGTCACCGATCCCCAGCACCTGTCTTTGCACCGAGTCGAAGGAGTTGGTTTGCAGGTGCCCTGGCAAAAAGGTGATTTCTGTACTCCATGTGGGGCTGGACTTACGATTTATAAAGAAGAAGTCTTTGTTCCGCAGTGAAGGCCTGCACCGCCCCGTTGAGCACTCCGATTTTTTTAGAAACCAAATTGACTATGTCTTGCAGGTGACTGCGGTAATGGGCGTGGCTGGAGATATCGACATCGACACCGAGGACACCAATACTTTTGGAAATGGGTAAATGGGGTTTTCTTTGCGATGAAAATTCTCTCTCTTGAAATATTTGAAAGTAAATTAAACTATATATACTCGTGAACTATGACAGTTACTTTAATTTTAAATATTTGGTACTTAGAGATTAAATTAAATTTTAATTAAATGTTAAAAATAACTAAGATAAATTTTACACTAAATGTGGCTACCCAAGACGCCAATCAAAAAGTATATTTTTATTTAATACTAGCTGTTGCCTGCGGCTCCACCTGCATGGAATTCCGATCCAAATCTAATCTAATCTAATCCTATCTAATATAATCTATTATAATCATTATCTAATATAATCTAATCCAAATGCAATGAAACTTTGGTAAGTTATCCGAGATTTTATAGTCGTTTTCGAAAGAAATATTTTGGCCACAGTTTCTATAACATGTAGGCCTGGAAGTATTTATTTGAAAAATAAAAACATATTTTTATAGAAAAAGGTCAAAATTTATGTCGTTTGTACAAATCATGAGAACTCGAGGTAACTCCTTTCAATTTCACGTAATACGCTTACTACATTTTACTACGATTATTTTCATTCAACATTTCCGCATTCGGTATCCGTCCAATCAGAAGCCGATTCTCACGGCGCCAGTGGATATGTCATGATATGTCAGGATTCGAACGGTGAAATACGCGCCATCCCGCCGGCGCCCTCCTTAGTTGCGCGGTTGTTGCTCGAGTGTCTGTGCGGTTTGTGCCGGTATATTAACGATCAATTATTAGAGCCCGTCTGTTGAGGTCATTTCACTGGTAGTTCTTATCTAGTAATGCTATGTAGGTACACTAATATCAGAATAATTAGAGCATATGCCTCTATTAGTAGGTCCCTACGAGATCGTCCATCCGGCTTATTATGCATACGCAGTGCGTGAATATCTAAATAATAAATTTGGAGCACCCTAGACTTTTATTTGTGATAAAATGACTAGTTTATACTCTTGAATACGAAACTCTTGATGATATATGCAGTGGTGGTCGTACGTCTTGGAATTCGTGAAAAGTGATAGAGACAGACACACATTAGCTGAATACGTTAAAAGACAATAGCATAAAGCCATAAAAGTGCCCGTTGTGCATCGAAAGTGGAGGACCAGCTCAGGAGCTGCAGCAGCAGTTATTTTGTTCAGAGAAGTGTAAACTAAAAACGTACCTATGTAACTTGATTATTTTGTAAACAGCTCTAATTATTTCAATACTTTATCGTAAAATAATATCCTAATAAAGTATTTCTGACGGTCCTATGTCCTTTGTCATAAAGTATGGGCAAAGTGGTAAATGTCCTTTTATAATCACCTGTTTTGCCGCGCCAGGATACCTATTCCTACGCAGTTATGAACATGGACGAATCTTCATTCATTAAAAACTGTCAATGTATTACTAATCATGTTTCTACTCGAACGAGAGAAAAAGATTATAGAAAAGCCAACGTTTTCATTATTACCGGTATAGCAATTTTCTACCATAGATTATTCCGAGTAACCGCCTTTCGGTTCCAAAACGACTATAAAATCTTGGTATTGCATATATTATACTCATGAAGGTGACGATTATAATAAATCACGGTGAAAAAGAGACAATCAGTGTCACGTATTTTTTTGTTTTTTTTTTACGTGTGTAAATCCCCACTGGCTCCACCTCATCTATGCCAACGATGAGATGGGTGTGCCGGAATTGGAACGACTAAAACCACACGGTCTCTTCCCAAGTGTCCATTGCAAGGCACCCCGGGTAAGCCCTCGAAAGGATAACCCCAGGGTTACTGGCGGTCTTTGGTCGCCATCGCGGCCTCGCCTATGGGATCGGGTATGATACCGCTTCGATAAGTTGGCAGGCGTGTGTAGGACCACACGACATGCCTCCGTCTTGGCCTGCTTCTGTATGGACGGCGAGTCTGCCGACTGCCGTCCGCAGGGTCCCGATCATGGAGGACGGCAGTCCCGGGTGTAGACAAGTCTGCGGCGTCCTCGCCCCAAACTGCGGAACTTGGAGGGCAGGGTTCTCTCCCACTCCCTCTTCACCGCCACTTTCGCGTGCATTACGTTGTTTAGCGCCACGTCACGTATAAGTTAGTTCTTATTCATAGTAAAAATTTATCCTGAACTTATTGCCTTTTAAACATTATGCGGGTATTATAGTTACATGTTGGCTTTTTCATAAACAAAATTATATTGCTCAGTCAGTTAAATAATACAATTAAAAAATAAACTGTGACCATCACCATATTACCTTATTACGGCTGCTAAATCAACTTTTTATCAAACCGCATACACATGCTCGGGTTTGTCTACATTTTCAAACTGTCTCCATATTTTTTCATATAGCATTTCTAGTCCACGCGTATAATATTCACAATCAAACAATGTGCTATCCATACGCGCCTTAGAAACCTTGGCTCGAATATATCTTAGGCTGTAAAAGAAAACCAAAATATTACGGTATTCAATTTCATATAGTTAGTTCAGAGAATAAAGACAGTTTTTATGCATGAACGTTAGGAATACCGTTATAATGAAATCATAATGAGTCTCCGTCGATCCCATATGTGCAAAAAAGTTGGTCGAGGTTAAAGGTCACAAATGTTGTTTTTTAAAACAATCATATGACATTACGTTAATAATGTGTTGAAAAGATAGTACGGAAGTGTGCGCATATTTTGTTTAATACCGTAGGCAAGTCTAATTTCTTAAAAAGCGTCACCCAAAAATTCTTGCTGAAAAGTCAAAAAGAATATTGTGGATCCGTTACTGGAACAGATGTTATGAAAAAATAAATTGTGACCAATACTGTATGAAGTGAGGGACGCGGACGGCTTGACACGAGCACTTTATGTAAGTTACAGTGCTTGCGCCCGAATAAACGGAGCTTGCATAGACTGGTATCATATTGAAAAATATACGACAGAGATCGGTTGTTTCGTAGGTGTTGTTCTGCCTATTAACAGACAACTGTTTGAAAATATCTGGTTGAAAGAACCAGACTTTCAGGAATAACCGATTCCCAGGAAGAGGTAAGGCGCAAGCATGGCTTCTCTATCTATAGGTTTCACTCCCAAAGCACGCCGAAAAAGCCATATCCCCTTCTTACCTTGCCCTTTCCATAAACTTCAAGTTTTCCCATCATTTAATCCCAAAGTGCCCAGTTGACAGCAATAGGCTCACCCCCCATATTACGTAGGAGCAAAAATATGGCTGGTAAAGTGTAGGTGAGGTATAATACGCCTCAGCCTACCCCTTCGGGGATATACAGGCGTTAGTGTATATATGCTTGAAAGATCTGAAAAATAGTGTGTATGGATTAAGAATGAATGGCCTGATCATGCCACCTAAACGCGAATGATCAGGTTATATTAGCAGTATTGCAGAAGGATTTGCAGGTAATTGTTAAAAAAAAAACAAGAATTTAAAGTGACGTAAATATCACAACAGTGATGTTTTTCATTAAAAGCAAGTATGAAGCATTAAAAACTCTTATTGTCTCAGTCAATTTCGCTTTGCTGATTTTATACTATTCTCACAATCAAATCTACAACTAGAATGAATAATATAACAACTACTAGTAGGAAGCGCATGCGTGGGGCTAGAGATTAACCGACAGACAACTAAATTGATGGCCAATTCTTTAAAACTCCCAATAAAGGTAGGAAATGGAAATCTTGAAAATGTATATGGATGATGATATGTATTGTATATAGACACTTATTTTATACCTTCGAAAACAAATATCATAACTTTAAAAAAATAAATAGAAGAGTAAAATAATACATGGCAAAAATTAAAGGAGACATGTCACTTTCTCTTAATAAGAAAAGCTATCAATTATAGTGGTATGTTTCCCTGTTTCACATAAGGCTCACAAACCTGGACATATACAAAATAGGGGAACGAAAAAATAGAATACGTCAAGCAGCCATGGAAAGGTGCACACTAGGAATTCGCAAAATAAAAAAACATACGCTATACCACGATAAAACAGAACAAACAAATAGATTTCCTACTATACTCTATGAAATTTAAGTGGAAATGGGCAGAACATGTCACTAGACGCTCGGTGGAAGAGTCGTACGATTTTTTTTTTTGTCCTGCGGAAATCCCTTCGGATACCCCCCGCCGGCCAGCGGGGGTGGTTATGTCGGGCTTGAACCGACTAAAACCGCACGCCGTCTCGGGTCTTAACACGCCGGGGTGTAAGGTTGCCCATAGAGCATATCCCTCGCACCCCGACTGACCCTGGGCCATCTCCGGTTTCAAGATGGCCCTCTCGGGTTTGGGAACACGGTGTCCCCGTCTTGCCCCGGTTTGGGGGAGGGGTGCTAGTCGCCCCACCGTCCAGCCTGCTTCTGCTGGGGTGACAGGCGGCCTCACCTGTCACCCCTAGGCCTGCGCTCATGGAGGACGGAGGTCGTTGAGCGACCTATTGCGGCGTGCCCTGCGCTTGGTGTACCGTTGTACCTTTTTTTTTTTTTCGTGCGGAAATCCCTTCGTATACCCCCCGCCGGCCAGCGGGGGCGGTTATGTCGGGCTTAAACCGACTAAAACCGCACGCCGTCTCGGGTCTACAGACGCTGGGATGTAAGGTTGCCCATAGAGCATATCCCTCGCACCCCGACAAACCCTGGGCCATCTCAGGTTTCGAGATGGCCCGCCCGGGTTTGGGAACCACGGTGTCCCCGTCTTGCCCCGGTTTGGGGTAGGGGCGCTACTCGCCCCATCGTCCCGGCCTGCTTCTGCTGGGGTGACAGGCGGCCTCACCTGCCACCCCCAGGCCTGCGCTCATGGAAGTCGGAGGTCGTTAAGCAACCTCCGGCGTCTGAGTCGCCTGCGACTTCGAGTCGGCGGGCCGGGAGAGTTCTAAACCTCTCCAGACCCACGCGCTCGCGCAATCATGCTGCCGAGCGAGAGAACTCCCACCCCGATGGCTGCCACTAGGTCACGCCTCGGCGCCTCCCACGCCAGGCAGTCCGCCAGCGTGTGCAGCCCCGAGTCCTCGCTCGCGTCGCAGTGATGGCACTCAAGCGTCGGCTCCTTCCTGATCCGGTGCAGGTGGTCCCCGAAGCTCCCCTTCCCGGAGATCACCTGCGTCGGTACGAGAGGCTTCTCTAGCCAATCCTCCATGATGGGCCTTACCACCGCTATTGCGGCGTACCAGGGCAGGCGCTTGGTGTACCGTTGTACTTTTTTTTTTGTACCGTTGTACCTATTATTTTATTTGCATGTGAACATATTGAATAATTGTATTTAATTGAATGAAAGGAGTATAAATTGTATTTAATTGTAATTACATGAAAAAAAAGAGAAATAATAAAAGGCTTATTTAAATAAACATAAAATAATATATATTAAATATATAAATGTTACTCCACCGGCATCGGGTACAGGGATTAAGCTACCGGTACTGCCTTCTGCATCAAGACCTTGACTCAACTCCCTAACTCGAGCCAACTATGAACTGGCCAAGATTGAAAAAGGATTGCTTAATGATTCGAATATGTTGAGAGAATGGATAAAAATATTAACAAAATAGATATATTAAGATATATTAGACGAGTGTTAAAGGACAAACTAATAAAGGTCGACCTTCGTACCATTCTCGGATGTTACACTAAATAGGTAAATAGGAGAAGTGAAAAATGTGTGCCATAATATAACATATATGGTTTCTGTCTATTCATATGGAAAAGAGGCGTGACATACTATATGGATGTATGTATGTATGTATGAATTTGGCGTCAGTTGAACCTAAATGCTGGTCGTTTCGTTTCATCCATTTGAAAATTATTATATATTATAATATATTACATAGCTGTCAGTAGTTCTTTACTTACTATTTACTATTTGTTCCCAACATTACGGCGATGTCTTCGTATTGTTTTCTATTTTTAGCAACTAGTTCTGGACATCCGAGGGCATTTAGTTGTGAGGCAGCAACTCTGTGAATAAAAACAAAATAAATCATTGTCACTTCATTTATTACATATCTGCCATTGAGACGCTTCATAAAAAGCATTGTGGATAATCAAGCAAAATGATGCATACTCCGTAAAATTTAAATAAATAAATATATATATATAATATAATGATTAAATTTATAGTAGTATAAAAATCGTTTAAAAAAATCATAATTGAATGCAAATTATGTCAATTTTTGGTATATTAACTAACAATGGGTCACATACACAAAAGCTATCCTGGATGCCAATGGTTTTGTATTACTATGTTAAAAATTATTATCAGACCGTGATGCTAGCGTTTCGCCTGGTAGTGTGACTACTGGAGTTCCAGCCCATAGAATATCCATAGTGGTTGTATGCCCATTACACAATGTTGTATCTAGGCACACATCTGCTAACTGTCCACGCCTCACGTGTTCCTCTTTGCATGCGATATTGGAAAACAAAATACGACCTGGTTTTAATCCTGAAAAATAGTATAAGGCTAGTATAAAGAATATCGATAATATCTAAAATTAGTAAGCAAATGAAATCATTACCTAAACGTTGGGCAAATTTATGAATATTTGGTTCTCCAGCAGCAGGAAAACTTAACAGCCACAGAACGCTGTTCGGTACCTTTTTCAGTATATTCACCCACAATTCCAACACCATAGGATCAGTTTTATATAACTGATTAAAATTACAGTAAACAATTGCTTCATCTGGTAAACCGTATTGCCTTCTCGTTGTAAGTATTATACCGTCAAAAATTTCCTCCGCCGCTGCTACTTTTTTGTTGCAGGAATTTACCGATAAGCCATTCTGTATTGATATACCATTAACCATTACCTTCAACAAAGTGAGTTAATGAAAATAATGACAAATTTCAGTACAACAGTCTATTGTCTATTTTTTTAGATAATTACCCGATGCTTTTGGGGGTCTTTTGAAGTTTCTAGTACGTGATTTGGAATGTAAACGTCTTTTAATCGTACTTCGATCACTTCTAAATCTTCGTACTCAATGGTCTCAATTGTTTCAGTGACATTTAGAATATCCTCAATATGATTTTCTTCAGATGCATTTAATATGGCAATGTTTCGGTTGAAATGATTTCGGTTCTCAGTTTGGATTTTATACAAATTTTTCAAATGAGGAAACATTTGTTTATGGTCTCCAACGAAGTATGTATGAGGCATTATAGCAAATTTTTCAGTAAAATCTAAAGTCGCTGCCATAGGGGAAGATATTATGTCAGTTATTACATAATCCATATAATATGCACCGCTGGTACCCGGATATCCTAACCACATTACTTGAATAGGAGCTGGTTTTAGTGCAAAAATTTCGTTCCGGGCTCCTTTTGTATACCCATTCATGTTCACTAAAATATGTATACCGTCACTTTTAATTTTTTTTGCAGCTTCAACGTAGCAAGATACCGAAGATAGATCTACAAAATGTTCAGATTCTCGAACTATTTTACTACGAAATGTTGTTCCATCATCTACATTTAGAGCATAGCAGAAAATTTCTACTTTTGCACGGTCATGTAAACCTGGTATTGATTGCATTAGGTGGGAAGTTGGATGGTTACCAAAGTCACTACTTACATATCCAATCCGCAATCGCTCTTTCAAAACTTTGTCATGTTTAAAAGTTATTTCATTCAACAAGTTTACTTTTTCCGTGTATAGGTTAGCGTGACGTGTGGCTATCTCTTTTCTTATTGCATTATTTAATGGATATAAAATGGAATGGTGCGGATGTACAGAAGATAGTTTATCAGTATTTAACTGATCTTTGACAATTGATATTATATTGTTCATGCGTTCCTCATAGTCATCCCAGCAACAAACTATTTGTAAACAATGAGTCAAACTGCAATAAGCATCGGGAAAATCCGGTTTAAATAATAAAGCGTTTTTATAACAGTAAATAGCTCCAGTGATGTTACCCAAATCTTTGTAAATGCTCGCTAAATTACAATGTGCGTCGGCAAACATTGGATTTAATTCTATTGCTTTCTTGAAACATACAAGAGCACCTGTTATGTCCTTCAATTCTCTTAAAGTGTTCCCCATGTTGCTATAAGCGTCAGCAAACTTCGGTTGAATATTTATGGCCTCTCGGTAATGCAGCAACGCTTCATGAAGTTTTCCTGCAATTACGATATTATAACATCTATAACTAGTCTTAGACTTTTTGGTTATAATTATATCTAGGAAATATCAATTAGTTCATTACGTCAGAATATGATGTTTCTACAAATAAGTGATTGTCGGTGCTAAACAGCAAAGAAATTTATTAGTACCCATCTCTTTAATTTGGTATATGTACCCTACATCATTACGAAATTTTCCTGATATTGCTGTTGGGATAAAAATAATAATAGCAATTAATAATATTAAGAGCCTCGAACAACATCTCCAGAGGCTCGCGTTAGGCAGTTGGGTCAAGGGCTTGATGCAGAAGGCAGTGCTTCTGGACACGGCAAGTATTGTGACGAGATTCCTCTCTCTGGAGACCTAACCACCGGTAGCTTGGTCCCTGTACCGGATACCGGTGGGCCACAATTTTTTATATTTTTAAATATATTGTTTTTTTTAAATAATAGAATGTATTTAAAATATAATTTATATGTATTTAAAATTTAATAAAGGAATTAATAATATCCTATGACATTCTACACTACTTTAGCATTCGAATGCTCTACTTCTAAGCCACAGAGTAGAGCAGAGGGCATATAAATTTATTGCCTCTTTACAGACTCAGTGAAACAATTTGACGTAGAAATATGCAAAAGACCCATTATTGCGAACTTTGCTTTTAGTTTTTTTTTAAGTTAAGGTATTTTTTATAATATTCATTTATAATGATACCAATATTCAGTTGTACAGGGCCCTATCAACATCCTTGAGGCTCAAGCCAACCTCACATGCAAGTCAGTATACCGGCTAAACAACAGACGAGGCTCTGGCGCAGACTTTCCACTCGGGGTTAGGAGGTCAGACGGCAATCGCTTCAGGAAAAGTCGACATACCAATCAAAAACAACCTCGGGCTCCAAACTGCAGGTTTTCGGTGCCACTGAGAAATCGCTATGAAGATAATGATGATGAGTGTTTTCAATATTCATTCCAATGTTCAATTCTATGCGAATTACTGTAACCTTGATAATTATATGATTTATTTAACCGGAGTAATTATCAGTATAAGGTTTATGCTGATTTCCGTGGTGTGGGCATCCTTACAAACCTTTTCAACCGCATACTCATCACCGGGAACATCCCAAACTAATGGAGGGTGAATAGCAGAGGTCGATGCTGGAATGTGGTAACTATGGAATGCAATGTGGATGAAGCTCTTCGAGAGGCTAATTGATTCCTGGATTCGATAGAAGTGTACAATCTCGGAGTGTCAAAGTGGGTTTCTCCCGTCACAGGACCATGAATCCTATGTTTAATTACGTCGTGAAAAAATATCTTATCTGAAGTTAAAAAAATCCAGTCCTTTACTTTATTTTTATGTTTTTAACTATGAAATTGACAACATCATGAAACTTCTCCCTCATTTGTTTCGTTTATATGGAATACTCAGTTGGATAACAAATACCTCCTGTCATTATTACATCTCTTAGTGCCGTAGAAATAAACATGAGATCAAGTATTTATATAACGCGAGGAATTTCCTGACGATAAAAATCAATATCAATTATTCAAATTAACCATTTGAACTGATACAAACCTTGATGTTGTAAAAGTGAAGCTAAATTACTGTGAGTGGGCGCAAAATTAGGAAACACTTCCAAAGCTTTCCTGTATAGTTTAGTAGCCTCATCGATTTTTCCTTGTTCTCTTTTCACATTACCGAGATTGTTTAATGTATCAACATGAGAAGGACATAGGCTCAAGGCTTTTTTATAACACTCTTCCGCATCAGTGACATAGCCTTTTTCTTTCAGTGCATTAGCAAGATTACAGTAGGCATCGGGAAAATTAGGCTGAAGCTCTATAGCTCTTCTGTATGTGTCTATAGCAAGGTCTATAAAGCCTTGTTTGTAATAAAGACATGCTAAATTTCCATGTATGACTCCGTTATTTGGATTTAATCTCAACGACTGAAGATATACTGCTACCGCTCTGAAAAGTAAAAAATCACATACTAAGGCCTTGTTACTTATTAACTACTGCTACTAAAACTTTAAGAGATATATTCATGGTTAATATACAATATTTGTAAATTTTTATTGTAATATATAACAAAGAATTACATATTAATGCATATTACACTGGATATTTACGTACATCTTCACGAGAGTATCTACGTACATATTCAAAGTAAATATTTAGTTTACTTTATATACTATATTATATAGGTATAAAAGTTTTATAAATACAGAGCACTACTAAAACAACGGATTATAACAGGATCGTGCTTACAACATGCTGTTCAAAAAAGTTTTAAAAATTTTTTTTTCATTTAATTTACTTGTAATTCAATTTGTATTCTTGTCCTGGCCTTGATATTTTGGTGAAAACGTGAAGACTCTAAAATGTTAACATACAATTAGACCAGTATAAATAGGTTTTGGATAGGGATCAATTTATAACAGTATAAGAATGAATGCTTTTTTGCTTTGTTCGAAAATCCCCTCGAATACACCGATCAGCGGGGACGGTTATGTCAGGTTTGAGCCGACTAAAACCGCACGCCGTCGGGTCTTCCGAAGCCGGGGTGTAACGTGACCTTTTCTCGTACCCCGACTAACCCAGGCCATCTCTGGTTTGAAATGGCCCCTTCGGGTTTGGGAACCACGGTGTCCCCGTCTAGCATAACATGCTCTCCGAGGCACGGAGGAGTCCCAATGTGTTAAGAATGATCACCCATCCTAGTACTGGCTTGGCTAGAATTGCTTAACTTTGTAATGTGTTAATCTACTTAGTTACTACTTAGCTACGAGCCTCTCACCCTCAATTAGTAGTTATGTAAATAATAGTAAGTGTATTATTGACATTTATTTACATTTAATATCAAAATATTTTTTTTATATTGATTTAAAAACCATTACAGTGTTTTAGAATATAGAAAGGTAAAGTACCGCAAAATTTTGTGAAACATTGTAATTTATTGCTGTTTCTCGGGTAATTTTAGGTTATGTGAAACATGATTCATCCAAAGTCTAGTTTAGCTGGATATCGTGAAATACCACTTTACACAATTAACATTCATCCTGTTTTAATCCCGTAACTGGGATCTACTTCAATTATTTTTTGTCATTGGTTATGTATGTATACATTTCCTTCCTTTTCCAACAGTTTTTATGTTGTTATTAATTTTTTCCACTTTTTGGAAGTCGTTGAAAGTTCATTGAAATTATAACATCTACTTTTGTAGACCGAATTAAACGAATATGTTAAGATTCTCAAACTTGGTTGTAGTTATAGGTAAATTAGTATTTTAAATAGCTGCAAACCAAATTTATTTAATGCATATAACTTCCTAACACATTGTCACTGACCTTTTGATTTTGTTTTTGAACCAAGTGATACAACCGCTGGATAGTTCCGTTGCCTGTGCATTGAGTCGCGGTGGTGCAATGTTGATGACGGTATACACAACGATGCATTGGTAATCCATAACACGGACATGTCCTCAGTGCGAACAAGGTTGTACTGAGGTTGCAGACGTGGGAAACACGACCGAGTCAGAGCCCGCAGAGTCACGTCACGCTAAACGTCGCGGCGCGCCCGCACACCTCGCCAACTTCCACGGGCGACGACGCTGCGTCGACGCAAGTCACGGCCTTCGTTCACTCGCACGTTTATACTAAAATCGTGAGCATATATCACAACTTCTATTAAAGATGTGAAGACAACACGCCATTTAGTCGCCTAGTGATATATTTACAGCATCAAGCCTCACCAGAAATCATACCATCCGCCTCTCGGGAACATTTTATAGAATCAGTGACGAGCTAATGTATATTATAAATTAAATAGATATTTGATTTACAGAATTCCTAATTAAGTAATGGTAAAAATATTAACCCCACGCTTTATTCACAAAACGAACAGCTGTTCTCCCAAATATCAGCTGTTACATGCTATCCTTTGTATTTGAGTTTATTGTTTACATCGGAGCGGTAACCTATCACAGAAGTTATAAACAAGTTAAAAGACAAAAACTTATAATAATTTTGTTTGAAAAAAGTACGGCATAAACTTTTTAAGTTGCTGCAAAAATTTTCATATGTAGCAACGACAGCGTACATGTGCTACAGCACGAAAATACAGTAATATTGATTGGCGAGGAGGCAGGGAAGTAACGGCGGCGGCGTGGTGACGCGACAACGCGACTGCGGCGACTGACTGGGGCTATATTATACTGGAAGCTGGCATAGCATTCTATTACATACTACCACTGTAAACGACTGTTTAATTCTAAATATCAAAACACCTCATTGAAGAACACTATTTTGGTTTTGTCTCACTTGAAGCTAAATCAATATAATAATGTCAGTCCTTTGATAAAGATCACGCCAGCTATTAGCTATTACGTTTTTCGACTGACCTATATTCAGTTAATATTGTTTAGATGAAATCCTAACTACATAGTGTGAAATGTTAAAGTAATTTTACATTGCATTTATTCTTCTGTTACACATAATGAAGAACAGAGATGGACTTAATGCCATAGGAATTATCTACTAGGATACCCATAATTCCGTAATTACTTGTTATTGTCAATTGCAGTGTAAGGCAAAATAAGTGTGTCGTGTAATCACAAGTGCTCTTCGTTTTGCGTGTTTATCATTTTTGTCTTGATGCAAAAATGAACTAAACAAATAAACGAGTTTATTTATAAATAAGTATGGCTAGCTCAGACTCTAGCCCGTTTGGTCGAAGCCAGAAAATACTCAGGAGTCCCCCACCGTCGCCTTTCCCGCGCCCCAAACCGCCAATACCACCATATGACGATGAGTGTGACTTGTCAATGCAAGTGTTGCCGATGTCGGAAATCCAGGGATGGATGGGTAAAGTTGAGGCGATTCTAAGTGAAGTGTGCACTATTGTTGAGGGGAAGATGAACTCGGATCAAAAACTTCGAGTAAATAACTTGTGTCGACAGGTCTCAAACGGGACATCTCAGATGGCGGTTTTATACCAATCACTGATACAGAAAGCCCTCGTAGCCCATGAACGCATTCAGCACCTGCAGGGACAACAGAATGTTGTGGCCTCTTTGGAACATGTTAAACAGGTCGTTGAGAAGATGAAACCAGCCGAATCAACCTCGTATGCGAACATGGTGAAGAAAGGAGCTAATAACCTAGTCCGTCCCGCAAACTTAAGTGCCGTTGCAATTTACCCAAACGACAGAAATAAGACCAGCGATGAGACCAAGGCCCTAGTCCAAAAAATAATATCACCAGAGGAAATGAAGTTACATGTTCGTGGCCTCAAGAAAGTAAGAAATGGAGGCGTGTTAATAAGTACAGAAGACAGAGGAGATATTGAAAAACTTAAGAACTCTGACAAATTTATTTCATCAGGCCTTACCGTTGAAGAACCTTCCAAGCGCAGACCGAGAATCGCTGTTATTGGTGTCCCTGTAACACTTACCGAACAGGAGGTGCTGGAGTATATTTATGAGCAAAACCTCGCTGATAAGGTGCCGCATTATACACGTGAGTCCTTCGCAACAGTAAAGCTGAGCCATAAGTCAGGTAAGAAGAACCTTCCGACCTGTAACTACATTTTCGAGGTGCCTCCTGCCATCAGAAAGCTTCTCATAAACCAAGGGCGCATTTACATCAATTGGACGTCGTGTCCGGTGAGAGATTTCACTATTGTGACCAGGTGCTTTAAATGCCAGATGTTTGGTCACGCAGCAAAGTTTTGTCGGGAAGCTACTCCCACTTGTAACCACTGTGGAGAGGTGGGTCATTCTCACAAAGAGTGCACCAAGAAAGCTTCCTCCCCAGTATGTGCGACATGCAAAAAGTTCAAGAGGAAAAGTGACCACCGAACGGGTGACGACTGTTGCCCGGCCCTTAAGTACGCGGAGGCGAATTATATAAACTCAATTGACTATGAGGGTGCCTAAGAGCGCCACCAATCAAGTTTTTGTTTTTAGCACAGTAGACGTATTATTAATTTTATTTGTATTTGTACTTTAAGTTGAATAATGACATCAAATCAACTGGTACGTGATCTAGATAGTTTTTCTGTGTCAGAAGTGAATATCTGTAATGTGGAAAATTGTAAACAATTCCTACCCATAGGAGGCAAGTTACTAACACTACTAACTCAAAATATTCGTAGTATAAACGATAACATGAATGGCCTAGAAGTATTGTTGCACGATCTAGACTTAAGTTGTGATATCATAGTTCTAACAGAGTGTTGGCTAGAGAGCCAGGGAAATAACTTACCCTCTCTTGATGGATATTCGTCATACGCTTCCGGTAATTTTCTTAACCAAAACGATGGACTGGTCGTGTATGTGAAGAAAAACCTGATTACAGTAGTCGAAGAACCGTTGTTTCATGGATGTAGCTGTCTCATAATTAAAATAAAGGATGATACGGTAATCATTGCAATCTATCGCCCTCCCTCACAAAGTATAGACATATTTCTGGAATCTCTTGACAAAAATTTGAACAGCTTTTAAAAATATAGTAATCATTGGGGACATAAACATTAATATCGTCCCCGAGGAAGCCAAGACTGACGCACATAAGTATCTGAATATTTGCTCATTCCATGGTTTGCTGCCCACCCACTACTGCTCAACATTTAGGACTGGTTCATGCATGGACCATCTTATCATAAAATCTAAAGTAGCAACAAAAACATTAATAACTAACTCTTGGATTACTGACCATCGAGCTATTTTATTAGCGTTACAAACATATTCACCCAGAAAAACTTGCATAAACAGCATTACTAAGGTTAACATGTGCAGCCTCGAAAATGACATACGCAGCATTGATTTCGACCCAGTTTACACCTCAAACGATCCAAATACCTCATTAGACTACTTTATAGAATCTGTACAATCAGCAATATTAAAAAATACTTCCACTAAATTATTACCTAGAAAGTATATTAGCATTAAGCCATGGATTACTCCGGGGCTCGTCCGATGTATAAGACATAGAGATAGACTACACCTTAAGGCGAAACATGCACCTGACAACGAAACACTTGCACTAATATATAAAAGGTATAGGAATTTTTGCAATAATCTACTTAAAAAACTAAAGGTACAACATGACAGAAATGAATTGCAAAAGGCGGTACCAGTTCTAAGCAAATTTGGAACTTCATAAAAAAGCATACGTTCAGGTCAAAACCTCCCGAACCACCATTCGATTTACTATCGAAAGATAACTCACTCGATACAATGAATCAAATTAACACCTACTTTGTAAATGTTGGTAAAAATTTAGCAGAAAAGATTCTTAAACCAGTCTGCGCTAGTGACAGCTCCACTACTTTGGATTCCCATACTGTACGCTCAACTTTGTCTACACTAAACTCCTTTGTTTTATTAAGCACTGACGCTGAAGAAATAACCAGAATAATAGCGGGGCTAAACTACACTTGTTCTACTGGGTGGGATAACATTCCTAATAGCATATTAAAAAAATTCAAATTCGTATTTGCACCGCCCTTAACACGTATTTTCGAACTATGCTTAACTAACGGCATATTCCCAATATCGCTTAAGAGAGCTGTCGTCTCCCCGATATTTAAATCTGGCGATAAAACCTGTGCACATAACTATAGACCTATTTCAGTATTAACGGGCCTATCGAAAATATTAGAAAAAATTATACACACCAGATTAATAAAATATCTAGAAGACAATAACTTACTTTCGGACTGCCAATTTGGTTTTAGGCCAAATAGGTCAACTAACCAAGCTGTACACACACTAACAGACTATGTCACTAACAACCTAGGCAAAGGTATGCACACAATGGGGATTTTTCTGGACCTTGCCAAAGCATTTGATACCATTTCCTGTTCTTTACTATTAAAAAAATTCGAGGCTCTCGGGGTAAGAGGGACGCAACTGCTTCTACTGACGGATTATATGAAGGACCGTCAGCAATGTTTGAAGATTGGACAAAATGTAAGCTCTGAATTGAAAAATAGTGGGTATGGAATACCACAAGGGAGTGTATTAGGAACCACTTTATTTTTAATTTATATAAATGACCTTTGCAGTTTGACCCTTCAAAATGGATTTATTATATCATATGCCGATGATACGGCTCTTTTATTCGCGGCCAAATCAAGAGAGGAGGTATTTAAACACGCTCAAAATGGTTTAAATTTTGTGACTAAATGGCTTCAGAGAAATCTTCTATCACTAAACACTGATAAAACAAAATACATGTTATTTACAATGAGAAATACCAATAAACCAATGACTAACATAAATATAACGGCACATTGTTGTACAACCGCTGACACTGCATGCGCTTGCCCTACATTAACTAAAACTGACAATATAAAATATCCTGGTGTAACGATTGACATAAATTTGAATTTCCGTAAACATATTGAATTACTATGTGCTAGATTACGGAAATTAATGTACATCTTCAAGAATTTACGTGCAATAGCGGGCTCTAAGATTATTAAACAGGTATACTTGGCCTTATGTCAGTCCATTCTTACTTATTGCATAACTTCCTGGGGTGGTGCAGGACGCACAATCTTACTACCCCTTGAGCGCGCCCAAAGAGCAATCTTAAAAGTAGCCACTTTTCGACCATACAGGTACCCAACAGATGAGCTCTACAAATCATGTAAAGTGCTAACAGTGCGCCAATTGTTTATTCTAAACGTCACATTATACCAACATACCAAACTTCCTTTACAAACAATAACCTTAGATAAAAGAAGAAAAGGCATAGTTTGTGAAAAACCACAAACTAAACATGGGTTTGTAAATAGATTTTATATGTTTTTGGGTCCTTTTCTGTATAACAAATTTAACAAATTACTAAACATACATAGTTTAAGTTATTGGAGCTGTAAGGCTTCAATTACAGAATACTTGGAAAATCTAAATTATGCGGACACGGAAAAACTGCTGGAAATACTAAAGTAGGTAGCGATAAGCTGTAAATATAGATTCTTTTGTTTATGATGTCTAATTATTGCAATAAGAAATATATCATTGAACGGGCATAGCCTGAAACACAGGTTTACAAAAACCTAGATCAGGTAGGTCCCAAATTGTTAATATAATTAGGTAATATATTTTTAAATTCTATTTGTTTACCATATACAGTGTTTTTTTGGCACACTAACTCTTAATTTAGATATTATTATACTTAAATTAGTTATATTTCACCTTATTTGTAAAACTAGTAATAACACAATGTACAGCCCTTTTTGATAAATAAATAAATAAAAAAAATAAAAAAAATAAAATTAATAGCCACTTCGTCATTATAGAGGAAAACAAGTTTTCTTTTGAGAAACGCATCCGAAACAATTCTCATCAATGAGTAGAGTGGCGTCTTCTTCCCAGCCTGCTCTAAAGTTTTGATCAACACCCTTGAACCGTTATAGTGGCGTTACTTCTTTTTCCTCTCCTTCCCTATCCATACTTTGTTTATTTCTTTTCCTGCGGCAGTCGTGAGACGCCGGGGTGTAAGGTTGCCCATAGGGCATTTCCCTCGGACCCTGACTGACCACGGGCCATCTCCGGTTTCTAGATGGCCCCCTCGGGTTTGGGCATCACGGTATCTACGTCTTGCCCCGATTGGAAGGGAGGGGGGGGGGGGCACTAGTCGCCCCGCCGTATCGGCCTGCTTCTGCTGCGGTGACAGGCGGCCTCACCTGCCACCCCCAGGCCTGCGCTCATGGAAGACGGAGGACGTTAAGCGTCCCTATCCATACCTCATTTACAGGACGGCGGTGACTCCCTTATACGATTCAAACTATTCCAACAAGAACGAAACAGTACCGTACCATTTTTTTTCCCACACCTTGAAACTATTTACAAACTTACACGTTTCCGTCTTCCTACATTCGCAGGTCCTTTAAACGAAGCGTGAAAAAGATTTTAGCATTGTTAGCATACATATACTGATTGCCTTTAAACTGAAGGCTGCACCTTAGCTGACCATTAGGCGACTAACGTACCTTTTTTATGTGTGGAATTCCTCACAGTTGTCTACCCCCCCCCCCTCCACGAGTTAGCGCAACCAACTAAAACCGCATGCCGTCTCGGATCTCATATGCCGGGTGTGAGGTAAGCTAATAAGCCCCACGCACCCCGGCTGACTCTGGGCCATCTACGTCTTTGAGATGGCCCCCTCGGGTGTCAAAACCACCATATTGATACGTCAATATGGTGGTTTTCACACCCGAGGGGGCCATCTCGTTGAAGGTTGTAAGGTACGCCTTACATAGGGCACGCCGCAATAGCGGCGGTAAGGCCCATCATGGAGGATTGGCTAGAGAGGCGACACGGAAGCCTCTCGTACCGACTGACGCAGGTGATCTCCGGGAAGGGGTGCTTCGGGGGCCACCTGCATCGGATCAGGAAGGAGCCAACGCCTGAGTGTCATCACTGTGACGCGAGCGAGGACTCAGGGCTGCACACGCTGGCGGACTGCCCGGCGTGGGAGGTGCCGAGGCGTGACCTCGTGGCAGCCATCGGGGTGGGAGTCCTCTCGCTCGGCAGCATGATTGCTCCAATGGTGCGGAGCGCGAGCGCGTGGGCCGCCGCCACCTCATTCTGCGAGCATGTGAAGCTCGCGAAGGAGATGGCGGAGCGCGCCCGGGGAGAGGTTCATAACTCTCCCGGCCCGCCGAGCCCGCAACATGCTCGCCGCGCGTCGCAGGCGACTCAGGCGCCGTAGGTCGCTTAACGACCTCCGTCCTCCATGAGCGCAAGCCTGGGGGTGGCAGGTGAGGCCGCCTGTCACCCCAGCAGAAGCAGGCCGGGACGGTGGGGTGACTAGCGCCCCTCCCCCAAACCGGGGCAAGACGGGGACACCGTGGTTCCCAAACCCGAGGGGGCCATCTCGAAACCGGAGATGGCCCAGGGTCTTTCGGGGTGCGAGAGATATGCTCTATGGGTAACCTTACACCCCGGCGTCTGCAGACCCGAGATGGCGTGCGGTTTTAGTCGGTTCAAGCCCGACATAACCGCCCCCGCTAGCCGGCGGGGGGGTATCCGAGAGGATTTCCGCACGAAAAAAAAAAAAAAAGTACGCCTTACATAAAAAAACAGAGACCTGTAAACCGTATCATCTGTGATCAAATTCTCAGATAGAAACATCACCTTGGGTGATTTTATATAGTTATGATTCTTCGGAATTTAATAAGCCACTGTTCCTATTATGCTGATTAGGTTTTCTGATTGGACAGTCGGAAGAAAATCCGAAAGAATCCGGAAAATTTGAAACTACTAAAACTAACTAAGGACTAAACTTCTCCATTTTCACCCTCTACTAAACACTAACTCATGGAGAAACAGTATTATTGATCGAAGGTCTGACCAAACAGGCATTTAAAAGTGTAACTAACTCATGACTAGTCCCTGGCGGGTCATCGCTTTTAGTAATTTATACATGTTTACAAAATCACTTTCTATGCGGACAAAAGAAATGGATTGGCAATCCGTTCTGTGGTCATCCGTTCAATGAAGGTCTGACTAAGATATATTTATTACAAAAATAACATGGAAGTAAGATTCAAATGTTTATTGCAGTTATTAGAGAAAGATATCTTATTCTTGTTTCGAAAAACAAAAGAGATAATTTTAATTGGCGAAATCGATGAATTCCACATATACAGGCGAAAAAGTACACATCCAAAGACATCGAAAATTTCAATGTTGAAAGCTAAATTTAACGCAACTCTTGTCGCTCACTTGCCAACTTTTATACGATTTTGACAGATACGTAAGTAGCTATAATTAAATTCATGAAGCATTGCCAAGGACTACGGTTAATAAGCAGAACTATGTTCCGCGTTCGCACTAATTTCAACACGAACATGGCGTTAGATATTTTTAGTATCAATGTAAAGTTACAACATGTGTTCCCGATAAACATACCTAAATATAATGAAGATCATCTTTGATGTCGTTAAATGTCTTGACTCACATTTAATTTTAACTATATCCAAAACTGTTCAAGCTATACGCGACCTCATTTTTGTACTGTTGCATCACTTTATGTAAAAAACATAGAGTTATATTTTGGCAGTTTGCCCAACCGATACTCCGCCGGACCGGCTGCAAATTGCCAACCTGTATATCAGTTTATCAACTATCAACATTTTAGTAATAGATAGCAAATACTTTCCGAAGCACACTTAGGACATTAATTTTAAATTAGGGCAAGAATATATCCAATTTAATAAAATTGCTTATATAAGACAGATGTCACAATATTTAAATATACGTATATCAGGGTATGTCATTGAGATTGTTGATTATTGATTATTTGCGGAACTTCCAACATTAGAGATTCCGCGGATAATGAAATATAATGGAGAGTCGCGTTAGCAAATTGTACAACAATGTCAATGACAAACCTTTTTCTTTTGTAGTTGTGCGGAAATCCCTTAGTATTGGATCCGAAATCCCCCCCGCCACCGGCCAGCGGGGGCGGTTACGTCGGGTTTGAACTGACAAAAACCGCACGCCGTCTCGGGTCTTAAGACCGGGGTGTAAGGTTGCCCATAGAGCATATACATACCTATATTTAAATATTGTGACATCTGTCTATTGTTTAAGCTTAAAAGTTTATATCGTTTTGAATAACAATCGTGAATAATATAATATAAAATGGGTCAAGTATGAGTCGGTATATCGTAATGGAATAAAAATTCATCCAAGGCTATTTAAAAAATAGAGAGAACCATGCAAAAAACCTTTTTGTATACTGTAGTCTAGAATATAAAATGCTGCCTGTAGGATTGCAACTAAATATATTATTCTAGAATATCTCTTAGAATTATAATATGAGAATAAATTACCTAACTGTATTACGTAAAAAAATAATGGTACAAAAAAATGTAAAATACGAATTTCCTGCAGTTACATCTGGGGACCCTAAAGACCCCACGCGACTACGTGTTACAGAAAAGGCGTGACTGGTCGAGGGTTAAGAACTTGTGGCTCCTGAAAGACGTCGAAGCGCTCTCGGATGACTTCTACATCCAATTCAAGCTTTTCTAGATTTAGAGCTTCAGTCTCCTGAAGCACTTCCGTAATTATGGGGCTTCAAAAGGAGTAGTGTGAAAAGTAGAAATATTTCAATTCGAAAATTAAGTGCATAAGAGATGTAACTAGAGAGTACGCTAGAATTTCTATCGTGTTGCCAAAAATGGTTGATGGTGTATGGTTTCATTATGCGAGCCTCAAGTGATTTCAAAAGTACTTCTACTTACCTTCTATTTACCGAGTAATACGATCCCAACTGGAATTCGCAGTTCCTATTTGGTGTCCTTTCTACAAAGTTTACGAAAAAAACAGATGCTACCGCGCTAGATTGACCCTGACGTACCCTGAAATTCCTGGAGTCTAGACGTTGTCTTCTGAAAGTTATGATGTTGCATGGAATGTGTAACAATAGATTTGACTGTTCTAATGTTTGTAATAATATATGATGTTTTGTACCAAGGCCTGTAAACCGGCGAGAGGCGCGTGTACCTTTTTTTTTATTTATTTTTTCGTGCGGAAATCCCTTCGGATACCCCCCCGCCGGCCAGCGGGGGCGGTTATCTCGGGCTTGAACCGATTAAAACCGCACGCCGTCTCGGGTCTTCAGACGCCGGGGTGTAAGGTTACCCATAGAGCATATCCCTCGCACCCCGACTGACCCTGGGCCATCTCCGGTTTCGAGATGGCCCCGTCGGGTTTGGAAACCACGGTGTCCCCGTCTTGCCCCGGTTTGAGGGAGGGGCACTAGTCGCCCCACCGTCCCGGCCTGCTTCTGCTGGGGTGACAGGCGGCCTCACCTGCCACACCCAGGCCTGCGCTCATGGAGGACGGAGGTCGTTAAGCGACCTCCGGCGCCTGAGTCGCCTGCGACGCGCGGCGAGCATATTGCGGGCTTGGTGGGCCGGGAGAGTTCTGAACCTCTCCCGGGTGCGCTCCGCCATCTCCTTCGCGAGCATCACATGCTCGCAGAAGGAGGTGGCGGAGGCCCACGAGGCGCGTGTACCTTTTTTTTTTTATCGTGCGGAAATCCCTTCGGATACCCCCCCGCAAGCCAGCGGGGGCGGTTATGTCGGGCTTGAACCGACTAAAACCGCACGCCGTCTCGGGTCTACAGACGCCGGGGTGTAAGGTTGCCCATAGAGCATATCCCTCGCACCCCGACTGACCCTGGGCCATCTCCGGTTTCGAGATGGCCCCCTCGTGTTTGGGAACCACGGTGTCCCCGTCTTGCCCCGGTTTGGGGGAGGGGCGCTAGTCGCCCCACCGTCCCGGCCTGCTTCTGCTGGGGTGACAGGTGGCCTCACCCGCCACCCCCAGGCCTGCGCTCATGGAGGACGGAGGTCGTCGCCTAGGCTTTTTCACACTGCAAAGTGTAGAATTAATGCAGGGGTGCGCGCGCCTATACGTCACCTTTTAGATAACTATAACACGCACTTTGTTCATTCAGATATTTTCTCACTTTTACACAATGAATTTAAAAAGCAAGCTATTTCATCACTTCTCTAATTAATAATAATAATAATATCAGTTGCAACACTGGTCGCGAACTGTCAAAATTTCTCAGAATAGATTTTCTGTAAATAATTTAATTTTATACCTATTTTACATTGTCATCTAGTTATTTTGTGAAGCTAAATAAATTAATAAAATTATTAAAAATGAATCCTACCTCCATCAATTACACAATTATCAGAGAAATCAACAAACACAGAAATTTAAATTTATGACATACGTCATTCTAGACAAACAGAAAGCAATGAAATAATATGTTGACAAGCGGAAAATTCAAGCAAAGCAGTCAAATAGCACAATTAACACCGACGGACTCGTCGTGCAGCTCCGCCCCGCAGCCTCAGGTGACGCTTCCATCGACAACTGCTGAGGCGTCGAGCCCCGACAGTAGCGACGAGTATTTCTCTACGCCGACGTCGCCAACACCTGTGCGTCGGTCGGGGAGAGGCCGGCCACCGACGTGCCTATGACCCCGAAGACAACCGTCCTCGAACAGGGCCCCCGCCGCCGGTGGTGATGTGCGCCGCATGAAATAGTCTTCTTCAATAAATGAAAGCGTCATGCGGGCATATTATATGGCTACAGAGCTAGGAACCAACCTCACTGCATACCATGGTCGTTTACTGTCTCTGTTTCAGGAACTAGAACCAACTGTCAAAGTATCAGTGCAACGATTATCGGACCAGGTGCGGGCTATTCAACGTTGTAACATGTTGGATGGTACCGTACTTGAGAGGCTATACTCTGAAGAGCAGAATAGTCTTACTATCCCCACTTCATTGAATGCTGTACCTTCGGTGGAGTCTAGCGTAACCGCGAGTGTAAACCCGCCACAGCTCGACCACACTAATGAGGGTGTGGAAAGTGAGATTATATCCGTAAGTACTCAGTATAATGAACGATTAAGGAGCACTTTGGGGGATGCGATACTAGAATATCGATCTATGATACCAAGCAAAAGACCTCGCTTACCCCATTAGCCCATGCATAAAAGGAATATAGCGCTGGTCTGTGCCCTAGATTCGCTATTACCTGAGTGTTTAGAAAATAGCGAAGACAAACAGACATACACATTCGATTTTGTACTGTGCGGCAGTTGCAGCATGTCGAGTAGCTGGAGTAAAATTTATTGTAAATAAAACTGCTACTCGACCCAAACCTGCTGTGCCTGCCTGGCAGTACAGGATTGAACGTCGTATTGCTGAGGCTAGGGCACTCATCGGTAAGCTAACCTGCTTCAGATCAGGCAATACCCGACCGAGGGTGATGCGCTTTGTGACACAGGCATTCTTGGGGACTAACGTTAGTCCTCAACAATACGCTTCATGTGTCACAGAGCGCATTGACTTTCTGAAGCAGAAAGTTTATGCATGGGCAAATCGGATACGACGCTACAAAAAGCGCGTAGATAGGTTTAATAAGAATCGCATTTTCCAAAAGGATGAGCGGTGGGTTTATCGGAAATGGGAACAACCCGAGTCAGGTGTAAATGACGGTACTCGGCCGGATGCTGACGCTACGAATACTTTCTGGGGTAGCATCTGGTCGACGCCAGTCATACATTCAGAAGGTGATTGGATGAGAGAGGTTGAACGAGCATGTGAGAATTTACAGATTATGGGGCCAATTATCATTTTACCTGAAGATGTTGCAAGTGCAGTCCGTTCGTTATCGAACTGGAAGTCAGCAGGACCGGACGGACTGCACAACTTTTGGTTGAAGTGGCTCCGTAACGTAACTCGTTTAGCAACTCAATTCCAGGCATCCCTAAACTCGGGTTCCCTCCCTAATTTCCTAACAACTGGAGTAACCCACCTACTCTATAAGTCTGTTAGTGCTACGGACCCCAGAAACTATAGGCCTATTACCTGCCTACCGACGGTCTATAAACTCCTAACTTCCATTCTGAGAGTCAAAATTACTGCACATTTAGAAAAAAAATCGATCATCTCTATCTCTCAGAATGGATGTAGGAGCGGGGCCCGTGGCACTAAAGAGCTCCTTCTAGTTGATATGGACATTAGCCAACAGGTGCGTCGTAACCGTAAAAATCTGGCGACATGTTGGATAGATTATAAGAAGGCTTATGATTCTGTTCCACATACATGGCTTCTGAGGGTGCTAGAGTTGTATAAAGTTGATACAACTCTATCTACCTTCTTGAGGTCATGTATGGGGCAATGGACCACGGTTCTTCGCTATCCAGGATGTTGCCAGATAAACGATGCACCGATAAGAATCGAGAGGGGTATATTTCAGGGCGATAATCTGAGTCCCCTGTGGTTCTGTCTAGCACTGAATACTCTTAGTACAATATTGGAGAATTCAGGGCTAGGCTATCGGTTGCGGAGAGAGGGTCGAGTTATATCCCACCTCCTATACATGGATGACCTCAAACTTTTTGCTACCAATAATCTACAATTGATGGAGCTATTAAAGATGACTGAAAACTTTAGTAGCTCTATCAAGATGGAATTTGGTTTAGACAAGTGTGCGGTCATGCATGTGGAAAGAGGTGGTATAGTGGAATCCGAAGGCGTGATACTTTCGGATTCCATTAAACTTAAATCTCTATCTATAACCGAAACCTACAAATATCTTATTTATTATTATTATATTATGTCGCAGGCATTAGGAATCTCCGAGTCTGGCATGAAGCAGGCATTGCAGGAGCGCTTCTTTGGTCGCCTGAAAAAAGTTCTGAAAAGCTTTCTATCGGGTGGCAACAAGGTGCGTCCCTGCAATGGTTGGGTCATGCCAGTCCTAATGTACTCCTTTGGCATACTTAGATGGACTCAGACCGAACTCGATGCCCTAGATAGAAGAGTTCGTTCGCTGATGACCACATTTCGGATGCACCACCCACAATCATCTGTAATGAGGTTGTATATCCCACGGAAACTGGTGAGGTAAGGAGATTCCTCTCTCTGGAGCCCTAACCACCGGTAGCTTGGTCCCTGTACCCGATGCCGGTGGGCCACTATTTTTTATATATTTCAATATATTTGTTTTTTTTTGTATAGAATGTATTTAAAAATATAATTTAATATGTATTTAAGTTTAATAAAGGGAATAATAATAATAATAATATAGTTTATTTGTTCTCTTCCACAAAGGTACAGAAAATACATTTTAAGCACATCGAATATAAATCATGTAGCAGAGAATACAGCAATATCCTATTGAAAACAGAAGGATATTACTGCATTCGCCTCCACATGACTCATAAATAAAAAATTTACTCCTTTGAGGGAGACTGGTATCTGCACTAGGAAATCCTGTCACACAGATTACCAGGCCCCCTACAAGATAAATGAATACGTATGTACTTAATTTAGCGCAAAATTAAAGATACTTCTGTGCAATGAGACAATTCAAAAGAATAGAACTGCGCACGTATATGCATCTATAAGAAAGTTTTTGCATAGTGTGTGTATGTGTGAGAGAGTGAGTGAAGGGTGAAGGCGTGTGTGTGTGCGTGAGTGTAAGGGTGAGTGTATGGGTGTATATGTAGGTGTGTGTGTGTGAGAGTGTGTGTAAGTGTGTGCGTATGTGTGTGCAGGTATATGAGTAAATGAGGATGATGAATACTACCTAACTTATGCCGGAACAATTAATAAATTTTCAGTAGAGTTATAATCAAGACTTAAGAGATAAGAAGTGAGGGTTTGTTTGCAATTTTTTGTCGCTAAAGGATATATATTTAAAAACGAGTTTAATTTATTATATAAATAATCACCAAGGAAACAGTAACTGTGTTGTGAAAGACAGGTTCTATATATTTTATTTGTGCATACCCTAGCATTTTTTCATTTGTGAGATAGAGCGGATGGATGGTAAGTTAGGGTGGAATGTTTCTGCAAGACTATTTGCCTGATAAAGAGTTGACGAACCGTGAGAACTTCACACTTTACGTAGAGTTCAGATGTTGGATGAAAGAATGGTAATGAAAAGGCTACCTTAAGTACTACTCTTTGAGCTCTCTCTATCTTTATCATGTCCCAGGTTGTAATGCAATAAGTTAGTAACGATTGACATAATGCAAAGTAGACAGTTTTCAGTATCGTATTATCTACAACATGTCTTAAGTGTTTAAAGATGTAAATGAGCTTCCTCACTCGTTTAGACAGAAGGTCAATATGAGAATGAAAGGTTAGGTTTTTGTGAATAATAATACCAAGATACTTAATTGAGTCCACTTTTTGGAGTTGAGGGCATGTGCATGAGTTGGAAGAATAATTCTTGCATGTGTGGGCGGTTATTTTTGGTAGGTGTCTGTATATAGATGTATGATTACTTAGAGAAAATTGTATGTACTTGGTTTTATCCGTGTTTAGTGTGAGGCAGTTGGTCGTTAGCCAGCATATAACCTTGGAGAAGCCAGTTTGCGCCAAGTGATAGACTTCCTCCCAGGTATCTCCATAGAAGAGGAGTGCTGTATCATCCGCGAATGTAATAATTCTTCCATTTGTCATCTTCAACTGGCAGAGGTCGTTGATAAATATCAGAAACAATGTAGGGCCCAAAATACTCCCCTGTGGTACTCCAGTGTCAACTTCACAGTCATCACTTATTCATTCATCTACTTTGACACGTTGGAATCTACTTTTTAAGTAGCTGTGGAATAACTTCAGCTGTGTGCCGCGAATTCCGAGCCTCTCCATCTTCTCCAGCAGGAGTGGCGCTGAGACCGTGTCAAAAGCCTTCCCCAAGTCAAGAAATATCGTAAGGACCTTCTTCTTTTTGTCGAGTTTAGTCACTATGGTGTCGGTAAGTTGGTGTACTGCGACATTTGTTGATCTACCATTTCGGAAACCAAATTGATTTTCAGATAATAGTTTTCGTATTTCTATGTATTTAATAAGTTGCTTGTTAATTACTTTTTCTAAAATTTTCGACAATGTAGGTAGAATTGATATTGGACGGTAGTTATTGACACAATCTCTGCTACCACTCTTGTGGATTGGATGAATAAGAGACTTTTTTAAATCCTTTGGAAACACCCCTGTAGGAAGGCTAATGTTACATATAAATGTACTAGTGTATTGGCGTATTTCTTTATCAGATTACTAGAAATATTGTCGCGTCCTACTGCACAGTTATTTTTGAGAGAGGATATGATGTCTTTTATCTCATGGGCATCGGTTGGCAGAAGCACAAATGAGGAAAGATAAGGCAGGATTTGGGCAGTGAGGTCGGAACATGTGTTCATATTAATGGTCCTAGCCAATGATCCGCCTATGTTTGCAAAAAAAATATTAATATCATTTACCGATTTTAAAGGGTTGATTTGGATTAATGAGATCTGTAGATGAACTGGCTTCCGTTTTAGTGTAAGTGATTGTTTTAATTTTATCCCACATTTTTTTTTGTTGCCTTTACATTCAGCAAATTCCGCGTATATGTTAGTTTAATATTAGCATCATTAGGATATTTTTTACATTTGAGGTGTAGTTTGTCCCGATTTCGCATACATGGTAATAGACCGGGCGTTATCCACCGTTTTAGTATTCTCTTGCGTCTAGGGACTTTAATGTTTTTAGTACAGCTTGATAATGTGGTTGTAAGAGTATTAAGAAAGAAAGTTAGTGCGTCATCCGAGGTTTCTAGTGTATAAATTTTGCTGAAGTCTAGTATTTTAACTTTTTCGTCGAGGGACGCGTAGTCTATTAATTTAATTGTTTTTGTCAGTTGGCGAGAAGAAGGCATATTAGAGAGACTTATAATTTGACTGTAGTGGTCCGTGAGGGTTGTGTGTGCAACTAGAATTTTGGAAGGTAGTTTTGATTTGGCCATTACATGGTCAAGGCATGTTTTGTGATGTGTGGGTATACAGTACGCGGGCAACATACCATGGGAGGCTAACATATATAGGTAAGTTTCAACATGCTTCTCTCAGGGGGATTCACTATATCTAGGTATATATCGCCCGTGAGAAATATGTTTTTTATAGGATGATAGTGTACGTAAAACATTGTTCAAGGAATCAAGGAACCCAGGTATATCTTTGCCACCTGGAGGGCGGTATATACCCAGCAAAACAGTTTGGATATTAATTATAACTATCAAGCAGTTTGCACCTGATAATACAGGCTCATATATGGTATAGGTGTGTGAAGTTTTGTAATAAACAACTACACCTTCGTTTTGTGTGCTGACAAAGTTGGTGCCTACGGATCGATAACCACTCATATTCGGTATAAATGGGTTCGCAAAGAGCCAAAATTTTGTTAAGATGATCACATCCCAATCAATTTCCGTTCTTGCAATAAGGGTGTTTAGTCCCGCAAAGATTCCATTCACGCTTCTGATATTTTGGATAAATACATTTACCGTGGAGTTATCAGTATACATTAAATTGTGGCATTCATCGATATCACATGTGCTGAAATCGGCCACAGATAATTCATTCAAGGCATCATTCACAGTTATTTGTGTATTAATATCGAATTTTAGTTACTAGTATATATGTTACTTGTGAATGTCTCCGGGGTGCACACAAATTAAAAATAGTATTGTATTTTAGTGATACAATAACTTTAGAATAAGTATGTGGCATATTTATAAAATTATATACATGACTTTTATATTCATAAAAATTTCAGTAATAATAGAAGTAATAATAATCATTTGTGATGCCTGAAATATATATGTAATAATGTATAATATTAAATGTTTGTGTGCACTGAGCTTCGAGGGGTAAGTTATTTTGATATTGTATTGTTAGTTATTTTGATATATTATTTTGAGATTGCCCTGGGGGATATTTTTTCGAGGTCTTACCCGGGGTGCCCGGCAATGGACACTTGCGCAGGACACTGTGCGGTTAAGGTCAGTTCATGCCCGACATAGCCACCCCCGCTGGTCGACGGATACCCATCCGAAGTGATTTCCGCAAGTAAAAAAAAAGAGGTAGAGGATTGGCACATTTGAATTTTTTACACCTACTGCATTATTCTGCGGTCATAAGTGTGGGTTATACATTTACCAAGTTTGTTGTATTCTTTGTTTGTTTATTCACCTTTTTACTGTATGATACAATGTATAAATGTTTTGTGTCCCAATATGAAATAAATAAAAATAAATAAATAAATGGCTTCGACAAGGAAAATTAGATCGTTGAGGTAACCCGCCACCAATCCAGAATTGGCTGCAGTTATTCTGAGAATTCGTTAGTACAATGCCTCTGAGCCATTAGCATACCTGCCAATCTGTTAGCCTTTACTCTCAAACACAAACAGAACTGTTCGTTGCGAACCTAGCGTAAGAATGGTTCCCTAAATGCTTAAAAAGCGGGCAGCTGCGAAGGTGGTACGAAGGGGACCTCATACAATGCGCATAGTTTGGCATACAGTAAGGGTTTTAGTGTGCGAAAGCTACTCATATAGCGAGTTGGCGCGTATTGTCCGCCATTACATCTAGCAAAAATAAAAAAGGTTTTGACGTATCTCTCTCCTATGTAAGTTACAGGTTTTTAGATGAATAAAGGACCATGCAAAAAATTGTATGGACGCTGTCCCAACTGACCAACAGACATGGTGATAGTTTCAGTATAATTATGACAGCCCATAAAAATACAAATAATAATCATTTTAGCCAAAAATCGATGGGGTTTTTACCGGGATATCTATCTACTTGATATCCGGTAATCACTAAATATGTTCTTGAAGTCGAAGGTTACTTTTACTCGGGTTTGGGAATTGAAACAACGACTGATTTGCACTGAAGTTATATTGCGACTGGTTATGTTAGTAAGGGTGGAGCCCGGGCGCAGCCGGCGGTTAGCTTAGGTACACACGTACGTATCTTATTGACTACGTTGCAGATTAATGTACAATGATGTGTCCCTACAGTAGCCCCCCTTTTACAAAAAAAAATATTGTAAAATATTTAGTTTACAATTTTTGCAATTATACAAAATAATATAAAATAATGGGTACACTTAGTTTTTGCTATGGTTTGTTAACGTTACATTGTTCACCTCAATATATATTGGCATGTGCCGCGGTCTGTGCTGGTGTCGTTGCTGGTTGCACAGCATGTACCTTGACCATCGGTGGTGATGTCAGCCCGACCACAGCTACTTCCTTGCGTAACCATGCCCGCACTCGTTTCTTACATTGATTTCTTATGGCCCAAATCACCATGATTCCGAAAAGCACGACCACTATTATTAGTGCTATTTCGACTGAATTGACTCTCTGGCCAATGACTTCCGTTGCCACCGTTTGAGCCAGCGCTACATTGTTTTGCTGTGGCTTACTCGCTGAGCTACCCATAGTAAAACTTTTAGTTAAATATAAATTACAAATTGAAGAAAACTCGAAATTTAAACTTAAAAAATAAGACAATTCAATTAAATTTTTAAGCATTTTGTATGCTTACTTTTTTCAAAAGATTTAGATCAGAAAAAGAGAACATCTAGGACGGGACTTGAACCACTTGTTTAATATTATTTTTTGTAATGATAATAACTACATTTTAGGCATTGCTTGCAAAAGTAATTGTTCAACTAAACATTCTAGCCTGAGTCCGAAATGACCACTGGTCAAAAAGTTTATATATATATATGTATGTTGTAACGTTGTGGATTCTTTATAAATGAAATTAAAACTATATCCGTAAATGAATCGATATTTTAGTATGTTCTATAATATATTACTAATTATCTATGGTTGTGCAAGCGAGATTGGACAGCACTAGCCCAGTCATCAACTGACGGCTCTTATATCGTTCCTTTCCTTGGCAACCTTCGCCGAGGAAGGTCACTTTGACCCCGTGGCCAACTGCTGTCGGCTCCGGGTAAGTTTTGAGATCAACATTTCCTACTTCTTTCTACAGGTGAAGACCTTCCAGCGGTGCAGCTTATTGCCTGCTAAAATGCATGGCTTAATATACTTTATTTAATTCTGTGTGCTATTTCAGCCTACCTATTTAGTGCCACGAGGCCGATGACCCCTACGGTCAGAGGTCGCGGCACCAGCTTGTGCTGCCTATTCATATTCTTTTTATTTTCTTTTTATTATAGCTTCTAGCTACGCTGCATTGCCGCTGGGAGATTCTCTTCACCTACTATTTTAGCGGGTCACTTGGACGTAATTGCCTAGTGACAAACTGACCCGCACCTTTTCTATTTCCAGGGTCTTCGCACCGGGCTTCGCACCATCATAGCGGTGGCGAGGCACACCAGCGGAGACCCTGGCACGCCGGCAACACCACAAGCCACGTGTCCACTAGCTAAGTGCATACTACCATCTTTGCACAACGGACCGAACAACGCCACGGCAGAATATTTATTAAGAATCTATTCCCTGAGGTTCATTTACTCATATACTAAAATAAATTTATGTAACGTTACCGATTATAATCTCTTATTATATTGTAATCAATCCTTTTATTTATCTATGCTCGCCCTAGCCGGTAGTAGTCTCAATTACATCAATTACTTTATTAATTTTTACAGTGCATAAGTCACACCTTCATATTTATGTAAACTTCATTTACAAACTTCTTTTAAAAAACCTTCTATAAAAACTTATTAATCGTTACAATGTATGGTTCCACCTCCCAAAATTTGCGGCACTCTCACGGTCGCATTTTTGCCCCGATCGCTTTCAAACTGCGGTCAAAAATTGCTTGGGTGTAAACTTAGTTTAAGTTCGTGAACGGGTGGAAACACTTTTTGTGAAATCAGTTTCAAAATTTCACGTTCCATGAAAGATATTCAAACCGTTCTAATTTTATCCCATAGTATACATGAATGCCAACAACTTTTAATTATAAACCTATAAGATTAAAACTTTAACTAAAAGTGGAGGGGGGAAAAACCAAAATTTTTCGGGAAAAAAATCATAACTTCTAACCGGTGAACATTCTTGGCGTCGGAAACATTTTTAATCGATAGGCCATTTTTAAGTCTAAAATAAATGTCTGAAAAGTTTTTCGCTAAAAGTTACCGTTTTCGAGAAAAAAAATTAAACATGTTAAAATGCGCTCGGCGTGGGTCATAGAAGAAACATAGGTCATAGAGGGGCAAAAAAATATTTCTAACCGATAGGTTATTTTTTGCTCTAAAATAAATGTCCGAAACGTTTTCTGCTCAAATTTACCGTTTTCGAGAAAAATGAAAAAAAATACTGCGGTACGGAAAATTCCGACTTGTCAATTTGGCAACATCATTCTCGAAACCAGATTTATCATTGCGCAAGTACTTTTTGGGTAGAATACTCGCTGGGGCATTTATTTTTCGGCGAATATTTCAAAATGGAGTTTTAGGCGGCAAACATTTTTAATTTTTTTTCGACGCCCAGTTTTTCTTATTTAAAAACCGCCAACGTCTTGATCAAGATATTTCCATAAAATAATATTAATTGCTTCACGAAATCTACCTGTGCGTTCCCCCTGCGGGAACGATTTTTTTTAAATATCTCTCAAGTATAGACACAACTAATTTACAAGTTCATAATGGCATAGATAATATTTGAATACATTCCAATTTCGTCATTACACTATTCTTGAAGGTATTAGGATTTTAAAAACTTTAAATGTAACGATAGTTAAATAATTAGTGACTGTATTAAATTATTTTTAAGTTTTGATTGAATTATAATGAATAAGTTTTAAGTCTTTTGTTTATGGGAAACGATCATAAGAAAGGAAAATAAAACGAGTGATCTGCTTATTTCTAAACCGCGTTTTTACTTAGCGTAGCTAGTTTGAATTGAAACTACACACATTTTGCTACTATATTTATATTTTATGGCGTTACATTCCAATGTCGTTATTACACTATTATTGAATGTAATATAATTCAGAAAACCTTAAATATAACGATAGTTATAAATCTTAATAACAACAACACATAGAAATTTAAGAGATTGAAGCTCAAGCTATAATATTCATCTACACGTTTAATAAAAATTAATTTGCCTCAGAATAAATTGGTCCCGTACGTAGTTTCGAATGACGTTGCAGCGATAGGTCATTGTGGCGAAAAACTTTTAGCGTGGTACGCTGGAGCGAAAAGTCATTGAAGCGAATTCCACCAGGGCGAATGACACCGCAGCGACAAACAAACATTGTACTATACAGTGTAATAGGGTTAGGTTAGGTTAGGTTAGAATTGTGACCACACAACGCACGAGCCGAGCGAGCGAAGCGTGCGTGCCGCGGTAGCGGCCGGCGAAGTGCCAGAAACGAATCGAAAACGAAAAAGGTCATGAACATAACCGTAAATCAGTCGTACTGTATAGTACAATGTTTGTTTGTCGCTGCGGTGTCATTCGCCCTGGTGGAATTCGCTTCAATGACTTTTCGATCCAGCGTACCACGCTAAAAGTTTTTCGCCGCAATGACCTGCAACGTCATTCGAAACTACGTACGGCACCCGAGTAAATAGAGTATATATTTATATTCACTTCACAATACTGTAGATATTTGCAATTACATTCTAATAACATTTTTATCGTAACATATAATATTTTATGTAACATATTAGGTTTAGCATGTTAAGTTATTAATATGACCACAAATTCTAAGCAACATTATATTATTCACTACAGGTACAATTTATTAATTAAATGCTGTTAATATATATTTAACTTCGGGTTTTAAATTACTTAGTAGCATCTGGTCGTGGTGAGATACCTCGATCGGAATTGGGTGAGCTTCCGCCAGACGTAGACTGCGGGCTCCTCTCCTGGACCTACAGAAATAATCAAGAAGTAAGCTATGAAAATAAAAATAAACGCTTTCACGTTTCTTCAAGAAACTAAAGCCTAAATTCTTGATTCGATAAGTATTTATTTTTGTCTGACAAATGGCAACCTGCTTCAGAACCATTAGGTGATTAAAATTAAGAAGTCTATAAAAACCACGGTGGATCTGATGACAGCAATGATTAGTAATGTGATGCGCGTTTTTATGCCGCAAGTATATGCCCTCAGAGTTATAGTTTTCCATATTATTACATGTTTGACCCAAATCGCGATTATCCTACTTCATACAAATTATCCTCCTTCATACTAATAATCCTACTTCCTATGTCCTTCAAATGTCAAAATTTGTGAGGATGGTTGTGTGTATGGATGTTTCTTACACTTTTACCCAAATAATATTGTATGGATCTCGTTGAAAATGGGGTTCTCATCAAAATGAAGCTACTTGTGGAAAATAAGCTTGATAGGTCCGCTGTCTCGTCTTAGCCAGCCTGATAGTCATTGCCTTTAATTTTATAATTATAAATTGTATAATTATAGTGATGGTATTACAAAATTATCTAGTTTTATTATTGTCATTAATTATTTATTTATACTTGGAAGACCAACCGCTTATAATAAATGAATTACCAAAAATCAATTATAGATCTCCACACATAAATTATATAGCATAAACAGTGTCTGAGAAGAGTATATCAATATGGGCCCAGAAGAAGTTAAAACTGAGTAAACATCTCACTGTCGCAACTTATAAGTATCAGGTCCTTACATATGAAATGGGCGTTTTGTCGTACTGACCACTTTGAACTCAAATATCTCCTCTTTGGTTAGGAATTCCAATTTCAAATTTATACAGCTATTTACTCATGCTTTTGTGTTTTGAAAATCGTAATTCAGTTGTTTTTTTCTCTTTTGGTTTTTTCTTTGCGTCACTCACTTTGTAAAATGGAAAACTTGAAATATCGCGATATTTACGAGTACGAGTTGCATCATGGCACCGTCCAGTGCTGCAGAAACGGCTCGAAGGATGAATGATGTGTATGGCGGTGGTGTCTCAAAAGAAAACAGTGCTTTTTTCGTTCCCAAGTTTTCGTTCTGGGAATTTCGATTTGCAGAACAAGCCCCGTGGACGGCCGGAGACCAAAGGTGGAGGTGGAGGTTATGCCTCCACCTCCACAAAAATATTAATTTACTTTATTAGTAATACTGGCTGTTTTTGTGTCTTTGCCTTAAAAAAAGCACTGATGCTTTGACGCTGATTGTTTCAAAATTACCAAAATGAAAAAGGTACTAGTCAACCCATTGGCATTAATAAATTTGGAGCAATGCCGAAACAAATTGCCACTTTCTTAAATTTTGGATGATCCACATGAATACACAGGGCACAGTTTCAGAAGGTCTTCGGCTACATTCGTCTCGCTGATTCAGGCGGACTTATTGATACTAAAACGTCACGGAGGGTGGCGGTCGAGCAGTGTAGCCGAGGGTTACATAGATGACTGGACGAGAAATAAAGAAGAAATTAGCTCCAGCATTCCAAGGAATATAAATTTGGAGCCAAGTGTTGACTCTCGACCATCTAAGAGCACACGCGCGTACATTCCACCATCGACTCCGCCGCCACCACCGACTGCAGAACTCTGTGGTCTCGTTTTTCCTACTTTCACACAAGAGAGTGTGAGAGAGACTGCTGAAATTGTAACTAATAATAATAACTTGATAACATTAAAAATGCCAAATCGCAAAGTAATGATCAATTTTACTAATTGTTAAAAATTTTATAACTGCTTTAACAAGTGAGTAAAGATTCATTCGTTTAAGAAAGTCCGAGTTTTATTTATTTGCTCGCAAATATTTGATCGTCGTTAAAACGTTGTACGACTTACGTGTGCTTTGATAATAACAGCTTCTGCTTTCAATATCGCCTAGGGCTGTAATTTTTAACTCACCGCATTTATATACATTAATTATATGTACATACATTACATATAGTTTGAAGAAATTCTTAGCAAAAACTATTATTAAAAATATTATATAAAATTCACATACACATTCACACTCTTGAAACAAATATATAAATATTTGCTTCAAGAGTGCTCACACAACTAGTAGTCAAATAATTATTATGTAATATATAAACTAATAATTATTATTGAAAAATAAACAGGGAATAAATAATATTTAATAATAAACAGGGAACCTTTGATGTTAAGACCAAAGGTAACTGTTGAAACGTTAGGTGTGAATGTCTAACACAATGACCCTTTAGTAATAATATTTGATAAAATAGTAGTTAAACACTTCTTATTTGTACGTAGCAAAAATAGTGATATTCAAAACCACTGATTACGTAACTAACGTTAATTAAATTGGTATTTACGAATTATATAGAAATAATCATACCTGCAGTCCTGCATGGAGCATATTTGCAATCGTCTCCACATCTAATGTGGAATCTTGGGCCGAAATTTTCTTGATGGCAGAAGAAACTATACAAATATCTCCTCTCAGCTCACTAACCAAAGCTGTAATCTTCTGGGCGTTACTAAGAATTTCCACGCTTTGGGTATACGGATTGTATCGTACACCAAAGGGACGTTGTATGCTTTCAGCAAATCCTCTGTACAGTTGAAAATAGACAGTAATTAAGTTGCAAGTACATGATATTCAATAGTAACTATTGAATATCTTTAAAGAAACATATTTAAAAAAAATGTTAATAACAGTAAAAATAATAATGGCTATAATAACAAAGCGGTTGCTAGAAATGTTGCAAGGCTGCTCGGGTCATTAATAGCGTTGCTTCATCATAACAGCATAGTTCTAAATATAGATTTGTTAGTTTTAGCATAGCCACTATGGGACTACTCACACTTATTCAGCTCCATTCGCGTTTCGCTGAACAATGTTGGTCACATTTATATAGCTCTGCTTCTATCAGCCACGTACGGCGTCGTAAGAATGAGAAAAGCCGTCATAGCGTGCTATCTCCGCTGAAACGCTTCTGTCTACAGTACTGCGAACGGCACTGAATATGCTGCGAAGACGGTAAGCTACTCATTTAGTATTGTGCCCTCATTTTTATCGTTTCGCTTCTTGTAGAAGAAATAGAATACAATAAACGTAAAAATATAAAACGAAAATGCGACCCACTTTGGAGAAATAGGAATTTGGTTGGAGAATATGCAACATTGGTACCCCAATTAAAAAAAGATAATATTAAATTCAAAGAGCATTTGCGTGAAAGGATGCATATTTTTGCGTGTTGCAAAAGCAAAATTAGCATTATTTTTTCTCTGTTGATCGCTATAATGTGATGAACTAATATCATACAAGCAAGAATATTTTTGCACTAACAAAATACTATAAGTTTCTCTTCGTCGATCATTTTTCGTAAAAATTGTAATTACTTTAATACACGTCTGCACTGCGTGCATAATAATTCCGCAATAATAAATCAAATTAATGCAGGAACCATACAGGTCGCAGCTTGTCGACAAGGAGTCGCGAAACATCCCTGTAAAGAGCTTTTCCACCGCGTTCGACGGTGAATGCGGCGGAACAGCGCTGAACGCGGCGGAACAACTGACTAAATTACGCTCTCTATAGCATATGCATGATAAAAACACATTTATCCTCATTTTATACTGATGTGCCGCGAAAGCAGAATAGACGCGGAATGCTGAATGGATGCGTACACGTCTCCATACAAATCCGTTGTTTTCTATGGACAAAAGCTGAATAGAGCTGAATAAGTGTGAGTTACAACAACTAAATGTTGCTTTTTAATTTTATCCACTGCTTGCAAAGCATAGTAAACCTATGTATGGTCTAGTATTCGTATACCTTTCAATTCATTTATTATTTATACAAACTATTCATAATAATTATTTAAGATTAAAAAACCTACTTATTATAAAAAAAATTAGGCAACTAGCAATATCATAGATACCATGGATTAGGAGTAGCTAGTATAAATTGGGTTAAACTGGTATGTGTTATATTCTGTTAGGTTAAAAGACGCTTTTCGGCTAGGAATCGTGGTGAGCTGATTAATTTACTGATTAGATCTATTAAATTAGAAGCTTATTCACAACTGCATAACGACACAATTCAAATATTGTACATTCAAATAAAGTCGGTTGATTTTACTGACCTCATTTTTTCCTTTGCTTCCTCAAAGGAATCAGTGTAATAGTAAGCATTTTGATATGAAGTAATAATACATTCTTCATTTACAGTGACGTCAGGATCAAAGCGCTTAATTTTCTCCGATGTGGACAGTGCATGTTGCAACTCTGCCACGGATGATAATAAACCAGCCCCATAAACTCGGAAACTTCCATCAGTTTGCCGGCATAAACCAAATTCGACAGTGAAAAAGTAAAGCTGAAATATTTAATAATTATCAAAGTATTTTTAATTATTTCTTTAATTATTGTTTATAAATATTAGATATTGTAATTTTTATATAAAATTTTATATTAAAAATAAAATTAAAAAGAGAGACTGTAAAGGAGTTAATCCACGTTGGGCCACCAAAATGGACGGGAACGGAATGCTAGTAAAAGTAATTAATTTATCGTCGAAATTAGACAAAAAATGTTCATAAGTCTATCTGATCCACGATAACGTAATAAAAAGTTAATCTTGTAATGACATTTCTGTTAGTGCTATGACATGAAAAGCAATATCAATCAGACTAATAAGTAGATTGGAGCGTGATTTCAATTTTGAAACATTTTTAGGGTTCCGTACCCAAAGGGTAAGACGGGTATTACTAAGACTCCGCTGTCCGTCCGTCTGTCCATCTGTCTGTCCGTCTGTCACCAAGTATCTCATGAACCGTAATAGTTAGACAATATAAAATTTTCACAGATTTTGTATTACCCTGTTACCGTTATATGTACAAACAAATACTAAAAACCAGAATAAAATAAATATTTAAGGAGGCTTGAACCAACCAACGTGATTTTGTTCTGCACGAAATTGATAACGGCAACAGGTAGACGCTCGAAATATTCACAGAATATTTAGTCAATTACTTTACAAATATTTAAGGGGTGTAGATTAGCTGTAAGTTTTCCATGTGCAAATAAATAAATAAAAAACAAATGTATTCTTCAAAATCGCCTTTATAATTAACCATGTTGAAATAAAACAACCATTACAAGCGAGTACAAAAAAATAATTTAAAAAATGACCTTTATTACTTGCATACAGTATAAAAAAAATATAAGTATTATATGAGGTCATTTTTATAAAATATTGTAATATAAAATATATGTTGTATCAATAAGCGGCGCCTAAACCTCAATTAATGACTCACATCCTCAAATAAAAAATATACTTTGAATAAATATAATAATTATACTAGAATCTTTACGCACCGACCTCGGCGCACCCGGACACGTGGAAGTTATGTATGAGGACATCAGTAGGGCCATACATACTTCCAAAACATACTTCACCGTTATTATGGGAGATTTTAGTGCAAAACTGGGTAGGAGGGGCGATGACGAGTTGAGAGTGGGGGGGCCAGAGGTTGGCCGACTTTTTGGAAAGGGAGGAACTCTTTATGATGAACTCCTTCTTCAAGAAGCCACCTCATAGGAAATGGACCTGGATGAGTCCCGACGGTTCCACGAGGAATGAGATCGATTTCATAAGTCTACAAAGAGACAAATATTCAATGACGTCTTCGTGATCCACAGGGTGAAAACCGGAAGCGATCATAGAATGGTTAGAGGCACATTGAATATAAATGTCCAACTGGATTTGTCTCGACTAATGAAGACCACGCTCCGACCTACTGCAGCCCATTTACAAAACCCCGAGAGCTTTCAACTCGAGCTCGCAAACCTGAACCTCGCTTCTCTGGCCTGAAAGATTGCGTTTCTGTGGACGAGGTCAACAACAGGTTGGTAGAAACTGTCTTCAAGGTAGGGGAAGTCTTCTTCAGATCACGACGAAAAGATAAACCTCAAAAACTATCCACCCACACCTTCGACCTTATGGCAGAACGACGGTCATTGACGTTGCAGACTTCCGAGGACGCTGAAGCATATCGGCAGCTCAATAGACGGATCTCTAAGTCCTTGCAACACGACGTCCGTGTCTTTAAAATCAACAATATTAAAGACACGATAAAGCAAAATAAGGGCTCTAAAGTGTTCGCAAGAGACTTGTCTATTGGGCAGAGCCAGTTCACGAAGCTGAAGACGGTAGACGGCAGTGTAGCGTCTACTAAGTCAGAGGTATTGAGGAAGATCGAAAAGTCCTATAGACAGTTATATACCTCAGTAGCTAAGCCTGTTGATGATTTGGATAAAGATCCAAGAGCCAAATTAACCCAACACTACACAAAAGATATTCCGGACATCAGCCTGTATGAGACTAGGATGGCCCTAAAACAGCTCAAGAGCAACAAGGCGGCGGGTGAGGACCGAATTACATTGGAGCTTCTGAGAGCTGGTGGAACACCGAAACTGAAAGCTCTATAGAGGCTCTTTAAGGCCGCCCTGCTCGAGGGTACTACGCCCGAAGCTTGATACAGAAGCGTGGTGGTTCTTTCCCTTTTTCTTTTCTTCAAGAAATTTGATAAAACCTTACTGAATAACTACAGGCCCATCTCACTTCTGAGCCATGTCTACAAGCTGTTTTCGAGGGTGATCATGAATCGTCACGCACGCAGGTTTGTTGACTTCCAGCCTCCTGAAAAACCGATTTCCGTAAAGGCTATAGTACCATAGACCACGTCCATACGCTGTGGCAGATTATACAGAAGACCGAGGAGTAAAAGTAGAAAGCCTTTTCGACCGAAACTTGGGCGGTGCTGCAGTCTCTTTAGAGGTGCCACATTGACTATCGGTATATCGAAGTGCTGAAGTGCTTGTCTAAAAACGCCACCTTGTCGGTCTGAGTACAGAGGCTATTCCGTTGTAGAGGGGAGTTAGGCAGGGTGATGTCATCTTGCCGAAACTCGTCACCAATGCAATGGAAGACGCCTCCAAGCTTCTGGATTGGAAAGGATTCGGCAGCAATATCAACAGCGAATACATCACTCACCTTCGCTTTGCCGACGACATCGTAGTCATGGCAAAGACCCTCAACAGAATATCCCAGCGGGTGGGCCTGAAAATGAACATGGACAAGACGAAAGACATGTTAAATGTCCATGTGTCTACCACCCCCGTATTATTGGGAGGCTCACCTCTGGTAGTTGTTGATGAATATGTTTATCTGGGACAAACCATCCAACTAGGCAAATCCAACTTCGAGAAGGAGGTCAACCGACGAATCCAACTCGGCTGGGCTGCGTTCGGGAAACTGCGCAGCGTCTTCTCGTTGAAAATACCGCAGTCCTTGAAGACAAAGGTCTTTAATCAGTGCGAGTTACCAGTGATGACCTACGGTGCCGAGACGTGGTCTCTCACTATGGGTCTCATAAGGAAGCTCGGGGTCACATAGCGAGCTATGGAATGAGCTATGCTTGGAGTTTCTAGTTCGAGACGAACTAGAGTTACCCAAATAGCAGAGCGAGTCAGCAAGCTTAAGTGGCAGTGGGCAGGGCACTTAACTCGGAGAACCGATGGCCGATGGGGCAGAAAAATTCTTGAGTGGAGACTACGTGACGGCAATCGCAGCGTAGGAAGGCCTCAAGGTGGACAGACGACCTGGTAAAGAGCGCAGGGACTCGGGGGATACAGGCCGCTACAGACCGGTCAAAATGGAAGTCAATGCGGGAGGCATATGTTCAGCAGTGGACTTCCTACGGCTGATATGATGATGATGACTAGAATCTTAAAACGATGTATTTTACAGGCCCAAAAAATTTACAACACTCGTTGTCTATTACAATCAAAGAACAAATTTAAGGCGGCATGGAAAGTAATCAAGAATAACTGCAATGACCAAAGAGATTTACATGACATTATAAGTATATATTTTAATATTCAAACTAAAACAAACCTGACATGATAGCTGATAATATTTAAAAAAAAATTGACTTGACAAATAAATCCTCTGATTCCGATGGTACACCATGCACTGTATATACACCTATTCTACCCAATTTATCTATTAGTATCGATTTGACGCCTACTAATGACATAGATATTATAAAAATTATAAATTCTTTGAATTCCACGAACTCAGCTGGGTTTGATGGGATTAACACTAAAATTATGCAACGATGTTAAAAATTTCTAGCACCCCCTTTAAGTCGTCTTATAAATCTTTCATTAGACCAGGGTATTTTTCCTCCAAGACTAAAATTTTCTATTGTTAAACCATTTCATAAGAAAGGTGTCAGACCACTCTCAAATTTTTTGAAAAAGCCATTGCACGATTTACTTTACTCATTTGCTACTCAATTTAAGATATTAAAGGAAGAACAATTTGGTTTTAGAAATCTAGTGGGGCGGAAATCACACAGTGATTGTCAAGCTTCGGGCCAAACTTAGATATTTTTGTTGCAGTATTTTAATTCAAAATGAACAGACCTTAGGCTTTATGCATATTATTCCACGCGTCTTTATATATTGAGCAATAAATATGAAGAAAATGAAATCAAATCAAACGTCTTCGATGTCAAAAACACAAAAAAATGTTTTTTTAGGGACAATTTGTATGGTAGGACCCGAGACGGCGTGCAGTTTTAGTCGGTTCAAGCCCGACATAACCGCCCCCGCTGGCACGCGGGGGGGTATCCGAAGGGATTTCCGCACGATAAAAAAAAAAAAGGTACCCGAAACCTTGAACATACAAACCCCAAAATCTAATCAGTTCTTTCCATTAACCAAACAAGATGATTGGCGAAAGAATTTTTTAAATCGGATAAGTGGTTCTTGAGTTATTGCGTAAATAGACATCCACAGACATCCAGACCAACAGACAGATCGACACAACATTTTTTTTTGCTTAATTAGACTTAGAATCATGTGAAACGTCTAGAAAAGTGATAAAAAGTGGGTGTAAGATTTTGATTTTTTTTTGCGTGATTTTAAGACTTCGGTGTCCACCTGGTTGGTGGCCCGAAGTAAAAACAGTTCGACCGCCTTTGCATGCTTCACCTTTCTAAAATTTATTACGATGAGTCTAAATGATAGGATCCCTGTCACATCTTTATTTTCAGATATTATATCTAGGGCGTTCGACTTTGTGAACCATAAGCTGCCCCTAATCAAATTGAATCGATATGGCATCAGGGGGAATTCTTTCAAAAATAGAGTTACTTAATAACCAACAGGCAACAATGTGTAGAGATAACGAAGCTATCCGGATACCACAGAAACACGTACAGATTTCTGTATCGTCTAATTAACTGTGGTGTACCCCAAGGTAGCATATTGGGACCTTTGTTATTTCTACTATATATAAACGATTTACCTAACATCACTTCACACAATTGTATATTGTATAGTTATGATACTACTATCAGTATTCAAGCAACAAACAAAAATCATTCTGACTACCAACGAGAAATCAATTTTTCACTAAATAATGTGGCATCATGGTTGAAAGCGAATAATTTACACATAAATGCACAGAAAAACCAACTAGTTAATTCCAAACTTACAATATTAAACGTTCACAACTCCAAATAGAGCATGCAAATCATACTATAGAAAAAGTCGAAAAAAATAAATTTCTAGGTATAACTATAGATAAAAACTGTAATTGGCACACATTAACACATTATGCACTAAAATTAATAGGTTTGTATTTGTACTATACAAAATGATACGTGTAGCCGGCTTAGAAGCTGCACTATGTGCATATCATGCGTATGTCTCATCAGTATTACGTTACGGCTTAGTAATATGGGGTAATTCTGTTGACCTTATTTTGGCATTCCGGGCCCAAAAAAATGTATACGGCGGTGGAATCTGCAGAGCAAAGTTGTGTCCCGCTTTTTAAGCGGATCAAAATATTACCACTGGCCGGCCCTATATAAATATATATGAATTATGTGTCTTTGTCCACGATCATATTAATCTATTTGATCTCCATAACGATATTGTGATCAGACCAACTAGTAGGAGAATTCACAAGCTACATAATGCCTAAGGAAAATCTTCATATATTTTCTAATAATGTATGGCAATTCGTATGTCTAATATATTGCCCGCCCAATTCAAGACGCTAACGTTTAAGATATTTAAATGTAAACTCTACTAATTGCTACTACAAAAATGTTGAACGCCTAGATTTCAAAATTGACATTCTGTGAACCTTGACATGTATAACTTATTATGAAATAATATATATATATATAGATATATATAATAAATGAATTTATTATTATTATTTTATTAATAAAGTTTTGTATTTGCTTATAATGGTTGTTTTATTTCATCATGGTTCATTATAAAGGCGATTTTGAAGAATACGTCCTTACATAATTTTGGTCATTCGAACCGGGAGAGTAAGCTGGTTACAACTGGCTTCACCAAAACAGTGTGTCAAAGACACCATATTATTGATACTAGTACGATCAGGTTAGAAATGACTACAATGAACTTTAATTTAAAAGACTTGTAAATTATAATGAAATATGGAGTTAGAATAATTTATCGTAGTACTTCACTAGACATATTTGAGACTTGTATTAAATTTGCTTTCATCATAGACTTAGAATATTTAACGTAGGGCAGTAGAAATATTTAGAAATTTAGCTATAGTTTTAGCATTAGAATAGGTAAGCAAATATTCTTCATACCGGGAACATAATGCTGATTTTAGTCCGATTCAATTCCTAAACACATTTTAAAATTTTCAGTTTGTTTTTCAACAAAATTCAGGTCTTTTGGCCATTGTCAAATTCGCCAAACACATAACAGATATGATGTAACTAAAAACAGCACTGTATTTAGTTTAAATAACAGATGTTACTGAAACTCCGCGCCATAATGTAAAACAGTTGTGCCAATCTACCAACGAACAAAAAACAAATAAATTAAATTGGAACCATAAACAAATCATCCATTCCCGATACTTTTTTGACACAATGTACTTACATTTCTTCCTAATATTATAAACGTGAAAGTTTGTGAGGACGTATGGAGGTTTGTTACTCTTTTACGCTGTTATATATATTTCATGCAATTTTTTTGTTGCATGCAAAATTTCATTCAACAAAAATGAAGTCTAACTTTGTCACCATGTGATTGGCACATTATTTGCTTTTGAAAAGATGTTAAGTACTTATATCTATTTTTGTGATTATATACACATAATTATATTACAGGGTACAGGATTGCCTATATAATTTTTATATTAAGATGTTACACTTGTAACCATATTACAGAAGAGGTCAACCAAACAGAAAATCACCTTGTGCTATGAAGACTTGCGTGTATACCTACAGCTAATTTTGTTATATGTACAGAAATGAGTATGGTCAACGTTCCGAGCATCTTCTTCACGTATGCTTCAACGGAGTATAGATCACAGTGGAGATACTATCGTTGAGTAGAGTTAAACGGTTAGAAAGACTCCAAATAATCCAGTGTTGTGTATAGTAAATATTAAAAGAGAGGGTATTTTAGCATCCGTGCCCGAAAACCAGAAAGTTGTCACAGTTCTTTTTATGAATTTATTCCCATGTGAAACCGGGTAAAGCTTAAAAAATATATGTAACTTACTGTTGCTAATTTATCAATATCATCGTCCGAAGCACCAAGCGATGCTAATCCAAGTTCTTGAGAAAATTGTGCAAAGCTAGGGTTGGCGAGCAAAGGCATGTGCCCTAGCAGCTCATGACAACAATCACTATGACATACAAAAATAGATAGTTAACTTATCAATAGTAGCAAAGTGATAGTAAATGAACATGATTAACTAGTGAGTACATTCACCTTTAATACATTGAAAATATACGTTTGATTGCCGAACAACCATAATTGAACCAAATTTTGGTGAGCAAAATTTCAATGTTTTTTTTTAAAGTGTTTAGTCGACATATCTGATGGTTTTTTAATTTAAATTTTCAAGCAATCAGTGGTTTCATTAATCTAACAGCATTATTGGAGATACTTCATCCCTTTACACAATTTACAGCATTATTTTCGTATCTCTCGTAACAGAAAGAGAGACTACCTATATATACAGGCAGTAAGTGTTTTAGTGTTTTTAATGAGTAAAAATCCTTATCTAATAACTGTTAGTGAAAACCGTGATGAACTCGAGAAGGGTCAGACCAATTTTCATGATCTTTGATTTTTATATTTGTCTCCGCCTACGCTGTGCCTTTTTGTGTTATTTTATTGTAGAACCATGGTTTCCCCAGTGCACCGAACAAACCAATCCAACCAAAACCGCACGTCCTCTCGGGTCTCTAATACCGTAGTGTGTAAGACGGCCAGATAAAGAAATCCTCTCGCATCCCGGCTGACTCTGGGTCATCTACGGCTTTGAGATGGCCTCCTCGGGATACTGTGCCTATACTAGTAATTAGAATAATTATGGCGAGGGTCCCTAAGGACACCCTGTTTTTAGATTAAGATTTTTCGAAAATGAGAAGTTACTGCATTCTGAAAATCATATATATTATTCTAGGCTCATCTACGCCCGGGACTACCGACCTCCATGATCGGGGCCTGAGGACAGCAGTTGGCCGACTCGCCGTCCTTACAGAAGCAGGCCGTGGCGGAGGCGTGTCGTGTGTGCCCTACACACGCCTGCCAACTCACCGAAGCGGGATAAAACCCGACCCCACCAGGCGAGGCCGCAGTGGCGGCCAAAATCCGCCGGCAACCCTGGGGTTATCCTTTCGAGGGCTTACCCGGGGTGCCCGGCAACGGACACTTGGGAGGACACCGTGCGGTTTTAGTCGAGACACGACATAACCACCCCCGCTGGCCGGCGGGGGGGTATCCGAAGGGATTTCCGCACGTTAAAAAAAAAAAAAGGCTATTCAAACTAGTAATTTCAGTTATCCGATACACGATAACTTTTACTTTCCTCGATAGAATTTGCTCTCAAAGATTAGTCTAACCAAAAACGCATTTCAGTTTTATTTGAGTTGTGATCAGATTTGAAAAATATTTTTTTTACTAAAATGAAGGTTGTTGACGGGAAAATGAAAAACGGTTATCAAAATTTACATAATTTCTGAATTATAGCTAACCATGAAAGTTCGAAATATCTATGTTTTCTACCTATATGACGCGTTCGGCGAGTCAATCAGTTCTGAGTGGAACGTGTTAGAGGCAGGACGTGTGTCAGTTTGCGGCAGATGCACAGCAAAATCGTATGATTTTAAAATGTAGGTAGTTAGCGTAAATCCCACATCATAGAGAATGTGCCAGATGTACAAATCCAATGGTGAAAAGCTGAGACTCGAACTTTTTTGAGTCCAATGCTTGTATAAGTACACTGTTTTCTGTAAAGTATAAGTTGCGTAAATGAGTAAGTAGTTACTCATTGCATAAATATTTAAACTAAATCATGTATCGGCATTATAATAGAATTAAATTTCTTATGACATTAGTCGATTTAATATAAGAATTTGTAATGATTGATATTGGTACTAATAGAAGAATATCGAAAGGTGGTACTAAATATTGGGAACATTACCTACCAGCGATATAATATTTTGAACTGACATGAAATGCCTCTAAATATCTATATAATGTTTTCATTGCTGATCAAGCTTTTGCTTTGCGGCCTAACCTAATAAATCCGAGTTCAATCCCGGTTGCATCCAAAGCTTACAGTTTGGAGCCCAGGGTACACTGTTCTACTTCTCCTTTCCATAACCTGGTTCATTGAAACTTTTACGGGAGCGGCTGCTGTCTCACATTTTGCTTAGACCTAGATGTTCTTCGGGACTTAATGGTGCCGAGGGTATATGGAACCCATGGGTGTATGGGACCCATGGGAATATGGGCCCCATGGGTAACGTATATGTATGGGGCCCCGTAGGAGTATGGGTCTATGTAACCCCATGAATGTATGGGCCCCATGAGTGATGTATGTGTATGGGTACCCATAGGTGAATGGGGCCCTATGGCTTATATATACAGAGTGTATTTTTGAAACGGGGCAGTAAGGGCAAGTACCTTAACCGTTGTAGTTACAGCAAAACGTTCTTAGGAGACCTTCCCTAACTTTTTGAGATATTTTGAACTGCATTCATAGATTTTGCAAAAATTTTACAGTTAGCAAAAAAAATGCAAAAGTCCAAAATATTTTTTTTTTTCCAATCGATTATATTTCATGTGGGGATCAAAAGACGATGGGACCATTTTAGCTTTGAGTACCAGGAAAAACAGAAATCGCCAAAAACTTTTCCCATACATTTCGCACGGAAATACGATAAATCAACTCGAAACTCATAGTTCAGGTAAAATTTTGAACTTTGTAAGTAAAAAAAAATCATTTAAACATGTATGAAATTTGTTTATGAAATAAGTTGCTCAAAATGACTTCCATTTTCACGAATACGTAAGTTTATCTTTTCTTGCACTGAACGAATGGCAGCTTATAATGTTCTGGGATGAATATTACGTAAAATGGTCGTTAATGCATCTTTGAGCTCTTGAACAAGTTGTATAAGACGGCGTACACCAGGCACACCGTCTTATACAATTTGTTTTTTACGAAGCCCCATAAAAAATATCGAGTGGTCACTGTGTTGGATCCACTGTGTACCGAATAGGCGGCTCAAATTGGAACGTGAAAGGTGGCTGTTATGTGGCGGATCACCATCTTGTTGATAATGAACTTTTCGCAATTCCAACAGGGGCCATTCGTCCAACTCGTTTTCAAGATGGTGTAAAATGACATCATTATACATGGCGGTCTTTCTCAATCAATTTTATGAATGTATGCAGCTACGCAGATCTCGGCAGAGGTTGTCAGCCTTAGTTCGGCCTCGTCTGAGCTACTCTTGCTTATGTGGTAAAATTTGACTCCAAAATAAATTGGAAATGTTCGGTCTGTGTGTTTTAAGTATCTGCTATGAAGTAATTCTTGTCTATGACGTTAGGTTGGGAAATTGTCGAAGCAAATATCAAATTGCTGGCATTGGCTCTTTTTATGTTTGTTATTATGTTTCAGATATGTTAATAGAAATAGTTTTTCAAGACGCGACAATGAAGTCAAAAAAGTAAAAATCATGAAAATCAGTCCATCCGTTCTCGAGTTCTGAGCCACTAAAACGACTTTTTATAGACATAAATATGAAGTTCAAATTTCAGTAGCGTAACTCTTATGGTATCTAAATAATCAGTACGAAAAGTAATCAAAAATCATAAAAGTAACGTTTTCTAAATCAGACCTTTTCAAATTGCGATACTTTTTTGCTGAGTAGCAAAATGTCCCATTTTTTTGAGAAATCAGCTTCTGATACTTACGGTTCCGGTGTATAGAAAGGATCCGAAGAATGACGTATATATTGAGTGCAATGAAATACTCTAAAAGCCAGTCCAGACAAGAAATCCCTCGGGGACAGATACCCTGCGACAGGACGCAGCTGGAAACCCGTCTTGCGCTTTAGGAAAGTGCTCACATCCTCCAACTGTAAGTAAATTCGGTTTAGTACTTTCATATCCATAGGTACCTTTTCTTTTTTTTTTTTTCGTGCGGAAATCCCTTCGGATATCCCCCCGCCGGCCAGCGGGAGCGGTTATGTCGGGCTTGAACCGACTAAAACCGCACGCCGTCTCGGGTCTGCAGACGCCGGGGTGTAAGGTTGCCCATAGAGCATATCCCTCGCACCCCGACTGACCCTGGGCCATCTCCGGTTTCGAGATGGCCCCCTCGGGTTTGGGAACTATTCGTATTTATGAACACGAAAAAATTGTGTGATATTAGTGTGTTGTGTTATTAGTGTGATATTATAAGGTTCGGACTCTGAGATTACCACTCTCGGCGAGGTACTATTCAGAGACTTCCCTAATATGATAAAAGATAATTTTCTGTATCTTTATTATGTTTTTAATGGTATAAAGTATTTGCTTAGTACTAAGGTACTTTTATTTATTGTTCATCAAAGTTTACCTGAGGTAAATTATCCTCCCTGTAACCACAATACTTGACTAGTTGCGGCCAGTTTTCTAGGTATTCATCACATGCGTGCTTCAGATAAAGTTTGTGAAGTTCGCGAAACACGATACCCCTGGAAGGAGAATCAACTATATAGCAGCTACACACTAAGTAATTATGGGTGTGGGAGCCGTTCGAGATGAACTCGCCAAACTTATCTCGCTACTCAACGAACGGATTTAACTTCGATGGATTAGTTTTCAAAGTACCTACATAAATGCATCTAAATACACAGATAAGTAGGAATCTACACCATATACTCACAGAAACTTACATATCTTCTCAATTAACTCATGCACCGCTAGGTGCAAATTCAATGCGTTAATACCAAAGCAAATAACGTTCTTAATACTATATAAAGCAAAAACTAATCTATCTACAAATTTGATTCAAATCATTCCAGTTGTTGCCGAGATACACAAATATATTTCTAACAGAAAATATAAAATAGTATGAGCAATTCATGTAAGTTATCAGTAACTAGGCGAAATAGCTTCGTTCGATATTGTATCTTTTGTAAAATTGTGTATTTTCCAGTACAGATACTTATACAGATAAACTCAGAAACAATCAATAAATTAGAAATAAGCTTTTATACAAAAAAATATACGCGTCGACTTGAACACCTCCTCCGTTTTTTCGTCGCTTAAAAAATCAGGTGTACTGAAACGAAAATAATAATTTTATACAACGGTTTTGCTGATTTCAAATGCTTTTAACGCGTTTGTAAACCTTGTACCTTTTGAAAACAGCAGAACTGTTGCATAAAATTATTGTGTTCGTTTTAGTACAACTGAATTTTTGTTTAAAAACATGGGTTTAAAAGTTTTTTTTATGAATTATATAATTATTCATAGTAAAAAAACTTTTAATAATACTTTTAAAATTTTCTACTTTTTAATTTTAATAATATCATATAGCACCAGAGTACTTGCCACAAACAACGAGTCTATCTTGTTTAGTTTAGAAATACCTGTTCAGACCATGTGTCCAGAGAGTTTGTTACAGCAATACAAATGAGCCCAAACTCGATAGGTTTATCTTGTTTAGTTTAGCAGTTAGCTATCGCCACCTTCCTACTCCATCTTAAGACCCTGAATACCATGTAATACGAGAGAATTTGTCAAAACAAAACAACTAAACCCAAATTCGATTGGTTTATCTTATTTAGTTTAGGCGTTCCTAAGACCATCTTCCTACTTCATCATTAGACACTGAATGCCATGTAACATCAGAGTTTCTCAAAACAAAGCAAATTAGCCCAAACTCGATAGGTTTATCTTGTTTATCATCAGACCAGCTCCATATTAATGCATAGTCTTCCGAACCAAACGTGTTTGTAAAATTTCATCTCAATAGGTGGAGGGTAACTGCTTCAAAATGCAGTTGCGAGATACGACCCAAATACAAAAATAAATGTAGGTATACAACAGAGCAAATTCAATAAAAGCTTGTAAAAAAGCAAAACCTTTTCAGACTTGTTTTTCAGAATTTTGTTGTTATAATGGCTAATAATAATAACACGGTATTGGTAAATACTTACCATGTCTTAATTTCTACATCTGTGTATTGTACCTTCGGGATTGGCTGACCGCTGAAACAACAGAAAAATATTGAAAAGTGTGTTTACAACCAAGAATAGAATAGAAAAATAAAACCAGCCAAGTGTGAGTCGGACTCACGCATGAAGGGTTCCTAACCATTATCTACCTGTTGCTGTTACCAATACCGAGCAAAAACAACCAAAAAAGAATCACTTGTTGTATGGGAGTCCCTCTTAAATATTTGTTTTATTCTGTTTTTTAGTATTTGTTATTATAGCGGCAACATAAATATATCATCTGTGAAAATATCAACTGTCTTGTTATCACGGTACATGAGATACAGCCTGGTGACAAACAGACGTACGGAAAGGGGAGCCTTAAGAATAGGGTGAGTCCCGTTTGACCCTTTGAGTACGGAACATAAATAAATAAATAAATAATATAAATACATGCTAAGACTACCAAAAGATATACACGCTTTTTACATAATTGTAGACTACATAATAAAGGAAAAGTAAAACACTAGTTTGAGAAATCGCGACTGATATATCCTCAAAGAATATACTCTTATTAGTTATGGACTGTTAGAATTTGTTGAAAACTTTACAAAGATACGTCTATCGCTTTAGTTGAAATTTACTATTTTACCCAGTCACGTTATTAAAAAGATTTTATCTAACTCTAATAGGTAGTAGTATCGGCATGAAAAACATGTGTCATCTTAGAAGTATATTAATAATCTATGTAAATTACTTACTATTTGTAATTATTGGCGATGGCAGCAAACTGTTCCCTACGTTTGCGATAAATAGGATCCTTAAAACCGGGATGATCAGCGTCAAGTTCCAACCCATACATCAAAACGTTCTGAGCACGATCTAAGTCAGCTATCTTTCTAGGGAACCAATGCATCTCGCCAAAATCTATAAAAAATTTCGAATGTCAAATTTAACAATAAATTTTCCGTATTGAAATACAGTTAAGTAAATTATTCAATCAACGAATTTCAAATTTTCTTTGCATTACGAATTGAAATATAGCCTTTGAGTAAACACAGTCGAACAGTAGAACGTATTTGAGAGACCAGTTAAAGAAAAAGTAAAATTCGAATACAATTTTTTATTTTATTTCCATTTGTCTTTGCAAGCTTTGATGATGTAAAAGTTGATACACGAAGAGTGAGCCAAAAAATAACTAAATTTCAGTCACCTTTTTAAAGATTTAGCGTGCAAAAGTCAGCGAAAGCTATTTTATTTTTTGGATATCTAGAGTGGGTTAGTTCAAAGTTAAATTCAAGTTTGTGGAGCTGCAACACTTGTCCCGCGGCCGCCATCTTGAAAAAGAGGTGCGAATGCGTTTTACGCTATATCGGGAAAACTATGGGTCGCAAATTAAATTAAAATCTCTACAACTTTGATTCTGGTTCGTTTAGTCGTAAAACCAAAGAAAAAAAAAACGAATAATAATGAAAATAAATAAAAATTTAAGAGCAAATTTTCTTTCAAACAATGATATATATATCTTATTTTATCTTTAATCTAGAATGTATACAGCCCCATTGAAATAATCAGGACCCAAGCCAGACTTGCATGTGAGTTGCTTGCTGATTGACGGACGGCTCTGGCGCAGGGTTTATTCTCGGAATTGAGTTCTCGGAATTCAGTAAATTATGGGAAGTTGGACTTGGAGAGTGAAGCTCGGGTCCCAAATTGCAAGCTTTGGGTGCAACCGGGCTTGGTGTTCGAATTAATAATCGGGTTTTGTTTATTTTGGCTTTTGTCCCCCCAACCCCGAGTGCAAAGCTTACACCAGAAACTCGTCCATCAATCAGCAGGTATACTGGCTTGCAGATGAGGTTGGCTTGGACCCAAAAATATTGGATTTAGTTGAAAGAATCGTTTATCTATTTTCGTTAATAACTTTGTTATTTTGGTTTATGACTGAAAGTCAGGGAATCAGAGTTGTAGAGAATATAATTTGACACAAAACTGCTTTTACATTTTTTTGTGCGACGAATTTAACTTACTCTTCAGGCATCTAAAAAATAATATAACGTTCTCATACATTTGCAACCCCAAATGTAACTTTTAAATGGACTCTTTTTATAATTATGTTGTATTAGTGCGACCACCACCCTCCAAAGAAACAATTAGAAATCCCAAAATCCGGAAACCCCGTAACAAAGAAGCTATACATAGCAACATATAATGTCAAAACACTCTCTTCATATGAAAGATTGTTGGAACTTGAAGAAGCCATAGCAAAAATAAAATATGACGTCATTGGTCTGTCAGAGGTTAGAAGAACTGGCAGCCAAATAAAAGAATATGAAAATACAATATTATGTTACATAGGCCATACGCCAGGTCTATATGGTGTTGGTTTTTTAATAAAAAAAGCCTTACAACCTTATATTGAAGAATTTATAGGTTTAACGGAAAGAGTTGCCTTACTAAACCTTAACATTCAAGGCTATAAAATAAGCATTATACAAGCCTATTCTCCCACAACTTTATCAAGCGAAGAAGAAGTAACAAAATTCTATCAAACTTTGGATACAGCAATACAGATATCGTATAAAAACCTTATAATATTAGGAGATTTTAATGCTAAAATAGGACAACCACTAAAAGATGAACACCTAATTACAGGAAAATATGGATATGGAGAAAGAAATTACAGAGGTCAAAGACTAATAGATTTTGCATTTGAGAATAAACTTTCAGTAGTCAATACTTATTTCAAGAAGAAACCAAAGCACAGATGGACGTGGCGTTCACCCGGCGGAGTATACAAAAACGAAATCGACTACATAATGTCCAACCAACCTAAAATATTCCAAAATATAGAAACACTAAACCTTAACTTCTCTACAGATCATAGAATGGTAAGGGCTACAATAGCCCTTAAAGTCACAAGAAAAACCCGAACTAAATTCACCAAATATAAAATCAGTACCTTAAAAACGGCAGATGAAATTGAAACATATAAGCAACATTTAATGCACCATATACCAAATATAGTTGAGAATCAAATGGAGATGACAGTACAGGAATTCTATAGCAAACTGCTACATGCTATCAACGTCAGCTTGCATCAGGCAAGACAAGTTAAGAACACTTCTACTAGACACAAAATTCTCTCGGAACAGACAATCACATTACTAAATAGAAGACAAACACTACAAAAACGGAAAGACAAATCTCGATCGGAAAAAAATGAACTTAGCGCCCTATACAAGTTAACTAGTAAGTACATAAAAAGGGATTATAAAAACTACAGAAATGAGAAAATACAAACATTCCTAACAAAAGGTAAAAGTTTCAAAAAAGCTTTAAAAGAACTCCGTACGAACAAGACTTGGATCGAGGGATTAAACGACTCAGGACAAACAACACACAACCGTGGAGAAATAATTAATATTGCTACAGAATTTTATAGAAACCTATATAATGTGCCGACGCATCAGATAAAAAATGACAACCAGGATGAATTAAACAGCCACGAAAAAAATAATATAGACTGTATCGACGAAATGGAAATTATACTAACAGCTAAGAAGTTAAAACTGGAAAAAGCCCAGGTCCGGACTACATTACCAACGAAGCAATAAGAAATGGATGTGAAATATTGGCATCACCACTTGCATCACTATTTAATTTAATACTAAGAACTGCGAACACACCTACACAATGGTCAGAATCCAATATAATCTTGCTCTTTAAAAAAGGAAACCCTAACGACATCGGCAATTATAGACCAATAAGCCTTCTCCCAACGATTTACAAACTCTTTTCCTCCATAATAAATCAAAGAATAACAAAAACTTTAGAAAAGAAACAACCCGTAGAGCAAGCTGGTTTTCGTAAAGATTTTTCAACAATAGAACACATACATACACTGGAACTCATTATGGAAAAATATCAAGAAAACCAAAGACCTATCTACATAGCCTACATAGATTACCAAAAAGCTTTTGACACAATTTCGCACACCAGTATATGGGAAGCCTTAAATAAGCAAGGAGTAGAAAATGAGTACATAAATGTAATAAAAAATATATACAACAACAGCGTAAGTAGAGTTAAACTGGAATCATGTGGCCCTGTTTTTAATATCAATAAAGTAGTGAGACAGGGTGACCCACTGTCCCCAACTCTATTTATTGCAGTATTGGAATTAATTATAAACAAATTAGACTGGAGAAAGTACGGCTTGTATATCAAGGGAAAGTATCTGAGTCATCTAAGATTCGCAGACGACCTGGTACTCTTGTCTGAAACAGGTGGAAACTTAGAATGTATGATAAAATCGCTAAACGAAGCTAGCAGACAAGTCGGATTAGAAAAAAAAAACAAACATCATGACCAATAGCTACAAACAAACAATCTCACTAGATCAAAAACCAATACAATACGTGGATCAGTATATCTATTTAGGAAAACGGATATCATTTGACAGCAATAGCAACGAACTAGAGGTAGAGCGCAGATCAAGAATTGCATGGAATAAGTTCTGGAGTTACAAGGAAGTGATGAAAAGTAACATGCCAATAGAAGTGAAAAAGAAAATGATGGACTCGTGCATTTTACCATGTCTCACATATGGCTGCCAGACATGGAAATTCACCTGTAAGGTAAAAAATAAAATAATGACATGCCAGCGAGCAATGGAGCGTAGCATGCTAAAGGTAAGAAAAACACACAGAATCCGTCACACAAAAATAAGAAACATCACAAAAACAGTAGATGCGCTCAATTTTGCTCAAAGACTGAAATTTCAATGGGCTGGCCATGTAGCACGGCTTAAAGATAATAGATGGACATCTGAAGTAACTACATGGAACGGTCCTCAGGGGAAGAGGCGTGTTGGTAGACCATGATGCTGGGAGGACGACATTAGAAAAATCACCGGACCGGACTGGATCAAAGTAGCAAAAGACAGGGAAAAATGGAAATCTTTGGAGGAGGCCTTCACCTGAGAGGGGTCCATGGATAAAATACTAATTTAAATTCAATATTAATTTTAAATTCAATTATAATAAACAATAATAATATTATTCAAATTTATCTGTACATTCGAATTATTTTCACATTTTAATTATTTACACATTTTTATTATATTTTAAATTAGATTAAGAATAAGATTATTATTAATTTAATTTGTAAATGCATGGAATAAAAGGCTTTTTTATTTATTTTATTAGTGGTAAAGAGAAATAGTTTGCCGTTGAAATAGATTTTTATGACTCCAACGGTTAAAGATTTTTACGACTGTTAAATGTCACCATCAGGAATCATAATATATGTATAAATGAATATATTGCTCGCAATTTTTCATACATTATACAACGTAGTTGCGAAGTCTATAATATTTTTACAGAATTGAAGTTTCAACCTACTTCAAACACTAACAAAACGATATTTCGATATATCACAAACGTAACATAATATAAAAAAAAACTAACATTTCAAATGTAGCTGCACTTATGGCGCGTGCTCCTCTCTCGGACTATTAATTAAGATATCAAATGTAAAGATACCTAAGACAAAAAGTTTAAGCTGGCTATTAAGGTTTCGCCCGCGCGGAGGTAACATAATATTAAAAAACTAACATTTCAAATGTAGCTGCACTTATGGCGCGTGCTCCTCTCTCGGACTATTAATTAAGATATCAAATGTAAAGATACCTAAGACAAAAAGTTTAAGCTGGCTATTAAGGTTTCGCCCGCGCGGAGGTAACATAATATTAAAAAACGAACATTTCAAATGTAGCTGCACTTTTGGCGCGTGCTCCTCTCTCGGACTATTAATTAAGATATCAAATGTAAAGATCTAATAACGACACCTTTTTTTTTTTTTTTTGTGCGGAAATCCCTAAGACAAGAAGTTTAAGCTGGCTAATAAGGTTTCGCTCCCGCGGAGGTCTGTTATCGTTTTTTGGTCGTATTTCCGGTACTACTCAACCAATTGCAATCAAATATACGGCAGATTTTAAGTCTGACCAAGACCAAAATAATAAAAAACCGCATCAAAATCCGTTTAGTAATTTTTGCGTCCATCGCGAACAGACAAGAATTTCAAAAAAATATTTTTGTGCTTAGAATCGTTCATTTAACTGTTAAATGAAAAAAAAAAATTTGGGTTATGTTAAATTAAACATAACCCAACTATTTTTTAGGGATTTTCTTTAGAAAAGCACTATTGCTATCGAGTTGTCGTCGACGTCGTCGTTGCCAATTTTCTGTCACGGTTTTGGGTATGAAGGAGATGAGGTATCGAGTTGCTGGGCCGCCGCCGCCTCCTTCTGCGAGCATGTAATGCTCGCGAAGGAAGTGGCGGAGCGCACCCGGGAGAGACTTAGAACTCTCCCGGTCCGCCGAGCCCGCAACTTGCTCGCCGCGCGTCGCAGGCAACTCAGGCGCCGGAGGTCGCTTAACGACCTCCGTCCTCCATGAGCGCAGGCCTGGGGGTGGCGGGTGAGGCCACCTGTCACCCCAGCAGAAGCAGGCCGGGACGGTGGGGCGACTAGCGCCCCTCCCCCAAACGGGGCAAGACGGGAACACCGTGGTTCCCAAACCCGAGGGGGCCATCTCGAAACCGGAGATGGCCCAGGGTCAGTCGGGGTGCGAGGGATATGCTCTATGGGCAACCTTACACCCCGGCGTCTGTAGACCCGAGACGGCGTGCGGTTTTAGTAGGTTCAAGCCCGACATCACCGCCCCCGCTGGCACGCGGGGGGGTATCCGAAGGGATTTCCGCACGAAAAAAAAAAAAAAAAAAAAAAAAAAAAAAAGGTATCGAGTTGCTGTTTTCGGTAATTCGTGCTGGGGTGAACCATTGCAAGATAAAGAAAAAATCGCAAAAAATCGCAAAAAAAAAAAACGCAAAATCGAAAATCCCTTATATTCGGCTGAGCTCGTCTCAGGAATTCAACTTGTTTTAATATCTTCAATGTACAGACACGGCTAATTTACCCTTTTATTTATTATAAAAGTGCGTATAGATATTTTTTTAAAGAATGTTAGTAACCGAAATTACTAATATTCCCCATAACCCCTCCAGCTAAACCACAATTAGTTTTTGTTAAGAGTGGGTTCACATCGGTAGTGTAATGGCCAAGCTTCAAACCGGTGCTTCTCGATCGTAAAGCCAACTTCTTAATTATTAAGCTATCAAAACTTTGAATAGAATACACTTTATTGTGACCCGACGTTTCGATTGCTTTTCAACAGCCATGTTTCAGTGTAAATAATAAAATAACATCAAATAAATCGCGATAGAATCCGTTATTTTTCTTTTTATTTCAATGTCTCAATTTCAATTATTTTAATGTCATTCGTGTTTGCCGAAAATATCACATCATTGTATAATTATATAATATAAGATATTATTTTACATTTCATTCAAATAGTACAAAGGGCGGTCTTATCGCAGACTTAGAAAGATTTCTCCAGTTATTAGGAAGAGTAAGAGAGAAAGAAGAAGGCTTTTGCTCAGAAGATCTGACTTGATTTAGAACAATAATAATAAGTACTGTAGCGTCCGGGGCTTGGACGCCACAATACCTCGTGTAGATAATAAGACAAACACTGAGGAAGAAGTTTAAATGGGCATTTATTATATCATCAAAGCTTCCTAAATCGGGTTTAGGGAGGTTTTTTACGCGTATGCTTTTATATTACTTCGAACTAGGGAATCGCGAACTCCGCTCAAGGACTGAGCCTAAATATTTATTGCACTATTATCTTCTCTTCGGCCGGCGGACCCGGGCGGCGCGTCTAGTCGCCCGCTGTCAGCCGCCCAGCCGAAAGCAGCTCCACGGAGCAATTGTTTTTTCTTCCCTACGCTCTATTTAAATCAAACAAACCGCATCGTGGTGTGAAATGAGGTTCAGACACCACATCAGCTACGCCCTTAATGGTCATTTATGTGACAGCCTGATTCCCTAGGCATTCTAAATCTGGGACACAAAAAAAAAATATGCGAATTGTCCCTTACAATGGGAATAACGAAGCAATCTTTGTAATAATTAGTAAACGATAGTAGAATTTCAAATTATAGCAATTAAACTGTAATAAATACTGAAAAACACGAACAAAGAAAAATAGCTTCATTCTTGGCCAGGCAAAAACCCAGGTTAAAAGAAACCTGACCACAATCAGCCTCATCAAAGAAAAGTTATTGGTATCACTTGCCGATACATTTTAAGGTTTGCCCTGAAAGGACTTAGTAACACAGTACTTTTAAGACCTACCTAACTAAAAAGAAAGATGACATAAAATTATTTATGTCGCCTACACATTACTAAATTATTTTTTAAAACAACACTAAAGAGAAAGAACTTACTCTATAAAGAAAAGTCTGATCGAAAACTAACTTTCAATCATCGTCGGCGCTTATGTCCAGAACGATTTGACTCTCTTACAAAGTTTAGATCAAACTCTCAATATTGTACAAAAAATAATTGCCTAACTCCTACGCTAGAACATCACGAACATAAAAAACAAAACAAATCTATTTATCTTCAGCAGCGCAGCAATATGAAATAAACAGAGAACACATATTAATAATAAAATATTACTAGTTACTAGTTACGCTAGTACGTAATGCGGTTTTAGTCGGTTCAAGATAACACGTTATTCACTACGTGAATTATAATTCTACTAAGACTTATAGTCCTTATTAGCCCTATTGACCCGCAGACAACTATCAATGCTCTTGAAACATTCTGGAACAAGCCACCATCATAGCCATCTTCTCGTTGAGCACATAATATCACATAAAAGCACATAAAAGCAAAATAAACAACGATACTGATAAATGCGTCGCTCCAATTGTCGCACGACGTCTTTCTTCAAACGGTACGGGATCGATCCATTCACTGCCAACTGCAAAATGTTGGCGTTTCCGACTTCTGCGGAAACTATCGCTTCACCAGCTGTAGCAACCACTAGCTCCTGTGGCAACTAGCACCTCTACTAGTTGTATGGAAACCGGCGTTCCTCCACACCAATTGTAGCTGTAGCAACCACCAGCTGTATGGAAAACGGCGTTCCTCCACCAGTTGTAGCTGTAGCAACCACCAGCTGTATGGAAACCGACGACTCCACCAGTTGTAGCGTCCGGGGCTTGGACGCCACAATACCTCGTGTAGATAATAAGACAAACACTGAGGAAGAAGTTTAAATGGGCATTTATTATATCATCAAAGCTTCCTAAATCGGGTTTAGGGAGGTTTTTTACGCGTATGCTTTTATATTACTTCGAACTAGGGAATCGCGAACTCCGCTCAAGGACTGAGCCTAAATATTTATTGCACTATTATCTTCTCTTCGGCCGGCGGACCCGGGCGGCGCGTCTAGTCGCCCGCTGTCAGCCGCCCAGCCGAAAGCAGCTCCACGGAGCAATTGTTTTTTCTTCCCTACGCTCTATTTAAATCAAACAAATAATTATTTTTAAACTCTGACACATAATGGCCAGGTAACCGCATCGTGGTGTGAAATGAGGTTCAGACACCACAGTACCTATACAGTAATTGCTCGTAAAAGCAGTTCATTATTATTAAATTAAAAAAATATTAATAATTGATAAACAAATAGTTACACGTACAGAGCGGAATAGTAAAACCAATTTTTTTTTTGTTTATCTTATATTATTAAATATATTTATTATTAACCATCTAACACCTGACATGTACAATAATGTCCCTTTCTATTTTAGTTGGAATCCTTACGGTTCAAGTCTGCACACACACTGACTAAAATTTCATTTTAATCGGATTAATGACGATGAATGAGAATGCTGATAGAAGACAATATACCAAGAAACATTCATTTTAACTAATATATGAAAATCACGTGTCACAGTGTTGGTTATCAAACCAACCAAAACTTGACTGATTCTTATGATTTTTTTTTTTTTGTATATTTGGTAGGTCTGGGAATAGGTCGCAAGCTATTTTTCATACCCCTAGGTGAATGCGATCAGAATTACAGGTGGGTTTAGACGCGGGCATCAGCTAGTATACATATATACTATACATTTTTTTTTGTGGAAACCCCCACGGACTTCACCCCATCGATGCCGACGATAGGGTGGGCGTGTCGGAATCGGACTGACTAGAACCACACGGTGTCCTTCCTAAGTGTCCATTGCCGGGCACCCAGGTAAGCCCTCGAAAGGATAACCCCAGGGTTACCGGCGGACTTTGGCCGCCACCGCGCCCACGCCTGGTAGGATCGGGTTTTATCTCGCGTCGGTGAGTTGGCAGGCGTGTGTAGGACATACACGACACGCTTCTGCCACGGCCTGCTTCTCTAAGGACGGCTAGTCGGCCAACTGCCGTCCTCAGACCCCGATAAGATATAATTTTGTAATTTTATTGTTCTCCTATTATTGTAGGTATATTTAAAGAAGCATTGAAAAACACAAAACGTATATTTACCGAAACTAGCAGCAGCTGACAATGGAGTTGGCGGTGGAAAGTCTTCACCAGTGTGAGAGGAAACTACTTCAAAGTCTTGAACTTCTCTTTTTAACATTCTTTTCAACTGCTCCATTCGATGAGGATCGCATTCAACGTCCACCAGAATATCGGACTAAAAGTAAGAGTAAATATTTAGTATAATACGTATTTAAATATGAGCTATCCTCATTATATAAATGCCACTAAAGGACTACAATTAATTAGGTCATAAATATGCGAAGCTACTACACAGATCACGTTCATCATGACGCCAAAGACAAAGACTTCGAATATGGAGATTTTTAAAGGGATTAAAAAAGTGCAAAAAAAACATAATATGACTTATACTTTACACATAATTCCTACGTAAATTGAGTGAGCGATCACAAACAAGTTATAATATGACTAGAACGTTATAAATTATATCAATGAAAATTTAACCCACAAAAACTTACTGATGATGTTTCAGTAACAGATTTTCTCGATTCAATATGAAGAACATTGATGCCGAGATCTTGAAAAACGGTTAATGCCTTAACAAGACCGCCAACTTGGTTCCGTAAAGTAAAAATCACAGAAATTCTCTCATTCTCCGAATGTTGGGACTGCTGCTGCATTGTCAAATTTTGCAGTTCAGCAAGTTTTGGATGATGATGTGCTTCATTTTTAACTTCCCAACTCGAACCATTTCTGTAAAGCCAAAGTCCAAGAAGTCCTTTTCCGGAACCACTCATTTTAATTAAATTACTATGATTTCTGTATTTGAATTTTTTTTTCCCGAAAAAATAGGATTACTTTGTGGCACAAATTAACGAATATATACGGAATAAACAGATATCTGGCGAAGTACTAAAAAAATATTTATGAAGCAATATAATGATTGTATGTATTACTGAAGCGGCTTGGACATTCTGCGCCTTCCCTCGGGCTCTGCTCGCTTATAAAGAGAAGAGGCGCGGGAGATACGTCGGAGGGTGGGTATATTTGATTGGCTGAATCAAGTGTTCGGCGTAACTTGGAAAACGTTCTCTTTCACAACGTAAAGTCATGGACACACTTTGACTTCGTTTTATTTGTTTTTAATTTTCTCTTATACAAAACCTGCTTCATCGATAAATGATTTCTTGGAAGAGACCCGATCAGTCGTAGCTTGTCAATTAACAGCCCAGCCTAACCGTGGCTTATTTCTTAAAGTTTGTTTCCACTATGTTGGAAAATTTTCTAAAGTACTCGTACCTTTTTTTTTTTTTTTCGTGTCGGGCTTGAACCGACTAAAACCGCACGCCGTCTCGGGTCTTCAGACGCCGGGGTGTAAGGTTGCCCATAGAGCATATCCCTCGCACCCTGACTGACCCTGGGCCATCTCCGGTTTGGGAACCACGGTGTCCCCGTCTTGCCCCGGTTTGGGGGAAGGGCGCTAGTCGCCCCACCGTCCCGGCTTGCTTCTGCTGGGGTGACAGGCGGCCTCACCTTCCACCCCCAGGCCTGCGCTCATGGAGGACGGAGGTCGTTAAGCGACCTCCGGTGCCTGAGTCGCCTGCGACGCGCGGCGAGCATGTTGCGGGCTGGCGGGCCGGGAGAGTTCTAAATCTCTCCTGGGCGCGCTCCGCCATCTCCTTCGCGAGCATTACACGAAAAGTACTCGTACCTTAAACTTAATGTAATACTCTAATGTAGCATTTTATTTAGTTTTCAATAATCGTGGGTATATAAGGTGTCACCGAATTAGGTCTCTGAATTTGGTGAGATGACTTGGTATCGACAAAATATGTATTTGAAACAAAAACAAAATATCGGGTAAAATAAAAAAAATACATAATAAAAATAAAAAAAATAAAAAGAACACTACCAGTGTGCATTGTGAATATTAAACAAGCCCTTCTTGTAAAAGTGGCCTCGTCGGTTCACAATTTTTTTCTGGTAGGATCAAACAATTAACCACCTAGGTACAAAATATTACCCGCGGATCAAAATCTGTGGTAAGGAGCTCTTACACCTCTTGCAGAAAGTGGTAGGCGTGCAGTCCTTCTCCTCGCAGTATTCTCCAAGCGGATGTGTGGGAAATACCTTTTTTTTTTTCGTGCGGATATCCCTTCGGATACCCCCCCGCCGGCCAAAATCGCGACAAGCGTCACGTGTGCTCGTCGCGTCACGTGACGCTGGTCGCTGGTGGTGTTTTTTTTATTTTATTTGTTTTATTTTTATATTTGTTATATATTTACTTTTATTTTGTTTCAAATACATATTTTGTCGATACCAAGTCATCTCACCAAATTCAGAGACCTAATTCGGTGACACCTTATATATTAAGTATGTGATTTCGTAAGTAAAAGATATTTTTCTTTGTGTATGTACATTTTACAGAAAGGATAGGTCTAGAATACTGCAACCAGTGCGCATGTATGAAAACAATTATGAAAGTAGAAGAAGCGAAATGCATATTCCAGGATCGTAGCCAGTGGAAAAACGTAATCTCTGCCTACCCCAATGAAAATGAGGCGTGACTTTATGTATGTATGTGTATATACAAATTTTTGAAGTACTTAGAAATTTTATAATATAGCTCTTATTGGTTTTCTACTGTACCGCCAATACATGCCAATACCGCAACCATGTCCTACCTTTATGTGGTAACTACCCACACAGCAATAGTTTCTATGTAAGCGTAGATCGGTACACGACTTTGCTACCTCGAAGCCGTTGGCTGACGGGTGTTAAGCGATCCAGTCACTGTATTTATTACCATTGTTTAGCGAAAAGAGCATCCTATCATTTATTAACAAGAAGAGGGTTTCGCCATTTATTTGATCTATTTTTTTTTGTCTCAATAATAAGAGCAAACTTCCAATTATTTTGAACCGTAGGTTGATGCTTGATAATCATAATGGAAATAAAAGAAAGTAAAACGTTGTTGCCACATTGTCCATAGTTCTACTTTTACTAATTTTATGATTTCTTATTATTTGTTAAATACAGAACATTAAAAATCCTAAACGTATTCTTTATTCATGGATGGGTGTCTTGCATATAGGCTTTATATATTAAGTTAGTCAAAGATTTCCGCAAAGTCAGTCCTCGTTACGATTTAAACTAAATGTACGTATATTTTGGTTCACGTGTTATCAAATATAACCCCATGGTCTCATCTCGATTTAGCATGACTGTCACAAAAGTTAATTCCTTGCTGATGTTCTATCTCAACTATTCATGGCTCGTTAGACAAGGAGTTTAACATACAATAGGTACACTAACTACTATACCATCTGTTAGATCATTTCATATTGGACACGTTTATTAAGATTTGGCTGAAAAAAAGGAATTTCTTAATTTATAAGGAATATATTAATGACTTTTGTTTCAGGGGGACAAAAAATTTATGGCAAGCTTAAAATGGTTAAAGATCGTTTAAATTAGTTATTTATGTGAAGGGAAAACACCTAAATAAATTTGAGTTAGGCTACATTTCACTACTGAAAATCCCTTCTACTACACTCGGTTCTCGCGTTTTACTCAACACGTAATGAGTAGAGCAGTGTTGTTTATTTCAATTAAATTTTTAAGCATTTTGTATGCTTAAGGTCAGTAGGGTAGTGGTCAGAGCATTCCCCCTGTAAGGGACTGGTCGCGGGTTCAAGTCCTGTCCTAGATGTTCTCTCTTTTTCCGATCTAAATCTTCAGTGTTGTTATCATTGATGCAATTCGCTCTAAGACGTGTTTAGGGACCAAGCAGTAAGCAGACTTGACAAGCATGCAAATATTTGATAAATAATGAATTATGAACTGTAAAAGAATTACGACGAGTATCAGACAAAATTTGATCCAAAAAGAAAAACCCGATTTCTGACTTGATGCTATTTTGAATTTATTATTCGGAGTGAAGAAATTATCACAAACCATCATTGACTTCTCTGAACTTCATAATAAGCATAAAAAGGGACAAAATCTAAACATTCCTTTGTATATAAGTATATTGCAATCTATGATAATTACAATTATCCCTATATTTACCATGTCAATTTTATTGGCTACCAATAAGTAATTAATAAAAGTAACTTTCCATAATAATATATTAATTATAAATGCGAAAATAACTCTGTTAGTCTGTCTGTTACGCTTTCACGCCTAAAGAACTGAACTGATTTTGATGAAATTTAATACAACGATGTACTAGAGCTTGGGAAAGGACGTGGGTTACCTTTTATCGCTCAAAAAAGGCTTTAAGATGTTTAAATAGGTGTTGAAAGTTTGTTTGAAAGTTCGTTATATTATCGAACATTTCGCCATGAAACTTTGTAGTGTTTTAGGCACTTGATAATAAACAAATATATTTAATAGCGTTTTTAAAATTTCGACCTGTGTGGGAATGAAATAGGGGATAATAGTTAAACGTAAGAACCGACATCCACTCAGGCGGAGCTGCAGGCAACAGCTAGTGAATCATAGTAATTCGTATAACCATATCAATCTAAAATAATTTACCTACCTATGTTCTAAACTGTTATGGGAATAAGTAATATGATGCGATTTAAAATAAGACTTAAACAAATTAGTTTAAATAACTTTTTTTTTTTTAACGTGCGGGAATCCCTTCGTATAACCCCCGCCGGCCAGCGGGGGTGGTTAATAGACAATTATACACCTAAAGAAACAGTTTGCCATAAGACCATTATGCTATAGCATTGTTATGTCTTTCAAAGTTATGCTAACTCATTGTGCCAAAGTATATTTAGGACAATAAAATATATGTGGGGATATGCTAAGATCCTTACGAAAAATCAGGTAATAATCTTTAATTATTGCCTGATTTTCAGTAAGTATTATAATTACTTAGAAATATTTTTATATATCATTAGCAATGGCGAAATCAGTTAAATCCTTCATCGTTTGTGGTAGGTATGGGATGAATTTTGCGTTATTTTTTGACAAATGGATGACTTATAAGGGGCAATCTGTAAAATTAAGTATTTATTTGATGAAGGTGTACCAAATTGGTGGTTTAAGTGTTTTATGAGATTTTGTTTGGCATGAAATTAGTTTTTTTTCTTTTATAGCTTCTTTTTCTGAGCTGATATATGGAGACCGATATGTTCTGGAAACGCGAATGTTAAGCATAATATGAAGGAATACAAGAATGACACTTGCCATTTGATCTAATTAACATTAATTTTAGTCAGGAATTAATTAACATTTTAGTCAAGAAATGTCGTATCTAACGAATCTACATTCACGACCGCGACGTACCGATAACTCGTCGTTATAAGCACGTCCGTTTAATTTTTTTGTCTGATGGTGTGTATTAAGAGTTGTCTTCTTTTAGCTTATGGCTTGGTATGGTATGGTATGGTATCACGGGCTGGTATCCGCAACTCCACGACAAGGCGCGGTTTTTGCGTGAGGGTGGGTATTTTATTCGATCCACCCCAGCTCATTGAAGAACGCTAGCAAGCTATTCACGCTGCCGGAGCGTACCTGTGTTTCCGAAGTACTTAACCCTGTATGTGGTGGTTGCAGGGCAGTGTAGGAGCACGTGTGCCGCTGTTTCTTCCTCTCTCATGCAGGCTCTGCACAGAGGGCTGTCGGTGATTCCTAAAATAAAAAGGTGTTTATTGAAGGAGCCATGCCCCGTGATTGCAGCTGTGGCCGTGCGCAGTTGCCGTTTGGTCAGTTGTCGAAGACGCCTGGTCAGTCTATTTTCAAGCACAGGGAGTGCTTCCCTCACCTGTCTGCAAACTTCCACATTTATCCAATAGCTGTTGTGTTGATCTCTCGTTCGTTTGTTTACTATGGTTCGTAGGTATGCAAAGGGGATCGGTATTATGGGCTCAGGTCCCATTATCACCATGTCAGATCCTCTCCTGGCAAGCTTATCTGCCGCATCATTGCCGCGCGAGCTGCTGTGGCCCTTGATCCATTGCAGGGTTATATTGTTGAAATGTCCTATTTGGTTCAATTTAAGATGGCACTCCAGTATTAGTCCCGAGTTTACAGTGTGGCTGTTTAAAGGTTGCAGCACGGCCATGCTGTCGGAGAGCATTCGTATTGAGTGGCCTTCCACTCTCCTGGCCATTACCGCTGAAGCTGCCAGGGTAATCCCCATGCATTCAGCTTGAAATACTGTGTTATGGGTCCCCAGCGGTGTTGAGATGGATATATTAAGGTCCTCCGAGAAGACGCCAGCCCCGGTGCCTGTTCCAGTTTTTAATCCATCTGTGAAGATGCGTAATTCTGTTGGGCGTAAAGCCTCACAGCGGTGGTCCTCATGAAGTTGGATCTTGTATTTTTTATCGAATACGTGTTGTTTGGGTACACGATCATTTATTGCTCCTATCATAGGTATCTCCTTTGTGAGATCTGTGAGCAGTGAGGTGTGTCGTGTGTTTCTCTCACTCCATAGGTTGAGTGCCCTTAGGCGTATAGCCGCAGCTGTTGCTTCTTGGCGGATGAACAGATCCAAGGGTGGGAGTCCGAGCATGGCTTCCATTGCCGTAGTGGGGGTAGTTTTCATGCATCCAGTGGTTGCCATGCAGGCTAGTCTTTGGGTCCGTTGTAGTTTAGCCGCTATTGTGCTGTTTTCGGTCCTTGGCCACCAGACGATAGTGCCATACGCTATCATGGGGCGGATTACTGTTTCGTAAAGCCACAGGATGATTTTCGGTGTTAGCCCCCATTTTTTACCAATCATTCTTCTGCACTGCCAGAAGGTAATCCCGGCCTTTTGTAATTTATTGTCTAGGTGGCTACTCCATTTTAACTTGCTGTCAAGAATAACGCCAAGGTATTTGACCTCTTTTGACAGTTGGAGTTCCGTGTCAAAGAGTTTGGGTAATCGGTATTCGCCTAATACCCTTTTGTTCGTGAACATAACTAACTCTGTTTTGTTCGGGTTGACCGATAGTTCAAATTCCCCGCACCATTTTTCTACGATGCGTAGGCTTGTTGGGTTAAGTTACAGACCGTTCCCGCTACCTTTCCTGAGATAAGGATTGTTAGGTCGTCGGCGTAGCCTATTATGTAGTCTCGGTTTTTGTTCAGCCTTGTGATTAAGTCATCTATCACTAAATTCCACAGGAGGGGAGAGATAACTCCACCCTGCGGGCAGCCTTTGGCTATCAGAGCTGTCTGATCTTCTTCCCCAAGGCGAACTACTCTTTTGCTGAGCATGTTTGTTATCCAGTCTGATAGTACCGGTTCCGCTCCATGTTTTGACAGGGCGGCCTTAATACTGGTGAAGCTGGTTTTGTCGAAAGCTCCTTCGATGTCAATGAACGTTCCTAGGCAAAAGCCTTTTTGTTCGATCGCTTCCTCTATCCGGCTGACTACCAGATGGAGGGCGGATTCCGTAGACTTACCGGAGCTGTATGCGTGCTGGTTTGCATGTAGGGGTAGCTGTTTTAGTGCACCATCTCTCAGCTCCCTCTCGCAAAGGCGTTCCATGGTCTTTAGCATGAAGGAGGTCAGACTGATTGGTCGATGTGCTTTGGGATTCGAGTAATCACCCTTTCCTGGCTTCGGAATGAAAATGACTCCTACTTCCCGCCATCCTTTCGGAACGTATCTGTGTGCCAGACAGGCTTTAAAGATACGCTCCAGTCTGCTCGCGACTGGTTTGTCGCCCCACTGTAGCATAGCAGGGATGATCCCGTCGGGGCCAGCTGCCTTATAAGGGTGAAAACTACTGATGGCCCACTGGACTTTTTCCAGTGTGACCACTTTGTTTGCGTACTGCCAGTCTCGGGCAGTAGGTGTTATGATTTCATCGTGCTAGTTGATTAGTGTCGTGAAGACGCATCCAGGGAAGTGGGTTTCAATCAGTAAGCGTCTAGATTCTTCTGGCGATGTTGTGAGTGTGTTATCCTGTTTTTTAAGGGCGGTCAGTGCCATCGGTTTTGTCTGCGCTAGGACTTTCCTTACCCTGTTTGCTTGTTGGCATGATTCTATGTTCCCACAGAATTTTCGCCATCCCTGTTTGCTTCGGTATCTAATACACTTTTTGTAGCTGGATTTGGCTGAACGATAGGCGTCCCAGTCTTCATCTGCACAAGTATTCATAGCCCTGTTGAAAGCCCTTCTAACCTTCCTCCGCTTGCGCTCTAGCTCGGGGCCCCACCATGGCTGTTTGCCTGGGGTTTTGGGAGGTAGGGTTTCTGGGCATGCTATGTGGTAGCTGTCTATTATAGATTTGGTTAGGTGGTTTACCTGTTCCTCTATCTGTATGGTGTTGTCCAGAGTCTGTGGGGAGCGCTGTTGAGCAAGTCTATTTATTAGATGCTGCTCAAATTTGACCCTGTCTGTTTTCCTCGGGTTGCGTTTTGGCAGAGTTTGAAGTGTCCTCGCCTGTGTTCAAGATCGAAGCGAATCCACCTGTGGTCTGAACAGGATGCCTCCTTGGAGACGTGCCAGCCCGTGATGGCTTCCGCTGCGTTTTCAGTAGCTAGTGTTAAATCAATAATCGTACGGCTCTTTTTGGTGACGAAGGTTGGTTCAGAACCGGTGTTTAGTAAGGTGAGGTTAGTAGTGAAAAGATATTCAACAAGGGACTTACCTCTGTCGTTTTGAGTGCTCATGCCCCATAGCGGATGGTGAGCATTGGTGTCGGCCCCAATTATGACCTCTATCCTTTCCCTTTCGCAGTGGTCCACCAGCCGGAAGAGGTCTTGCGGGGGCAGCTCCTCCTTTTCGGGCATGTAGGCTGAGGCGAGGATGACCACCTTGTCCTCGACGTCCAGCTGTGTGTGCAGCCTTATGGCAGTGAGGTCTCTGCAACCGAACTCTGTGAGGACCTGTGTTTTTAGGTTTTTAGTGACATACGAGGGTCAAACTGAAAGTTCTTAGAAAATCAAAAACTGATTACATTAGCCAGTTATTAGTTTTATTATATCTTTTCAAAATATTGTCCATTCACGTCAATACACCGCTGCATGCGATGGAACCACTGGGAAAAGCACTTTGCCCACTCGTCCTTAGGGGTCTCTTCAATGGCATCGCGATACGCAGCCACCGCTTCTTCAGCATTCATAAACCGCTTTCCTTTAAGTTTTTCTTTAATTTTTGAAATAAATAAAAATCACAAGGCGCGAGGTCGGGGCTATACGGCGGGTGACCCAGTAACGTTTGATGTCGCCAAATAGTCGATCGTTCGCTTGGCGGTGTGCAACGAGGCGTTGTCGTGGTGAAGGAGGATCCTACTGCGAGGTCGTTTCTCTCGAACTTTTTCCAAGACAAGTGGCAAACAATTGATAGTGTACCATTCTGCAGAAACTGTTTTTTGATCCTCTAACACAATTGTTACGAAATGACCTATCCTTCCAAAGAACGCGGCCACCATTTTTTTTTCCCGCACTTCGATCTCTCTTCACTTTAGTTGGCAACTCCTCGAAAGGAAACACCCACTGAGCAGATTGTCTTTTGGTTTCAGGATCATAACAGTAAATCCAGCTTTCGTCACCTGTTAGTATGTCGAACACAGCATTAGAGTCACCTCCGTTAAATCTTTCAATCATTTTACGGCACCAATCCACACGATGGAGTTTTTGAGCCTCAGTCAAATTATGAGGTATCCACCGGGCGCAAAGCTTCCTGACCGCTAAATGTTCGTGGAGGATTTTGTGCACTTGACTCATACCGATGCCTAAGCTTGTCCGAATCTGCTGATAGGTCACTCTTTTGTCAGTCTCTATCATACGCCGCACAACACAGATGTTATTTTCAGTCGTCGCCGTAGAAGGCCGTCCCTCACGTAAATCATCAGTGAGATTAGTGCGACCACGTTTAAACTCATTAAACCAGTTGTAAACAGTCGCACGAGATGGGGCTTCATCGTGAAAGGCCAATCGTAGTCTATCATAACTTTCTTGTTGACTTAAATGACATCGATAGTCATAAAAAATCATTGCACGAAAATTTTCTCGTGTTAAATTCATGTTAACGTGACACAGACAATTTTCAATTTGCCGCCAAATCGTAAAACAAATGATAAATGAATGAAATATATACTCAGTAATATTGGCAAAGAGTTCTATTTTCAAATTTTAGAATTATTTTTTTATTATATTGTTTATAAGTGGCCAGTTCTAAGAACTTTCAGTTTGACCCTCGTATATACACGATCTGGGGTGATCATGTTCGCTAGTCACAATAAGCTTACCTCCTAAGCTGGAGAGCCCCTGGATGTGGCCTCCTCTGATCCAAGGCTCTTGGATCAGAGCAATGGCCGTTTGTTGAACCTCCTGCCATTTCCGCAACTGGGCCGTCCCATCCCGGCTGTGCTGGAGGTTCACTTGGAGGACTTTAATCTTCGACGAAGGGGACGCCATCACTGGTCGTTCCCTCTTCGTCCCCCCCAAGTTTAAACTCCGCAAACAAGTTGACGTCATCCCCTAGGAGGCCAGTGATTGAGGCCAGAACGTCCTCCGCCTCTTCTGCCTCCATAGGTGCGCCCTCCTGTCCGACACTGGTGGGGACTGTTGGTGGTGTCGTTGCAGGCACCTCCCCGCTTGACTCGGGAGCGTTTGAGACAGGATCGGACTCCTCTCTCGCAGGCAGCTGCTTGAGCTCCTGTTTTATAGTCGCCGTGGATGGGTCCCATCCCAGAGGGACGTCGGTAAACCTACCGGACCGACCCTGGAACTTTACGTACACCGTCCCCACTCCAAAAGCGAGACGGCGTCCGGCCTTCATTAGGGTCGGTACTTGGTCCTCTGGGACTCCGACCACCAGGAACCACGCGGCGTTTTGCTTGGTCGCGTTTAGTAGGGTCCATTTTGCGACCTCCACCTCGGGGTTCTGGAAGGACAGAACTCGCCCAATATTGCGCGCGTCCTCCAGAAGCCCTTGTGGATCAGGGACCAGTATGCCACTGCGTGCCCGCTGAGGGATGTCAGTCTGGCCCTTCACGACCAATTTGACGTTGGGCGTGAGCACCATGTCACTTACGGCACGCTGTAGCCATGTGCGTGTGTGTTCATCCGCACACCACAGTTTCAGCACCCCCTCAGCATAGAGCGGTTTGGCTTTAAACTTCGGGGGCTGAACTTGTTTCCGAGCCAAGGCATCACCGACAATACGAGTTTGTATCTCGGTGAGTACCTGCTCGGATACGTCCTTACCGATACGCCTCGTGCGTGCGCATGTAATTGCGACGTCAAGAGGCGTACTCACGGCTTGGACGTAGGTTGGCCTGGCGACCTTTTTGGTTTGGTCCAGCCTCTGCCTTTTGTACTCCCCGCGAGGCGAAGTCGTCTCGTTGAGAGCACGTTTGGCAGAGGACTGACCGTTCCCATTCGGTCGCTGTTTAGCCACCTTCGCTCTGTCACTGGTAGGCGGAATATTCCGTCCACCAGCGGCAAAGTTAAGGGTGCCGATGACCTCTGTCTTCGTTGCCGAGACAGAGGGTTGTGAGGAAGAAGGCAGAGACTTGGCCGCGATGGCCGCCATACGCCTCTCCTTCTTCGTTTTACGGACCTTCCGTTTTTTCGGCTTGGCTGGTTCGGCAGCTACCTTGCCATCCACGCCAAACGGTTGGGTGCGTGCCCTGGTCCTGTTAGACCCCTTTCTCTTAGGCAGTTGCCAGCCTTCTGAGAAAGCGTCCTCCGGTTGGCAGGAAGCTGCCGGGCTGACGCTACGGGGGTCTTCCCCGGGGGGGAGTTTGTGGTATAAAGGGGTTTCCCCTTTATGTGTAGGATTACCTTCGCGGGTACCCGTAGATGGAACCACTGAGCTTCCCGTGAAGGTAGTTTCGGTGCCCGCACTGGTACCCGTAGATAAAACCACTGAGCTTCCAGTTTGGGCTGAGGTTGTGAGTCGCTGTTTTGCGTGCTTGCCTCCACCGGTACCTGCAGCCGAGGCCACTAAGCTTCCGATTTTGGCCGACTGTACGCTGAGGGCGCGTGTGGTGATTTCGCCCTCCCTGGTACCCGTAGTGTTAACCACTGAGCTGCCAGTTTGGGCGGTGTGGTGTGTAATGTGAGTGCCTTTCCCGGTGCCTGCAGCCGAGGCCGCTGAGCAGCCGGTTCGGGCCAAGTGTACGCTGAGGGCGCGTGTGCAGTCATTCCCTTGACTGGTACCCGTAGTCTGGACCACTGAGCTGCCAGTTTTGGGATTTGTGGTGTTAGTTTTTGTTGAATTTTTTGGCCTATCCATGTTAGTTTGTTATATTTTAAATTCGTCTCTTTGGCTTCCCACCCTCCACGGAGCCAGCAACTGGGAGTACCTTACTCGACTTAATTCGAGGGGCACTAGGACTACCAAAGAGATATAGGAATGCAAGGCTGGTTTACAGTGCGACATCGGGGGCTCGATCGGGTTGGCGCTGGAGGCATGAAATGGCCTGCCCACAACGGCTAGTCAACCCTCACTTACCCCGTCAGCATGACCTTTACCCACCACCATAGTCGTCCAAAGACGGTTACCGTGGACCCTACACTCCTCGCCGGTGACCCACTAATGGAAACACCTTGACCTAATTTCCCCAACCATGGCTAGTGTTTGGGGCTACCGTTTAGCCTGAAATCCAGGCCAAAGAGGGCGTGTTGCCTCGCGGACGCATTACCGCCAGCGCCGTTTGGCTCAACCCTCCAGGATCCCTTCATCCCTGCGTACGGCGCTCAACTGCGCAGGTCCATGACGCAGGTGACTGCCCAGTCACAAGGGTTATTTTTGTGTCAGGGTTTTCTTCCCCTAGCCAGATGGTCTGGTTATGGCGCCGGAGATTCGCCCTCGTGCATCATATTTAGCTACTACAGTTCCGAGGTAGGTGGAATGAGCGAGGCTCATTATAAACCATAGCATTGCCCAGAGGAGACGACCCGCCCGGATGAATCCATGCGAGCCCGCACCCAGGCCGCGGCGGCAGCCTGGGAGCGGCGGGGACGTATATGAAGCACTTGTCGGTGCGCGCCGAACAGCCTAGCTTCGCTCACCTAGGCGTACGCTATTGTCGTCGTAGCATTTAAGTTAAAGGTAAATTCCCTGGCAGAAGTCACCCCACTAAGGACTAAACACCGACCCCCCCCCCCCCTCCCAAAGCCTATGGCTAGCTAGTTTGAATCCCATCCCGTACGCTATCGAAGTCAATCCATAACTAGTAAGTTTTTAAAAAACCTAGCCTAAGTAATTACTACGGTTTTCTTTTCGATATTTTCTAAAATTGAAACCTAGCTAGATCAATTTATCGCCCCCGAAACCCCCTTTATACTAGGTAAGTAAGGTAAGTATATAGCGATTTCTAGGGGCGTTGAAGATATTCTATTTTTTCCCATAACTTATTTGAAGCACTTTCCATTTTGATCATTTTATTGTTTTTGTTTCAGATAAATTCACTAAAAGTAATTCATGTGGGTGTGTTTTGACATCATCGATTGTTATTTTCATAAGCTTCTTACTATGAAAAGCTCCATGTTGTATGCCGAATATTAAAGCCACCACGAAAAAGTAGGTACAATACAATACATACACTTTAGAAAACACTCTGTTTATAGATTACAATGGAAAAACTAAAAGATACATACTTTTATTGCGAGAAATTCCTTATCAGGCGCGTCATTTAAAAAAGTCTCAACGTTTTGATGAGAAAATACTTTTGGTTTGGTCTGTCCGGATAGTGTCTTCATTATTATATTATTATTTATTATTTTAATATTTTTAGATTTCAATTTAGATTTAAGCATTGAGTAAATAAAGGGTAGAAGGTTGCTTAGTTTTGGCCAATTCTTGAAAATAGGCCAAAAACACTTTTCCCAAAACGTTTTCGCTCTTTTTCTACTTGTTTACAGAACTATATTGTCATAGGCCCTTTAATATTTCACCCAGGATTTCGTGGATAGTACCGTAGTTAACTTTCATAGTTATTGTTTCAGGAGTTAATGCATTTTTTTGTGATAATGAACTTGGCCCTAAGTATTGTAAACATTGCTAAACTAAGTTTACTGGTACTTGGATAACTAAGGCCTAAGTAGCTATACAGCACCAGAACCAATTTATCTTTCAATGCGCAGTAATAAATGTGTCACTAAACTTTCAAGCGAGGCGCTTTTAATCCAATTTCCTTAGAGACGTCTCCAAGCGCCTTTCAGATCTGCAATGAGTTTGTTTGTGTTGTTACTTACAATCAGCATTATTTTTATTCAACAACAAAGCGATTCATTACTTTACGGTAGTCATGATTAATATACATATAGGTATAATGGAGCAGAGGATATTATAACACAACAAACAAACCATTTTTGATATTTTTTGAACATACATAAATATTATAAACTTGATGTTTGACACTTGAAAGACGTAAATCTTAGTGCACTTAAGGGTTCTTAATAAACGTTTTATGATAAACAATGCTAAGCGCCTATGAGACTGTTAACGTCTGTTTTTAAATTAACCCTGTTCGTTTTGAAGCTGTACGCTTATTTTTTTTTTCTTGGCTAATGCATCAGGACCAAACCTGACCATAACTTACCCGGTACAATTCAGACTTTAGTTTGCGAGAAATCACCTGGACTCGTCGGTAGAACAATGGACGTCAGTTCTATTTTCTGATGAGTTTCAAAGGACATTATACGGTCTTGATAGGCAATGTAAAGTCACACGACACGTGACGCCCCGGAGAACGTTACGCTCAATGCTGAATCAGGAAAATCGTTAGTTTTGGTGAAGGTTCTCTAATATTTTGGGGCACAATATCTTACTGGGCACACAAAGCAGTACCATTGTACTATACTTTCCACCATCCTTTGAATGTAATAATATTATTGTGTGTGCATACATTTTTAAATAAATACGTGGTAAATAAAGCTGGTATCAATTTTCATTTTTTCATTAAAAAGTTAGTTTGAACCATTTCATGCTGGTATCAATTTTCATTTTTTCATTAAAAAGTTAGTTTGAACCATTTCATTGATAATTTTCAACTTGAATTGTTCACAATTAATAAGTATATTAAACAGTTAATAACGCCACAGAAATAATTAGAGGTATAGAAGTATTATCGCTTGAGTGTTCTACTAATACCGTTGTCACCGCTCTGGCACCACTCTCTGCGCATAAGCGCACACGCCAAAGCGTGGCGTCATCGTCATAGCAACGCAATCACGCACACAACAACTTTTACAATTGCTTACACATTATGCTGCCCCTGCCACATTATGCTGGAAGAAGATAGGGACTACGTTCAGGCCTTTGCGGATGACGTAGTCCTCATCTTCGACGGGGACTCTGCACAAGAGATTGCGGGCCAATGCCTCCCTCGAACGTGTACGGGCGTGGGGCGTCAAGAAGAAACTTAATTTCGCACCACACAAGACCAATGCGATGGTCATACTAGGCGACTTAAATATTACAACCCACGCCTGAACATGGGCGGGGTGGACATTGGCCTGTCTGAATAAGTGAAAATACTGGGCCCTACAATTGACAAGAACATAAACTAATAGCCATGTGAAGAAAACATGCGCAAAGGCGGTAAATATCTATAAAAAGCTGGCACGGACGGCCCGGATCAGCTGGGGGCTGAACCCTGAGGTAATCCGGACCATCTATACCGCAGTCGTTGAGCCGGTCATTTTATACGCAGCTAGTGTATGGTATGAGGGAATAAAAAAGGAATGCGTCAAGAAAAAGCTGAACGCGATACAGCGTGTGTTCGCTCAAAAGTTAACTAAGGCCTACCGCACGGTCTCCCTGAACTCGGCATTACTGCTGTCTGGGATACACCCTCTGGACCTCCGAGTTCGCGATGGGTGGCCTCATTATATGAGGCCAAGAGAGGAGTGTCCTAGCCATGGCTAGGGGACAGGGAGGCCGAGCGGCTGGCTCCAATTTTTGCGGCCCCACACCCCGCAGAGCGCACGCGTTTGGAGTTCGACTGCGTGGTAGACGAGGAACAGTTGAACAACATCGAATCGCACGACATCCGAATCTTTACTGACGGGAGCAGGATTGGGGGTCGGGTCGCCCCGACCCGACCCCCAATCCTGCTGTTTCTGTGTAGAACACGCAGTCCGAGACCAAGGCCCGCTAACTCGCTCTCGCTATACATTGCACCGTCTGCCAAGCGGAGCCCCTGGCGCAGCGCGAAGTGGCTTGCGAGGTAGAGCGGCAAGACGTTGCCGCGTTCGGCATCTCCTCAGACAGCAGGGCGGTGCTCCTCAGTTTAGTCCTATCCGTAGAGACCAGGGACGCTCTTGGCCACTGTAAACAGCTGGGCAAGAGCGTCTCCCTCTACTGGATTAAGGCCCACGTCGGTCTCGAGGGTAATGAGACTTAAGAGAAAGCCGGACTACGATCAATGTCCTGTCTCATTCGTCAAGAGAGCCATACGACAGGGCTCTCTTGACGAATGGAAAAGGCGTTATCAGGAAGGCGGAACGCCCTCTACCACTAAGTTGTTTTTCCCCAGCGCTCTAGACGAATATAGGATCATTAGGAGGATCACCATCGAAGGCCACCATCAAACAACCCAATTCCTCACGGGGAACGTTAGGTTCTCCGAATACTTGACTCGATTCAAGTGTAAGGCGGACCCATCGTGCGCCTGTGAGCCTGGGGTCTCGGAGTCGGTGACTCACCTCCTGATGGTCTGTCCAATCCACGCTAAAGACAGGTTGGATTTGGAAGTCGCCACAGGTATTAAGGTAGACAAACATGGTATCAGACACCTTACAGCTTAACATACCTAGTTGACAATAACCTATGGCAAGAAAATTGTGAGATTGGTCAATAATCGGAACAGAGTGTAAATAACCTATGCTAGCACTTTATGTTAGGGGTTACCCTTTCGAGGGCTTACCCGGGGTTTCCGGCAACGGTCACTTGGGGAGGACACCGTGCAGTTTTAATCGATACACGACATAACCACCCCCGCTGGCCGGCGTGCATGCGGTAGTTCATATATAGGCCAAACAAAGCGGACTATTGCTGAGAGGGTCAAGGAACACATTGCAGCTCTAAAGAACCGTCAGACGAGCAAATCAGCGATTGCAGAACATCTTCTGGAAGCAGGCAAGAATCACTGGATTGAATTCCACCATACGCAACTCCTCTCCACCGAACGTCACTTCTATTCGAGAGTTGTACGTGAAGCCATTGAAATAAAGAAACATAAAAATTTCAATCGGGAAGATGGGTTTAAATTATCTGCAACATGGAATCCAGTGATAAAAACCTTGCTACCTCGCTTTTCTGCGCAGTCGGATAGACACCGGTCAGTTTGTTTACAGAATAGGGACACTGTAAGTGTAGTATGTGACGGTACATAGCGAAATGTAAATATAAAAAATATCGAGAATGTGCGGGTGGAAGAAGAACTTTGTACCTCACGGACTCGACGGCGGAGGACGTGCACCACTGCGCCAGTCAGCCTGTGACCACGGCCAGTGTAACCTGGTCGAAACGTCAGGCAATCCAAAGGTATGTATATACCTATAAATGATCGCGTTAATTCCCGTTAAATTAAATTATTGTATATTATGGAACGCGAAAGTTTAAAAAAAAAAAAAACTTGAAGATCGCTCTCTAAACTCTCTTGATGGGCAATAACAATGTTCTACTCCCTCCTTGTTCTGCAGTATGTTGGTATTGACAATGCATATCTTTTTTTTTAACACAAACGACAGTTTCTCATCTATTATAATAAGCAAGTATTTTATTTTGCCAGTTATATCCGGATAGGTACTTTATCATTAGGGTCTTTACAATAATGAGCATAAAGCAACAAGGTACTTCGGGTTGTAGTAGATCTTTTGAAAATTTGAATGTTAGTAAGTTACATTGAAGCCATTTATCCACGATGTTGAATTAATGCTGGGCACGCCCGTACGCTTCTGATTCTGATTCAGCGGGAAAAAGGAGAGCCGTGTCGTCCGCGTATGATATAATCAAACCGTGTTCTAGTTTTATATTACAAAGTTCATTTATATAAATTAGGAACAATGTACTCTACGTAATGTACCTAATTTACTTCCTTGGGGAATACCAAAGGAAGTGTTTTCAAGGTCATTACTTCTCAGTAATGACCTTGAAAACACACCTGCGATCTTTACATTTATGAAAGTAGAAAAAGCAATGTCAGGATTGTAATGCCAAACGGAAACGTGGTCTCGGCCTTCTCCATTGGCAAAAAGGTGTATGTTTATTTTAGTCAATGTCATTTTCCGAAATGAAATAATAAAATATTTAAATAAAATACCAACTGAATATGACTACGACTTTATAATATTAAGTATTATGTTCATTAATAGACTTTTTCTATTCCAGCCCTAAAATTATAGGTTGTCGGATACAGGAATTTTTCAATGTGACTCCCGCACTAGAGAATGATCTTTGTGAGACTTCACAGCCCTCATAAAAATTGTACGCCCAATTCATAAGAACGAATTAGCTGTGTAACATTTAATCATGAGTTCAACGTTATGCAATTCGATCATGGTTACACACAGTGAAAGTACAAGCATTGAAACCATTCAAATGAATATTCTGTAAGTGCATTCATTGTACACTTGCCGTTAACCGTAATATTCACATTTATTGCCGCAAAATGTACCTCTATAATTTACAATTTATAGCTATGTCTTTGATTTTAAGAATGCTGGCAGCTGGCAAAGGCCACTGACTATTTACTTCTATCGGTAATCGCTCATCCTAGCAGTCTGAATGCGAGCACGTTCCAAGAGTTTTGTCAACATACTAAGACTCTCTGTCGCCGACCACAATAGGAGGCCTTAAGAACCTCTCGAACTAAATCTTGTTTTACTACTGGTAAAAATTTGTGGTCTAGAAAAAATAGGTGTAAGTTTAAGTGTATGTTTGACTATTTGAGTGAATATAACTAGTGATTTATTTTGAGTTTTGTTTGTCATGTTGAAGTAATACATAAACATGTCTTATATATTTCTGAAACGGTGAGAGCTACTGGAGGAATAATTAAGAGATTTTTGTAAATTGGTAACTTTTCTGCAAAAAAGGTATTCATACTTTTTTTTCTTACGAAGCACCATTTTTAAGTTATCGCGATTGCAGACCATTGTATCGCCGTATTCAACGAAATGCGAGAATAACGACTAGGGCACTCATTAGAAAATTCTTTCATTCATTCCATACCCCTCCGCCGGCCCGCGGGGGTGGTTATGTCAGATTCGAACCGACGAAAACGCACGCCGTCTCTTGTCTTCAAACATCAGGGTGTAAGGTGGGCCCATAAGGCATTTCCCTCGCACTCCGGTTGACCCAGGGCTATCTCCGGTTTCGAGAAGGCTCCCGCGGGTTTGGGAACCACGGTGGAACCGTCTTGCCCCCGAAAATAGGTAGGGCGCGCAGCCTGCTTCTGCTAGGGTGACAAGCGGTTCCACCTGTCACCTCCATGCTTGCGCTCATGAAGGACGGAGGTCGTTCCGACGCTTGAGTCGTCTCCATGCCGCGCGGTCTCTGCGGATCTGGAGAGATCTGAGTCTCTCCCGTACCCGTTTCGCCGCCTCCGCACGAGAATTACTTGCTCACAGAAGGAGGCAGCAGCAGCCCACGCGCTCGCTCCATCGAGCATCGAAAATCACAGCGCGCATTGACGCATTCAGGAATGAAACAAAAAACAAGTTGAATTCCTGAGACGAGCTCAACCGAATACAAGGGATTTTCGATTTTGCGTTTTTTGTTTTTTTTTGCGATTTTTTGCGATTTTTTTTATCTTGCAATGGTTCACCCCTGCACGAATCTATTACCGAAAATAGCAACTCGATAGCTCATCTCCTTCATACCCAAAACCGTGACAGAAAATTGGCAACGACGACGACGTCGACGCCGACTTCGACGACGACGACGACGTCGACGACAACTCCTTAGCAATAGGGCTTTTCTAAAGAAAATCCCTAAAAATATGCATGGGCAAACCGGATTCAGCGTTGGAAGAGAAGAGTGGAACGATATTCTCATAATCGCAAGTTCCAAAGGGACCAAATTTGGGTCTATAGATATTAGGGACCCCCTGATTCGAAGGGGACGGCATAACAGTTATTACTCATTCTGGCATAATATCTGGTCGACGGCGCCCGTCGGTCATACAGAGGGTGATTGGATACGGATGTCGAACGATCGTGTGAGACTACTTCGATCTTGAAACTGATTATTATCTATCTTACAAGAGAAAGTACATATAGCCCGTCTGTTGCCTAACTGGAGGTCAGCGGGATCAAACGGACTATATATTAAGGTCACACAAACATTCGGTATCTCAATCATGTCTAGAATCAGCATCGATTCCAAATTTCATCACCACCGATGTAACTCACCTTCATCATACTGATGATGACCAAGTTATACTAGCGTCATCAGTTGAGGAGATGTAAGCAAAGGGCAATATGTGAAGTAAAGTGAATGTAAGTAAAACCAAGAGGTTTGAAATAGAAGCAAGTAAGACAAATTTCACCATTCTGATTGGACGAGAAAAAGTGAAATAAGGGAAAGAATTTGTTTACTTTGGTCAAAACTTACGAGAGATGAAAAGTATGACTGTGTGACTGAAAATCAAGTGAATAGAATATTGCATAACTTTATGAGCAGCCAGAAAGTGTCTTAAAGGGTACGACTTGTGAAAGTAGAAGAAACAAAAGATGCCAGGATCGTAACAAATGGAAACATAAGTCCCTGCCCTAAAAAAAGAACTGGTGGATTTCAAATTATACAATAATGATTTAACAGGTGATATTAACAAAGTGGTAGCGAAACGTTAATTTATGTCAAGGCGGTGCGGGGCGTGATATGATGAATCAGAAAGGTGGCGTTGTATTCGGGAAACCCAAAAATTACCAAGCATGACAGTTTTTGTTAATGATTTACTTAACTACATTTTTAAATAGAACCACGCGCCAGAATTGTATCGAGTCTCCACTCTCTTTTCAGACTTAGTATACAGGATACATATACATTTCCTTTATTTTCCTTTTGTTGTACTGTTATTATTGCTGCTGTTTTATTATACTTTTGTAATGGGTCGTTCTCTGAGAAGGATTCTTTGCGTCATATTCGTTGTAAATATAAATTAAATAAATATTTTTTCAGAAAATAATATAGCATTAAAGTTTTCGGTAATACAAGTAAATAGATATGTACTAAAAATAACATAAAAAGAACGAAAATGAGGTGTCAATCTGATGAGATGATTTTTTGTCTACGAAATTTACATACCAAATGTGACAAAATAGTTAAAACCAAAGAATAAATTATATTGTCTTTTATATTGCTTTAAGGGCGCGTATGGACAGTCCGTTTCGACATAACCACCCCCGCTGGCCGGCGGGGGGGTATCCGAAGGGATTTCCGCACGTATAAAAAAAAAAGGTTTATCGCGATCCAATATCGTGATCTATAAAATTGGTACTAATCGCGTTTGCATATTAATATTGTGGCAATATTATCAATATCGTCAATGTGTATGAATTTTTAAACTGGGCGTAGATGGCCAAATCTGAAAATATGAGCCATAGCGACAAATATAAGTTTGTCATCAACTGACACTCTTCATAAAAAAAATTACACACAGCCAGAAGGTGTTTATTAGTGTAATAAAAATATTGCTCAGTCACGAGTTCGCCCAAAATCATCTGTGCCCAAAACCTAAAATCGTGTGACCGATACATTTTGCTTCATTATTTTATCCATAATATATTCATTACAAAATGATATAATTCATCAAAACAATGCGAGGTTATACCCATTTGTTGGAAGTAAACTGGGAGTATGAATTTGCCCCGTTTTAGTGTTTATAATTAGTTTTGAAAACTTCCTTTTAAATTACTTGGTTTTAATTATATTTTTAGTTACTATAATAATATTACAACTTTAATAGTTATCTAGACACGCGGCAGTGTGTCCAGCCGAGTTCAAAGAAAAAGGAACTGGCGACTATATATACACGAACCATCTATGGCCACTTTTGATCCCTTATATGAAATTTGGCATATTTATTAAAGCGCCTTAGCTTATCTAGAAATCAAAGTTTCATAAATGATGCTCCGATCGTTATTCATATATTAATGTTAAAAACCGGCATTTTTAGGACTGTCTCACTGACTTGTACATAAAAAACCTAACCCACTTCCAGATGAACTAGAGACTTAATATTTGACAGTAAAATCTTAAGCTTGAATTACATCCCAAGTGAAATTATGGCTGTTCGTAAATAATTATCTAATAAAATTCAAGAATTTGTTATACCTATCAAGTAGAAAATATTGTGGTAGCACCGAGAAACTAATTGTAACTCAAAATTTTAGATGTTTCTACACAGAACTTGGCACCCATATAGATCTCAATGCTTTCGTCGGCGAAGTCGACAACGAAACATATTTTTAATATTGAACTTGGCTATCATTTCACATTTTGTTTTTGATGGGATAGACAGCTGTGTGATTACCGAAATCAGCCTCTCAAAGAATGAGCCTAATAACAATGTTAATGTAGTACATAAACATACAATTAACGGACACGAGATATCCGTTGCTGAGGATATAATATATTACACTCGTATAGTTTCACCCAGTTACATCCATACTTTAATGCAGATATAATTGCAGGATTGTGTATTGTTATATTATACCGGTAACCTGTACCATATTCTTAAAAATAAATAAACTATTCTTGTATTATATTCTATGCATTTAATCTTCAACGTTAGATTAATTTCATAGGTCCCTGGTGTTTGAATGGGTTTTTATGGATGGAATAGAGATGCATCTATAATATAGCGCAACATAACTTAAAAATTTATATTAGGGTAACACATGGAAGCTTGTGCCGTGGGGTGACACTGTCCGCCCACTGGGGTTGAACATGCGCCCTGCAAGTTACTGCTCGTCACTCGGTCGATATAGTTGCGGGGGACGGTCGCGCATGCGACACACTCTGCCCAACAATCAGGTGTAAAGCGACATGGCCGATAGCGAGTTTGAAGAATTTCGCCGAGTATTCGAAAGATTACCACAACACATAAAGGCTCCGACGCCGTTTTATTCGTGAGTAGTATTTTTGCATAAAAAAATTCTGAAATAAATGGGCTCGTGCTATGATATTTTCTTTGGCAGCACGCTTATATGTCACGTGAACTCAGTGAGAAGAACATAAAGACACAATATGTATTATGTAGTACCTAAAATACTTAACTCGAATCTGCACCAGTGTACAGTTTTAACTTTATACGTATCTTGATTTCTATTGCAGTCTAGTGCCAAATGTGGGTTTGGAAGATGAGTCACCATCATCTAAGAGTGAGGGCACTCCGGAGGAAGACAGAGGATGCATGGGAGACCCTGATGGAAATACTACCACAGTCACCGAAGGCATCATATCACCGACCCCGCAACCAGATATAACTGACACGCAACGGAGTCCCCATCGTCAATCATTCACAAATGGCGAACGCAGAAGAAGAAAATTGCCGGAGATTCCTAAAAACAAAAAATGTAAGTACTTTTAAGAAATATTAATAATGTATGGTCTACTGTGAACTACTAAAAATCATCAACTAGGAGTCGCTATGTTATTTTGCTTGCGTTTATTTAATAATCAGTGTACATGTTAAATGACTGCAACTGTGCCTTAGCGACTCACTTATGTGAAGGCTCTACTGTAGATGTATGACTGTGCGAGAATTCATTGATATAAGTACTTTTTAGACTTTTTTGGTGTACAGTCACCATTGGTATTAGCTTAACACATTCCAAGTTACCGACCACCCTAGTTCTGAAAGTTTACATAAAATTATAAACAAAAATTAAAAACGTTAATTTTTTTTCTTTGAAGATTACAAACAATTCATTAATTATTTATTGCTTTATTTCAATGTAAACATCGTTTGTGAATAGTTTTGTGTTCAGCAACTTCTGAGGGCGACTGTACCGTAAATAATGTCTCTTTCATCCGTATAGTATTTTTTTAAAGTTTGTCTGTTACTCAAAATTATTAAAGTAGTATAAATATATGTGTGTAAATTATAAATGCCTTCGATGAGCTTGGACATTGACTCGTATGTTATTTTAGGTTATTTGTACTTCTCTGCCTCAGTAAATAGATTCTTGAATGTTATACCTACCTAAAAAAGCTGGTTCATCAGAAAAAGTTAACATTGAATAACAGATTTTCACTGGTTTACATTATTATAATGTATGGGTAAATTTTGCCAGTAGAATCCTAATACTACTACCAACTCTAATTGAAGAACATATTAAACAGTTTACGATTTTTGAATTCACATCAAAAAAGCAACCAAATATTAAATATCATCCTTTAATGTACGTATTTATAACATGATTTAAGTTCATATACTTTACTTACTTACTTACTTTTCTAATAACTTAAAATTCTTAATTTATTTTTATGAAAAATTAATTAAGAATTTCATGCCTAGCTTTTAAAATTGTTGTTCCCTGATTCCGAGCTATTACTGAGAACTTCTACATGATATTATAAAGCTATGTACTATTCTGTATATAATACTACTGACCCAGCCCGGCTTCGCGCGGATGTAATTTGACGTCCTGTTCTTCAATGCATTATTTAGGCTGAATTGTACAATATAAGCGATAGTAGATGACGCATTGGTACACGTTTCTAGTACATTTAGGGGTTTCAAACTCACAACCTATTCATAACAAGTGAGGCACCTTGGTCATTATGCTACCACCTCAGCCAACAGAGCCTAAACCGCTGGACCTACAAACTTTAAATTTCGGCAGTAGATGCTTTTTATGTAGTAGGCATCCGCTAAGAATTTTGAAAATGTTATTCCTAAGAGGGTAAAATAGATGATGAACGAACGGTCGTATGGAAAGTCCATCATTTTCGAAGTAAGAAGCACGAAATTTCATAAAGCTGCTTCTGGTTAGAAATAAATGTATACATGTATCAGCGGTTTTCAATATTTCACTACTAAGGGGCTAAAATAGGCGATGAACGGTTGCATGGAAAGTCCCTCATTTTCGATGTAAGAAGCACGATATTCTATCTTACCGCTGCTTATTAGAATTAAACTTATATGTGTATCGGCGTTTTTCAAAATTTCACCTCTAAAGAGGCAAATAAGGCATGAGCGGATGTACAGAAGTCCATTATATGAAAAGTACTATTGAAGAAAAGGCTAAAGAAGAAACAGAAATAGAAGCTACTTTAAAATTATAAATTATTTTATCAAATGTAATTAATATGTATATTTTTAAATAAAACTTTTTATAGAAAAATATAAACTATAGAAGTAAGAAGTATGAAATTTAATATTATTTACCAACTTTTGGACTCGGTAGGTGGGGGGGTGCCATCAGGATTTAGGATTTTTTACGAATTTATTCCTGTGCGAAGCCGGGTCCACGGCCGCTATTTGTCTATAAATAAATTGAACAGTCTTGGCGAAGTTACACATCCCTATCTAACACCATTTTCGATGTTAAACCAGCTCTATTTGTCCTGACACAAGCATTGGAACCCTCATAGAGAGATCGTTACTTATGTGTGCGTATAATTACAAAAAATAGTAAAGTTAAGTTAAATTTCAGAATTCAAACGATTTTCATGAAATTTAGTATACAGGGGGTTTCGGTAGCAATAAATCGATCTAGCTAGGTTTCATTTTTTGAAAATGTTGAAAAAAAGGCAGATGCATTCCAGAAGTGCCGACAGAACAGAAAACTTTAAAAAATTAAGTGTGTATTTTTGAATCGTCATCATTCATAATCTTTTCTCCCCTCACTCCCTACTTCCTGAAATCCATACGTCCCTCTCTCCCTGCCTCCAGTCCTCTCTCCATACCTCCTTCCTTCCCTCCCTCCCTCCATTCATCCAGCTACAACAAAGATGGCGTTGTTATAAAAGCGTCTCGCGTGACGTAGGCATCTCGGTGACGAGAGACGTAGGCGTCCCGGTGACGAATGACGTAGGTGACGATTAAATTTAAAATGAAAATGTGTATCCATGATTTTTCTTCACCTGAGAAAGTGCTCATATGGAAAGTGCTCAATGCTCCTAAAGAAGTTTTTATTGCAAAAAAGCGAGCAAAGCTCGGTCACCCAGATATTTAAACTTATAGGTGAAATAAGGAGGACATAATTATATGTTACAAGTCACCTTAATCACATGGGTACATTAAATTAGCCGCGGTAGCCTAGTGGTATGGGTAATGGACTGCTGAGACGAGGTCTCGGGTTCGATCCCAGGTTTTACCATGGCACACACCAATGACTTTTCGATGCTTTTCGAAGTTATGTGTGTATTTATCGCAGGTTTATAAGTACCCGGTTAATGGCAATAGGCTCGCCACCTATTACATTGGGACCTAAACATAAACTGGCGAAATGTGGGTGCTAGCACCTCTGCCTACCCCTTCGGGGATATAGGCGTGAGTTTATGTTATGTTATGTTACATTAAATTTCCTTTTAATTAGTCTGTATTCACTTTTCTGAAGAATCTGTTTATCTGTGAAACGCTTTTTACTTGAAATATTCAAGTGATAATAATGAACGATTGTCATGTTGATATGCAATTTATTTACAAAAAATAATGACTTCTATGTATACCTACAACTCGACTGGCTGTTCGTAACAAAAAGAATAGGACCACTACTTGATCAGTTACAATGTGCAACTTTTTGTAGCTATCGTCATACTGGTGTCGTCAAATGACATTACAAATCTTAAAAAAAAAGTTAAGAACACCCGTGATTGCGTTTATTTTTGGGGAGCAAAAACGCAAAATACATGATAAAATTAGGGTGGCAGCCAGGTTGGCAATATATTGAGAAACAGTTCATATTTAGAAAAAAAAACAGACTGAGCCCTGAACTATTAATTGACTGGCAAATCACCTTATTTCCAATAAACATCTGAGTATTAGGAATTGATTTCTAAGGGAAAAGTGCTTTTAATAGATTTTCCTTTTAGTATAGAATTTTATCTCTAAAACTCACTAAAAATACTGTTACTATTTCCAGCAAATATCTTAGCCTGCAGTCAACAACAACCGGCTTCGTTAGCAGATGAGCTTGGCGCACTGACAGGACTGTTGGTTAGGCCAGGATGTCATGGCCGGCCACTACTTGTTCTCAAATGTGGATACTTATTAGATGAAGATTCCAGCCCAGACTCAGAGAGATTGCAGAGCTTGGGTGATGTGGATAGCGGACATAGTACCGCACACTCACCTATTGACACAGGGCCGAAAAGTATATCACCAACGCCATTACAGCAAAATGGTAAGTAACGAGGCTTTTTTTTTCAATTTTTTATCTTCTAGACTTTTTCTTTATGCACATATATTTTTCTGTGAGTGGCTAAGTTGGTATAGTCTACAATTTGCACTACGTTGTTGAACACGCAAGTTATATTTTTTCCATTTCTTTTTTGTATTACCTATGACGGCTTATTTGCATTAAATTAGTTCATCTCATAGCAAACTTATTAAAGCTCGGTTGTTAGGTTCTATTGGTAGGGTGGTAGGTGGTCTCTATTGGTAACTCCTATCTGCATCATTTATTTAATTGAATTAGTTTAAATTTGTTACTATGGTTTATGTTTATCAACTCGACCAAAAATATTTTGATAGACCTATCTAACAATACATTTTAAGACGAAGTTTTTAAGAAAGTATTATATTAATATTAAAATATGAATGATTAATTAAGTAATTTTAGACTCTCCGTATTATTCACCAATAATCTGTTCCAATTTAAAAAAACAAACGACTTCTTTAACCACCAAGGTACTGAAAAGTGCAAAATAACTGAACTACTGATTTCATTCTAAATGTAACGTCTCTCTACAAAAAACACGTACCTTAGAATTTTGTATTGACTTAAGACATACTTAGTTAAAAAGTATAAGGTGGCGCAAAAGTCATCACCCATCGGCAGATGCTATGATTTCTGCAAATGGCGGTAACTGTCCGTTCTGCTTTGATATTTGTGAAATTAATTACTGGTTGTAGAAATTTGATGACACAAATTTGTCACAAAATTCGGCCGGGTGGGTACCACCGTGCACAATTGCGAAAATCTCTACATAGTAATCGAATTCCGGTTTGATTGCGTTCAGGGGTCAGCAACTGCATACCGGGCAGGGGGATTGTGGTCGCAGCACTAGTGGGACCGGTGGGTGTCACGCGGTGCTGCGACGACAATCCTCTTTTGATGAGGCCGTCAAGCTGAGTGCCACCATTGTTAACATGGTACGTGTATGTAATGGTGACCCTCATTCCTGAGACTTTACCTTCAGCTTACCATCAGGCGAGGTGAAGTCAAATTGACGTGTTCTAAATTAAAAAAAAAAAACAAAACAAAACAAGATACTACAACTACAATAAAACATAATCACTATACTCCTCAAGAACGTGAAATAATTATTTTGATTGCATTTCCGAGTCATCTAATCTCTCCTTGTGGTACTGTGGTGTGCGACCTCGTTCGACACACCACGGTTCGTTCACCTGGCCATCATGTGTCAGAGTTTAAAAATAAATACATATTTGATTTGAATAGCTTAGGGAAGAAAAAACAATTGCTGCGTGGAGCTGCATTCGGCTGTGCGGCTGACAGCGGGCGACTAGACGCGCCGCCCGGGTCCGCCGGCCGAAGAGAAGATATAAGTGTATTAAATTTAGGCTCAGTCCTTGAGCGGAGTTCGCGATTCCCTATGTAATGGACAGGGACAGCAACAGCAGGTCAAATCATAATTCAATTGCACTTTTGTAAAACTTTATATTTTCCATCTTACCAAACCATATTATATCAAAGATACCTAACCGAATACTAACTCTAGATCTAATTTCAAATTTATAATGATATTAAGAAAAAGGTATAAAAAGAAATTATAAAAAAGAGGTGTGTTGTCCGCAACATGGCCCCGAGCGGTGTGAAACACCAGTTACTGTGCGGTTAGTAAGGCCAACTTACGAACTGGCCGACGCAGCAAACCCCCTTTAGTCCTAACGTTGACTACTCGAACAATGCCGTCTTTCCCAGGGAACAGCTCGGTGACGCGACCCATCGGCCAACATTTTCGAGGTAGATTGCTATCAGCTATCAGGACAATGTCCCCAGTGTTCACTGGTTTATGGTCTGCAACTGGTTTACGTGGTGTTAAAAGTGGCAAATATTCTTTAACCCATCTCTGCCAGAAGTGATCGGCTAAACGTTGAGCTTTCCGCCACTCTGCACGTCGACTCAGGTCGGCATCGCAAAACTCTCTCAGGTTGCAATCGTTGCTGTAGGTTCCAATCAGGAAATTAAACGGAGTTAAGGCTCGTTCGCTCTCAGGATCGACTGGAACATGCGTTAAAGGTCGTGAATTCACAATGGCCTCAACTTCGATAAGTAAAGTGTTGAAAACTTCTACCCGTGGGGTTCGATCTTTCAAAGTAACAGTAAGTGCAGTTTTTACAGAACGTATCAATCGTTCCCAACATCCACCCATGAAGGGCGCTGAAGGTGGGATAAACTTCCATTCTATTCCTTTATTGGTAGAAAAGTCGTATAATTCTGAGATTATGTTCGATGCGCCTACAAAGGCGGTGCCATTATCGGAGTAGATTCTTGTAGGACATCCTCTTCGGCCGATAAAGCGACGTAAGGACATCAGAGCAGAGTCAGTTGACAAAGATTCCACAATTTCTAAATGAATAGCTCGTATTGTTAAGCAGGTAAATAAAGCAATCCAAATCTTCATTGTCCGCCGTCCTGTTGTGACGTTCATAGGGCCAAAATAGTCCACGCCGACAAATGTGAATGGACGCATATGGTGTGCAAGTCTAGCCTCAGGCAGATCTCCTACTGGCGGTGTGAGTGGCTTTGCCTTCATGTTCCGGCATCGCTGACAACGTTTTGCCACGCTCTTCACGGATGGTCTCAATCCCAATATATAAAAACGTTGTCGTAATTCGTTGACCACCAGTTCATTGCTGCTGTGTGCAAACTTAATATGATAGGAGCTGATCAGGAGACGGGTTAACGGGTGTCTTCCATCCAATATGATTGGCTGAGGGTCAGTAGATGTTGAAGCTCCCGTACGACCAGATAAATGTAAAAGCCTATCATCTCCTAGTAATAATGTTACATTTTTGAGCCTACTTTCTTTTGAAACGGGGCATGCTGCGTCAATCGCCATATATTCATCGCGGAACGAATCTAACTGAACACATAAGAACGCATGGCGTTCTGCCGATGAAATGAATTTGACGTCTAAAACTGCCAAACCGTTTAAAGACAATTTAGAATTTAAGGCAGAACGATTACGAAACACCATGGCACAATGATGAACGCGCGCGGTGGCACGGATGAAACGTAACCAAACACTAAATCATGTGTAATCAGCAATCACAGGCGACGGCAAACGACGTGATATCGTGAGACCCACCAAGATTCCAGGCTTTGACTCCTCTAACATTGGTGTGCTCACGAGAGTAGGTTCACAGGGCCACATGTCAAATGGTTGAAGTAGAAATGAGGGCCCGGTAAACCATCTCGAATTCATAGTAAGTTCATCCTTGAACCTTGTGGCATCGTCCGCGACATTCAAGGATGAAGGTACGTATCTCCAATCCGAAACGCGAGTAGTTTCTGTGATTTCACAAACCCTATGAGCTACAAAAGGCTTAAGGGTGCTTGGGTCTGAACGTAACCATTTCAGAACCGTTTGGGAATCTGACCAAAGAAAAATTTTATCTGGCTTTCGTTTATGAGATTCTGTGATAAAATTAGCTAAACGTGAAGCTATCAATGCTGCTTGAAGCTCAAGCCTAGGTATAGTTGTAGGTTTTATAGGGGCTACACGAGCCTTACTACTTATTAAAGCGAGTTCAATATTTCCGTTACAATATACAAAGCGCCAATAAGCTACACACGCGTAAGATTGCTCGCTCGCGTCCGCAAAAACATGTAACTGAACTGAGCTCATGGGATTATCCAGACTAGCATAACATCGGGGAACGGAGTTGGTAACAATCTTCGCTATGTTTTTATACCAGTCTATCCACTTATCAATAAACAATTTTGAAAGTACTTCATCCCAAGATGTAGTCAATTTCCAGGTCTTTTGAAATAAAACCCGACCTTTTATAATTATAGGAGTTAAAAGACCTAACGGATCATAAACTTTCATTAAATTGGACAAAGCCATTCGCTTGGTCAGTTTGTGTGGTATTGTCTCAAAATCAATGTTTGGGAACGACAGAGTGTCTTTGGAGATGTTCCAAGATACACCTAAAACACGCGTCGATGGTCGTGAATCAGCACCCACGTTTATCTCTGTTTCCCCTTTTACACATAGTTCAGAGGGCAGCATGGAGAGGGCGCTTTGTGAATTACTAACCTGTTGCGTTCCTAAACGAAGTAAAAAAAAAAAACCATAATTTGCGTTGACAGATCTACGACTGTCACTTGTTGTCAACTTGTTGAAAGAATTGTCTTGAGAAAACGTTTGTTGAAATAAGTTTTGTTCTAATAAGTATAATCCGTGAATATCCTATTTGGCCAGTGTTGGATTGGTTATATTTTGGACTAATTAACGTGATCGGTTGGGAGTTGTTCGACCGAATCATATATTTGTCTAGAAGGGTTCCACTTGTACCACGCGCTCTGATCTGTCCACACAAACCTCATACACCCTACACTTCATAAATACTCAAATACAGACACAGACAGGTAACAGCGTCGTGTTTCGGGCGCCTTCTAAGTTGGTAAGTGAAACCTATTTTACTAACAATTGCTCTGTGAACCGCAGACTGCTCACTTCACATTGTAGCTAGGAGGGCGAACTTCCACTGCGCACTATACCTCCTGGCCCGGAATTGAACATTTTGGTAGCAAGAGCGTGGTTGTGTCGGATTCGAACCGACTAAAACCGCAGTCTCGGGTCTCATAACCTTATTTGTATTGGTTATCAGTTGTAAACAAGTTAATATCAGTTTGGTGTGCTGATTTGGAGTCATTGCTGGGGAACCATTATGACTAATTAATTGGCAATCTCTTGTTAAGGCATTTGATTTAATCTTTAAGCTATATTGAATTATATTGTATTGGTGTTTGTATCAGTGTTGGATAAAATAAATTGAACTAACATTGTTTAAATAATTATTTGTTTGGGTAATCTCTTGAATTTTGTTGGAATGTCTCATATAAGTGCAGCGAAGGAGGCCATAGCCGGTATAACCACACAATTGAGGTGGTTCACGTCGGCGGCGGCCACCACTACTCGACCAGAGCTGGCAGAGACCACTCTTACCAGGTTCGGCGGTATGGAGAACAGGCTTGGGGCTGTAGATGCCCTGTTCACCCGCTTTAGCCACCTGGCTGAGGACCTCGGGTTGGACCAGCTGAGTCAGGCAGCGCGGGACAAGGTTGTTGGCGACTACGACCAGATCCTGGCGTTGGCAGACACGATTTCCCTACGTGCTAGGGAAATATTGAAGAGCCGGGAGTCTGTCCAGGTCAAGCCGGAGACCTCTGTCGCTGGCCCGGGACTTTTAAGCAAGCTGCCCACGCTTGAACTGCCACATTTTGATGGTCAGATGGACCACTGGCTGGGCTTTCAAAATTTATTTGTGAGTCTGGTCGACTCGCGCTCGGACCTTGGACCCGCCCAAAAGTTGGCCTATTTGATGTCCGTCCTCAAGGGAGAGGCCCGAGCCTTGGTGCAGCACTTGCCGGTGACGGATGCGGCTTACCCTACTGCTCTGGAGCTGCTCTCCCGGCGGTACCACAATAAACGGTGTTTGGCTGACGCTCACATTAGCCATATTTTGGGGTTGCCCTTTATTACGGGAGTGTCGACACTGCGTACCGACCTTTTGAACCCATTGGTGGCAGCCACCAATGCCCTCAAGCGACTGGAGCTGCCGGTGGACCATTGGTCCTATTTATTGGTGCACATAGTGCTGCAACGACTGCCTGCAGACTTGAGGTCTCGCTTTGAGCAGAAGTATGGTGGGGATAGTGCCACCCATCTCCCCCGCTTTGATGACCTAGTCAAGTTTTTGGAGGATGAATGTAGGATCCTCGACAACTCTGGCCTTGCCTCGGGGTCACGCCAACCGCCTCCCCGGCCCAGAGACCAGGGACGGACCGGGGCTCGGGGGCCCCTTGAGGGTCGCCCCGCCCCCCGTTTCGCCGGCACCCAGAGTCGTCCCAGTTGTGACTACTGCAGGGTCACGGGACATGGCATCATTTCTTGTGCGGCCTTTTTGGACTTGCACGTCAGTGCCCGCCGCCGAATTGCCAAGGCACGCCGACTGTGCTATTCTTGTTTGGGGGCTCATCTTCAACGGGAATGCCCCGACTCCCGCCCTTGTAGAATTTGCAGGGGGTCCCATGTGGACGTTTTGTGCGCTAACGCGAACCGCGCTGGCAGTCCAGCCTCTGATGTGGGTTCGCGCACGGGCGGGGATCGCGGAGACGAGCACCAGGTCCGCTCGCCGGTTCCAAACCGGCAAGGGGCCCGCACTTTCGAGCACCGCTCGCCACCCCCCGCGCCGCGGGACGGCCGCCAGGTCTCCCCACATGAAGGCGACTATGCAGCCGCTGCTCGCCGGCAATGGCCGGACCAGCACCGCCTGCACTCCCCTCCGTTGGCGGAGCGCCCCAGGTTGGAGTCGCGCCCTCCGCCATTCAGGCATCCGGTGGGATATGCCCCTCCAGCCATGGCACGCGGCTCGGGACACCGCGCGGATGAGGAGTTTGCGTTCTATCCTCTTCGGGAGAGATTACAGCCTGGGTGCGGCGATCGGTCGCCGCCCAGAAATTAGGAAGTTGGCGCCTGCCCCACCACTGCAACCTCCCAGATCGACACGGTTTTGTTGCCTACGGCATCGGTTAGGGTCTGGGGACCAACGGGGTCCTCTGTTGTGGTCCGTGCCATTCTGGACACGGGATCCCAGGGTTGCATTTTGTCGTCTTGGTTGGTGGGACAGGTAGGCCTAGACATACGTGGCTATTCAGACACGATTAGGGGAGTTGGCAACGCAGCCGTCACCACTGTTGAGGGACAGACTTGGTTTGGGCTCACTCCAGTGAATTGTTTGGCCCCTAAAATTGCTACCTCGGCCATTGTGATGAAGAATATTTTGGGAAGGCATCCCCAAGTTCAGCTGTCTTCCGAAGTTGTCCGGTTGACGTCAGGCCTGGATTTGGCTGACCCTCGGTTTGATTCCCCTAGCACAGCGCATTTGTTGTTAGGTTCCGACGTACTCGGGAGGATAATTTTGGATGGTAAACAGATCTTGCAGCCGAACGGTTTGGTGGCTGTCTCGACCATTTTTGGCTTTGCAATGATGGGACCGGTGTTGAAGGTCCCCCCTCCACCTGAGCTTGATGTTGCATTGGTGTCTGGCTCCGCTCTCTCTGACGCCGTTCAGAGGTTTTGGGAGGTTGAGGAGCCCCCTCAGGTAGCCCGTTTGAACCCGGAACACCAGGATTGCGAATTGTTCTATCAGAACAACACGGGTCGACTCCGTTCCGGTCGGATTGTTACCAGGTTGCCCTTTGTCGCAGTGCGACCACCTCTCGGTGAATCTAGACCTACGGCCGAGAAGAGATTGTTGGCAATGGAGCGCCGCATGGGCAGGGACCCTGTGTTGAGGCAGAAGTACTTGGATTTCATGCAGGAGTACGCGGATTTGGGACACATGTCGGTGTCAAGGTTGGATTGGCGCTCAGTTGAACATTACTTCCTGCCCCATCATGCGGTCCTCAAGCCGTCCACTGGCAAGCTGCGCACGGTGTTTGATGGGTCTGCGCGAACTTCTTCGGGTGTCTCATTGAATGATTGCTTACATTCAGGCCCCAAATTGTTAAAGGACCTTTGTGACGTCATCACGTCTTTCCGTCGACATCAGGTTGTCTTTGTGGCCGACATCAAGATGATGTTCCGACAAACGGTCATTCACCAGGATGACAGACGTTATCAGTTAATCCTGTGGCGCGAGAACCCCCAGGACCCCATGATTGTGTACGAGCTCAATACGAATACATACGGCCTTCGTTCTAGCCCCTTTGTTGCCATTCGTTCGCTTTGGGAGCTCGCGGACCGAGAGCGTTTGAAGTTCCCTCGGGCGTCCGCCATCTTGAAAACGGACCTGTACGTCGATGACGTCTGTACTGGGGCTTCCACGGTTGGGGAAGCCATTTTATTGCGTGACGAGTTGATTGGGATCCTGGCTTCCGCAGGATACGAGTTGCGTAAATGGGTGTCCAACTCTCCAGCTCTATTGGAAGGTTTGCCGGAGGATCATAGACAGGACCCGCATTTGTTTGAAGACGTTGACAACCCCGCCATGATGGCCGTCCTCGGTGTTCAGTACAGACCTGTCCAAGACATCTTTACATACGATGTCGACCTAGAGTCGCCCCACACTTGGACTAAACGACTTGTGTTGTCTACTGTCGCAAGGACTTTTGATCCTAATGGTTGGATTTGTCCGGTACTGTTTTGGGCGAAATGCTTTCTCCAGCGCCTCTGGACCGCGGGACTTGGTTGGGACGAGCCGCTTCGGGAAACCCTGTTGAAGGATTGGATCCACTTTGTGTCCACACTCCCTGCGGTCAATGAGGTCGTGTTGCCCCGCGCCATCCTCCCCCCTGGGAGTTACACTGCTACCCTCCACGGGTTTTGTGACGCGTCGTCGCACGGTTACGCAGCCGTTGTTTATCTGCGCACTGTCAGCGCGACAGGCCAGGGGAAGCTCTCGCTGGTCATGGCCAAGAGCAAGGTAGCCCCTCTTCGAACAGCATTGACCATTCCCAAATTGGAGTTGTCAGGGGCAGCTCTTCTTGTGCGTCTATTGAATCACGTTGTTAATACCTTGGGTGAAACTGTGGACATTCGATCCTCTTACGCCTGGACGGACAGTCAAATTGTTTTGTGTTGGTTGAAGACGTCCGTCCACACTTTGGAGGTCTTTGTGGCGAACCGAGTGTCACAGATACAAAATTCTGCAACACCTTTAACTTGGAGGCATGTCCCTGGGGACCTGAACCCCGGCGACGTGGCCTCACGTGGGTGCACGGCCCCTCACTTGATTGATCACCCCCTCTGGTGGGGGCCAGAATGGCTGACTCGGTCCGAGGATGCTTGGCCTCGAATGCCAGTCTTGATGACGGATCCTTTGCCCGGGCTAAGGGTGCTCGCTGTTGAGACGAAGGACCCGCCGTTTGATCCCGACCTTTTGTTGAATCGGTACAGCTCCCTCGATAAACTGTTGAATGTCACATCTTGGATCAGGCGCTTTCGTCACAATTGTAGGAACCGTGGGGACAAACGCCTGTCGCCGGTCCTTTCTCCTCAAGAGCTCCAGGAGTCTCTCCTTCTTTGGGTCCGCTCTGTGCAGGCTGCACACTTTGAGAAGGAGATTGAAATCTTGAAGTCCGGTATGGCTAAGTTGTCGGGAGCTATCAGTAAGCTGAGCCCCTTTTTGGATGATGCGGGTTTCTTGCGTGTTGGAGGACGTTTGAGGCACTCTAGCCTCCCCTACGGAGCTCGTCACCCCCTTTTGTTGCCCAAGGAAGGCCATTTGGTCAAGTTGTTGGTGACTGATCGTCACATTAAGAACTCGCATGCCGGTTGTAATGCGCTGTTGGCCATTCTGCAGCGAGACTTTTGGATTTTGTCGGCCCGTCGTACTATCCGCAGCATTGTCTTTCGTTGCATGCCATGCTACCGGACTAAGGCCCCCACTATGCAGCCCATGATGGGAGACTTGCCGGCTGATCGTGTCAATGAGGCAAGGCCTTTTGCAGGCGTCGGAACGGACTTTGCCGGTCCCTTTTTGGTGAAGACGTCTACTCTTCGTAACAGTAAAATCCTTAAGGCTTATTTGTGTGTGTTTGTCTGCCTGTCAACGAAGGCAGTACACTTGGAGCTAGTAACCTCGCTCTCGACGGAGGCCTTCGTGGCAACTTTGGATAGATTCGTGTCTCGCCGTGGGTTGCCTTCTTTAATTAGATCTGATTGCGGTACCAATTACAGAGGTACAAGTAACTATTTGAAGGAAGTTTACGCCTTCCTTGCGGAGAACCAGGTTGACATAGGCAACAAATTAGCCCGCAAGGGGGTCACTTGGCTGTTTGACCCGCCAGCCTGCCCCCATTGGGGGGGTATTTTTGAAGCCGCGGTGAAGGCGGCCAAGGGACTCTGGCGGAGATTATTGGGAGACACAGTTCTCACCTTTGAGGAATTAGCTACGGTATTTTGCCGCATTGAGGCCGTACTAAACTCGCGTCCATTGTGCCCGCTCTCTTCGGACCCTAATGATTTGGAGGCCCTAACCCCGGGCCATTTTTTGATTGGACAACCACTTGTCGCCCTGCCGGAGCACCCCCTTGTCGATGTGAGCCGAAATCGGCTATCGCGGTTCCAGTTAGTGCAACAGCTCGCTCAGAGCTTTTGGAAGCGTTGGAGCTTGGAGTACTTGCACATCCTCCAGCAGCGCGTCAAGTGGACGGATAAAACTCATCCTCCCAAGGTCGGAGACCTCGTCCTGATTAAGGATGCCAACCTAATGCCGTTGTATTGGCGCCGGGGGCGCATTCTCAATCTAGTGGCTGGCACCGATGGGGTTCCTCGATTTGCTGAGGTTTTGGTTGACGGATCGGTGATGAGGAGAGCGGTCGCAACCTTATCAAGATTGCCAATTGATTAGCGGACGGGAAGGCCCGTCCGGAGGGGGTAGATGTTGCGTTCCTAAACGAAGTAAAAAAAAAAAACCATAATTTGCGTTGACAGATCTACGACTGTCACTTGTTGTCAACTTGTTGAAAGAATTGTCTTGAGAAAACGTTTGTTGAAATAAGTTTTGTTCTAATAAGTATAATCCGTGAATATCCTATTTGGCCAGTGTTGGATTGGTTATATTTTGGACTAATTAACGTGATCGGTTGGGAGTTGTTCGACCGAATCATATATTTGTCTAGAAGGGTTCCACTTGTACCACGCGCTCTGATCTGTCCACACAAACCTCATACACCCTACACTTCATAAATACTCAAATACAGACACAGACAGGTAACAGCGTCGTGTTTCGGGCGCCTTCTAAGTTGGTAAGTGAAACCTATTTTACTAACAATTGCTCTGTGAACCGCAGACTGCTCACTTCACATTGTAGCTAGGAGGGCGAACTTCCACTGCGCACTATACCTCCTGGCCCGGAATTGAACATAACCCAAGATCTCATTTCGAAGCCAGCTGCTGAAAGAATCGAGACTATACCTGCTGCTAGGGATGCGGCTTGTTGCTCGTCATCACAGCTTCCCAAGTAGTCATCCATATAGGTGTCCCGAATGATGGCAGCAGATGCTTCTGGATGCGATTGTGAATATTCAGCAGCAATCTTGTTTTTGAGGTATAAAGCTGTAACCGGGCTACATACCGCACCAAATATCATCGACGACATTCGATACTCCTTTATAGTTTGTGTAGGATTATCACGCCACAAGAAGCGCTGAGCGTCACGATCGAGTTCTCTTATTTTTACCTGTGGGAACATTTCTCGAATATCCGCAGACAGAGCTATGCGTCCTTCTCTAAATCGCATTAATATCGCTTACAATGATTGGAGAAGATCGGGACCTGGAAGTAATAGCGAATTTAAACTGACTCCTTCACATGTAGCAGCAGCGTCGTGTACTATCCTAAGTTTTCTTTTTTGTGGATGTATGACGCCAAAATGTGGCAAGTACCATAATAAACCTGTAGGAGTAGTATTACAAAGCTCCGCGTATCCCTTGTCAAGCATAGCGTGAATGTTTAGTTTATATTGTATGGCATAATCAGAATTACCTATCATTTTACGTTCGAGAGTTTTAAAACGTTGTAAAGCAAGTGGTAGGCTATTGGGAACATGCTCAATATTATCACGCCACAATAGACCTGTTTCAAAACGTCCTGTGGGTAGACGTCTAGTAGTCTCTTCTAGTAGCTTAAATGCTCTCTGGTCATCAGTAGAACGACAATCTTTGTTTTGTATGCCTACAGAATCTAGTTTATAATAGTCTCGGAGAAGTATATCTAAACTATGACAATCTCCTTGAGCGTCGTTTTTAGACTTAATAATTGTGTGGCTGACAAAATCGATAGATTTCAGCATAGGAACAGAGGAACCGTATAAAACCCAACCGAGGGGAGTCAAAGAAGCGGCCGGTTCAGATATGTTTCCTCGTCGAATTTCCTTTGAGAAAGTTAAATGCCAATTGTCAATACCGAGTAAAAGCTTCGGTGTAGCTTTTTCATAGCATAAGACATCAGCTAAGTCATGTAAATGAACAATTTCTTTTATTTTTTCCGACTGAATAGATTGATTTGCAATAGTTAGATTGGGAATGGACCTCACTACTATATCATGCCTCTCGTTTGTATGACGCCCTTTCACTTTAATATTCACAAAGCTAACCTGTGTCTGTGTACTGAGGCCGCCAATGCAGTCAACACGAATAGACTTTATAGGCCCGATTGCTCCTATCTGGTCAGCAACCGATTGATCAATAAAAGAAGCGGATGACCCGTCGTCAAGCATCGCATAAATATCCATACTATTTTGCGGACCAATGACGGTAACGGGTATAACTTTTAATAACGACCTCCGAAATGTTTCAGGGTTGGATGACGCATTGGATGACGCACTGTGAGATACTATGGCAGGCATTTCAACATTTACATGTTTTTCGGTTTCAGAGCCTTCGTTGATATCTACATCTGCGTGTGTAACATTTTCTATGGTAGATCTATGAAGTAACGTATTATGCCTCATACTATTCTTGCAACCGACTACTTCACAATGTTTTTTGCATGTAACGTACTTATGGGAACCCTTGCTCAAACATCTGAAACAAACTTTGTTTTCGGTTACCCATTGCCAACGATCGTTAATAGAGAGCGCCAAAAAGTTTTTACATTTATTTATATCATGTGAATCTAGCTTACAAAACCTACATGGTTCAAAATGACTCGGTGTCGAACTATTATTTGAAGTTGACGCGTGGAAGACTTTAGTTGGTTGCCTAGCAACGGAATTGTGATCATGTTGTTTATTGTCGGTTTTTAAGTGAAGAAAACTTTCTGCATTAATTATAGAATGCTTAATCTGTCGTTTTGCTTCCAAATCTAGATAATCGGCTAAAAGTTCTAACTTGAACTTACCTGATTTGTCTGCCGAAGCAAAGTCGGACCATCGATATCTCAGAAGAGGCGTCAGTTTCATCAATATAGCGCTGGACAATTCAGGCGATGCCAAATACTCCAGCCGACGCAGCTCCTTGATGACTTCTACGCAATTTCGCAGACGGCAGGCGAAGGCGTTGAGATCCTTAGGTGACTCGTTCAGTGGTAACCTGGACAGGGACTTAACCGCAGATAATTCGTAGATAATGATGCTCTCCGGCTGTCCAAAACGGTTCTCTAAAGCACATATCACCTGCGTTGGATCAACTGCAGTCATCAAAAGCGCCGATACGGACTCCCGGGCGATGCCACGTAGCGCGGTGCCTAATCTAGCCAGGTGCTCCTCCGGCGAGTAGCTCTTCTCCGACCGCTCAAAAGTCTTCTTAAACAGCAGCCAGTTGGAGACTGAACAGTCGAAAAAAGGAAGGATTATACTTACCCTATTCCTCTTGCCTCCTAGGTCTGTGATGGCTTGTGCTAATTTAATAAAAGAGTCTTGTGTCTCTACATTATTATTTTTATTTTTGTTTAAATAGTCACAATCTTGTGTGGTAGTGTTGTGTGTACCTAATTTATATGTATGTTCAGTGTGTTCTTGTTCCTTTGGCTGAAGGTGATGGTCGTCACGTAGCTCAGGCCTTCCGTAGGTAGGAGCGGCAACGACGACATCGTTTAAATTCAGTACCAAGGTATGACAACCGCTAGGCCGCGTATACTGGCCTTGCTCAAAGTCTTTAGAACTGAAATATAACGGTTCGTTAGCATTATCATCTTTCAATTGATCACAATCGAGTAGCCATTTTTGAGTGGAATTGCTTTTATCTGAAGCAATTGAATCGATAGCCACTAGTTCCGCTTGTAATTCTATCTCAGCGGTCTTCCGCTCTAATTCCGCGAGTTTACGTTCCCTCTCTACATTTTGGCGAGCGTGTCTGGCAAGAACGGCCAACTTTTGAGCTTTTGTTGAGGCTCGCGATGTAAGTGATCGGGAGCTTAATTGAGTAGGCGGCTGGTTTGGCGGCAATTGTTGAGGCTGGTCTGGCAATTGTTGAGGAGGTAAAGATAACTGAGTGTCCTGTATGAGAGCCTCATCGTTAGCAAATTGAGCAGGCGGCAGGGCTGACGATGAAGCTTGGACACTGTCACCAAATGTAATGGACAGGGGCAGCAACAGCAGGTCAAATCATAATTCAATTGCACTTTTGTAAAACTTTATATTTTCCATCTTACCAAACCATATTATATCCAAGATACCTAACCGAATACTAACTCTAGATCTAATTTCAAATTTATAATGATTTTAAGAAAAAGGTATAAAAAGAAATTATAAAAAAGAGGTGTGTTGTCCGCAACACCCTAGTTCGTATAAAGATAAATATATACGCGTAAAAACCTCCCTAAACCCGATATAGGAAGCTTTGTTGAAATAATGGATTATTCCACTTAAATCACCTAGGGTAAATCACCTAGGTGACTTAGGTATACCAAACAGTGGACTTGAATCACCTAGGTGATTTAAGAATACCAAACGGTGGACGTAAATCACCTAGGTGATTTAAGGTATTCGAATTGGTGGACTTAAATACCCAGCCTAGGTGAATAAAGTCGACCGTAAGAATAATATTTATGTTAGGTATACTTTAATCACCTTGGATATGAACATGAAATAGTTTTTTAATTATTTTATTAAAAAGGTTCTTTCTACAAAATTATAGTTTTGAATGTAACTTATGTAGGTAATCAAAATAAAATAAACAAAATATTTGATTTATCATTATTATTATTTTTTATTTTTTTTAAATGATCATATAAAAATCTTCCTCTGTGTTTATCTTATTATCAACACGAGGTATTGTGGCGTCCAACCCCCGGACGCTACAACTGGAGGAGGCGCCGGTTTCCATACAACTGGTGGAGGAACGCCGGTTTCCATACAACTGGTGGAGGAACGCCGGTTTCCATACAACTGGTGGAGGAACGCCGGTTTCCATACAGCTGGTGGTTGCTACAGCTACAACTGGTGGAAGCGCTGATTTCCACAGGAGCTGGTGGTTGCTACAGCTGGTGAAGCGCTAGTTTCCGCAGAAGTCGGAAGCGCCAACATTCTGCAGTTGGCAGTGGATGGATCGATCCCGTACCGTTTGAAGAAAGACGTCGTGCGACAATTGGAGCGACGCATTTATCAGTATCGTTGTTTATTTTGCTTTCATGTGCTTTTATGTGATATTATGTGCTCAACGAGAAGATGGCTATGATGGTGGCTTGTTCCAGAATGTTTCAAGAGCATTGATAGTTGCCTGCGGGTCAATAGGGCCAATAAGGACTATAAGTCTTAGTAGAATTATAATTCACGTAGTGAATAACGTGTTATGTGTAATATTTTATTATTAATATGTGTTCTCTGTTTATTCCATATTGCTGCGCTGCTGAAGATAAATAGATTTGTTTTGTCATGTTCGTGATGTTCTAGCGTAGGAGTTAGGCAATTATTTTTTTGTCCAATGTTGAGAGGTGTGATCTAAACTTTGTAAGAAAGTCAAATCGTTCTGGACATAAGCGCCGACGATGATTGAAAGTTAGTTTTCGATCAGACTCTTCTTTATAGAGTGAGTTCTTTCTCTTTAATGTTGATTTAAAAATAATTTAGTAATGTGTAGGCGACATAGTGTCTGCTTCACATGCATAATGTGTAAGGACAGATCACTTTATGTCATCTTTTGTTTTTTTAGTTAGGTAGGTCTTAAAAGTACTCTGTACTTTAAGTCCCATCAGGGCAAACATTAAAATGTGTCGTCAAGAGACACCAAAATAATTTAATTTAGATAGTCGCGCTGTGGCTTGTTGCTTTTTGAGAGTTTTGCCAGGCCAAGAATGAAGCAATCTTTGTATTCGGATTTTTCAATATTTATTACAGTTTAATGGTTATAAATTGTAAAGATTGCGTCGTTTTTCTCATTGTAAGAGACAGGCGATTTAATGTTTTTTTTTTATCTGCTCTCGTTTAGTATGCCTAGGGTTCAGGCTGTCACATGTATGACCATAAGAGCGTAGCTGGTTGTGGTGTGCGACCTCGTTCGAAACACCACGGTTCGTTCACCTGGCCATCATGTGTCAGAGTTTAAAAATAAATACATATTTGATTTGAATGGCTTAGGGAAGAAAAAACAATTGCTGCGTGGAGCTGCATTCGGCTGTGCGGCTGACAGCGGGCGACTAGACGCGCCGCCCGGGTCCGCCGGCCGAAGAGAAGATATAAGTGTATTAAATTTAGGCTCAGTCCTTGAGCGGAGTTCGCGATTCCCTAGTTCGTATATAGATAAATATATACGCGTAAAAACCTCCCTAAACCCGATATAGGAAGCTTTGTTGAAATAATAAATGATCATATAAAAATCTTCCTCTGTGTTTATCTTATTATCAACACGAGGTATTGTGGCATCCAACCCCCGGACGCTACAGTACTTAGCACTAGCCGGCAAGATTATTCGATTTAACAGTTCTAGACTTATTTTTGTAGGGTTTCTTGAAGTCACGAGTCTATGGCAACAAATCTCAAACTCTTGAAACCCTCAAAGACAATATCCGTCAGGAATACAGGAGCCTATATATAATGATATTCATATAAATAAAATGGAAAATTGTGGAAGTATTTCTAAACAGGAAGCTTCATCTACTAAAAAACTGTGATACAGTTTGGCAGAAGTAATGAACTGTAAAGGTTTCCATTTTATTCGTTCATTCTATCGCCAAAAGTTCTGGCAAGTGTGATGGCAAATGCCATAAACTGGCCCTGCCACTAATTGTGGCAACGATATCAATCATTCAACTTAACGATACAAAAATTAGAGATAAAAAAAAACAAAATCCAATAGCAAAGCCAAAAGTTTTTATTTATTAAAACAATTTAGTCAAAGAATATCAGGTGACAACTTTTACGCCACATTTTCAACAATTACAAATACCTTTTCACACAGAACTTTCTTTCAGTTTCCCCGTCTTCGAGTTGCAGTATTAGTGGACTCAATTTCGCTGGTAATATGACGACCGTTCCTCACAGTCAGCTCGAGATGCTGGAGGCGACACATAGAGGCCTACATAAATTCAATCCCAGACATCATGATGAAATCGAAGTTGAAATTGGAGACCCAATTTATGTACAAAAGGAAGCCGATGATTTGTGGTGTGAAGGTAATCAGGCAAACTCATATACTATCATGGTGGGACAAATCTCGTAATAGCCTTCAGGCTCTGGTATTCCTTAAGAGAGTTTTAACTGTAAAATAATATATACAGTACACATCTTCCATTTACTGCGATACTGGTATATTTCATAATGGTGGCATACAACCTTTCGCTGTGATATGGCATTTAAACTTTCTTCTACTTTTGTAATTGTCTTCATACATGTTCACCGGTTATGATTACTCTTTACCTAGCCTTTCTTTAACGGGTTGCTCCAAATGAAAAGTTTTACAAATAACGTGATTCTTCCTTAAAAAAAAGGAAATATCGAAGTACTTTCATACGTGGGTGTTTTGCCGGAATGACTCAGGTTAGGTTAAGTTGGATTTTAAGCCGTTAGCCTACAAATTGAGATTGAATACCCATCTTAAAAACCATAACCCTTATAAATAGTTTATTTTAGGTGTAAATCTAAGAACCGGTCAGCAAGGGATATTTCCATCGGCATACGCAGTAGATATGGACTACAATGACTTTGATCCAGCTAATGCTAAAGTCAAACGGGAAAGGTATTTGTTAGGGTAAGTATATTTCATCGAAATACTAACTTTAAATAATAATCTCACATAACTTTCTTAACGTTATTTCATTGATTGCAGATACATGGGTTCAGTAGAAACCTTGGCTCATAAAGGAACTGGTGTTGTATGTCAAGCTGTAAAGAAAATAGTAGGAGAATGTAGCGGAGATCCAACAGTTCAACCCTGTATTTTAGAAGTGTCAGATCAAGGACTTCGAATGGTCGATCGGTCAAAACCAGACGTGAGTGATTTTCCTTTTTATTAGCTTCACCTGTATGTTTGTATGTTTGTAACCGACTCCTTTGGGCGCGAATTGACCCACTTTTTAAACGGCCAAACGATTTATCGAGGACCGATGACAATACACTTAGTTGATAAAATTATAATAAAAAAAAAAGTAAAAAATAAATAATAGTTTAAAAAAACTAAAAAACACGCTTTTTATAGAAAACCGTACTAAAAAGATAGAAAATAAGTTTTAATAAATTTAAATTAAGAATAGTGTTAAAAATTTCAATAAATATAAATTAATAATAGTGTAAATAAAAAACGTATTTCATTTTTAAAAAAGCGTGGGGAGCATGGGTCAAGAGATATAATATTTTATTGACAGACATGAGTAGAGTGATTATCATTTTGATGATATCTTAAAAAGCACCCCATGCTTTTTTTTAAATAAAATAATTTTTTTTATTTACACTATTATTAATTTATATTTATTGAAATTTTTAACACTATTCTTAATTTAAATTTATTAAAACTTATTTTCTATTTTTTTAGTACGGTTTTCTATAAAAAGCGGGTTTTTTAGTTTTTTTAAAACTATTATTTATTTAGATAAAATATCGCAGCGCTGCTGTCGCGCGGCATTTTGGGGTAAATTTGAAGGCGCCTTTTGTGTATTACATCAAACGTTTAAGCTAAAACTAGTGCATAAACTTGTCGTACTTTTGTAACCTTCGTATTTTTTTATTATTAGCCAAATATGTATTATTTATTTGGGTGAACATCTTTGTATTAACTTGGAGATTAAAGTAAAATCGACGTGACCAATGTGTAAGATACTTCATTACTCGCCTCAAGGTTCAAACATATTTATTTTCTATTATATTGCTAGTTATTATTATTTTGCTAGTTATTTGATATTTGACCATCAAATTGGAATGTACCTAGTCCAGCCATAAGTTTTGTTACAAATGGAAATGCATTTTTTTTAAAATAAAGTAATGTACTTAATATTATTAAAATATATACCTACGTATTTATTAAAGTCTTAGCAAAAAATTAAAATATATTTTATTCGAAATGGCCACCTTTGGCTTTTATACAGACCTTTAATCTGTTTGGCCATGAATCTATGGATTTACGCACTGTTTCCAAGGGAAATTTTGCCACTGCTTGCTCCAAAGATTTTTTAAGAGACTCAATGTCGCCGTGTTGTTTAGAGCAGGCCATGTCCTCTAAAACTGACTATAATTGGTAGCCTAAAGGGTTGAGGTCTGGACTAGATGCGGGCCAGTCTTCAGCTCTTATAAAGTCCGAAACGTTGGTTTCTAGCCAGGCTTGGGTAGTTCGTGCCTTGTGACCAGGAGCAGAGTCCTGCTGGAAAGTCCACGGTATATTTTTAAAAGGTTACTTTAAAAAGAGAGGTTTCATAACATGATCCAAGACAGTATCTTGATACACTTTGGCTGAAGCTTTCACTCCTTTTTCACAAAAATGTAGCTTTGTGACTCCCTGATAAGACACGCCCCACCAAACCATCACTGACGCAGGATGATGACTACGTTGTACCTTTCCGACCACTTGAGCAGCTTCCTTAGAACTGTGAGCGTACACTTTATCATTTTGCTTATTATAGTGTTCTTCAATCGTGAAATTTTTTTCATCGGTAAAGAGGATATTTCTGTGCCTTTCACCTGCGTATCGCGACATAAGGCGCTTTGATCGATCCACTCTCTTGAATCGTAAAGATTGATTTAGGGCATGTCCTGTATATCGACAATAAGCACCGAGCTTCAGGTCTTGTTTTATAATACGTGACAGAGTCCTAGCGGGAATCTTCATTTCTCGCGATAAGATTTTTGGAACGAAGTTCCTTTTCGCGCGTTACGAAAGGGGGCTAGACGGAAAAGATTAAGACTGTAACGACACTTTTTGCTTTTGTAACTTCTGCGCACCGATCCGTGCATTGTTGTCACGGTACTGTGGAAACGTATGGTGTCATTGTCAATATTTTCTCTTATGTAAAAATAAACTACGATTAGATTTAATATTTTTAATGTGTTTCCTTGAGGCGTAAAAGTGGTGACCCCGACGTGATGGATATCATTTGTGAATTCGCTAATTAATAGAAGTTGACGAGTACGACGAGGAGTTTCAGTTTCTGAAGAACTTTTTAAAAGCCCGTAAGTCAGCGGCTTATGATGAGTAAAAATTATCAGTTAAATTAAGTCCCGCGCATCTATGACGTGTACGAACGAATAGACAGACAGAGTGCATATATATATATATATATATTTATATATATATATATATATATGTGTGTGTGTGTGTGTGTGTATGTAAGGAACTTCGTTCCATCCGGGTGTCCCTTGACACCTCTCAAGTTTTTTACATCCTTATGACGTTTCGACGAATTCTAGCTTTAACAGCATTAATAGCCTTTGTAGTTCTAACAGCACGCGGCCGCCCCGATTTTTTCTGGTCTTCAACAGACGAAGTGTTTTGTATCTATTGATAGTACGATATACGAACATACGGCTGATAACAAGTTTTTGAAGTGTCTGGAATATGACCGATGGGTCCATACCCACTTTGTGCAAGGCGATCACTGCGATCCTTTTTTCTTTAACACCCCATTCCATTTTGTAATTCGATAATTAACACGAAAAAATATGTGAAATGGCGCGAAATCGAAAGAAGTTTTTAAAATAATATACGTGTTCCAAATTCTAAATAATTAAAAAGTTGAAAAAGAAAGAAAAGTTTTGATGTAACAGTATTTATGGCCAGACTAGTTATATTATGTTGATATTGGTCAAGAGTAGTAAACAACCATGAAACTAGAAGAAGCGAAGGCGTATGCCAAGAAGAGGCGTAGCAAGGGGAAAGATATTATCTCTGCCTACCCCAATGGGAAAGAGGCGTAACTTTGTGTATTTATCAGGCAAATTCACATACTAACATGTTGGGACAAAGTAATGGCCTTTAGGCTCTGGTATTTCATAAAAGAGTTTTACATGTAAAATAATACACACAGTCATACATCTTCCATTTACTGCGATACTGGTATATTTCATAATGGTGGCATACAACCTTTCACTGTGATGTGATTGTCTTTATACATGGTAGCCGGTTATGTTTACTCTTTACCTGGCCTTTCTTTAACCGTTTGTTCCAAATGATAAAGTGTTACAATACTCTGCCTAATGGGAAAGAGGCGTACTTTTATGTATGTATCAAAATTGATATAAATATTTAATATTCATAAATATCTCAAAAACGAATATGAATGTATTCATGAAAAAATTAAAAATCAAACATAGTCTGGGCCTTTGTGGCCTCGGGTCTTACGGCGCGGCTGTTCACTATTATTATACGTATATTAATATTATAAATCTTTCCTTCAACTCCATCATGTAAAATATGTCTAGCATCTGCCTAACTCCAACGTCTAGAAACTTTATAATTTGTTTAAATAATATGCCGTCAATCAATCATTTAATGTTTGCCTCTTATGTTCAGAAGATAAAACGTAATTCAAGTGGGAGGAATCACGTCCATATTTAAAGTAACATTATATTATAAATAAATATATCATTATATTAGGTACCTATCTTTTTGTTTTATTTATCACCAGGAAAACTAGATACTGATAGATAAAATCTGTAACGTATTTCCAAATTTCTTATAATGCTTTGCGAAATTATAATTTTTGCTTTTTAGATAAATATTATTTATTTCCGGAGAGATTTTAAAGGTAAATTGCACTTTGTTAGAAACTAAGTGGAATTTGCCTATAAAACCCCTCCTGAAATAAATAAACGCGACTTTTTTTATTCATCTTGTGGAATTGTATTACCCACATAAGTGCTAATAAAAATCAGCAAACAAATCTCAAAAGGTTACTCTGTGATCGTTTTCTAAGGATCAGACTGTTAGCTAACTTACCACTTTTGCAAAATCAAAAATGAAATGTTTGAGAAACCCATGAAAAGATAATTGTTTATTTTTTTAACTTAATCAATTACATTCATTTTACAGAGAAATAGAAGCGGACCTTGCATTGACTACTTCTATTCGTTAAAGAACGTCTCATTCTGCGCGTTTCATCCTCGTGACCATCGGTACTTAGGATTCATCACCAAACACCCGACGTTACAAAGATTCGCGTGTCATGTATTTAGAGGACAGGAATCCACGAGGCCTGTTGCTGAAGCTGTAGGGTGAGTGATTTATCCTTCCATTGTGCTGAACTGGATGTACGTATGAACGTTTTTCAATAGTATAATTAATTATAATGCTAATTTTGTTCAAGGACTTCTTACAAGGATTTCTTATTTTATAACAATAACAGCAACAGTTTTATGAATAAATTTATCGTATAATAATTGATCTACACGTGTTTACTTCGACTATCAATTGGTTACTATGCTTTATTTGTAACTTATCGGTTGGTTGCTCTGGTTTCTGAATTGAGAAAGAAACTTAAATTCAATTTCTTCATTCGGAAACCGGCCATCAGTCTCTTTAGAAAAAGCAAACTATAAATAAATATAAGAAAGATTTTTTTGTATTGAAGCAAAAAGCATCTAAGGCAAAGAGGTGGTGTAATTTAGAGATTGAAACAACTGAAGTCTAGTGTGGCTACTCTTCAGAACAAAAGGGAAAAATATCGAATATAAATATATACTTACTATCTTGCTTATTTTTCTTCTCGCCATTTACACAAACTAATTTTTTCCTAGAAATAGTTTATCTTATAGCTTTGTAACGTACGTCATGGTTTTCTAGAAGCCAGTATACGAGGGTCAAACTGAAAGTTCTTAGAACTGGTCACTTATAAACAATATAATAAAAAAATAATTCTAAAATTTGAAAATAGAACTCTTTGCCAATATTACTGAGTATATATTTCATTCATTTATCATTTGTTTTACGATTTGGCGGCAAATAGAAAATTGTCTGGGTCACGTTAACATGAATTTAACACGAGAAAATTTTCGTGCAATGATTTTTTATGACTTTCGATGTCATTTAAGTCAACAAGAAAGTTATGATAGACTACGATTGGCCTTTCACGATGAAGCCCCATCTCGTGCGACTGTTTACAACTGGTTTAATGAGTTTAAACGTGGTCGCACTAATCTCACTGATGATTTACGTGAGGGACGGCCTTCTACGGCGACGACTGAAAATAACATCTGTGTTGTGCGGCGTATGATAGAGACTGACAAAAGAGTGACCTATCAGCAGATTCGGACAAGCTTAGGCATCGGTATGAGTCAAGTGCACAAAATCCTCCACGAACATTTAGCGGTCAGGAAGCTTTGCGCCCGGTGGATACCTCATAATTTGACTGAGGCTCAAAAACTCCATCGTGTGGATTGGTGCCGTAAAATGATTGAAAGATTTAACGGAGGTGACTCTAATGCTGTGTTCGACATACTAACAGGTGACGAAAGCTGGATTTACTGTTATGATCCTGAAACCAAAAGACAATCTGCTCAGTGGGTGTTTCCTTTCGAGGAGTTGCCAACTAAAGTGAAGAGAGATCGAAGTGCGGGAAAAAAAATGGTGGCCTCGTTCTTTGGAAGGATAGGTCATTTCGTAACAATTGTGTTAGAGGATCAAAAAACAGTTTCTGCAGAATGGTACACTACCAATTGTTTGCCACTTGTCTTGGAAAAAGTTCGAGAGAAACGACCTCGCAGTAGGATCCTCCTTCACCACGACAACGCCTCGTCGCACACCGCCAAGCGAACGATCGGCTATTTGGCGACATCAAACGTTGAATTACTGGGTCACCCGCCGTATAGCCCCGACGTCGCGCCTTGTGATTTTTATTTATTTCCAAAAATTAAAGAAAAACTTAAAGGAAAGCGGTTTATGAATGCTGAAGAAGCGGTGGCTGCGTATCGCGATGCCATTGAAGAGACCCCTAAGGACGAGTGGGCAAAGTGCTTTACCCAGTGGTTCCATCGCATGCAGCGGTGTATTGACGTGAATGGACAATATTTTGAAAAGATATAATAAAACTAATAACTGGCTAATGTAATCAGTTTTTGATTTTCTAAGAACTTTCAGTTTGACCCTCGTATTGCACTAAAGATAGATGTTTCATTGTTACACCACATGCATTTATTTTCCAGGAGAGCATTCCAACGCTTCTATCAGAAATTTATAGAGACGGCGTACCCAATCGAAGATATTTACATAGAATAGTAACTTCTGCAACATTATCTAATATCACCAATTTAATTATAGCTTCACTAGCAGCGATTAAAAGCGAAGCCCACATAGATAATAAACAGTATAATAAAAATGCACTCAACAAATGTCTTCTTTCAGGAAATCTATGGCATTTGGTGCCTTTGATGATGGTTATTTAATTGTTGGTCACTACTAAACTTGCCACCATCATATTTGGTGGTTTACGCTATGACGATTCTAGAAAGATTAGCAGCATGAACACACAATTAAAGATCTATCACATAGAATCGTGTATATTTTAAAATAAAGCATCAAACTGCTGGCAATTTCATATAAGTATCATTCTGTAACTCAGAAACTTTGTTTCATGTGTGCATTATCATTACCTTTTTATGGACTTCCTGAAACTATTGAATTTAATTATGGGTATAAAGTAATTGAGAGAGATTAGCCCTTATAACTTTAACTTTTTCGGGGACGAGAAATATGAAATACCTTATATACTTAACGATAAACTGCAGTATCTGGTTGAATATTAGTAACACGATATAAGCGAAGTATTTAAGAGAAAAATATTTATCAATTGGAGAAAAAAAAATGAAATCATTAATAATACCTATATCTAATAACTTCATGTATATCAAAAATCTTTAGTGCTTGGGTCATCAAAATTTGGTCTATACTGGGTAATAAAAGTAATATTATTAATAAATCATTTTCCGGATACAATACACATATTATAATAGTTGAACATAAATATCAGTTAAATAAATAAAAGTTTGTTAAAATTTAAAAAAATACGTTACAACAATCATCACAGAAATAGAATGTCCAGAACCCCTGATACATTTTTACAATTGAATTGATTCTTATCCAGCTAATTTTCCGTGAGCAGCTTCCTTTTGATGAGACGTCCAATTTTTCGATCGTGGTGTAGCTGGGATAAAAATCTCAATTGGACGTCCCTCAAAAGTTTATTACTAACTAACTGTGTTTCTTTTAATTAAATCTTAAGATAATTATTAATTTCATTCAAAAATTTATTTTCTTCCTTCCAACGTGTATAGATAACGAGGTCATCAAAAATGATTTTTACTGTTGCTTAGTTAATATTTATATCATTTAACATAAGGGCCATGGACATTCAAAATATTATTTTTGTATATTGACCCCAGAAAACCAATTATATTACTCATATCAGAAACAGCTATGAAAATAATCAATAATATCAATCAATCTCAACCACTGTGATATAGAAACATTTGATTTCTGTGAGTATATCTTCGGGCAGCTTAGTTTAGTTTAATGTAATATCATTGAATTGTAATTCATTTACCGACTAAGTATTACTATCAATTATGCTTAGTGGATTACTATAATATTTGTAGCTATTTATATCGGTAAGGTGAATGTACAGATTCTTGAGCACTTAAATAAGTCTTATAAAGTGAGTATTGATAGTCATCATTGCTTATGCAATGTTAACTTATGAATTCAATATACCCGTACCCATAACCATTTTATAGCTATATAGTTTGAATTGTAAATAACTTTACTATAGATACGTTCAGAAGTTACGTTCACATTGCATTGTAGAATTTTTTTAATCATGCATTGTCTTTTTTATCCTTTTGAATAACTTAATCGCTGTAAAATTTCATGATAATATATGTAAAATAGTAATATTTTTATTCTAAAGGCCTTAAGTGTAAAATAAAGATAGCAATTCCGAGCAGTTGTTTTCGGCGGATTCACCCACCAGTAAGGACTATGAACCCTTCAATATTGAGGGAAATTTCAAGAAATGCGTAGCATTCTACCGAACTACTAATTAAGTAATGCCGTTTAGTATGAAGTCTCTAGTACAATATATAATTCTTATTGGAGAAATCTGCCCAATCAAAACATATCTCAGTTTTAAGATAGTTTAAAACCTTTCAGACAATCATAGTTGTTGTTTTCAAATGAGGACACGTGTAACCGAAAAGATGATCTTGCTACACCATTCGCGATCCACTTTATCTATTTCTAAAATTTGACAATAATAGTTACACAAGATTATCACTAACAAAATTATCATTATCATACTAAAAGTTACAAAGAAGTTTGTACACCTAAGTCATCTATTTACACATTACTTACTAGTAACTTTATTTTATTATTTATTACTAATCGAAAGCAAGATTTTTATCAAAAATTTTGAGAAAACATGATTTTTTTTGGTTTAAGTTTCAATTGTACGTTGCATATATATACGTATTATACTTCATGCGCACGGAGTTTTTAAAGTAATATGGCTAATATTTTTATGTTAAATCTTGCTTTCGACTATTTTCTTAACTTATAATATAGGTATTATTTAGTATAGTTGATAACGTAAATATACATAAGCCATAGCAACGAAAGCAATATGATGACTTCTGAGGGTCTTAGTTGTACAATTTTATACAATATACTTCTATATAATAGTTAATAGTGTATCATGGACAAGTAAATTGAATCAAAACTACATAGTAATTTAGTAGAAAGCTCTATACCGAAGTTACTGGTAAGTAAAGTATAAATTTAGCCTAATTCTCCACTGCAATGTGAACCTAAGCCGTAACTTGTAAATAAATAGTCAGCAAAATCAAAGTTTAAAACAATGTGGTGGAAGCTATGACTGTGACTCAAACAAAAAATATTTATTTTTCCATTAAATATCATAGCGTATTAGACATTATTTTTAAGGCATTAAATAATAATATATTATTATTTGGGACTGATTAGAAGTGTTTTATTTCAAACATTATATAAAAAAATAAGAATAGATGCATTGTTATTACTCATAGATATCTAATCCTTCCTCTGTGGCATACCCCTTCTCATGTAATAATATTTTTGATAGTTAAAATGATCGCGTGATTAAAATAAAAAAAATCTACCACTTTCTATCGTTTCCCACAAATACAATACCGTTTTATGTTTAAGTATAGAAGAATGTCGTATTGTCAATGATTTTTTTTTAAGATTAATATGAGTTTACAATGGCATCTATATCATACTTTCCTAATATGTTACCGTATAAACACCTACATCTTCCTTACAGCCCGTAACACCCACTATCGTGTCGTCCTGTGAAGATTGCCAGGATACATATTAGTACAAGAATAAGTAATATTAAGTACTTAAATAAGTACAAGCAGGTAGATAAAAATCTGGTTGTGATTAATTCAAATAATAAATAATATGTATTTCAAGAAGTTTGAGTACTAGTCCGCAGGCAGCAACAGATTTGCATGACCAATTTCTTCTCCGATGATAACTCGTAAAATGCTTCAGAGAGTTGCATTACGAAGTTCCGTGAACGTCAGCTGCGACTCCATTAGAGGGTTAAGCAGCGGTAAGAGTTCTTTCTGCTCATGTGGAAGGTCCACATGCGTAATAAAAACTTTTTCAATTATTTCCTCCCAGTTGAAAATTCGTCAAATTAACCAGTAATTTGACGAATTTTCAACTCCCCAATATCTTAAACAAATACGACGATAATGTGGTGGGAAATACGTCAGATAGTCACAAGAACATGTAATCGCATCGGCATCAAGCCCCAAATGAAATATTTGGGGCTCGTGCTCGACGGCCGATGGGACTTCGGAGAGCACATCCGAAGTCTGGTCCCCAAATTGAAGGGCACAGCTCTTGCTCGGCTGTTGCCCAACATGAGGGGGCCCGATGACTCCTGCAGGAGACTCTACGCGGGGATCGTGCGGTCCATGGCCCTGTATGGGTGCCCAATATGGGCGGAGGCCCTGAGGACCAGAACTGTACGGATGCTGCGCGCTCCGCAGCGAGTTATGGCCATCAGGGTCATCCGCGGGTACCGCACGATCTCCTTCGAGGCGGCGAGTCTCCTTGCCGGAACTCCGCCATGGGACCTGGAGGCGAGAGCCCTTTCGCAACTGTACCAGTGGCGAAATGAGGCGCGGGAGCAGGGACGGAACCCCGAGCCTCGTGAAATCGAGTCCGTGCAGTCCCAGCTCCGCCAGGCCATCATGGTGGAGTGGAAGGAACGACTTGGGCGATCAAGCGCAGGGCACGCCGCAATAGCGGCGGTAAGGCCCATCATGGAGGATTGGCTAGAGAGGCGACACGGAAGCCTCTCGTACCGACTGACGCAGGTGCTTCGGGGACCACCTGCATCGGATCAGGAAGGAGCCAACGCCTGAGTGTTATCACTGCGACGCGAGCGAGGACTCAGGGCTGCACACGCTGGCGGAATGCCCGGCGTGGGAGGCGCCGAGGCGTGACCTCGTGGCAGCCATCGGGGTGGGAGTCCTCTCGCTGGGCAGCATGATTGCGGCAATGGTGCAGAGCACGAATGCGTGGGCCGCTGCCACCTCCTTCAGCGAGCATGTAATGGTCGCGAAGGAGGTGGCAGAGCGCGCCCGGGAGAGATTTAGAACTCTCCCGGCCCGCCGAGCCCGCAACTTGCTCGCCGCGCGTCGCGCGTCGCAGGCGACTCAGGCGCCGGAGGTCGCTTAACGACCTCCGTCCTCCATGAGTCCGTCCTCCGTACTTCTAAATTTGAACTTGGCAGGTTAATTTAATTATATAAATAATAAATTTAATTATACAATGAATTAAGTATTACGTACAAATACCTACGTATTTTCACAACTAAATATTTATGAACCAGGACTCGGTGTGGTGGCGAGTCTTGGGAATGGCAAATGTTAACCAGGGGATGAGGCTGTTGCCGAGCGGGTGCGGGAGAGACTCAGGTCTCTCCCGATCCGCAGAGCCCGTGAGGCGCGGAGGCGACTCAGACATCGGAGGTCGTTTAACGACCTCCGTCCTCCATGAGCGCAGGCCTGGGGGTGGCAGGTGAGGCCGCCTGTCACCCCAGCAAAAGCAGGCCGGAATGGTGGGGCGGCTAGCGCCCCTCCCCCAAACCGGGGCAAGACGGGGACACCGTGGTTCCCAAACCCGAGGGGGCCATCTAGAAACCGGAGATGGCCCATGGTCACTCTGGGTGCGAGGGATATGCTCTATGGGCAACCTTAGACCCGAGACGGCGTGCGGTTTTAGTCGGTTCAAACCCGACATAACCGCCTCCGCTGGCTGGCGGGGGGGTATCCAAAGGGATTTCCGCACGAAAAAAAAAAAAAGTCACAAGAACATGTAAAAAAATACTTTCAATGAATGAGCTAAGCTGATATATAACTTTGGAAAAATATATATGTCAATTGGCTATATCTTGATGGAAAGACTGTCATAACGCAGGAGTTACGCGCGAGGATTTACCGCCTATTTAAATGCATCAGCAGACGAGGTTTCCCTCAACTTATTGCTAGCCGATTATTTTTATGTATTATTCGTGTTTACAAATGCGTTTTAGCCCAGCACTTGCATAGTTTTGGGAGTAAAGAGTACAGGTAAATGTAAGTAAAACGAAAGTAATGACTTTTGAAAGAGAAGAAAACATAACAAATTTTACAATTCTGATTGAAGGAGTAACTGTAGAAAAAGTAAAAGAGTTTATATACTTGGGTTCAAAGTTATGACTGTGATATTGAGCGAAGAGTTGGCTGGAAATCAAGTGAAGAAGGCGCTGCATAATTTTATGAGCCAAAAAGTATCTAAAGAGTACATAGAGGAGTACTCGTCCCCACACTTATGTATGGTAGTGAATGTTGGGTGTAGCAGTAGGAACATGAAAGTAAACTGAATGCTGTGGAAATGAGAAGTCCGAGAAGTATAGCTGCAGTGACCCTGATGGACCGAGTGACGAACAGCGTGATAAGGAAACGTTGTGGTATGGTAGAAGATGTAGTGACCAAGATAGAGAAAGGGATGCTTAGATGGTTCGGACATGTAGAGAGGATGGATAAAAGAAGATTAACGAAACAGATTTATGAAGCGAGGGCTATGGGACAACCCATTAAAGGTCAAACTAGGGTAAGTATGCCCCTCAGATCGAGGACGTTTTGAAGAAGGGCCAGGTCAGAAGTACCCGTAACCGGCGCGCATGTATAAAAACAATTATGGAAGACGCGAAAGGGGTGCCAAGATCGTAGCAAGTGGAAAGGTGTTCGTTCTACCTACCCCAATGGGAAAGAGGCGTGACTATATGTATGTACAAATATTTGCACTAAGCGGAAAGCGAACCCGTGACCTCTGACTTAGCAGTCCAACGCACTACCGCTACGCTACAGAGATCATCAAGATTTTTTTTTTAAAGAAATGTAATTAAAGTCGAATGCTTATAACTCTCTTACGATATTTTCAGAAGAAAGACTTTCAGGAAGAGTACTTACAATTAAAAAAGATGCATTAATTTAAGTTCAAGGGAAGTAAAATTAGATCATTATCCCCTTATATAGATAGCGATGACGTAATCCGAGATTCTTAAGGTTGACTTGAAGAATGCCTTTAATTCAGTTAACAGGGACACTTTGTTGACAAAGGCCAAGCTGGAAACACCCAAAATTTTCAAGTTTCTTTGGCAGTGCTACAGACGACCTTCTAAATTACTCTTTAAGGAAAATGTTTTAGATTCCGCGGTCGGGTGTCAATGATCCTCTTGGGCCGCTCATTTTCAGTTTATCAATACATCCAATCATTAGGCAGCTAAATTCAAAATTTAACATCTGGTATCTAGATGACGGTACTCTAGGAGGGGATATACACACAGCACTTAAAGATCTGGCATTCCTGAAACAAGAATTTAAAACTATTAGTTTAGAACTAAATTCCTCAAAATGTGAAATTTTTCTTAACGATAACGTTAACAGTTCTTTGGCAATCACAAGATTTATTGCTTTGGCTAAAAAACTTAAAAGTTTTGCATAAAGGTTCTCTTCGGCTCCTAGGATCCCCGATTCTAGAAGAAGCCTATGATTCCTGCGTTGAGGAAAAGATACAAAATTTTATTGAAGTTTCGGACCGACTCCTTCAAATTAACATACATTCAGCGTTTACTATCGTTCGATACTGCCTTTTCGTCCCAAAATTCACACATGCTTTACGATCATCACAACTTTTAAAAAATTCGGTACTTTTAGGCAAGATGGACAAAATTATTCAAAATACTCTGTGTAAAATTTTGAATGCAGATTCACTGCAAGCGACTCTACCGGTTCGCTGTGGTGGGCTCGATGTTCGTAAAATTACCGATGTCAGTTTACCAGCCTTTCTATCTTCGATCCATGGCACAGAAGAACTAACCCGGAAATTTTTATTACCCACACTGGTTAATTCTGAAGTGCCAGGTAAAATCGGAGCTATAAATGCTTGGAAAATGGCTTGCCCAAACACTGATTTGCCCACCAACCTATTCTCCCAGAGACAATGGGACAGGCCGCTTTGCAACATGTCAAGGCAACATTTACTTAACACTTCTTATAATAGTGCAGAGTACGCTCGCCTTTTGGCTGTGGGGTAATGGGAGTCTGGTGTCTGGCTGCAGGCTCTTCCATCGCCTAACATAGGTACTATGTTGGACGACACAACATTCAGAATTGCAGCTTGTCATCGTTTGGGTGCTCCTTGTGTCTCTCCTCATCGCTGTCACTGTGGCAAAGCAGTCGACAGCCTTGGGCATCACGGCCTATCATGCGGCAGGAGCGCTGGACGCATGTCACGTCATGCTCACCTAAACGACATTATCCGCCGGGCTCTTGTCACCGCTGGTGTTTCAGCCGTGCTTGTGAACCTGCTGGTTTGGTTCGCGACGATGGCAAGAGACCAGACGGTATGTCTTTGGTGCCTTGGAAGTTGGGTAGGCCTTTGGTGTGGGACGCAACTTGAGTCGACACCTTCGCGCCTTCTCATCTTTCAAGTACGACGGGCTGCGCTTGTGCTGCTGCGGCATCTGCAAATATAATAATTTACTTAGTTATTATATTTTTGAGCCGTTTGGAGTCGAAACCCTTGGTTCGTGGGGCCCGAGTGCACGGTTGCTTTACAAAGAAATCGCTAAGTGACTGGTCGACGCTTCGCGTGACCAAAAGGCTTGTTCTTTGCCCAAAGAATTGGCATTCCCATCCAACGTAGCAATGCCGCCAGCCTTTTGGGTACGTTACCAGTAGACATCGATGGGGAGGAATTCTTTGGCACCTAAACTTTTTACTTTGTACATACTCTCATTTTTAGGATGTAAATATTTTACTTTAAAACTATAAATTATTTAATCAAATGTAATTAACCTGTAAAAAAAAAGAGTTATCGTATTACTCGATCAAAAATAACACCATATTTTAGGTGTATATCGATACCTTTTCACACCATTTAACTACACAGGAAGCCATTTTTGTGATCTTTGCGGTGAATTAATATTTTAAATCAATGAATATCCACACAGTCGTGTTACATCTGCAGAGATCTAACACTTGGTCTGAACTAAAATAATTGAATAGCTTAAATAGGTATGATAAATATTATGCTAGGAGTTATTAGGAGATATTACGTGCACCAAAATAATCAAGGTACATATTACAACTTTCATGAAGATTTTCATATTTGATGTATAGATCAGTGCCATCTTCTGTAACCTATAGGTAGTTTCTCTGGTACCGAATCAAAGATTTTAATTTATTACGCGTAATTGAAGTAAAAGAAATTGAACAAAAAGAAAAATAAATATGATTATATCAATCACTATTAAAATTATTTTTGTTAAATTCCTATTTATAGAATAGTATGGCAGTCATGGATAAATAGAACCTGATAGATAAGGAAATAAGTATGTATCAATCAAAATGTTATGAATTCTGTAAATCACGTCCTGAGAAACAGCCTATACTAAAATAAAAAGAGTATCAATTTAGCATAAATATAATATCTTAATATACGTGACAAGATATATCAGCAGCTTCCCCAACAATTAATGTAATATTTTAGTAAATAAACTCCTGTTATTTACCTTGTAGAGTCGACAAATAAACAGTACAACTGTCTGGAGTTTTTTATGTTCCGGACATACGAGGGTCAAACTGAAAGTTCTTAGAAAATCAAAAACTGATTACATTAGCCAGTTATTAGTTTTATTATATCTTTTCAAAATATTGTCCATTCACGTCAATACACCGCTGCATGCGATGGAACCACTGGGAAAAGCACTTTGCCCACTCGTCCTTAGGGGTCTCTTCAATGGCATCGCGATACGCAGCCACCGCTTCTTCAGCATTCATAAACCGCTTTCCTTTAAGTTTTTCTTTAATTTTTGGAAATAAATAAAAATCACAAGGCGCGAGGTCGGGGCTATACGGCGGGTGACCCAGTAATTCAACGTTTGATGTCGCCAAATAGTCGATCGTTCGCTTGGCGGTGTGCGACGAGGCGTTGTCGTGGTGAAGGAGGATCCTACTGCGAGGTCGTTTCTCTCGAACTTTTTCCAAGACAAGTGGCAAACAATTGGTAGTGTACCATTCTGCAGAAACTGTTTTTTGATCCTCTAACACAATTGTTACGAAATGACCTATCCTTCCAAAGAACGAGGCCACCATTTTTTTCCCGCACTTCGATCTCTCTTCACTTTAGTTGGCAACTCCTCGAAAGGAAACACCCACTGAGCAGATTGTCTTTTGGTTTCAGGATCATAACAGTAAATCCAGCTTTCGTCACCTGTTAGTATGTCGAACACAGCATTAGAGTCACCTCCGTTAAATCTTTCAATCATTTTACGGCACCAATCCACACGATGGAGTTTTTGAGCCTCAATCAAATTATGAGGTATCCACCGGGCGCAAAGCTTCCTGACCGCTAAATGTTCGTGGAGGATTTTGTGCACTTGACTCATAGCGATGCCTAAGCTTGTCCGAATCTGCTGATAGGTCACTCTTTTGTCAGTCTCTATCATACGCCGCACAACACAGATGTTATTTTCAGTCGTCGCCGTAGAAGGCCGTCCCTCACGTAAATCATCAGTGAGATTAGTGCGACCACGTTTAAACTCATTAAACCAGTTGTAAACAGTCGCACGAGATGGGGCTTCATCGTGAAAGGCCAATCGTAGTCTATCATAACTTTTTTGTTGACTTAAATGACATCGAAAGTCATAAAAAATCATTGCACGAAAATTTTCTCGTGTTAAATTCATGTTAACGTGACACAGACAATTTTCAATTTGCCGCCAAATCGTAAAACAAATGATAAATTAATGAAATATATACTCAGTAATATTGGCAAAGAGTTCTATTTTCAAATTTTAGAATTATTTTTTTATTATATTGTTTATAAGTGGCCAGTTCTAAGAACTTTCAGTTTGACCCTCGTATCAGTAGGGCTGCCAGGTTATTTTTAAATCTGCTTTCATCTCAGGGACCTCGTCCAGTATAAGATCCATGTACTGTATCATTATTTCAACAGGGTTATTAATAACAAGGGCACACTGTAATAGCGGTGGTAAGACCGATCATGGAGGACTGGCTAGAGAGGCAACACGGGAGCCTCTCGTTCCGGCTGACACAAGTAATCCATAGTAAGGAGATCATCGTGGAAAATCTGTAGCAGGTGACTATGTGGTGTGGGAGTCCTCTCGCTCGGCGTCTTGCTCACAGCGAAGGTGCGGAGTGCGAGCGCGTGAGCCACCGCCGCCTCCTCTTACGAACAAATAATGTTCGAGAAGGAGGTGGTGGAGGAGGTCCGGGAAAGACTCAGGTCTCTCCCGATCCGCAGAGCCCACGAGGCGCTGGCGACTCAGGCGTATGAGGCGCTGAACAACCTCCGTTCTTATCGTGTATTATTAGACAGAACAGAGAAAATGATTGGTAACAAGCGGGTTTATATCTTTGGCCAATCAAGCATACAAAGATTCCTATCAGAGATAATAAAAGACTTTCTAAATAAAGATCTACTAAAGGACTTAATGTTTTTCCATTGAATTCCGTGTTGAGTGTGTTGGACTTAGAACAATTTAAAGCACGGCCTGTGGTATTCCTCTCTGTATATGTTTATTTTGTATGTTATTATATGTGTGCCAAGAGATTTTTTCTTAGCTTACCTATGGCAGTGAGGTTATATCAAAGCGCACGGTAGTGCGCAGGCCAAGTTTCAGCAACAGGCTGCGCGCATGCCGTGCACTATTTACACGAACCGTTTCGACCCACTTTTGACCCCCACTGTAGCTGTAGCTCAGTGCCTATTGCAAGTACGGAAATAAAATTGTACCTACGTAATCATATACTAGTACTAAAGCAGTATGCCAAATTTCATAGATATGTGTATAGATATATAAATAATAAATAAATAAATATTGTACGACAAAGTACACAACGCCATCTAGACCCAAACTAAGCAGAGCTTGTCATATGGGTTATAGAATGCGGATAAACATACTTAAATACTTTTTTTTTGTAAATAAATACATATTAAACATAGAAACACCCAGACCAATGCAAATATACATATTTGCACCGAGCGGGAATCGAACCCGCGATCTTTGGCTTAGCAGTCGAATGCACTACCGCTACGCCACAGAGGTCGTCGAAGATAGAGGTCGAAAATATATCTTCAGTAGACCCTGAAATATGACCCTGTGAATATAGCTAATTTTGGCACTGACTGACTCACTGACCGGTAATCAAAACCTTTAGGCCACTTTCAATTGTCCTAGCGTTATGAAATTTGGCACACAGATCGTGTGTTATATGTAGATTAACAAAAAAATAAGAAATTTAGGAAATCGGTCATGCGTGAGTTGGCTCAATCTAATATCAAATTTTTTATAAAAATATTTATGAACCAGTGATACAATGAAAATGCGAAGAGGAGGGGGTAAGGAGAGGGGAGGGGTATAAAATATGTCATAAGAAATTTAAGAAATTGGTCAAGTGTGAGTTGGCTTAATCGAATATCGAATTTTTAATAAAAATATTTATCAATCGAATCGAATTTAAAAGGGTTGAAATCCAATCCAATGCCAAGTTTAGATGCACTTTAAAATCGATCATAACACTGGTCAACAAAAAAAAAATGTTTGTTTCCTTTGATTTTTTTTTTGTTTCTATCTCAAATTGGCGCGTATTTTTTAAATATGGAACCAATTTTTCTCTAACAGCTTTTGTTTTTGAGTTACAGCTAACTACCCATAATTACTATCTTTACTTAGATTTGTGATTTTTATTGGACACTGAAATATATTTTGAGGTTGTTTTCGATATGGCTTCGTCGAGAAGATGTTGTGTGCTTAATCCCGATTGTTTCTGCTATATTTGTGGTGAATATGTATTTAAAAAATATCGAAAACCTATATCGGACTTTGTAAAAACAGTGTATCATCAATACTTTAAAATAAAATTGTGCAATCAGGACAAGCCATGGGTTCCTCATATTGTATGCCAGAAATGTGTGGTATGTCTACGGTTATGGTCCTGTGGAAAAAGAGTAATGTTCGTAACATCCATGATTTGGCGAGAACCTCGAAACCATCATGATGATTGCTACTTCTGCGTTTTAAAAATGACCGGAATTAACCCTGGAAATCGAAATAAGTGGTCATATCCTAACTTATTTTCTGCTCAACGACTTCAATTAAAATCACGAGAGGTACAACCCAGCACATTTAAATCTTCTGATAATCCAAATCCCTGTGAACCCGAACCAAATACTTTAAGTGAAGACTCTGATTCAGATAGATAGATAGATAGATAGACAACTCTTTATTGTACACCAACGTTAGATTTGAACACAATGTAGTATGGATAACAGTAACTCAGTTAAATGCACAATGGGCGGCGGCCTTATCGCTAAATGCGATCTCTTCCAGGCAATCTTAGGATGGAAAAAAATATTTCAAGACATGCCTGTTAGACGGTGGTGTAGTTGTCAGGATGAAATAGACAAATATAAATAAAGAGTAATAAGAAAAGTAATAAGAAGAAAAAAAACATACATATAAATTACAATACTCCATACTAAAATAGTAAATAAGCTAAAAATCATATAGATAAATTTAAATAAGTACAACCTATATCCCAGAGTAGAAAATTTTTGTACCTACGTAATTTTCACTCATGAATACTCATGATGGTTGGATAATACCTAAGTAGTGGTTTTTCAACATACTTTTAAATGTATAAAGTGATTTTGCCTGTCTAATATTTAAGGGCAGTGCATTCCACAGGCGAATCGCACTAATGGGGAATGATTTCCCAGCATAGTTGGTGGAGTGCACTGGCATCTCTAGTTCCAAATTCTCAGATGGCCTCAAAACTCTATTATGTGTATCTTTGAGGTATCTAAAGTGCTCCCTTAGATAAGTGGGGGTCTTAGGATTAAACATAGCCTTGTATAATGCCAGTATGTGAGAATCCCTGCGAAGTCGAATTGGAAGCCACTTCAGTCTGTTACGAAATTTAGATACGTGATCATATTTGCGTTGTTTTAGTGGCAGTTGGAAGAAAGTTCTTCAGCCTCCGTAGAGAACCCGCTGACGCAAGGAGTTTACGACTTGTCTCTTGGATTTGGATGCCCCAGGAGAAGGTCTTGTCGAAATAAATACCCAAGTTTTTAACACAGTCCTGTATCGGCAGCACGGCTCCGTCAAACTGAACTTGGGGCAGTTGCGACAAGTTCATCCTCGAGACCATGCTGGGGCTGCCAATAACAATGACTTGCGTTTTGGTGGGATTTATCGTGAGTCCGTAGTTCTTACTCCAATCGCAGATCCTCTCCAAATCGGTGTTAATGGTATAGAAAGCCTCTGATAACCTATTCAAAGGGGCATGTGTATAAATTTGGAGATCGTCCGCGTAAAGGTGGTAGGATGAAACTAGCTTGTCAGAGATGGAATTTATAAAAATTGCGAAGAGTAAAGGAGATAAAACGCCACCCTGTGGTACACCGGCTTCAGTACTGCACCATGAAGAATATGATTCTTCAATGCGTATACGTTGCCGACGACCAAACAGGTAACTACGAAACCAATCAATTGCCGTTGGAGATATATGTTAATAGAGCTTAGTATTTCAAGCAAAATGTGGAAATCTACACTGTTGAAGGCACTGCTAAAGTCAAGTAAAGATAAAAGTGTAAGATTTCTGCCATCCATTGCTAGCCTTATATCATCTGTGATGTTCACCAACGCTGTCGAAGTACTATGCCCAGGATGAAATCCGGATTGAAATGAGTTCAACAAGGAATTTTTATTGAGAAAAGTGCTAAGTTGGGAGTGAATAAGGCGCTCTAAGACTTTAGATAGGAATGGGAGGATCGATATGGGTCGGTAATCAGATAAAGAGCATGGTTTCGATTTTTTGGGTAAAGGAATTATCTGTGCCTCTTTCCAAGTAGATGGGAATACTCCACTAGATATGGAATGATTAAAAATGTTACATAAAATAGGAAGAATTTCGTCCATTATAGGAATGATCATATTTCGGCTAATACAATCGTTACCGACAGCATTGGATGAGATTGCCATTATGCTCTTCTTAACATCACAAGCGGTCAATTGTTCGAAGTTTGTCTTCGAACAATTGACCGCTTGTTTTGTTTTGTTTGAAGAAGGATACTTGGGAGTTGGAATAGTTGAAAGATATTGCATTGTATTTGATTTATTTGTCCCGTTTATATGGGTCGACGAACAGAAATGTACATTAAGTGAATTGACATCTAAGTTATTAGGAGTTGAGTCTTGGCGTGATTTTCCAACTCCCAATGAATTAAGAAATTTCCAAACTTTAGTTGGATCTCCGTTTTCGATAGACGTGTGAATGTGTTGGCGTTGTGCGTTCCTACACACCTTGTTACAACGGTTTCTAATGGCCACAGACTTCTCCAGATTCTCCTGGGTCGATCGAAACTTGTACCTTGACTTGGCTGCAGCTTTTTTCGTCATTAACTTTTTGATGTCGTCTGTAAGCCAAGGTGATGGCAAATGTTTTACTTTAATTGCACGAATAGGAGCATGTGCATCATACAGCTGTGCTATGTTTGACGTAAGAATTTGCACCTTAGTGTCGATGGAGTTTGAGGTTAAAATTGGTTCCCAGTCTATTCTAGAAGCATCCTCGCGAAGCCTGTCAACGTCTATGCCACTAAAATTGCGCTGCATAATAATTTTTGGTTTTGCCTTTGGAGGCCGAATTTTATAAGAAAGATAGATAAGGTCATGGTAGGACAAGTTATCAGCTGAGCATTGACCATGCTTAGCGACATGGTTAGAAGAAGAAACTATTATGAGGTCAAGAAGAGAAGGGACACAATCTGGAAAATGATGAGTAGCATTGAGAGGTAGGATAGATAGATTACAGGATTCAGTGATATGACGCAAGGAGGAAGAACGAGAGTCATTTTTAAGTAGGCAAGTATTGAAGTCTCCCATCAAAATGACATGACTGTAAGAAGGTAAAAAAGTTTCCAGGATTTGTTCTAAGAAAGAAAAATAGTTCACTCGCAGAGATGGTGCATACAACACACATAGCAGAATTTTTGTGTGGTTAAGTTCCAGCTCACTAAACAAGTGCTCACTCGAGTTTGGTGATGTTTGTGGTGACTTGGGTGTATTTATTTACAAAAAAAAAGTATTTAAGTATGTGTATCCGCATTCTAGAACCCATATGACAAGCTCTGCTTAGTTTGGGTCTAGATGGCGTTGTGCACTTTGTCCTACGATATTTATATTGAATGGAATATGTGAGCGCAAGTATATAGCCACATCACCACACCAAGCAAACTCACGGTCATTCCTAACCAGCTGGAAACCTGAAAGAGAGTAAGATGAAGTCGGTAGGCAAGGTTTGAGGAAAGTTTCAGAGACAAGAATAGCGTCGATAAGGTTAGAGTGAAAGTTAGCCAGCATATCCGGGAAATGAGCAGGAATACTCTGGGCATTTATGTGGATCACATTAAAATTTCGCGGGACATCTGAAAACTGGAACCGGAGAGTGTCTTCTAGCGAAACGGACGGCAAACTAACGAAGCTGTCGTTTAGACTGCTGGCAGAAACAAAGCTATCATTATCGCTATCTGAATCATTCATAATAATGTAATATATATTTTTTTAAGTTCTCTGAGAATGTAAATACCTACAAAATATGATACCTATAAGAATAGTTAAGTACAACAATATTAATAAAGTAAAATAATATAAATATGTATGCAATAAATTGAAATAATATATATTTATATATATATATATATGTATCTATATATTATAATGTGTATATCAGTATAAGTACTCTAAATACCAATATACAGTATCCACCCGCCAGTTGCGTGTTACAATATTAAACATAATTTAAAAATTTACAACACACAAATATCACAGCGGTACACACAAATACCCATACCGGGCAACAATTTGTAACATACTATAACATGAAGCATAAAGCATATCAATATTATTTATTTAACAATGAGAAGTATCGATATGACAGATTACACTATTATTTATGACTTAAAAGACTAGTTTTCTGACAAAAAGACATGCTAATATTCATTGCATTGTGAGTAACATGGAACGCTGATTGTCATTTGTCGTGTATTTGTTTGTATGTAATGTCATGTCATTTCATAGTCAAAATACTGTTACTATTATGCAATTTGTAGGTTTCTTTAACGAAGGTAGTGATTAAATGTTGATAAAATAGTATGAATAGTTCAAAAGTAGCACAGACATCAACACTAGTTACCCGGCCAAGTACGAATGACATAGAAAGTTTATTTCTTTTGTGCTGCACGCTTCTTCTTCTTCTTCTTTTTTTATTAAAGTGGCACCTAGCATCGGTTGTTTAGGTACCGATGATTCTGCCAACCACAGACTACTAAGGGGTACAACATCAAGGTGGAGAGTAGATTTAATCGTTTATAGAGGTTTCTAGGTATTTGTAAATTAAACAACATGTCGTTGCTGCTCACTGAACACAAGTGTTAGTAATTGTTAGTTACCATAAAGAGTTTATTTAGGTATCGGGGAAAACCATTTGGATACTTAGTGGGGTAGATAGATGAGTATAAAGTATAAATAGAATAGGAAGGTAGGCAAAAGAGGGGAGTTATAGTTTTATTTCGTTTATGGAGATAAATTTGTAGAGGATCCTTATAAGTGAGGAGTGAACCAGGGTAAGTAAGTAGGCCAAATTAACCGGTCGAGGAATTTGTTTTGGAAGGAGATCATATAATGGTACTACTAATCATGGACAAGAGTAGAAGATATGCTCAAGAGTGCCTTCATCCAAACCACACTCACATAAAGAGCTGTCCCGAACTCGAATTTTAGCCAGGAAGACTAGTGTGCAAACAAATCCTAAGCACATGCGAATTATAACCGAGGTGGCTAACTTGTTAACCTGTTTATGTCTAGAGAACCATGACTTTGAAGGGATAGACGGTTGAATGGAGCCATAGAATTTACCCTTGATCATTCTAGAGGTTTGCCATAAGTCGTTCCAAGATTTGTCCAGGTTAGAGCTGGCTAAGGTGCGCAGGTCCCGGGCAAAAGCGCAATTGTAAACAATGCATCCTAATTGAGCCGCTACTCTCGCGCAAGAATCCGCAGTCTCGTTGCCTGATATGCCAACGTGACTAGGGATCCATGCTAAAGCCACCTCAATACCAGACAAGTGACACCTGTGCAGAATGGCTTTTATTTTAGGAGTTAGTTACGCTTGGGTCTTGTAGAAATGGTTTTGACTGTAGCAGTGTCTTCGACATCTGAGCACTGTATGTTTGCGATGTCACCAATGGATACGATGCGGTGCCGGTTTCCATCCGAACCAAGGACATACACGGAACCTTCCCTCGTCCAGCATTTGTGAACTCCGAACTTATACCGAGCAGCCATGAAAGCTCTGTGCCGTGACTTAGTCAAAAACTCAGAAAAAGTAATACCCGCCGTACCTTTCAGCTTCGTCTTCGAGAACCAAATGCTGTCCTTTACTGCTACACTCTGGAGTTTAACAAGGATCGGTCTGGGCTGCTGACTAGATGTTTGCCGTCCCATCCTTTGGCACCGTTTGACATCTTTAGATGTAAAAGAGTCAATTTTGAGGTGTTTTTGTACGACCTTAGTAACAGCCTCAACCGCTTCCTCACCTGTCGTCTCTGCAATGCCATGTAAGAGTAGAATCTTTCGGTGGCTACGTGTCTCCAGATTATCTACCTCTCGTGCAACTGTATCGAGGTGTTGTGAGAATGACTTAAGCGCCTGTAACACAAATGTTTTAAATGCACCAAACTCATCAGCCAGGCTCCCAGTACTTGCTGAGGACTTCTTCTGCAGGTCTGCCTCAAATCTTGCCATTCGCTCTTCAAAATATTTTTGCATATCGAGTAAGGAGCTCTCCATCGTGTTTCTGTGTTGCTATTTAGTGTTTAGTTTATGGAGAAAACGCTAGACTGGCAGGTACGTTGAGTTAACTGACTAATCCAATCATTTAATTAGTGTAAAAACAGATAATACTATTTTTAAAACAATTAAATATCAAGAGATGAAAAGTGCACTTTTAACCAACTACCCACTTTGTGGCCAGACTACAAATTTAGCCAAGAACCTCAACTATTTAATCAGAAAGAACTAAATGACTTAGTTAGAGATTTGAACTTACCGAAAGAAGCTTCTGAAATTTTAGCTTCTCGTTTAAAAGAAAAAAAAAATGCTTACTCCGGAAACCAACATTACATTTTATCGTACCCGGGAAAAAAATCTGTTACCATATTTTTCTCAAGAGAAGGATTTAGTTTTTTGTAACGATGTTGGTGGTATTTTGCAACAGATGGTATTAAAAAAATACCAACCTAGTGATTGGCGTCTTTTCATAGATAGTAGCAAAATAAGTTTAAAGTGTGTTTTGCTTCATAACGGTAATAAGTACGGATCTATACCTATTGCACATTCGGTGACTTTAAAAGAAGAATACGCAAATGTTTCTAAGGTTATGGAAAAAATTAAGTATCAAGATCACAAATGGGTCATTTGTGTTGATCTGAAAATGGTTAACTTTCTTTTAGGTCAACAAGGAGGATACACGAAGTTCCCGTGTCTCTGGGACAGTCGTGACAAACAACACCATTGGTCACAAAAAGTTTGGCCAGTGCGAGAAGAGCTAACAGTTGGTACCAAAAATGTTATAAACATGCCTTTAGTTAGCCGAGACCGCATCATACTTCCACCACTTCATATTAAACTTGGCATAATGAAACAGTTTGTGAAGGCGCTTGACAAAAGTGGTGAATGTTTCAATTTTCTTTCACGCAAGTTTCCGGGATTAAGTACATACCAATTAAAAGATCTAAAAGATCTTAATTTTGTCAAATCAATAAGTGAAGTCGAATCCAAATCTTGGAATTCATTTGTTTTGGTGATGAGTAATATCCTAGACAAAAAGAATTCTGACGACCACGTCGAGCTTGTTGACTCCATGCTATCGGACTTGAAAGAGTTAGGGTGTAACATGAGCATAAAAATCCACTTCCTGCACTCGCATTTAGACCGATTTCTGGGAGATTTTAGTGAAGAGCAGGGTGAAAGATTCCATCAGGATCTTCGGACAATGGAAGAGCGTTATCAGGGCCGGTGGGACTCACATATGATGGCAGACTACTGCTGGAGTTTGCAACGAGATCTACCTAAACTCATTCATTCAAGGAAATCTTATAAAATATCATTTGATAGTGTTCAATCAAAATTTTGTTAACATAGATATTAATTTTCTGTATTTTTTTGTCATACTAATATAACTTTATATTTTAGCTGTTAGCCATCTCCCAGTACTTTTTTCATAGTCAGGGCCATAGAAATACCCTATAACAGAAAAAAAAATAAAAGAAACAAAACTTGTGTTGACCAGTGAATCATCTTCATCAACAGCCTGATCCACTGGTAAAAATTTGCCATTCCCAAGACTCGCCACCACACCCAGTCTTCCGCCTTCCGCATCCAGCCACTACCCGCCACCGTATTCACGTCAACGGTCCATCTGGCCGAAATTCACTTTACCATACACCCAAATTAAAATATGGTATAATTGTGAAAATACGTAGGTACTTGGTTAAAAATATCTAAAATTATAATACTTCTAAATTTGAACTTGGCAGGTTAATTTAATTATATAAATAATAAATTTAATTATACAATGAATTAAGTATTACGTACAAATACCTACGTATTTTCACAACTAAATATTTATGAACCAGGACTCGGTGTGGTGGCGAGTCTTGGTAATGGCAAATGTTAACCAGGGGATGAGGCTGTTGCCGAGCAGGTGCGGGAGAGACTCAGGTCTCTCCCGACCCGCAGAGCCCGCGAGGCGCGGAGGCGACTCAGACATCGGAGGTCGCTCAACGACCTTCGTCCTCCATGAGCGCAGGCCTGGAGGTGACAGGTGGAGCCGCCTGTCACCCCAGCAGAAGCAGACCGGGACGGTGGGGCGACTAGCGCCCCTCCCCCAAACCGGGGCAAGACGGGGACACCGTGGTTCCCAAATAGATGGCCCAAGGTCAGTCGGGGTGCGAGGGATATGCTCTATGGGCAACCTTACATCCCGGCGTCTGTAGACCAGAGACGGCGTGCGGTTTTAGTCGGTTCAAGCCCGACATAACCGCCCCCGCTGGGATTTCCGGAAGAAAAAAATAAAATAAAAAATAAAATGGGATGAGGCTGTTGATGAAGATGATTATGATCGGTTTTAAAGTGCATCGAAACTTGGCATTGGATTGGATTTCAGCCCTTTTTTAGGCGAACAATTAACCAATAGAAACTTGGCCCCCTTTTTAACAGGTATGTGTTTAGTGATTTTTTTTTATACTCCAATGATCTTTTGTGGTTTTCTGTCTTCATTTATTACACCTGACAAATTTCAAATTGCATTGAATTGCAACAAGCCTATTTTCTAGTTCTTAGATCCGTCATTAAAAAGGGTCCGGCTGCTAGGATCTCATTCCGGTACGCACCCAGCCGGAACGCACCCACAGTGAAAACGTTGTTATCCCGCAACACCCCCGGCCGAGACGCCCCCGTTGTTTCATTCATTGCCATGATACTTGTTATTAACTATAGTTGATACACTTAAGTCGATAATAGTTAGAAATAAATTGAAATTAAGACCACAATCATGATGAATGTGTATAGCTAATGAAATTACAGTAAATATGTAGGTGTATTATAAGTGTGGTGAATTGAAATCAAATAGTTGTATAATAAAATCGTAATGAGGAGAAAATGTACATTGAATAAAGAAAAAAATGCTATGTATTCTAGGAGATCATAAATTTATTATTGCAAAGCAAATTTTCAATAGGAATACGTAATAAGTAATCGTAATAGGAATTTTATAATATAACGCGAATACCTTAGATGGCCGGACCTATACTCAACTGTACTAAGTGCAGTTATTTCCAAATATAATGGTAAAAAAGAAACAACTGGGGTGTCTCAGCCGGGGGCGTAGCGAAATAACAAATTCTTCACTGTGTGCGCGTTCCGACTGGGGGCGTATCCTAAAGGCCAGACCAATTAAAAATGCTGTGTCTGAAGTCTTCATCGAACCTGCTTGTGCCATTGATGTCTATAATACTCTCAATGGCTTGTGCGTATCTTTTCTCTGAGGTCAAAGTTCACATATTTTAGTTTTTTACGTATAGCTTTTAAACGGAGAGCTACCGAAAAAATGAAACTTAAATAGGTGTCGACCGTGAAATCCTTTACCGAAAAGGTTTGAACACTTTTTAGAAAACTCCGTTCTCGAGTTAACACGATTCGTAAATGTAGTAAGTAAATAAAATACCAATACAGATCATATAATTTATTGGATCACAGAACTAAATTTCATACAATGTAACTACTTGTTTTAAAGTTATTCAGTTTGAGCAACACCATTAACCACACCAATACCATAAAATTTGATTTTGCATCGAGGAAGATAATCAGTCATAAATTTAACTTTGATATAACCATCTCAGTAAATTAAACGACTATGAAACAATTTGCTTGTACAATGTCACAATACATCTAATTAAAAACAACACATATACTAACATGTTAGTCTCAAGGTATACAAAAGAATTTAGAATATAAATTTTACTGCTAAAGTACAGAGTCTCGCAAATATTTTCAATTAAATTGAACTTTAATTATACTGAAAGCGAAAAGAGACAAAAAACTGTACACAATTACATAAAATTAATTGTGAAATGGAAGTTTTATAGATACGTACAAATATTTTGTTAGTATGAATAAATGTTCATGTTTAAAAATGCGCATACAGTAAGGCTAGGTTACACTATATATGATTAACTATCTGTTGATTTTATGATCATTGATCCATTTTATGTTTTTTTTAAATTATTTTGGCATCAAAAAGTTTTCACATACTTACTACGAATTTTTCACAAACGGCAGTAATTTGTATTTAATGAAAATTTTAGTTTTTTCTTCACTTACCTAGAAGTGAAAAATCTATAGAATTCGGTTCAAGTTTGTATCATTTTAGTTACAAAACTTTACAAATTGGTAACTATATTTTTCCAAGTCAATTAAATGTTAATGAAATGCGTAAGTGTTATTTAAGAGAATGCACTTATTTATAATGCAAAATGAAAATGAAACATTGCTGAAAAACATTAGTTTCACAACATAACCGATTTTCTATGGAGATTTTAACTAATTAAAACTGTAAGATTTGATTCTTAAATTGCAATCTAACAAATATTAAAATAACGACCAGCTGCACAACCTTTTACAGAGTATTAAATAACTTAATGATATGAGATTATAATTCTTTTAAGGAATAAACTAGTCTTTTCAAGTTTGATTTTTGATGTCACTAGTCTCTTACTCTTCTGGGCTTGATTCAGCATTTACCGTTAGTATATATTTCTGAAAAATGTATCCTTTATCGACCGACCGTGTTAAAAATACTATCATCGAGATAAATTGTGCTAAAGTATTTTTACCGATTAAAAATATGTTTTTTATAATATCTAGTATAAAAAATCCTGATAATGAATTAGTAGAACATAATAAAAGCTTGTTTTTAATAAAAATATTTAAAGTCCACTTGTTTGTCCACAAAATTATGAAAAACGTTTATTTAAGTTTGGTTTAAAAAGTTTACTGATTATATCAAGTACAGCTACAACTTTCTTGGTAAGTGGTGAGACAAGCTTTTTACATAAATTGTATAGATGTTTAGACACGATACTTAAATAAGTCATAACATAATATAAATAAATCTAAAAAATTGTTACAAGAAGAAAGAAAGAGCAATTAGGAGCGGTAGAATAATAATAAAAAGAATAATGAATTATAATTATTTTATTGTACTCCTTCAGGATACTCAGATGAGCTCAGACTGAGTTAGACGCTCTGGGTAGGAGAGTCCGCACGGCTCATAACTACATCGTGAATGCACACACGCACATAAATGCAGAGACATGGTTGTTAAACCCTTCGAAACCGTAAGGTGTGCAATTATGGGTGAAGTTGTGATAAGATATTTAATAAATATTGAACGTAATTCCTTAAGTGGGTCGATTCATATTATGTCAGGCGTACTACCGTCCCGGAAAAATATTATTATTATTTCTGATTATTCGTGTCTTGCCAAGGGTGAATATTTGCATTGATATAGCCAAGTAGCTAACATTCTCCGTAAAAAAACTAGATTTCAGTACAACCTTGTAGAATTAGAGGTACCCAACTGCCATCTAAAGAGGCGTTCGTTTGCCAGCTCGGACAAGGGGTGGATGCAAAATGCAGTTCTTCCGGCTACAGTAAACATAGTGAAAAACTTCATCTTTCTGCAGCTCTAACTACTGATAGCTTGGTCCCAGTGCCCCGCACCGGTAGGGCACTGTTTTTTTTTAAATAAATTTAGGTGTTAAACACATGTAAAAATTTAATTTTAGTTTTATTTGAGACTTAAGGGATTCATAATAACAAGAATCACGTTGATCTGCTACACAGTCATGATAATTATTATTGAATACATTTAAACAGTACAATGCAATTTTACGACATCAATCAGATTATTTCACTATTCAGTAATTAAATTAATAATTCGATGTGTATGCTCAGGCATTCAATAGGTATGGTTTATTATTTATTGTCATTATTTTTGGTCACATTGATTTGGACCTTTTCATAGAAAGTATGCTATAGTTGTTATACTGATGCTTTTATATAGATTTACGTTATATTTCAATTGTTCATAGTATATTTATATATTAATTAAATAAAAAACATGTATATACCTACATAATATGTTGTTCCTTAATAACTTTCAGTATAATTTTGCTAAACTATTCGTTTTAGATATGAAAACGTAATCAAATACAGAAATTAAGACTACGATTATACATTATTATTGAATTTGAATTAATCTTTATAAAATATTAATTAAATAAAAAAAATATCGATTTGATACATAACTGCAGTACATTACACTATCTGTGAAAAAGGGGCTATTTGAGGATAGTTCAGTTTCCAATTTATATAAAACCACTTGAGGTACCGAAGAATCATGTCAATACCTTTGCTTCAAACTGTTCTATAATTTATAGTATTTATAATAGATTATTATATTATATTTCCATCTCTTCAGAGATTATTGAACGAAAACATAATTATTAAATATCTAACTAACTCACAAGACCCATAATAACATAGTAAATCTGTTAAGAAAAATATAATCTAAACCAACAATAAAATATAGGAAACATTAAAATAAACATCACATACTTACTATACATAAGATAATAGTCATATCAAACAAAATATCTACAATAAGATATTCTTCAAGTAAACAAATTTTGTGGATCCATAAAAAGCGATTATTTTAAAACCTCGCATTTGGCCCTTTTCGAGTTCGTATTGCATATCCTTTATGCTATAATCTTTACTCGATACGGTAATATTATTAAAAAGTATTTAGTGGAAATAAAAAGACTACCTTATCCCAGATATAATATCCTCGTATCAATCAGCTAAGCAAGTGCTCTTGCAGGTGCAAGAATCTCCTATTTCTGGATGGCTATAAAAAGAAATAGCATTAACATTACAACGCAAAATAGAAATAACATTCTAACAAAACCTATCCGAATTCGAATGCGGGATATTACTCCTGACGGTGATTAGTAACATCTATACTATTATAAAATTGTAAATTAGTTGTGTCTGTACATTAGAGATATTTTAAAAAATCTTGACCTATGTTAAATTAACGATTCTGAAAACGAAATTATTTTTGTTGGAATTCTTGTTTGTTTATCTGTTTGTTCGCGATGGACGCAAAAGCTACTAAACGAATTTTGATGTAGTTTTTTCTATTAGAAATGTCTTGGACAGACTTAAAATCTGCCGTATATTTGATTTCAATTGGTTAAGTATGTTGATGTGTGCAGTACTTCGTAGGTATTATAAGATACGTTTTGCAGTACCGCGATGTAGATTCTTGAAGATCAGGTGCTTCAATTAACCTAAAATAACCAATAGTTCTCTGACGTGCATCCGGGCATAACCCAATAGGTCATAAATTCATGACAGATAGCAAACAGGTAAACGGCGGTCTGCGATACCACCTGCTATTATGTACCCCTCGTGTGTTCTTATATAAGTTTCCTCATTGAACTAATGTTTATCGTTTTTTTTTTCATGTAGAGCAATTTTAAATTCATTTTCTAAAAAGGATTATTTGAATGGTCGATACCTAAAAACCCCTTCACTTATCTGATATTTGTTTCTATACATAGTGTACATTATAACTGTATAACAGCTCATACTGTGTATACAAACAGTATATGCGACTCAAAATTTTATTAGTACAGTATGCCGTAAAAACTATATGTCCAAGTAATGTTATGCCTTTATAGCCCATCCCAAATTCATTATGACAAAGAAAGACTTATACAAATGAAGAAGATCCCGAAACTGGGCCAGGTAATTTTAGTTCACATGTTTAGTGAACAAGCTCAATGTGTGACTACTGTTGCTCGCAAATATTAAATCGTATTAGCACGGTAATGATATCTATAGATATTATTTAATTAGTTCATGACAATGAATTGCCACCGACATGTAAATAATATAAAATATATGAACCTCGGTTCATGTAGATTGATTTATTGAATATAATAACATGTCATATGCATGCGAATAGTAACTTACTTGCGCTGCTCTTAAAGACCTAAGACACCTTTATGCAACATTGTCGTTCATTAATATATTCTTGTGAATGCAACGGAAATACTTCATCATGTAACCGAATTGTAGATTTGACTAATTTGGCGATTGTGATATTAATACATTTCATTCATTTTCATTTTATATCTATATTATAGTAAATAATAATCTTAATTTCTCTAAATTACTCCCACGGTACAATTTGTTTAATTATGCTTAATTTTATTTAAATGTGATTTAGAATTTGGTTTCACGAACGAGTTTCGCGGGCAATGCGAGTCTGGAATTTTAACGGTTGCTTCATATTTTGTAGTTGATATTACTCCTGGAACAAATCATAGAGATAACGTGTTATCATAAATGAAATAAACTGCCTCACGAACTTATTATAATAGTTAAATTACATAGGCTCACACCGCCCGCGCCCCCGTACGCTAAGCTACGCTACTTACTTACTAGGTGCAATATAATGCGATTTTCACATCTTAATAATTATTTACCTTTTCAGAATCATGTACATTTAATTCATAGTTAATTTGAAGATTGGTTAATATTTAATCAATAAAAATACTTTTATTAATTGGTTGATTGTAACTATTAATTGTAAGTTAGTATATAAACAAGTTTCAAACTCTCTAAAACAGAATATGTAAACATTTTTTGTAGTCATCGAATAATTTATATAAGCAAAAGAACCGAAAGAAAGCTGTTATTTTTAGTATAACTGTAAATATTATGAACCCAAATTATACCGACTCAGTCTTTATAAAATTGTTAGGATTAATTGTATCTCTAAAAAAATTTATATTAAGTATAAGTACAAATAATATAATTTTACAAATGATATTTTAGTATATAATATTCACTAGTATAAACAGTCAGAATTTGGGTATAAAATTGAAAGCAAACCATAATTTGATAACTTCAAAAATATGCTATCTAACCTATTTGTTACAATTCCTAAACAAATCAACTATTTGCACACCCTTATATATTTATAAATAGTGTCTTTGAAAAACCTTGAGCAAATTCAGAAATAAATGATTAGGGTACTTCTAATAATAAGTGGCTTGTAGCCCAAATCTAAAAATACTCCAAAATTATATTGTAAACATCTAAAAAGTGGAATCGCCTCATGGGAAGTATAATATATAGTAATATATAAATCCAACATTAAAGTTTATTTTCCAATTAAAATGGAACACATAGGTTACAAGAAAACAACGAAGAATTATTTCCATTTAACATTATTGTTTAGTTTTCCTAAAATTTTAGTTATATTTTCAGTTAATTGTGTGATCAACTTAGAATAGTCACAGCTCTAATAACGGTACGCTACGATCTCGCTTTATTTCAATATGTTAGCATGTTTATCATTCATTCAATTATTCATTATTGCACTCACTAAGATTTTTAGAATACAGTATGTAGAACTGTTTTATTGACCGTCCAACCACATATCGTTGCGACTTAAGATTAATAAAAGTCCCATTTTCTTTAAACAACTGAGGCCCTGGTTTCACATTATGTCTAGCGTACTGACCAAGATGTAACAATCCAAGCTTAGATAAACCATTCTCAATCAGTAGAAATGATCGGATTTACATCACTCGGTTCGGTCTCATATATCACATTCATTGATATATGAAATTTTAAAACTACGTAGAAAAAGTGTTTTGTGCACTAGAATTAATTTGAAGTGTATTACCGGTGTATACTTGTTAAATTGAACCAAATAACATTTGTTAAAAAACTAGGGCAATTGTGTATGTGTATCTTAATCGTATAAATATATTACTATGTATAATTATTTACATCTCGTCTTATTAAGACCATGATCAAAAATATCGATATTAAGTCCTCTTCAAATACTGTCGTTGCAAAATTGAGTTTTGGTTATGATCTTGAGATACTGATAGTGAGGGAACTACTTATTGGTATTATTTCTATATGAGTATCTCACGAATTGTGCTTCAATACCAATGAAGTCTTAAGAAACAGGCGGTCTTCCATGAAAGTTTTAGTACAAGTAGAGAAAGCTCGTGAGGTATATAAGTCAAAACTCTACGCAGCTCGGAGGGAGAAATGCGTGTGTTTATTATATATTTATCTATGAAGTCTACGAAATCATTGAGTAAAAAGTAAACTCGACTATAAATGTATAAAATATTAGCAACTTATGAGTGGTAATGAATCGTATATTTCATTTTGTTTAATCTGTTACTTCCATCATCCTTTTTTGGCATCTTCTGGAGAAATCTGTTTTAATATTTATATTATTCAAATTTAGTTCTTTCTTCAGTTGCTAATATTTATCACCATCATCATCATCCGATAATATTCATATCATCAAATTTATTCGGGGTTGGCGCAATATGTGTGCTTTTTCCCTTTAATAATGTTAACATATATTGTTTTTTTTTGAGATCAAAGTTTTTCCTTCTCTAATTTTTCTAAATGCACAACTGGCTAGTATTCGCATAAAAGCCTGTTTCTTGAAATGTGTAAATACTATTCCTTGAATGTCGTAATAATAGTGATGAATATTGTGCAATATTTGCTATTTAAACGACTAGACTGATTAGAACGAAATATATAGCCACCAGGGTTAGCAAAATAGCTGTTATGTATCGTTATAACTACACTTATTCTAACTGTTTCAACATAACTATGGTTGATTCACATATGTTCATAACGCATATTGGTTAACTCGACTACTGTTCTATTCACCTGATTTTGATTGAACTAAAATTAATTACACTAACGGACGATTCATCTATCGGTTTTTTGAGATATTGGATATTTCAACTATTTTTGATCTATTGGACGACTTTTACGGTTTATTAATACTGTATGCTGGATTGATTTCTAAAGCGGTGGATAGTTACAATATCACAATGGTAGTAGTGTCAATGACATTTTATTTTGAACTGAGTACAAGTGAAAGCCTTAAGCTTTATATATGTGTACAAGTTGTTATTAATATCGTAATTTTGGGTTTCATTAAAAATTTTTTACAGATACCACTGAGAAATCTTTAGTAGCTGAACCTAAAGTTTTTATAACCATCAAATATTATCTACTGTTAACAAATAATAGGGTTTAGGTTAGAACATTGAGCATTAACGCGCGAAGGCGAGCGATCACAGCGAGCGCCCCACTGCTACAGCAGCTCTGCACCAGATCCCCTGTGACTATTTCGTCTTCCTTCCTATAGACATTTCGTCCATTAGTTATCACGAATATCTGTGAAACGACTGTACGGATACAGGCGTGAAGTTATGTTATGTTATGTGTTATGACTGTACGGATTTTAAACAGTATTTCTTATGATCGTAGCTTAACTTGGCTTTGACTTTGAAAATAGTAAAAAGTAACTTAAGTTATATTTATACGTAACCCAAAACAGCGCTTAAATTTAATACTACTCTTTAGAGAGCTTTAAAAATACGCAGTAACTGGGTATAACTTCAATTTAATGAAAGGAAAGCACTTCATTTAACAATTATCTAATGAAGGATATCCTCAGAACATTATAAGACTGTTAACTCTACTGAATATACCATTGCTATTTCTTAGACAGATTGACTTGTATTAGAACTTCATATTACCACTATTTTCTAAAGGAATTCAGGGTTGGCAGTGCCTATACATCCGACACGAATCTATTACAACTATAATGATTGTTACTGTCATATTTATAAGTATAAAGAAAGATAAAAGTTTTTGGGGCATAACTAAATTTCGAAAATAAATGCAATTTTTCGAAATGTGATAGATGATTGAGCACGAGAACCATAAAATTGAAGACGTGCAAGTATTGTATGTTGAAGAGACCTTAGTTTTCCTCGCCAAGTAGTACTAAATCATCGGCCACAACATCCGAGACGTGGAGATAAATAATCCAATACATAAGATTAAAACAAACGAAGCAAACGGGAAACACGATGCGGGAGTACTTGTCGATGTCCGATGGAGTAGTGCCGAGTAGTTTGTTGATACCCTGCAAAAAACAATTGCTTTTTGATTATTCATCACTCAATTTGTATTTATTATTGTTCAATTTCATTCAAAACAATGTCGCAGAATAGCACCATCGCATCGCAAAGCAACGAAAAATGACTCGCATTTGCATTTAAATCATTGTACACTCACCTGAAACAAAATAACATTGAAGATATTATTTTGGTACAATACCTTAGAAGCATGTATTAGATGCGGTGGTGGGCCGGTTTCTTCATCAGGTGGTGGGGCAGGGCCGGGAGTGGGTCCTCGTGCACCATTTATTGTGTTCTCCAAGGTGCCACCTTTGGAATATGCTTTGGGATCGTGTACTTTGAATCGAACCTCCTAGACAAAAGGCAAATATTTCCTACAGCTTTCAATTTAGATACCAGGTAGTTTATTTTTATAGGAGATACATACAAATTATATAGATATATTACATATAGTTACTATCCTCACCGTGGCCTGAATGTGACAGTGACAATTATTCTAGATCAATTTATAAATTCTTGGAATGAAAGATGAAGAGAAAAGAAGACAAATCAATCCATTACACAAAATTATAATTCTTCACTGTTTCGAGACTAGTAGATTAGACCGCACTGTATTTAAAAAGCAGCTCCCACAAAGGCCAGAAGGTACAAAAAGTAATATAGTCTGCAAAATAAGGAAACTTGCCAGGGATAGGGCGCCACCGCCGACGGCGCGCAGGATCTTCACCCGATTCATACGGCAAGTAGGTAAAGGGCTACCTTGTCAGAGTGAGGTACGTATTCCTAACTCGGAAACAGTTACTCCACGCCACGCCGTTATTAACACGGAATCCCTCACAATCACAAACCCTTGAAATCAGTATAAGTATAAAATCTATTTTACAATATTTTGGATTTCAATATAAAGATTACCTACCGAAGACCTGCTGGTTGGAAGGGGCCTAGTGATGGTGCTAGTCCTCTGGGGCGGTAAAGGTTCTGATGTCCCCGGCGGACAATCAATTTGAATTTTCTTCTCGGCAGCCATTTTCTGTACGGCAGTAAATCTTTGTTTCCTCATCTGTATCCTTTTAGCCATATAACCGACAGTAGCGTATTCTGCAACATTTAAGATGGGTGAATCACCACATTTAAAATAATTTAAACAAACGCCAGGTGAAAGAAGAATGTTCATTTTTGACCTGTGAAACGATAATAGTCAATATTGTAGTGCAGCCTCGTAAAATTAACTAATAAAATAGCATCATTTAAACTGTTTATAAAAACAAACTTAGAAAGAAATCGATAGTCAGGAAAAAAAAGTTTTTTTTTTTATGAAAAATAAAACGAATAGCATTCATCTTAGTCGAACGGAAAGCAGCCATTATGTCAAATCAAAATGTTTCTAAACGTTCCATTACAAGCAAATATAAATATACGTAAATATTTGACATAATACTCCTTTGTGAATAAGTTCTACTCTTTTGATATAAGTACTTTTCGTGTTGTTTTTTATGTCAAACTTATATGTTTAATGAATTAAAATAATTAAGCCTAGGGTTATCTTCCGTGGTTTTTCCTGTATTATTTCAATTTAATTCATAAATTCGCTAGGTTGAATTGAAATGAATTCATTAATTCATACCTAGCGCTTAAACAATGGGGTGTATTTAGAAGAATTGTTTGATACGATGCCCATGGCCATTCTATCATCGCACCGCTCGCCACAGAAAGGGAATTCATTCTCACACGTTGCGACCGGAAACGGTGCGTACAGTGAGGTATGAAAGGCATTTTATTCCGCGCACCCTCTGGCTTGGTAATGATCTCCCTGCTGTGGTTTTCCCAAGTGACTACAATATGGGTTTCTTCAAGAAGGGCATTAGAAGGTTCTAACAGGGTCGGCAGAGCGAGTATGACGCCCCTGGTGTTGCGCACGTTCATAGGCTGCGGTAACCGCTTCCCAGCAGGTGGGCCTTGTGCCAACTGAGTGGTGTAAAAAAAAGAAATAAAAAAAGGAAAGTATTTGAGACCGGATCGCTTACGGACGGCGGACGTCCAAGGGCTGCGGCTTTAGCCCCTAAAAAGGGAATATCAAATAACAAGAATAGTGGAACAGATCGCTTACATAATCGATGAACGGAACTGTCCTGCATTCGAAGCAAACTGTCAAAAGTGGCAAAAAGGGTCAACAGCAGCTTCCGCATGCTCATAATAGACAAGCGGTTTTTCCCATATTATTTTATGGGAAAAGCCGCTTGTCTATTATGAGCATGCGGAAGCTGCTTGAGGTTAGCTACAACAAACGGATGCGTAATGACCCTTTTCAGTATTACTTTTATAATCGTTAACTATTATTATTTGTAGATGATGTAAATATAAGTAAAGACAATGAGGAAAAAGTACTACAAATGCATGTTCATATATTTATTTTTGTCTTAGCACATCTTATTTTATTGTAGACTAATAAAAAAAATGAAGAAAAGGAAAATCCCTGAATTCAAAGAATTGCAAGCAAACCAATTAGATTGAAAGCTAACTGTAGGACGAATTGTTTTAATGACGAAACGGTACCCAGATGAACCAATCAAATCTGTGACATATTGATCATGATGAATAAATTTTCAACAATATGATGCTCATAGATATGTAAATGGGGAATAAACCCAAATATCTTGAACTAAAAAAATGTTTTCTAGGAGTTTAGGATACAATCGTCGTTGGTTGGTAAGTTTTTACTACTTTTTGACCCTGCATAGTGAGTAGGAGAACAGATTAGATGGAAGTAATGCTGATGACATTTTCACACTACCTAAAATACATTATTCTTAATTACGATACATATTTTCCTGACTAACGATTTAAACTATATTTAATTCATAAAAATAATATCAGTACAGCTTTAGGACAATTAACAAAAAAAAATCACTGGCAGATTAATGAATGTTTGGAAAGTGATGATTGTTCTTTACTTGAATGGGCACAGCAAATATTTAAAAAAAATTTACCAGTACCAAGAACATATACCATAATTTTTAAAATATCTAAGGTACATAACGTAAGATAGGAACGGAACGGAGATATTTGAATTGCTTAATCACAAAGCTTTGATATCGCACAAATATTTTTGAACACGTTATAGGTTATTTTTGCATACTTCGTTCCTCAATGTTACCTAATAAACTGGCGAAGACCATGACGAAGCAGGTGCCCAGATATACGTCAATGGACTTGACGTAAGATATCTTGGGGAGGGCAGCATTCGTGGATGACATCAGCGTAGTCATTGTCAATACAGTGGTCACACCAAGTGACACTCTAGCAGGCGTTGCGTTTCGATTCAACCAAAAAGATACCCATGATATGATCACAATTAAACCAGATGGAATATAAATCTGAATCAAATAGTATCCCATTGAACGCACAAATTGGATCTCACACGCCAGCCTCGAGTAGTTTCCTGTAAGAAAATATCATAATATGTCTTAATTAATACTAAATTATTCAGATAGACAATATACATAATTAATAATGTTATATAGAAATATTATAATTAAGCAAAACTTTCCTTTCCATCAAAGGAAGGTCATTAATGAAAATGATGAGCGAACGCATGCTTGTGTCTTAAACTGACCAATGATGTATGTAAAGAAGAACCATCAACGATCCGTATTTGATGCATCGGTGGCGTGTACCTGTCGTGAGAGAAATCTCCATGGCACGCTGCCGATGGCCCAGCACCTTGAATTGCGGCAGTGACACCTCGCTTGACACACCCACAGAATTGGGTCCCTCGTTCCACTTGTATCGGATGTCCCGCATGGTGTAGCCGACTGTACCATGCAGAGATATGGAACGATAAAATAAGCACCCATCGCACTGGGTTTTTAAATATTTGTTCATGTGAATGATTTTCAGCCTACCGATCTACACAAATGTGAAGAGTATAACAACTGCTGCATCAGATAGGGCAGACATATTATGAATAGTTAAAAGCGTTCTTAATATTGAGTAAATTTTATCTACCGAATATGAAAGCTTCATGGTTCCGCAGATCAACTAATAGGAAGTAGTTATCATATAAGATACATCATTTGTTTCATAAAGCAAAAGAAATTGAACATTATAAGTGTTTTATCTGTAGTTACTTTACTAGTGTAAGCCGTAGAAAAATAATATTGGCCTTAATAAACTCACAGCTTTCGATTTCAATGTTGCATAATTGACGATCCATCGGAAAATATTGTAAATCCATTGGACAAGAAGCGGTGATAGTCAGTCTGTAAAAACGTCTAATTTTAGAACTACCGTAATAAGAGTAAAACTACAATTATCTAAGAACTACACTTGCCTTATACTCCTAGTAATAGATCCCGAATGATGAATGCGAATGAATTCGTTGCTTGTGGTTGCTATGTGGAAATAAGACTGTTTCTCGTTTACAAAGAAGGTGTCTGGTACCCAAATATTCCTAATAAATTCTGATCCGACGGAGAGTGTTTCAACGCCCGTCCGTTTTTTATAAGCAAGCCTGGGGTCTGTCCAAAACTGTCTGAAGTAGAAATCCAGTGTGAAATCCTGAAACATTTTATTGTCGTTGGAAACAATAATATTGATTTACACTAGTACAACAATAAATGTAATCTTGAAGTCATTAGAAAGGTTCATACTGTCATTTTCAAAGATACCACCGTGGTACAGAAAGCCTCAATAGTCCTTATACAAATTTAAATTTACAAACCTGGTCACTAAAATCTACCATAAGGAACTGTCGCAACTAGAGACCAAAATAATCTTGACATATTCTTATAATCTTTTCCATGTTTGAAAGTGTGAATCTAATTTTGTAGCCCATGGTGTTCAGCAACATATTATGAGACGGTGCCAGTTTGTATGTAATTAGATGTCGTTTGAAATTATTTTTGTAAAAAGAGAAACACTGCTGCTAGATAAAAATAAAAATATATATTTATTCTTAAACTCGTTCACCGTCAACCGCCAGTATTTCAGTTCCTACGCGATCATGGCGCTTGCAACAGTGGCGAAATATCGAACACTCAAAACATAAAGATCCTATAATATATGTTTACTCTAATACTAATGATAGTGACCATGAAAGGTCAAATACCTATATTAATATATTTTGAAGAAACTATAGATTAGAACTATAGAAATATAGATATAGATGAGTCGATTTTATTTATTTATTTTATAGGTATATTATATACTTCGCTGAAACAAACATTCTTTACACCTACAGTACATCTTGTAATACATGTTTATGTTGAATAATATTTTAATATTAGTAGTATATAAAGAAAACGTGAAGTACACGTAAGGAATATAGTAGCATGACTGTTGTTACGCTTGTTAATATTATAATTTTGAAGAAATGACAAAACTTTACTGATTATCGTTCACACGGTATTATTTGATACGTGTACTTTTCGTATATTTACAATTAGGTTCTATATCTATGATTAAATAGGGTCACGTCTTAAAGTGACTTTTAAAGTCCCCTTGATTTGGTTTCCACTAGGGGTCATATACCCTGCTCTTAGTCTGGTTTCTGTACTCTGGAACCGTATCAGGGACTCAGTGTACCTACAACTATTTTTGATGACATTGCATTGTCAATCAGTGCGTAACGTTACCATATTTATATACATTATAAGCCATAACATATTAAATTATATTCAATAAAACTCTGTCATCCCATGGACAAATAAGTACCCAGTCACAAGGTTTTGAACATCTCGAATGTTTGAGATTTCGTCTCCTACAAAGACAAATACTCCCAACTGGAATCGATGAGATACAAACATTTATTACACTCATAGCAAGATTACTTAAAGTAAGAAATTGTAAGGCAGAAGTGGCGCAACTGAGGTATGGGACGCCATTCGTAGAAACAGTATTAAGAAACCCATAGTCACAACAATAACCTATTTAAAGAACATAAAAAGCTTGGAACAAAAAGCAATAATGGAGCAAATTCACGATAGTTTCTTGCTTGGAGTGATGCTTAATGGCAGAGTACATTTTAGTATGTCTTTTTAAAGACACACCCGGAGGGGCACACCAATATAACAAATTGGAATACGGAAATGAGGAAATGTATAGATTGCGTTGCCGTCCGAGTGGTCAGCTCCAAAACGTCAGCATGCTCGCAACCTCGTATCTGGGGTTGCTCGGTCGGTGCAGTGCAGCGCGCGTTCTGAGCGACCGAGACAAACATGATCTGACAGTGGTGGGTACCATGAGCACTTCGGAGACGGAGCCGATAGAGAGCACATACATAGTGACGCCCACCTCCACTGGCGGACCTGCAATCAAGCCGAATCGTGAGTTGCGCGCGCCTCGCGTCGTGAAAACCAAACCAGAGGACGTTGACGTGACGCCAGAATCCCTCGATCGAACGAGAACATCACAACGTTAAAAGTAACATTGTAATAAAAATCGCTCGATCCAGGGCAGTTAACCTGAACGATGTTTCTCGTTCCAAAAATAATCATCTACTTAAAAGTAGGTTTGCAACATTAAATACCATTTTCACTTCAGATAAGGAGCTGATGGACAGCACGTACATGGTGACTCCCACATCGACTGGCGGTCCTGAAATGTTACACCGGTTACATTACCTGCAAATACCGTCTGACAAGTACCTACACATTGGCTGTTTTCGTCAATAATTTAAAAACAGCTTTACATTATTTAAACAACCGGTGAAATAGTGGTCAAACGCGAGCCATTTATCAGTTTTATTATAGACAGACAGATGCTGAGTAGGACTCTGCTTATGACAAAATGATGTATGGTGGAATTGTGTGTCTTATATAGGTTGGTGTGGTGGAATAGTGTCACATGGGTAGCGAGAACAGGATCAAAATTCCAAGCGGGTGCTGCAAGCTTCGGGCAACAGTTAGCGATTATTTAAAATATTGGATTCAATTGGCTCATCAACAAAACTTTGTTATTGGTCGTTACTGCTTATTAATCAATTACTTGAATATAGTATTGTAGTTACATTTAATATTCGATAAGTAAAGTAACTCTTGGTAACTGTATTCACTTGCCAGTTTATAAAACAGAAGTTGTATATTATTTTTTCAATCCTATTTGGTTTATAATTATATTACCTTATTAAATACACATAATATGTAACCCTCAATTGAAACGTTTCTTAATAAACTGTTGCTTGGCCTCCGATAAATTTCTTGAAATTTGAATTTCTATATAATATATGTCTCTTTCACTAAATAAAATGAGAAAATTGTATGAATATATATACTATATACATATAATTATACATACAAAGTTATGGATAAACTAACAAATTTCAATGATTACTTATTTAAAAAGGATATCGTTGTAAATCGCCCCTTATTAATAAATCAGTAAATATTTGACCTACCTACCCTACATACCTAGATAATAACCATTGATCTATTTTAATATTATAATTGTGATAAGAGGTTCGCATACTATTACGAAAATTTAAAATTCTTTTCTATAGATCTAAATCGGAAAGAATCAATATCCAGGATGGGACTTGAACTTGCGACCAGTCCCTTCTATGTCTAATCTACAATCTATAGGAAATGTTAACATACTAATTGCTTCTAAATTTCATTAAATTTAATATATTAATTGACGGCCTCTGTGGCGTAGCGGTAGTGCATTCAACTGCGACGACAGGGGGCGCGGGTTCGATAACCGCTCAGTGCAAATATTTGTATGCATGAATATGTATATTTGCATTGGTCTGGGTGTTTCTATGTATAATATGTATGTATTTACAAAAAAAAAGTATATAAGTATGTTTATCCGCATTCTGGAACCCATAACACAAGCTAGTTAAACTATGCTTACTTTTGGTCTAGAAAGCGCTGTGTAGAATGTCCTAGAATATTTATTTATATTTATTATCTAATATAATGTTACGATAAAACATCAACGACACCTACCGTAATCTAAGGCAACTTAAATACTGGTTTCAAATTGCATATTCTACAATAAATTTCTCTCTCTCTCTAAGATTACTGATACTAGACAGTTGTTTTTTTTTTATATATACAGTTAATTATCTACTGTTCACACACATTCAAAAACATTATGGATAAATACAGCAGTAACTTGTTAAAAAAATTGCAAAGAAACACTCTTTGAAATAAATTTTTCGTTTCAATTATCTCAATATTTTTAGCGATGACATACCTATATATTATTTGTTACAAATATAAAGAAAATTTAATCAGGAATATCTACAAATTAACATCCTCAAATCCGTCATATTTTTTTAAGTGATTTATTTATCTGGTTGCCGCCAAACAAAACAAACAGAACTGCCTAGAACTGGGCTATCAAATGCTAAAACGATTTTTACAAATCGCAGTTGTAGTTCCGAAGATTTTTTTTTTCCTGCGGAAATCCCTTCAAATACCCTCCCGCCGGCCAGCGGGGGCGGTTATGTAGGGCTTGAACCGACCAAAACCGCACGCCGTCTCGGGTCTTATGACGCCGGGGTGTAAGGTTAAGGTTGCCCATAGAGCATATCCCTCGCACCCCGAAGGGCACCCGTACCTATGTATTGCAGTGCAGCGTAGTTCACAAAATTAAATAATTGAACTTATTTTGTTAATATTTTATGAAACTACGCAAAAAGGCAGGAAAGTGATAGTGCAGTGTTACTGTAATTGCGTAGTTGACCGCAGAACTATAGCTTGTTCCTACTATGGCTATTTATATACCTATAATATAGCTCTGGGCAAGCAACTTGAACAATAACTTTTAATGCGCGGAACTGATTTTTAGGTCTCTTAGACCCATGGAATTTTATTTGAAACCGTACTGGAAACCGCATGCGGTTCGGTTTTTTCCACCACGGTACGGCTAGACGAAAGTGCGTTGTGCCTCTTCAAAAATTTGTACACTAAATTTGTATCTATTTTTGTTAAGACTGTTATTTTTGTTTCTATGAACAGTTACAGAACCAAAGTTGTTGAGAATTTAATATGTAAAGAAAATTAGACAAATGCTCAACGAGACGACTGGGGACTTTTGTTCCGGATCGTTCCTGGTGCAGAGGCTGGCCATCGCAATCCAGCGTGGAAATGCGGTGAGTGCGATGGGCATTTTTGGACAGGGAACGGTCAGAGGCGGGATATTTTAAAAACGAAACTGTTGAAAAACATTTTCTGTGCGATAAATAGTTTGTCCGATGTAGCTTAAAAACCCATACGCACCCTTTTTAAATGATGGCGGCCGCGGGATAAGCGCTAACCCCCTCTAGACATCCATAAATAAAATAGCGTTCTCCGACTTTTGCAACCCCAAATGTGACTTTTCAATGGACTACCTCAGACCAGGTTTTACTGATAGAATCAACGGAATATGACTTTGAAATCTTTGTTCTACTTTATAAATAAAAACTTTTATGGAGGTATCCGTCAATAGACTTTATTAATGGACAATGGACACAATATAATTATCTAATCTTACGATGTAGGTTTATCTATAACTAGTCTGCCCATAAATACTGTTACATCAAAACTTTTCTTTCTTTTTCAACTTTTTAATTATTTTGAATTTGGAACACGTATATTATTTTAAAAACTACTTTCGATTTCGCGCCATTTCACATATTTTTTCGTGTTCATTTTCGAATTACTATATGAAATGGGGTGTTACAGAAAATATGATCACAGTGATCGCCTTGCACAAAGTGGGTATGAGCCGTCGAACATATTCCAGACACTTCAAAAACTTGGTATCAGCCTTATGTTCATATATCGTACTATCAATAGATACAACAACTCTTCGTCTGTCGAAGACCAGAAAAGATCGGGGCGGCCACGTGCTATTAGAACTACAAAGGCTATTAATGCAGTTAAAGCCAGAATTCGTCAAAACCCCATAAGGAGGCAAAAAATCTTATCGCGAGAAATGAAGATTCCCACTAGGACTCTGTCACGTATTATAAAACAAGACCTGAAGCTCGGTGCTTATCGTCGATATACAGGACATGCCCTAAATCAATCTTTACGATTAAAGAGAGTGGATCGATCAAAGCGCCCTCTGTTGCGATACGCAGGTGAAAGGCACAGAAATATCCTCTTTACCGATGAAAAAATTTTCACGATTGAAGAACACTACAATAAAAAAAATTATAAAGTGGACGCTCACAGTTCTAAGGAAACTGCTCAAGTGGTCGGAAAGGCACAACGTGGTCATCATCCTGCGTCAGTGATGGTTTGGTGGGGCGTGTCTTATCAGGGAGTCACAAAGCTACATTTTTGTGAAAAAGGAGTGAAAACTTCAGCCAAAGTGTATCAAGATACTGTCTTGGATCATGTTGTGAAACCTCTCAGCAATACACTTAAAAATATACCGTGGACTTTCCAGCAGGACTCTGCTCCTGGTCACAAGGCACGAACTACCCAAGCCTGGCTAGAAACCAACGTTCCGGACTTTATAAGAGCTGAAGACTGGCCCTCATCTAGCCCGACCTTAACCCTTTAGACTACAAATTATGGTCAGTTTTAGAGGACTTGGCCTGCTCTAAACGACACGGCGACATTGAGTCTCTTAAAAAATCTTTGGAGCAAGCAAATTTCCCTTGGAAACAGTGCGTAAATCCATAGATTCGTGGCCAAACAGATTAAAGGCCTGCTGCATAAAAGCCAAAGGTGGCCATTTCGAATAAAATATATTTTTATTTTTTGCTAAGACTAATAAATATGTAGTATAAATTTTAATAATATTACATTACTTCATTTAAAAAAAGTTGCATTTTCATTTGTAACAAAACTTATGGCTGACTAGGTATATACTAATATAAAATTGTAAATTAGTTGTGTCTATACATTGTGGAGTCATTTAAAATAAAATACTTGGTAATGTTAAATGAACGATTATTTTTACAACAAAATTTTTTTTTTTGGAATGCTCTGTTTGTCTGTTTATTCGCGATGGAGGCAAAAACTACTAAACGGATTTTCATGTGGTCTTGGTCAGATTTAAAATCTGCCATATGTTAGAGTGCAATTGGTTAAGTAGAACCGGAGATATGATCAAAAAAGGATAAACGACCACCGCGTGGACGGAGCCGCGGGCATCAACTAACTTATAATTAATTTATAAAATTATAAATTAGTAGTTTCTTTACATTGGAGATTTTATAAAAAAAATACTTGGGATATGTTAAATGAACGATTCTGAACACAAAAATATTTTTGTTTGAATTCTATTTTGTTTATCTGTTATCTACTGAACGAATTTTGAAGCGGTTTTATCTATTAGTAAGGTTTTGGTTAGACTTAAAATTTACCATATGTTTGATTGTAATTGGTTAAGTAGAACCGGAGATATGACCAAAAAACGATAACCGACCTCCACGAGGGCGGAGCCCCGGGCATTAGCTAGTAAACAGAATAATATCCTTTATTCATAAATTTGTTCGACAGAATATTTGTGATTATATAAAAGTATTTTGGTTTATTTATAATATCGAAAGACAGCGATCTGGCAAACAAAGCCCAATCGCAAACCGCAAAGCTAAGCAGAGGAACAATAGAAAATTATATAAAAAAAACGAAATACACAAACAAACACAAACCTCCATAATTTGGCCTCACTCTTTTATCGTAGCTTACACTTAGTGAATCCAAAATGGCTGAGATATTGACGTCCCCAAACATCCCCCCTCCACCCGCTCCTCTGAAACAAAAATGATTCAATGTATCCAAAATATAATATATTAGTGCAGTCAAAGTGGATTTCACCCTTTTTTTCTTTCTTTTTTTTTTACGTGCGGAAATCCCTTCGGATACCCCCCCGCTAGCCAGCGGGGGTGGTTATGTCGTGTCTCGACTAAAACCGCACGGTGTCCTCCCCAAGTGTCCGTTGCCGGGCACCCCGGGTAAGCTGTCGAAAGGATAACCCCAGGGTTGCCGGAGGACTTTGGCCGCCACCGCGGCCTCGCCTGGTCCCCGCCAGGCGAAGCCGCGGTGGCGGCCAATCGGGTCAATCGGGTATTAATTTTAAAGAAGCTGAAAATGTACATGAATTTGAGTCGATTGCATGGGTGAAAAAAAAGTTTTTCAAGGTTACAAATTTTTGGTTTTACGTATATTTCTGAAACGGCGAGCGTTACTGAAAAATTTATTATAGTGTTTTGTAGATTGTAATATTCTCTACAAAAAATGTAAGTTTCCTCTTTTCCCTGCGAAGCCCGAGACCGTAGTATTCCCAAAGAAACACGTGAAAGTATTAAGTTAAAATGTATATCTAACAATCAAGTCTTCAATTCCTTACATACATATTAAACATACATGAAGTCACACCTCTTAAAGTTATAACAATGTAAAAGTGGCTTCTTAACCTCTTTACAATACTTTTAATGTCCTCAATCTATACATAAGTTGAATATAAAATTGACTAATTGATTCCTTGGAAATACACGCTGTATTTCCAAAAAAGCAATTAGTAAATTTTTTTTTAATATGTAATATTTATGGAGAAAGGTGAAACTGAGTGAGTTTAGGTAAATCAACACATTTTAATTGACTCCTCAATCGTAACGTTCTGCATAATAGATGATTGCCTGTACTACCTCAGATCACAATGAAATGAAAACTACACTAAGATTTAGTGTAAGTATCTACTGATTTTCTTAAAGTTTTTGGAGTAACGATTTTTATATTTAAGTGTTGACTTTTTTTTGTAGCTGCTGGGAACAGAATCCCAAAGTACTTAAAGAATGATTTGGAGTTGAAGGGAATGAAATTGTTAAATGTTGCTTTATGAATTATTTTAATCTATAAATCCTTGGAGAGCGTGGTAGTGTATGTATAGCAAAATAAATTTCGGAGAACAATAGATTTAGGGCGCTCGGGAATAAGCCAAATACATATGCACAGATTAACATTGTATATATTCGGTATCTGAAAAATGAATTACTTTTATTATTATTAATAAATTACTTATTATATTACTTATACATACAATTAGTATAATTTATATAAAAATATAGATGTCTTTGGTGCAAAATAAACAAGTACGAATAGATTAGGGGCAAATCTATTGACCGACACATCTCAATCGAGGAACCGGCTAAAATATGCCGTATCACCTATATCACTCATTTTTATTTGTTAACTCTTGTCCTATAAATATAATTTACTTACTACTAAATGATGAAGAAATCACACTATAATTGAATAAATAATTTTCTTTGAAAAATTACCTTTTTTTTCTTTCTTTTTTTTTCGTGCGGAAATCCCTTCGGATACCGACCCCGCTGGAGAGCGGGGAGTCTCCAGCGGGGGCGGTTATGTCGGGCTTGCACCGACTAAAACCGCACGCCGTCTCGGGTCGTAAGACGCCGGGGTGTAAGGTTACCCATAGAGCATATCCCTCACACCCCGACTGACCCTGGGCCATCTCCGGTTTCGAGATGGCCCCCTTACTTGCTCTCCACTGTGCTCTCTGCTAATCAGAGGGACACGTGGAAAGCTTCCGAACAGCCCTCAACAGGGCCGTCCTCGCCTCGGTCGGAGTTGGCCGTAGGCGGCAGCGTCTCTCCCACCCTAGGAGAGAGGCGCTGCCGTCTCCGTTGCCCAGGGTGCACCGCGTGGAGGTCCCCAACCAAGCACCCGAAAAATTACCTATCGTATATATGGCCTGAGGAGCCCTCATAATAATGTATGGTAACTTTTGTTATTTTTACAATATCGATCTCAGACAATGTCTACTAACTACTCTCAAATGCTACTAAATCATACCAAATTTTGAGAACTATTCATCTATGATTTTCTTAATTCTCACGTAGCTCCTCAATCCAACCATTGATTGAGGTGCCACTTTTATGCTCTTATATCTTTTTGAGTATTTTACTACAAATTTGAAGATCGGTCCTGCAATATTTTTAAACTTACTACTAAATAAGTATATAATTCATTAAGATACGAATAGTGGCTCCGCAATCTAAACCATTGAACTAATATTACTAGCGTAATCTAAACGGATACATAAATCTAAATTGGAAAAAGTCAACTAACTCCCTGTAGGGGAAACAAATTCTGACCAACAGAGCTCTAAAAAAATTCGCCATGAGGGCGAATAACAAAACACCTTTTGTTATTCTTCGCCAGAATTTAGATTAATCACTAGCTGCAGCCCGCAGCTTTGCCCGCGTGGAAATCTGTTCCCGTTCTTGCTTCCCATGAGAACGAATTTCAGGGATAAAAAGCCAGTGTGCCATGTTATTCCAGACTATAACCTATTCCTGTACCAATTTTGAGCCATATCCGTTCAGCCGTTAGAGCGTGATTGAGTAACAAACATCCAAACATCCATCCATCTTCATGAACTTTCATAATACATTAGGATAGGATCTCATCTTGATTACAACGGGTATACTTAACGTTTCTTTCTAGCTTGTCGAACCAATATATTGACAATTTGACACTTTATATCAAAGCAACAGACAAATTGCAATCATTTCACTATCACAGAAATATCAAAACGTACGCAAAACTTCAAATTTAAATGGATATGCAATTTAAGTAACGATAAGCTGGACGTCATTCCTTTCCGGTGCTATGGTTGTCGGGAGATCACAAAGTACCTCGCTACATATCGAAGTTAGGAAGTACGACCTAGATTAGTTGATTTCCTGCTACTGCGCGATTTTACTCTCAATAAAACCACTTTCATATATATATACTTATACACATTTTCGTATTCAAAATTTAATTGCAACTAGATTTCTGGGATGAATTCCTGAAATCTAGTTGGAATTTAGTTTTTGAAGCATATAAACCCAAGTAACGCGCAACGCAACAGCTCGGTTGTACGCATGTTTATAATGATTAATGGCCTTTTTTTTACGTGCGGTGATCCCTTCGGATACCCTCCCGCCGGCTAGCGGGGGCGGTTATGTCGTGCATGAATCGACTAAAACCGCACGGTGTCCTGCCCAAGTGTCCATTGCTGGGCACCCCGGGTAAGCCCTCGAAAGGATAACCCCAGGGTTACCGGCGAACCTTGGCCGCCACCGCGGCCTCGCCTGGTGGGGTCGGGTTTTATTCCGCGTCGGTGAGTAGGCAGGCGTCTGTAGGACACACACGACACGCCTCCACCACGGCCTGCTTCTGTAAGGACGGCGACTTGGCCAACTGCCGTCCTCAGGCCCCGATCATGGAGGTCGGTATCCCGGGCGTAGACGAATCTCGTCCCGCTCCCTCTCCACCGTCTCTTTCGCGCGCATTACCTACTCGCAGAAAGAGGCGGCGGCGTGCCATTCGCTCCTGTCGGAGACCACGGCCCTCACCATAGTCTCCAACGAGAGAACGTCCACGCCCAGGACCGCAACGAGATCCTGGCATTGACTCGCCCACGCAGGGCACTCCAACAACGTGTGGAGCGCCGTGTCTTCGCCAGGATCCTCGCAGTGTTGGCACTGCGGCGTTGTCTCCCGGTGAATGCGCCATAGATACTTACCGAAGCACCCGTGTCCGGTAAATATCTGGAACATCCGGTAGGAGAGGTCACCGTGGTGCCTCTCCAACCACTCCTTCATAATCGGTCTCACCGCCGCAATGGTGGATTCCCCCCCACCTTGGAAGCTCAAGTCGCACCCTCCATGTCTCCATGAGATGATTAATGGTCTAATAAATGATAGATAATAATGTATTGTAAGTGTAAAGATTTACGATAAATTTCGAATTACTGTATATACTAGCTACATACTAGTACTATATACTATATAGTACTAGCTCAACTATTTTGGGTTCCATTGCCAAATGGCAAAAAACGGAACCCTTATAGATTCGTCATATAATAATTTTATTTGTTCTCTTCCACAAGGTACACAAAATACATTTTAAGCACTTCATATCACATAACATAATGAATATATTGTGGTAAGACTGGTGCCTAAACTAGACTTTGGGGTCTGTATTTCAGGACACCCGATCTCCTCCCCAACTTGAATTTTTACATTTCATATTTGTAATATAGTTTAAGCGCAAATTATTATAGTAAGATATATTTGTGTATGCGAAAACAATAATAATAACAATGATAATCGGCATGCATATTAAGTAATAATAGTGTTAGCATGTGAGTGTAGTGTGTTAGTATGTGTGTTTGTGTGTATTATACGGGGATATCAAGCAAATTGTTCTGTTGCATCGTAGTTTAGTGGCTGGAGCCAGTCAATTATTTTGTGTTGACAATTATTTTTTGTGTGGCTATAAACATGTAACAAGGAATTAATTTTATTTATATAGAATCGGTGAGAGAAGGCAGTTTTGAATCCTATGTCCTTCCGATTTATAGGATTGTATCGTCTCTTATCACTGGCTAGTTCGGGTTTGTATGTAGTTGAGGTGTATTGCATCAACAATGTTTGTAATATGAACAATTGACGGACTGTGAGTAGGTACTTTGCTTTTTTTTTTTACTTGCGGAAATCCCTTCGGACACCCCCCCGCCGGGCAGCGGGGGTGGTTATGTCATGTATCGACTAAAACCGCACGGTGTCCTCCCCAAGTGCCCGGCCTTTATAAAGTTGTGCTGTTGGGTAACGGAAAGGACGAAAAAACAGTTGAAACCTTTAAAATAGCTCTCTGTGTTCTCTCGAGTAGCAGGAGTGTGGTCTTTGGGGCTCCACCCCAGGACGTAATGCAATAACTGAGTATTGACTGGGCCAGGGCGTAGTAGACAGAAGTCATTAACTTCTGTAACGAAGAGGAATAGGCCGAGATTGGGCGAAGATGTATATTTGGAATAATAGGCAGCGTTAATACAGTTGTTGTTTATTCAGCGTCTTACAGCGAACTGAGAGCTTAAATGATTGTACATCGTGTTTTTATAACCGCGTACAATGATACCCACTCAAAAAAATATATGTCTCGATGCATCGTTATTCAATTTAGGACTTAATCAACTATTAATGACTAATCAGAAATTAACTTTTAAAACAATAATCTGAAATCTATATAACTTAATTAAATACTAATTATAAGGAATGCAGAATTAGACTGACGGTAATGTCACTACTTCCCCTAGTCTCTTCACGTTTATAACACTCGGCCATCCTGCATTCGCCGTGTCTCACGGCGATCGTTCCGTCTCTGGTCATCGTCATTTTTTTTTCGAACTGAAATAATAAAAATATCACGCAGCTTATGCCCTTTTAAACTTAAAATCCTAAAATGTTCTTCGATACAAATTTTTTTTGGACACTAGGCAGCCAAGTATATGCACACATATATGATATACTCCTTCAGCTTTATGTAGGTACCTAAGTATAATGATCTTTCTAGACTACGGATAATCACCATATTACTGTTATACACAGATGTAAACCGTCATAGTTTAGTAGATACACTCAGTAGGGTAAACATATTTAAGTGTTCATGTAGTTTGTTGTATCACACAGCTTTGTTGTATCTTTCTTGTTATATTTTGTTGTATCACCATACAATTTATATTTGTTCAATTTCTTATGTACCATAATATCATATGGTTATGTTTTGGGTTCACATAGATCTAGAATACCGTACCATACCGCTAAGTTAAATAGATAATGTACAGCTAGAATACCTACATGTGAAATTGATAATCCTTTCAATATATATCACATATTTTAACGTCGTTTCACATAGATCTATACACAGTATCACACAGCTTTATAGTATAATTGATGTTATATTTATGTTTCTTGTCATGTATCACGTATATTTGTAAATACGTCTCACACAGATCTGGACTGCACCATCACACAGCCTTGTGGAATAGATGTATTATATGTCTTGTTATGTATCAAGGATACTTTTTAACGTTGTTTCAAATAGATCTAGACTACAGTATCACACAGCCTTATATAATTATTTGTGTATTATTTAAACAGTTAAACCTGCTAACAGCCCCATCTATGTACATGTTTGAGTGTTGCAACTTCGTTAATGGTCATAAATATTTACTTAAAACATGTGAAGACCACTATAAGTTCAATACACGTTATCCTGGTCGACTGTTAATACCTTCGATAGAAACGGAGCAATATACGAGAAGCTGATATCCAATGACCATCAAATTTTTAATAAATTACCAAATTACATGAAAGATCTGCCTGTAAATATTTTCTGCAGAAACTTAGCTGGTTGAAAGACATGTGTTTCTACAGTGTCCAGGAACATCTAGAGATGTCATTATTATGATAGCAAATAATGCAAATAACTCAGACATGATGAACATACAGTTGATAATTAATAATAACATTGATATATTTATCGACATTTTCCTTTCATTTTGACATTATCTATTTAGTATTATTGACATTGCAAGACATTTTTTATTTTGTTTGAAGAATTGTGTTAATTTGTTTATTCATTTTAAAAATGTAATATCTCTGCATGTAGTCTCACATGCCAGCAATGGCGAATATGAGGATGCGATTTAATGTCATCTACCACCAATATGTAACCATATTCTTTGATGTTCATATTACTATTATTCTTGTAAATTTACTATTGAAGTCTCTTACTTCGTTGATATTCAATTAGGACCTTTATCACACAGCCATCCTATTTATATAGCATCACACAGCTGTCTTTCATTTATATAGACTTGATCACAATAGCTGTCCTTATTCATTTAGACTTGATCACATAGCCGTCTTCATTTATATGGACTTGATCACAAAGCCGTCCTCATTTATATGGACTTTATCACAAAGCCGTCCTCATTTATATGGACTTGATCACAAAGCCGTCCTCATTTATATGGACTTGATCACAAAGCCGTCCTCATTTATATGGACTTGATCACAAAGCCGTCCTCATTTATATGGACTTGATCACAAAGCCGTCCTTATTTATATAGACTCGATCACACAGCCCTCATTTATATCGACTTGATCACACAGCCGTCCTTATTTATATGGACTTGATCACACAGCCGTCCTATTTATATGGACTTGATCACACAGCCGTCCTATTTATATGGACTTGATCACACAGCCGTCCTATTTATATGGACTTGATCACACAGCCGTCCTATTTATATGGACTTGATCACACGGCCGTCCCCTTTTAGCTATCCACTATAGACTTTGTTTTTGTTATTCTAATCCGACTTCTAATGTCTAATGTATTTTGTACAATTTTCTTATGCTGTTCTTCTATCAATCTTAATTTGATTTTGATTTGAATGATTTTTTAAATTTATATGGACTTGATCACAAAGCCGTCCTCATTTATATGAACTTGATCACAAAGCCGTCCTCATTTATATGGACTTGATCACAAAGCCGTCCTTATTTATATAGACTCGATCACACAGCCCTCATTTATATCGACTTGATCACACAGCCGTCCTTATTTATATGGACTTGATCACACAGCCGTCCTATTTATATGGACTTGATCACACAGCCGTCCTATTTATATGGACTTGATCACACAGCCGTCCTATTTATATGGACTTGATCACACAGCCGTCCTATTTATATGGACTTGATCACACAGCCGTCCCCTTTTAGCTATCCACTATAGACTTTGTTTTTGTTATTCTAATCCGACTTCTAATGTCTAATGTATTTTGTACAATTTTCTTATGCTGTTCTTCTATCAATCTTAATTTGATTTTGATTTGAATGATTTTTTAAACTTAACATGCAACGTATATAGTTACATTGGTTAATAATGATCTATTCTATTACTTCTGCAAGACAATCAGTCAATGATGTGCATATTTGTAATTGGTGTAGCATATGCCATATTTCCATTGTAACTAGATAATGTTGGTGTTGACAATATTGGTGTTGACACTGTTGGTGTTTACGCTGTGAATATGCTTTAATACATGAATGAAATAAATAGACTTAGTCTCACAGCCGTTTCATTATGATATAGGTTATGTAGTTGTCCTGACTGACCAATACTCATAGCACAGTTACTTGTTATCATTATGTCCTCTGTACATTAAAAAATAATAAATATCAATTATTTATTGATTTCTTTCAATGTGAAGATCGTTTGTAGTTTTTTTTTAGTATTCAGCAACTTCTGGGGGCGACTGCAGGTACCCAGTGAAGTTAAAGCTTTAAGATTCATAAAATTTTAGAAGACTGGTTGCTTGAAATATGTTTTAATCTATTACGGACTTTTCATTCACCCGTTGTAATAGATCGATAGATAAATGATTGATAATTTAGGGTCCTCATTATCTATACTAATATTATAAAGCTGAAGAGTTTGTTTGTTTGTTTTGACGCGCTAATCTCGGGAACTACTGGTACGAATTGAGGAATTCTTACATTCTGTTTGGTTATAGGCTATATGTCATCGCGTTACTACCTAGAAGAGCGGAACAGTAACATAAATGTGAACAAATCGGGCAAATCCATAGATTATTGTAGATCTATTCCTAGTCATAAGACATTTAGTGGTCGTAATCACAATATTCTAATAACAAAAATTATTATTAATCATTCCTTTGACAGCTTATTCACATTTATAAAAGTGAACAGGACTACTTGATCGTAATAGTTTTCACAAATTCTATTTGGAAAGTTTTAGAGTAACACACCTTGCCATTCAATGCAATATTTACAATACTTGGATTAGTCATCCCTTGTTGTGTTGTGTTCATCTTGCAAGTATGTAATGTTGAACTCAAATCTGTCAATCAATTTGAAAAACTGAACTCTTCACAACCGAGCATTTGCGTGTATCGTAATTTCTACTACGTATTTCTATAACTGAAAACATTTATGTCTAACGACACGTATTACACTCATCTATTTCACAAAAATCCATATTCGCAAATGTAGCAAATTTTTGTTTTCTTGTCAGGGTAGGTACTTTAACATCTAACTATCGGTATCTACCGTGTACTAATCGTAGTTGGTACTCGTACTCGTATTGTAGTTATGTCAATATAACTACTTATTACATTTTTAAAGTTAGGAATGTCCATCAAAATCAGACAATGCTATCCATATTTGTATTAATTCTTATCCACATATATGATTGCATATTCAAGATTCTTTCAATACCTGTTGATTACATTTGGTATTATTGAAATCGGAACATTCCATTCAAAAGATGTTAGGAAATTAAGGATACGACATAGTTTGTTGGTCGCGATCATCGACATCTACGCGGGTGGAACCGCGGGCAACGGCTAGTAGTCAGATGCAAACTAAGAACTTAACGCTTGAGAAGTTGGTACCTAAGTACCTGGTTCACTTTTGGATGGATGGTTGTCAAATAACTATTTATATTGTTTAGATTAACATTCGTCGGTATGAAGTTTAAACGTACTTTGCTTAGCGAGTGTATGTAAACCTCGAAGCGTTTGACTAGTTTAAACTCGGAAGTGTGTTCAGAACAGAAGCAGATGATGGATCTGGATAATTTTCTATGCCCAACTCGGGTAATAAATATGTGAGAATAGGTTTTGTATGTATGTAGATTAACTTACAGCCGTAATTTCTAAATCTCTAGTATAAACTAGGTAGACCTCTCGTATTCGTAATTATCAGCCAACACTATTATTAATCGAAACAAATTTTACAAACAATGCGGATAGAGTTTTTAGAATGCAAATAGTAGTGAACTATACATTCCGTACCAGTAGCGTGTGCTGGGGCCTCCGTGATTCGTGATGCAAAGAAGTAGTATACTACGCAGCTCTGGAAGCGGGCTGCGAAGTACTGGCTGCATAGCAGCAGGTGGCAGCGGCTGGGCCATCCCGCCAGTTGTAGCAGGTCCTCGGCGCGGGCGGCGCTTGCTGCTGTCCCTTACTGCCAGGTCGATTTTGCTCCCAATGTTTTTGATGTGTAAATGTATAAAGAGATTATTATTATTCTACCTTCATAGAATTTTCAAAAGATGATAAAATCCTTGGATTTTTTTTCGTTTTATCATTTTCTCGTAGGCGGTCAACAAATAAGTGGAACGGGGAAATGCTTTTGTTAACCTATCTTTCCAATTAGTTCACGAGGTGCCGTAATCATCCAGATCGTTATGTTATTCCCGTGCTACGCCACGAAGACGAATTTGTATGGAAAAAATATTGTCACACTCACTAATTTCGTAGAGGCTCCTAGCTACTCGATTTTGTGTAACCAACCTTTTACATTTGTGCACAGAAAAGCAAAAGTTCAGGATCAAACTTAGGGATGATTTCAGCGTCCAAATGTGTGCCCTCTTTTTCTTAGTCGAACTAAAATGCTATGGTGGTTGGTACTCTGAGAAAAAAAAATTGCTTACATTTTCGTCTTCACTGGTCGTATTAGCTGAAGTCTCGCTGGATATTCATTTCCTCGAACTGCTGGAGTATGGTGGCATTCCTATTTTGTTCTATCCCACTTCTGAAGTGTAACGAAGAGGAATAGGCCGAGATTGGGCGAAGATGTATATTTGGAATAATAGGCAGCGTTAATACAGTTGTTTTTTATTCAGCGTCTTACAGCGAACTGAGAGCTTAAATGATTGTACATCGTGTTTTTATAACCGCGTACAATGATACCCACTCAAAAAAATATATGTCTCGATGCATCGTTATTCAATTTAGGACTTAATCAACTATTAATGACTAATCAGAAATTAACTTTTAAAACAATAATCTGAAATCTATATAACTTAATTAAATACTAATTATAAGGAATGCAGAATTAGACTGACGGTAATGTCACTACTTCCCCTAGTCTCTTCACGTTTATAACACTTCTCATCTCCCATGTGTCTCAAAGTTTTGAACACAAACATAAGTTTCCGTAACCTATTGTTTAGGGTCTCAATATGTTCTTGAAAGCTTAGTCTACCGTCAATTGTAACTCCCAGATACTTCACGCTTTGAGCTTTGCAGAGGCGAGTACAGGAACAGGTCCTGTTGTGAGGTGCTGGACATGTGTGAGCAATAATATTGTGATGTTGTAACTGTCTTGGAGTGTTTTGTTTAAGAGAAAAAAAATATTTGTTGTGTTTTACTTCTGTTAAGGGTAAGTAGATTGTCCTGCAGCCACTCAGACACAGCGTTAAATCCCGACTGAGCATACTCATATACTTTACTACACGTGTTAGCACTAAAAAGGAGGGCGGTATCATCCGCGAACGTGATGACTCTGCCTTTAGGGAGTGTGAGCGCACCCAGGTCGTTTATATATATCAGGAAGAGGGTAGGACCGAGTATACTGCCTTGAGGACAGCCGTAAGAGAGAGTGCGCTCTTCACTAACATATTCATCTATTTTAACTCTCTGGGTACGCCCACTCAGATAATCTTTGAGGAGATCTAGTGGAACTCCTTTAATTCCCAAATTTTCCATTTTTTGGCACAAGATGGGTACAGAGACCGTGTCAAGTGTCTAGGAAAATGCCCAGTACTTTCCGCCTGCTATCCAGGTTCGTAACAACGTAGTTAGTTAGATCATGAACTGCATCACCTGTTGATTTACCAGCTCGAAAACCGTATTGAGAGGCCGATAGGAGGTTGTTATTTTCAAAGAAACTAACCAGTCTTTTGTTCAGGATCCGTTCAAGCACTTTTGAGAGGGCAGAAAGGATTGCGATTGGTCTATAGTTATTGACACGGTCTCTCCCTCCAATCTTGTAGATAGGATGTACAACTGCCCTTTTAAAAGGTTCGGGGAATTTACCCGTGCACAATGAGAGGTTACATATATGCGTGAGTGGTGGTACAAGTGTAATTGAATGTTTCTTAAGCAGTCTGGTGGGTATTCTGTCCCATCCCACTGCACAGTCATCTCGAAGAGACATTAATAGATTAAAAACCTCTTGCTCATCTGTTGGCAACATTACCATGGACTGAGCTTTATTGTTGGTAACAAGCGGTTTCGTTACTACTGTCGGATGTTTTGCCATCTTTTCTGCTAGAGATTTGCCAACTTGCGTAAAGTAGGTGTTTACTGTGTTAACGGCCAGCTCTGGTGTTGCAAAGGAGGTTAATAAGTGAGTAGAAGTATTTTCTCTTTTTTTGGTTCGCCCTGATATATTATTAATGGCAGTCCATAACTGCTTAGAGTTGTGACCAGCCCTACCAATTTCGGACTTCTCATAGTCTATTTTTAATTTTTTTATTAGCTTATTGCAATAGTTCCTATACCTCGTGAAAGTAACCCTCAAAGTTATATTTCCAGGTGCCTGTTTGAGTTTTTTATTCAACCTGTCTCTGTGTCGGACACATCGCAGCAAACCAGGCGTTATCCACGGTTATTATATTTTTCCTATTTGGTACTGAGTAATAATGGTAATCATCTGTTCAGCCGCAGCATGAGGGTCATGGGTTTTATAGACGGCTCCAAAGTAAATTCGTTTGAGGTCCGCATCGAGCTGGTCGTAGTCTACCCGTGTTGTGGTTTTCCTCATCACTATTTTAGGTGTATTTTGCATTAAAAATAACAAGACAGTCTCGTGATCAGTTAGGGAAGAATGAGCCACAAAATTTTTCACGGACAGTTGTGTTTTTAGCATGAAGTGATCTAGACATGTGTCTTTTCGTGTCTTCAGTGTATGGGCAGGCAATAGCCATGGCAAGAAGGTTTAGGTAAATGTATTTTTATGCTGTATGGAAATGTTCACGGATATTGATGTTAATGTCATTACTGAAGTTCGAGATATTGGTTAGGATCTGGTCCAGTGAGCCCAGGAATTTAGTAACATCACTGTATGCAGGCGACCGATAGATCGCTAGAATTATAGTGTTATTATTGACTTGGATTTGAAGACAGTTGGCTTCTAGGATTGAGAGTTCCTGCACGGACACTTGAAGCTGCTCATTAACGTACACGATTACGCCCTCATTTTGCGTCAGATTTTTATTCGTATTAAATTTGCGATTGTAACCTGGTAAGTTAGGGATGCTACTAGTTTTAGGGAGCCAGCACTCAGTCAGTACAATAACGTCCCAATCTATCTTTGTTCTAACTAGTTGTGTAGAATTGTGTCATGTTGTTGTTATACTTCTTATATTTTTATTGACGCATTTTAGTGTTTGGTTCAAGTCAAAATTCGACGGCCGACTGTTGTCCAAGCTACAGTACGACGAATCCGATACCGAGACAATGTCGATATTGTTTAAATGATCCTGGATAGTATCGAATTTTAATGTAATAATATCCATTGTACAAGCTTATGTAAGTTTTACTGTGTTTTGCAACTGTCACACGATCAGAATGAGCATATACCACGCTCACAAGATCAATAACTGCTGCAGTACAAAATAAGTAATAGCATTTGCAAAACCGCCTGAATAAACCTCGATAGTTGATAGTAAGTATTCTCGTAAGAATGGTGATGTAGATGCCAATGAAGAGTATTTTTTGTATTCGAATTATTTTGTATAAGTGTGTGTCTGGGTCTGTCTGTGTAAGTAGATCATAAGGGGTAAGTGTCTGCACGTGAGTTATACATGTATTATTGGTGATATTAGTATATATGAAAGAAATACACATAAGCGCAAACCAAAAATAATAATCCTTCAGATGTAACATTGCATGCAACAAAACGTCAGGAGCTAGTCACTTTTTTCTTCGCAGCTTTATAATATCTTCTTCGGATTTTATGAGCTGACTGGGAGCCCCTTCTCTCTCTCTAACATATACCTTCCCATTAGCAGTCCAGCACTGTTGGTAGTCGCTACTCTTAATAAACTCGCGTGTGAGGTAGTAAAGGTGTTTAGTCATAGCCGTAAGTGCTTCAGTTATATATATTGGAAGCCTATTACAATTTTCTTTTATGTGGGTCGTGTTCAAACGGTTTTCTTTATTTTATTTGTTAAAGTTTTTGGCAGACATTAAAAACTGCTCCTTAAATGTTGATGAGGTTAATTCAACGATAACCGTTCCACATGATGATTTATTTCTTTTTAGGCGGTAGATATTTTTTATATCTGATGCACTTACTGGTTGGTTAATAATGTTGCTAAGTTTTACAAAAGTATCAGTTAAAGTGTCGCGGTTTTCCGGATTTGATGGAGGAATATTAGTTAATTCGAGTGATCCCGCTTTGATCTGCTTTTCCAAGTAGTTAACTTTATTTTCTAATATTTTTATAATTATTTTATTTCTGTTACAGTGTTCCTTTAGGCTGTTTATTTCCAATATTGCTTCATCATACTTTTCGGACAAAAACACTACAGTTTTTCGAATTTCATCATTTTGAGTTCTAATTTCGGCGTTTTGGGTACTAATCCTATTGTTTTGCAAGCGGATATCCTCAAGAGCTGATTGAAGGGTATCCATTTTATCACTTTGCTTGGTTTGTTTCATTACCAACTCAGCAAACATGTTCTTCATATCTTTCATCATAGTCTCCATGCGATCAAGTTCATCCTCACCTCGCTTTCTTTTTCTTTGTGCTTTAGTATTGTTCTTAGTAGCAGCAACGTTACATTCGTTACTACTACACGATGTTAAGTTCGGTTCGGAAGTGTGAAGTGGTGTGGACGAGGACTTGGGGGGTGTTGGTTTGATGCCACTGAGCATATTGGTTGGTATGTAACACCAGTTAGTAATATTATTATATTGTAGTTTAACAGTAGTAGGTAATATTATTACACTTTGAGAGTACCTATCCACTACAACAGCATCAGTAATCCAAAAACAGCACCTACAATTTAATGCGTTTCACTTAATAATATTCAACTATTTTACTCACTATGTTTAGAAAAGTTGAAACGAAGTTAAAGTTAAAGAAGTTTGAAACGCGCAGGAGTGCTTGACGGCTGCAGTGTTGATGTCTCGCATGTCACGCGGGATTCGTATCTTCTTCGTATTGTACCGACGATTGCCGAAATAGGTCGCCGCGCCGTGCTGTCTCGAGCGACAGCCGAGTGTGCGTCAGTGGATGTCCTTGATGCACCGATGTTTGCCGAACGAAGGCCGGTCGTTGAACTCGCTACGTGACCTTGCTATGTTTCGTTGTCAGTAGCACGATGAGTCATCCTCCTCCGCAAAATTTTTATACAAATTTTGGCAGTTTATTTATAAAAATCGTGATTACTTCTTGATTTCTTCACCGACAGGAAAACTAAGTTATGCACTGTGTAGCGTGCGTTATAGCGTATTACTATTTTCACATAAGAGCACGGTACAAGTACGTGTAGTTGCGCGCAAGCCGGGGAGGAAGTTATATCTCGTCCATCCGTATGTCACAACCACTTTTTTTCCGAAACTATAAGAACTATGCTGTTGAAACTTGGTGAGTAGATGTATTCAGTGAACCGCATTAAGATTTTCACACTAGAATAGAAAAATAATAGTAACTTTTGGGAGTTCCCCGTACTTAGAACTGAGACTCAAATTTTTTCTTTTCATCATACCGCGTCTGCCTGTGCGGTGTCTATGGATAGGTTTTCAAAAATGGTTTGAGGTTTCTAATATCATTTTATTCTAAACTGAATAGTTTGCGCGAGAGACACTTTCAAAGTGGTAAAATGTGTGTGTATGTGTGTCCCCTATAACTTCTAAAATTAGACAATGATAAAACTAAAAAAAAAAAATGATGTACATTACCATGTAAATTAAATTAAAAATTGGTTTGAAAGAGATCTAGTACGTATTTTTTTTTAAAAGTACTTACGCAAAAATGCAAAATGCAAAACTTATGCAAAAAACGGAACCTTCGTCATGTCTGTCTGTCCGTCCGTATGTCACAGCCACTTTTTTCCTAAACTATAAGATCTATGCTGTTGAAACTTGGTAAGTAGATGTATTCTGTGAACCGCATTAAGATTTTCATACAAAAATGGAAAAAAAAATTTGGGGTTTCTCCTACTTAGAACTGAAACTCAAAAATTCTTTTTTCATCGAACCCATACATGTGTGGTATCTGTGGATAGGTCGTCAAAAATGATATTGAGGTTTCAAATTTTTCTTTTCTAAACTGAATTTCTGTTAAGTTTGATTTGCTACTACTCTAACCCTTGTCGTATTACATTTGACCCTCGCAGATTACAATTAATAGTAGAATCTGTTCAGTTTGCGCGAGAGACACATCCAAATTGGTAAAATGTGTGTGTCCCCCCTTGTAACTTCTAAAATAAGAGAATGATAAAACTAAAAAAAATATATGATGTATATTCCCATGTAAACTTCCAACGACAATTGGTTTGAACGAGATCTAGTAAGTAGTTTTTTTTTAATACGTCATAAATCGTAAACCGCAATTTACGTTTAATTCAATCAACTGAAATATAAAAAATAAAAAAAAGACATTATTAATAATAATAATAGTTAATAGTAATAATAATAGATTATAATAATAAAGGCGTAGGGATGTGCTGAACCCATCGCCCACGGGCGGAACATCTAAGATGAGATAGTTGTTCCACCCGCGCAAGTAACCCGCACTATCTGAAAGTGTAAGGCACCGTGTTGACCGGCAGCATGGCCCAGGGTGCTTAAAGAACTGGGTCGCTAACGGTCCCCTCGGAGGTCCGGGCTCTGCCTACAGTGACCTTTGTACCCCAATTTCCAAAGCCCAAGATGAATTGCAATCAAATCCCAAGAAGACCAAGACCTGGATCGGCACAGTCACCTCGCCGGGCTGAACCCCCACGATCATCGCCACTGGGAGGCTTGGTGTCTACAGAACCCGCAAGGGTCCCGCAACAGGCACCCGCACCTGGTGGAGGGCGTCGCATGAGATGGTCAAAACCTCAGAATGCCAACATCTTGCGCGCCCACTTTGGGGCGATTTGGGTCTCCCTGGCAACTGGCAGTGTGGGAAGGCTAGCAAGATCGTGCTTCGTAACTTTCAAGCATTGGAGCCGTCATTGACCCACATCACGGATTAAAACTTGGCTGATCGAGTTCGATTTCTGCTGCGTGATAACATTTTTAGTGCAGACGAACTCGAACAACTAAGACTTGAGACTGTTCCAGCCCCTACACTTGCACCAGCTCAGGGACGGGTGTCTATCGCATCTATTCAGAACGATGTTGATACTGGGATGGACACCGCAATTCATCCTTTGGCTGCTGACGGAGGAGAGGAGGGAACAGTTTCCCAGGATTTAGAGCTGATTGGGAGGATTCTTGAGGAGGCGATTCTGGAAGTGCGTGAGTTGCCTCTTGAAGGAAGGCTTCGGATTCCCAGAATAGCTCTGAGCCACCAAATGTCGTTGAGGCCATTAACTCGATGCTGCTTCCATATCTGGAGAACAGCAGCAGTCTCGGCGATACGAATTAATTTCTGTTTGACGCCGCAATGGCAGTATGTCCGTTTTTCGGCGCTAAGCTACAACCAAATCGGCAGGTGGCAGCTGTTGATGCTCGGCGTGTGAGAGACGCTGAGCCTGCCTGGAAGCGCAGAATTGAGAATCGTATCGCTGTGGGTGCAAGAGCTCCCTAACTTCCTCACTACTGGGGTCAATCATTTGGTTCCTAAGTCGAAGCGTACCACGGACCCATCGCAATACCGACCGATAACGTGACTTCCTACCAGAACGGATTTCGACGAGGTAGTCGTGGAACCAAGGAACTTCTCCTAATCGACGCGGTAGTTAGCCAGCACGTCAAACGCAGCCGACGTAATTTCTCCGCTGCCTGGGTAGATTACAAGAAAGCATTTGAATCGGTCCCCCATGCATGGCTGAAAAGGGTCCTCGAGCTGTATAAAATTGATCATACAGTTCGAGACTTCCTCGGTGCATGTATGGACCAATGAAGCACAATGCTTAGTCTTTCTGCGGTGCGACTGTCGGATGCGGAAGACCGGATAAAGGTGAAGCGGGGTATCTTTCAGGGTGACTGTCTGAGTCCACTGTGATTTTGTCCGTCCTTAAATCCTCTAAGCACATTGCTGGATGAGTCAGGGATAGGCTTTCAACTTCGGAGAGGGGGCCCAAAGGTGTCTCACCTGTTATACATGGACGACCTCAAGTTGTTTGCTCCAAACGCTGCAGGTCTGATGCGGTTGCTAGATTGCGCCATGGAGCTTGGAGTGGACAAGTGTGCGGTTCTTCATGTGGAGCGAGGGAGAATTATCTCATCGGATCGTATACCAGTGTCCGGTGGGGTGAGCCTTCGTTCACTCTCCGAGGGTGAAACATACCAGTACCTGGGCATGTCGCAGAATGTGGGTGTCGACGCAACGGACATCAAACAGGCCGCATGCGACAAGTTTTGGGAACGCCTGGTAAAAGTGTGTAACAGCGGCGTGAACAAGACACGGGCGTTTAACGGGTGAGTGATGCCCGTCCTGTTGTACACCTTCGGCGTCGACAAGTGGTCTGAGATAGAACTGGACGCCCTGGATAGAAGAGTCCGCACAACTATCACCCTCCATAGAATGCTCCACCCGAAGTCTTCGGTTATGAGATTGTACATTCCGCGAAAGTACGGAGACCAGGACCTTCTCAGTGCCAAGGCTATGCACAATCGCGAGGTATGCAGTCTCAGGTAATAACCTATCGAAGACGGAAACTGAGATGCATAGAGAGGTCACTGAATGCGATAAGGGACTAACCCCGCTAGCCCTGGCTAACACAGAGTGGCGTGCACCAGCAGTAACTTAGTACATTTTTTTTTCGTGCGGAAATCCCTTCGGATACCCCCCCGCCGGCCAGCGGGGGCGGTTATGTCGGGCTTGAACTGACTAAAACCGCACGCCGTCTCGGGTCTGCAGACGCCGCGGTACCCTGAGTACTTAGTACCTCTGAGCGTGAGGTTGTATGGAAGGGTAAAGAGCAGCACGGACGCTTCTTTAAGGCTTTACATGAATCTCACGTGGACTGAGAGGCCTCCGTGCACAGGCTGCGCTTTGGTGACCTCTTTGGGGAAAGCGAAGGTTTTGTCTTTGTGATACAAGATCAGTGGGCCTACCGCCCAAGTGTCGTCGATATCACAGCCGTCGAAAATCACAGCCGTCGAAATGTTGCGTTGGTCAAGGTCGACGGCTATTTTGTACCGCCCCATTTATAATCAATGTCGGCGCGGCGTAAGAATGAATGAAACGCTGTTTTTGACAGTTAAATAGCTGCCGCCTAAAAAAATTCACATTGACGGCGTTGCTTTGAAGTGTCATTTCATTACGACACCTCATGAGCTGTCGTTTTGAATATTTTTTTCCTTTCCGACGGTTGATTACGATGCCGATTGCACCTAAAACTGGGCTACTATAGCTTTTATGGGTGCGACTGCCGACGAGTGGGTTCTGCCGTCCTATTGCACCTAACGCTGGGCTAATATGACCTTTATGGGGGCGACTGCAGACGAGTGGGTTCTGCCCTCCTATTGCACCTAACACTGGGCTACTATGGCTTTTATGGGGGCGACTGCAGACGAGTGGGTTCTGCCCTCCTATTGCACCTAACACTGGGCTACTATGGCTTTTATGGGGGCGACTGGGTTCTGCCCTGCTATTGTACCTAACACTGGGCTACTATGGCTTTTATGCGGCGACTGGGTTCTGCCCTCCTATTGCACCTAACACTGGGCTACTATGGCTTTTATGGGGGCGACTGGGTTCTGCCCTCCTATTGCACCTAACACTGGGCTACTATGGCTTTTATGGGGGCGACTGGGTTCTGCCCTCCTATTGTACCTAACACTGGGCTAACGCTGGGCTGGGTAAAGATTAAAGAGTGTTTTAATTAGTCGCGGGCAGAACCCAGTCGCCCCCATAAAAGCCATAGTAGCCCAGTGTTAGGTGCAATAGGATGGCAGGACCCAGTCACCCCCATAAAAGCCATAGTAGCCCAGTGTTAGATGCAATAGGAGAGCACAACCCAGTCGCCCCCATAAAAGCCATAGTAATTCGCTCAAAGAGCTTGCACACCTCGTCGAGCAACACGATCGGCCGGTAACCGGATGGCTGATCCGCCGGCCACCCCGCCTTTCGGATAAGGACCAGTTCCCCGTCTTCCACGCCTTTGGAAACTGGCCCCTTTCGAGGCATGCGCTAAAGAGCGCCACCAGCCGAGGCCCTAGTTCCTCAAGGGCCAGGACCCATGCTCGGCCTGGAATGCCGTCGGGTCCGGGGGCAGTGCATTTCCAAGCTTTAAGCCGGAGCACTGCTACCCCCAGTTCACTCTCCCTGATTTTGGGCACATCGCTCTCGCTATTATCACCGTCAGACGCCTGAGGCGGAGCCATACGCGGAGGGACATGCTCCTCCGCTCTCGCAGGGAACAGGGAGCCCAGGAGGCTCTGAGTCAGTAGGGGCGCCCTTGGGCGCATTTTGCCCCTAACCGCAAGGTAAGGGCGCCCCCATGGATTCTGCTCCAGAGACTCCAGCAGGTCTTCGCGGGCCCGCCATCTGGCCTGCTTTATGGCTTCCTGGAGGGTCCTCTTGGACCCCTAGTACACTTCATACAGTTCCGCCTCTCGGGCTGCCGCATCGTCTGGGCGGCGACGCCTCCGGCGAAACCTGGTGTACTGGCGGCGAGCGGTCATGCACGCTGCTCGCAGCTGTGCGATCTCCGCTGACCACCAGTACACCTGTTTCTTTGCCGGGCCGGGCTTAACCCTAGGCATCGCCGCATCGCAGATATGCGACATGGCTCTCCTGAACCATTCCGCCTCTGCGTGCCTCGCCGGGGTTATCTCGCCACCTCTCCATTACTCTAGGGTGACGCCTGATATAGCTGGATCTACAATAATAATAATAATGTTTATTTATTTCTCTCACAAGGTACAACGGTTACAATCCAACATTTGTGTGTTACTTTTTTTATTAGCGAGAGCTGGAGTCTGTACTAGGTGCAAAACCTGAATTACAGATCTCCAGGCCCCCAATTTTGTTACAGGTACATTTGTGCTATAATTCCTGATAAACAAATTAAATTAGTAACTTTGTAGGTACTTTTAGAAAATAAACAAATAATCTCAAGTGTTAAATGTGACTTTGAATATAAATGTGTGAGTAAAGATGTGCGCTTAGTGTAGGTAATGTGTTTGTGTGTGTGTTCTGCATGTAAGAAAAAGAGTGCTGCAAGTTAATATTAAAACCATTAAGAGACTATGTGCGCAATTCTGAGTGAATAGTATGGTGTACGTGTTGTGTGGTATAAGTTGCGAGAGTTGGGAGTTTATGCTTTTTAGGGTCTGTCTGTATGTCCGTCCGTATGTCACAGCCACTTTTTTCCGAAACTATAAGAACTATGCTGTTGAAACTTGGTAAGTAGATGTACTCTGTGAACCGCATTAAGATTTTCACACAAAAATAGAAAAAAAAACAATAAATTTTGGGGGCTCCCCATACTTAGATGTGAAACCCCCCAATTTTTTTTTTTTTCAAACCCATTCGTATAGGTCTATCCATGGATAGGTCTTCAAAAATTATATTGAGGTTTCTAATATCAATTTTCTCTAAACGGAATAGTTTGCGCGAGAGACACTTACAAAGTGGTAAAATGTGTGTGCCTGTAACTTCTAAACTAAGAGAATTATAAAACTAAAAAATATATATGATGTACATTACCTTGTAAACTTCCACCGAAAATAGGTTTGAACGAGATCTAGTAAGTAGTTTTTTTTAATACGTCATAAATCGTAAACCGCAATTTACCTTTCATTTAATCAACTCAAATATAAAATTTGAAAAACAAGCATTATTATGTTACTTGCTGCTACGGAACCCTTCATGGGCGAGTCCGACTCGCACTTGGCCGCTTTATGATATTGTTTGTATGAAGTTTTCCGTTTGATCATAGCTCATCTCCAAAAGCCAGTTAGTGATAGTTATTTTGCATTTGTGCGTAGTCATTGGATATATATATATTGTTACGTGCGCGGGGTACAAATTAAATGCCGTTTACACAACAAAGAGGTTTATTCGCTCACCACAAACTAGACAACTAAATACTAGCACACACAGTACTCTTCAACAGCTTAAGTCACAGGTATAACTCTCTTGGTTCACTTCGGTAAGATGTGTTCGCTTTCACTTTCGAAAATAAACTGACTCGTGTCGATCGCCGGGCGCCCTTTTATAGCTCTTAATAAAGAGGGTAGAATATTCCGGAATCATCTAGAGATTTAGAGACGTAGGTATTTACTGGAGCGTTCGAGAAAACAAATAGGTACCTACACAGTCATGCCGACGATAGAGGTGAACGCCCTTGTTATCGCGATTTGTAGGTAAGTAGGTATAGGTATTTAAAGGGCTTGTGATTTTGTATTGACTTTTCTGGATTTTTTTTCACTGTTCGGTGGAGAACTTCGACACTAACAATGCGTTTTAATTTCCAGAAGATTCGATCAGTAGTTTTCGAGATATCGACGATCGTTGTAACCATATAAATATATATTATATAGATCTGGAAGCGAGAGCCCTTGTGTTACTGTACCAGTGGCGCAAGGAGGCGCTGGAGCGGGGCCATAGGCCGGAGCGCCGTGAGATCAGGGCTCAGCGGTCCCAGCTCCGCCGGAAACTCATGGAGACATTGAGGGTGTGACTTAAGAATGCAAGGTGGGGGGAATCCACCATTGCGGCGGTGAGACCGATCATGAAGGAGTGGTTGGAGAGGGACCATGGGGAGGAATATTTATAGTTTTATTTATTTTATTATATAGGTAATTGCTAAGAAAATGAAAGTTTCGCTGTGCAAGGCTGGTAGTGACCAACTTAGGTGGGAGTATAGCGTGTTTGCGTCTGACTGCATTAATTTTGTCCTGCTCGTAGTGAATCTGTGCGTGAGTCGTTATAATGACACTGCGGACGAACAGAGCTCGGACTGATAGGATGCCACAGGTTCTATAGAGGTCGGCAGTGGGGAACCGTTAAGGGAGTTTTCATCCTAACTTTAGGAGTGCCCTCTCTGCTCGCTCTAGTCTCAGGAAATGAGTTTTGGTGGAGCCACCCCTTGCAACTATGCAGTATTGAGTGAGCGATTGACAAAGAGCTAAGTACACCATCTTAATACGTTTATATCAGCAACATGGCGTAAGTTTGAGAAGACATATATCATCTTTCTCAATCTAGAGGTGAGTGTATCGATATGGGTGTGGTATGAGAGAGTGGAGTCAAGTTCAACACCCAGGTATTTAATAAATGTTGTACTTTTAAAAGAGCCGGACAATTGCAAATTCTCTTTGAATGTAAATTGCAAAAGGGGGCTGTCAAATGCTGAAAGGAGGCCGGACATCTTCGAGCCGAAGAACGTCACGTATTTCGTTTTCTAAACATTAAGGGTCAAACGATTTAGGGCTAGCCAATTAGACACCGTATCATTATTATGTTACTTGGTGCTTCGGAACCCTTCATGGGCGAGTCCGGCTCGCACTTGGCCGCTCTTGTTATTGCTAAACTCTTAAGGATTATAGCACGATGTTATATAGCCTAAAACCTTTTCAAGAACTAGGCTCCAAATTGAAAAAAAAAAAATTAAATCACCCTTGTAGTTTCAGAGATAAGCGTGTGCAAGCGAACAAACTTGCACCAATGAAATTACTCGACTGGCGAAGTACCTCTCTCTCACTTTATTTCGAGTTTAACTAACAGTATGCTGCATTTCATATGGTGCTAAGGTCCTCCTTTTTTGAGTGTTTGAAAACTACATTAGAAGTACGGAAAAATTAAAGTGTAACCTATTAAGATGTCAAGTCCTTATCATGTTTAAAAAGTAAATGTTTCAAACCATTAAAGAACTTAAGGGTTAATCACAAAGCAAAAGAAGAGCCCCTCGACATAGGGACCCTCATCAAGTGGCCCATTCTGGGCTTCGACTATCACTTTGATTTGCTCTTGAATATCCACTGCTAATTTTTCTGAAATCTTACCCAAGCCATATTTACTACAGGCATTTCTATTAGGATTGTTGTTGCGTATTCACTTGATATTTATGAAGTTTAAGTTTTAGAAATTTAATTTATCGCGTTATAGTATAAATGCTGAAACTTATTGTGCCGAAGTATCCAGTATACAAAATAGCTGCCCAAAAACGTGACACTATTAGAAATCATGACATCAATTCAATTTACATCGTATATTCTACCTTACACACGTGACATCATTCTGCATCGGATAGTAAACATGCAATGAAATGAGAAATATGAAATATGCAATGAAATGAGTAAATGCCTATCAAATGGATGATGTGATTTCTAATAAAGCCCAGTAGCAAAATATCTAAAATCGCACTCTATACTTTAAAGTTTTAGGGTAGCTACTTTATACACTTGTTATGTACCAAAGTAACGATGGTTCGAAGTTTATACTAGCCAAATATTATTACATGCAGGTGTACTTACGCACAATAATTTTAACCTTTATGCTATGACGTAGGTCTGGGCTTTGCCAGGTCTTAATCTACTTAGGTACTCATTAAGGAGGCGGCGATGCGAGCTCGGTAGATTCTTGTAGGCACTGACGCTTTCAGCACCCCGAAGCATGAATGACAGGCTGCCTCCTTCTGACCCACCCGCAAGCCAGATTTGAAAAGTTTGCGATGCTCTGTGAATTCTATCTCATTCTAGCCAATAAAGGTCAGCTGGCCGCCGCGATAGGAGCCACAATATCTTAGGAATCAGTTCCTATGTATAGACATGCACATTCAGCTCGCTCTTATTACTAATAATTTAATTTTATACTTTTTGAAATTGTGTATAAATTGCGACATTTCAACACCTACCACTAGAAGAAATAACAAACAATGTTTTGTGAGCCTGAGTATGCGGATATTATGATATATACCATAGAAAAGGTTAATATTTGGTGACCCGAATAGCGCAAGCATAGGAATCCCCGCTTGTTGTGAGGATTGTGCGCTCAATTTATACGCATATAAATCTTTGACTATGAAATTTTTTTACCTTTGCTAATAAAAATGTAGGAACGGGCCGGAGCGAGGAAGTAAAAGAATGTGATTAAAAACGCTATTAAATAAACACCATACGAAACGAATATTTCCTTGGGGAGTTCAGATCTTCTTCTTTGTTTTCTCAATGTGCTGCTCATGTCGATACCGCGCCACTGAAAATCCAGTTCTTAGTTCGCCTGCCCGTTGCTAAGATGGAAGGTATTATATTTATATTGTAAATATTTATCTTTCTTTTAGTATGAAGACGTTGTTGAGTCGGCAGGCTAGCCCGGATTCTACCGCGAAAGGTGGTGGGGTCATTGGTGTGAAAGTGGAACGGCCACCTTTTAAATAAAATGGATTTACATTCGCACCAACGAGGAGTTTAGTCTGTTGATGCCCAGGGTACACCGTAGTAGTGGCAGTAAGACCCATCATGCTTTTGCTCACAGTGATGGTGCCAAGAGCGAGCGCGAGCGCGTGGGCTAGCAGAACCCTGTAGTCCGGGGACAAGACGGGGATACCGTAACTGGAGATGGCCCTGGGTCAATCGGAGAGCGAGGGAAATGAAAAAGGCAAAAAAGGCCAAAAAAGCCGCCAAAAAGGCGGCCAAGAAGGCGGCCAAAGCCGCTGCGGCGAAGGCGTCGAAGAGGCTCCGCGCCCCACGCTCCACTGCCGTCGTCCTGACGGTGAGGACGGAGAGGGTGGAGAAGGGCGTGGGGTACGCCCAGGTACTGAGGCAGGCGAAGGCCTCCGTGGACCTCAAGGCCCCTTCGAGATTGAGGGTGGGCTCCGGTGCAAGACGACTCGCACCGGAGCTCGCCTCCTCGAGGTCTCCGGCGCCACCAGCGGCCCAAAGCAGATGCCTCTTGCCCTAGCGGCCAAGCTGAGGGAGTCGCTGGACGCGGAAGCCTCACGCGTCACCAGACCCAATAAATCGTCGTGGAGGCGGGCGGCTGCCCCCGGGTTCAGGTGAGAGCTGGAGAAATCCGCTTCAGCTCCACCGGTCACGGCACGGCAGTCGTCAACTGCCCCGTCGCAGCGGCGCAGAAGATTGCGGACGAACGGAGCCTCCTCGTTGGGGGCTTTCTTAAGGCGCAGGTGCAACTCCTGCAGCCCCGCGAGGCCAGGTGCTTTAGGTGCCTGGCCGTGGGAGTGCAGTGCACAGCGGGAGACACCGTGGGGGCCCGGTGCTTCCGCTGTAGTCAGCCCGGGCACAAGGCCAGCACATGCGATGCTCCGTCGAGCTGCTACAAATGCGTAGCGGAGGGCAAAGCGGTGGAGCACCGGGCAGACAGCCGATCCTGCGCCGCCTCGAGGCCAAAGCCCCGTTCGTCCGCAACGGGTAGTGGGGGTGCCGCTCAGGAGCGGCCACATTCCCGGCGGGATGCGGAGATGGACGTCCATTAATGGACACACCAATCCGCATCCTGCAGGTGAACATAAACCACTGCACCGGTGCTCAGGATCTTCTGTACCAGAGCATCGTGGATCGGTCTATCAATGTGGTTGTGGTCGCAGAGCCGTACTGGGTCCACCCCGGAAGCCCGGTGGATCTGGACGGCGTAGCGACCTTCTTCGGGGGTTCCGCCGCGGACACCTCGCGCCTTGCAGTCATTGCAAGGGGCCGAGGCTGTGTCGCGGCGAACTATGAGGGTTTGGCTGTCGTGGCCGTCTACTTCTCGCCAAGCCTTGACCGTTTATTCGGTTTAAGTCACATTCTGTTTAAGACAGATTCTGCTTACGACTGATTCTGTTGACGACAGATTCGCTTTAAGACAGAATTTGTACCTTCGAGTAGAAAATTATTATCTGTGCATATCAATTATAAATTATAAATAAAAACTTTATTATATTATTATAATTTTTTTATCATCAATTTACAGAACACGTGCCATTATAGTAATTTTAATCATATCGCTTAAAGTAACCTCTTTTGGTTTATCTAATAAGACTGGGCCACTTGTGGTTGAAGTATACCTACCTATCATAATGACAAGTTTAATAAATAAATAGTTAAAAAAAACTAAAAAATACGCTTTTTATAGAAAACCGAACTAAAAAAATAGAAAATAAGTTTAAATAAATTTAAATTAAGAATAGTGTTAAAAAAATAAAGTAAATATTTTATTATTATAGAGTGATTATCATTTTGATAATATCTTAAAAAGCACCCACGCTTTTTTACAAATAAAATACATTTTTAATAAATAATTTTATCAAATTAGTGTATTGTCATCGGTCCGCGATAAATCCACAAAGTTTGAACGAAATCTGGCCGTTTAAAGTGGGTCAAAATCGTGCCCAAAGGAGTCGGTTACAAACAAACATACAGGTGAAGCTAATAAAAAGCGTATAAAAAGGAATTGTGTCATTAAACATTTCCTTATTGCACTTAACACTTCGGTTAAGTGCAATAGGACTGGGCAGAACCCAGTCGCCCCATAAAAGCCATAGTAGCCCAGTGTTAGGTGCAATAGGAGGGCAGAACCCAGTCGCCCCCATAAAAGCCATAGTCGCCCAGTGTTAGGTACAATAGGAGGGCAGAACCCACTCGTCGGCAGTCGCCCCATAAAAGCCATAGTAGCCCAGTGTTAGGTACAATAGGAGGGCAGAACCGAGTCACCCCCATAAAAGCCATAGTAGCCCAGTGTTAGGTGCAATAGGAGGGCAGAACCCACTCGTCGGCAGTCGCCCTCATAAAAGCCATAGTAGCCCAGTGTTAAGTGCAAATGGACGGCAGAACCCACTCGTCGGCAGTCGCACCCATAAAAGCCATAGTAGCCCAGTGTTAGGTGCAATCGGCATCGTAATCAACCGTTGGAAAAGAAAATAATATTCAAAACGACAGCTCATGAGGTGCCGTAATGAAATGAAACTTCAAAGCGACGCCGTCGATTTGAATTTTTTTAGGCGGCAGCTATTTAACTGTCAAAAACAGCATTTCATTCATTTTTACGCCGCGCTGGCATCGATTATCAATGGGGCGGTACAAAATGGCCGTCGACCTTGACCAACGCAACATTTCGACGGCTGTGATATCGACGACACTTGGGCGGTAGGCCCACTGCTCTCCTACATGCTGGATATCGGTACAATTTTATAATAACGAATATTAATGGTAATCATACAAATTGGAGATGTTTTGCTAGAAATGAATGCAGTACTTCTATTTCATTGAATAAGCACGTTGTATCCAATCTTTTTATTCTTTATAAAAAATATTATAATATTTTGTACTTCCGCGTCCAGGGTTGGCGCGTGGTGGAGGAGGAGGAGACGTCATCGGACTACAGGTACATTCGGTTCAACGTCTCCCCTCCACCTAACCTACCGCCGACTATAGCGAACCTCCCGGATCCACGTTGGGCGCTCAGACGCCTGGATCGGGAGGCTCTCCTGGTGGCATCTATTGTGCAGGCTTGGATTCCGTCACCGGCCAGGCCTGCCGATGTCGATGCAGAGGCCGAATGGTTCAGGAGAGCCATGTCGCATATCTGCGATTCGGCGATGCCTAGGGTTAAGCCCGGCCCGGCAAAGAAACAGGTGTACTGGTGGTCAGCGGAGATCGCACATCTGCGAGCAGCGTGCGTGACCGCTCGCCGCCAGTACACCAGGTTTCGCCGGAAGCGTCGCCGCCCAGACGATGCGGCAGCTCAAGAGGCGGAGCTATATGAGGCGTACTAGGGGGCCAAGAGGACCCTCCAGGTAGCCATTAAGCAGGCCAAACGGCGGGCCCGCGAAGAGCTGTTGGAGTCTCTGGAGCAGAACCCATGGGGGCGCCCTTACCTTGCGGTCAGGGGCAAAATCCGCCCAAGGGCGCCCCTACTGACCCAGAGCCTCCAGCCGGAGCGGCTGGAGGGGATACTGGGCTCCTTGTTCCCAGCGGAGGAGCATGTTCCTCCGCATATGGCTCCGCCTCAGGCGCCTGACGCTGATAATAGCGAGAGCGATGTGCCCGAAGTCAGGGAGATTGAACTGGGGGTAGCAGTGCTCCGGCTTAAAGCCCGGAAATGCACTGCCCTCGGACCCGACGGCATTCCAGACCGAGCATGGGTCCTGGCCCTTGAGGAACTAGGGCCTCGACTGGTGGCGCTCTTTAGCGCATGCCTCGAAACGGGCCAGTTTCCAAAGGCGTGGAAGACGGGGAATCTGGTCCTTATCCGGAAGGCGGGGCGGCCGGTGGATCAGCCATCCGGTTACCGGCCGATCGTGTTGCTCGACGAGGTGTGCAAGCTCTTTGAGCGGATTATTGCAGAGCGTCTCGTCGAGCATCTCACGAACGTGGGGCCAGATCTGGCGGACAACCAGTTCGGTTTCCGCCGCTCCACCGTGGAAGCGACCATGCGCCTTAGGCGCCTGGCGGAGGAAGTAATCTCGCGGGGTGGGGTGGTGGTGGCGGTGTCTCTCGACATCGCCAACGCCTTCAACACCCTACCCTGGAGCTGCGTTAGGGCGGCGCTCGCATATCACGGAGTGCCTCCTTACCTCCGCCGCATTGTCGAGGCATACCTATCCGAGAGGGCCATAGTTTACCCGAGCTGGCTAGGGCCAGGGCAGCGAGAAGTGTCGTGCGGTGTTCCGCAGGGGTCGGTCCTAGGGCCACTCCTGTGGAACATCGGATACGACTGGGTGCTGCGCGGTACGTTGCTCGAGGGTGTCAGCATAGTGTGCTATGCTGACGACACCCTCGTTATGGCGCGGGGAGCAACGTACCGAAGCGCGGCACTGAAGGCCACGGCAGGGGTTGCTCAAGTCGTGGGTCGAATACGGCGGCTGGGACTCGAAGTGGCTCTCCACAAATCCGAGGCTATGTGTTTTCACTGGCCTCGGAGGGGGCTACCTGCGGGAACCAGCATAACCGAAGGGGGCGTAAGCATCGGCATCGAGCCCACGATGAAGTACCTTGGGCTCGTACTCGATAGCCGATGGGACTTCGGACCTCATCTCCGAAGTCTGGTCCCGAAACTGAGGGGGGCTGCGGCCGCGCTATCGCGGCTGATGCCCAACGTTAAGGGACCCCACGCCCCCACTAGGAGACTGTACCTGGGGATCGTGCGAAGCATGGCCCTATACGGGGCCCCCGTATGGGCGGAGACTCTGGCGGCCCGCAACGTGGCTGTTCTAAACAGCCCGTTAAAGGCGATGGCCCTCAGAGTCATCAGAGGGTATCGCACGATCTCCGTCGAGGCGGCATGTCTCCTAGCCGGGGCCCCTCCATGGGACCTGGAAGTGAGAGCCCTTGCGCTGCTGTACCAGTGGCGCAAGGAGGCGCTGGAGCGGGGCCATAGGCCGGAGCCCCGAGAAATCAGGGCTCAGCGGTCCTTGCTCCGCCAGGAACTCATGGAGACATGGAGGGTGCGACTTGAGCACCCAAGGTGGGGGGAATCCACCATTGCGGCGGTGAGACCGATCATGAAGGAGTGGTTGGAGAGGGACCATGGGGACCTCTCCTACCGGATGTCCCAGGTGGTTACCGGACACGGGTGTTTCAGTAAGTATCTGTGGCGCATCCACCGGGAGATAACGCCGCAGTGCCAGCACTGCGAGGGTCCTGGCGAAGACACGGCGCTCCACACGTTGGTGGAGTGCCCTGCGTGGGCAAGTCAACGCCGGGATCTCGTTGCGGTCCTGGGCGTGGACGTTCTCTCGTTGGAGACCATGGTGAGGGCCGTGGTCTCCGACGGGAGCAAGTGGCACGCCGCCACCTCTTTCTGCGAGCAAGATATGCGCGCGAAAGAGACGGCGGAGAGGGAGCGGGAGAGAACCCTGCCCCCCGAGTTTCGCAGTCTGCGGCGAGGACGCCGCAGACTGATCTACGCCCGGGACTACCGACCTCCATGATCGGGGCCTGAGGACGGCAGTTGGCTGACTCGCCGTCCTTACAGAAGCAGGCCGTGGCGGAGGCGTGTCGTGTGTGCCGCCCTACACACGCCTGCCAACTCACCGAAGCGGGATAAAACCCGACCCCACGAGGCGAGGCCGCGGTGGCGGCCAAGGTCCGCCGGCAACACTGGGGTTATCCTTTCGAGGGCTTACCCGGGCTGCCCGGCAACGGACACCGTGCGGTTTTAGACGAGACACGACATAACCACCCCCGCTGTCCAGCGGGGGGTATCCGAAGGGATTTCCGCACGTAAAAAAAAAAAAAAAGGCGATCACTGCGATCCTATTTTCTTTAACACCCGATTCCATATTGTAATTTGATAATGAACACGAAAAAATATGTGAAATGGCCCGAAATCGAAAGAAGTTTTTGAAATAATAGTTATAAACTAGACCAGAATAGACTAGACTAGTTATAAACTCATAAAAACAAACGTGCAAAACGGAGATTGGCACGTTTGACATTTAGAGAAAGAACATTGAAAGGGAAAAGATTTGGATTATTATACGGTTTAGACGATGACAAAGGACAAAGACAATCGTGTTTATGATAAATAATAGTTTGGATTGATTTTACTCTGCTGGCTGCGCCTATCACATGCATAAAGGTAAAGTTGGTAATAAACCAGGCAGAAATATAAGAAAGTGTGGTTTGATGTTGCAGAAAACTATCCAATGATAACGAAATTACCTGATGGAATCTGGAAAAGAACATTGTGGAAATTAAGTGCCGTGTAGGTGTAATCTTTACAGAGTCATTTATTAATAATTGATTTTTTTTTCGATATGTAATCTTAAAAATGGGCTCTCAACTATTTAAACATTTTACGCAGATGCAGATATAAATGTTTTTCACTAGAAAAAAAAAGAATGTTTGTTGTGTAGCGGAATGTAGATACGATAGAAATAAAAATGTTCAAATTATAAGTGTCAAATATGATAAACAGTATGTAAGACTTTCTTAAAGTATAAACTAATATGTGGAAAATCAATGTGTATCCATATTTATACCAAAATACCCGGTAGGTAAATAAAACATTGAAAATTATTTCATAGTTTTATTTTATAAATGAATCATAACATAAACATAACATAACATAACTTCACGCCTGTATCCCCGAAGGGGTAGGCAGAGGTGTACTACACACCCTTGATTCGCCAGTTATGTAATCCTATAAGTTGATTAATCCACAAATCATCCAATAGTCTAAATAAATTAGTATTAACACGAATGAAACGTCGAATGACTCTCTCAATATTCATTCTTAAATTTGGAATTTGTTTTGTAGCTTCTGTAGTTCACTAGTTTAGTCCCAGGAACAACACGTAGTGGGTGTAAGAGCTGCACTCAACGTTTATGCAAATTTATTTCTACATCTTTAAACCCTCTATCTGCCGTGACATACATTCCTGGTTGCAAATAGTTAATGAAGTCACAGTTTTCGAATAAACCTGTGTCTGTGATGCTCCCTCCTAATTCTAGTATTATAAGTTACTAGGCCATTTGGAGTGCAAAACACGATGTACTTCATTGTGTTAGCTTTCTTGTACTCAGACCAAGTAATAGCTTGATTAACAGCTTTTGAAGGCTTATGTAGGTAGGTAGGTAGTTTAGAAGTGGAGGTGTCCACTTCTAAACTACCTAATATGCAGGTGACTTAATGAGACTTATGCCGGAAAGCCATTGGTAAATTTTTTTATATCATTTTCTTATCCAGGTTTACAATAAATGGACGCATTACACTAGCCAATATAGGCACATTTTTAGAAAATATTTTGCTCATATACGTTGGGGTGATAGAGAAATCATCAGCAAGTTCATAAAATGAACTATTGGATCTTATTTTTTTAACAGAGCAAATATGGAATACCCACATTTTCATGAATTAATTCTATTACAAAAAACTGCCTTTAGGAACACCAATGTAGAGCCGTTGGTTTTCATAATTGTATTTCAATCAATCAATTAGCCTATTGCAGTCCACTGCTGTACATAGGCCTCTCCCATTTTACGCCATAGCACCCGATCCTCCGCCTTGCGCATCCAGTCTATCCCAGTTATCTTTTTCAGGTCGTCCGTCCATCTTGCTGGGGGACGTCCTACCTTCCGTCCGTCCTTTACCGATTCGTGGTCTCCACTCTAGGACTCGTTTGCTCCATCGGCCATTGGTCCTTCAGCAGATGCCACTACAGCTTGCTTATTCTGCGAGCTATGTCGGTGAGTTTAGTTCTTTGTCGGATGGCCTCATTTCGAATTTTATCCTTCAAAGAAACCCCAAGCATAGCTCGCTCCATAGCCCGCTGCACAATTTTTAAGTCGTGGACTAGCCTCACTGTCAATGTCCACGTTTCGGCACCGTAAGTCATGACAGGTAGGACGCACTGGTCGAACACCTTTGTTTTTAGGCATTGTGGTAAAGGGAGAAAACCTGACGCAGTTTGCCAAATGCTGCCCAACCTAACTGGATCCTTTTGGTGATTTCTTTCTCGAAGTTGTTTCTACCGAGCTGGATAACCTGCCCAAGGTAGGTATACTGTTGAACAACTTCGAGTGTCGACCCTTCGACGGCAATCGATCTCGGCGTAATATGTTCGTTGAACATAACCTTGGATTTGTTAAAGTTCACACCAAGACCGACGCGTGATGTGATATTAATGATGTCTTGAGCTTCTTTTTCTTATCATCTTCGATGAACTCACTGCAGTCTGAAGCAGAGCATACCGCTGCGTCGTCAGTTCCTTTTTCTTGGAACTCAGCTGGACACGCTACCGCATATCTAGATCTCTATGCTCATTTGTTGGAAAAATAACTATTAAACTTTTATAGTACCGTTAGTTTAGTAATATAGACATCAATTACCTATATTATACTTTCAAAACAACAAGCTTTGACAACCCTTCGAAAGCCATGGTATAATTACGCAAACATCTGCTAGCTAACTGTATTTTCTCTATTTTCACATTTCTTCTCTATGGTTACAGTATCAAGCGAATTAAACATATTCAGGTACAAGTTTATTTTTCTATTTAATTATAAACTGAAGTTTCCTTCACATGTAAAACCACGTAAAACGATGCCAATAAAATTTGTTTACGCTTGCACAATCAAAATATTATTTACGTTGACAACATACTTAATATGATACTAAAACGATAAATCGATGTGTATTGAGCTGAAACCATCTGTGTTCAGCGTATAACAGCTAGAAAAATATAAAAAACGGGAGGCGGTAGCAATCACCTTCATTCGTTATTCTTTCATGATGCAGCGATCACCAAGAAACAACCTCGAAACTAAAGGGGTTGCGCTTTCCAATCGTATATCCATGTAAGCATATTCGATGAATGTAATAATATTGAAAAACAACTGGAGTACTTATCAACTGCATGTTAATCTTCATTTTCATTTTCGCTATCACGCACATTCTATGTCACTCACACTATCACATTAGCTTTTTCAATCTTAATCTCGTTGTTATGACACAGCAGACCAACAGCAAACAAAACTGAGAATGACAACTTCAAACAATTGATTTATGTGGTGTTTATTTTTTCGGAAAAATATGATTTAATTTATGTGACACAACTTATTCAATTCTAATGAAACTAAAACTACTCATAATAAAAGAAGATTTGAAACTAAAATAACGAATTTCGACAGTAGATATCAGGTAATTCTGTGTTGTATCAAGATATCATTAACTGCCTCAAACATTATTACAGGAGTATAGTTTTCATGATTATTTACTTTTGCAAGAATCAACCCCCACTTAACGTGAACACCACTCACTTCATTTATTTGTTTGATGTGATTGGCCAAGTTTTCAAAAAGCCGAAAGGTCAAGTTGAAGTTCAGATAGCGTTGCGAATTATTCAGAACAATGTCACAGCAATGTGGTACCTTGTTTTTTCACAAGTAAATAGCTGCGTGGCACTTCCTCTTGATTTTATATGTTGTGATTCTCACCAAACAACTAGGGGCGCCAGAAATTATGACAAGTTCCAATAGTTAGGACAATCTGATACACTTGTCAAAATTTAGTGGAAATATAAATGTTGTAAGTACCTAATTTGTATACATTGTCAACAAAATGTTTTTTTTTTTTTTTACCCAAACCGATAACGGTATTTCTCATTTAATATAATAATTACAACTGATACACATACTCAAAATAGGAATATAGAAACTAGTTCTTCATAAATATCTTAGAGGAGTAGTATCTGGATATTATATGTTCTTAAACGCAAAAGGTGAGTGATCTGTCCATTTCACTTTTAAAGTTCAACGTCCCTGTGTTTTACCTAAAATGTGCCTAATTATATGTTTCATAATATGTAGAAACTACGTAAACCAATCATCAGATAATCATCATAACAACGTCAAAAAATCGCTTTCGGTAGATCTAATAGCGGTACCTATTCTTCAATATCGTTCACCCGAGTATAGCACCATGGTCCGACGCCTGTTTTATGAAAATTTATTAAAACTTCATCATTAAACTGGTGAAATTAGTGCCGAACTAAACTTTAGTGAGGCTTGTTAGGTTCATAAAATACGCCTTAGTTAATCCATCCAAGTAAGAAAATGCCGAAAGTATATTAAAGGTCAGGCCAAACAGAGATTACTTTTTCTCGTTATATTATTTGAATAAGTGAGTAAACTAAGCGCTGGAGACCTTAAGCCCAACCCTTTTCCTTATTAGCTTATTTGCAAGGGATTAGCTTCGAGGTCGTGTTATAAACAAATCAGACGCGCGTTGTACAATGTGAACTCTCGGCTTTAATAGATTACACGCGCGCTATGGCTTCTCAAATGCGAGACGGGTGCACGGGTTTGAGCTTCTTCGTACTACGTGATCGATGTCCTCGGAGAACTTGTAGTTGATGATGTGCAGCAAGATACTCACGCGGCATGATCGGAGTGTGGCAACCAGGCGATTGCAAGAGCCAATACTACAGCGATGCTGTACACGCCGTGTGGACGGCTCGTGTGCATGTTTCACGCGACCGCGTGCGTCCTGGCGGACGCTGGCTGCCGGCGGCCGCGTATCAGCTTGCCGGCGGACTGGCGTGTTCTCGTAGACCCTCCGGCGGCAAACGGCCGCGTCTGCGCTCTGCTGTCTATCGACCGCGGCCCGGCCGCCTTTTTCCGCTCTCAACGTATACGCTCAGATCGTCACTGAGAGCCTTATTGAGCGACAAGCATCATAAGCGCTCTATATTGACACCCGCACGACACGATTTCACGCTACCGCTCATGTTTTTATTCACAACTCTGCATTTTCAATTACTTTACATACTTGTGGTTTCATAACTTAGTAAAAATGTACTGATTTACTAAGTAATTTAATAAAGCATTAATATATTAAAGGGGTTTCTTGTGAGTAAAGTAGATATCACATAATATAAGAAAATCTAGCTCTTGCCCGCGACTATGCCCGCATGGATATCTGTCAAAAAGTTAAAAATGTAACTTACAGTCGTACTAGCTCTGGTCTGCTTCACTACTCTTTCTCTTAATATGGCTTTTCTTAACCGCGGGAAGAAAACCTGCTCCAGAGTCTCATCCTTCAATTAGCAGGTGTATCGGTTTCCGGGTGAGATAGACTTTAGATCCGAAGATTTTGGTGGACCCAGGTGGCCACATAAAGAAGCTCCTAGAAGGTCATTATTTTTCAACCTAAGAAAATGCTGCTTACATGCTGCTGCTACAGATAGGTATTTGTAATTTTTTACCGCAGAGTTGTATGCTACTATTGTGCGGATCATTTTTAGTATTTATTTAATTGGTAGTATTGTGTTAACGAATACGTTTCTGACATTCAAACGGGTGTGCACCTATTTACTAATTTGCTAAATATGTTTTGAGTAAATAATAAACACAGCATGAATCTCTAATCCTTCCTTATTTATTAACGGATCCCAACACAATTTTTTACTTTTATAAATTTGACCGAATGAACGGTTGACCAAAGAACGTTTGCTTTTCCTATAGTTGCCAAATGAATGTTAACCCGTATTACCATTGCCATTTTGTACGTTTACCTATTCCGCTTTTGATCCAGCACCCCGGGTAAGCCCTCGAAAGGATAACCCCAGGATTGTCCTCACTAGTGAAACTTGCACAAGTGAATAGCTGCGACTGCTATTTACTTGTGGTACCACATTGCGGTGACGATATTCAGAATAATTCGGAACGCTATTAGCAAATCACTGATATTGACTTTTGATCGATCGTTCGATCAAAGACAGAATAGTAAAACTTGTCATAATAGTGAAACTGGTCATTTTGTTGACAATGCATATAAATTAGATAAAACACCCTCTTTCCTGAGACTTTACCTTCAGCTTACCATCAGGCGAGGTGAAGTCAAATTGACGTGTCCTAAATATAAAAAAAAAAAAAAAAAAAAACACTTACATTTCAACTAAATTTTGTCAAGTGTATCGGATGGTCCTCACGAGTGAAACTTGCACAACTGAATAGTTGCCACTGCTATTCACTTGTGGTACCACATTGCTGTGACGATATTCAGAATAATTCGCAACGCTATTAGCTAATAACTGATATTGACGATTCAGCTTGTTGAAAATTTTAACCGATCATTTCGATCACATCGAATTGTGCGATCCTCGTAGTAAATAGTAAAAAGCCAGGTTCAAGAACACCTTTTTATAAATATCGGTATATTATATATAAATGACGGCCTTTGTGGCGTAGCGGTAGTGCATTTGACTGCTACGACAGTGAGCGCGGTTACGATTTCCACTCATTGCAAATTTTCATATGCATGAATATGTCTATTTGCATTGGTCTGGGTGTTTCTATGTATAATATGTTTGTTTTTAATTTTAAAAAGTATATAAGTATGTTTATCCGCATTCTGGAACCCATAACAAAAACTAGTTAGTCTATGCTTACTTTGGGACTAGAAAGCGCTGTTTAGAATGTCGTAGAATATATACTTATTATTTATATATTTTAAATATAATTTTCAATGCGACTGGCTACTGACGTTTGAACGGTAAACTTTACTGTTTTGTGTCATGTGACACTTAAGTATTTTGTCAGTTTGATGACATTAGTTTCCATACTAACGAGAACGCACTCACTCTTGATTTTATATTCCATGGACACATTCGAAGTTATTATCCGTTACAAATTTGTTTTGAACAATTGCAAATATGTTCTAAACTTGAACTTGAGCGTGTAGGTACTGCGCAAATCATGATACTAATACTGACTAATAAATACAGCCGGTAGTATATTTATTGATTACTATCTAGTACGTCAACAAAAATACCTTTACCAAACTAGACTGAAGTCTGAAAGTGGTCGTGTCGTTCGCTGGAAGTCAACTAGCGATAACAACGCCACTCTTGAACTTGACCTTAACCAGTACCAGAGTTACCTCTCACAATTACTTTACCCATCCAATTAGTACTACTTGTACTAGGATGGGGGTGCCATTGTGATTCTAAGGGCACGCCAAGATACTCTAAAATGAATTATCCATCTGATATAACTTTTTAAATAGGATTTCATATTCATCTATGAACTATTGGAGTATACTACCACGGTACTATAACTATTAGGTTAGAGCAAAACTAAGTTCGATTAAAAGTATTGTATTGCTTGATAAAAACTATCCATAAACCATAGTTTAATTTTTTTTACCTATATTCTCATATATACGAGTATATATAGTATTTGAAGACATTTTAACAAGAAGTTCATAAATAGCAACTAGGTAACAATCGTAGATAGAGAAAGCTATAGACAACTACATATCTTTCATCAGAATCACACAAGAAAGAAAATATATAATATAAAAATGTGTATTTTTTTAAATCAGCTTGGTAGATATTCGATAAATTGCGAAAAGCGGTGCTTATAGCGCAAGAGTTTGAAAGTCTATAACTTACTTTTTAAGTAATACGAAGACTTGAAACTTGATCATGTTGTAGCTTTTGTAGACTTCTGTAAGTTTTAATAAAATCAATCGATAAGTTTTCGCGTAGCGCAGGCAAAAACAAAGAAAATTATGTTAGTAAAATGGCCAAAAAAAGTTTGAAAAAAAAATAGGCAGAAAGAGACCATCACACCTAACGGCTAGATGTGTTTTGTAGTTATTTGAGGTCTCAGGAATAAGAATCCGGTTATAGTTGCCGGTCCTCGGATTTAGTAAACTCAAAGACCTGGAGTACCTTTTTTTTTTTTTATCGTGCGGAAATCCCTTCGGATACCCCCCCGCCGGCCAGCGGGGGCGGTTATGTCGGGCTTGCACCGACTAAAACCGCACGCCGTCTCGGGTCTTCCGACGCCGGGGTGTAAGGTTACCCATAGAGCATATCCCTCGCACCCCGGCTGACCCTGGGCCATCTCACCACTAACAGCATCGCTCATCCTGTCTCCTCTGAAAGCAGAGGAGTACGGAGAGCGATGTGTTCCCGCCACGTTGGATATTAGCCGACGATCAATGCCAACCCTATGAAGGGGTGAAGGGGAAGCCATTGACCGCCGCCCAGGGTGTACCGGCCGCTCCGATTCCGTTCCCCCCGGACTGCAGCGGGATCGGAATCGGAGCGACACTCGAGGAGGTTACCCAACACACACCCCAGACCTGGAGTACCTGGTCTTGGTTGGATTCAGTGCGACTTAGAATTTTTGATTACTTGAAAAAATCATATTGTTTAATAATAAATAAGTAATACAGTCTCTCGTATAAGCTGATAGCTAGTTTATAGTTCATTCTAAGTCAACGCTTTAAATACTAACTGTACAGACGCATCACGTCTGTAGTAATTAGTTTAAAAGTATGAGTAGACGGTGCCACCCCCTGATACATTTGTTTATATAAAAAGTGTTGAGGAAGACGTCACTGGTAGAGCGCGACCCAACTTGCAAAATCAGTACTTAAAACCATCTAAAATCTACTTAGTCTTTTTTTTTTACGTGCGGAAATCCCTTCGGATACCCCCCCGCTGGCCAGCGGGGGTGATTATGTCGTGTCTCGACTAAAACCGCACGGTGTCCTCCCCAAGTGTCCGTTGCTGGGCACCCCGGGTAAGCCCTCGAAAGGATAACCCCAGGGTTGCCGCCGGACTTTGGCCGCCACCGCGTCCTCGCCTTGTAGGGTCGGGTTTTATCCCGCTTCGGTGAGTTGGCAGGCGTGTGTAACACACGACACGCCTCCGCCACGGCCTGCTTCTGTAAGGACGGCGAGTCAGCCAACTGTCGTCCTCAGGCCCAGATCCTACTTAAAGTCTTAGTTATTAGAAACTTCATAATATAAAATTGGATGTGCGTGCAGTTACAGGAGCGTTTATCTCTAAAACCATCTTATAAGTAACTTATCTATGTAATGTACTTGACGAAGCGCAATAGCTTCTGCAATAATCTGAGACTACACAATTACAAGTACAAACGCTCTTGTCAGGATCTGACATAAATATCTTACTAAAGCAAACTTATTTATAAATGCACTTCGACGGGTGGCTCCCGTTGTCTTCTGATAAAGTGATAGATTTATATTCCATTTAATCACATCATTAACAAACAGCTCATGCGTTACATAGAGGATAGAAAAATAGTGGTCGGTAATATGGCTTCAGACTGAAACGGTCAACGGGTTATCTTCCCCATCTGTGCTGTGAGGCTATGGACAAGCATGGCGAATCATTGGCGTTATGTCTTGACATCGCCTAAGCATTTGATAGTCTGGCACAGGTCGCTTCTTTCCAAACTGCCTGCCTTTGGTCTACCTCCTTAATTGTGCAGCTGGGTTGATAGCTTCCTGCAGGAGCGCCGTATTCAACTACTTTGTGATGGGTGAACTTCGGAGTGCTTGCAGGTTAATCCAAGCGTGCCGCAGGGTTGCGTTTACAGCAAAGGTTTCTCCTTTCCTTCTCCTCCTTACTCTTCGAGACACACCATTACCACTGCAGTACAACCTGAATATACTCGGTTTAGATGTTCGCTGCAAACTGAACAACAAAAACTACATCGAGAGCATCATCAAAATGGCCTCGTGTAAACTCGGAGTTCTGAACAAGATAAGATGGTTTTTCACGCCGGAGCAGCGGTGTGTTCTGTACAAGACACAAATTCGTTCTGGCGTGGAATACTGCTCTCATCTCTGGGATGGCTCTGCTCAGTATTACTTACTTAATGCTCTCGACAGGTTGTAACGACGTGCGGTCCGTATCGTTGGGAGTTCTGAGGTCACCAACACCCTCGCCCTTGCAGTTGCGTTGAGATATTGCTTTTTTGGCAGTATTTTACCGCCTCTAACATGGTGAGTATTCCGATGAGCTCTTCCAATTAGTCCCAGTCCTTTCCTATACAGAATAACTCGTGCAAGGCTTAGGCATCACTCTCACATGGTGTAAACAATTCCATCAAGAACCAAACGGTTCCAACAGACCCAGGTCCTTTAAACGGGGCGTGAAAAAGCATCTGATGAGGCCGTCAAGCTGAGGGCCACCATTGTAGCATCATCGGTGTCTGTAATTGTGACCCCAATTCCTGAGGCTTTACCTTTAGCTGACTATCAGGCGAGGTAAAGTCATATTGTTGTGTTATAGATAAATAAAAGTACTGAATGAAAATGTGAGTGTACTTTCTTTTACCATTATTTGTATTATTATTTTTATAATAATATATTATAAATATAGTGTTTGAAATGGTGAGGAGGAAGTCATTTTCACTGTAAACATATACCGTAATTTGGTTAGTTTCAATCATCCACCCTAATGAATTTTCGGCATTTTCAAGAATTGCTCTGTATTAAAGCATATTGTATACCTGTAGCAGTCTCAGTCCAGGTCACTTGCCACTTTACAATAAATTAGGCTCATGAAATGTGCCAACTAATGTGTTAATCTACTTTCAATTCGAGATTGTAATAAACAACTTTTCTTTATTGGTTTAATATAACAAAGACAGTGTATCTTTCGGCAAATCATTATTCAATCATTTTATCAAAATAGTAGATAGGGCTTGGTGAAATGGTTGGTTAAGGATGAAAAAATTTTTTTGTATATGGAACGCTTGATTTCGTTCCCGATTCTGTTAAAGTTATCACTAGTGCTGATCACAAGCATCAGCTTACGACATAGGTCCATATTATCTGTCGATAAAACTCTTAATTTTTTAAATGGTGATTTTAGATTGTATTTGACTGTTTTATGAATAAACATGTTTATTTCATTACCAATAATGAGTCTATAGTATTATTAATTACCATGAGAAAATAAATATTATAAGTGGTTTTTAATACTAAATTACCTCAATTTATGTATTTCATAACCTAACTGTATGTTGGAATTGTTAAAAATATTTAAAGTTTTATATGGGGACTGTATTGGTTTTATTTCATTTATAAATAATTTAGTACGAATTGGTTATCAATTTACGTTTAGTGATTGTCACATGTCTATCTTCTCCTCAGTGTAGTCTGACCTTGTACGTGCCTAAGCGACCTATTTTTTATTTTTTTAGAAGTTACAAAGTACATTTAAGGTATGAAGTTTAATATTTTATAATGTATTGCACATCAATGGCGGTAAAACTGGCCAGTAAAGAATGAAAATATAGGTGGTACAAAATAAAATTAAAAAATAAAATTGTAAACATGATGCTTGTTCAAAGTTACTTCGTCGGTTCGTAGCCATCTCTGTCACAGAGATCAAGCTATATTGAATGGACTATAGTTACTATGTTCCGGACTCTCTGTTACAATACCTTGTGCTCTTGCAAAATGCTATTAAATGATCAAGATATTACACTATTTAATTTTCATTTTGCAAACTTATAGCAGAGTTATTCCTATAAGTGTCCTACAATATAATCTTGTAGTTAATTTCAAGAATGAGCTTTAAAGACAAATCCTCTTCTTTTTTTTTTAACTTGTGGAAACCCCGCAGGCTTCACCCCATCTCTGGAGTATATCTTGTAAAATGTTTTATACTACATTCTTATAACAAACTATAAGAACGAAATAAAATACACTTGAAGTTAAGGTTTGGCTAAAACCACTATAAGTTAAGAGGTCTGCCTAAAAGTCTCATAAAAAAATTGACTTTTCGCATATTTTGTTGACGGCAAGATTTTCCCAACATCTTTAATTGCAGTTGAGAACATATTAAAAAGTTATAGATGGTCTCCTAGGAACGTTTTCCTTTAACTATAATGACAAAGGTTACTGTCCGGTCTCAAAAATCCACCCGGTATACTTAATCATGCTAATGCTGCATTATGTCCCTAATCTAAAACTACTAAACCCAACACCAAAAAAATGTAGCTATTGTATATGTAAATTTCTAAATGAAAAATAAAAGAGAAAATGTTTTATCTAATAGCCTGATTTTATTGAATGTGTTAAAGTCCCGCAAATTATTTTCGTTTCTGCTATAGTGGAGCTTCTTTATTTTCTGTGGCTTGTTTAACATTTCTCAATAAATGTTCCTCAATATTATAGTTTGTGCTCTGGATATTTAATGTGTGATCGCAGTTCACCCATTCCTGAAAAGAGTAAAACATTTCTTTGAATATAATTAGAGTCTGGTAATACTACTTACTATTTGGATTATCAATAAAGCTGCGCAAATCTTTAACGGATTACTGCTACTGTATTTGGGTATGATTTTAGACGACGGGGTCATGTCTCCCTCGGTTTCTCCTCTGGGGGGAGGGGGACATGAAGATGTTGCTACAGGCCATAGCTCTTTTGGCCCGGGAAGACAAATCTCCTCCATTTTTGACAAGCTTTTATTTAACTAGCTCTGTTTGTATGTATGTACATATGTTAGTTAGTGCGGGTCAAAATTACAACTGAATTTTGAGGCAGTTATCCTCACCCGATTGAGATGAAATATTGCATGCACGTTTAGTTTGGATCACAATACATTTATATGGTACTATGAAGCTGGTCTGATGATGGAGTAGAAAGGTAGCCATAGGAACTCCTAAGCTAAATAAGATAATCCTATCGAGTTTGGGCTCATTCGTTTTGTCTTGACAAACTCTCTGATGTGACATGGTATTCAGTGTCTGATGATGGAATAGCAAGTTAGCAATAGGAACTCCTAAGTCAAACAAGATACACCCATCGAGTTTGGGCTCGCTTGTTTTAGTTTGACAAGCTCTCTGGTATCACATAGAATTTAACAATGTCATCTTATTGATTCAGTGTCATTAGTTTGGATTTATATTTTAATTATACACCCTAAAAAGTACGTAAAGTATCATAGGGGAATAATTCGATTTATTCGTCATTGCATCATAGCAACAGTTTTACATGACCAATGTCTGGAAACGTTAAAAAATTATAACAAAATAAGCATTAAATAAAGTTACTTTTTAGGTTTCTATATATTTACTATGGGACGGTTTATTCACTACTCACTAGTCTGATAAGGAAAACGCTTAAATTAAAATTGTAAGCAAAAAAATAAACATATTTTCACAATTCATAGATAGGTAAACCGTTTTTCAAAGGGTGTTTAAGCGTTTCATCTTAAATATTAATTAAACTCAACTATTGTAAAGCCGGCGGCGCGGTGCTATGCGAATAGGTCCACATAGAACATTATCAGCCTAATTCAAAAGTGTACTATAACAGGTACACTACCAATGGTTATATCATTACAACTAAATTTGTTATACTATTTTCATAATAACTACGGTCATATGACCTTCTTCTTGACCCATTTCACAGATGTTTGTTAACACTAAGGGACGAAATATCTAAAGTTCAACTCACCTACGGTCAATTTACCTACAGTTTATTTATCTACGGTTGATTGAATTAATGGACGATTCACCTACCGTAGATTTATCAGTGGCCAATATTTGTACACTAAATAAGTAAGTTAAGAAACACATAAAATTACTAAGATGTAATTAGGCCGTCAAATTAATGAACCCACCCAACCAACACGGCCTATTGATTCAAATTTAAATTAGAATAAAGTGGAATGGACTGAAGTGGAGTGAGGTGGACATGGGTAGATTAGATTAGGTTAGAATATGGCCATTAACTGTGAATTTTGTGTGATTCACCAACATTTATGTATTTCATTTGGGGTGTGTCACTTGGTGGTGATCATTTGGAGTGTGTCATTTACCAACAATAGAGGGGATCTGGCGCGATCATGGTCATTGTTCTAACCTTACCTAACCCTAATTATTCAGTAGCAGTGCAGTTACATATATAACAATGCGCATCAAATCAGATGAGACACACTCAATTAAAAAAAAAAATGCCTTTGAATATCAACAAAGCTCCTGGTGTCGACGGCATTAAGACTATTGAGTTAAAATGCATATGTACAAGATAACATCGATTATTTCTAATTTAATCAACCTATGTATATAAAATGGCAAGCATCCTCCTTGATTAAAAACCGGCGTTATAAGACCAATTCATAAAAAAGGTAGCCGAACTGATTATGGTAACTATATACCAATAACTATTTTGCCTACCATTGATAAAATTGCTGAAAAATACATATGCAAACAAGTCTACGAATTTTATGATAAAAATAGTATATTATCTAAAAAACAATATGGCTTCCAGCCCCATAAAAATACTACACAACATCTCTCAGCTTTTACAGATAGTGTATACACCCATCTGGATAAAAAACATCACGTCCACGTCGTATTAATAGACTACAGCAAGGCATTTGATCCGCTTAAACATGACAGGTTACTAGAGTGCCTCCGTGATAGCGGAATCAGAGGAAAGCTGCTAGCGTGGTGTAAAGACTATCTTAAGAATAGAAAGTTTATGGTCAAAGTCGGTGACACGCTTAATGAAAATACCTTGGTCACAGTAGGCATGGCTCAAATGGCGCTGAGACTGGTCCTTGGAAAAAATTCAAAAGGTAAAAAAGTGCTCAGGTCGACGCTCGATTCTGCAGATGCCACGCCATATAACCTTATGTTCAGGAGATGTTAGATCCCGGATGCATGGAATGATTTGGAGCCTCCATAATGGGAACCAACGATACAGTCAATCTGATTCATCTACAAGATTAGAAATAGCGTAACCCCGGGAACTGAGTGCAAGCACGGGCTTATTCGACGCCTGGAAGGAAATGGTAGTTTGGCACTATAGTCCACAAGCTAGAAAAACTTCACGGACTGTGGACTGACTTGAATGCTCCACGATGATGATGATGAGCTGTTGCCTGCGTCATGAATTCACGGCGGCGACCGACTCATCTCCATTTAGTCTTAGTTTTCGATATATGACTGTTTAATTTCTGACAGATTTTACAAAAGATAGCTATTACACTGGTCGTGCAACCAGTGGAACTATTTGAAACAGATCATCCTAACTGTGGCCGCTTATCGAACCACGGTCAAATTTATCAATATGACCAAGGACACAGAAAAGTGGACGTGGAGAAAAGTTTTAGCCCGGTGAGTTTCTTTTCGGAGTTTAAGGACAGGGCCGCGTTTCGAACCTGTGTGTGTATTTGCTAAACATTAGACAATTTTTTTGGCGTTTTGAAGTGCCGTTATAATAGTCTACACAGAATAAATGATTTTTGACGTGACAACGTCTTATAAATCGATGAGCCGGCTGCACGCACGAAAAAACATGACGTAACATGCCATTACCTGACGTATGCGGCGTTACCTCGTATGCCGTTACCTCGTATGCGGCGTTACCTCGCTCTGGGCTGGAAGCGATGCGTCCGCGTGGACAGCTGCTATACATATAGTTAGTATTTTCTTATGAGGTTGTCACGTTCAACTATCGTCAGTAAACCGACTTTACAGACAACCGGTTTTTGACTTTAACTTTGGTCAGTGGTCAGGGGCCAGACTGATCTAAATATAAATACCTACTACACGGACACATAATTTAGTCAAATATTTGACGGTTTAGTTGTATCATACAACTAAACCATCACACACATAATTTAGTCAAATATTTGACGGTTTAGTTGTGTGATACAACTAAACCGTCAAATATTTGACAAAATTATGTGACTAAATATAAATACCTACTACACGGACACATAATTTAGTCAAATATTTGACGGTTTAGTTGTATCACACAACTAAACCGTCAAATATTTGACTAAATTATGTGTCCGTGTAGTAGGTATTTATATTTAGTCACATAATTTTGTCAAATATTTGAGTATATTTGAGTATTTATATTTAGATCAGTCTGGCCCCTGACCACTGACCAAAGTTAAAGTACAGTTAGTTGTTGGGACTAAGTAGACGTTGAAAAAGTAATAATTATAAATAATAACTATATTTGTACGCTGGAATAAAAATCAACATGGCGGTTGTAAAGTAAGTTTCAAATTATAATATTAAGATACAAGATTAAGACGATCAAATGCTTACGTCTATTATTATACAATTGTGTATGCATTTTCTTCGGCGAGTAACTTCATTGTAACATTGTCTTCGCTTTCGATCTTCTACTTCTGGGGGACCATATTGTTTATTAGCAATGAATATGCCAACAATATCCTGAAATATTTACGACACTTTCTAAATTTATCTTTCAGTTTAGGTTTAGGGCGGCTACTACCATCTCCAATAATATTATTTCAGTCTTATTTTGTAACTTAATTGACCCCCACTCCCCTCCCCTCAAATACCTGGCTAGACCCGGGAACATGGAGACCTAGTTCGACGTTTTACCTACTTTTCTTATGCAAACCATGACTAAGGAACCTTACTTCCATACCTTGGCAAAGTAATTACCTACTAATTTTGATTCAGATTTTTAAGTTCGAAAGTCTGTGTGCAATCATCATTTACTTTTGACCCGGGAACATGTACACCTAGTTCGACGTTTTACTTATTTTTCGTATGCAAACTATTACTAAGGAAATTAACTTCACATTCCTTGGCAAAGTAATTCTGATTCAGATTTATAAGTTTGAAGTCTGTGTGCTATCATCATCTACGTTTGACGCGGGCTGCATGGGGTTTGTCTTTTTAAAAACTTCCATATATCGTTAATCGCTCCTACGATTAGCTATGTTATAAAAAGAGAACTAGCAATGCAGAAGTGCCATATTACATATTAAATTCACGAGCATAAATATTTCATTTCAACAATTTGGAGCTGCTTCTGATTACTAATATTCCCGCTAACCACTCCAGCTAAGCTAAATTGCTTGAAAAAGTTCGTCGATCTGATTGGCTAAGTAGACCGTTACCAGTTTGCCCGGTAGCCCTCGCCTCAAATAAACGTTCTTAAAAAACTATAAATTCTTAAAAATTACCGCAATGTTTACAATAACAAAATGTATATAATTCCCATATACGACGAATTATCCCGCGATGCACCTGCAAGTTTTAACGACTTTCAGTAACGTTCCGTAACGCATAAGTAATATATCAAAATATTTATTTCGAATCTATTTGTAATTGCGTCTAACGTTTCATCACATCACAGACTATAATTCGCCAAACTTCGGCGTTTTGCCGATACGCATCGTTGACGCTATTTATATTATAACGCCAATGAGAAACCAATATATCATGCGCGTATTGATACAGTGCGCGATAGGATGGCGCTGTACATTATATTAAGCACCTCTAATCAGGATGCCATGCTCTGTTCAACCATTTATTTAACTTTTGACAACGGCATCAGAACGTAACAGTTACATTATTCGTGAAAGTAAACTTGAAAACATGCGGTAAAAAATATATATACCTACTATACAAGGGTGTGCCACGGCTATGCCACAAAGAAAGAATGTAGATGTAGATGGCCAATTTTACTGAAAGAAGACTTCAATTTGATTAAAAAAATAATTTAAACTGTAGATAGAAATATTTTTTAAACTCGATTGCCCCACTTATTAGTCGAACCGGCAAAAATTCGAAAAAATAACATCCTGTACATTTTATGACATCAATCGATAGGGTCTTAATGAAGTAAAAGAAAATCCATAAAATTAAAGTTTTAAATTCAGTAGAACAAATACCTTACTTATACTAATACCTTATTAACAATCTTTGACGTCATTTTAGTCCATTGAAATGTCAATTTTTTGAGGCTTAGCGTAAAAAAGAGAACGCAATTTCTTTTTTGAATGATGTTAGTTGTTGAGTTAGTGTAAAGTGACATCCAAATTTGTAGGGTCACAACTCTGTAGCCGCCTGTCACCCTATCAGAAGCAGGCCAGGGTTGCGGCGTGTTGCACGTCCCCGCTTTTTCCGGGGGGGGGGAGGAAGTGTACATCGTGGTTCCCATAACTCGAGGGGGGCATCTCGAAACCGAAGATTCGTAGGTCAGCCTGGGTGCAAGGAAAATGCCTTATGGCCCATGCACCCCGGCGTGCGGGTTTAGTCGGTTCAAATCCGACATAACCATCCCCGCTGGCCGGCGGCGGGATATCCGGGGGGATGTCCGCACGAAAATAAAAAAGGGTCAGGCCACCATCTTGAAAAACAGGTACGAATGCTTTTTACGCAATATCAGGCAAACTGGTGCAGTTTGCACAGAAAAATTAGATAAAAATTATGAAACTAATTCTTATGACTCTAGATTTCATAGATTTCATTTTATTTGATCTCCCATGTTTGTTACAGAGATTTGATTGTTATGATTGACCCTATTTTTTATTTATTTTTATTTATTAAAAAAAAAACAATTTAAATTAGTACAGTAGTAGTGTAACAAAAACCAGAAGGATTTATTCGTACACTACGTTCGTCGCTCATTCGTGAACATCGCGTCATAGTGAACATGAACTTGTGAATATATGAATTAGGTACCTACTTATTCTATAACAAATTGTACAATCCACAGAACAAAAGTGTACTATCAGGGGGGTGTCACTCCGCCGATCTGCGAGAAATTATAAGTACATGCCGGCGGCATCCCCGGGGTTGCTTATTCAGTGGTTGCCCCGCCGTGGGCCGCGACACTCGCGCGCGTGTCTCCCGCATACCAACGTCGCAAGCGCATATTGTATACGATGTATAAAATAAAGGCAATGAAATATTGCATTGCTGCGGGTTGCAGAAACAATGATCAAAATTCGGATTATACGTTTTTAATAGATGAAATTTCAAATGATTTAATAGATGAAATTTCAAGATCAGTTGCAGGCTTAGACGAGACTAATCGATTTACTAGATACAAAGCATTCAACAACCAATCTAGTATTTATGGCAGCTTAAAAATGCCACCAAAAGATTTTATAGAGTATGTACAAAAATTTAGAAACCACTTTCATAGAAAATTTTGAAAATTGTGTTCAAAGTAATCCGGGCAGCAAACTTATAGAACTTTTTAGAAATATACCTCCATAATCACCATGTGCATGTTTCCCAGTGGAATATGTATTAAAATTGTTTTGTAGGTTTCCCATATATGCAACAATTAAATTTAACAACCGGCAATTTAAAAATGGTAAAAAAAGTATATAAAAGTAAGGCATTTGCAGTTAAGTAAGCAATAAATACAGGTCACGCCCGCGTTACCTTTAGTATTTACTTACGTAAACCAATAAAAAGTAATCAGTAAGTAAATATATTGTTTTTTTTTTTATGAATTTGGTTGCTAGCTCCTAGACTATAAAACGCTTATCAGCTGGTCTAAACCAACTGTGACACGTGACTCTTTCTCGAGCGAGAAATTATATTGAGACGGCGTGCGGTTTTAGTCGGTTCAAGGCTGACATAACCACCCCCGCTGGCCGGCGGGGGGGTATCCGAAAGGATTTCCGCACGATAAAAAAAAATAGGTACCTATCTTTTGGGGTGTCACCTCCAAGTTTGGTGCACCCTGGGCAACGTGGGCGATGACGCATCATTGATTGCTCCTCTGGAGTAGCTGGCGTCAACGTCAACGGCCAAGAGTCTGACCAACCGGCCCTCTTCAGGGCCAGCTGACCCCATTGCACGAGGGGGTCGGGGTATGGTGGGCCTTCAAGGCCCGCGGGGGTGGTCGCTCCAGGTACCCCTCTGCTGTTATCAGAGGGGACACTGCGAATGGCACAGGGTCAGTCGGGGTGCGAGGGATATGCTCTATGGGTAACCTTACACCCCGGCGTCTGTAGACCCGAGACGGCGTGCGGTTTTAGTCGGTTCAAGCCCGACATAACCGCCCCCGCTGGCCGGCGGGGGGGGGGGTATCCGAAGGGATTTCCGCACATAAAAAAAAGGTACCTATCTCTTTTTGTGCACTACTGTGAAAAAGTGACGGGTGTCGTTATGTCCTGCAACGAGAGTTGCCAAGCAATAAGCATAGTTGTGCTAGACGGGTACCTTATTCTGACATAGTCGATGCTTGCGCCACAGAATAGACAATAGTGCAAAGCTACCGTATCCGCTTACGATCAGGCGGACCGTACGCTCGTTTGCCACCGACGAAGTTTCAAAAAATGACAACCCTATCTTCGGTAAGGTGCGGAGTAATGTCGACCTTCGCGCCGGGCAATAGAACTCAATGACGGCGCGGCAGGCGTGCGGTCCGTTGCTAATAATAATTAATAGGCACGTAAAAAGGCGGCATTCGTGAACATCAAAACAGAGGGTCTTCTGTACTTGTACTATTATTTATTCTGTGGTACAATTAAGGTATATAATATTATATTGAAAAATCCGTTCCCGCAGGGGGAACGCACAGGTAGATTTCGTGAAGCAATTAATATTATTTTTTAACATGTTTAATTTTTTTTTCTCGAAAACGGTAACTTTTAGCGAAAAACTTTTCAGATATTTATTTTACACTTAAAAATTGCCTATCGATTAAAAATGTTTCCGACCGCAAGAATGTTCACCGGTTAGAAGTTATGACTTTTTTCCCGAAAAAATGTTTTTTTCCCCCCTCCACTTTTAGTTAAAGTTTTAATCTTATAGGTTTATAATTAAAAGTTGTTGGTATTCATGTATACTATGGGATAAAATTAGAACGGTTTGACGTTTTTAGGCATACTATACGTTGATTTGTCTAACAGTGCGATTTTACCATTTGGTGAGATAAATTTCACACTTCTTTCAAATGTCTGTGCAAATTTATTCGCTATATCACTCGGCTTAAAGGTACTTTTTTCAAATGCTTCAATAATCGACTTATCAATTGATGTTTTAATTTTCTCCGGTTAATCTATTTAGTAACTGCCAGAGACGTCTTATATTATTTTTACTTTCATAAATTTCTTGTGTTATATTTTTATTTTTTGTTTTCTTTATTAAATTATTAGCAAAATTTCTAGCTTTATTATATTTCGCTGGCAAAATCTTATTACTTGTATCGTTTTTCCATTCAATAAATAATTTGTCCTTATATTCGCATGTTTTGTTTATTTTGTTACCAACCCACGTGTTGTTTGCCGATACGATCTAGAATTACATTTTATATTAATTTTTGCTTGACTATAACATTTATTAATATTAATATTATATAATATGAATAAAAGAGTATATTTCAATAGGACATGACATATTATTAGTTGGTTGTCAGTTGGTTGGTTTGTCAGTTTTTTAACGTCTCTTATTGTTTTAAAAGAGGTGGATGAATCATCCTGTATCATCGGCCCAATGCAAGCTAACACTGTCGCCCGGTGATCGGCCAGTACCGTTCCAAGCGCGGCCGTATACAGTTCCTGTGACTGAGATCTCACGAAAATATGATCGATGCATGTTTTGCTTATCTTACCGTCCTTAGTTTCAATTCGTGTGTAATCGGATATCCCACTCACAAAACCACAGCTATACAAAGAAGTTTTATATATATATGTGTGTTTTACAGCACAGTCGACTTTCAGTTCTATGTTAATGTCTCCGAGTAAGTATTAGTCACAATCTGTACCAAGACTAGAAACTGTGTGCAATTACTTATGAATAAGTGTTTACTATTGGTAGGTGGCCGATACACTGCGCACAGGACTGCGGAATAGTGAAGTGGTGTTTTTGTTTTGAAAGTAAGGCATTCAAAGTATTGTGTTTTAGTTTTGACTTCTGATATTTTAAGCGTGTTATGTAAATAGACTATTATACCCCTATTTGATTATTCCGCAATTCCGTTATCATGCTATAGCCTTCAATATTATATAACTTGCTAAGATTATCTGAAATATTAGCCTCAGTTAGTATAATAAGATCTATCCTTTGTCGGCATGAGCTAATACATTGTTCTAAAGCTGAGAATTTTTTAATAATAGACCTAATATTTACATGAAAATATAGTAAGTTCCTAAAGCCCTTTGGTATACATTTTGAGTAATTTTGAATATTTGAACAGTTTTTTAGTTCAAACACATCATACTCTTCAAAAGAAGGCCTTTGGTATACATTTTAAGTAATTTTGAATATTTGAACAGTTTTTTGTTCAAACAGATCATCCTCTTCAAAAGAAGCCATTTTAATTATTAAAAAGTTTTACAAAGATATTTCTACATTAGGGAGAAATAAGAAGATAAATAAGGAGCCTATAAAATACCTATTTTTCACTAGTTGCCATTCTAATATAACTTAAAGATCTTTTGATTGTTTGATTTGAAATCTAATTGATTGATGTTAATTTTTTTTGGATTTCAGCCGGTTTACGGTTACGCGGTTACGATTACGGAGTCTGGTAATCGAGTTTTCGAAAACCTTTTGAATGCGGTTTAAATTGTTTTTTAAATCAAAATGAAGACTTCTTTCAGTAAAATTGGAAAACAGGAACACAGTTAACTGCGGTTAACTGATGACTGACTTTTAGTGTTGTGATCGAAAGTGTTCGCTGCAAATTACTGAATCGCATGTTAACGTTCGCAATTTACATTTATGGCGATCAACTTTTAATGAAAAACATGAAAAAAGTAAAGTACAAAAATTATTGTAAACAAAGCATGAATACTTTATTAACTTTTATGGCGTGTTCTTGTTAAGTATATAAGAAAGCCTCTACGAAGCGAAACATTTTTACGACAGTTGTTTAAACATTTTGTTTCATTTAAAATGAAAACCGAAGTTCGAGACATTTTTCTTAGTTAACAATCGTTTAACTTGTTGAAAAAACTAACTTTACCAAATTTCCAAAGGGAAAAAACATCTTCAGAATACACCATATTTTTTCAAATTAAAAAAAAAACCTTGAAACAAAGTTCTATGTGTCTTACTCGCTTTTGACGCCGCGCGTGCAACCTAAGAATGTGGCGAGGAGATCCATTTTCAGCGTTAAATTAAAAATATAAATAATGGAGTTTTTTATTGGAAATTTCCTTCTCTTTAAGAATTTTTTTTTAAACTCCTTAAATATTAATAGTCTATGAAATATTGGTAAAAAACGAAATGCCTTTATTTTTTCATCTTTAATTGTTAATTACTTTTGCAATTGTTTATGTGCTAATACAAGTTTTTGCGTTATTCCTAATCCAATGAGGTATCACACCTAATTTTAAGAGCAGTATCTCTATTTTATACCATTTTGAACTTGTCGAATAGACTTTAAACTCAAGAACGACTACATTAATTTGTGACCGCCTATACTGTGTCGTTTTTATTGTTTTTTTTTTGCGAAAATCGCCATGGTTACCCTCTGCCGTCTAGCGGGGGTGGTTATGTTGGACTCGAACCGACCAAAACCTCACGTCGTCTTGGATCTTTAATGCTGGGGTGCAAGGAGACATTCACGAAATAAATTCAGCTGATAAGGTAACCAACATGACTTGATTTTAAGGCAGACCGAAATTACCGCGTTAGCTAGTGTATATATATGATCCGAATCTCGGAAAGGTTTTTCATGAAATTTTGTACGGGGGTTTCTGGGGCGATGACTCGATTTCGTTGGGTTTCATCTACAGAAAACTTTGAAAAGAAAAAACAGTATCACGTCATCTAGGTACTTTAATTTAATTTATTAGATTTACAAGACACAACATAAATATCCTGACAGACGATGACGGTCTGGATTCGATTCACACTATGAAACCTAAGGTAAGATTAAAATAGATGGTATAAAAGAAATGATAAGAGGCCACCAGGATTATTCGGTTCGATCATATTAATAATATAATCAATCCAGTGACTGCGCATGTGAGATAATGTTTTACGCGCGTATGTATGTAGTTATCCTTGTTCCCCTCTATAGGCTTAACGGCTGGACGGATTTCGACGAATTAGGTCTCAAATTAAACATTCATCTCCCGAGTGTCATAGGGTACTTAAAAGGTGAAACAAAACTATATGATGGCATTTTGGCGCTAATGTATGTTGTCAAATAAATATTTTCAGTCAAACTTTTATGTTTTAATGTAATTTGGAATGAGGAATGATAAATTAAAACGTTTACGGAGCTTACAATAGGGGGAGCCTCTGTAGTCCAGTGTTCGTTTGTGTTATTGCAAGATTCGTTTTTCTTGTACTCGTATGCTTATAACTAAAAAGCTGCAAATAAAAATAAATAATTAAAAAATTAAAAACCCTGACTGTTGCTGAAAAAACCGAAACAGTTTGTTAGCATGCGAGAACCATTTATAATTGTTGTTTATGATTTGCAAATGGAATCCGCCTGCTATCAAACTTGCTTTGGTAGCTTCAGCCACAGTTATAGGTTTTTTGATTTTTAATTATTTAATTTTTTAGTTTGGTAAATATAATTAATACCATTTGAAAACGACATATTAATGTATACGCATAAACATTAGGAACAATAATAATAATAATTTTCAGTATGCGTCGTAAACGTATGTTCCAAATATGTCACTTTATAATGTCAAATATTATAATAAAACTTACATTTTTTATTAAATATGCCGTTATAGTTTTAAATTGAAAGCCAGTAACAAGTAACATTGTGGATATTATAAATATTAAGTCCTTGGCTGGTGTGAACTGCATTTGTAGTAAAAACAAAAATTTCTTTATTAAGAAACCCTGAAAAAAAAATGTGACAAGTAATTCCCTATTGTAGACCCAGTATTCACTGGCACATTGCACATAGATACAAAATGTGAGCATTAAATCAGATTAACTCATTAGCTTATTATTGGTTTAACCTTTATCACAATCAAAAGCAAACTAACTATAAGTTGTGTAGTTGTATTAGTGCATTTTTGAAGCGCGTGTCGGTTAACTTGTAAATTTTCACCAAATATGACTGATGTATAAGCTACCAACCCTCACCCTACCTTTTTTTTTGTTTCGTCAGTGGACATTTCCTACGGCATACTGCGCGACGCGGTGGTGAGGGCGGGGTTATGTGTGGCTCTCACACACTAATAGAGCAGGCGGCACAGGTCTTTGAGTCTGCAAAATCAGAGGACTGGCAACTATGACCGAATTCCTATTCCTGAGACCCCTAATAACTATAAAACACATCTTGCCGCCAGGTGTGATGGTTCCTATCCACCTTTTTTCAACTTTTGCAACATTTGCGATTTCAACTCTTCGTATTAATTAAAAGGGACGTTATATATTATTCTAAAATTTTGCGCCAAGTATATGATTTTTTGAAATTTAGCGTGATCTACTTAACCAATTGAAGTTCACTGGAGTTCATTCGATTTTCAGATTCAGGCCCTGAATACCACGTAACACCAGAGTATTTACCAAGAAGAAACAATGAGCCCAAATTCGATACGTTTATCTTATTTACTTTAGGAGTTCCTACGGCCCCCTCAGACCAGCTCTATGATACTATATGAATGCATTGACATCCAAACTAAACGTGTGCCTATGTAAAATTTCATCTCAACCGGTTGTGGATTACTTTTTCAAAATACATTCTAGATTCGAGCGGCACATCAATATCGGTGAGGCCATGAGTAATGTAAACATCTGCTTATCCCTTCATAGCATACGGGCGTAATGTTATGATATCAAATGAAGTCATGAATGAAATCAACAGATATGCGATTTCACAAAACCCGAGATTTGCTATCATTTATTGCAGAGTTTCCACGTCTATCTAAATAGTTCATCAAATTTAAACTGGTCCACCACCGTATGAACTCTTACAAATAAAAAAAAGAAGCCTCAAAATTGTTGACAATAATTGGCGAAGATATCGCTGAACAAGATAAAAAAATACATTCAGACGAATTGAGTACCTCCTCCTTTTTGACGTCGGTTCAAATGATTCTGACATGGAACGATATTATGTAGTAGTAGACTGACAAACAAAATTTGGACATATTCAAAGAATCGAGCTAATTACATGAAACTGAGTAGCTCCGTTTTTTTTTCAAAGTGACTCAATTTATAAAGATCTCAAGCTTGACCAAAAAATGAAGTATTACCGGTATAAATTCAGAATTACTGATATAATATTAGTAACTACTGTAACTACCGGCCATAAAATATGTTTAGGGTATATTTCATTTTTTATTAAGGAAACTATTGTTTTATTTCTTTCAGTATTAGTTTTCAGCCACGCGAATAAATAGGTCAAAGATAGAATATCATACCATTGAAATTAAAGAAAAGTAGAGTGAATATTGACGTAGTATGTACTTACAACTAACACAAGAGGTAGTATTGCCCAACTTAAAGTCCAAAATTTAGCAGGGTGAAAACCAAGCCAAAAATGTATATCAGTTGCGAACATCTTGACTCCATACAACCACATGATGATAGCCACTCGAAATCCACTTAGATATAACACTAAAATATCTACACCTAATTCCCTTTCGCCTATAGCCAAATTATGCCTCTTTCCATACATTATCGATACCTTAAAAAAAGAAAAAACAGATTATATTGCAATTTGATGACATCTTATAATTGGTACCAAAAATCTTGACAACTGCACTGTTCGTATTCATAGCACTCTTTTGCAACGGGCAGTGGCGCACCCCCCGTCTGTCGCTAACCAATAGATTATTATTTTAACGTTCAAATTGTTGGTTAATTGGTTGTTTAGTCCTTTTGTTGGTTTTTGATTTGATAGTGGCGGTGTACATGTGCGAGTTTATTCAAGATTTTTGGGATTCACTATACTTTTCAAACAGGCGTACAAAAAAGCATATAAATTATTTCACGACCCAGCAGATCGAAACTGTGATTGAAACTTTTTTCACCTTTTTTTACCCTAATAACAAATGCTCTAGGTAATTTTTCCAATAGGTTTGGGTAATTTTCTCTGTTTTTTTTTATATGACACGGGTCATAAAACCTAAGTCTTTTGGCATCTGTTTTTCCTAATCCTTGTCCTTTTAATTATATTGAAGCACTAAAAAAATTTCGCTAAAGTTGCCTCACGGCCAGACTAAGCCATCGCAAAAAATGACAAAAATAATTGTAATTGTGTTTTATACTTTCTAATGTTACAGTGGGGTAAATCGGTTCACAATGTTGCCATACTTAAATAATTATTTAGTAGGATTGCAATGATAGATTCTAAATAATACTAAAAGCAAATGACAGTTACTAAAACAGTATTAATATCTATCACAATTAACAACAAGTAATACATTGCATTCTGGTTATTGACCTCACAGGTATGACCTTACGTTACAACGATCCAAGTAAAATGGGAAGCTATTGTTTCACTAGTGTGGCCAATACAAAACAAATTTACTTTAGAAGGATATATGTTGGTGGTTGTGTGGCCAAAAATTATAGGTTTGCAATGATTTCCATTGTTAATAATGAAGAATTTCCATAATAATTTAACATAATTATAATATATATATATAATAAATAAAGAATTTCAGTTTTTTACATATTCTGAAGATTTTTTTTACATCATATAAAAATAGACGTTTCAACAAATATGTTATATTTTTTTAAAACACATTATAGGACTTGGCCATTTTCGAGTGATAATGAGGTCTCTTTTTTGGTTTAACATCAAAATAAAACGTAAAAATAAATATACTGTTTAAAAAACTATTGGAACGTGTTTGGTTTACATAAGTAGGATAGTTCCCATCAAATTTCGTGAAGGAAAAAAGAGTTTGTGGCAATTAAGAACGAAAAATCAAAAAGCCGGTTATTCTTATTTTTCTCGAAAACTTTACGGTTATTTGAAAAATGGTCAAAACAAATGTTATGCCCTTTATTATTACCAACAACTTGTATTTTTTCAATAGGAAGACTAGTTTTGCTGCAAATCGTGAAAAATCTTTTTCCCCTTAAAATGCACTCCATTTCACTTCAAGTCGAGTATAATTTATTTTTTCCATCATTTTCGCTATATTTTCCTTGATTTCCGATAGATCTGATGCTGTTATTATTTTTTGTAACTTGCATTTTTTGTTATTTTAGTGACTTGAGGTCCAAATCAGTGTACAAAATCTGCTTGTGAAATATACAAACGCAAATACCGTACACTGATTCACAATTGCGAGTTATTTTTTTTGGCTTTTGGTAATCCCCACGTCCTCCACCCCATAGGTGCCAATGATGAAATGGGTGTGGCGGAATCAAACCGACTAAAACCACACGATGTCAACCTCCCCAGCTGTCGATTGCCTGCCACCTTAGGTGCACCCTCGAAAGTATAACCCCAGGGTAAACGACGGACTTTGGTCGCCATCGCGGTCTCGCCTAGGAGGTCGTTTTTGATTTCACGTCGGTGATTTGGCAGGCGTGTGTAGGAAACATACAACAGCGATAACAAGCCTACCACGCCAGGTTGGTAGCTCTGGGCGTAGACAAGCCTGTGGCGCCCTCACCGCAGCTGCGGAACTCGGGGGTCAAGGTTCTTCCCGCTTCCTCTCCGCCACCTCTTCAATTAAATGTTGTTAATTGATAAAGAGATTGCATTTCCCAAAGATAAGGTAAAAACTATTTTAATAGATGTCAGTGTCAATCAATAGAACATGTCATATATAATTTTAACATTGCTCTTCATAACACTAAATTGGGAAGATTATATTATTATTAAATAATGTGTGAAGATCTCGTATTTCTGAAAAGAGGTAGAGGAGAGGTGTTAGTGTAAGATGGTCACCAATATCACTTTCAAAAAATATATAAAAATGGTGACGAATACTGGCGGTGTGCTAGTAGAAAAAAGATTAATTGTGTGGGATCTATAACTGTAAAAGTGAGTATTATTGACTGTGTATTATTTTTCCTTCAATCTCAATAGATCCATTATTGATCTAATGAGACACCAATCTCTTTCTCAGTAAAGTGGATCTGATAAGAATTTCAGTTTTATTTAAACTTTAATTTAAATTTATAATCAACTAGCTTGCGCGCGACTTCGCCCGCGTGGATGTCAAAATAAAGCATCTCAAAAGACTCCCATACAAACATTCAACCCCTATTTTGCAACCTTAGAGGGTGAATTTAAATAAAACATGAAACACGTGTTCAATGAAATGTTTTTAAGAGCATGAATCTAAATTTTTATAAAAATCGGGGCTAATTTAAAGATTTTCCTATACAAACTTTCAACGCCTATTTCACCCCCTTAGGGTTAATTTTTTTTAAAATCCCTTCTTAGTGCGCGTCCACATAGTAAATTAAACCACCTGTCCAAATTTCACGTTTCTATCATTAGCGGTTTGGGCTGTGCGTGCGTCTTATATATGTCAGTCAGTGGAGACATCTCCTTTTATATATATTGATTTAAAAGAAAAATGGATCTAATGACTACAATAATAATATAAAGACTATAATTTTTGTCCATTTATTGATAATTCCATTCCGTTTTTTTTTTAGGTTTTAAAGGTTTTAAAATATCTATTTACAGCAGAGAACAACAGTCAAAAAAGCAGGATGGGGCGGTGGCGTGCTGCGCGACCCCTCTCTTTCCGGGTGCCCCCGGAAACAGACAGGGACACCGTGGTTCTCAAACCACCTCGGAACCGGAGACGGCCCTGGCTCAGCCGGGGTGCGAAGGAAATGCCTTATGGGCCACCGTCCACCCCGGCGTCTGAAGACTCCCGAAAAGGCGTGTGGCTTTAGTCGGTTCGACTCAGACATAACCATATCCGGGGGACTTCTGCGCGACAAAAAGAGGTAATTTCATAGGGTGGTTTTCGTTCTAAGGCTAGGAGTCTATAACATGAATGATGTAGTTTCTGGCTTTTTTATGAGTCTGACTTAATAGCCTAGATGGCATAGATGAATTAAAAGTACATTTTGATTTATATAGATATTAACTTACGCGATGCCATAAATATTAGTTTTTTTACAATAAAGTAATAAAATAGACTACTAAGAAAGAAACTTGATCAGTTACACATTCATTATCTTAATATGAAGATCTGCCGCTTCGTAGGTAGACTGAAAAGCCGACCCTTACGGAGTTGGGAAAAGGCTTAAATGATGATATAAAACTCAAAAATAGCGAGGAAGGCTCTCTCTAAACAATGTAATTGGTACAGAGGTTTTTTTTTAATATTGGTAACGTCAATACGACTCAGGAATGAGTGTCACCATTACTGACATCGATAATGTTACTTAAGTACTATATTTAGCAATATTATACTTACACCAATATGAATAACAGTGATCACAAAGCCAGCAGCACACACCATACCAACAATGTAAATCTGCTTCACGTTTTGAAATTCATATTGTAAAAACTTCGACATTGTTGATATTAAGAATATCTGTAATCCAGTACAGAGAATCATAATTATAGTACACAGTAACAGTGCAGTGGTACTAAAATTGAAATACTTAAGGCTGTATTTTGGATTCGATCATAGGGATTACCTACCTTTTTTAACTTTTTGTTTTTGTTTGGCAGTAGCTTAGATTTTGAAGTAAACACTATTTCTGTAGTGTCCATAGTTTATGCTGTACAGCCTCACCTGTACCTCAATGCTCTATGTGAGAACTGAGGACCAACTTTTAGAGTTCATAACTCGCTTGTTTGACTTTCACAAAATCTTATTTCAACTTTCACAATTCTTAGGGAATGTTCACTAAATCCAAAGCACATTTTAAAAAGTTTTAACAATTGGGCACTCACACCACACGCACACACGCCTTTATCTTCCGCGAGATGTTACATACAAATTATATATAAAAAGGCCTATAGTTCAAAAATTATAATATAATTACTTACCTCAAATGACACAAGAGTAACGGCTAAATTTCCTAATATAAAAAATAGGAAAAATTTATTAAGTGAGAAAAATTCTGTAGTTGATGGTAACACTGCGTATAAAAGATTATGTGTGGTTATTATGTATGAATCGTCTATAACCACGCATTTTTTCATCCTTAAATACAACACTTTTATTATAAATGATCGCATAAAAGTCAGAGTTGTAAATAAAATCAGAAATAATATAGATGCAGTGTCTATCATGGTAAAAGAAGAAATTGCGCCGTAGTCGTATATTCCCAAAAATCCAATTCCGTAGGAGTACGCCATATGCTGCATCGACATTGCCTAAAACAAACTTTAAAATGACCACTTAGACCCACAACTCCTAGTAAAGGAATAGTCCCAAATATTTAAATTTAATCTTGTAGTATGTTATATTAATTTCAAAAGTTAAGCTTGTGTTAGTAATTTGATAGCATCTCCTATCTTTCGCAAGAATATTTACTAATAGTCGACGCGAGTTGCCCACTCTCTTTACCCTAGGCACAACTAATGAAATGTGAATGTATCGTTTTTAATTGCTGTGGCTGTCATCGTTAAAAAGCTATAATTTATGTCAAGTCATTTTTATATAAGAACTAAATAAACATCACTAGCGATTAGCCGATCAGATTAAATCTTGTCGAAGATCGGATCGTGGGCATAAGATTCAATCGATTTTCGCATCGGATCGATTACTTTTCGAACTGCGAATCAATACAACTTTATTATTATAACTATTAGCGGGATATTTACCATGTATATTAGTTTAAGTATCCAATATTTTAGCGCTGTTACAAGTGCCATGATCACGGATGTACTGGAGTTCGGCGAGCTCGTTGTTACTAGGCAAACTGAATCGATCTAAGCTCTTTCTTACTCGTTCCAAAAACCGCGTGGGTCTATACTGTGAGTGTTGTGTGTCGTAAACGTGATCGAGTGCGAAGTGAGAACGCGGACAGAGGTAATGATGACACGCGTAAGAAGCGAGTGAGATAGAGCGTAGACCGATACGGTTTGCTTTTTATTATATAATGGGCACGTCAATATGACTTTACCTTGCCTATTGGTAAGTTAAAGGTAAAGTCTCAGGAATGGGGATCTTTATTACAGACACCGATAATGCTACAATGGTGGCAAAGGGTGGAGAAGAGAGAGAGAGAGAGAGAGAGCTCACGCTAGAACTGTTTTGTGTCTTGTATAGAAGACACCGCTGCTTTGGCGTGAAAAATAGTCTTACCTTATTCAGAACTCCTGGTTTACGCGACACCGTTTTGATGATGCTCTCAATGTAGTTTTTGTATTCAGTTTGCAGCGAACATTCATACAGAGTATATTTAGATAATCCTGCAATGGCAATGGTGTGTCCCGAAGAGTAGGGAGGGGAATGAAAAGTAGAACCTTTGCTGTAAACGCACATACTTGCCTCTTTTCGACCAGGTTTCCAGTATTGAGGAATGTGATTCAGGACTCGGTCTGCTGCATGTTTTTTCCTCAATGTCCGCCCGCTTGGCCGAGGGTGTCCGTGATATCGTCCGTGCAAGGTACTATCACCTGCATAGCAATGAATGCTGCCGGCAGACAGCATGTCGTTGAAATTCAGAAGAAAGAGAGTATGCGACAAAACGGACCCCTGCTGTACGCCAGCATTTACCTGCAAGAACTCCGAAACTCGTCCATCACAAACCACTCGAATACGGCGCAGGTAGCATACCAAAGGCAGGCAGCTAGAAAAGAAGCGACCTGTGCCAGACTCTATTGAAAGCTTTGGCGATGTCAAGACTAATAGCTAATGACTCGCAGTGCTTGTCCATAGCCTCACCCCAAAGAAAGGTTACGTACATGATATTGTCGGAAGTTTACACGAATGTCACACATTGAAATAAAACTATTTTGAACGGATTCTATCGCAATTTATTTGATGTTATTTTATATTTTACATTGATTAAGATTAAATTATTATTTTATTTTTATTATTTTATTATCTCCTTTATTAAACTTTAAATGTTTTATTTATTATTATTTTATTATTATATATTAAATTATTTAAGAAGAAAATCGATTCCTACCTAGGATGCTTCGCGAAGCTATTGAAATTAAAAAAACATTATAATTTTAATAGAGAAGATGGTTGGAATGTACCACCAGCTTGGGACCCAGTCATTCCGATTCCAATTCCAAAAAAAATCAAAATACAACAAGACTTCATGACACTGTGAGCTCATTCTGCGTAAACAGTAACACCAACAATTCAACATAGTTCGGGTACTTTGAGATAACTTACACTTCAAACTACAAGACAACAACCATCTTTAGTCATCGACATAGTTATCGACAGCATTGATTGAGGTGTACAACCCTATTACTAAACAAAAGGAACAGGTTCGCGCGTTGTTAGATTGCGGCAGCCAGTCCTCTTTTATAAGCGAATCATTGAAACAAAAGTTGTGTCTAAATACCCAACCCATCAACACTCTAAAGGTTGTTGGAATTGGAAATACTTGTTCAAACAATGTTGTCGAAAGTTGCAACGTCCAAATAAAATCACTAAATAATGATTTTCAAGTCATAATGCCTTGCTTTGTGCTAAAGAAGTTAACTAGTGAGATTCCTAAAGCTCCTGTTAACGTACAAAACATACAATTACCGAAAAACCTAGAGTTGGCTGACCCAAAGTTTCACCAACCTGGCTCCATCGATGTTTTGATTGGAGCTGATATTTTTCGGGACATTTTAGGGAGTGCACAAAAGTCACTAGGCGCTAATAATCCCAAATTGAGAAGTTCTAAATTCGGCTGGATAATTTCTGGTTCGATTTATTCGAATGCATCTAAATCAACCCTGAAAGATGAAGAAAACAAGTGGCCAATTTTGAATAAACCGATTGTCAAAACTATACCGGAAGTAAAATTAAATGTAGCTGTCATTTCCGAACCATTAATTAAGTTTCATTAATCTTTTGCCTATGTAAAACGATTCTTGTATAACTTAAAGAACCCTAAAAATAGACGTATAGGTAGCTTATCTACAGATGAGTTGAGTGAGTCATTCCATTCACTATGCGCTAAGGCGCAGCAGCAGTCTTTTCCAGTCGAGTATGATATGCTTTTGAAGCGTAAACCTATAAATATTAAATCTAAGATCTTGGCATTGTAAAGATAATTTAATTCGAGTCGGCGGGCGTATTGACGCGTCAGACTATAGTTTTGAGAAAAAACATCCAATATTGCTGCATTCGTCAAATTACTTGGCTAAATTATTATTCGAGCGAGAACATCGAGTAAATATGCACGCCGGCCCGCAATTACTGTTAGCGACGATAAGGGAGACTGTATGGCCCGTGAAAGGCAGGCACTTGGGTCGACGCACTGTAAACAAATGCGTCACCTGTAGGCGCTATCGAGGACGGACACTATCTCCAAAGATGGGTTGGATGAGATTGACTTTCCGTCCCAAAGGATAACCCCGGATTATCCATTTATTTCTGTAGGTTTAGATTTTGCCGGCCCGTTCCATATACTGAACCGTGAGGGGCGCGGCAGTAAGTTAAGTTAAGTGTTATTTATATTTATTAGTATGTTTGCGTTATAAGTGCATTCATTTAGAAGCGGTCAGCGACCTATCGAAGGATGCTTTTATTATGACACTTCGCCGCTTCGTTGCGCGGAGGGGAAGACCAGCGGAGGTGTTTTGTGATAACGGGCGCAATTTTGTAGCAGCCGCAAAAGAAGTAGGTATTTTCTTAAATGAAAACAAAGACCCATTGACTGATTTTGCAAGCCAGCAAGGAATAAAGTTTGTGTTTATACCTACTTATGCTCCTCACTTCGGTGGTATTTGGGAGGCCGGCGTAAAATCCGCTAAATATCACTTGCGCCGCGTAATAGGAAGTAGTCACTTAACCTTTGAGGAGATAACAACTCTTTTTGCTCAAGTGGAGGCCATACTAAACAGCCGTCCCTTGTACCCACTCTCCTCCTCTCCTAACGATTACCTTTCCCTCTCTCCAGGACACTTCCTCATTGGAAGACCGCTGACTGCACTACCGTCGCCCAATCTGGAGGACTGTAAGGAGAATCGCCTGACTCGCTATGCTCGCCTGGAACAAATCCGCCAGCACTTTCGGCGCAAATGGCAAAAGGAGTACGTAGCGGAGTTACAGCAGAGAACAAAGTGGCGCACCAACAAGGACAAACTGAGCGTGGGCGACCTGGTCCTGCTTCAAGAGGATAACCTGCCCCCTTTGTGTTGGCGCCTTGGAAGAGTGGCGCGTCTTTTCCCTGGACCAGATGGCGTATCAAGAGTTGCGGAGGTAAATACGCCCAGAGGCAGCGTGAGAAGACCGCTTGTTCGTCTGTGCCCCTTTCTGACCTCTGAAGATTGTGAGGGTTGAAAGTTCCCTTTCAACGGGGGGGAAGATGTTTACGCTTCAGCTACAACGTCAATAAACGCCTGTTAGATTTATCAGAGCAATGTTCACATTGATCATTAGCTAAGCACCAAGCGCTTTGAATTTCTATATATTTTTATTCACTTGTATTCCTAAAGTCACTTTGGTCACATATACTATGTACCTTTTTTTAAAACGTTAAATAAGTAATTTTGGCTTTAATTACAAGCCCCTTTATGTCTAAACTAAGACAAATTGAAACGTCGGGATCAATGTAAAACATAAAATAAAATCAAATAAATCGCGATAGAATCCGTTAAAAATAGTTTTATTTCAATGGGTTACGTACGCCATTAGATCCAGTTGACTGTTTCGGTCTGAAGTCATATTGCGGATCATTAATTAAGGAATGATCCTCTAGGTAACGCATGAGCTATGCGTTATTGAGATGCTCAAAAACCTTGCACAGCACTTAGGTGGCTACGGTTCGATATCTGAGCGATCCCCTTTCTTGAGAATCGGCTGTACATTCGCCTCTTTCCAAGCCGGTGGCACTGTACCCAAGGTGTAAGAGATGCGTTACAGACGCGTAAGCATTCATTCATTCAACTCCGTTGCGCATTTACGTAGAACTACCGCTTGAGTATCATCAGGACCACAGGCTTACCGGACGTCAAGTGATTGCAATGCACTGCCCGAACATCGCGTTGCCTGATATGAATATCAAGCATTACGTGGTCACAGCTGGGCAGTGTCGGTGGCTGCATACTGCAACCATCGATTCGGGTGTTGGCCGCAGAGACTAACGAGTAAATCTGCTTTCTCTTGCGGCTCATGGGCCAAAGGCCTATCAAGGTTACGCAGCGGGGGCAGCGAAGACTGGCAGAAGTTTGATTTGAATGGCTTTGGCAAGTCGCCAGAAGCCTTGGCTACCCGCGGGGTGCGCCACAAGCTCTGACCAACCCGTGCTTTGCGCTGAGCATGTGCTCTAATGTAAGTCCTCTTACAAACCTTTGTGGCTCTGTTGGATGCTGCCTTAAAGTGACGGTTGGATCGTGCGTGGCGCGTTGCCCAAGCTCGTCAGGTCAACTGCTTTAGGTAAACAGCCTCTGCGCAATCACGCCCAAACTAAGGACGCACTCTATGGGCATCGGTAAATGGGATAAAGTATTCCATACCCAAACTGATCTCATTGACGACAGTAGTAGCACTATCCGACGGAGCCCTATCCTTAAAGCAGCGTTCAACCCACGAGATGGACGCAAAGCAGTCAAGAAGTCCAAAGCCAAAGCCGTCGCTCCCACTGCACGGATCGCTGTGGGGCTACAATGAGCACCTTGGAACAGACCAGACAATGGTCGGAGTTACCCTAGTCGGCACGTAACAAAACACTGTACTGGTCTGAGTGACTCGTCAGTAGAAGGTCTAGCAGAGAAGGCTTCTTATATTTTTGGTATCCTGGTTTCTGGCGTACCAATTGGGTTGCTTCCCGCAGGGTTTGTTTTGGCGAAGTCCAGCTAGGTCACATGGTGAGTGTTAAAATCTCCCCCAAAAATACCATTTCATCGTTCGGAAATCGATACCGCGCATCATCTGCCGCCTGCCTCATGTATTCAAAGAGTCGAGTTGTCACGGCATCTCCTGTATGAGAACGGTAGAGGCACACATAAATCTGACTTGACGAGCCATGATCTACGTGTACCCAGAGGATAGAAAAGGAAGGGTCTTTAACAAACATCCACCCTAACAAACACGTATACCCCGGCGTTCGCACTGAAACTTTCCTCAATAACATAACCGTGGTTGAGCAAGTAAGTCGTGTCTCCAGAGCAGCCGTCTCAAGATTTTTGTGGACGGCGTTGAGGTTCACATGGAGCCCACAAATGTTTGTGGATTCCATCTCAAATTGCGAGTTTGTGGGAGAGTGACGATCCGCTGTGTTGCTATTATCTCTGTCCTGAGCTGCCATGGTAAAGTGTAATGGCCAGGTGTGGTGGTAGCACAACCTTTCCGCTTTGTTTCATTCACACATAGAACATCTAGATGTCCGTTACTCATCATCTCACATACTTCTTCAATTTTATCATTCATGCTTCCTCTAACATTCAGTATAGCAAAGTGGCCATCCGTAGCCCACTGTAATGGCCATGCGTGGTGGTGGCACAACCTTTCTGCTTTATCTCATTCACACATGGAACATATAGATATCTTTTACTCATCATCTTACATACTTCCTCAATTTCATCATTCATGCTTCCTATAACATTCAGTGTAGCAAAGTGGCCGTTCCAAGCCCTCTTTTCGTACCCTCTGGCAACGAAACGTGACGGGTTGCAAACCACGTGACCATCATTTCGGAAATTATATAATCATCCATTGCGTTCCCACGAGGAGCTAGGGAAAAAGGTGGTTCACCCAGACAGAGCCCCGCTTGTCTGAGTAAGGCTAGCCTTATTCTGGGGTCGCCTGGTCCTAGGGCATAACCTAACCTAACTTATATTTATGACGCTAACGACTAGGCTCGCCTCTATCCTATGTATCTATCTATCCTTCATAGTGATCCACAAATTGGATTACTATGGAGGGTTTTCGCAAAAGTGCACGGTGGTACCTACCCGGTCCAATTTGAAACAGATTTGTGCCATTGAATTGTACCGCCTAGTAACAACTAGCTCGCTGGGAAGCAGTTACCGCGGCCTATGGACGTGTGCAACACCAGAGGCGTCACACTCGCGCCGCCCTTTAAAAACCTTCTAATGCCCTTCTTGAAGAACCAAGTTCACTCTCAAGCTCAATCAAGTTGGTATGCAGGTGCCCCGGCAAAAAGGTGACAGCAGTACCCCTTTTTTTTTTTTTTTTTTTCGTGCGGAAATCCCCTCGGATACCCCCCCGCCGGCCAGCGGGGGCGGTTATGTCGGGCTCGAACCGACTAAAACCGCACGCCGTCTTGGGTCTGCAGACGCCGGGGTGTAAGGTTGCCCATAGAGCATATCCCTCGCACCCCGACTGACCCTGGGCCATCTCCGGTTTCGAGATGGCCCCCTCGGGTTTGGGAACCACGGTGTCCCCGTCTTGCCCCGGTTTGGGGGAGGGGCGCTAGTCGCCCCACCGTCCCGGCCTGCTTCTGCTGGGGTGACAGGCGGCCTCACCTGCCACCCCCAGGCCTGCGCTCATGGAGGACGGAGGTCGTGACAGCAGTACCCCATGTGGGGCTGGACTTGCGACTTATAAAGAAGAAGTCTTTGCTCTGCAGTGAAGTACTGCTTCGCCCTGTTGAGCACTCCAAGTTTCTTAGAACTTGTAATAGTGCCGAAATATCAGATACCCAAACATAAACACTAAATGGTAAATATCCCGTTAATACACTTCTCATCAGAAAAATCGAAACACTTTAGTTTTTATGATATCTGTCCTAATTTAACACGTAAGAGCTTTAATTCCATGAAAAAAAATCACATGATTATATAGCTGGCAGTTTGGCCATTACAGTTGTAAGTGAAAATTCAAAATTAGACTTTCATTTTTTGTTTATCCTAAAAAAGAAAGGAATCATTGTTTTGAGACAAATGTGTTTTTAGAGTTGGCGTACATCTCACCTTTGTACCTAAAAATTAGCGTTTATCTTGAAACTTTTTCTTTTTTATTTGTTTACTGTGACTTTGGGACGTCTGTTTTTTTTTTAACATATGGATACTTCGCCAGCAGAATCCGCCCAAGTGGTGGCATTGCTGGATACCGGACTTAGTCAGCGTGTTGTGGCTGAAAGATTGCAACTAAGTTTGTCCTCTGTTCATAGAGTCTACAAACGCTATCGGGAGACAGGTTTGTTCACCCGCCATTCAGGATCTGGCAGAAATCGGGTCATTTCTGAGCGAGATGATAGATTTATTGTAACAACTTCCTTACGAAATCGACGCCTTAACGCTTTCCAACTACAGCAACAGCTTCATGTTGTACGTCGAGTGGCTGTAAGTGACTCAACCATTAGAAGAAGGTTGAAGGAACGTGGACTGGTACCGCACAAGCCAGCAAATGGGCCGAAATTAACTGCAGACCATCGAAAAGCGCGCCTTAACTTTACACGTGAGCACCTAAATTGGTCATACCTCCATTGGAGCAAAGTTCTCTTTTCTGATGGGTGTAGAATTATGCTGTATGGTAACGACGGAAGGAACAAGGTATACAGAAGAGATGGAGAACGCTTTGAACAATGCTGCATTGAAGATAAGGTCGGCTATGGTGGCGGTAGAAAACATAAACTTGCAAGGTGTTTCGATTTTTCTGATGAGAAGTGTAGTTATAATGTCAATGACTATGTCAATCTAAAATGAACTCAACTTAAGGTCCGCGGTTCAAATATAATGGATAGTAAAAATATGATTTGGAATTATATAATTATTTAATTAATTTATAATTATTACTATTTCGTTTTCTTAGGTTATTGTAATTTCTGTTGCGTCGCACCTCTTTTGTGTTCAAATTAAAGGTTATTTAAATACTGCATTTTCTATATTTTTTGGTTCATCTTTTAAAACGGATTAATAGATCTTTATCTGGGGATTAGATCGATAGAGTAGTAAAGATCCACATAATCAGACCGAGCTTAAAAATCACATCCCTAACAATTATTTCCGAAACTATTGACGACAGCAAACTATTTATGACTATTTTACAATAAGTTAAATAAATTGATATTCATTAAACTCAAGATATTTCTTAATTAATATATATATATAATAAAAAATAAATGAATAAATATGCTACGACATTCTACAAAGCGCAATCTAGACCCAAAGTAAGCCAGCTTAACTAGATACATACTCAGATTGTTCCAAAAATTGTTAGCTACAGAATAAATACAATCTCCGTTTTCTTGAAAATATTTTGAAAAGACAGCTAATTTAAATCTGTTAAACTGAAAATCATTGGATACCTATGAATGTGTAGTACTTTATTTAAATATGGTTTGAAAATTAAATCTGTTACTCTTTTCTTTACAACAGTGGAATGAATGGAAGAGCTTTTCGTGCTATGATTTTTTAAGATTGTAAGCGAGAGTTAACCTTCACCCTTCGTCCGTGTAGGTAACCGGAGGTTCATATCCACTTGCGGTTTTTTTTTTACGTGCCGAAATCCCTTCGGATCCCCGATCCCGCCCCCACTGGCCGGCGGGGGGGTATCCGAAGGGATTTTGGCACTGCCCAAGTGTCCATTGCCGTGCACCCCGGGTAAGCCCTCGAAAAGGTTATTTTTCCCCGGATAAGCCCTTGAAAAATAACCCCAGGACTACCGGCGGACCTTGACCGCCAGCGCGGCCTCGCCTGGTGGGGTCGGATTTTATCCCGCGTCGGTGTGTAGGCAGGCGTGTGTAGGACACACACGACACGCCTCCGCTACGGCCTGCTTCCGTAAGGACGGCGAGTCGGCCAACTGCCGTCCTCAGGCCCCGATCATGGAGGTCGGTAGTCCCGGGCGTAGACGAGTCTGCGGCATCCTCGCCACAAACTGCGGAACTCGGGGGCAGGGTTCTCTTCCGCTCCCTCTCCGCCGTCTCTTTCGCGCGCATTACCTGCTCGCAGAAAGATGCGGCGGCGTACCACTTGCTCCCGTCGGAGACCACGGCCCTCACCATGGTCTCCAACGAGAGAACGTCCACGCCCAGGACCGCAACAAGATCCCGGCATTAACTCGGCCACGCAGGGCACTCCACCAAGGTGTGGAGGGCCGTGTCTTCGCCAGGATCCTCGCAGTGCTGGCACTGCGGTGTTGTCTCCCGGTGGATGCGCCATAGATACTTACCGAAGCACCCGTGTCCGGTAAATATCTGGCACATCCGGTAGGAGAGGTCAAAGTGGTGCCTCTCCAACCATTCCTTCATGATCGGCCTCCGACTTTGCGGACACTACTTTATCCCATACATTGTATGTTTGTAAAAATATGTGATTTCTATTGAGCCTGGGATATAACTCTCATACGAGACCGGTTAGTTTATAATAGATTATTTTCCGAACACAATACTGAGATTCAATATACTTTCTATTCTTTCTTCATAACTAGGGTCTAGAAAAAACTATAATATTGAAGTTTATTTAGCTCAGAATACAGAAAAGTGTATTCAGAGCTCCTTAGATATGAATATCAGGGTACTCAAGTACCCTTTGATTGAATACAAGTACTCTTTGATTAGATAAATAATTGGCCGTTTGCGAACATAATTTTTTATAGTTCGATTTTACTGATCTAAATTATTCCTTAAATCTTACCTACATAAAACAAAATTGGGTTAGTGATACCCTGTATAACTCGACAATGGGTGGACCGATTTTCATGATTTTTATTTTGTTGAATTTCTAGTAAAATATCTAAAAGATATACGTAACAAAAACTCGAATTGTAATGTAAAAAAATAAAGGGCGTTTGCCCACAATTTGAAATTTACTTCGGCAATTTCCCATCCAGAAGTCATAAGCAAGAATTACTTCACAGACATTTGTTTGACAGATATATTTTGTTAAATAACTCTTTGTATAATTCACTTACTTTGTTTTAATACAGTATAAAAATGAAATGTGAATACTGTTGGAAGTCCTAAAATAATTTTTTTAAATAACATAAAATATTGATTAAATTAAACCTGTTCACAGGCCGCCATTGTTCACGCGCTTTGAATCGTCACACAGTTGTTTACTATATGCATAGTATTTTTTAATAATATAATTTATATGCATAATAATAATAATTAATAATTGTATTTATTTTCGGATAACAAAAATGATCCATTGTGTTAGTACGAACTTATATCAAGTGTTAGTTTGCACATTAAATTTTGATTAATTTATTCATTCCTCGTGGTTTTAAGAACGACTCCAGGGAAACAGACCTAACTGATCGTTCTCCTCACAAGAAATTTATAAACAGGAGAGTTAATACTCTCCGCCACTGTCTTTAAGATGCTGTTGTCACTATCACGAACCCTGCGTCATAGTGATGCAGTTTATTTGCGATAGCGGCGTGGAAGCCGTCAGTTCTGTTTCGAACGAACATTTCTGAGGCGCTGCAGAACCGTGGTAGCCCCAACAGCACCCTAAAGACATTATTATATTGGACGCGCAGTTCATCTACCGCACATTTGGTGTAGCTGACTCACAGACTCACCGTGTAAAGGCCCTGGCAATAAGCTTTAAACAAAGTTAACTTTACTTCTATACTACAACGAGAGAATCTACGGGCTAGCATATTACCTCGGACCGCTAGCGCTCTACGCTCCCTTTCTATATCTAGATTCTCTCTAAGGTCGTCGATAAGGAAATGCCCTAGATATTTTCCTTTCGTAACATGTTTAACATTCAAGCCGTTAAGGGTGATGTTTGGTGTTTTATCATTAAGGCATCCACCGACAGCCCTAAAGACAATGTATTCACATTTCTTAACATTATAGATTAGCCCGTGTGAAGTGGCGTACGTCTCGCTGGCTCTCAACATTTCATTGATAGCCACAGCAGTTGGGGCAAGCAGCACCATATCATCGGCATAGCTGATGGTGTTTACTTTGACACCATGTATACTGCATCTCACCCGCATACGGCTGAGTTCAATGATTAAATCATTTATATATAGGTTGAACAGCCTGGGAGACGTTAAACCCCCCTGTCTCACTGCGCACTCCAACCTATACGTTTCTGAGAGCTCATTAGACCACTTAACATTATTGGTTTGGTTCCCATGCTAATACTGTAATAGCCTTAAGATTTCGACCGGCGTACCCCTGTCCTCCAGCTTTCTCCAAAGCACATTATAGCTTACAAGCTCAAAGGCCTTGGAGAGATCTAGAAAACAGGCATGCACCGGTGTCCTCCGCTGAGTGTAATATCGGACAGTGTGCTTGAGACTTATGATAGCACTTTCAGTTGACAGTCCAGGTTGAAATCCAAACTGTGAGTCATGCAATGTTAGGTATTTTTTCAGGTAAGAATCAATCACACTGTCCAATATTTTTGCCATTGTGGTTGCCAGACTTATAGATTGACAGTTTGCCTTATCCGAGATATTATAATATATGCAGTTATTAGATAAGGATTTTTCAATCAAAATACTCACTGCCTGTAGATATAGGTGGTAGTGTTTGCCAGATGCCAGATAGTGCTCTTTCTGTTACAAGAGATATGAAAATACTGTAAAGGGATTTTTTTTAAATAGTGTAAAGGGATGAAGTATCTCCAATATTGCGGTTACATTATTATGAAAACCACTGATTGCTTTGAATTTAAATTGCAAAATCACTAAATGTAGTCGACTAATCACTTTAAGAATACAGTCAAAATTTGTTCACCTAAACTGGGTTTTTGATAAAATTCATTGGGTAAAATATGATAACGCAATTTAGTTTGATTAAAATTTGGTACGTATACATTTATAGTTGGTCAAATCCACAAGTGAATTACTGGATTTCGCGAGTAATAATTGGTACAACTAAACTGAGAATTCGAGCATCACTCAAGGAAGTTAATTCACTGATAGAACAAGTGGGAATAGAGACTCCCACTAGTTCTACTCTATTGTTCCATCTAATATCGTAGAACTAGTGAGAAAAAATAGTCCCTTTTCTTCTACCGTAGAACTGTTCAGTAGAACAAGTGGGAACAAACGATGCTTCGGCGAATAACTGTTCCAGTGTATTTTTCTTTTTGTCTAAATTTGAATCAATTTCAATTATTGCGAGCAGTCCTTTGATATCCCCCCAGACCAACTCGATGGGGTTCAAGTCTTGGTGATATGGAGGCAGTCTTAAGACTTCATGACCTGCTGCCTTTAAAATTTCATCTATTTTGTACACATTTTCTGAACCGTGTTGCTTGATTAAGTTCAACAAATCACATTTTCTTAAAGACATATCAAATTCAACATTGTGTCTTTGCAGCCATGCCTGCATGATAGCTTTTGTGGATGTCACCATAGGCCTTTTGTCCTCCTGTACCGAGTGGTATGGGGCATTATCCATTACGATAACGAAGTTTGGCGGTAAATTTGGCAATAACTTTTCTCTGGTCCATTTGCTGAAGTTTACAAAATTCATATCACTATGATAATCTCCGGTTTTGCTTTTAGATTTAAACATTATAAGAGCTCCATCAATGAATCCGCCTTGTCGTTCAGCATGTACAATATAATTAAACGTGGCTCTTTGCCAATATGTGACAGCACCCCTCGTTCTACATTAGATTACCAACACGCCGGTACATTTAAAGACGAATTGGCATATGTTTCATCAAGGTAAACGATGTTTCTTTGATCTCTCCTGTGCTTCTTTATCGCATTAAGATTACGCCACCGCCACGATACGATGTTTCGTTGTTCAATCCGTAATTTTATTTTTGCCTGACATTTCTTAAATCGAAAGCCAAACTTATGAATCAATGTCCTTAAATATTCTCGGCCACAATTTAAAATTCCTTCTTCTCTGAGCTTCGCATTCAAAGTTTTTAATGTAGGAACCTGCTTGTAAACCGCATAAAATTGACTTACTTTTCTTCTAAATGCGCCTTCTGTAAAACTGTCTACTTCAATTTTTTGCTTTCGGATTTGTTTATTTTTTGTTGGTGATTTAAAATATACATGACTTTGTTCATCTTTCAGTTTATTTCCTTCTTTTATTATCTTACTAATGGTAGTCACCGAGAGTCCTGTAGCTTCAGCAACAAGTTTGTTTAGGTTTACGTCTTGAATATATTAGAAGTATGATCTTGTTTTCTGGCTTTAAAAAAGGAATATACATTGTATGCTATTTGTTTAGCTTGCTTGTTAATTTTTTTCTCAAAACAGGCATAGCGATTCAACTTGGGATTAATCTTGGCAAGACGTTTACCTTGTGCGTTAATGTCCAAGCGTCCATAACAAAAATACCAACCACGCGCTGCAAGCACCACCAGCGCACTACCGCGTTTGACGTGAGCTCTCTGCTCCGCGCACCCCTTTCACCCACCCGGTAACATCGTCCCCCGCTCCCTTCTTACCGCGCAGGCGATACGCGAGTTAAGCAGTTGGCCTATTAGACCAGGGTCGATAATTTTTGAAACCAAAAAAAAATACAGTAGGATGAAACCCATTAGAAAAGGAGGGTAATATGATAAAAATGAAAGGAAAAATAAATTACGGTCGATCCGAGTTCGGGAAGTGGGAGGGGGTGAGTTTTTAAGGGCAAAAATGGTTAATCTCGATTTCCGGCAAAACTGCAAGTCTTATGGAAAAAAGTTTAATGGCAAAGTTGTAGGTAATAAAAAGATCCACAGCTTTTGTATTTACAATTTTTTCACAAAACCTCAAAATTTTGGTGGAAAATTCAAATAACCAAGTTTTTGGTTTTTTATTTTTATCTTTTTCAAAACATTTTTCTTTTCTACGAAATTTGGTGAAAACTTACCTTAATATGTCCCAAATACACTGTAATTTATTTGATTTAAAATATTTATTTTTTCGCCTTATTTTAACTTAATATCAAAAAAGCACCCTAATTTTCAATCGAAAATTGTCGCGTCAAAATATCAGCTTTTTCCAAAAAGGCTTTTTGTTCGTTGAAATTTCAACTTTCTGATGGTATAAAAAAATATACATTACCATAGTAACTGTTCTCAGAAAATGCCAAAAATTGAAAAAAAACTCAAATTCGATTTTTTTTATACATACAATTTCATCAAAAAAATGTGATTGCTGCAATTTTTTTTAGTTCAAAAGTTTATTTATTAAATTCGAATTAGGTACATTCATGTCATAGAAAATCTCATAAAGTATAAATATACATGTAAATCGTACTATTGAATTTAGATACTTAATTCTGATTACGTTATTCATTTTTTTTTTCAACAACGTTAATCTTGTTATTTGTAAATACCTTATCTGAAATTCTAATCAGTCATTCATTTTTCATTTCTTTGAAGGCGTTTCTTCATCGTTAGATTCGACAAACCTTTCCAACTCTAGTTGATCGTCGAAAGATTCTACAACTTTTCAAAATATTGTAGGTGTCTTATTAAATATTAACTTTATTAACTTATTTGTTTGTTAATTATAGTAGTATATTTCAATTTGCAATTTTTTCGTGTAATCAATGTAACATGAAATCTTACGTTTATTGAGTAATTAAAGTGTAAATTTTAATAAATAGCTCAAAATTGTACATAATGATTTAAAAAAATATTTCGAATTTGAGTTTTTTTCAATTTTATGCATTCTGAGAACATTTACTATAGTAGTGTATATTTTTTTTACACCATCAGGAAGTAGAGATTTCAACGAACAAAAACCCTCCGACTTTTTGGAAAAAACTGATATTTTGACGCGACAATTTTCGATTGAAAATCAGGGTGCTTTTTGATATTAAGTTAAAATAAAGCGAAAAAATAAATATTTTAAATCAAATAAATTTCAGTGTATTTGGGACATAATAAGATAAGTTTTTACCAAATTGTGTAGAAAAGAAAAATGTTTTGAAAAAGATAAAAATAAAAAACCAAAAACTTGGTTATTTGCATTTTTCACCTAAATTTTGAGGTTATGTGAAAAAATTGTAAATACAAAAGTTGTGGATCTTTTTATTACAACTTTGCCATTTAACTTTTTTCCATAGGAGTTGTAGTTCAGCCGGAAATCGAGATAAATCATTTTTATCCTTAAAAACTCACCCCCTCCCACTTCCCGAACTCGGATCGACCGTAATTTATATTTTCTTTCATGTTTATCATATTCCCCTCCTTTTCTAATGGGTTTCATCCTACTGTAATTTTTTTTCATTTTTTACCATTTTTGAAGGCTTCGGCCATGGTCTATATATGAATTATTACGACACAGTATGATTGCCGTGTGACGTCATAATTGCGTTCAACCAATAGTGATGCGTTTTGCAAATTCGAATTACGCGCGCCTTTCAAATGCGCTCTCCTGTGATTTTGAAAACTTTCTTGGATTTGTTTAAAAAGATAAGTTTATGAAGGTTATCAGTTTATTTGTATATTTTGTTTGGTACTTATTAGTAATGATGCCACGACCTAGGAGATCTAATCTTTCCTGACACAGCCGTAATGCAAGTAGGCTTCGTAATTGTGATATACTTGTGTATGTCGGGCCTTAATTGCGAGCCGCACTCGTGTATGCCGGACCTTATTGTGTGTCCCACTCTAACCTAGCTCTCTCTCGCTCGGCCTTCTTTGGCAAGATGGCGAAAAATGGCAAGTGCTCTGTATCAATTTATATCTAATAAATAACTAGTGCATCAATTAATTGCGTGTTATTCGAGATATGACAGTAACACTGTGAATCAATCCACTGAAGAAGAACGAGAAATCACTAGGGAAGAGCGCCACGTTAGTTTAGCCCGATTTCATCATCATCCTCCTGCCCTAATCCCAAATTTATTTGGGATCGTCTCATAATTTGTGCTTTTCCATTCATCTCTGCATGCAGTCATCTCAACGTTCACTCGCTTCCTAACCATATCCTCTTTCACACAGTCCATCTATCTCCTCTTAGGTCTTCCTCTCCGCTTGTAACCGTCCACTTTCACACTTAATGCATTCTTTACGATAGAATTTTCGTCCCTACGCATTACATGTCCGAACCAGGACAAGCGATGTACTTGCAACTTTACTGTTTGGTGCTACTTTCAAACTTCCTCTACTATATTCGTTTCTAATCTTATCCATTCTTGTCACACCACGCATCCATTTCAATATTTACATCTTTTTTGCCGTTACCTGCCGCCAATTCCTCCAACCAACTTGAATCCGATGCTTTACAGCTTGATCTAATTCTCCTTTGCTTTATAGTAGTGAACCGAGATACCGAAAATCGGAGCAGGTTGGTACAGGAGCTTGGCTTCCCCTTCACCCCTTCATAGGGTTGGCATTGATCGTCGGCCAATACCCAACGTGGCGGGAACACATCGCTCTCCGTACTCCTCTGCTTTCAGATGAGACAGGATGAGCGATGCTGTTAGTGGTGAGATGGCCCAGGGTCAGCCGGGGTGCGAGGGATATGCTCTATGGGTAACCTTACACCCCGGCGTCTGAAGACCCGAGACGGCGTGCGGTTTTAGTCGGTGCAAGCCCGACATAACCACCCCCGCTGGCCGGCGGGGGGTATCCGAAGGAATTTCCGCACGATAAAAAAAAAAAAGAAAAAAAAAAAGGTTGGTACAGGAGCGCCATCAAGTGCTATGGTTGTGGAGCTAGAGAGACCGCCGAAATCGCAGAACATGTATTTTGTTTTGGTTGTGCTGATTTTTAGGATAACACGTTCCAGCTTTGGTTGCCAAGTTACAAATCTGCTCTGGACCTCGGTTGCATCCTCACCAACAAGGACAATGTCTTCGGCAAACTACTCGTTGGCGACTAGGATTTATAAAAATCCTATTCAGGAAGAAGTCTTTTAGCGTTACGTGGCCTATAAAAGTGAGATGGAGTGGAGTGGAAGTGAGATGAGATGTATTTTTATTCTGAACCATGTATTCACAATGGCCAACTCAAAGGTAGAAAAAGCTTGAAGTAAGGATTGCAGGACATAGTTTCGACTTTAATGTGTTCAACATACTTGAACCCTTTCATAATTCACCTTCTCTCCGACGTGTTTATTAAACCTACATATAAATCTTCACTATTCGGAATGTTCATCATCAAAGCCTCACATTTCTATCAAAACTTCTCTTTCATTATGTCAGCTGTCCCTGTTTGAGGTGCACTATAATCCGCACGCTGAATGATGATCCCTATGACAGTTCGTTAGCGCTTAACATTGTACTGACGTCCTATCACATCAAATCCTTTAGAGGTCCATTAAAAAGTCGAAAAAATCATAATTGTGTACAATTGTAAATTATAAAAATGAATATTAAGAAATTATTACGTAATGTTCGGAAATAATAGAAAAAAACTCAATGCAAATGTACATGGTACGTGCTGCAAAAGTTACGTCGTCAAGCTATTATCGACTAAGAAGGGACACATCGATAAACAAAATATCGATAATTTGTTGGAAAAATAAAACAAATGCTTTGAGTTTGTATTTTATTTATATCAATCTGAATCTGATACAGGGTCAATCGGATCTTCAAAATCTGAGTCTGAACTGCAGCTATCCATGACGTTTATTATTAACGGTTGGTCAATGATATTGTCGTATTGTACATCTCGATCCCAGTCTTGTAAGCAAATTTTCTTCGTTCTTTCGACCACTTTTCGCCAATCGTCAGCTGTCACTTGAGCGCAAGCTTCTTCCAATAAAACCATCATTTTATTTGCCGTGAATGGCGGAGTTGTGTTATGCCTAGCTGCATGACCTGAAAATATTTGTAAATTTAGTAATTATTTTTAGAAATATATGCATATACATAATATTATATAAATAAAAAATATAGATACCTTTGATCTGCGCCCATATCAACTCGATTGCATTATATTGGCAGTGTAACCGAATTACCGTGTGTCCATTTGATTTGGCCAATTCATCCAAAAAATATGACGTCTGTTGTTTGTGAAAGTTCAACAGTCTAACCAACTCTTTTTTTAACATCTGACTGTCAGTTTCCACACCATTGCGTTGTAACCACTCTATAATTTCAGCTTTTTTGTTATTGCTGCTGGGGGGTTTGTTAATTTGAACTGAGTGATATGAAGCATTGTCCATTAAAATATAGTGAGGCTCATGCAAATTTTCTAATAGTTTTATAAACCATGTCTTAAAGTTTTCGAAATTCATTTCCTCGTGGTACTCCGTTGTTTTCACTGACTTAAAAGCCCACAGGCAATTCGGCACAAAACCTGTAGCTGTGCCAGCGTGGCAAATGATTAAGCGCTGGCCCTTTCCTTCAGGAGTTTTTGTGCTGGATTCGGCTGTGTCATCCGTCCATGCCTTACCTACAGTATGATTGGCGTTCAGCCATGTCTCATCAAGGTATACTACCTTCTCCCAGTTATCAATTTGTTTGATTTTGCGAAGAAAATCGCATCGTAGTAAAGCTATGTCAGTACGCTCCATTAATATTTTTCTCTTGTCACATTTTTTATAGCGGAATCCACATTTTTTCAAAACAATTCTAAGAGAAGTAGCACCGCCTTTGAAGAGTTCTGCAGCTTTTAATGTAGATAATAACTTCTGGCAGGTCGGTAGTTCACCTCGTAGGTAGTAACCATAAATATGATTGCGTATAGCATCTAAATCAAAATCATCAGGTTCTGTTATATGACATAACCTTTTCTTTTTCTTCTTTGGTGTTAATAGTTTATTGTCCTCCATGGACGACTCCCCAAATTTTTCCTTTGTTATTCGAGAAACAGTAGCCTTTCCGATTCCTAGAGCATCGGCTACACGATCGCGAACATTGTCAAGCGGTAACAAGGGTCCGCCATTTTGTTGTTCACGAGCAAAATAGTCTCGCAAACGCACTAAAAACTCGCGAACTTCACTGTTGAGAACAGTTTTCCGCTGTCTTTTCGGCATTTTGCAAAACCGAAAATCAACAAACAGGTAACAGAAAATCAACAAATAACACAAAACAGCGAAAACAGAAACAAAACTCAGCTAACAAAGAAAGACGTGGCGCATACAAGGCATTAGAGCACTCGTATGACGCGATGTGATGCGGTGTGACAAGAAGACAAAACAGACTGACAAGACATGACATGACTGAATTAAAAAAATACGGTAGGTCTATGGCCTCCTTTTAAATACTTTTCCATGTAATCCATAATTGCCAGCTAATTATGAATTCTTTAAAATTCAATTCAAAAAGAATTTTAAATTCTTTAAATTATGCAATTTGAATAAAAATTAAAGTATAGTAAAATAAAATATAATAAGGCTGTTACTTTTTTATCTAGTGTTTTATGTCCATCAATGCGCGTAGTATTTTTTTCAAAATAAATAAATATTGCTTATTATGTTGAATGACCTGGCTGAATGACATGACATTTGCCTGAAAAAACAGTATTTTATCGAAATTGTTTCGCATAACTAATACAACTGTCAGTTGAAACGTCATAGGGATCATCATTCGGCGTGCGGAGTATAACAACATTCATTATTCAATTCTCCTTTTTCGAAGTTATGGATTATAACTTCGTATATATATATATATATAACTCTGTAAAATGATACCGGGTCGTTTTACATTTATTACGCATTTTTTCAATTCATTATCTAGCACAATTCCTACTATGGGCAAACAAATGGTTGTTTGCCCTTCTCCCCCACTGTAATACAACTTACAACTCAACCCTATATCTTAAGCTTTTGTTCCTTTCCATTTTGTTTCCTGTATATACCTGCGCTACTCTTATTCGTTACCTTTTCAAAACATCCAATAACTCTCTTCCTCCTCCAGCCATTGTATCAATATTCCAACTTCTAAACCTTACAAATACTTCTTTTGCTCTCTGGAATTCCTACTTACGTTGCATCAGCCCGTGTTGGTGCAACAACCCTTCTCCATTTCTCACAGGTGCCGGGTGCTGATCCCGCGTGTCACCACGGGGCTTCGTTTTAAAAAGATTTGGCTATTTTTTATGACCGGTCGCCTGCCTGCCATCCACCCACCTTGGGAATGTTTTTTTTTTGGTGGTTAAGGCGCCACCTACGGGCAGGCACAGCAGGTGTATACTGATGTAACCCGAAGCATAGGTCACTCTCGCCTCGGAATGATTCTCATTCTTTGGTTTGAATTACTAAACGATAAGTCCTTTAGAAATTCAGGGCTGATGTTATCCACAGTACTATTTTTGCAGTCAAACATAAGAGCAAACAGAGACATTCAGGAGTTCAGCTTGAAGGTATTAATGCATATATATAAAGATAAAAGTAAGATACTTACAAAGAAATTTAAGATTCCACATGTCTGACAACGAAATAGAATTCATTTGAAATGTAAAGAGGTAGGAGATCATTGATGATGAACGGCTGCAGATATCATAAGAAAAAAATCTATATTACAATAATAATATATCTAATGGTTGTACGGGCAGTGTGACCCTCAACTTCAGAAGTGAAGTGATGAAAACGAAGTGTCATAATGTGGCATGTAAACAAGACTTTAGTAATATGTAATAAGACTTCGACAGAATTAGACAAGAAAATGTAGTCATCATTTTAAGAGCATACAAAAATAATATGACAACATGGTATTCGATTCGAAGGCGAAGGAGTTGATTTGATACTAGTAATCCAAGTTTCAAAATGCTAAGACAGGCCTTTATAACGAAAGAAACAACGTTTTAGGAACAACAAGACAGAGCGATTCTAAAGAAGCCATCGTATTTTTTTTTTGGTGATAATAATGGCGACGGATAGATAATTGAGTTGTTTTGCACTATAAATATTCTTAGATAGCAAAAAAATGGTTAAAAATGTAGCTGTTTTTCAGATAAAAGAAGAACAAAAAATAATTTAGAGGGCTGGCCCAGCCGTTTAAATATACGGTGGGAAAAAAAATAAACAATGACTGTTCTACTTGGAATATTACGGCAGGAAACAAAATTATCAACATTTATTAAAAAAACTAAGATGTTTTTTTTTTTTCTAGACAGAGATTAACTAAATACGCGATAACACGCGGTAGCCTAGTGGTATGGGTAATGGACGCTGAGACGAGGTCTCGGGTTCGATCCCAGGTTTTACCTTGGCACACACCAATGACTTTTCGATACTTTTCGAAGTTATGTGTGTATTTATCGCAGGTTTATAAGTGTCCGGTTAATGGCAATAGGCTCGTCACCTATTACATTGGGACCTAAACATAAACTGGCGAAATGTGGGTACTAGCACCTCTGCCTACCCCTTCGGGGATATAAGCGTGAGTTTATGTTATGTGTTATGTTATGATTAACTAAATAATTCCCGAATTTAAACCCAACAAAATTACAGTTGGCCATTGTTTGGAAGTGATATCTCCATAATCTTATTAGGTCTTATAGTGCTTAATTTTCTTTTTGTCATATTTGAATTATCCATGTTTTATCTAGCCAAATCCTTCTTGAGCCTTTATTTTGTTATTAATATTATTAAGTAAAAGTGGTTGTCAAATGCATGTCTGCCTATTTTAGATTTACTATTAAAAAAAAATACTATTCAAACCATTACTCCTTTTTCACCCTGATCGATGGTCAGAAACTCCGGCGCAGGTTTCTCTTGGGGTTGATGGGGTCAGCCGGCAGTGACTACGAATGGTTTATTTTGGAATACACACACGGTTTTTTTAGTATTATTATTACCTCAAGAGTTCATCGACGTATTTCGCCGTTTCATGCACCATGGTCATGCATTTAACGTTTTTTTCCTCCTCAAAAGAAAAGTTACTAAAGAGTAAAATATAATCTCTTACCGCAATTGGTTACCAATAAACCTATTATTTAGTAACCAGTATTATTTAAAAAATGATTTTTTCTTACCCCGTAACTAGTTACGAACGTGCGGTTACGTATACGGACGAAGTGAAACTTCAAGGATTTTTACGCAAAATTTACAAGCTACATTTGGGAAGCCTGCTACTGTGTAAACAACAATTACTTATTGGGTTCGTGAATTTAAACGAGTTGGAGAGAAGCTAAATAATCACCTCCAACAACAACCATGCAGATTTTTAGTTTCCACGGTAAAAAAATGTTTCACCGGCGATAATTTTGTAGACCAAAAAAGGCTGAGCGGTTGTTTTTGCAAGATACATTTAAAAATCTTTCGAAAGCTGGTTCACCTAAATGCATAAGTGCATTACGGTTGGAGGGGAATATTTTGAAAAGCTATAAATGAACCATTTTTACATTTCAAATATTTTTCATTTCACTAATATTTTTTGGAACAAACCACGTATATATATTTCTATAGTTTTAAGAAGCTTAGGAACGTTTTGATGGAGAGGATGTACAGAATTGTTACATTAAAAAATAAATACCGGCAACTAACCCATGTACTTTCTGCAGACATATCGACTATATCCGCAAACGTCGTGAAGAACATATTTTCGCCATGTAATAATATGATAATAGTGACTATGGTTGAAATTACTGTAAACGCGTTGGTTAATCTAAAAATCTGAAAGAATGAACGGCCTGCTTAAAATATTTGTACCAAGAGTGGCATCAATTAGAATACCATTCAAATATGGAAGAATCAGGCTGGTTCACAGTACGTGATTTGAGCGCAAAATATTATGTACTAGTAAATTACTGTACGACTTTACTATAGTGGAATTGGCATGTAAGGCAAGGTTAAGACATCTGATTGAAATCGCGACCCATTATCGTGATATCGATATGAGTGTGTGTATGGAGGGCCCCACCAAGATCATCGGGGCCCAAGTCAATCTGCCCTAGCCACATACCTGCTGATCAACGGACGTATCAGTGGGTCATACGGTAGTCGCTCCCGTAAAAGTCAAAATAAAATCAAATCAAGATAAAAGTAGAAGAGCGGAGATAATTAATAATGTGTATTAATATATCCTGAATTAGGCTAAATTGTTTAAGTATAAACATAACAGTAATTATTTCAAAAAGATTCAAGAGCTAATTGCAGAATCTACGGGAGTCGAGAAGGACTTTAAACCAAATTTCAAACGAAATCGATAATGTATGGTAGAAACACCATCGACACACTAATTTTGGCACAAAGAAAAAGGGATTTTAAATCTTGATAGTTTTGATTATGAAGTAATTAGAAGAATGATATGATTATCATTTGAGGTTTAACGAATTACCGACAAATAGTAAATTAATGTACTGTGGAATTCAATATAGTCTACAATGTGTACACAGATGAGTCGTTTATACATACATCTCTCAATAAAGGCAAAAATTAGAGTTTCAAGATTGAAAAAGAAGGAATAAACCAATATACAAAGGGCAACGGTTAATAAACAATAATTCATGTATACCCGGCTCATTGTTAATGTATAAATTAACAGATACAGGTGGATACTGTTATAAAGAGATGAATAGTGAAACTAATGAAAAATGCCCAAGAATTCAGTTGCTACCAAACATACCCAATGGTTCAGTGTTAGTGATTGACAATCATCCAATACTGTTAAACAGGATATGATAACATTTCAATTCAACAAACTTCAATAAAGCCACTAATTTATGATACTATGTCGCTATAACGGAACGTTTAAAGAATTTTCCGTGTACAGTATTAGTTAAACATAACCATTTAAAATTGTGATTACCGGGTACCATCCTAATGTCAATACATAGAAAATAAACAGCTTAGTGGTTATTTAGTAGGTCAGTAATTTTTTACAAGGGAAATTCAATATGATCGGCCCAAAAGAATAGCGAAAGGTGTGTGGTCATGCAATCAAGTGTGAAGATGAATTTTGTAGACCTGAATATACTAACTTAAATGTGTAAACATAAAATCAGTTATCAGTCAATTTCAGTAAGCAACTTGTGTCAGTAAATGAACTCCTTAGCAAAGTAACGCGGAGAAATCTGCAAAGTTTTTGAAAATATAACTACAGTATATTTAAAATAAAGATTTTTTCTTTTTTTTTTTGAGTAAATCATAAGTGTAGAAATTTTAAATCCTTATCACTTTAGTAGCTTTATTTCCTTATTAAGATATTTGCCCCTACAAATATGTAATCCAAAACCGTTTGAACTACACCGCAGTGTGCAGTAGAAAAACGCTGTACAGAACAGAATTATGTCGATTTTATCCAGATTCTTCCAGACACACAGTACTTTTGCGACTACAAATAATAAACAATAATAAAAAGATATTCTACGACATTTTACACAGCGCTATCTAGACCCAAAGTAAGCATTGCATAACTAGCTTGTCTTCTGATATTTAGTTAGTTTTTTTGTTAAATACATATAAATACACACCCAGACCAATGCAAATATCTATGAAAACAAATATTTGCACTGAGCGGGAATCGAACCTGCGCCCCCTGACGTTTCAGTAACCGTTATTGTTAGTCATTGCGAACTTCTGAGTACAATGCACGCTAGTCAATTCATCTTAGCTTTGGAGAAAATTACAAATAAAATTAGAGCTTTTCTATGCGAATATTTATAAGAAAATTATTTACTCAGTTGAGTTTAGGTTAGTGGATCATCCAATTGGTTTTAGACATTCTCTATCACCAAATCACTATACACGGCAGAATTAAGAGTACCTTCACAAAATGACCATTACGACTCGGTTTGACATTACACTACAAAAATTACAACAACGAGTTTTTGGTGCTTTCTGTCATTTCTAGTACTCATACCTTCAATGGTCCTTTGATGGAGTCTTTTGATCCCTACATGAAATGGGATCAATAAGCATAAAACCATATCTTTGATATTCTAGCAAATTTTTAGAAGATTATTTTGTTCTTAAAAAGTTCTGGATGGTCTCCTAAGAACGTTTTCCTGTAACTATAACGGTTAGGGTACCTTGCTCTTACTGTCCCGTCTCAAAAATTCATCAGGTATACATATATGTGTTGGGTATCCTCCTCGAGTGTCGCTCCGATTCCGATCCCGCTGCAGTCCGGGGGGAGCGGAATCGGAGCGGCCGGTACACCCTGGGCGGCGGTCAATGGCTTTCCCTTCACCCCTTCATAGGGTTGGCATTGATTGTCGGCCAATACCCAACGTGGCGGGAACACATCGCTCTCCGTACTCCTCTGCTTTCAGAGGAGACAGGATGAGCGATGCTGTTAGTGGTGAGATGGCCCAGGGTCAGCCGGGGTGCGAGGGATATGCTCTATGGGTAACCTTACACCCCGGCGTCTGAAGACCCGAGACGGCGTGCGGTTTTAGTCGGTGCAAGCCCGACATAACCGCCCCCGCTGGCCGGCGGGGGGGTATCCGAAGGGATTTCCGCACGATAAAAAAAAAAAAAAAAAAAGGTATACATATATGTATATGGTAAAGTCATAAGGGTATTTGTTAGGTTAGTCTGTAAAAGTCGTGCAATTTTAAACCTTCCACGGTATGCGTGAATAGAACAGAAGATCACAGATAGAAATTCTCGGTACTGCTGGATTTTACTTTATATTTTCAAACTGTTCGATATTGTGATGTGCCTAGTAGCAAAGTAAAGTCAGTATCTCATCCACCAAATCTGACTACGTAGCAATGACTTAGGCATATTAGCCAATAAATATTTTGATTTTAATAATCAGCTCTAACCCTAATGGTTCGTATAGCTCTAAACCAATATGGTTTAGAGCTATACTATGTTGCTTTGTGTTTTGATTTGGACAGAATAAAATAACTGAGATGCAGACTTCAGGTTATAATTTGAAATATAAAATAATTAAGTTCCACGACTAAGTAGAATAACATACCTTTATAATCGTTTCATCTGTTACCGATGATACGAAAAAAGCAAAAATCCACGCGATAGCAGTTACAAATAACCTTGATGTCGTAGTATTTCTATTATCACCATATGTAAAATAATTCCTGAAAAGTAAGTGAATAAGAAAAAATTAAAAACATATCTATGACCGACAATCGAATATTCGTAATTATACTCGTAAAACCGTTTCTCTTGTTTAGTATAAAACCTACATATTTGAAAAACTTTTATAATAGTGATGTGGTTTTTCCGAATTAAAAATAAGAAAGAAGTTATAGTAGAAAAGAGACTGAAAATCACTAAATCAAATATTTTGTACAATATGTATCCAAGTAATCTAAGCTTTTACATATCTAACTAGTCTGACCATAAATACTGTTAAATCAAAACTTTTCTTTCTTTTTCAACTTTTTAATTATTTTGATTTTGGTACACGTATATTATTTTAAAAATTTCTTTCGATTTCGCGCCATTTCACATATTTTTTCGTGTTCATTATTGAATTACAATATGGAATGGGGTGTTAAAGAAAATAGGATCGCAGTGATCGCCTTGCACTAAGTGGGTATGGAGCCGTCGGTCATATTCCAGACACTTCAATAACTTGGTATCAGCCGTATGTTCGTATATCGTACTATCAATAGATACAACAACACTTCGTCTGTCGAAGACCAGAAAAGATAGGGGCGGCCGCGTGCTGCAGAACTACAAAGGCTATTAATGCTGTTATAGACAGAATTCGTCGAAACCCCATAAGGAGGCAAAAAATCTTATCGCGAGAAGTGAATATTCCCGCCAGGACTCTGTCACGTATTATAAAACAAGACCTGAAGCTCGGTGCTTATCGTCGATATACACGACATGCCCTAAATCAATTTTTACGATTAAAGAGAGTGGATCGATCAAAGCGCCTTCTGTCGCGATACGTGCCTTTCACCTGGAAAGGCACAGAAATATCCTCTTTACTGATGAACATTTTCACGATTGAAGAACACTACAATAAGCAAAATGATAAAGTGTACGCTCACAGTTCTAAGGAAGCTGCTCAAGTGGTCGGAAAGGTACAACGTGGTCATCATCCTGCGTCAGTGATGGTTTGGTGGGGCGTGTTTTATCAGGGAGTCACAAAGCTACATTTTTGTGAAAAAGGAGTGAAAACTTCAGCCAAAGTGTATCAAGATACTGTCTTGGATCATATTGTGAAACCTCTCTTTTTAAAGTAACCTTTTAAAAATATACCGTGGACTTTCCAGCCGGACTCTGCACCTGGTCACAAGGCACGAACTACCCAAGCCTGGCTAGAAACCAATGTTCCGGACTTTATAAGAGCTGAAGACTGGCACTCATCTATCACAGACCTCAACCCTTTAGACTAAAAATTATGGTCAGTTTTAGAGGACATGGCTTGCTCTAAAGGACGACATTGAGTCTCTTAAAAAATCTTTGGAACGAGTAGTGTCGAAATTTTCCTTGGAAACAGTGCGTACATCCATAGATTCATGGCCAAACAGATTAAAAGCCTGTATAAAAGACAAAGGTGGCCATTTCGAATAAAATATATTCTTATTTTTTGCTAAGACTTTAATAAATATGTAGGTATAAATTTTAATAATATTACATTACTTCATTTAAAAAAAATTGCAAAGGATAATTAAAAATATGATGTAACCATCATAATTGGATTCTTAGGCGGAAAAAAGTTTGCGGTTCAGCTAGTACTTTAAATAAATGTAATTACACGACATTGTTTATTCAGTTAAAGTACGGCCGCTGAGTTATTACCGATTTGACAGATTATTCTTAAATTAATCGATATAACCTTGCACGAGCGACACATTTGCCGAATGATTTAGAATACCTCTTTAATATAAAACTTTATGTCAAAATGTCAGAATCAAGTAATTTTCCAATAAACTCTGTTTCAAAACTTAAAATAGTTTGTAAATAATATGAAAACATTTATTTTTTGTTCTTTGGCGCGCTTGTTCAAAGTTACATCGTGCGTCTAGTTTTCATAGTGATGTGCTTGATAGTATTCGGTCCAAATTCATTGGAATAGATATGATATTTATTTTATTTGGATATTTTTATTTTACTTATTCCTTCGAGCAACTAGACTAAATATAATGCTACCATTTTTTTGCGTCTCTTAATTGCACTGTGTTGCCAGTATCTTATGATTTTTAAGATTTATGTGTGATCCAAAGACAGAAATACTGTTTTCTATGATTTAAAAATAAATACAATTAAAATGATTATGTATAATTTTTAACATTTATAATATATAAAACAACATTTAATAAATATAATTTTCTCCCTCAATTAAGCAATGTTATAGGTGTATTTTTTTTAAGTAATTGGCGATACTATTCTGGCAACATCCTTACCACCGCTATTTTAATCTGTTTAGTCGTCTTCCGTACTCTCGTGCGCACAGACTACGTTCTTTTGTGTAACCGTTGTTTTTTAACTCGGCTTTCTCCTGTTTATCGTTACGCTTTATTGGACTAATTTTGTTTGTGTTTGGTAATTTTGTTGAAAATGCCGAAACAAGGAAAAACATTGAATAGTCAATGTCGTGAGCTTGTACTAAAGCTACAGGATTACTTTGAGCGTGAGTCACAAAACGGCGGCCCTTTGATTCCTGACACTCAAGTGAAAGATCGGGTTTCACAAGCTCTTGGAATTGGTGCAAAAAACACTATATAATATAAATAAAGAAAAATTTGGTGCTTCTGGAAGTGAAGATAATATTTTACGCACTCCTAAGAAAAAACGAAGACATAAGCCCGTGACAGGTGTTGATGTTTTTGATGCAGATGCAATAAAAAACCACATACAGTTGTGGTCATATAATTAAGAACGATTTAAAGTTCTAGAAGTTTTTTATTTAAATCGTATCATACACAGAGATGTGTACCTTTTGAGAAGCAACTATTTATGTTATATAATAGTCACATTAATAGAGCAACCTGACTTAAGAATAAAGTATGAAATCGCTAACTGTTTTTTGCACATTTTATTGATTTTATCAAAGTAACACATTCAAATAGTACTGAAACTGGACAAATAATTAAGAACGATTTATTTAACTGCTCGGGAATTGTTTTGTATGACTTAGATTTAAAAAATCACAATATTATGTAGCACAGGAAACATAAAAAGAAATATTTAACTAAAATTAATAGTTAATAGCATATCCACGGCTTTACACCGGCGAGGCATTGACTCTATTAATTTTTGACATTTCGCAAGAGAAATAGAGTTCCATTCTTCTAAAAAAACGTCATACAGCTCTCTTAAATTTCCACACTTTGTATTTGAAACCTTTTTCTTTACTTCAAACCACAGATTCTCTATTGGGTTTAGATCTGGACTGTTAGCAGGCCAGTCTAAGACAGAAACTAATTGCGCTGTAAGAAATTCCTTTACGGTGCGTGCAGTGTGCTTTGGATCATTGTCATGCTGGAATGTCCAAATGACCGGTAGAACGTCTTCAGCGTATGGTAACATTGTTTCTTCCAGTATATTTTTGTATTGGAACTGATCCATGTTACCTTCTATCAACTTTACAGGTCCTACACCATGTCCAGAAAAGCAACCCCAAATTTTTACATTTCCACCACCGTGCTTTAATGTAACTTTCATGTACTTTGGGTCGAATGCTGTATTCGGGGGACGTCGTACATATCGTTTTCCATCAGAACATACTCTGTTTATTTTCGTCTCGTCAGAAAAAAGTACATTTTTCCACTGTTGCACAGTCCAGTTTTCATACTTTCTCGCAAATGCAAGCCGGGCTTGCCTGTGGCAAAGTTTTAACATGGGTACCTTTCTTGCTATCCTACCGTGCAATTTTTCTTCTACCAAACGTCTTCGAATAGTGCGTGCTGAGATTGCTGAAAAGTTGTTTTCACCAAAATATTCTTTTCTAAGCACATTGGACCCTTTAAAAGGATTTTGTTTTGCCATACGAACGATGTTTCGGTCATCTCGAGGAGTTGTTTTTCTCTGTTTAGGTACACGTGGAACATTCGAAGTAGTTTGATACGTAGCAAAATGCTTTACAGCGTGGAAAACCATCGTTTTTGAACATTGCAGATGGTCGGCTATCTTTTTATAAGACCAATTCTTCCGGCGAAGTTTTATTATTACTTCCCTTGTAGATTTATCACAACTTTTATTTTTTCCCATTGTTTTTTCTAAAGAAGCAATCACCTTTAATCTTTTACAGCACGTAATTGCGCCAAAATTATACAAACAGTAACAAATCGACTGAGTGTTCTCTATTTAAATTTGAATAAAGGTATAAACTACTTAGCGTTCTTAATTACGTGACCAGCCAGTAATAAGGAATACTTTGTTTAAAAGTAGTGTAAAAAGTTTGCCTATTGATTTTTAGTCAATCATGTGTATCAATGAATACAGTGGTAATATGGAAATGTTTTACGATACCGAGAGAAATAAAAACAAATGCATACAATTAGTTTTGCATCTTAGTTGGAAAAAATCTTCCCTTTATATCAGCGTTCTTAATTATATGGCCACCACTGTATATGGTTATTATACTAGGAACGAGTTTCCAACTAGACGTTTGCGTTTGGTCTCTTTAAAAGAAGCTGGCTTGTTTAAAGGCGGTAAAACGGCGTTGTCAAAACTATTGCACGAAATTGGGTTTGAATATAAAAAAACGAATAAAAGGAAAATATTAATGGAAAGATTTGATTTAATAATTAAAAGGAGTGACTTTTTAAGAGAAGCCAGAAAAATCGAGTCTTGGGACAACGTCGTTTTTGTTGACGAAACATGGTTAAATGCGAACCACACTGTGTCACGCTCTTGGACTGACGAAACAAAAGCATCAACCTCAAAGGTTCCAATTGGAAAAGGATCGCGACTGATAATTTGTCACGCCGGTTCTGCTGGAAGTGGTTTCTTTGAAAATGGACTGCTGGCTTTCGCGTCAAAAAGTACTTCCGATTACCACGAGGAGATGGATACAGACACTTTTACGAATTGGTTCGAAAATCAATTATTACCCAGCCTGCCAGAGCCTTCTATCATAATAATGGACAACGCTTCATATCACTCGAAACAAGTGAATAAAGCTCCTACTCAGGCCTACAAGAAAGCTGATCTCCTAGCATGGCTACACCAAAATGGAATTGAAACTACTGCCGAATTGCTAAAGTCTGACTTAGTAAAGTTGGTACGCAAAAAATAAATCATCAAGAGTCCGTTATGAAGTAGATGAGATAGCTCTGGCACATGGACATAGGGTACTTCGAATTCCTCCTTATCGCTGCCAGTACAATGCCATTGAGCTAATATGGGCACAAATCAAAGGTATTGTTTTTTATCGCATAAGTTATGAATATGAATAATTTGTACTATTATAACATCCAATATTCAGCATATAAGTAAAAAGATACATAACTAAGAAATAAATATCTCATGTCCCTTACATGTAGGTAATTGTGTAACATTTCATTTATTTAATGTAATAAATTAACGTTATTTAATGTTTACATTACAGGTTACGCAGCTCGTAATAATACGACTCCGCCATTCAGTACTAATAAAATGATGGGTCTATTAAAAGATGCTTGCAGCAAAATAACGAAAGAAGATTGGGTCAAGGTCGTCGAAAAGACTCGAAAACTAATAACAGAAGATTATGAACGCGATATAAGAGTGGACACCATTATAGACAATGAAATTGTCATACAACTGACTGATAGCGATGACAGCTCTGGCGAATCTGGTTCAGAGTCTGAATAATTGTTTTAATAAATGATAGGTAGTCATTTATTAAAACATCTTGTACCTACTCTATTCATTAAAATGTGTAACAGTGTTTACAAATTTGTTTTATTTTGATATGTCCTCGACCAATTATCTACGCCCATCAAGGATACTCCACCTAATAAAGAACCTGTGTCTTTAACTATTATTTGTTTTGATTTTATTTAATCACACTATACTAGAATATTTAAAAACAAACTGTTCCCAAATGATATTAGGGTTACTGGTTCAGTCACTTCACTAGTATTGTCAATTCATCATGTGTCAAATCAGTAATAACTCAGCGGCCATACTATAGTAATAAAATCCTTGTTTTACGTATCAAGATTTTTTCACCGGTTTATAAGGGTCGAGTTTGATATTATCAGGTACCACTAAATAACTTTTTGAACCTTGGCTAGGTGATACCTATTCAATAACTAGGACTGCCATTGATTCTGCTGTTGCAAAAATTGAGAGAAGCAATTTCACCAGGACTTTTTCTAACGGTGATAACGCGTGAATGAGGTTTTTTTGTTCACTGTGAAATCAGATTTAGAAAATTTTGTTCGGTGATTATTCCTCCGTGGTAAACATGATTTTTTAATTACATAGCCTATGTCCTTCCCATCAGTAACATCTCTGTTTGTGTGAAATTTCATTAGAATCGGTTCAGCTGTTTAGGAGAAGATGGTCTAACGAAATACATGAGTTGTCTAAAAGAGAGTATAGCTTCGCTCAAAAATAAAAATCATACAAACAGATGACGAATTTTGGGAAAAGGAGATGAAGTATTCTATTTGCATTCTACCTGACTTGATACATCCATAAGAATATACCTATTAGAAATCCTTGGCATATCCAATAGTTACGACAATCAAATACACAACAAATATTAGGGCGATAGTCGACATGTAATGGAACAGTGACGCGAAAGTATATGTAGTTCGATAAACGGTGGTGTGACTGATTGTTTTGGGCAAGCGAAAGGGTGACGGCACTTATAATCGACGAACGATAGCAAATCACAACTTTTGCTCAACAAACTAAAGCGCTTAAACTGACAAACATTACAGCGATAGTATAAATAATCATAAGTAATAAAACCTGGATATTGGTAAAAAGGCGTTTTTATATTTTTCATAATTGAGAGCGACAAGCGAGCAAGCTATCGAGCAAGAGTGACAGTTCCACTTAACCAATTTCAATCAAACATTCGGCAGATTTTAAGTCTGACCAAGACCTTTCCAATAGAAAAAAACAGCCATCGCGAACATACAGATAAGATTTCAAAAAGAAACTTTTCTGTGTTCAAAATCGTTCCTTTAACATAACCCAAGTTTTTTTTAATATCTCCAAAGTACAGAAGAAACTAATTTACAATTTTATAATATGCATATATATATATATATATATTCAATGTTGTATTTATTATACAACATTCAAATTTAAATAACTTTTGGACTCAAAACACCTGTCAGTAAAAAGTAAGGACTTGTCGGTGACGGCGAGGGAGAGTATTGTTAATAGATAGGTACTGGCTATTCCGGGAGAGGATTAGAGCTCTCCCGGCCCGCCGAGCCCGCAACATGCTCGCCGCGCGTCGCAGGCGACCCAGGCGCCGGAAGTCGTTTAACGACCTCCGTCCTCCATGAGCGCAGGTCTGGGGGTGGCAGGTGAGGCCGCCTGTCACCCCAGCAGAAGCAGGCCGGGACGGTGGGGCGACTAGCGCCCCTCCCCCAAACCAGGGCAAGACGGGGACACCGTGGTTCCCAAACCCGAGGGGGCCATCTCGAAACCGGAGATGGCCTAGGGTCAGTCGGGGTGCGAGGGATATGCTCTATGGGCAACCTGACACCCCGGCGTCTGAAGACCCGAGACGGCGTGCGGTTTTAGTCGCTTCAAGTCCGACATAACCGCCCCCGCTGTCCGGCGGGGGGGTTTCCGAAGAGATATCCGCACGAAAAAAAAAGGTACTGGCTATTTTTTTTCTTTTTGACGTCTCTATAGACTGAATGATTTCTGACTTAAACTTTGAATAGTGCAAGGTAAGCATCAGCGAGTAGTAAGGTCGGAGCCATGAAGAAAAGAGATCTTTTTCTTATCAAAGACGATCCCTTTGGCGTAGACTAATCCAAATATATATATTTGCAATGAGCGCGAATCGAAACCGCGACCTCTTACTTCCTTACCAGTCGAATGCTCTACCGCTACGCCACAGTGGTCGTCAAAAACTAAATTTGGACTAGTACTGTGCATTGCTTGCAATGCATAGTACTAGTCCAAATTTGCTACTATTGTACTAGTCCAAATTTGCTTGCAATTAAATGTGTATTGTATATGTATGATACAATACACATTTAATTATTTACAAAGAGCTGTTCATTGTCATCCATTCATTCAATTTCATCTCATCACCTGCTTTTTACGGAACATTTCTAAGATGGTACAATAGGAAAACTTACATATAATAAAAAAATACCGACGTGTTTCGAAATGCCGTAGTTCTATTTTGATCGCAACGTAATAATACATCTTTCATCGGTACGCAGGTAAGGTTAACATCACTTCCACATATTGTCCACGATGGTACTTCCCTGAAGGCTCCTACGATGAACCTCATGGTATCAGCTATAAATGCACCATGCTAGAATTCAGATTCAATCAGTACCAATTAAGTACATATAATATATACACTGCTCTTCGATCTAAAAACACACGATTGTACGAACGTTTAAAGTACGTTCAAAAGACATTGGGGAACCACGCAGTATCGGTATCGTAAAACGTGTGTCATAATTCTGAGGAGCGACTGCATTATTCACTTCTCGATCCTTGACACACGTTCACTCCTAACAAGACACATATTTTAGTTGCATTTTATATTTTACCTAATTATGTATTGATTTGAAATAATTGTCAAATTAGGTACCTAATGTGTAGACCAGGGAGGGAGTCGTGGAGTTTATATTTATGGTGTATTTATTAGCTAACAATAGTTAAAGTGTAATATTTTCATATTAGGTTATTTTATATGAAAATAATGATAAAAATAAAATAATAGAGTTGTGTTACGATGTGTTCTTGTGCTATCACCGCCATTATAATATTTTTTTAATATGAGTTGTGTTTGTTCTTCTCATGTACCTAAAATGGCTGCAATTTGTAACACGTGATTTGATTACAAAACCGTCAAATAATTATTAAAATTAAATTTTACATGTAATTGTTATTAATCATTTTCTTATGATGAGAGTCAAGTCTGCATTTTTTAATTTTAATTGTATTCTACTATATTATATTATGCACTATACTATTATATTATATTATGTTCTTAATGTTATATGGGTTATTGCCTGAAATAAATGAATTATTATTATTTATCGAGCTATATCACGCCTCTTGTGTATGTGAAATACGTTTCAGCACACAAGACCAGATGTATATTGTTTGCTATGTCTCCACTTGCCTAACCCAACTAACATCGCCACCGCATCTCTTCGCAGCCAGGTGTAAATAGGTATGATTTTTTTTTACGTTCATAATGTACATTTATTATTTACTTGTATATATCAAAATAAATCTTTTTTTTTTCTCTGCATGATGATATATGATTATTTAAATAAATTTGGCACAGTCATTATGGGTCGAACACACATCACATCCTTTCTTGATTCGATTGATCCGTTTTCGCTGATCGTACAATTGCAGACAAGCCCAAAAATGGTCATAAATTTATGAAATCACGACCAGAACAGCATGTTTGATAAATTTCCAGAATTTGCAATGAAATTTAACCCTGCTGTAACTAAACAAGAGGCTTTTAAAAAGCTATGACATCGATAGTTTGTTGACTTTTGCTTTCTTTTTTGCTGTTTTTATCCTTTGAACGTAAAAAGATAACAAATCATACTTGACTGCGAATAGGTGCAGCCAAGTTTTTTAATTCTTTAAATATATTGCTGTGAAGTGGATGATATTTTACATAAAAACAAGTGAATGATTTTCTTTTTTCAATAAATAATTTTGATAGGCAATATTCTCTTCATTAATTTATGTAAAAAACTAGGTTTTTAGCATATACTTGATAAACGCACTTCAAGACTCGTAGTATATGAGACCAGGCTTCTTGCCATATTTCCTGAATTGCGGGAAATAGGATAGGATTTTGATTTTCCTGTGAGTGTCAAAATATGCTCCATATACAATTTTTTTTATTTTTGTTCATAGCTTCAGTTGGTTGCACACTTAATTATTTGATATTAATTAATTTATTTATTTATTTATTTAATATTACTACAGACACTATTATTACAGAAGGACCCAATACAATAGTGTAGGACATTTCTAAATACAATATAATAACAAAAAGACAACAGATACAATGAACAAAACACACGCATATTAATAAGAAATAATATCTAATACAATATCTAGTTCGATATAACGCAATTTAACTTAATATCTCCATGCGTTCCTGGGGAAAAGGTATTGGTAGACAGACAGAAAGACGGACAACGAAGTTATCCTATAAGGGCTCCGTTTTTTCTTTTGAGGTACGGAAGCCTCAAAATCAAGCAAATCAATTAGACAGAACGGCTGAATCAACTCGTAATGAATTTCATAAATTCTTTTAAGAATACAGATAGATACATTTTTGAATTTATGAGATGGGAAAAAAAAATTGATAATATTTCCTGGCGATTCAAAAACTAAAACACATTATTGTTCAAGTTTTCACTTCAGTCAGCACTACCAGAATGCCACTGTTTTTAATTCACAATAAAATAGGTCACACTGATTTTGCTTTTGTAAAAAAAACTTGGCATAGCGAGTCTACTCAACTAACGAATCTCCTCCGTCTACATTGATTGGTAACGAAATCATTAGAACCGCTCGAAACGAATGGAGTGATAGCGAGTAATTGTGAAGTTACTTGGCTCCTAAACACATCTTTTATTATACTTACTAGGAGTGAAAAGTAGCCTGTCTGTACCCATTGACCATAGCTTATTCCTCTGAGTAGTGGATTTAAGTATCTATTGCAATCATATCTTTTGGTGTACAGTTTTACAAAACTGTCCATACATAAATATGATATGCCTACGGTTGACTCCAGAACCAAAAATTCTATCATTCTCACTGAAAACAAGAATTTTGATACAACGATGATAATTAGTACATAATATATATACTAAAAGTATTATGAAAATCGTTAATATCGACTGTCTTAGAGGACTCTTCCCGGTCAGGAAGGAAGAGCCCTCTTAAGAGAAGATACTGAGCGATAAAGTTTATCTCTGGGCACCAAGTACTCAAAACGGTTGAAGGTTGAAAGAATACTTAAAATGATGAAGAACACAGTAAAAAAGTGACTACAATTTCCATTACATGTGCAAAGTTTATAAAGATGTTTTTTTACTTTTTTATATTATGATTACACTATAGACAGCCAAAATTCAGGTATAATCTGTGCAAATAAGTAGACTTTTGAAGACTTATACGGAAATTGTTTCACCTAATTTTGATTTATGCTTCTCTAGACAGCCGAATATAAAATAATAGCACATTGCTTAAGCAAACGGTACCCAACAGAGTTGAGAAAAGGCTTTGGAATCTTGAATTTTGATATTATGTATAATGTCTACGAAAAAGCATAATAGTATCCTCAGGGACAGCACAACAATATCAGTTTTTAGGAGTCATTTATCCACTACTTGGACCAACGTGGGGCAAGCCAAACTGAATTCTCACGAACCACAACAATGGCCAATCTATTTATAAGTTAACTATATAAAAACTTAATTATAATTTTCAATGCCAAAGAAAAACGAATTGAGGTGTACCTTTTGTGGTTATGTTTGAAAATAGATCGAAATTAAATGCAGCAGATGACATTGTAGTTGCAATACTTAAAAAACTCCTAATACTACGCCACCGAAAGTGAGTATCTGTATTCCACTCCTGAAATAGAAATGCATGATATTAGTCCATTAAATTTTTGTTTAGACAGACACATATGTATCCTTTTGCTATCTTACTTATTAAATTATTATGTAGGAACATTGTATCTGCATACACTATATTAAATTGTGGGTAACATGGAAATGAAATAAAGGCATTTTAAGCTTCTTCATACTAATGTTATAAAGGTGTAAGTTTATGAAGCTGTTTGTATGTATGGATGTTTGTATGACCAACGTTTGGAGGACCGGGTACTATGGCACACGTCAATAGGGCTATGCCCAGCAATAATCGATTGATTGGTTGTTTGAAATATAACAGAAAGTTCGTTCATCCAAATTACGCGTGACTTCAGTTCTACAAATTTAAACAGGCGATAAGGTTGGGAAAGGTTATTTACTTTCCCGGAAACAATTTTCTTTTCTGATTTTCCTAAAGACTCATACTCGGCTACTGAAGTTAAAGAACCAGAATATCATGAAAAATTAACAACAACAATAAAAAAACAAGTAAAAAAATAGACAGTGGATACGTGTATTGGCAATTTAGGAGCAAAAAACACAAGAAAGATTCACCCCGTCTGATTGTAACCTATAAGTTAAGTCTAAAGAATGATTACATCATTATAGATGCTAACGGTGAGCAATGCTAAAACGATAGTCTTCAGTTTGACTGTAATATGACGTTTCTTTAGACCTAGAATTGAAGAAAAACTACACTAACACGGCAATGAATTCCAAGTCCAGTGTGAAGTAAAGAGGTGTCAGAAGAAGGAGGAACAAGAATTATTGATAACGTATTTGCGTGATAATTCAGCACTGCACGTATTGTTCTGGATAGGAAAGAATAGTGGGATCAATTGAAAGAGCACGTTGGAACAACCATGGTGCATGGTAGAGGTGGTAAAATACCTACCAACAACGAGGCAACAGAGCTTATTGACCTCAGGACTCATAAGGATGAGGAATGCATGCCGCAACAAGTAGACAAGTAGCGTGCTAAGCGATCACAGCGATGAAAATAGTATTTTACGATGGGGTGAACCTGTGTCTTATAAAAAAAAGACACCGCTGCTCTAGCGTCAAAACCGACTATCCTTGTTCAGAAGTTGTTGTTTTTACCATACATTAGATGTAGTTTATACCATACTATTTAGCATCAATACCTTTTTTTTTTTTTTTTTTTTATCGTGCGGAAATCCCTTCGGATACCCCCCCGCCGGCCAGCGAGGGCGGTTATGTCGGGCTTGCACCGACTAAAACCGCACGCCGTCTCGGGTCTTCAGACGCCGGGGTGTAAGGTTACCCATAGAACATATCCCTCGCACCCCGGCTGACCCTGGGCCATCTCACCACTAACAGCATCGCTCATCCTGTCTCCTCTGAAAGCAGAGGAGTACGGAGAGCGATGTGTTCCCGCCACGTTGGGTATTGGCCGACGATCAATGCCAACCCTATGAAGGGGTGAAGGGGAAGCCATTGACCGCCGCCCAGGGTGTACCGGCCGCTCCGATTCCGTTCCCCCCGGCCTGCAGCGGAATCGGAATCGGAGCGACACTCGAGGAGGTTACCCAACACACACCCCTAGCATCAATACCTAGAAATTGATATGCCCCTGCAGTATTAGTGATGTATCCTGAAGAGTGGGGAACAGTAGATTCCCGAATAAAAAAGTAATAGATCTAAAATCTTTGCGAACACAATATTTATAATATCTAAACAATAGTATGGATTTTATAGTTCTCTTGCCTCTGTAGGTGTGATTGTTTCAAATTATGATTAAGAGAAACAGTGTTTCTCATATAGTATTGATACTGTTAATTAAGTATTTTGTCATGTGTCTTTTATCATCATAAATTATGAAAACCAAGAAGTTTCCTTTGGCTTTAAATAAAATATAATACACCTGCAAGACAATACACCTGCTGATTAAGGAATGAGACTCTGGCGATGGCTTTCCTCTCAGGGTTGGAAGGTCAGACAACAGTCGTTCCTGCAAAAGTCAAGAAAAGCCAAATCCAAACTATCATTATTATACCGTATCCAAGCCAAATTATTAAGATTAATTGGTAAATGAATAAGGAGAGTCAATTGTAACTGTTAATTAAAAAATACAGAGAAAAGGTTGTACATTGTCAAAATCATCAGTATGTAGAATTTGTTTATTTTCTTGCATTGGACTCAGATTTAGGAGTGCATCAATCACGTAAATACTACTTACAATAATTTTTATATAGTACAATTTCATAACTGGCTATTACGAGTCTGAATAATATAAAGGATTCCACGTAATAGTCAGTAGGTACCACTTTAGCTTCATCCGAAAGGCGAGGCGCCCGGCGGACTCGCCATCCGCCTTCCGGCCCATAGTGTTGCTCGACGAGGTGTGCAAACTCTTTGAAAGAGTAATTGCGAAGCGCCTCGTCGAGCACCTCTCAAGAGTGGGGCCGGACCTGGCGGATGGCCAATATGGCATCCGCTAGAGGCGCTACACTGTGGATGCCATCATGCGCGTGAGGGCTCTGGCGGAGGATGCAGTAACCCGGGGTGAGGTGATGTTGGCGGTGTCCCTGGACATCGCCAACATCACGCGTTCAACACCTTGCCCTGGAGTCGAATTAGGTTGGCGCTCGTGTATCACCAAGTGCCTCTCTACCTCCGCCGCATAGTCGGGGCGTATTTGACGGAGAGAGCCGTTATTTACCCAACAGTGACCGGTCTCGGTCGGTGTGAAATGTCGTGCGGTGTTCCACAGGGATCGGTCCTGGGGCCGCTCCTTTGGAACATCGGCTACGACTGGGTGCTTCGCGGTGAGCTCGTAGGCGGTGACGCCGTCACGTGCTACGCGGACGACACGCTCGTGACGGCGTGCGGGGCGACGTACCGCGAAGCGACCCTAAAGGCCACGACCGCGGTTGCCCAAGTCGTTGAGCGGATCCGGCAGCTGGGTCTCGAGGTGGCTCTGCATAAAACCAAGGCCCTGTTCTTTGATGGGCCTCGGAGCAAGCCACCCGAGGGACCCAGTCTCATCGTGGGAGGAAATCGCATCGCCTTCAAGCCCCAAATGAAATATTTAGGTCTCGTGCTCGACGGACGATGGGACTTCGGAGAGCACATCCGAAGTCTGGCCCCCAAACTGAAGGGCACAGCTCTCGCTCAGGCGTGGCTGCTGCCCAACATGATCTACGCGGGGATCGTGCGGTCCATGGCCCTGTATGGGTGCCAAATATGGGCGGAGGCCCTGAAGGCCGGAAGTGTGCGGATGCTGCGCGCTCCGCAGCGGGTGATGGCCATCAGGGTCATCCGCGGGTAACGCACGATCTCCTTCGAGGCGGCGAGTCTCCTTACCGGAACTCCGCCATGGGACCTGGAGGCGAGAGCCCTTTCGCAACTATACCAGTGGCGAAAGGAGGCGCGGCAGCAGGGACGGAACCCCGAGCCTCGAGAAATCGAGGCCGTGCAGTCCCAGCTCCGCCATGCCATCGTGTTGGAGTGGAAGGAACGACTTGGGCGACCAAGCCCAGGGCACGCCGCAATCGCGGCGGTAAGGCCCATCATGGAGAATTGGCTAGAGAGGCGACACGGAAGCCTCTCGTACCGACCGACGCAGGTGATCTCCGGTAAGGGGAGCTTCGGGGACCACCTGCATCGGATCAGGAAGGAGCCAACGCCTGAGTGTCATCACTGCGATGCGAGCGAGGACTCAAGGCTTCACACGCTAGCGGACTGCCCGGCGTGGGAGGCGCCGACGCGTGACCTCGTGGCAGCCATCGGGGTGGGAGTCCTTTCACTCGGCAGCATGATTACGGCAATGGTGCGGAGCGCGAGCGCGTGGGCCGCCGCCACCTCCTTCTGCGAGCATGTAATGCTCGCGAAGGAGATGGCGGAGCGCGGCCGGGAGAGATTTAGAACTCTCCCGGCCCGCTGAGCTCGCAACATGCTCGTCGCGCGTCGCTGGCGACTAAGGCGCCGGAGGTCGCTCAACGACCTCCGTCCTCCATGAACGCAGGCCTGGGGGTGGCAGGTGAGGCCGCCTGTCACCCCAGCAGAAGCAGGCCGGAACGGTGGGGCGACTAGCGCCCCTCCCTAAACCGGGGCAAGACGGGGTGACACCATGGTTCCCAAACCCGAGGGGGCCGTCTCGAAACCGGAGATGGCCTAGGGTCAGTCGGGGTGCGAGGGATATGCTCTATGGGCAACCTTACACCCCGGCGTCTGAAGACCCGAGACGGCGTGCGGTTTTAGTCGGTTCAAGCCCGCCATAACCGCTCCCGCTGGCTGGCGGGGGGTATCCGAAGAGAGTTCCGCACGGAAAAAAAAAGGTACCACTTCAGCTATTTTCTTCAGGAATAAGTTTTATTTTTTTTATAAAATGTATCACATTACCAACTGTTATACAAATTTCAATACAAATTTCATGGCCCCCCGTTAAGTATAACATGATAAAATACTTTTTAAAACTTTGAAAAGCTCTCCTGTAAAATTTGAGATTTTTAATTAGGTGTTTGTACGTAGGGACTGTTGAAATTGTAGTAAGTAAGTAAGTAAAGTGTGGTAAGGGTGTAAGTGGTGTAAGTGGTGTAAGTGGATATGCTATGCGTATTGAACGCATTCAGAAACGTTTACTGGGGCATCTCGCATTTTGCAATGCTATCGCTAAAAAAATCGATCTTAGAATTATAGATTGACGCATTTCAACATGACGTCATTAGCTAATCGACGAAAATTGCGAGCAAAATGCTTCATAATAAGATTAATAATATTTTTTCGTGTACTGTCGGCTCCCACGCAACGCAATTACACCACTGTGTCCACCACTAAGGAGAACACTCCTCGGCGCTAATTTCCCCTACGCTAGGATCTGCAGATTAGTGATTGGCTGTAACGATCAAATTGATCTGCATTCTGACACAACTAGCAAAATGAAATCCTTAATAAGCACCTTTCCAGACTAGTTTTGTTTGTTTTTTTATACAAGAGGTGTTTATTTTTTAGAAATTGCTACATTGCTCTGGGCTAGATTACTTTGAATTTGCATTTTGTGTATTGTATAGATGTAAGCGACTGTAAGAAAACCTAAATAAATAAACTTCCGACAGTATCATACTATTATATACTTACTGTTTTTCCACCTGATTTAATACTGGAAGAATAATTAACCAATGCACTTAAAGGTGGCATTTTTAGAATCGTACGCTTACATTTCTGTAATCCCCAATCTGCAATCACAAAAAATTATAAGTGAGCAGGATTACTAACGAACGTGTAGTTTGAGGGTCTATATATACATACTTAGTGAGTTATGCTACAAATAGAAAGATCAACGAAAAAAATTCAGAAGTTGCATTCTTTAGGTTTTAGCGGCAACGTAACGTACATGAAATACACTTTTAGTAAACTTTAAACAACTGGGTGCATTAAAATTATTCTTATAAACTTTATTCACCTGAGCTTATTCATCTAGATGCATTAAATACGCTTAAATAAAACTTTAAACGCCTGGATGCATTAAAATTACTCTTAAAAAACTTTATTCACCTGAGCTATTTCACCTTTTTTTTTACTTGCGGAAATCCCTTCGGATAACCCCCCCGCCGGCCAGCGGGGGTGGTTATGTCGTGTATCGACTAAAACCGCACTATTAAATACACTTAAAGTAAACTTTAAATACCTGGGTGCATTAAAATTACACTTAAACTTTATTCACCTTGATTACTTCGGTGCATTAAATTTACTTTTAAGTATTCTTTATTCACTTATATGAAGAACCATTTTATTAACCCCCGGTGGCCGGGGTAGATTCGACCTGCGAAGAGTGCGTCTGGTCGGAGAAACTATATTCCCAGCACCTAGTCCGGTGCAGAGTCTGATGTAGGCCTTGGGGTAGAGGGGTGTGTGTTGGGTAACCTCCTCGAGTGTCGCTCCGATTCCGATCCCGCTGCAGTCCGGGGGGAACGGAATCGGAGCGGCCGGTACACCCTGGGCGGCGGTCAATGGCTTCCCCTTCACCCCTTCATAGGGTTGGCATTGATCGTCGGCCAATACCCAACGTGGCGGGAACACATCGCTCTCCGTACTCCTGCTTTCAGAGGAGACAGGATGAGCGATGCTGTTAGTGGTGAGATGGCCCAGGGTCAGCCGGGGTGCGAGGGATATGCTCTATGGGTAACCTTACACCCCGGCGTTTGAAGACCCGAGACGGCGTGCGGTTTTAGTCGGTGCAAGCCCGACATAACCGCCCCCGCTGGCCGGCGGGGGGGTATCCGAAGGGATTTCCGCACGATGAAAAAAAAAAGAAAAAAAAAAAGGCCTTGGGGTAGAGCGCGCACAGGGGCGCGGCATTCCTCAACACCCATCCTATCCCGAACCCAAACCCAAATCCGGCAATCCCGGAAACGTCGAAGGAAAAATGAGCGCACGTGAAAAAAAAAGTACCCCAGGAGGGTACCGGCAATGCCTGAGAATCCCTCCCTGCATCACTTAATGATGCACGCAGCCTCTCGTATTCTGGGGGGGGGGGGCACATTAGCGCACACACAATCATCCCAAGAAAGCATTACCAAGATCCCCGGCCGACACGAAAGATCCATTTCGGAATCTCTCGGAGACGGCCTCACTAACATGAGCATTGGGGAAACAAGCTCCAAGCAGGCTAAAGGCGCGTGGATCACCAAATCCAAAAAGAGGGGGAAGAGAACGCGCCGGCAGCAGGAGAGGACCAGCTAAACCAAATCCGGTGCGTCAACCAGCAGGGAGACGGCCACATCGAGTGGAGAGGTAAACAGGTCAAGAGCCACAAAGATAACAGGCAGGGCACAGACCCTGAGGAGCGAACGCAGCAGTGTCCACCGAAGCGTCCGAAGCCACAACCCACCCCATGTAACGAGGGATCACGACAACCCAACGCGGGCCAAAGTGATCTCTCGATTATCATCCACCGGGGAGATGGCGCGGCGATGGACGATGCTATGGCCGCTGAAATTAGAGAAATAAGACTAGTCGACAAGATCGAGGAAGCATTCGCGGCATCGGGACTGGTAGCCGAGGGATACTTCCTCGTAGGCCCGAACACCGAGGAGGCAATGACTTGGCTGCTTAGCTGCGACTTCGGCGAGTGGAACGGCGTCCCGTTAGAGCCCAGAAAGCTGGATATCCACAGGCTATCCATCTGGCTCCCTGGAAGCACCGGAGGTCGACGCATTGACCTGCTGGAACTCATCAGGATCCAGAACAATTACAGGGAGGAACTAAAGCTGTCGGAGTCGACTCTCATCCGCAAGTAAATACTGCCGCTGGGAGTACGACTTGTGGACTTCGCTGAAGAAACAGCGAAAGCCCACGTGTGGCTTAACTATCAAGCCACACAAGTGTATTCCCGGGTCCTGGGAAAACGACCAACTCAAGTCTCTGACAAGTGCACATGCCCATGCCCAGTTCATCCCACCAACCTTCACACCAAGACACAGGGAGAAGAACCTGTAGAACGCGGCAGTAACGCTCAGTCCGCAGCCCCGCAGAGGGGAGCCACTGACGAACGCAGACCGTACTGTAGTGTTCGGACTCCTTCGAACATCATGCGTTAGCGATATTAAAATAAAAATGTATAAATCAATTTGAATTAAGAGCATAGGAAAAAAACCAAAGGTTTGCGGACAGATCGAGTGAGTGGGTGACCAGAGGCTCCGACCTTGACCCGCCAGAAGAGAATATCAAGAAGTGAAAAGTGTATTAGGCTCAATCATTGAGCAGAGTTCGCGACCCTCTTGTTCGTATCAGAAAATATAAAGAACCTCGCGTAAATCCCTAAAATCACGTTCAGTAAAGTTATAATTAAGAATAAATATATTAATCATATAAAATACTTGTCTTATAATTTAAATATCACTAGGTATCGACAAGAAGCTGTGAAGTCAAACCCCAGACTCCACAGTACCTACAGCGCTCGATCCCAAACAGCACACAACAGGCGCCAGACACACAGCTCTGGGCTTGAAGGAGGGGAAAATGGAGCGCGGACGAAAGCCCCAAAGGGGGTGATGACCGCAAACCAAACGCACCCACGTCACCACACTACACATCCCCTCCCTACGACACGGAGCGATCGGACTTCCCCACCAATCGTTGCATTACTGCAACCGTCTTGGCTGGGCAAGAGTCCACCGATGTGACGAAGAAAAGGGAGAGACCACTAACGCTCACAGACACACAGACACAATAACACTATACATGTACAGATACACCACAAACAAACACACAAAAAATAAGAATAGTTCAAGTAAATCTACACCACTGCCGCGACGCTATGATCGAATTTTGCAGACACGTGGTGGATGAGAAAATAGACATTGCTCTACTGCAAGAGCCATACGTCGTAAATGGGCGTGGGTCAGGGCTCAGCTCCCTGGGAGGAGAAATCATCTACCACGAAATGGGTGAGTCAACTCCTAGGGCATGCATATATGCCAGCAGTAGGGTAAGATCGTTAGGAATAATAAAGGCAGATTGTAACAGTGACCTTGCTAGTGCCACAGCGACAATACAGACGAACACAGACAACAAAGAGAGGGTGCTTTTAGTCTCCGCATATCTACCCAGTGAGGCAGACTTTAAACCACCATCACAAGAAATGGAAGACATATTAAGAAAATACCAAGGTAAGAACATTCCGATTATTCTAGGTTGTGATGCCAATGCCCACCATGTGGTATGGGGCAGCACAGACTGCAATACAAAAGGTGACTTACTATTAGATTTTATAAGCGCAACAGGTTTTGACATAATAAACGAAGGCAACACGCCAACATTCGTTACCAAAACTAGAAGAGAAGTACTGGATATCACAATCACTACAGACAGGATAAGCCGGTACATAACAGACTGGAAAGTAGACGAAAGTGACTCAAAATCGGATCACAGACGAATAACTTTGAGGGAGAACAGAAATAGCTGAAAAGCTTTCTGCGAAGGAGTAGAGAAATACCCCGACGCAGCGCGTCTAGTAAAAATGTTTTCAAAAACCAACACCTGCAAACTAGGAAGCATTAAGAACGGAGACGAACTAATAACCGACCCGGAAAAGATCTTAGAAGTGATGCTGGAAACACACTTTCCAGAATGTGAAAAACACACAGGTGATAAGAATCCCACAGTGGATACGGTGAAAAGGCACTAATCACATAAGAGCACATAATGTGGAGTGTCAGGTCATTCCAGCCCTGTAAAGCCGCTGGACCAGACGAGATCTTCCCAAAAATGCTGCAAATAGCCATCAAGTACATAAGTGACGATCTTCTGGCTCTATACAACGCACCAAGAGGCAAAAGCCTTTAGATGTATTAGTCTTTCCTCATTCTTAATTAAGACATTAGAGTAAATACTAGACAGAATAATAAGAACAAATAGTCAAAAGCGGATCTCCACTCCATCATTACCAACATGCGTGCGTACATAGAAGGCAAGTCAACTGAGACCGCAAGTTATGGACTTGGTAAACAAAGTGCAAAGATCCATAAGCAACAAAGAATAGGCTGCTTCTTTGATATCGAGGGTGCATTTGAAAAGGCAACCCCGGCCTCAATAGAAGATACCATAAACCGCGAAGGCATAGATAAAGACATATCAGAATGGGTGAAAAACATGCTAAAACACCGATTGATACAAGCAGAGATAGCAGGATCAAGGCGCACGGTGATATCTAGGAGAGTCTTCCCTCAAGGTGGATGTCTATCGCCACTACTGTGGTGCCTGTTAATAGATGAGCTAGTCAGCAAGATAAACAGGATGCACATATACACACAGGTATACTCTGATGATGGTGTGCTCCTAATCACAGACAAAGTCCTCAGTGTCATGTGCAATATCATGAACAGGGGTCTGAAAGAAGCACTAGGATGGTGCAGGAGCAAAGGCCTTAACCTCAACCCTGAAAAACAAACTAGTTCTTTTCAGCAAAAAAAGGAAAATTGGAAGTGCTGAACCAGTATAACTAGATAACCATGACTTGGACGTAGTGAAAGAAGTCAAGTATCTGGGAGTCACACTGGTCAGCAAGCTGCCTTCAAGACTCATATAAGCAATACATCCTCAAAGGCGAAAAAGGCCATGATGCAATGTAAAAGTGCAATAGGAAGAAGCTGGGGAATAAAGCCAGCCACAGTACTCTGGATCTACAAGGCAATCATCATGCCGAGAATCCTACACGGCGCCCTAGTATGGTGGCATAAAGCCAACATAGGAAGGAACAAACAAGAATTAGACAAAGTCCAAAGACTTGGGACAGGGCCGCCACCCTGATGACCACCGTCGCGATGAGGACTATACCCACGGTTGCACTTGAGATCATACTGGGCCTGAACCCTCTAGATTTGGAAACGAAAAAGAGATCGATTGAACAATGGTTCAAACTGAAAAGCACTGGCCTATGGACTGGCAACACATTGGATGAGGGCCATGCCATGATCAGTCAAGACTACGAAGAAAAATTATCAATGATCCTTTCAAACAATGATCAGATAGGGAAGAAAGGACCTTTGATAAGAAGTATAGAATACACATAGGACCGAGAAACGACTGGCAGATGAACACCAATGGCACCATCTGCTACACAGACGGCTCCAGAAACACAGACAACTAAGCTCTCTGGCCTCCGGAGCCACATCAAGTGCTCAGACGGTACAGCGAAAAATAGGTCAATACCCCTAGGAAAGTTTGCAAGTGTCTTCCAAGCAGAAATCTTCGCTATCATGGAAATGGCGCGGAAATGGCTGGCCACCTGGATAACATGGGAAAGGTCACCATCTACAGCGACAGCCAGACAGCGCTGAAGGAACTTGGCAAAGTAGAGACAACATCAGCTGTTGTCAAAGAGTGCAAAAAGTCATTGGAAAAGCTGTCCAGAACAGCTGACGCGACGATTGCCTGGGTACCCGGACACGAGGGTAACACAGGCAACGAAATAGCAGATGAACTGGCCAGGAAAGGAGCTGATGAAAACCAGGTTGGCCCGGAGCCCCGGCTACCAATCGCCCACAAAATAACCAAGGGAGTAATCAGCCGAAGCATTGAAGCAGAGACCAACCGGAGATGGAAATCATCGATAGGCATGAGACAGCCGAAGATATTCATAAAAGGCCTAGACAAAAAAAGGACGAGCCAACTGATAAAACTCTAGAGTAAGCATGAGGCTCGTCATAGAAGTGTTAACAGGGCACAGCCGACTGAACAGGCACTGATAGGCGTGAAAACCGACCCCAGATGCCCGGAGTGCACGGATGGTGACGAGAGCAGCTTTCACCTGCTTGCCGTACCGACACAGGTAGGTTCGACGGAACGCCGTGATTGCTGGGTAACCACATCCTTCCCAAAAGGAAGGATCAGGGGAAATAGGTGAAATGACCCGGAATGGATGAGGAAGGGTTGATCACGCGTCCCCGTTGGAAATAATAATAATAATAACCCCCGGTGAAACGAGGGATGTTATAAGTTTGACCTGTTTATTTGTGTAATTATATATTTGTGTATGTGGCATCATAGCTCCGAAACGGATGCATCGAATTTAATTCAGTTTTTCTTGTTTTGGAAACTGATGTAATCGATTATTCAAATTACGAAGCTCTGTTCCGGCGTTTGAGGATCATCAGCTCTTTCTTACTTGGCGAAGATCCTTGAAATATGGTGTACAATTTCATTGGTAATATTTCTATAACATGATAACCTTGACCTTGTCTGCGGAATGCCCTATGCCTCAGCAAATTACAGCCGATATAGCGTGTTTGGGCTCATCAAAGTGGTCTCAATAAGTAATTGTTAGACATACGCTAATCGGAGCAGTATTATCTACTTTAAATTATAGATATAATAATATCTAAATTATAGATTTAGACCGGAAAAAGAGAATATCTGGGACGGGACTTGATCCCGCGACCAGTCCCTTACAGGGGGAATACTCTGACCAACTGAGCTACCTAGACACGTCCTAGATACTAGAAATGCTCCAATATTATTATACGTCTGAAATATTGGATCTGGTATTGTTCATGAAATGCCGTCTTTTGAGCAAGTAAAAGTAGGATTATACAAAATGCGAAATAAGGTCCTTGGTATACCTTAATTCATTTCATTTCACATCATTTCACAATGACGACATAGGAAACATTGTTGTACCACGAAAGTTCAACGACTTTCTAACTTTTTTTTTTTTTTTTTTTTATCGTGCGGAAATCCCTTCGGATACCCCCCCGCGTGCCAGCGGGGGCGGTTATGTCGGGCTTGAACCGACTAAAACCGCACGCCGTCTCGGGTCTACAGACGCCGGGGTGTAAGGTTGCCCATAGAGCATATCCCTCGCACCCCGACTGACCCTGGGCCATCTCCGGTTTCGAGATGGCCCCCTCGGGTTTGGGAAATACGGTGTCCCCGTCTTGCCCCGGTTTGGGGGAGGGGCGCTAGTCGCCCCACCGTCCCGGTCTGCTTCTGCTGGGGTGACAGGTGGCCTCACCCGCCACCCCCAGGCCTGCGCTCATGGAGGACGTAGGTCGTTAAGCGACCTCCGGCGCCTGTGCGACCTCCGGCGCCTACCTGCCGCTTTTAACACTAGAGTAAGCGATTCGTATTATGAGCATTGGATTGATGAAAACCGTTAATGATTTTTGGATATGGTACTTTTAAGTGTTGTTTACCTCCTTTTATTCAAATATACACCATTCACGAAGATAGTGGCAGTAGTCTGGAAACAACCCGTATAAGACCACTTGTGTATGCTTAGAGATAGAGACATAGAGCATATAGAGACACGGATGCTTATCAGATTTTATTTAAAATGCTAAAGTCACAAAGAAGCGGCTGGATTCCACTGAAATTTATCTGTGACTTTAAAAAAAGCACCATAAAAAGTTTCCAGGGTATTTTCTCAGAATAAATAATAAATGGTTTACCGTTTCCAACAGAGATTACTGAGGAAAGCTAAATCTTCAAAAAAAATTCAAGTTATGAACAATCGTTATTGAGTTTTTTTTGTGTAGAAGTCTAGCTTTATTACTAATTGATAAAAATACTGCAGGTTGGGAATATATTGAACAGCAGTTCAATAACCATACGCAACTGCAACTCTTTCTGCAATATTTAAAAAAAAACATTAACTAAACCCTGATGATATCAAATTATGATCAGTTTTTTATGAAACTTTAATAAAAGCCTGCTTGATGTTATCGCAGCATTCCAAAAAGACGCAGACTCCAAGCACAAACTGAGGGTACGAAGAACTCATGTTCAAATGAATGATAACTTCATATACGAGGCCCAGTTAAGCGTATTAAATGGACATATAACTGTAGGCCATTTTCTAGAAATGGTGCTTTAGAACCATTGTCAATAGTCTAATAGATAGATATCTTATATATGTATCTTTTTTTATCTAGATAGATAGACAACACTGACCTACAAAAAACACTTTTTATTTTTGGTGCGTTTAAAATTCGTTTAGATATTGTTTTTAGACGTGTTCCTTAGGAGAAATCTATAACTATCATACTTGTATCAGGTCTAATTAAAAATAAAACTGTTTTCTCCTCACCCTCAAAACGAAGGCCTTCGACCAGTGCGTCCTGCCAGTTATGACTTACGGTGCCGAAACGGGGTCACTGACGGTGAGGCTAGTTCACAAATTTAAAATCGTGCAGCGGGCTATGGAGAGAGATAAGCTTGGAGTTTCTTTTAAAAGATAAAATCCTCTTTTGATGAGGCCGTCAAGCTGAGTGCCACTATTGTTAACATGGAACGTGTATGTAATGGTGACCCTCTTTCCTGAGACTTTACCTTCAGCTTAACATCAGGCGAGGTGAAGTCAAATTGACGTGTCCTATATATATATTAAAAAAACGCAATGACGTCACCCGAAAAGAATTAAAGTTACCGACATAGTTCACAGAATAAGCAAGCTGAAGAGTCCTAGAGCCAAGGCCGCGAGTCTGCAAACGGAAGGTGGGATACCCCCCAGCCAGATGGACTGATGACCTGAGAAAGATAGCTAGGATAGACTGGCTGCAGAAGGCGGAGGATCGAGGGGTATGGCGCACATTGGGAGAGGCCTTTGTACAGCAGTGGAGTGCGACAGGCTAATTGATTGATTGATAACCAAAGATAACATGGAGCCTTCTTGTAATATTACATTTCGAAAAAAAAGAGTAACTAGTAGTAAATCTTGACACTTTTTCTTTGACACTTTGAATATATTAGGTAAAAGGTAAAAGTCTACCAGATCTTTCGAGTATTCAAAATATAGATATTGAGTTAAATAATTCATAAAAAAGCTTTTTCAAAACCAGCTTTTATTAAAAAATATCCGTTGTGTTAAATCGAAAATGATAATTTCATGCAAGGGTTGTGCTGATGCGGACGGACGGAGCCTCCTCGTTGGGGGCTTCCTTAAGGCGCGGTAGCAACTCCTGCAGCCCCGCGAGACCAGGTGCTTTAGGTGCCTGGCCGTGGGGCATGTGGGAGTGCAGTTCACAGCGGGAGACACCGTGGGGGACCGGTGCTTCCGCTGCAGTCAGCCCGGGCACAAGGCCAGCACCTGTGATGCTCCGCCGCGCTGCTACAAATGCGTAGCGGAGCGCAAAGCTGCGGAGCACCGGGCGGACAGCAGAACCTGTGCCGCCTCGAAATGAAATCCCCGCTCGTCCGCACCGGGTAGCGGGGGTGCCGCTCAGGAGCGGCTACATTCGCGGCAGATACGGAAATGGAAGTTCATTAATGGATACACCAATCCGCATCCTGCAGGCGAACATAAACCGCTGCACCGGTGCTCAGGATCTTCTGTACCAGAGCTTCGTGGAGTGGTCTATCAATTTGGTCGTGGTCGCTGAGCCGTACTGGGTCCACCCCGGAAGCTCGGTGGATCTGGACGGCTTAGCGACCGTTTTCTGGAGTTCCGCCGCGGTCACCTCGTATCTTGCACTCATTGCAAGGGGCAGAAGCTACCCCTTGCAATGAGTGTGGGGCGGCGGACTATGGGGGATTGGCTGTCATGGCCGTCTACTTCTCGTCAAGCCTTGAGCAGTATGAGCTTGAGCTGCGGCTAGCTGAACTGGACATCGTTCTCGCTGCGTGCCGTCCTCACCATGTCTGGTCCTGGGAGACTTCAACGCCTGGTGTCTGGCTTGGGGCTTCCAGGAAACCAATGACAAGGGGCGAGTTCTGGGGAGTGTCACCACCTGGGAGCGGCGAGGGCTCAATTCGGTCGTGGATGTTGCATTCGCAACCCCTGCTCTCGCCCACCGCGTCCAGGGTTGGCGCGTGGTGGAGGGGGAGGATAAGTCGTCCGACCACAGGGACATTCAGTTCAACGTCTCTCCTCCACCTAACCTGCCGCCGACTATAGCGAACGCCCCGGATCCACGTTGGGCGCTAAGACGCCTGGATCGGGAGGCTCTCCTGGAGTCATCCATTGTGCAGGCCTAGATTCCGTCACCGGCCAGGCCTGCCGATGTCGACGCAGAGGCCGAATGGTTCTGGAGAGCCATGTCGCAAATCTGCGATGCGGCGATGCCTAGGTTTAAGCCCGGCCCGGCAAAGAACCCGGTAACCCGGTGGGGTAGCACCAGAGTACTTGCCAAGATAAGCCAAAGGAGTTCAACACAATGAGTCCATTTTGTTTATTGCCAAACCACCTACCTTCTCCATCTTCAAATCTTGGATATCATACAGCACTAGTGTTTACCAAGACAAAACAAATGAGCCCAAACTAGGTTTATCTTGTTAAAATTAGGAGTTCCTGTGGCCACCTTTCGACTTCATCATTAGACCCTGAATATTAACAGTAACACCAGAGAGCTTTGAAGAGACACAACGCTCTAAGTAACTGTTTGCATACACTAGTGCCGTTTACATTTAGCGAGTGAGCATTCTTAGACTATTCTATAGAATCTTTGTAAACGCGGAGAGAACAATGAAATAATGCTCCACGTCTGTTTACACGAAAATAATTTAATAGAGTGGGGATATAATGAGCAAGAGAGGATGTGCTAATTTGGATCGGCTCTTTTCATGCTCATCTTAGTTCTAAGTATTCTAACTCTAATCATAATGTTGGTATTTTATAATTGCATGTAAATGTCTGCAAATTGTCACTATGAACATTCCATATTAAATAGATTATACCATTCATATAGTATTCCATATAGTAGATTTACACACGTAGTTAATCGTTACATGTGCATTTTGTAAGTAGTATGTTTCTGTGTAAACAAACTGCTTCTGGTTCTAAAATAAATGCATTATTTACTTACTGAGAACTATACACTATGCATATCTGTTCATATTCAATATAAGTATATAAAATATATACAGCGATCTTGATATCTGTCACCTTGACTTTAGTACACAGAGCAAAGCGGAGCAAAATAATATACCAGAAACTTCAGAAACTAATAATATACAGAGCGACACTATGAATTCAATATTTTATTAAAAACTGTTTGCATTAAAATCACATAATAATACGTATTAAATAAAGAGTGTAAAAAATTCAACATTTAAACTCAAATTAATCTAGACACGCGGGAGCGTGTCCAGCCTAGTTCAAAGATAAAGGAACTGTCGACTGGCGATGCAGCAGCCGTGTGTATAATTAATTACAGGAACCAATTCGGGCTACTTCTGACCCTTTTACAACTCGAAAACTATTTAATCTACTTATAAGAAATTTGGCACATTCATTAAAGCTTCTTAGCTTGTCTCGAATTCAAAATATCATAAATGTTGCTCAAATAGTTATTAATATAATATGAATTAACCTTTAATAACCGGTATTTTTATGACTAACTCGCTCACTGAAATATAGGTATTAAAAATCCACATCCACATTTAGATGGTCTAGAAACTTGATATTTGGCATCAAGGTAGACTATGAGGTATACGTACGATATGTGTTCAAAAACTAAGATGACTTTTCAATTATATAGCATTCTTGGTTTATTTAAGTTAATTTTGTGACTGAGTCAAACAATTTCTTTAATATTTCACATGACAATGCTTTTCAATTAATGAAGATTAATAAAAATAGGATCTTCTTGCAAAGGTAGAGAGACGACCTTGTAACTCGTGGACAAAAAAAATAGCTGAAAAATAGGGAAAGCTGTGATTTAAAAATATTCAGCAAAAGCGGCGGGATAAATATTTATCATCCTTAACTCTCTCGACCCATTCTTATAAAAAACTACAAAAAAGTTCGTCTTCTGATTCTGAAATAACGGCTTCTCAAGAAACTTATCTCATTTACTAAAAAGGGAGAGATATCGTTTATCTCTCCCTTTTTAGTGAATGTAACTCAATATGTTAAGTTTGTTCCCGGTTGTGTCCCAGGCTGTCACCTCGAAATCTGGGGATAGTTTACTCCTTCTCTTCCTTGTTGATTTGGCTTATACGGCTTTCATGGAAGTGACTGCCACCTGACCTACCAACTACGAGAGTAAAACTTGCACCAGAGCCTACTCCGCCAGTCAGTAGGAGTACCAGCTTGCATAACTGTCTAGCTACTAAGCTTAAGCACTAGCTCTCTAGCGCAGGGCACCTATTTATTGATGCTTTGTCACAAGTAACCTATCACAAAGGGTACCCTTCTAACCTAATCTATCCATGTCGGGTTGCACCGTTTTGGTGACTCCACTCCATTCTCCTCTCCATTCCACTATTCACTCTACTCTCCACTTCACTCCACTCTCCACTCCTCTCTACCCTACTCTCCTTTTCACTCTCCAATCCACTCTACTCTTCACTCCACTCGCGACTCCACTCTCCACTCCATTCTCCACTCCACTCTCTACTATCGACACTTTACTTTCTACTCTCCACCCCCTCACTAATGTATCTTATGATCGAATGTGTAAACATTCGAAATTTTGTTCTATGTGCCGTCTGATTAAATCTAGACTTTTTTTGAAAAGGCAGTTTTGTAACAGCAGAATCAGCACCAATATATACAGCCTTTCAAAATATGTGTTCTAAACAAAAGATATTTGACATTTTACATCATGTTCGATCATACACCTCGATAACATACCTCGATAATTTCACATTTTCTGTCCATTGAAAAGTTACATTTGGGGTTGCGTTTTTTAGAGGACGCAATTTTATTTTTTTGATGTGTAGGAGGGGTCAGTGCAAAGCTAAATCCAAGTTTGTGCGGTCGTCTCCCTTGTCCCACGGCCGCCATCTTGAAAATAGGGGTTGAAATGGTTTTTACGACATATCTCTTAAACTATTTATCTAATAAAAAAAATTGTTAACATTTTTTGTTACAAATTAAATTCTCTACAACTTTGGTCCAGTAACTTTTTGTCGTAGAACTATAAATAAAAAAGTTATAAGCGAAAATGTTCAGAAACGATTTTTTATCTCTTTATAAGGTATAAAGATAATAGATAATAAAGATGATAATTCTCTTGACAGCCTAAGATATAAACAATTCGCCAAGGCAGTGACAAAAAGCACATTTAACTTATCTTCACTTCCTCCAACAAAGACACAGCTGGATTTCATACTTTCTGAGTCTACCATCAGGTCCAGTCGTGGCTTGGTAATAATAATGATCCTGAAGACTGGGGCTGGAAAAAAATGTGGAAAATTATTGATGCCAGTGCAAAGCAATAAACCTCCAGCACCCCTGAGCTTCTAAAATTGATCTTTTGTAAATGCAAAGGAAACTGTGGAGCGATGTGTGGATGTCGAAAAGCAGGGCTGAAATGTTCTGCAGTGTGGTTCCATTGTTCTGGAGAGACTTGCAGCAACGTAATGGGGCTCTCAGAATTAATAAATGAAAATGACTTTGATGATGAACCGCCGACATTAACACCCCTTCCTTCTCCAGTTCTCCCACTGATATTTAATTCAGAAAGCCGATCAGATGCTGAGCTGCAACCTGGTCCATCGAAAAGACTGAGGACGGAGTAGTTCAAATTTAGAAAATCACCGTGGATTATGCCTATTGGGGATACCACGTAAAAAAACGCGCCTCCAGACTCTACCTCGTGGGTGGTGGGGAAGAGAGTTAATAATTAATTATTAATAATATTGCAAAATAATAATAAAAAAAACAAAAGTTACTGGACCAAAGTTATAGAGAATTTAATTTGCAACAAAAAATGTTAACAATTTTTTTTATCAGATAAATAGTTTAAGAGATATATCGTAAAAACCATTTCAACCCCTATTTTCAAGATGGCGGCCGTGGGACAAGGGTGGCGACCCCACAAACTTGGTTTTAGCTTTACACTAGGGCTTAGTGTAAAGCTCTACACATCAAAAAAATTAAATTGCGTCCTCTAAAAAACGCAAGGTAAGGCCTAAAAAATGTAACATTTCAATGGACTAATTTGATTTTGACGAGTTTCCTGCTACATCTCCGGAGTTCCAGGTCCACTACTAATAAAATTTATATGGGACTACCTTAAGTTAAACAAAGCCCAATGCAAAAATAATTTTTAATATCGTTTCATAAACGTCGGTGGACATACATATAAATGTATATATATATATATATATATTTAGAAAAAAATAAAAAAGATACAGAAGAGATTTCAGAGAACTTTTTACAGTAAGTTAAGAAAATTGAAGGAATAATGTCCTTTGAATGATAAACTCATAAATATTTATATGAGATTATCATTCACTCAATAAATATGAAACGATGAAGAAAACAAAGTGTTTTATTTATAAAATAAATAAGAAGTAATAATTACGTCAAACTAACTCTTATATTCCACCTTTGACATCACTCTCATCATTGGTTGTCGTTATCTGATCCAAAATGACAGGGTATTTAAAACTAAAAAATTTTTTTGCCCTTATAGCCTGATTGCGGGGGCGGTGACACGGGAGCTTTTGTACTGGTTGGCGCACCGACCCCTTAAAAACCTAATATCCTTAATTTTCTTTCAGTTTATGATTTGCAAATGGGTTCCGCTTTCTTTCAAACTTGTTTAGGTCTTTTCAACAGCAATCGTAGCAGTCGAATGCACTACCGCTACGCCACAGAGGCTGTCATATCATCATCATCATCATCATGAAGCTATTCTAGTTCACTGCTGGACATAGGCCGTCATATATATATTTGTAATTTCCTTTATTTTGATACCCTATTCGATAAGTTTGAGTGAACATACATTTTTGCGCCAAAATTCAGCGTATTTTTTTTTCACATTTTATGTACCCTATAAAGGGTAGGCATAAAACTTACATCGCTAACCCTGAAATCGTGGGAGAGTTGTTGTTGAACGACTGTCAAGGTGAAGCCATCTCCGTCCTTAAAGCAGCCAACGATCTTAGGTCGTTGGCTGCTTTAAGCGCCTCAACTTAGTTTTCAAGACCTTAATATTGTATTATCAATATACTTAATATATTTAATCAATAGGAGAGCACATTGATAAATTCATTTTATTGATAACACAAAGTCAAGGTGTACTCGTATATTTATAAATATACAATGGGAAGTAAATAAAATTATATATTATGATAATAAAATTCAATGGAAAGTAGCAGTAAATAAAAAATATAGTAATTAATACACAGTACAGTACACAGTAATATAGTACACAGTTTATTTTTTAACAATATAATTTATACCCCAAATTCGACTACTTTTGATGTCTCCTAGAAGTGAATTCAGCCATGAAAGGCTTAGGTGATGAGAGTATTCCAATCACAGGCGTGTCATCTGGTATGGTTTCGTTGCTACACTGTAGGCGGTAGTTCTGAAGTATACCTACTAACATTATCAATATAAATGACTTCGCTAAAGAGTCTCCAGGGCAGCGTCTGTGACCTGAAAACGACATTAAAACTCTACACAACGTCCAACAACTATTTTTTGCGCTACATCACTCTTTCAAAATCATGCATGGTATGGGACTAGTGAAGAAAGAATAATAACCTACTTTGAATTTAATATGAATTCGTGTTTTATATTAGTTATACATATTTTACAGAAAATAAGGTCTGCGAAACTTAAATCAAAGTCAAGTCCCTTTATTTGTTTATGTCACAATAATAACGCTTTAAAAATACTGAGACAACACAAAAAAGCAACTTTCAAATTAGCATCTCTTCAGATTGCAACTACGGCAAAATTTGCTATTGAAGCAATGGATCTGAGAACTGAACTATAATAACAATGCCCAGAAACTCCACTTTTCTGAAAAATAAGAAGGCTATCGTCATCACTAGCAACAACACAATACAGTCTCGAAGTTCATAAAGCCAGCTGCCCTGACGAGGTGAGGTCTGCCAGCTGAGCGGTGGTGGTCGAGGTGGATCGGATTAGAAAGCGGTCAGCATACATCAGTCCCCAAGAAATGAGATCGTTCTTTTCCAGGTAACTAACGACCCATAGTTTTCATTTAAATTTTCCTTACAAGTATCTCTTCCTTGCAAGGTATAAATAAGCGCGCAAAACTCCTTACTTTATAATCAACGATACGGCTTTGGGTCTAAACAGCATTGCGCGGAGCCATTCGTAAGAAAATATTTTTAAATTAGGTATAAGTTCATATATTGGAACAGTCTGTGTTGCATCAATACATAATATTATACCACTGTATTAAAATATGCCATACAACATTGTAAGCGTGTAAACATTATGCAATGTACTGATTTAAACCTGCGTATCATTGAAAGGGGAGATTGAGCTACTTATACTTGTCAACTAACGTGTTGAAAAAAGGATTTAATAAAAGGATTATGTATCTTTTAATTTCATTTGTGTGTTATTTTTCGGAGCTTACTCTACCGAATGCAATCACTAGCACATGAAATATGAAGACATAAAAAGTAGTGTTATTTTAATGATAATATTATTTTATAATTTATAAAAATAATGACGTTAAAGCATTCCGTTTGTATCGGGCCTTGGAGCTGACGCAATCCGTAATTATATGATAAGCGGCAGGTCCATTCAATTTTGCACAAAATACGTAAACTGAGACTAGTCTAATGACGTGAACACGGAAGTAATCTTCCGTGTTCACGTATCGTCCATCGTGTTGATGGTGCTTCCAAGTGCGCAGTAATTTGAGTAAAGTGTTAGGAAGTGAATGAATTGTATGTAGTGGGCCTGTAGCCTGGCTACCATGAACGTATTTTTTTTAATTTGAATTTTTACGACTATAAGTTTTTCTTAAATTTAGTATACATGGGATTTCGGGGCCGATACATCGATCTAGATAGCTTTCATTTTTAGAACTAGATATTTTACATTAACGAACATACGTAAATAAGTTATTGGCACCAACCTAATCCAAAAGTAAATAGGTGATCTGAATTTATCAGCATTCCACTTTCATCAATAAATCTTTCGGGTTTAAATACATATGGGTCCTCCCATAATTTCGGATCAAAGTTGATATCACCAAGGGATATGAGTACTGTTGTATCTTTTGGTATTAAATACCCATCAATAAATGTGTCCCTTTGTACCATACGCGGCCCAGCTAAGGGTACTATCATGTAGTACCTGTACACTTCTTGAATGAATGCTGAAGTGTAGACAAGTCTGGAAAAAAAGTGATTGTTATAGAAATAGTTTAGTAATATCCTTAGACCAGCTTATAGTTCATTCATTCATCCTATGAAATACACGCGGCTTGAATATGAAACAATTGAGAGTGCTAGAAGAGATCCCTTACATTTCCTAAACTCCATTATCATATATCATAAAATAGGCATTAGGATTTTATATTTTATCCTTTTTGTTTTGATCCTCCTTATATATCCTGTTTTGTGGTCACCTGCTTCCAAGACATGACTTTTGATTATTATAGGTATCCACGTTTTAATTTTTCTAGCATTAAAACAGTAAACCCTACAATTACACGAAAAGTACACCAACAATGCACCTACACTACATTAGTGCTGCATTATGGTATTCGCTGCTGTCGGTTGCTGTTCACGCATTTCCTAAATATATTAAACTTCTATGCTTATCTATAGTAAACATGCATCATCCTTTACGAGTATGAGTAGGAGTACACGCGTATAAATATATTAATCACTAGCTATTGCCCGCCACTGCGTCCGCGTTAAGTTTAGAATAGATCAAGCTATGTTTACTTCTACAGGCTCGATCTCAACATGTTTTAAGTTATGTCATAAAACTGCGAATTTAAGATATCGGGTTCATTTTATGGACCTTTTTAGGGTTCCGTACCTCAAAAGGAAAAAACGGAACCCTTATAGGATCACTTCGTTGTCCGTCCGTCCGTCCGTCTGTCAAGACCGTTTTTCTCAGGAACGCGTGGCGGTATCAAACTGAAATTTGTATCTAATACTCAGGTCTACTGTCCCTTGGAGCTGTGAAAAAATCAAACTTCTAAGCCAAAGCAATCAAAAGATACAGCCGTTTAGGCCGCAAATTTCCGCAAATTTTCGAAACTCGCACGGGAATCAAAACCTACAGGGTACTTCCCGTGAACTTAGAATCTTGAAATTTGGTGCGAAGTAACGTCTTATAGTACAGATAAAGGAAAAATTGCGTAAACTGTAAATTTTTAGTTACATCATATAATAAAAAATATTTTTATTTGGCAATAATAATACCATAACTATGACTCGATTGTCGTGATGGGTGAACTTTTACTTATATACCTACAGGTTTGTACGGAACCCTCGGTGTGCGAGTCCGACTCGCACTTGGCCGGTTTTTCATAGGTTACCACCCCGCTGGCAAGCGGGATTGGTTATTTCGGATTCGAACCGACCATAACCTCAAGTCGTCTTGGGTCTTTAATGGCGGGGTGCAAGAAGACATTCATGAAACCAATTTAGCTGATAAGGAACCAACATAACTTGATTTTAAGGCGGAACGAAGTTTGTCGGGTCAGCTAGTTATGTATAAAAATGGCAAAAACACACATTTGTTGTATAGGAGCCCTTCTTAAATATTTGTTTTATTTTAATTTAATTTATTTTTAAACTGAATATTCTGTGAACACCTCGATCGATACTGAGCAAAAAAAATTACGTTTGTCGTATAGGAGCCCCCTTAAATATTTGTTTTATTCTGTTTTTTTTTTGTATTTGTTGTATATATATACCTTTTATATAGCGGCAACAGAAATACATCATCTGTGAAAAATTTCAACAGACTACATTTTTTTTGAGATACAGCCTGGTGACAGACGGACTGACAGACAGACGAACGGACAGTGGAGTCTTAGTAATAGGAGCCTGTTTTATCCTTTGGGCACGGAACCCTAAAACCTACCAAAATAACGACCAAGCCATAGAAAGAACACAAAGCAAAACAATATAATATATACGAGTATATTTGAAATCGTAAGAATATATTTTTAGGTCTGAATTTGCTTCATTTCGGGTAACATGTAAAATGAAGGTGAAAAAAAACTAACTATATGGTATAAAGAAACAGTTATTAATGACCTAGCTTTTCTAAAATACGAAATTTGGGTGTATAGGGCCCATCAACATCCTCGAGGCCCAAGCCAACCTCACCTGCAAGTGGGTGCACTTGCTAAACAACGGACGAGGATTTCGCGCGCAAGATACTGGTGCCACAATTTTGGTCCGGGTTGGTACCACCATGCAGTTGCGAAAAACCCTCCAAATAATCCAACCTCGGTTGGGTTGTGTTCAGGGGTCAGCAACTGCACAGCCGGGGATGAGGAGGCAGACGGTGCAGCAGGAATGGGACCAGCGGAGTATTGGTGGAGTCGAGTGTGGTCATGGTTTGGGTCAACCCGCCGGACAGGGAGACTCGTAGAAACGGTGGTGCCGCTGGCATAGTATAGGGGCCCGACTAGGACTAACCACCCTGGAAGGCTGTCCCACCAGGTCGCGCATAATCTCGATGTGGCTCGTCGTGCCGGTTAGTGACCGGACGGTGGACCAGGCGCGCGGCGTCCACATTCGGGAGGGTACGGGGGCCCTTCCGTTCGGCGGGTTGGCTACCACCATGCCGCATATTCACCGACGAAACCAAACCCCGCGCCTTGTCACACACTGCTGCGGCGTCTGTCACCTCTTTTTCACGCCTTATCACACTATGGCCGCGCAAAGTATAAGTACAAGTTCTACAGCGGCATACCGCTCTCCCACCAAGTCAGCACCATTTGAGGTGGAGTTCACGAACATTCGTGGAGAGGAGGAGTGTCTATAAAATTGTAAATAATCTATGGTTTAAAAAAGTGTGTGAATTATGTTAAAAATAATATATTGATCCGTTGAGCCTCATCCAGATTGCAAATATATCAATACGACTACATAACTTGTCTAATTAGCCAATACATAGATGGAAACGTTATCTTTACGTATACTACAGTGATATGTAGTATTCAGTGAAATTAAATCTGTTACCAAAAAGTTCCAAAACAATCAAACGATCAGCTATAAAAGTGATATGTTAACTTGAATAACATAAATAACCTGAGGTGAAGTGCAAATACTGAAAAAAAAAGTGCAAATACGGACAAAAGTGTTGTGATTTAAAAATCAAAGTGATTCTATAGTGTTAAACATAATATAGGAATGCGAGAAAAAATTCATGAGACATGAGTCACTCTTAACCGGCCCAGCATTCAAATAATTAAATCCAACAAAAGTAGTCACCAATTTCAACATCAACATTAACTGTCTTCGTGGCGTGGTGGTCAACGGTGACGAGTACGTCAAGCGCAGATATAACTACGGTTCCGAACCCTCGTTATCCAGTTTCGTCTTTTTGTAATGTCTATCTAATAGTGTAATATAATAAAGGACGCATTCATCGAATTCAACAGAATTCGCAACTTACATTGTTGGCTGGATTACCATGGGAATGATAGATAAACAAAAAATAAATAGTAGTTAAACGAGAATATCTACAGTCGGCCAGATTGACTGCAACTCAGTCAAATAAACACTCAAACAAGTAAAAAGGCAGAGGTCTCCTACTTACAGAACGCTTGACGTTTGTACTGTCCTAGTAAATAAGAAATATACGATGCCACTCAAACGCACGCCCCCCGCATCACCACTTACAGCAACTACGACTGCTCAATTACTCCCCGTGACCTGCGACAATAATGCGACAATGGGAAACCAGGGTTCTACAGTGGCTGATCCAGCCCTCAACGTCGCAGGACGGAAAAAAAGAACGATCAAACAGAACGAAAAAGGAATAGATACGTTATCCATGAACATATTTACCACCTTTTCTAAAGAACAAGAAAAGAGGTTTGAAGATCTTATAAGCAAGATAAACAACATTATTGAGCAAAACTGTGAACTCAAGAGTAGTGTGGAAATGATGTCTGAAAAACATGATGCATTTTTAAAACGCATAACGCACCTTGAATCAGAGCGTAAAGAAGATCGAAAACGCATTACACATCTAGAAAATACGATAGAAAGCCTCGAACGTAAGAATAGAGCTTGTAGTGTGGAAATACGTAATATACCCAAGATTAATGGAGAAACAAAAGAGATGCTCGGCGACCTAGTAACGAAAGTGGGCCATACAGTAAATGTAAATATAGAAGGTGCAAATATAAGGGATGTATTTAGAGTTAGTTCCAAGGATAACTCAAATCCGGTTATAGTGGAACTTAATACGGTGGTACTCAAAAATCAACTTATTAAGGGAGTCAAGGAATATAATAGAAATAAGAAAAACTGTGATAAGTTAAATACCACTCATATCAACCCGAAACAACCTCCCAAACCGTTATACGTAGCAGAATCTCTAACGCACAAAACACAAAGGCTATACTCTTCAGCCAGAGCTTTTCAACGCACCCATGGCTACTCTTTCTGCTGGACGTCACACGGTATAGTATACATAAGAAAACAAGCGAACGATCCTCAAATCCGTATACATACAGAGGCAGATCTTGAAAAATTAAAGGCTGCATGACTACTTAAACAAACCTGTCATTTTACAATATTGTGTAGCATATCTAGTCTTTGTTTAATAATAACCGATTGTGATAATTTCCATAATTCAAATTATATTTTTTCTAATGCTTGCTTCAATTTCACATGCAATTCAATGTTATATATTTGTATTTATAACGCAATTCATGTCTGTTATATCTGTAAACTAATCGATAACCATTATGTACCCTTATCTATAAAAGTGTTAAGCTATGCTAATTATAATTTTAAAGTACCACACTCACTAACCTACACACTATCACACCACATCAAAACACGCATAAATCAACATGTCAACTTAGAATATCAACATATTCACGAACATAGCACCGGAAAATCACTCTCACACACAAACAACCCACAAACTCAAAATACATACTCATCTAACCCAGTAATACCTAAATCTCACGTACCTATTTACATTAATACCAGAATGCTGGGATTAATAATAATACATAAAAGCACTATTAAAATTCGATAGCATTAAAGCAAATTTGAATTTTGTGGATTCTGTGTCAGTTGCGGACGATACTACTTGCGATATAGAACGATGCATCCCCCCTGGCGTGGAACCCAACAATAGTTTTAAAATCATTAACTTTAATATTAGAAGTATAAACAAAAATATACATGGTTTCCAAACCATACTCCATAGATCCGGTGTCGACTGGGATATAATTGTACTCACCGAATGTTGGCTCTTTGGTAACGGTAATATTCCTACGTTGCCTGGTTATGAAAATTACTCGACTTCCATCCACAGGACCCAGAACGAGGGAGTAGTTATCTACATTAAAGAAGGAATTGTAGTTACCGTGAACAATCTGGAATTCCTGAGCGCAAACTGCCTCCAAATAAAACTTAGCGATAACACGATTGTTCTGGCCTTATACTGTCCTCCAGGCATAAAAGACACTCCAAGTTTCCTTAACGATTTAAATAATACCTTAACTATGATAAACAACACGAAACACATAATAGTAACAGGGGACATGAATATAAACATAAACCAAAATACACAGGACCCCGACAGCAACCTCTACCTGACGTTATTGGCTTCCCACGGCCTCTTACCAGCCCACACGATACCAACTCGAGAAGACAGATGCATAGATCACATTATTCTAAAAACAACACATCCAGCAAAAGCTCTCGTTGGACACACAACTCTTACTGACCACTATGTCTCAATGTTGTTCCTACAAAAAAATGCGCCTAAACGGAAGACCGCTAGTATCATGCACCGCATGAATTATGATAAAATATCCCTAGACCTAAATAACTATGACTTTAGTCAAATTTATAACATGCAAGACCCGAATATCGCAGCAGATTTTCTCGTCAATTCGATCAGAGATATTTTAAGTTCAAATACCACAGTATTTAAATCACCAAATCGTAAAAAGGTTCTTAAGCCATGGATTACGCCTGGTCTCATTCGGTGCATGAGACATAGAGACAACATGCACAAACAACTGAAAAAGGCACCAAATAATGAAATCCTCCAAGTGTCTTACACGAGATACAGAAACTTCTGTAATAATATCCTTAAAAAGGTCAGAAGGCAACATGAAACTAGCGAATTAACGAATGCAGGGAAAAATAATAAGAGGCTATGGCAGGCAATCAATAAAATTACCGGTAGATCTACAGTCAAAGTAAATTCCTCCAACCTGCTCTCACTCGCCTCTTCGCCTTATCAAGCAGTAGAAGTGGTTAATAATTATTTTGTCAACATTGGGAAAAAGCTGGCTGAAAATATAAAAAATACACACACAAAACCAAATTGTACACTAAGCTCCCCATTAAACTCAATGGTTTTACTTCCTACGGACGAGAGAGAAGTGAGTGCAATAGTGGACTCCTTGCGTAGTGGCTCCGCAGTCGGCTGGGACAACATCCCTATAGATATTGTCAAACAAAATAAGGGTGCCATTGTTCCCCCATTAACACATGTCTGTAACCTGTCGCTAGCCTCTGGTATATTCCCCAAAACATTTAAAAAATCCTTAATACATCCTATTTATAAGGCTGGAGACAGAGACCAAGTCACTAACTACAGGCCCATTGCTGTTTTGCCCTCACTGTCTAAGATTCTCGAGAGACTCATGAACTCTAGATTAACAATGTACCTTGAGAAAAACCAAATTATCTCAGCTTCTCAATACGGTTTTCGTGCTGGAAGATCTACAAGCGACGCAGTCCATGACTTAACCGACCACATAGTGAGGAAACTAGACGATGGTCAAAAAGTACTGGGCATCTTCCTAGACCTGGCTAAAGCCTTCGACACAGTCTCTGTCTCTATCCTTTTAGAGAAGATGGAGTTTATTGGAATAAGGGGTGATCAACTAAAACTCTTCGCAGACTATCTCAGTAATCGTGCACAGAGTGTTAAAATAGATAGATACGTTAGCACAGAACTGCCTGTTACGCACGGAGTGCCCCAAGGCGGTGTTATCTCTCCGACTTTATTTCTTATCTATATTAACGATCTGTGCATGACGAATCTACCACAGGGAAATATATTCACCTTTGCAGATGACACCGCCCTCATTTTTCACTCCGACTCATGGACAAATGTTTATGAACACGCTCAATTGGGGCTAGACACTGTATCGAAATGGTTAAGGAACAATTACCTTACGCTAAACGCTGACAAAACCAAATATATACCATTCTCCATTCGGAATAGTGCTCTCCACTCCACGCTTGCGCTACCTATTATACTACATACATGCACACCTCCACACAACACAAAATGTCCATGTACACATCTCCAAAGGACTTCTTCCATTAAATATCTTGGTATATTGCTGGATCCTTTCTTGAATTTCCATCTGCACATTGAAACCCTCACATCTAGAATTCGCAAACTAATATTTGTTTTTAAAAACCTCAGACATGCAGCGGATGAAAATTTAAGAAAGACAGTATATTTCTCTCTATGTCAATCACTAATAACTTACTGTATCACAACCTGGGGTGGTGCAGACAAGTCCACCATGATCCAAGTGGAAAGAGCCCAGCGAGCGTTACTTAAGGTATCATATTTCTTACCCTATCGACATCCCACACTGGAGCTATACGAGTTGTGCAAAGTGCTGTCTGTACGCCAACTATTCATTCTCCACGTCATAACCAAACAACATTCATTGCTGAGCTACAGGGCTACATCACTCTCAAACAGGAGGCGATTTAATCCGGTCAATCGCACACTGGACTCCTTCAGAACTCAATTCACAAACCAGTTTTTCTGTTTTCTCGGAGGCTATCTCTACAACAACATAAATAAAACGTTAGCTCTCTACACGCTCAACAGATCACTTTGTAAAAAAAAGACCAGTGAATGGCTTATGAGGTTAGACTATGAGAGTATAGAACGTCTCCTAACAGTACCCGTATGAGGTGACACACAAATATGCACACACGCATACGAACATATACACGCACAGACACGCACGCACACACACACGCACGCACACATACACACAGACACAGACATACCACAAACACACATACTAACCCCGACATTACCAAGAATAATATTATAGTATTACAGTTGTACTTTGATTCATATAATATTATAAATGTACTTACCTATCTACTCAGATATTGCAGCACAAAAAAATTTTGTAGATATTGTTCAGTACCCTAGATGGGGATTGTGCTGGTGACCTGAAATACAGGATCCTACCTAGTTTAGGCACCAGTCTCCCACATAAATAATTATATTATTATACTATGTTCAAGTCAATTCAAATGTTTGAAACCTATATTGTGGTGAGAAAATAAATATATTTTTATTATTTTTTTTTTTTTTATTATACATTAGAGCGTATGCTCAGAGTATAGCACGGCTTGATAAACAAAGCTAATTCGCGTGTCGATGACTGTGGACTACAGCCACCGACGCTACCCAGCTGCGACCACTCAATGCCTGATATTCGTATGAGGCAATGCGACGTTCGAACAACCCTACAGTCACTCGACGTCCGGAAAGCCAGTGGACCTGACGGTATTCCTGCGTTGGTCCTGAAAAAATGTGCAGTGGAGTTGTCTCCAACGCTAACGCGGCTGTACCGCCTGTATTATTCCTCAGGAAAAGTCCCGCGTTCTTGGAAGGAGGCCAACATACAACCGGTCTCTAAAAAGGGGGACCGTTCGGACCCGGGCAACTATCGACCCATAGCTGTCACCTCAGTCCTCTGTAAAGTGTTTGAACAAATCATAAACACACAGCTCATGCGTTACCTAGAAGATCGCTCTTGAATCAAAGACCGGCAATATGGCTTTAGACCGAAGTGGTCAACGGGTGATCTTCTGGCGTACGTCACACATCTCTGGGGTGAGGCTATGGACAGGCATGGCGAGTCATTGGCTATTAGCCTTGATATCACCAAAGCCTTCGATAGAGTCTGGCACAGCTCGCTTCTTTCCAAGCTTCCGGCCTACTCGATTGTGCAATTGGGTTGCCAGCTTCCTGCATGAGCGCAGCATTCGAGTTCTCTGTGACAGCCGGGCTTCAGAGTTGATGCAGGTTAATGCTGGCTTGCCTCAGGGATCCGTCCTATCACCCACTCTCTTTCTTCTACATATCAATGACATGCTGTCTACTGGCAGCATTCATTGCTATGCAGACGATAGCACTATGCATGGGGGATACTACAGACAACCTGCGGCCAAGCGGACCGACATTGAGGAAAACAGACGACAACTTGTCACTGAGCTCGACCGGGTCCTGACCCGCATTTCCCAATGGGGATCTGAGAACTTGGTCGAGTTCAATGCCAAGAAAACACAAGCGTGCGCGTTTACAGCTAAGGTATTCCTTCCTTCCTCTCCCAACTCTTCAGAACACACCGCTACCACTACAAGACCACATTAACATGCTCGGAATGGACGTTCGCTGCAAACTGAACAATAAAAACTACAACGAGAGCGTCATCAAAAAAGCTTCACGAAAACTCGGAGTTCTGAACAGGGTGAGACGGTTTTTCACGCCGGAACAGCGGTGTCTTTTGTACAAGACACAAATTCGCCCCTGCGTGGAATACTGCTCTCATCTCTGGGATGGCTCCGCAAAGTACTTATTAGAGGCTCTCGACAGATTACAGCGGCGTGCCATCCGTATCATTGGGAGTCCTGAGATTACTAGCTTAGAACCTCTGCAGCTACGTAGAGACATTGCCTTTCTGGCTCTATTTTACCGCCTCTACCACGGCGAGTGTTCTGAGGAGCTCTTTCAACTAATCCCACCTTCTCCATTTCGATCCAGAACAACACGTGCTGGACTGCGATGCCATCTGCACACGGTGGAACGCATACAGTCCCGAACTCAGCGGTTCGGTGCTTCCTTTCTTTGTCGCACGATAAAGAGCTGGAATGCTCTGCCCGCGCACGTGTTTAATTCTTCTTACAATCCCGGGTTCTTCAAGCGGGGCGTGAAAAAGCATCTTTTGAGGCCGTCAAAGTAGGGGCTACCTTTTAGGATCGTCAGCATCTGCGCCCATATCTTCTGGACTTCACCCTAGCTTCTCACCATCCAGCGGGATTCAGTCAATTGACGGAAAAATTAAAAAAAAAAATTGGTTTAAAACTAAATTCTTCAAAATGTGAAATATTTCTTTAAGTTAATGTTGACAGCACTTTGGCCATTTCAAAATTTAATGTTTCGGCTCCAAATTTAAAAGTTTAACATAAAAGTTCTGCGGCTACTAGAGGCTCCGATTCTAGAAGAAGCCAATGATTCATTCATTAACGAAAGAATACAAAATTTTGGTGAAGTTCTACTCCACCAAATTAATATACATTCAACTTTTACAATTGTTCGATATTGCCTTTTCGACCCAAAATTTCCACATCATCATCAACCTATTCTAGTCCACTGCGCCCTAATGAGCGCCATAGCGCCCTGTCTTCAGCTTGCCGCATCCAGCATCTGCCCGCAGTCTTTTGCAGATCGTCATCCCACGTGGCCGGAGGACGTCCTACACTACGTTTGCCGAGTCGCGGTCTCCACTCAAGAACACGTTTACCCCAGCGGTTGTCGGTTCTTCGCGAGATATGGCCGGCCCACTGCCACTTCAGCTTGCTTATTCTTTGAGCTATGTCGATAACCTTGGTTCTCTGTCGGATGTATTCGTTACGAATCCTATCCTTCAGAGAAACTCCGAGCATAGCTCTTACCATAGCTCGCTGAGCGACTTTAAACTGGTGGACCAGCCCTACCGTGAGTGTCCACGTCTCACTCAGCTCCGTAGGTCATTACGGGTAGGACGCACTGATTGAAAACTTTCGTTTTCAAACACTGCGGTATGGATGACGAGAAGAGCCAACGTAGTTTCCCAAACGCTGCCCAGCCCAGCTGGATCCTCCTCTTGGCCTCCTTCTCAAAATTGTTTTTACCCAATTGCACAATCTGCCCGAGGTAAGTGTACTATGAAACAATTTCAAGAAGGTGGCCATCCACGACGACCGGTCCTGGATCAATGTGGCCATTGATCAAGACTTTGGTTTTATCCAAATTCATGCCAAGACCGATGCGTCGCGAGGCTGAAGCTAGGCCGTCCAGCATCTGGGTTAGCTCCTCTAGCGACTCCGCCATTAAGACTATGTCATCAGCGAATCGCAGGTGTGAGATGTAGTCGCCGTTTATATTTATGCCCTTACCTTTCCAGTCCAGCGTCTTAAACATATCTTCCAATGCGCTCGTGAACAGTATCGGGGATATGACATCCCCCTGTCTCACTCCTCTGCGCAATTGGATGGGTTTAGACTGCTGACCCTGTACTTGGACACTCATAGCGGCGGCTTCGTAAAGGCATCTCAGCACCTCGACATAACGATAGTCTACTTGGCATCGGTGTAAGGATTCCTGAACAGCCCAAGTTTCGACGGAGTCAAATGCCTTTTCATAGTCCACAAAAGCGAGACACAGGGGCTGATTATACTCTTCGGACTTCTGTATAATCTGCCTCGCTGTGTGAATGTGGTCTATGGTGCCACTCGTCGAGTATCCTGGCGAGACGATTCGTGACCACTCGTGAAAATAGCATATAGACGTGGCTCAGGAGTGTGATGGGTCTGTAGTTTTTAAGGAGGGTCTTACCACCCTTCTTAAAAAAGAGAACAACCAAACTCCCGCTCCACGCCTTAGGAGTTCTCCCACTGTGAAGGACGGCGTTAAAGAGCTTCTGTAGCTCCTGTATGACAGGAGCTCCTCCTGCCTTCAGAAGCTCTGAAGTAATTCCGTCCTCACCGGGGGCTTTTCCATTTTTAAGCTGCTTCAGAGCTAACACGATCTCGTCTTGACTGATATCAGGCAGTTCGTCGGTATAGTGGCGTGTCAGGGTGGCTTTGGAATCATGGTCGTCTCGTCGAGGACGGGGAGCATGTGTAGTATACAGACGGCCATAGAAATCCTCTATCTCGGCGGAGATCTCCGGCTTTGACAAGACGGTCCTCCCGTCAAGCGTTATGAGCTTCGTCAGATGGCTCCTTCCAAGCTGCAGAGTGAATACTTTGGACCCTCGGTTTCGCTCTATCGCCTCTTCAATGAGGCGTGTGTTGGAGCTCCGAAGGTCGCGCCGTACCATCTTTGCAATTTCCTTGTTTAGGTGTGACCTGTCTGACGAAGTCGCTTGGGTGGTTTCCCGTCTTCTTGCCATCAGCCCCAGAGTCTCATCCGAGAGTTTGGACTTCCTGCCAGTGCGCTGTTTTTTGCAGGACTTGATGCCCTCGTCTCTCAGCGTTTCGACCAGATTGTGTAGGGTCTCGTCAGCGTCATCAGTGGGATCCAAGGCAACAAATCTTTCCCCGAGAAGCTGCTGGAACTTCTCGGTGCCCGCCATGATTTGGGTTGGGTTAGGTCGGAGCGTGGACATCATTAGACGGTTTCTTTCAAGCTTTAGGTTGATATTCAGAGAGCCTCGGAGCAGTCGGTGATCAGATCCGGTATTAAACCTGTTGATCACTAAGACATCGATCGATGAAGTCAATCTCATTTTTTGTCACAGCGTCGGGGCTTTGCCATGTCCACTACCTTTGAGGCTGTTTCTTAAAGAAGGAATTCATTAAGAATAGTCCCTCTTTCTCAAGGAAGTTGACAAGCATTTGTCCCCTGTGATTCCTAACTCCATAACAATGCGGGCCTATACGGGATTCGTACCCAGACTGGGTACCCACCTTGCCGTTAAAGTCCCCCATATCAACGTTGAAGTGAGCCTTAGTGGTGTTGTGCAAGGCTTTGGATATGTCTTCATACATATCCTCCACTTCATCATCCGAGTGTGCCGAGGTCGGTGCGTAGACCTGAATTACCTTCATGCTATACCGCTTGGATAGCCGAAGGATCAGGTACGCTACCCTGTTCGACACGCTGGAGATTTCTTGAACGTTGTTAGAGAGGACCCTGTTGACGAGGAAACCTACTCCTCCCTGGGATGTTTTATCACCCTTGCGAAAGTAGAGAAGATGGCCCGAGTCAAGGGTTACGGTGTCCTCTCCCTCTTTACGGACTTCGCATAACCCGAGAACATGCTATTTAATGTTCTCTAACTCCACTTCCAACTGCGCTAGATGATGGTCAAGCCTCAGAGTGCGTTCGTTATACGTAGCCAGGGTCAGTTTGTGAAGGGTTTGGTAGCCTATTGTAGCCCGGGGATTCTTAGCACCCCCTGAACTGCCGTTACTATGGCCGCTACCATGACCAGGGATAGCGAGGCGGCCGGGAACTGGGGGCCATCTTTTGGCTGTTTCCTTCATTTTTGGGTAGTGCCCATAATCCCCACGCTGGGCAGGCGGGTTGGGGATCGCAGTTTGTTGGAGGGGTTGTTCTGCGGGGGTGCTGCTGCCCGCCCCCGGATATGTCCCTTAGTCGCCTCTTACGACACCCACGGGAAGACTTGGGTTGGTGCTATTCTCTTCTAGGCCGGTACCACACAGCCTACTCATAGCTTTCCACATGCTCTACGATAATCACAATTTTTAAACATTCGACACTATTAGGTAAGATTGACAAAATTATTCAAAATATAAATTAAAATATAAAATCGTAAATAAAATACTAGCTGCGCACCCTTGCTACGCCCCGGTGCAATTATAGCCCCTTACCCATGGATTTTTCAAACATTATTTTTTCATACAAACCATGTCCTAACAATAACGAACCCAAAAAAAAAGGATTTTTCAATTTGGTGCAGTCTTTCAGAAGTTATGCGCGTACATATATATCGGGGGTACACCTCATATAGTAGAACTTTTTAAGTAATAATTTTATATTGCATAACAACTAATAGCATAAACCTCTTTTCGCAGAATATCGTTTGGCATAAACTCATTTTGCATACATTGAAACCCATAATTTTGTAAGTCAGAATCATCTGTACGCATAATTTTTGTATCCATAATAATCACAATGTATAACCATCAAAAGACTGCGGGCAGATGCTGGATGCGGCAAGCTGAAGACAGGGCGCTATGGCGCTCATTAGGGGAGATCTATGTCCAGCAGTGGACTAGAATAGGTTGATGATGATGATGATGATGATAGCCATCACATCGCAGAAAGTTCAAAACCAGATTCATCTTTTGGTATATATTTCTTATCCATAACTATTTAAAAGTATCATTTTTACTATTGCTATTAGTTGGAGGTAGTAATCACATGAATCATTATTAGTTGTCGGGTACCCTTAGTTGTCATATCGATATTGTGTTATTGTGTTGATCAAAACAAGTTAAAGTATATTAAATATGGAAAATTCAGTAGAAAGTATTTTAAAAGTGTTTAAATCAAGCAAAGGTGGAATTAAATTAGATATGAATGGATTTATTTACGAAAGAAACAAAGTGCAAAATAATAAATACTATTGGTTATGTGAAATGAGCCGGAACAAAACATATAATTGCAATCAACGAATAATCACCATATGCAACAATGAAACTAATATACATACATTACTAAGTAAAAAAATGGTTAACCATAATCATGACCCTGATGTGATAAGGTCCAAAGTCGCTGACATTATGAATTCGATTAAAGAAGAATCCATTAATAACATTGAGAAAAAAACATGTCAAATAATAAACGATTGCATATCTACAACTTCAGAAGTGATTTCAGCACATTTACCAACAATAAAAAATGTAAGGCAAGTTATTTACAGAAATAAGAAAAAAGGGAAACATCCTATTATTGAACCAGAAACAGTAGAATTTCAACTTGATATGAACTATTTACGATGTGATTATTTGGAGAATGAAATCATTATACAAGATCAATTAAACAACGGACATCGGATAGTTATGTTTACTACAAAAAAAATGTTACAACATTTAAGCAGATCCAAATATTGGCTTGCAGATGGTACATTCAAAATCGTTCCGAAAATATTCCAACAACTGTATGTAATACATGGATCTGTACATAACACAACATTTCCGATGGTACATGCACTCATGACTAATAAGGATAAAGCTAGCTATGATAAGTTGATTGAAATGTTATTAGAATGTTGTGCATCCGCTAATATAGATTTATCACCGCGATATATAATAATGGACTTCGAACAAGCGCCCCAAATCAGTTTTAAAACTTATTTCGATAATGTAATAATCAAAGGATGCAATTTCCATTTAGGGCAAATCATATACCGAAAGATACAGAAAAGTGGCTTTCAAAAACTATACGGTAACGATGCTAATTTTGCTATGGAGATGAAATGTTTATTTGCTCTTTCTTACTTATCGCCTAATGATATACCAAAGTATTACGATGAATGGCTCAAAACGATATCCCCAGAGGCGGAAAGTATTGCACATTGGTTTAGCGATAATTACATCTGGGGAACAATGTCTTCGCCTCCAAAATATCAGCCTAGCCACTGGAGTACAAAAGATTTATTTGACCAGAATATCCCTAGAACACAAAATTCTGCTGAATCGTGGCATCACAGAATAAATAAAATTGTAAGCGCGAATCATGTGGGATTTTATAATATATCAAATCAACTGATCAAAGAAATAAAATATTCAATTATAGAAATATAATTAATAAATTAAGTTTCGGCGCGCCACCACCAGCCAAAAAAAAGAAAACATTGAATAAAACAAATCGTATTCAAAATATTATAAATAATCAGTCTGATAACACAGAAGTTGGGTATCTGAAAGCAATAGGAGCTAATATAAGATTAGTTTAATTTTGTTTTCTGATTAATTTAATTGTTTTTTTTAGTAATATGTAATAAATAAAAGTTGATTTAATGATAATTATTTGGTTTTTATATCCTTGCCTATGAGAGCATGCTCGTTTCTGGCACAGTTCTAACCTAACCTAACCTACCCATTTTTAAAGAAGAAAGTAACCCAATCTATATTATTCTAATTGAAATTCTATGCTCTTTATAGTATGCCTAGTCAAATTATGCCAAATAATCTGTACTCTAAATGAACGTTATGCTAAATGAAGTTATACAAAATTTTAACTATGCCAAAGGTAATTATGCCAAATAAAATTCTACTATCTTAAATGTATGCCATTCTAAATTCGGTCATAAGCACATTATGCCTAAAAATATTTATGTCAAATATTTTTAATGCCTAATAAATGATCGATTAAAGAAGTTTCTGCGAAGTGAGTTATCCCAAATAGGTTTCGGAGTATCAAGTTTCTACCAAATAGACGGCACCCATATATCGGTGATTCATTTTTATTTACATAGATAAATCAGCTTTCATAATTTTATTTTGAATGCCGATTTATCGATTGAGCGATCGAGCCTGTCTCCAAACTTCTCTCCCAGTCCGCTGGGGTGGGCTCGTCGTTCGTAAAATTACTGATGTTACCAGCTAGTTACCAGCAAAGTCAAAGCTATAAATGCTTGAAAAATGGCTTGCCCAAACTCTGTTTTGCTCATTAACCTAAACTCCCAGAGAGAGCGGGATGAGCCGCTTTGCAACTTAATAAGACAACAGTTGATTAATACATCTTCTAATTTTGCAGAGCGTGCTTGCCTTTTGGCTGTGGGGGATGGGTGTCTAGTGTGTGGCTTCAGGCTCTTCCGTCGCCCAATATAGGCACAACATTGGACGACAAGACATTCAGAATTGCAGCTTGCCATCGTTTGGGTGCTCCTTGTGTCTCTCCTCATCGCTCTCACTGTGGACAAGCAGTCGACATCCTTGGACAATACGACCTATCAAGCGGCAGGAGCGCAGGACGCATGTCACGCCATGTACACCTAAATGATAATATCCGTCGGGCTCTTGTCACCGCCGGTTTTACAGCCGTGCTTGAACCAGTTAAATGGCACAGACTTCAACAGAAAAGTCTTGCGCGTATTTTTGTCTTTTAATTAAAGCTGTAATTCAGTTATTTTTCCTTTTTTAATGCCTGTTGTGAATGGTTTTTGATTCGGTTTTTTTTTTAATAATTTTATGACTAAAATTATTTTGTTCATAAAATATGAACATTGTGACAATAAAATCACGTATAATGCAACAATTTTGATACTTTCGTATATTTGGAATGAATACCTCGAAAACCAATTTTTTTTTTTTTAATTTCTTATAGCCTGCCCAGGAGTAAGAACTTTAATCGTATCAAGCTTGATCAAAATCTGATCAGTAGTTTTTGATCCATTCGTAGAAATTCTGTATCTGTATAGACAGACAGACAGACAAAAAATATCTAGAATTTTAGCACTAATATCGATCACCAATAATCAAATAGTTATTTTGTAAAAATATTCAATGTCTGTACATTGACCTCTCTACAATTTTATGATAAGTATAGATATAGTTTTACCTTTCACTATCGTTCCAGCATGGCATTCTGTCGCCAATCGACATAATGATTTCATTAAAAATCTTCTCCTGAATATCTTGTGATTTTAATGACTTCAATAAACAAAAACTTAACACGTTGCTGCTAGTCTCGGAACCAGCAATGAACAAATCTAGGCACACCATTTTCAATTGCTCCTCTATAAATAAAATAACATTATAATTAGGTACTGGTTAAAAAATGACAGCTAACAAATATCATCCACCTACCGTTAAATGTCGAATTTCTGTTTGCAGAAATCTCTTGCATAAATAAATAAATGAAATCGTTTCTTTCTATTTCATTTCTTTTATGCTTCTGTATGGTCTCCTATAATAGAAAAGAAATCTTTCTTAGCTTCAGGTATGGAGGACTTTATTAGGATAGTAGTGATTTATAATACAAAGAGAACCAATTACAAGTCCTCACTTAAGCTGATCGCTTATTATAGACAAGACAGTCAAAAGACAGACTATTGCTGTCCAATTACATTTATGTGACGTAGAGACAAAACTGTTTGTAGACTGTATAGACTATAATTTGCGGTAGCCCTCATAGTGATACAATAGATAGCCACAAAGACAAAATTAACTATAAATCTTAAGGCTTTCACGGCCAGCGTTGCATGTAGAATATACTGCTTCCGGGCTGTTTGGCCGTGGTCCATCGGAAACTTGAGTTCCAGACGTTTCGTCGATCACTGCGGTCGACATCTTCAGCGGTACAGCTTGAGAAGCCGTCGAGTGCGGAGAACCTTCCTCGGCGGCGAACTCGCTGCGACTGATATAGCGGCCCGACTCACTGGCGTATTTATAGGCGCAGTTGGAGGGGGGGAACAACGTGATCGGTCGTCATTGGTTGAGAGCTGCGCAACCGATGAGCTCGATCCTGATTGGTCGGGGCTAAGCAAGGAGGTGTGGCCTCCAGATACCGGGGATGGTGGTGGCTTCGTCATGTTTGAATTGTAATGACGCGCGGCTCTCAGTGCTGGGTACCAATCTTTTTGGAGATGAAAACCTTCGTTTTTTTCTATTAAAATTGTTGGGATGCTTGAATATTTCGATGGCTTCTCGATATAGCCGTGGGAAGAAATGTTAAGTGGTACCTAGAACCTTCGTGTTCTGAAATTTGATGGTATGATTACCATCATCCTGGGTGTGTTCTGCAACCGCTGATTTGTCGAAGTGGCTGAGGCGGCAATATCGTTCATGTTCCGAAAGGCGGGTCTTGACGCTTCTTTGAGTAGTGCCTACGTATAACGAGCCACACGAGCAGGGGATTCGGTAAACTCCAGCTGAAGATAGTGGGTCACGAGGGTCCTTGACTGAACGGTGAAGATTACGTAACTGCGTCGTGGGCTTGAAAATAGGCTTAATGTTGTAAGCTTCTAGCAGTCTCCCGATACGATCCGTTGTACCATGAATGTATGGCAAAAAGGCCTTCCCTAGAGGGGCAGGTTTCTCCTCATCCTGGTTCGTTAGAGAACATTTCCTCGGATGAAGAGCTCTCCGTATCTCCTGGGCAGAGAATCCATTGGCTTGGAAGGCCGAGTCCAGGTCCAGGACCCATCAGGACCCCGACCAATCAGGATCGAGCGCATCGGTTGCGCAGCTCTCAATCAATGACGAACGATCACGTTGTTTCCCCCCTCCAACTGCACCTATAAATACGCCTGTGACTCGGTCCGCTATATCAGTTGTATATATAAAACAAAGTAGTGTTAGTGATGACCGGGATAAAGTAAAGAATGGGTGGACCGATTTTCATGTTCTTTGAATTTTTAGTTTTGTCTCCGCCTATACTATATCTTTTTTTACGGAAATCGCTACTGTTACGATTACTAGGTATTTTAGGAGTTACGAAGTACATTTAAGGTGTGAAATTTTCTATCTTGCAATGTATTGCACTTTAATTGCAGTAAAACTGGCACGATTGAATATCAAAAAATAGGTGATACAAAATAAAATTGTAAACATGACTCTTGTTCAAAGATACTTCGTCAGTTTAGTAACGGTCTGTAACAGAGATCCAGCTATATTGTATGGATATAGTATTTGATAAAACGTTTTCAGCGCCGGACAAACACAACAGGCCAGGGCGCGGGTGGCCTCGGACGAATCTAGGACGTATCCGCTGTTAAAGTATATCAATAAGACGGGACGCGGGCAGGGCGCGAAGATGTTTCTTATACCTGCACTACACTATCGGCGATGATAATAGTTGATCGTGTGATCGTCAATCGACACGATCATCGTGCAAGCATCCACATTACCGCCTGTAGTAGTTTGTCGAACAGTAAGCTTCAAGATGGACGAGGAGTCTAGTCGAGTAAAGTTCAATGAACTTGAATGTCTCTTCATTTGACCACCATCCCAACCCATCCTAGTGTGTTCATACATTTTGAGATGAACTTATAAGTGCATCTCAAAATTTGTATACACAAAATTTAAAAATAAAGTAAAGCTGGTAGCGGACATTTAACTTTTGGAATAATAAATTTCGAATGGTACGAATATAAATGTGCAATTTTTAAGTACTTTTTCATATCTCGTGGAAATGGTACCCAGTAAGAATGTGCGTGTGATCATAATCTCGCTGCTAAGATTGGCTCTTTACAAGATCGTACAAGGTACAAGTCGCCCAGCAGGCCGGGGTGGCGGGGCGACAAAAAGAAAATTCTATCTTTGAGCAAAGTGATATTAGCAAGGTATGCCTTAACTTGTCGCAGACCTGTTCTATGTGGTTGCCCCAACTCATCTTGCTATCAATGATTAACCCAAGGTAGGTATGTGACCTGACCGTTTGGATGGTGGTACACTTACACTGATGTTTGTGTGTGGTGTGTAGGCAACTAGTTGTGCGCAACTACCTCTCCAATAGCAGATTGCTCGAGATATGGTGATTTTATCCGAAGGAGTTCTGTTTTATTGGTGTTTATCACTAACCCTGCATCATGACACCACTGTAAAAGTGTGACGAAGTCAGATATATAAAAACTTATACAAACCTCTAAAAGTTCGGAAATTTCTTGATTGATTTTAGTAATCAATGTATACCCACTTAACTCGGGCGCAACGAATCTGCACCACGGTATTTGATTTAATATACCACCAGCTACTGAAAAGGCCTTTCCTCTTTGTCTGAAAAGGTCTAACAGATGTCTCAATTTCTTTACTGGTATCTGATAGCCTGTAAAACAAAAATAGCCGAAACTTATTATTGTTCTGTTGATAACGGATATTCAAGAATTAAGAGGTCAAACGTGAGCCTATCATCCATAAAAAAAAGTAAAACAGTAGGTACCCACTTCGAAATATTGAATAAAATTCAATAACAAGTTTTCTTAAAAACATAAGAATTTTTCATGCCTATCAGGTACTACTATTTTATGAATTAATGAATTAAAAGTTCTTTATTCTTTTTCGTGAACATGATTTAACGCCATTAATTAAATTGAGCGCCAATCCCACTAAGCACCGAAAGCCTGCAATTAGAGCCTGGGGTCCGCTCTCCTACTGCATAATTTGTTTCATTATAGCTTTTACGGGCGCGACTACCGTTTGAAACCCCCAATCCTGAGAGAAAACCCTGCGCCCTGGCGTCGTCAAGCTCGTTCGTCAAGTAGTCAACAGGTATATCGGCTTGCTAGTGAGTTTGGCTCGGGCCCGAGGGCTCCATACACCCTAGAAAACCTACACATTATTACATTTTGAAATATTTTTTATGTATTTTTATGAGAGTATATTTTATACCTCTTACAATTATTTTTGCCTCAAAGAGCGTTAATTATTAGAATTTTTTTTAAACCGTGACATTTCTGGCTATAACGTTGTCGTATTTCGCTTAACTAAGTAAAGCTCATTACGACGCTCCAACTCTTAAACATATTTTGAGTGAGAAGTTTGTAGCTTTTTCACTAAAAACAACAGTAAAAGCTTGTAAAAGTAATACAATTAAATATCCTGACTGAAATGCTCGATCTGCCGTAGTAAAAGACGACGTATGGACTGAATTAGCTGAAATCCCAGCCACATCAGACATGACAAGCAATAGTGGTGAGTAAAAGACCACAGTAAAAGAACAACCATGTTATTTAATGGTTCAAAAATTCAGTTATTAATTTAGTTTGAACTACGAATTATACACATTAACTTTTACGGTAAATCTATAATTTAAAAATGAATCGCTCAATGTGTTGCTAAGCGCAAATCTCGAGAGCAGCTGAACCGATTTCGCTAATTCTTTTTTATAATAATCCTTGAAGTACGAGGATGATTCTTACGGAGAGAAAATTTTAAAAATTCGCTGAAAAAAATTCCATCCCTCCAATAATTTATGACTTAGTGGCCATCAACTATTCGAAGAGTGCTAAAAATTTGAGCGTATTCATCGACTTAACCTTTCTTAGGATGTACACATTGCAGAGGTAAGCCGAAAGGTATACCTACTACTCGTTTCAATCTCTCAAACGTCTTCAGAAGTTCCTTCCTCTTCGAACCAAAGTTACTCTAGCACAATCTCTTATACTCCCACTATTCGGCTATGCCGATGTCTGTTTTCTCGATGCATCGGAGGACCTCCTGAACAAACTTGAACGCTTGCAGAATTTGGGAATTCGCTTTGTATTCGGTCTACGAAAATTCGATCATGTATCTGAATTTCAGAAAAGACTGAACTGGCTCCCTTTTCGGCAGCGGCATTCTACTCTATACTATCCTTCACAGCTCTTATTCTCCAAGTTATCTGCGGGAACGTTTTGAGTATCTCATACCTCGGGGCAAACCCTGTCATCTTTCCTCCTCCCTTCTACTTCATAATCCTGCACACAGCTCCAGCTGTTATGATGGGTTATTTACTAGACAGGCTGTTCGACTATGGAACTCACTACCGCACAATATTCGAGACAGTCGCAGTCTGGACATCTCCAAAAGAAGAATTTAGTTCTTCATTTTTGAACATTTCATCTCACAATGTTAACGTATATATGTATGTGTATAACGTATTTATAAGTATATCTATGTATAAATGTGTATGGATGTATATTATTTTATTTTACATATAGTATATTATATTAACTTTTTGAAAGTATAATGTATGTAAGTCTATTGATTTATTTTTACCATCTTTCGTTTATGTTTACTTTGTATGTACACTTTGCTTCCCTCTGTAATTTTTTTTCTGCCTCTACTGCTCAAAGTTTTACTGGTAGAGAACTCTTTTAGAGCTAAGCTCGACTTAGTACATAATTTATTTTAATTGTATTACATTTATACCTTTTTTTGTGTACAATAAAGAATTAATAAAGTTTACAGGCATGTTTGGGATAAATAGGTGCCACGGGGCGAAGTATGCCACGGGCGAAGCCGCGGGGGACAGCTAGTTATATATAATTAGTTTGTTCATTTCGGTACTACGAGGAAGTTTTACATTCCGAAACTCAGTTGAACAAAAAAAAAACAATAAGCTTGGTTTCGTTGCTACAGGAACCAGTTTTCTTATTACTATCAGATCCAACAATACGTTAGGCACAGACACACCCTGTGAACTTTCGAAAAAAATTATAATACAATCGCCCTAAAATTACAACATGCGTAGTTCGTGTACATGTACGGCGGTGTTGTGTGAGTAAATTAGAAATGTCATGGTTAGCATTATTTAAAATTCTACATATTATCCGACCGCGATAGCACCATTTTGCGCGCTCCATCCCTTTTTTTTTTTTTTTTTTACGTGCGGAATTCCCTTCGGATACCCCCCCGCTGGCCAGCGGGGGTGGTTATGTCGTGTCTCGACTAAAACCGCACGGTGTCCTCCCCAAGTGTCCGTTGCCGGGCACCCCGGGTAAGCCCTCGAAAGGATAACCCCAGGTTACGCTCCATCCCTTAGTCTAGACCTTTGGTCTATCCGTTTAGTGTTCTAATTATGACGTGGTTTGTCAGGGTTTTAATAGATGGCGTTCTAAGCAGGTAGTAAGAAAACATAATATTATAACAAGTTATGATATATGTTACACGTCCGAGTCATAATATATGTTATTTAATCAATGTCTAAGTAAACTAATAATCATGACTCATGTAAAATAACTAAAATAAAATATTATTTTTACCTTATCTTGTCCTTCGGGAAATTAAATAAAAATCTCCTATTTTTGTCATGTCTTCATGACGATAAACATCCAAAAACAGCACAGTTATTCACCATCTCGGCTAGTACAATTAATAATAACAGTCTTTGTAATTATCAGTGTGTAATGACCGATAAAAATCTTGAACAAACTTAATACGATTCTTGCAAAATGACCACCCAAAAAACTAAGAAAAGGAATGCTTAATATAATCTGTGATTGGTTGATTAACGCGCTACCATTGTTGTTTGCCGCGCTTTCACTAAAGACAAAAGCTGACTTATTACTGTGGAGTGTGGGATATGATGTAACAAAACATTTCGGGATATATAAGGTGCCACAAAATTAGGTCTCTGAATTTGGTAAGATGACTTGGTATCGACAAAATATGTATTTGAAACAAAAAAAAAGTTGTCGGATATCGTCACGTGACGCTGGTCGCTGGTGGTGTGTTTTTTTCATTTTTATATATATTTTTTTTATATTTATTTTATTTTACCCGATTTTTTTTTTGTTTCAAATACATATTTTGTCGATACCAAGTCATCTCACCAAATTCAGAGACCTAATTTTGTGACACCTTATATACTTGCCAATTGAATTGTTTACACTGAGATCTAATTTAAATTACAGCTCAAGCTATTGTTATGGTATACATCTTTACTAATTATTGAAGTAGATAAGTACTTCTTTTAATAATGATGACGTCAATATGACTTCACCTCGCCTGATGGTAAGCTAAAAGTAAAGTCTCAGGAATGGGGGTCACCATTACAAACTGCCTCATCAGTTGCCTTTTCACGTCCCGCTTAAAGGACCCGGTGCTGTAGGAAGAAGTAAACACGTGTGGTAAATAATTCCAAGTCTTTATGGACCGCCACAGAAAAGAGGCGCCAAACCCCTTGATTCTTGAAAGAATTGTTTGCACTATATAAGGGTGATACCTCAGCCTTGCGCGTGTTGTTCTATATAGAAAAGGAGAGGGTAGGACTAGTTGGAAGAGCTGCCAAAGAGGCAATATTTCTACGCAACTGCAAAGGCTCGAGGGTGCTGGTGACCTCAGGACTCCCAATAATGCGGACCGGACGTCGCTGCAACCCGTCGAGATCTAGTAAGAACTGTGCAGAGCCATCCAGAGATGAGTGCAGTATTCCACGACAGAACGGATTTGTGTATTTTACAGAAGACACCGCTGCTCAGACGTCAAAAACCATCTCACCTTTTTCAGAACTTCAAGTTTACGTGAGGCCGTTTTGATGATGCTTTTGATGTAATTTTTTATTCAGTTGGCAGGGAACATCCATACCGAGTATATTGAGATTGTCCTGCTGTGGCATCGGCGTGTCCCTTGCTGTTGACGCACATGCCTTCGTCTTCTTGGCCAGAGTTATCAGAGTTCAAGACCTGGTCAACCTCAGTGACAAGAAGCTAATCTTTTTTCCCTCGATGTCGGCCTGTCACGCCGCAGGGTGACCGTGTTATAGCAATGAATGCTACCGACTGACAGCAACCCCGATTTTCGCACGGATACTTTCCCCAATAACGTAGCCAGGTCAGAGCAAGTAAGTCGTGTCCTAAGAGCGGCGTATTTGTGTCTCCGTGAGAAGAGCATGGCTAACTGCGTCGTCTCAAGATGTTGGTGGGCGGCGGCGTTGAGGTTTGTATGAAGCCCACAGATGATAGTGGACTCCACCTCAAATTGCGAGTTTGTGGGAGGGTGACAAGCCATTGTGTTACCATTATCTCTGTTCTGCGCTGCCATGATAAAAAGTAACAGAAGAAGTAAAAAGGGGTTGGGGTTGTCGTCACAACACCGCGTGACAAAGCGCTGAGATTGTTTTCATCAGTAAAAATAAGGCATGGCGAGAGCCGACCCACCGAACGGAAAGGTCCCAGTACCGTACTTAGATTAACTATGAAGGGTTTTTCGCAAAAGTACACGGTGGTACATACCGGGTCCCATTGAATACTCATACCCGCTCCCATTGTGCCATCTAGTAAAATAAGTACCATGCATTATGCTCATAAATTTAAATATAGCATTATATAGTTATTTTATGTATTGAAGTACCACAACTATACCTATTGTATATAAGGTATTTTTAATTTTTGTCATCCAGCCAACCTTTCTTTTTTTTTTCGTGCGGAAATCCCTTAGGGTACCGCCGGCCAGCGGGGGCGGGTATGTCGGGCACTAGTACTAATTCTACACCAAACTTTTTATAACATTCTTTTGAGCACCTATATTGACTTTTCTAAATGACTAAGGCAATGAGGCGAGGGTCCCTGAGGGTGTTTTTAGATAATTTGGATTTTTCGATACTGAGAAGTCCCTGTATTCAGAAAATCATACATGTTGTTCTAGGCGATTCAAAACTAGTATTTTCGACTATTCGATACACGATGACTTTTACTTTCCTCGATAGAATTTGCTCTCAAAGATTGGTCTAACCCATAACAGATTCCAGTTTTATTTGAGTTGTGTTCAGATGAGAAAAATTAAAATGATACCAAAATGAAAGTCATTTATAGGAAAGTGAAAAACGGTTATCAAAATTTACATAAATTCTGAATTATACCACCAAAATTCAAAATACCTACGTTTTCTACCGATATGACGCGTTCGGAGGCTCAATCAGTCCCGAGCGGAACGTGTTAGAGGTAGAACGGGTGTCAGTTTGCGGCAGATGCACAGTCAAATCGTATGATTTTTGATTTTTGATGATTTTTAGTTATTGTTATTTTAGTTATGTGTTATTTAGTAATGCATTTACGCTAAGTAAGTACCCTTTTTTTTTCGTGCGGAAATCCCTTCGGATACCCAACCCCCCGCCGGCCAGCGGGGGCGGTTATGTCGGGCTTGAACCGACTAAAACCGCACGCCGTCTACCTACTTAGCGTAAATGCCACATCGTAGAGAACGCTGGCACGTTTTACAAATCCAATAATAAAAAGTTGCGACTCGAACTTTTGCGAATACAATGCTAGTACATTGTTTTCTGCAAAGAACAAGTTGTGTAAATAAGTAAGTAGTTACTCATTGCAAAAATACGAAACCTAAGTCATGTATCGGCATTTTAATAGCATTAAATGTACTCTGACATTAGTCGAGTCAATAAAAGAATTTATAATGATTGACATTGATACTAATAGACGTATTTCGAATGGTGGTACTAAATACTACCAGCGACATAATTTAAACTGACATAAACCTTCAACACTACCAAATACTACTACTACCAGCCTCTGAATATCTATATTATGTTTTCATTGCTGATGAAGCTTTTGGTTTAAGGCTTAACCTCATGAATCCGAGCTCCAATCCCGGTTGTATCCAAAGCTTACAGTTTGGAGCCCAGGGTACGCTCTTCTACTTCTCCTTTCCATAACGTGGTTCATTGTGACTTGCTTGGGCCCAGATGCTCTACGGATCTTAATGGTCCCCATGGGTATATGGAACCCTTGGGTGTAAGGCACCCCATAGGTGTATGGGACCCATGGGTATCGTATATATACGGGGCCCCATAGGCGTATAGGGTGCCATGGGTCTATGTTACCCCATGAGCCCCATGGGTGATGTATGTCTATGGGGCCCCATAGGTGAATGGGACTCTACGGGCGTATGGGCCTCATGAGTTACATATATAAATGGGGCCACATGCGTTTAGCGGCTCTATGGGGATATAGGGCCCCATCACGATCTTGCAGTCTGGCGCCAGAGGTCCACTCTTCTATACCTATGTACCTACCTACTTACATATCAGTGATAATGATATTAATAGTACCTATATTAATTGTATGTCTATTGTCTTATTTTTAATATGCAAACATACCTACCAAGTGTGTGAATATTGGAGTAAAGACGGTCTTAATCTTGATATAATATTACAATAGTATAATAAATCTTGTCACTACACAATACATATTACCTAATTACATATAAAACTAGTGTAAAATCATTATATGAAACTAAACTAAATTACAATAATAATTGCTCGTTGGGTAAAGAAAAAGTAATTGTAAACCTACATACCTACCTATTTGTGGGAACTAAAGTCTGCCAACAAACTGTCCTACAACTTGGCAGAAAAAAATTTAAGCATAACTGTGTGTGTTTTATAGAATAAATACTTTTTCTTTTCTTTCTTTCTATTGCTCTTTCTCATAGTTTTAATTTGGTTCATATAAGCTTATATGGAAGCGACTTTCTGATAGCTATATTACAATATTATAATTATTATGAGCTTTATTCCCTTTGTTTAAAGTGCAACTAGAAGATCTTCTATGTAAATGACAGTGGCGTTATTATTTGTGTTGATACTACAACACCACCTTAACTTAACCTTCATTATTTTTCTGTATATTGAAGTGAAACACTAGACGCGGACCGCCAGCACCTCGCTGTGGCGTAAAGTGGCAACTTTACTATTTCAAAAATACGGAAGTCGAATTAGTCATTGAAATGTTACATTTTTTAGGCCTAACCTTGCGTTTTTTAGAGGACGCAATTTTATTCTTTTGATGTGTAGGTGGGTGGGTGTAACTTTTTTTATTTATAGTTCTACGACAAAAAGTTACTGGACCAAAGTTGTAGAGAATTTAATTTGCAACAAAAAATGTTAACAATTTTTTTTTATCAGATAAATAATTTAAGAGATATATCGTAAAAACCATTTCAACCCCTATTTTCAAGATGGCGGCCGTGGGACAAGGGTGGCGACTCCACAAACTTGGTTTTAGCTTTACACTGACCCCCCCTACACATCAGAAAAATAAAATTGCGTCCTCTAAAAAACGCAACCCCAAATGTAACTTTTCAATGGACTAAATACCCTCGCCTTAAGTCTGCCTTTGTATGATTATATTATTTCTGCAGAAATTTTAAATAAACAAATATCGGGATAACCGAATTCAGAGGAACTGGCGACGTAGGAAACATGTGTATACTCAAACGAACCATTTCGAGACACTTTTGACCCCTTCACAACTCGAAAACTATTTAATCTACATATATGAAATTTGGCGCATTTATTAATCCGACTGTCCGGTTTTGGAATGCCTTACCCGTAACGATAAGACGCGCGCAATCTCTGCCCGTCTTCAAAAAATTAGTGACGGCCTACTATTTACGGGAATAGTCATTATTTTTATCTCTTAGTCTCCTGTGCTGTGTTTCTATTATATTATGCATATTATTATGTACCTAATAGTAGGTACTGTATCACTGTAAATTATATGTATAGTAATAATATGTATTCAGAATTTTATATAGATAATATTTCATCAGAGTATCAGTGAAAAATATAAATTAATTTAATATGTACACCGCAAACTGCCCTAGTTCTGTTCACTGATTCTCTCCATCCAATGGTTGCCTGTAAGAGATTGCCCTGTGCGGTAAGGCCGCCAATTGTAAAGCAAAGCTTTACGAACTTTATGTTTCTGTAATACTGTTCTTGTGTACGAACAATAAAGAGATATATTATTATTCTTATTATAGATCGAGCTATATCACGCCTCAGCCTAGGGTAAGGGAGAGGCGGCGAGATAACCCCGGCGAGGCAAGCAGCAGTCGGCCAGGGCATTACGGAATTTACGTTATTGACATGTTAACGTTTAAAAACCGGTATTTTAATGCCTTACTTTTAGATCAAAAACCTGACGGACGTCCAGATGACCTAGAAACTTGATATTTCGCATCAAGGTAGACTATGAGGCATATACAAAGAAAAAAATTTGAATGCTGAAAATTATTGATAACTAGCAGTTGCCCGCGGCTCTGCTCGCGTCTAATTTTGATCTCGTTCCCTTAACCCATGGCAACTTATTCCAAAGATGAAAAGTAGCTTATGTGTTATTCTAGACTACAACCTATACCAAATTTCAGCCAGATATTTCCAGCCGTTTGAACGTGGTTAAGTAACAAACATCCAAATAATTTCACAAACTTTCAAATTTATTATAGTATAAATAGGATTAGTCTCAACAAAGTAATAACAATTTTAAATATGAAAGTAGTTCACCTACTTTAAGGAGTTAAAACCTCACACGAGGTAAATGTTTTAAATTTCTATCCAAATCAAATCAAGGCGTTATGAAAGTTCTATAGTAGAATGAAAGTGTATGCGCGCGTTATACCCCTTCGAGCCACCCATCTCCGACAAAAGAATTGAGATATTCCCACGGGATCAGCGCTTTACGGATGTAACCGCGTGGCGATGCTAGTTTATAATAATTATATATCTAACTAGCTGTAGCCCGGGGCTTCACCCGCGTGGAATTCTGTTCCCATTCCCGCTTCCTATGGGAACCCATTCTAAGGATAAAAACTTGTTTGTTATATCTCAAAGGGTTTTACAGCAGGTTGGCAGCGTTTTAGTTGAAAGCTCCCAGACGGTTTTTTTTTTTTTCAGTTTTATCCGACACCTCCAACAAATATCATAACATTTTAGCCAATGTATACAAAAACTTGGCAAATGATATACTAAAACCTTCCTCGAGAACCACTCTATCCATAGGTGAAAACAGCATGAAAATCGGTGCAGTAATTTTTGAGTTTATTACGAACAGACAGACTGATGCGGCGGAGGACTTTGTTTTATTATATGTAGTGTTTATACCGTATTAATCATTAATATTAAGTTATATTTATAAATGAATAACTTTTCCTATGGCCACAACATAATAATATGTTATGCAATATTATGTTGATTTACACTGAATGACTTTTGCTTACGTTTTTTTAATTTTAGTAATATTTGTCTGCAGTCAACTTACCTGCAACATAGGTCCAAAGGACATTCAGCACAGATTCACTAAGAATGTTTACCAAATTGATTGGTTTACCGGTATTAATCTTGATGTGTTCCAGTATTTGGCACAACTCGTTTTGAATTTCCTTCTCCATTGGTGTTTTGCCGTAGCCGACATATTTCAGATTTTTCACAGTAAACCGTCTCTGTTCTTTCCATATTTCTCCATTAGCGAATGTTATACCTTTAAAAAAGAAAATTATACTAGATGAAAATTGTAAAAGAAAGACTTTTTTGGAGCTTTATACTCGTAAAACCAATAGTCCTTGTGCGTAGCTGAAATCAGTTGTGTTACTGAACACCGAAATCATCTTTTGAATTTGTTTTTGTAATAAACGATGAAAACACAATGGTATCTGTACTTCTTCTTCAACTTATCCATAATCAGCCTAATCTCACATTATGTGCGTTATAAATGAGATTCAAATATTGATTAATATTTTGTTACCCTATATAATAATATATATTTAATAAAGTTATGATCAATATAATAACTTAAGATCACACATTTTGCTCTGCTGCTCCTATCATACCTATATATATCGTGATGATATAGTGTGAGGCTTATGACCATTAAGAAAATGATCAGCAAAATTTCAGCTTAGTCTCTTCAGCGGTTTTCAAGTTTTCACCTGCTGATCATTCCTCCTTTTCGGTTTCGCTACTAGAACACATAGCAATTATTTTTCTGAATAAATATTTATTGTACAGTTTTCACCTAGTTACGATTTATTATGTGTATACATGTACATTTTGATGAAAAATCCTTAACTTCACGAACTCGATGCTAGAGACAGTATGGTGATCATGGTGTAACCTAGTAGAAGTAATGTGCATATTGTACATACCACTGAGTCAGTCTGCCAGCCATCAAGGTGTAACCTGGCCGGAACGCATCCCGTTCAGAATTAAAGTACATTTTGTACATCCCTTTTTTTTTCGTGCAGAAATCCCTTCGGATACCCCGCTGACCAGCGGGGGCGGTTATGTCGGGCTTGAACTGACTAAAACCACACACCGTCTCGGGTCTTAAAACGCCGGGGTGTAAGGTTGCCCACAGAGCATATCCCTCGCACCCCGACTGATCCTGGGCCATCTCCGGTTTCGAGATGGCCCCCTCGTGTTTGGAAACCACGGTGCCCCCGTCTTGCCCCGGTTTGGGGGAGGGGCGCTAGTCGCCCCGCCGTCCCGGCCTGCTTCTGCTGGGGCGACAGGCGGCCTCACTTGCCATCCCAGGCCTGCGCTCATGGGGGACGGAGGTCGCTAAGCGACCTCCAGCGCCTGAGCTACCTGCGACGCGCGGCGAGCATGTTGCGGGCTCGGCGGGCCGGGAGAGTTCTAAATTTCTCCCGAGCGCGCTCCGCCATCTCCTTCGCGAGCATTACATTCTCGCAGAAGGAGGTGGCGGCGGTCCACGCGCCCGCGCTCCACACCATTGCCGCAATCATGCTGCCGAGCGAGAGGACTCCCACCCCGTTTGCTGCCACGAGGTCACGCCTCGGCACCTCCCATGCCGGGCAGTCCGCCTGCGTGTGCAGCCCCGAGTCCTCGCCCGCGTCGTAGTGATGGCACTAAGGCGTTGGCTCCTTCCTGATCCGATGCAGGTGGTCCCCGAAGCTCCCCTTACCGGAGATCACCTGCGTCAGTCGGTACGAGAGGCTTCCGTGTCGCCTCTCTAGCCAATCCTCCATGATGGGCCTTACCACCGCTATTGCGGCGTGCCCTGCCCTTGGTCGCCGCCCAAGTCGTTACTTCCACTCCACCACAATTGCCTGGCGGAGCTGAGACTGCACGGCTTCGATTTCTCGAGGCTCGGGCTTCCATCCCTGCTCCCGCGCCTCTCCGAAAGGGCTCTCGCCAACAGGTCCCATTGCGGCGTTCCGACAAGGAGACTCGCCGCCTCGAAGGAGATCGTGCGATACCCGCGGATGACCCTGTTGGCAATCACCCGCTGCGAAGCGCGCAGCATCCGCACACTTCTGGCCTTCAGGGCCTCCGCCCATATTGGGCACTCATACAGGGCCATGGACCGCACGATCCCCGTGTAGAGTCTCCTGCAGAAGTCCTCGGGCCCCCTCATGTTGGGCAGCAGCCGCGCCAGAGCGAGAGCTGTGCCCTTCAATTTGGGTGCCAGACTTCGGATGTGCTCTCCGAAATCCCATTTGCCGTCAGGCACGAGACCCAAATATTTACATTATACATACCTATACTATCGTTGTGGTATTTTTTGTAAACATAAAATATTTTAACATCTGCTAACTACCACCAGTGCGTCCTACTTGTTATGATTTATGCATCGAAACTTGGAGAATGACAGTGGGGCTAGTCCACAAACTAAAAGCCGCCACATCTGTCGAAGGATAGGACATATACCATCCTAGAGTAAACACCACGAGTCGGCAAATGGTAGGTTGGACGCCCCTAAATATAGAGAAATCGGTTTGTTACTTCTTGTTTATCTTCTAGTCAACCACTGGTGGGCTAGGGTGAGCTCGTTCGGCGCCGTTTACAGTATTTTTTTTAATAAAAATGATAGAAGAAACGAAAGACGTGGCAGTTATCGAGTAATTAAAAGAGTTTCTAGTCTTACCCATATTTTTCTTTCCAAAGCATCTTAATTGTGCGAAGAAATTATGTGGTCTTGCATCAAATTCCTTGTCGTTAAACACCTGACGGACATTTTTCTCTCCGAAGACAACAACTATAAACTCTGAGCTAGATTTCAATCCTAGAAGATTTGTTGAGTATTTTTTGGAAAGCTCGACGAAGGCTCTGAACTCCGATCCATGTTTTTTCGATATTTGTTGCAAGATGAAGCTGCTGCCAATAAACGGTAACCATAGCGGACCTTAAAAATGTAATGAATTCCGTTAAATAAAACTAAGGTCTATTGAAATAAATAAACAATGGTAACAGTAAAAAAATATATCATAATAACTGCATAAGTAGGCAATATCATCATCCAATAAGACTTTATGAATACGCTTTTGTTTGTTTCGTATGTAATGTAACCCTTTGACTCGATTTTAGAGCTCCATATTGGGTTACTTGTGACAATGCACGAAGAAATATGAATAAGAAGAAGTAGACATAGACCGCGAGGAGACAGTCAATATATATTGCTATCCAATATCGTGATCCCGTGTAGGGACCAATCGCGTTTATTTGCACATCAATAATATGCCGTCTGCACATCAATATTATCAATATTATCGGTAAATATTGACAGGATTGTGATATATATAGTCTGTCTATAGGCGCCCACATAGACAGTCAATGTCTATTACTTTTTAATGAACATGATGAAGTGTCACTGACGTTTTACTTCAGATTCTTTAATTGTTCTTCTTTATTATTTATATAATACCTATGTATAACTAGATACCTAAATTGTTTAAGTGTTTTTTTTGCGCTGTAATCTCCAGGCGACTCAGGCGCCGGAGGTCGCTTAACGACCTCCGTCCTCCATGAGCGCAGGCCTGGGGGTGGCAGGTGAGGCCGCCTGTCACCCCAGCAGAAGCAGGCCGGGACGGTGGGGCGACTAGCGCCCCTCCCCCAAACCGGGGCAAGACGGGGACACCGTGGTTCCCAAACCCGAGGGGGCCATCTCGAAACCGGAGATGGCCCAGGGTCAGTCGGGGTGCGAGGGATATGCTCTATGGGCAACCTTACACCCCGGCGTCTGCAGACCCGAGACGGCGTGCGGTTTTAGTCGGTTCAAGCCCGAAATAACCGCCCCCGCTGGCCGGGGGGGGGGTATCCGAGGGGATTTCCGCACGAAAACAAAAGAAAAAAAAAAAAGGTACTTAACATAACTTAATTCTAAGGCGGAACGAAGTTTTCTGGGTCAGCTAGTATACAATAAGTATAACGCATATTTGCGCATTTAGGTGAATTAGTTTCGTCACCGAATAGACCCTCCTCCTCACCAAAACTAAATTACCTGTAACAACACTGCTATTGAAAACATTACAGACCACATATCGCTACTATTGACCTTATCCAATACGCGATCTGAACGCGAAAATAGCCATTTCGCTATCTCCGTTAACTAAGAAAATATAAAAGCTGAGCTAGTCATTATGTATTTCTCACATTTAATGAAGATCATCTAAACATATTTATGAGTTCTTTTAAAATGCAGTTACAAAAGTTGCAGCAAAGCACACTACACTACACAGATCAGAATATTGATATAGAAAAGGTCTACTACAATGCATTATAAATCGGGACAAAATGCACTCACGATCGACTAAAGCTCCGGAAAATCTTATTTAGAAATTGACCCACACATTCTATCGAATGTTTTGCAATTCGGTACTCCGTAAATTGAAGCTTAAGCATTTTGCACCACACAATTTCATTGAGTATCTTCTGAAATGTCATATTAGAATCATATTATGTAATCTGTGGTAAAATTAAAACTTTCGCGCAATAAAAATTAAAGGATCGCGCCCGGCGCCGCGTAGCATTAATACTATGATACGATTACATCGTATCATAGTATTTCTTGCCGCGTAATTATTATCCTTCGTTTTCGTTTATTTAGAAATTTTATTTACCATCAATATCAAATTTTATATATTTACAGTTTCAAGACGTTACAGACCTGAGTATTACTTCGGGCCACCAATCAGGCGGACACCGAAGTCTTAATCACGCAGAAAAAATCAAAATCTTACACCCACTTTTTATCACTTTTCTCGACGTTTCACATGATTCTAAGTCTAATTAAGCAAAAAAAATTTTGTGTCGGTCTGTCTGTTGGTCTGGATGTCTGGATGTCTGGATGACTGGATGTCTGGATGTCTGTTTACGCAATAACTCAAGAACCACTTATCCGATTTAAAAAATTTTTTCGCCAATCATCTTGTTTGGTTAATGGGAAGAACTGATTAGATTTTGTTGTTTGTACTGAAATGATATTATTTATATCGCCACGATGGCGAAACAACGCTGAGAATTTTTACCTCACATCTGTTAACAATACAAATACCATTCATACAACATAAAAAATGATTCGTCTTCACGACGTATTTTAAATAAAGAAATATTGACACGTGTTAATTATTGCAAAATGAACTCTATGGACGTCTCAATTATCTCATTGGTTAATGCGTATTAAAATAATTTATAAAGGGTTTTAAGAACCAAATAAGATGTAATTTGATTTCTTTGTCAAGCTTTGATACGAGACTGTTGGTTAGTAAACGGACGCGTTTACCAAATTTTGCTCGATTGAATTGATTGATTGAAATTGATTGTCGCTATGCTTTGGATGACAATGTGTATATTACGTAGATTGGGAGTTAAATATTAAACGTAGCATGTTGCATGGAATGCTAGTAATTTAAGGTTAATGGTGTGTATATAATTAAAATATGCTTAATTTGAACTAGTTAAGATGTTTGGTTTAAAATAATATTGGCATGCTATTTTAAGTACAAGAAAGGTCTAATGCGTAGGTCATTTCTCAAAAAAAAATACTACCTGATACCCAAGCGACGAGGAGGCGTGTGACGTCACAAGGAAGCATCAAGCGGGGAGTCAGTGGAATATAAAAACTGATTTCGAACGGGGACATGAGATAGTTTTTCATTGTAGCTGGTTGAAGTGCACACGCTCTGTTAAAATAGTTGGTAATTTTGTTGGCTGTGTTATGCTAATATAATTGGTGATTCTTTTGACGAGTTGTGCATACTAGACAGTAACAAATGATAACGCTCTTTGGATTGAATATCTAAAGATTCCTATATTTTATAAATACCTTTCTCAATAAAACCCACATTCCTGAAACGTGGCAAAAAAGAACTTGTAGGTAACATAGCCTTAAATTCTGGGATTGAGTCTGATTTCGGAAGCGTTTCAAACACCTATTTCCTATAATCTAGGATCCGTGGAATAGTTTTAGGGGTTTTCGCAAGCTATTCCATTCCTTATCCTTAGTTTAGTTCGCATTGTTATTCCCTTTCACACAATTCGCATAAATTCACACATATCAATTCATACACACCTATTGTCTTTGGTACGGGACAGTAGACCGAGGTAAACATTAGGGCCATTTGAGTCTAGAATTATTTAGGTTAATCTGTCGAGGCGGATTAATAGGACTCGTAGGTAACATCATACTAAGTACGTTTATTTAAGTGATAACTAACCGAAGTGAAGTGTTACGTAAATTATATCGCGTCAAGTCTTTGTTTACAAGATAATTATCATAAATAACTTAATCAATCCAACGGCAAATCCATTGTGTTTTAATTAAAGTAACCGTGAATTTTATAGTAAAGTTGTGGATAAATACGTTATTCAATAATTAAAATAGATATATCTAAAATAGTTCCAGAACATTGTCTGAATAAATCGTGATAGTTTGTTATATAACTTTAAATATATTACTAAATAATATAATTGAAGGTTTCTGGTAAATTTCTACTGTTTTATAGTATATTGGTTTGAATAGCAAGATAAAGAACTGTTGTCTGAATTTATATAAAATTACGTTTGGAAGTGATTTAAATGATTACGTGAAATATCATTATCATTATAACATTTTATCTAGGCACTGTAATCAAATAATTAAGTGCATTATAACACGGCTGAATACATCATTCGAGAATTAGAGCAAGTATAAATAATTATTCCGTTATCAGTTATAGAACATTGATTTGAATGGTCAGAAGTTGACGAGTAATATATTAGAGTAAATTATCTAAGTGGCTGATTATTCATCTAACATTTGCAATATATCGAGTAACACATGGAAATAGTATCAGTAATACAAAGAGATGGTCGTTGGTGAACTCAATTAATATTCGACTTGTAAAGTGCAAAGAACACATAAGAGACGGCGTGTGGTTTTAGTAGGTTCATTCAGAGACATCTGAAATATCTTTATTTGCACACAGTTTTCTAACGAGAGGGAGTATTTTAGTCGAATACAGCAATAAATAAATATATGTGTTACAATCAGCTCACTTAATAGGTAATTTAAATACAATTTTAGCTCCTGGAACCATTTGGGTTTTCAGTTTGAGCAAGTTATCAGTGTGTAGCATTTCTGGGGTCTGCCTGAAATCCATAAATTATATTTACAAGCTAAAATAGATGAACTCATGTTAAATCAGTATTTATACCAGTCTCGAACGAAACCTACATTGGAATGCAGGCAAACCTAGATATGTGAGGCGATTTACGACGGGTCGGTTAAACTTGTAATGGTATTAATTAGTGAATACTAATATAAAAAAGAGAAGAATACTATTATATGTTTAGCGTTAGTGGAGGTACTGATAACAGAATTAAATTACTCTTGAGAGAGAGGAGGAGAAAATATGTTGATTTAATATCAACCCAACCAAAAATATATATGAGCTCACGACAAAACTTATGAAATATAAAAAAATACAGGCCATTATCATATAATCTGGATCCAGAAAACCTCAGTTACCTGGTAGATACAATCTACGACCGTAAATGATAACTTGACATTTAAATCAATATCGTATATAGAAACTAGATTTTATGCAGATAGAGTTCATTTTATTTCAACAAAACTCAAACGATTAGAACATTAGTTAATATATAATATAAACCGAAGGTTAAATTAATTCAGTGAGGAGAATAATCACGGCGTACATTATTTAAAATAAATCGGTTAGGAATTTAATTTCACAGTTTAGTTTTATGTTTAGTTAGGTTGAGACGATCATAGCCAAGCTAGTGACGAACGCCGCGCACGCGCACGCACGCACGTAACACGCACGTAACACGCACGTAAAAAAAAAAAAAAAAAAAAAAAAAAAAAAAAAAAGCTAGTGACGAAGATAGCCCTAAGGGCCATTTCCCGTTACAGTACGTTCAAGGTTTCGGGTACCTACCATATAAATTGTCTCTAAAAAACTTTTACAAGTGAGTTTATTTCGAGTTAACAGAGTAACGCGTATTTGACTTTGACATTTGAGTGACAATGACAATACGTATATTGTATATTTACATAAAACAACCAGACTCTGAAAGAAACTGAAATATAAAATCATTTTTTTGTGTTTTTGACGTCGAAGACGCTCAATATATAAAGACGCGTCGAATAATATGCATAAAGCCTAAGGTCTGTAATTTTGAATAAAAATACTGCAACAAAAATATCTAAGTTTGGCCCGAAGTTTGACAATCATTGTGTGATTTCCGCCCCACTAGATTTCATATTAATTTCAATTTCTACGGGTTCTTGATAAATAAGTCTTGACAGACAGACATACAGATATTTTTTTGTGGTTTTGTAACAACATATTGTTTTCAGCTTTTTTCCATTACATGTGGGTGCTAGCACCTCTGCCTACCCCTTCGGGGATATAGGCGTGAGTTTATGTTATGTTATGTTATGTTTATGTTGTATAAGACCTTGCTTCGTACTAAATTTCATGATTCTAGCTCAACAGGAAGCACCCTAAAGGTTTTGATGCCAAGGGCAATTTGGTGAAATTTACTACATAAACGGTTGTACCTTTTGATTGCATTGACCTAGAAGTTTAATTTTTTTCACAGTTTCTAGACGTTACAGACCTAAGTATTGGGTATGAATTTCAACTTGATGCCTCTATGCATTCCTGAAAAAAAAAAAAGGTACGGTTTATACCACTCAGCTGGCAGACAAGCACACGCATTTTTTTTTTTTTACGTGCGGAAATCCCTTCGGATTACACGGCCTGCTTCTGTAAGGACGGCGAGTCGGCCAACTGCCGTCCTCAGGCCCCGATCATGGAGGTCGGTAGCCCCGGGCGTAGATAAGTCTGCGGCGTCGTCGCCGCAGACTGCCGAACTCGGGGAGCAGGGTTCTCTCCCACTCCGTCTCCGCCGTATCTTTTGCGCGCATTACTTTCTCGCAGAAAGAGGCGGCGGCGTGCCACTTGCTCCCGTCGGAGACCACGGCTCCAGCGAGAGAAAGTCCACGCCCAGGACCGCAACGAGAACCCGGCGTTGACTCGTCCACGCTGGGCACTCCACTAACGTGTGGAGCGCCGTGTCTTCGCCAGGATCCTCGAAGTGCTGGCACTGCGGCGTTGTCTCCCGGTGGATGCGCCACAGATACTTACCGAAAATAGATAACGAAACTCTTCGATAAATGCCAGCAAATCAGCAAATCAACCGCTATTGCTGCTATCGCATATTTATGTATGCATTGCTTACACATTCACACAATATAACATCACGCCTGTAACCGTGTTTATAAACCGATCTCAAAATTTATTTTTTCATTCGAATTGGTTTACCTTCAAGATCCCAAATTAAATAATCTAGTGGGACGGAAATCACACAGTAATTGTCAAACTTCGGGCCAAACTTAGATATTTTTGTTGCAGTATTTTTATTCTAAATTACAGACCTAAGGCTTTATGCATATTATTCGACGCGTTTTTATATATTGAGCAATAAATATGAAGAAAATGAAATCAAATGAAACGTCTTCGACGTCAAAAACACAAAAAAATGATTTTATATTTCGGTTTCTTTCAGAGTCTGGTTGTTTTATGTAAATATACAATATACGTATTGTCATTGTCACTCAAATGTCAAAGTCAAATACGCGTTACTCTGATAACTCGAAAGAAACTCACTTGTAAAAGTTTTTTTTTTGACAATTTGTATGGTAGGTACCCGAAACCTTGAATGTACAAACCCCAAAATCTAATCAGTTCTTCCCATTAACCAAACAAGATGATTGGCGAAAGATTTTTTTAAATCGGATAAGTGGTTCTTGAGTTATTGCGTAAACAGACATCCAGACATCCAGACATCCAGACATCCAGACATCCAGACCAACAGACAGACCGACACAAAAATTTTTTTGCTTAATTAGACTTAGAATCATGTGAAACGTGATTGAAACGTGAAGATTTTGATTTTTTTTGCGTGATTTTAAGAATCCACCTGGTTGGTGGCCCGAAGTAATTTGGATTTAGAATTTGTTATATTTTCAATCCAATTGTTCTCACAAATAATTCTTTGCTCCCTTTGTACCCTTACTTACCAAAGTCATTGAATACTAAATCCACAATCGGCTAAACGCATTAATTTGTCAAAATAACCTTCTAGCTTCTGTGCAAGAACCGGAGTTGGCCTAGGGTCAGTCGGGGTGCGAGGGATATGCTCTATGGGCAACCTTACACCCCCGCGTCTGTAGACCCGAGACGGCGTGCGGTTTTAGTCGGTTCAAGCCCGACATAATCGCTCCCGCTGGTAGGCGGGGAGGTATCCGAAGGGATTTCCGCACGAAAAAAAAAACAACGTACCACACAACATTGCGGTCAATAAATGACTTAAAGCACTGACCAATTATTATGCACAGTGCTATTTATTACTAACTATTGCCAACGGCTTCACCCGCCTGGAATTCTGATCCCGTTTCCGCTACCCCTGGGACCCTATTCCACCACCACAAACTATATCTCACAGGGTATTCATTGAGAGCTCCCAGACGGCTTTTTTCCCACACTTCCAACAAATATCATTATTTTTTAGCCAATGTATACAAAAAGTTGTCAAATTATATACTACAACCTTCCTCGAGTACCTACCACTCTATCCATTGTTGAGAATAGCAAGAAAATCTGTGCATTAGCTTTCAGTTTATCGCGAACAGACAGACGCAGCGGAGGACTATGCTTTACGATATGTAGTGATATAGCTCGTCTATAGAATACATACCTACAAGATTTTTATAAGCTTTAATTTAGCTTCACCTGCCCGATGTTTGTCATCAAATCTTGCAAATTAAATTTAATCCACTTCCCGGAAACCGATTGAGTTGATATTTTGCGAACATGTGTAAATCGCGTGACAATGCAATATTGTAATGACAAGCTGCTGATCTGATGATAGAGCTAGAAGGTGGTCATAGGAACTCTGTAATGAAATGACGCAACCCCATCGAGTTTCGGCTTGTTTGCACTGAGGTAAGTATATATATGAGTCTATGCTTGTTTGATTTTAAAGTTTTAGTTCTTTTGATTAACAAAAACATAAAAAGTAAAAAGATTTTTCTAAACTACACTTGTTGAAAAATGAAAAAAAACCTTTCAATTTGTGTACATAATTTTAGGTAACAATTAAAGTACATTGCAATCGATCTTAATCTTAACTATGACTATTATCTTCCATGTTAACCCGTTAGTGTTTATAACTAAGTAAACATAGTCCATTGAAAGGTTGACTGTAAGAGACAGTATGCGATAAGACCATCCATCATACCAATATCATTATTAATTTATATTATCTATAACATAATATTCTGTATTTCTGGTGTACAGTAAATAGTATTATATTCTAAATAAAGACGTGAGTTAGGTACAGTGGTCCGGTTCATAGCTGTTAAAAAATAAAAGTGGAGTTGTACCTACGTTCGCTTTACGCTACCGTTTCCCCTACTTCTAAACAAGTTGAAGTCTGCTGCTATGGCCATAAGGGCTTTAGCGGCTAAGGTTGCTTGAGTTTCAGCACTGTGGTAATGATCAAGTATAGGCATACAGTTGACCTCGCCTGGTTCTGTGTGATCAATTGTTTAGTTTTTATAAATTAGCTTTTTTTTTAAGTTAAGCCGACTGCGAATACTGAAATACTTGATGAATTAGCACAGGAGCGTGGATACGAAATTATGAAGACCACCATACCACTGCCACCAAACCCACTGAGGTAGGTATTTTGACAGATTTACGTACATAGATGTGATTTGTCCCCTCCGGACTAGTGGTCCCCCTTTGATGTTTCCCTGGCGGGACCACGAGTAAATCGCATTCGCTCGTGGTCCCTCCGATTCACTCTTGACCATAAACACTTGAAAAGCATACGGTATGTAATTGGATAAACACTTCATGTACCTTTTTTTTTTTTTTTTTCGTGCGGAAATCCCTTCGGATACCCCCCCGCCGGCCAGCGGGGGCGGTTATGTCGGGCTTGCACCGACTAAAACCTCACGCCGTCTCGGGTCTTCAGACGCCGGGGTGTAAGGTTACCCATAGCGACTATCCCTCGCACCCCGACTGACCCTGGGCCATCTCACCACTAACAGCATCGCTCATCCTGTCTCCTCTGAAAGCAGAGGAGTACGGAGAGCGATGTGTTCCCGCCACGTTGGGTATTGGCCGACGATCAATGCCAACCCTTCATGTACCTACCTACTTATTTGTGCATAATATGAGAATAGTATCTACGTCCATGATGACCACTTAGCACAATGAAAACCTCAATATATTTATCTATTTCATAATTGTTATTGTCAACTGTCAGGATTAAATATTGAATTTCTTATTATTGAAGTACATAGTTGTGGTTGAACATTAGTAAATTAATTAATTAAAATTATGGAGGAAAAAGTTACAGTACCGGGTGAAAAGGGGTGAATAGAGATCAAGGGGTGAATAGAAATAAAATGGTCAGATAAATTGTGCAGTTTTTGTCTGCAAAGTAAAACTATGTACTATTTCAATCTGATAATGAACAGAACAATCAGATATTTGGTTCAGTACCTACTTTAAATTTTGCAGAAGAAATTATTCAAAAATATCTAATGACCATTTTATTCTATTCACCCATCGATCTCTATTCACCGCGTTTTACGGTACTTTACAGTACAACATGAAAAAAGAGGCATCGACGTCATTTGAACCGATGCCTAGAATCTATGCCAAATATATTACTCCATTGAAAACTAAAAAATTATAAACAAATATACTCAAATTGGAAAATGTTGTTTGTATAAATGTAGAAAGAATGCAATGGAGGTCAAGAAGACTGTTTTTAAATGTTTATGCGAGGTGGAAGTACCGGTGCAATTTCGGACAATGCTTGTTGCTGATTATATTTATGAACAAACCAGGAACATAATATTTTACAGTGAACAAGCATTGTGTTTACTACCGAAAATAGAGGAATATTTTGTTGACTCAACCTTTAAAAGTACACCACGTCCATTCTATCAGCTATTATCTATTCACGGAGATATTGGAAGCACATCTGGGACATGTCATGTCGTTCCCATTTTTTATGCTCTCATGAGCGACAAAAAAGAGAGCTCATATCATGCAATATTTGATATTTTAAATACTAGGTTTAAAGAATGGAAGCCAGTTAAAATTCATATTGATTTCGAATTTGCAACATCTAAACCATGGCTAAGAAACAATAGTTACATCAAAGAGTGGTGTTTGACTAATGAGAGACACTAAACTAATAACATTATGGAAAATTGGCATTCCCTAGTAAATAGGTCAATCAACAAAAACTATGTTACCATTGCAAAATGATTAAATGAACTAAAAAACAATGGACCACTAAATAAAAATTGGAACTCTCAAACGGCGCGAAGGAAAATAGAAATAGATAAAGATGAGGAATTATTGGATTTACAAATGCAACTCGTACATAATGAAATCACCGTAGGACATTTTCTAGAAACAGTACGATGAATTTCGCATTTTTTTACTATACCTACTATACTATAGTTTTAATTTTATTACTTATCTATTTACTTTTATTGAAATAAAACTGACAAGGGGAACCACGAGTCTGGGGGGAAAAAGTTTAATAAGGCTGCCGGTAACATACCAGATTACTTCTTATCCGTTAAAATTGGTCAAGAGTGAATCGGAGGCACCACGAGCGAATGCGATTTACTCGTGTTCCCCCAAGGGGAACATCACAGGGGGACCACGAGTCCGGAGGGGATTGTCGATTAGAGTTCTTCTACCAATCATACTCTTTTAAAAAAAAAACTCTGCTTGGACTCTGTTCCTTTGCAGACATGCTACATGCTCGGCAATGTGTTACGCTTTTGCTGGCGGCTTATCCATCTGTACCGTGCCAGGTAGGTTTTACAAAAGTTCACGAATCACTCTTTATCCTCCCCCGTTTACTATTTTAAAAAGGCAGTGGACTCCAGTACACTATAAAATTTGAAAAATTATAAGGTGCCTTGTCTCCACCGTCCGGGGGAGCCTAAGCCACAAGCAAAAGGGGAGCCAAGACTACGAAGGGACCTGGTCTCCCCCAGGGGAGCCAAGTCTACGAAGGGAAAAGAACAAATTAAAGGGTGCCTTGTCTCCCCCGTCCGGGGGAGCCAAAGCCACAATCAAAGTCTCCCCCAGGGGAGCCAAGTCTACGAAGGGATCACGTCGGCAGTGTAATGGCCAGGATTCGAATCCGGGACCTCTCGATAGTAAGGCCGACTCCTTAAATTATTTTTTTTGCAATACTAGGACACCATAATAAAACAAGATGTTTTTGGTGATTATCTGTATTTCTAAATAAACAAATAAAATAAATTGTTAGTTTTTTAGTTTGTATTAAGTATCAAAATATAGATAAATGGAGCCTTGTGGCCACCCCTATCTTATAGTATTTAACTGTGTATAATCTATGGAAAAAATATCAGTCTATTACGAACCGTTTAACGTTGTACCATTAGGTTATGGGCGATCAGAAACTATCAGTTATTTTCAGTGTAAAATAGATAAATTATGTAGGTACCTAAGAACTATATTGCTAGTGTACCAAAGCTTAACGGTAGAGAAAATTACGATGAGTGGTGTTTCGCGACTGAAACTTGCTGGTGCTTGAAGGCATGGCAAAGTACGTCAAGCCAATAGCAGATTGTGAAATAAAGCCAGTAGACGAAACCAAAACGTAGGCAAAGTTAATAATAACGATGGATCCGGCTTTGTATCTTAAATATAATAAAATCGTAACGAAATGAAAACTGGACATTATTTTTTTTTTGTCAAAAAAAGTATAGTTGTTGTTGCAGGAGCAATACCAATGCCAAAATTGTGATTTTTAGAATTATTAACTGTTTGTCTGCAGAGAATTATCATTTCCAAAAGGCTTTCGATAGGGTGGACAATGATGTGCTACTATATAAAATGGGAGTGGCTTGGTTTTCTAGATCCTTACTGAAATACTTTGCTAACTATTTAATGGGTCGAGAACAATATGTTATATACAAAAGTGCGCGTTCAGATCTCTACCCCGTCACTTCGGGCATAGGACAGGGCAGCAGCCTGGGACCCTTACTGTTTTTTATATTTATAAACGACCTTCCAACACACATAAAACACTCCACTGTCCTGATGTACGCAGATGATGTTAAGATTGCCATTCCAATTAATGCATCAAACGACACTGATAAACTCCAGGAAGACATTAACAATATTTACACCTGGAGCACAAAAAATAGACTAAATCTCAATATCAATAAATGCGCGGTCATGTCTTACTCCAAAGCAACACTACCGATACACAACACCTACACATTAAACTCGGTGGTTCTCAACCACGTCTCTACTATACGAGATTTGGGGACTCACTTCGATCCACATCTTACATTCAACCAAAATATAATCCAAACTTGAAACAGATCTCGAAAAAACTTGGGGTACGTAATGCGACAAGCGATAATTTTTAATAACCCACATGCCATAACTATACTGTATAACTCATATGTTCATAGTGTACTGGAAACAAACTGCGAAATCTGGAATCCGCATGAAAAATCATATACACTGCTGGTAGAAAAAGTGCAGAAATCATTCTCTCGATGCTTGTACTTGAAAATGTACGGTTACTATCCTACATGTATCCTACACCATTTGTGCTGGTAATGGTCTCCTATCAAAGCCTTGAAGTTAGGAGGAAACTCATGACGGTCACATACTTCTTCCGTCTAATCCGTGGTTCTATATGTAATCCCTCACTCCTGCAGTATATCTCAATAAGTGTACCACTACCGGCCAGACGCACCCTACGTCCTCGACAGCGTCCACTATTTGTAGTACCTAATACTACTGTAGCTCTTGCAACTAGTCCGCCATACCTTGCACTAACCCACATCAATGATATTCTGCTGAGTGATGGGATAATAGATATATTTTCATACACGGAACCGAGATTCCTGGCCACAGCTAGTCTCTATCTGGAGAGTGTTACCACCTCCAGTACCATTGCCTAGTTGACTGGGCAATGATACTGGTGGTAGTAGAGTAGTGGTGACATATATGTTTTGTTTTTTTTTGTTTTTATTGTTTTATTTTTGTTGTTTTATTTAATTGTTTTATTTTAATTAATTAGTGAATTATTATTATGAATCTATTTATTATTATTATTATTATTTCTGACATTTATAGTTTGATATTTTTGACATTGTTTATTTATAATTTTTATTTTTGACATCTGTAGTTTTGACATTGCATAGTTATTATAACATGTGGTAAATAAGAAAATAATGTATGTGACCTATAACTTATATGTATGGATTGCTGTCAGTATAAGTTGGTTAAATAAATAAAAAAATAAAAAAAAATGTCCGAGCATCACTTGAAAACAGCTGAACAAATTCAGCGAAAATGTTGCAAGAACTTTCTTCTAGGGTATGGTCATAAACTGTGCTATATATCATCACACTATTAACCTAATCTATATTGATCATAACTTTATTATTACTAGGCAGATCATCACGAAGTTTAGTAAAGTTTAGTAAGGTAGCAGTTGGACATGGGTATAATCCAGAGTATAAATCATCACGCTATAGGCAGATCATCACGAAGTTTAGTAAAGTTTAGTAAGGTAGCGGTTGGACATGGGTATAATTCAGAGTATAAATCATCACGCTATAATTAATAATTCTTTTTAAACATTGATTACATTCAAAATTATAATAGTAAGTATTCAACTAATCATAAAATACAAAATAAAAAATTAAAAGAAACGGTATTATTTGAAATTCAACAATAAATTTAGAAATAAATAATGATGTAAACATAAATAAAACAAAGATCTACAATAAACATACATAAAATAAAATACAAAAATGATAATAATTACTTTAACTACGTAAGTTTATATTATTAGTAAAGCCATACTTACAAACTTTCGCGTTTATTATATTAGTCTTTTTTTTTTACACTTTAAAAGTTATTTATTTATTATGTAAATGTACAAATGTGGTTACAAATTTTATATGTAACTAAACTAAATAAAACTAAAATAAAATAAATAAAAACTTAAACCTAAAATGCATCGTGGAATTCCTCCGCATCGCATGCCTCCTGTGGTAACGTATTCAGAAGACTGGCAGCATTACCACGTTGTATGGTAATACTTATTCTCTGTGCTAAAAAGAAGCCAGCCTTCTGGTCACGAGAAGCGTCGATCATACATGTTGCAATCTCCCTGAAGAGACTGCGAGCACTCGGACCCCATGCCCCTAACGTTTCGACTCCAAACGGCACAAATTCATAATCTCCAATTAAGTTTGAGTATTTGCGCCGTTTGAGAGTCTCCGCAGAAGCAGCAGCAGCACCGGCACAGCCAGCCTTGCTGGCTATATGGGTAGGAGCAATGGTGTCGACGCATGTTGCGTCCCAAACCAGAGTCCTACCCATTTTCCATGGTATTAATGACATACCGTCCGGTCTCTTGCCATCGTCGCGCGCCAAACCATTAAGTTCAAGTACAGCTGGCACACCGGCAGTGACAAGAGCACGTCGGATTATGTCATTGAGGTTGGCGTGCCGTGGTATTCGCCCAGCGCTCCTGCAGCACGATAAGCCATGGTGTCCGAACCTGTCGGCGGCACACGGTGCACTTAAACGAAGGCATGTTGCAATGCGGAAGGTAGTGTCATCTAACATAGTTCCTACGTTAGATGACGGAAGAGCTTGTAACCAAAGACCCGACTCCCACACTCCCACCGCCAGCAAACGGGCACGCTCTGCAGCATTAGAACATGTATTTATTAAATGTTGTCTTACTAAGCTGCAAAGCGGCCCGTCCCACTGTCGCTGAGAGAAAAACTACGCAAGTCATTCAGAAATACGCAGTAAAGATTCAAAAATTCAAATAAAGTATCCATCCAGAATAACAAGAGGATAAGACAAGGTAGGGGGCCAAATGTCACAACTCTCATAGGAAGCAAGGGGTTTGTCATTGAAGTGATAACAGGACACTGCCGTTTGAAGTCAGTGACTATTTCTTGAAGTCGGCTTAATTGTTTTGTGAAATTTTAGTTACGAAATTGCTACAAGTAACTTGGTTCAAACAGTCTTCTTGTTAATCCTACTAACAAATCTAAATGATTGAATTTGAACATTGTTGTCTATATTACTCATTTCTTAATGGGTTTGAAGTTGTGGGAGTAACATTCGTGCCTTTTTTTTACGTGCGGAAATCCCTTCGGATACCCCCCCGCCGGCCAGCGGGGGCGGTTATGTCGTGCATCGACTAAAACCGCACGGTATCCTGCCCAAGTGTCCATTGCCGGGCACCCCGGGTAAGCCCTCGAAAGGATAACCCCAGTGTTACCGGCGGACCACAGGGTTTAACCGCGGACTAACATTCGTGCCTCTTGTTTTTTTTTGCGGATATCCCCACTGACGCTTAAAAAGATGTTAAGTAAAGTAGGATTAACATACTGAAATTTATTATTAATAAAATAAATGTTCTTAAATATTATTAATAATTTGGGACCGGAAACGAAACTCATTCGAAATAACTCTTATCTTAGTACTCGTCACCCGTTGTCAACCATTTAGTTCAATCATCCGCTTGCGAGCGTATCTAATTTAGTCATGTATGATACTAGCAATACGCCCTCACTTCGCTTCGGTTTGTATGAGATTATTTAACTCACGCCGTCGTAATATCCTCCTTATATTATAAATGTGAAAGTTTCTATGTTTGGATGTTTGTAACCCAATCACGGTCTAACGGCTGAACGGATCTTGCTGAACTTTGGTTCAGCGATGCGGGCAACAGCCAGTTTACGGTTTATAAATACATACAGACATAATATTAGTACGATTAGTAGGATAGTAGGATGTTCATCGGGGATAATGTACCTTTCAAATGGTGTAAGAATTTCTCCTATATATGCAGTGGTTTCGAAGATAACTAAACATATAAACATACTCACAAAATTCAGCCTCTCTCTTTATAATATTAGTAAATATGTTCCTGCAGACTAGAAAAATATGTGCTTTGCATAGTAATTAAATATCTTGATGATCTGGTTTTTTTTCTCGACATTTTCTAAAAATGGAATCTAGCTAAATCGATTTATCACCCCCGAAACCTCCATGAAAATCGCTGGAGCCGTTTCCGAGATTCCTATTAGGTATATATACAAGAATTGCTCGTTTAAAGGTATTAGATAAGTAATCACATAAACTTAAATAAGTACAGTGACTTAGACTAAGAGAATAAGATGGCTAACGAATAAAAGCTAAAAATAATGTCATTGTGTTTTTATAAAAAAAAAATGAGACAAATATTATTATTATTATCATTAATGTTAGACTCTAACTTAACGACTACTCTTAGTTATCACATTGATAATTATAATACTAGTGTTACCCAGCCACAGCTCTGAAATGATATTAGATAACGTTGATTATAAATACATATCGTCACACTCTGCTGTAAACTGTACTGCTGTTCAAAATATTGAATCAATCAATTCTTTTAAGTAATGGCTTCTGCAGTAGAATCACCGCAATTTCGCCAATGTCAAGTAAAATATAATAAATGTTTATAAAATTATTAATGGCGAAGACGCCAATGTCAAGTTTTTTTTCTCAAGATGAAACACATTGCATAAGATGACATTTCATTATGACATAATTATATACTATTGTATGTATTATATTGTATAGGTATGACAACACATGAAAAATATTTAAGAAATTCAATGGTATAAAATGCAATCAAATGATTGATGAATTATGAAAATGCGATAAGTTTGATGTAAAAATACTGACAGTTGCAAACAAATTAATAAAATAATTTAAAACTAATATACCTATATTAACGTACCTGGTGGATAATTTTTGGGTTTAATCGTAGATAAAAATCCACAGAGTGTTAAAATAGCCAAGCTCAAAAGTAAAAACGTGAAGATCATTTTTAATAGAGCACTGTTTGACTGTGGTATAAATATACTCCGGCCTTCTCGACAACTGAAACGCTACTGTGTGCCGATTGCCGAGTACAAGCTCCATTTATTTATTATTGAAGGATAGGTGACGTCCTTCTTTGTTGATTTTAGGGTTCCGTACATCATAGGAAAAAATAACCCTTATAGGATCACTTTGTTGTCTGTCTGTCAAGACTTTTTCTCAGAAACGAGTAGTCAAGTTGAAATTTATAGCAAACTAGCTGTTGCCCGAAACTACCTCCGCTTTAAATTCGCAATAGATTTATTTTGGTATATCAAAAATAAGGAAAAGATATATGATTCGGCGGCCATATCATTTAACACATCCGAATTTATACTTTCATCTTGTTTCACTTTTGTTCCTCCTACAGGTTCATCCTCATGTGACTGGTTCATTGATTCAGGTGCAACTTCTCATATGTCTAATAGAAAAGAATGATTCTCCAGTATGTATTCTCACAGGAATCCTATCACAGTTGCTAATAAGAATCAAATACTAAGCCAAGCTAAAGGTACAGTAAATATAAATATATCCGATAAAGTAAATACTATAAGCGATGTTTTATATATCCCTGGTCTAGCTACAAATCTTTTATCTGTAAAAAAATTATGTGAAAATGGTTTCGATGTCCTATTTACTTCGAAAGGTGCAAGCATTTTTCAAAGCGGAGGATGTCATGTGACAGACAAAGTCATTGCCACAGGCTCTATACATAGAGGGATGTACAGATTAAACGTCAAAAAGTCATATGCCATGTGTACTAGAAGTAAAGAGTCGCCTATGTTATGGCATAGACGCCTTGGTCATCTTCATGCGAAAGCTTTATGCATTTAAAAAAATAAAAATATTGGCATAGATTACTCAGAAAGATTGAATGAAAAGTGTATTCCTTGCTTACTATACTTCGCTATACTTCGGAAAAGGTTTTTAGAAAGTTTACCCTGTAAGGATAAACTTTCTAAGAAACCTTTTCCGAAGTCTACTAGTAAGTCGAGTTGCGTATTGCAATTGATTCACTCAGACCTATGCGGTCCTATGAGTACGCACTCGTGGGGTGGAGCCTTATACTCGCTTACTTTTACAGACGACTTTAGTCGTAAAACTTTTGGATATCTTTTAAAAACAAAAGATGAAGTTAACAGTAAATTTGTAGAATTTAAGTATTTAGTGGAGAATCAAACGGGTCAAAAAATTAAAGTTCTGTGAACAGACAATGGTTGAGAATATGTTAATAATAAATTTTCAACCTTTCTGAAGGCGAACGGGATTCTGCAACAAACATCGGTCCCTTACACACCAGAGCAGAATGGAGTTTCCGAGCGTGCGAATAGAACGATAATTGAGAAAGCGAGATCTATGCTCCAGGACTCACTACTACCGAAAGCGTATTGGGGAGAAGCGGTGGTTACGACTAAACGTTAAAGAACCATTCACCTACTCAAGCCTTGAACAACCAGATTCCAGAGGAAAGGTGGACTGGTAAAACAGTTAATCTTTCACATTTAAAAGGTTTTGGTTGCAAAGCCTATGTTTTCATACCAAAAGAAAAACGTATGAAACTAGATGTAAAAACACAAACAAGATAGATGCACAAGGAGTCTAACAAAATCAAGATGTCAGTTGTTTACAAAATTAAATAACACGAATTTCCAACACACGTTTGACATTGGTAGAAGTTGTCGACATAAATATCGGCACTGCTTGCAATACCCAAAAATAGAATAAAATAGAATTTAAATTATAAAATGGATTTAAAATACGTAAAACGTAAAGGTGGGGACAGTTTTGCTGTTTGAAGGCCAGCAATATGGCGCACCTATAAGAATGGGAGCGTTTTTTGGGCTTGCAGTCAGTTGAGAAAACAAAAGTGTCGAGAGTGTGTTACTCTGAAGGTATTGTCGTAAATCCAATAATGTTTTATTTTTTAATTACTACAGTGTTACTTATCTCATTCAAAGTTATTTTACTACTAAGAGTATGATATGTTTCTTGTTTATTTAAGCTCATCGACTACATTTTTGTATAAGTACTACATTTCTTTAGAAAACGGCAGTCCTGGTTGCTATTTTCTAATGAAACAGTTTGCTATTTTCTAATGAAACCTAGTTTAAATAAAAGTTAATCGCCATATGTATTGCTAAGCGCAAAACTTCTTTCTTCTTTATTCCGATTGCTAATATACAATTTTAATTTTACTTAGAATAACAACATAGTAAAACAGAAGAATCATACCTGTGAAGCTGATCATAGAAAAAATGAGATTGATATAGTTCTTGATGAGCTAAGACATGAGGTGGTTAATAGTGACATCCCTATTCCGGTTGCCTATAAAGAAAAAAAAGAGTCTGATTATGTTACGGAAACACGACGTATTATGGTCTTTTGCTCCGAGAGTAATCGGACAAGATGGTTCAGCTACAAGAGTCTTTTGGGGACGGTACATTTTTCAGTTGCCCAAAGTCATTCAGCCAATTATATACTATTCATGCCGATTTATCTACGTCGACAATAACAACGCATACACTTCCTGTTGCTTACGCATTAATGATTGATAAAACAGAAGATCATCCTATTTTCTATGTTACAGTCTAGAATTCCAAAGTGGTCACCTAAAAACTGTCATTTTGATTTTGAAACAGCTGCTAGCAATTCTCTTTGCAATATATTTCCTGATGTTCAAATTATTAAGTGTTTTATCATTTTACCAACTCGCAACGGAAAAGGGCAAAAAAAATGAAAATGAAAACCAAAGATGGAAATAGAATTGTCGGACTATGTTCAGCAGTCGCTTTGCTTCCTGAAAACAGAATTGAGGAAGGTTGGGATTATATAACATCTGATAATCCTAATACCCCAAAAATTTTAAAATATCTTTGTTATTTCAAGACTACATGGCTAAAGAATAAATCGTTGAGGAAGCAATGGTCTGTATACGGACAAAGACATCGCACTAATAATAACGTGGAAAGCTGGAATGCACAAATTAATAAAACGATGAAGAAATATCAGCCTATAACAGTTGCTCGCTTGTTTAAAACATTACTTGAAAAAGAATCAAATATTTCTGAAGCGCCTACCTCGTCGGAGTGAATATATATATATATATATATAGGGATGATTTCATTATGAAATGTCAAATGGAATAAGTACATCATGAAATTGATGTCGATTATTTTTTAAATAAAGCGAGATAGGAGTTCAATTAAAAAAATAAAATCAACTTCATTTCAAACAAACAGATCGTTTTTACACTACATGGGGCACACTAAAAGTTTTGCACTTCTAGCTAATCGCATATCGCATAAAAAAATATTATTATACACTTTATTGATTGACTGTACCCATTTTAAACTAAACAGCTATACACGGAGGGTCGTTAAACAAGTTTGACCACGAGGAAATGTAATTCCTCATAGTCAAAACAGTTTGACTAAAAAGTTTGACTACGAGGAAGAAGGGCCAAAATGACTGTTGCTTGACTCTACCACCTCCATCGAGATTTATAATTTATTTCTCATCGCTGCATGATGTTGTTGTGACGATGTCCGAATTCAACAGAACTGAAAAATTTCGCGCAGTTGTGATCATTAATATAGATTGATATTGCTCAAATACTCCTATAATGGTGTGATGATATATGACGAAGCTTATGAACATACTCTAGCTAGGAGGATGATGATGCAAAATTTCGCCTACATCTGTTTAGCGGTTGTCCGTGTCCAAAAGGAAAAAGCGGAACACTTATAGGATCACTTACAACCGTCTGTTTGCCTGGCTGTCTATCAAGACCTTTGTCTCAGGAACGCGTGGAGGTATTAGGTTAATTTAATATCAAATATACAGGTCTGCAACCTCTTGCTTGCGAAAGAAACTTCTAAATCATTGCAATCCAAAGATACAGATGTTTATGTAGCATATTTAGACAGGTCGCCAGGGTATCAAACCCTATTGGGCCTCTGTGGCGTAGCAGTAGTGCTATTTGCATTGGTCTGGGTGTTTCTATGTATAATATGTATGTATTTACAAAAAAAAAGTATATAAGTATGTTTATCCGCATTCTGGAACCCATAACACAAGCTAGTTAAACTATGCTTACTTTGGGTCTAGAAAGCGAATGTCGTAGAATATTTTTTTATTTATTATTTATTGGGTACTTACCGTTGAGCTAGAATCTTTAAATTTAGTAGGAAGCAAGGTCTTATAAAGGGTCTTTCAACAACAACACGGGTCGATGTTAAAATTGAATAAAACAAGATGTGTGTGAGATATTAACGAATTATTTTATTTTATTTGAAAGGCCCATTTATGCCATTATGAATGGAATATAACGTCGTTCAAATGTCCGCCGCGGCTTCGTATGGTGGCACGAATTTTCAATAACTCTGCTACATAGATCCGGCTGAATCTGAGCGATGGCCTGCGTTATGTTGGCTTTCAGGGCAACGGTCGGTTGTGAACCCCACAAGAAAAAGTAGTTAAATCACACGATCTTGGTGGCCAATCCACGTTACCTTTGCGAGTTATATCAGACGCCACCAGACAGCACAATAACACACAACTACATAAGGTACATTTAGTCACCATGTCTCAATTTACTACCATTGAAAGTGCACAAAACTAACTTGAGGAATATTTCTCAAAGAGAATAGCTGAAATCCAGAAGCAGTTATAAATTGGAGGACCTACTAAAGACACTGTAGCGGAGGGGGCAAAAGCGTTCCGGACTTTCAGGTAATTCATGTGTTCTATGCTTGGCCTGCTCAGAAAGCAGATCACTGAATGTTCAAGAGGATTCGATGCAATTGAAAGAAGAAAGCGGCGTAAATCACTTGTCTTAGTGGGAGTTGTTGAGACAGATAATGAAACTGCACTGCTATTGAGGTGATCCTTAAGAAATTGATGGTAAATAGTGTTGCTGCTGTTAATATAACATATTGGCATAGGATTGGAGCCCCTAATGAGGACCATCGCCGTCCCATTTTGGCGAGATTCTCTGGCTTAGACTTTAGATCGGGCATATGGCGCTCCAAGACAAAACTAAAAGGATCTTTAGTATCAGGCGAAGAATTCTTGACAATAACTGGGCAGACCGCAGTAAAGCTCGGCAGCGTTTTGGCATGCGTGCATGCTGGACACAAGACGGCGTAATTTTTGTCAACGCTGCTGGTAGCCGACACAAGTTAACAGTTATGGACGAGTTGAACCTTAGGCACCAGATAGACTGAACGGACAAAACGCGGGCGCGCCTCGGGCGCGTCTTAGACGTGCCCTATGTTAAAGTATATTGATAAGACCGTCCACGGGCAGGGCGCTAATACGTTTCTAAAGCCTGCACTAAACTATCGGCGATGATGATCGTTGATAGTATGATCACCAATCGGCACGATCATCGCCGAAACATCTACATTATTGTCTGTAATAGTTTGTCAAACGGCAAGCGTCAAGAAGGACGTATACTCGTAATATTAGTAAAGATAATATGTATGGTTTCAACATACATGCTTAATATGTTTTACGCAATCGGCAACCTAATTGAGCTGCGCGCAGCAATTGTTATTAATAAGTCATATAAATAATTCTTATACAATAATTAAAGTAGTACGTAACGAACAGTGACTCAGTACACTATACAAGGAAAGATTTGCCAATATAACTCTGTGTCTGAACTTAACTTAATACAAATAAACATTACAACTAATACAAATAAACTACTCAACATCTACTACAACCACAGTTCATGTAAAGACCAACTGGACTTTACATTTTGGTCCTTCGAATCTATTTAGGTATTTTTGCGACCTCTTCAACGATAGCGAGTCGGTTTTGTCTGGCCTCCCAGAAGCGGGTCTCACCAGCGAAATTGAGAAAGATCGCATATATCGTTTTGAGTGTGAGAAGCTAAATATCTAGAAGCGACAGCTGTCAACGGCGAGTTTTGTAACCATAATTCAACATCCGGTTGCGGAAATCGTGAATTGACACTGAAAGAAGACTGTCGAAATTCCGTCGTCTTCGGATCGCAAACCAACGCTGCTCTACACTTCGGTCACGTGCCAGAGTTAGAGAGAAATTATACTATTTAACTACTTGAACATTTTTACTATTTTTACAACAACATAACTGCAATGGACCTACTAATTGAGCAAGAAGAGTGCTTTAAGAACATCAAGGCTCTGTGTACTAACTATGGAAAAGACTATCTAACTTCACGGCTCCAGTCACTCGAACGTCAATGGAAAGACTTTGAGCAAAGACATGCAACGCTCGTCAAAACTGTCGACGATAAGAGTCTGAAGTATTTTACTGATGAAGTTTTCGGAAAAACTAACCAGCTATTATCTGTACACTAAGCAAGATATGGACTACCTACTGCTTCAAATACGCGGCCGGAAATCAGCACACTTTGATTTAAGCGGCATAATGGAGCAGTGTATTGATGAACGCGTAACAACCCTTCTTACCAAACAAGAGTGCAACTTTACAGCGATCAATCGAGACTTAGCTAAGAGCAACTTGGAAGTCTTGGTCAACAAATTCCAAATCGAAGACCATCTGTCGATTTTGAAGACAAGGTAGCAATAGATGGTCCTCACTGGGAGTTGCAAGCTTTGTTGAAAGGGTTGAACGGAAGTTACAACGACATGTTTAGCGACATAGAAGCTAAATATGACAACATGAAAACACAGCTAAACGAAAAAAATTATTCGGCCTGTCATCAAGAACGTTCTACGCCTAAAGTTGTAATCCCTGAATTCTCAGGACAGTACACACAATGGATATCTTTCAAGGATATTTTCATAGAAACTATCCATATCAATCCGCATCTCAACAAGGCTCAGAAAATGCAGCATTTGAAGGGCAAACTCAGAGGCGAAGCAGAAAAGTTATTTCAACATTTACGCATAAGCTCAAATAACTACAATTGTTCTTGGGACATATTAACGAAAAGGTACGACAACCGCCGGCGACTATTTCTCTCGTTTATGGGCACCATGAACCAGTTGCCCGTAATCCAAAAACCCGATGCTTACAGCCTAAAGAGATTGCATGACGTCACAAATGAATGTCTCAAGGGATTGGAAAACATAGGATTCGATGTTACTACCTGGGGTCCCATTATTGTATACCTGATGGTGCAAAAACTGGATGGCGACAATTACAACGAATTCATGATGGATTTAAATGATAACAGGGAAGTACCAGAACTGAAGGACTTTTTTGGATTTCTTGAGAACAAGTTTATGGCGTTGGAAACGAAGACAGCAAACCCACAAAGACAAGCATCATCAAAATTTCAGAACAAACCTGGCACTGCAAAAAACATAGCTTTGAACCCAGGAACACTTACACAAAAACATATCATAAAATATTTGGTTAGTTTGGCAAATGTCCGCACTGCGGGGGAAATCACGTGTTGATGAAATGTGCAAAGTTCATCGATATTAACCCAAAACAGCGTAATAAAACAATTACAAAATTGCAACCTTCCACAAGTCAAGAAAATCACTCTCAACAGATGGATTGGGGGGACGCAACAAAACATCGAACTGCTAGGCTTTTGCGACGCTAACGAAAAGGCTTACTCTTGCGTCATATACAGCCGTGTAACGAACGAACAGGGCATACCTACAATAACATTACTTGCACAACAACCCTTAGCGCAGAAAATCACCTTGCCAAAGTTGGAACTATGCGGCGCATTATTACTATGCTAAAAAAGTAGTAGAAATCTTTAAAGGATATACTATCACTATACGAGCTTGGTGTGACTCTCAAGTGGTACTCGCCTGGCTACAAGGAGACGTATCTAGATGGGAGTGATACGTTGCTAACAGGGTCGTTAAGATCAAACATATCATCCCACCTGGAAGCTGGCACTATGTGAAATCCGAACTGAATCCCGCAGAATGCGCATCGCGAGGGTTGTACCCTGCCAAACTTTTGAACTTTAACCTGTGGTGGAAAGTGCCTCATTGCATACCTTGGAGATTGAGAAGGCCCTAAATAAGATATGCCTCCACATGACTGACGTGGGAATCAAACCCAGGAAGACAGCCCTGCCGGAAAATAAAGACACACATTTTATCAATGAACTTGTAAACAAATACAGTTCATTAACACGCATAACTAGAGTCACCGCTTGGGTAATGCGCTTTAGTGCAAATGTCCGCAATAAGCTGAAAAGTGACACCAATTACCTTACTACAAGCGAACTAAAGGCTTCAAATGAACAAATAATTAAATGGGGGCAACGCAAAGAATTTGAACAGGAATACAAACTTCTTTTGAAGGAAGAAATTGTGCCCAACAAGAGTCCTATTTACAAACTGAACCCGTACTTGGATGACAAGGGAATCATCCGAGTCGGTGGTCGCCTCCTCAACTCTAACTTATCATACCATATGAAAAATCCGATGATTTTATCGAGAAATGGTCGATTAACACAATTGATTATTGAGCAAGCTCATCACACAACACTGCATGGAGATGCTAGATTGACACTAGCCTTCATTAGGCAGCGTTACTGGATCGTCGGGGGCAATAGAGCAGTAAAGACGAGACTACGTCACTGTGTTACATATCATCGTCACAAGCCGACTGAAGCTTATCAACTAATGGCTGATTTACCACAACAAAGGATCACTCCATCTCAACCGTTCACGCATACCGGGGTCGACTTTACCGGTCATGTAGATGTCAAACTCAACAAAGGAAGGGGTGTCAAAACTTCTAAGGGGTACATCGCAATCTTCGTGTATATAGCAACCAAAGTAGTACATATCGAGCTCGTGTCTGCCTTGAGTACTGACACTTTTCTAGCAGCCTTTCAACGTTTATGTACGCGGCGTGGCACACCAAAGCACGTTTATTCAGACTGCGGTACTAATTTTATTGATGCTGCCAAGATGTTACGCTAAGTATTTAAACTATTTAGAGATATTCTGTCACCGGAATTCTTTGCTGAAGTCGGAAAGCTGGAAGTTGAGTGGCACTTCAACGCTCCGGCGTGGCCAAGTGCAGGTGGCCTCTGGGAAGCAGCAGTGAAATCACTAAAACACCATTTACGACGTGTACTCGGTGAACAGAGACTCACATAATGAAGAATTCGCCACTCTACTTACGAAGATTGAAGCCTGCTTGAACTCACGACCTTTATGCCCAGTTACCGAGGATTCAGAAGAATTTTATAACTAATTAACTCCTGGACATTTTCTCACTGGCGGTCCTGTGTTACCACTACCCCTCTCCGACTATCGTGATTTGAGAAATGTTGGCTTACGGCGACGATGACACTTAACTGAGAACATGCTGCAACAATTTTGGAAGAGCTGGTCCAACGAGTACTTGACCCAGCTACAGAGCCGTAGCAAATGGAACAAGCCAACCCAAAACATCAAAGAGGGCGATATCGTGTTAGTAAAGGATAATAATTTACCTCCCGGAAAGTGGGCAATGGGCCGCGTTACAGAGCTTCATCCTGGTTCTGATGGACTCGTACTAGTTACTACTATCAAGACGCAAACTGGCATAATCAAGCGCCCCATCGTTAAACTGTCACCTCTTCCTATACAAACTGAAACTGTAAAAGACATGCATATGACGTCGACCGCCAAACTGAAGTCCGAACATTTAACCACTGTATCGCTCACTACAAAAACAAAGAAAGCTGCAAAGAAAACATTTACAACATTGTTTATAACTTTAATTACAATGTTTACATTATCAACAGTACATTGCACCGACACAGGTGTGTCGTCAAGCGCTCATATTACAAGTCTTGAGCCGGACCGATCGATCTATTATGATGCGCTCGGCAAAATGCAAATGACTCATGACGAATGGACACTACTTATGTATTATAGTTTCTTCAGCCTATTGAATCGGCAACCTAATTGAGCTGCGCGCAGCAGATTGGGTAAAACATATTATGCATGTATGTTGAAACCATACATAATAAATACTAATATGAATAATGAATTTCACTAACAACAGCGTTATCAGTAGGTAACCTTTCTTCAGGAAAAATAAATGTTCTGCAGTTTGTAAACCATTTTTGTAAATTAGGCTTCGCTTTGGACAGTATATTATTAAAACAATGAGGAGTCATTTTGAATACATCTTGAAACCGGTCTGGAAATATTGTAGCTCTTACATTATTTAGAAAAATCTCTATTAGCGACGACGCCAATACTTGTAATTTGTAAATAGTTCATAAGGTTATGTAATAAGTTTTGTAATTAGATTTAAGTGAATAAAAAGTCCCAAATGAGTCTCCAATCATTTCCGCTTGGCGGCGCCACCTACGCAGAACGCGCCACGAAGCTTAGCTACTGTAGAACTTTACCATAACGAGAGCCGATAGCTATTTTTATAGTTTTTAAGGTCTAAACTAATGTTTTTATTGTTAAATTTATGTTATTAAGTAAATATAAGGTATTATCTATAAGATAAAATTGTAAAATATAGAATCCGTGAGGAAAAATAAAATAGGCAATGTAAACAAAGCCGCTGATTGGCTAAAGCAGTTTGTAGGTAGAATCCAAAGCTATCTGATTGGTCAGAGTACCCTATATAAACCGGTCATTTTTCCTCCCGAATTCAGGATCGCTTCGGGCCGACGGAGATTTTTGCAGACACCCGCACTTCAAAATATCACCGAGCCGCACGGACTGCAGATACCCGCATTTGTATTTACGCCTCGGTGCTCGCGGAGACGTCAACTTTTGACGTTTCCGTGCGCACCGAGCGCGGAATACCGCCGCGGGCGATCCAGACGCCCGGAAGAACACTTCCGAGCAGTCGCAGCTGGACCGACCACCCATTGACATCATGCCTAAAGAAAACAGCCCTTCTAAGGGCTCAGTATCCAAAACAAAAACAGATAAGAGTCTCAAAAGCCCTTATCAGGGCTATATAAGTCCAACTGGCAGCAGACCAGGAACTCCAGCGGCAAGACCACCACAGCCGCAATTCCCGCCGAGCCCCAGCATGCCACTGCTGAGGTTGCCGAGCCCGCCTCAAGCGCCCTTCGCGGGATCTCGCGGTGCCCACGCCGCGTCATCTCGCCAGGCGCAGCATCCATCACCACCATATCACCAGGGTAACCACCCATCGGCTCCCTCCGAGGTTGAGCCGATGGAGGTAAGCGCCCCCGCGAGTGCGCCCGCGCCGCGCGAGTCCGCGCCCTCCCGAACTTCGTCGGGACGGTCGCGCGAGCCCCGCGCTGCCCCGGCGCCTGCGCCCGCGCACGTGAGCACGTCGCGCGCCGCCGCGCGCCCGCCCGCGCCCGCCGCCGCGCGCCCCGGCGCGCCCCCCGCCGCGCGCCCTGCCGCGCCCCTCGCCGCGCCCCCCGCCGCCGCGCGCGCGCCGCACCGCGACACTCCGCCCACGCCGGCGTCGAGCACCGCGTCCGCGCCGCGCACGCCGAGCCACAGGAGGGCCCCCAATGAGCGGGAAGCCCAGGACGCGTTGTTTTCACCCACGCCGTCCATGCACTCGTACCTCGCGTCGGACGCGGAGTTTTCGTCGGCGGAGTCGACGACGAACGTGCCCCGCGCGGGAGAAGGAGATAAAAGCCGAGGAGTCACTCCCTCCCCCTCCCCCAGGACTCGCCAGCAAGATGCCGCGCACCTGTTCGCTAAGAACCAGCGGGCGTTGCTGCGAGCGCAGTCCTGTGAGACGCTTAACCAACACCAGCGGGGCGCAAAGAAGCCCCGACGATGACGAGAGGGGACGCGAGGACGAGAAACGGCACTGTGCGGCCGCGCCGCTCGCGCAACGCGACCCGCGTCTCCACAGACGCGATGCCGACGCGCCATCCGCCGCGACGTACGCCCAGGCATCCGCAACGACGCACAGTGCGACGACGTCGACGCAGGCAGAGGCAGCCCCCCCAAACCAAGCATCCCAGGAATCCGGCCCCGCAGCAGGGCAAGCGGCACCGACCAGCGCGCCCAAGCCGCGCTATCCGCCGCTCATAGTGGAGTTCCTCCCGGACTGGGCGTTCCACATGCGGAAGCTCAAAGAAAAGCTCGGACGCGCCGCAAACGCGAGACCGTTTGGGAAGGGTATAAGGTTCTCTCCGCAGGGGGAGGACGAATACCGGACCATACAACGATACCTGGTGGAGTTGGAGAAGACGGAGAACGTCGCGTGGTTCTCTTACTCCCCCCCCCCCCCCGCGGAGAGAAGCCTAAAGGTGGCCATCAGGGGGCTGCCCAGCAATGCCACGCCAGAGGAGGTGGAGGAGGAACTACGGGAGCTGGGCTACGAGCCGGAGTTCGTCCGCAACATCCAGGCGCGCAGTGGCAGACCGGGCTGTATCTTGCTGGCCATCCTTAAAAAGACTCCAACGATCACGCCCGGGATCTTCGAGGTGACGGAGATGCTCGGCATCCCGGGCGTGAAGATCGAGGCCTGGCGGGGCAAGAGGCGACCCGCGCAGTGTCAAAAATTTAGACACAGCTCCCATCAATGCCACCGACCGATGGCCTGCGTGAGGTGCGGAGGACAGCACCCGGCCAGGGAATGCCCACGGCCGAGAGAAGAGCCGGCCACATGCGCGAATTGCGGGGGTGAGCACCCCGCAAATCACCAAAACTGCCCCGTCTTCAAGAAGGAGGCGAGGAACCGAAAGGCGGGGACAGTCGCCCTAACAGGCGAGCCCCGCCCAGTTGCTCCGGTTAAAGCCCAGCCCACCGGAGAGCACGCTGCGGAAGCCTCGCTGATGGCGGCAGCGAACCCGCCCACCGAGCGGGGAGCCACCACCTCCTCTGGAAAAGGAAAGCGGAGAAAGCGCAAGAGGGGCAAGAAGGCCCCTCAACCCCAAGAGGCGCTGGACACACCCGCGACACCCAAGGACGGCCCAAAAAAGGAGACTCAACGCGCTCCACAGCCGGTCGCCGTCGTCACAGTCGTGCCGGGCCCGACCTCCTTTGCGGATCTCAAACCCACCATTAATGCGGCGCTGAGTATATTACACGAGATACTCGGGGCGCTCAGAAGGGGCCTGGAACCCGGCGCGATTGTAAGAATCGCGTTGAAGGGCATAGGAGAAATACTAACGCTCTCCAATGGATTGTGAAGACTTAAGAATACTCCATTGGAATGCCCGCGGCCTAGCAAGCAAGGCCGTCCTCCTCCGCTTTCTGCTGCAGGAACAAAGGATAGACGTGGCGCTGATAAGCGAGACGTACCTGGGACCTGCAGAGAAAATTAAATTCCCGGGTTTCCTCGTCTATCGGAGGGACGAGATCTCCGCGCACAACGTGCGATACCGCGGTCTGGCAGTGCTGATCCGTCGCAGAATCGTACACCAGCCCATACCACCTGCGCCCACGAGCACCACCAACAGCCTCTACACGCTGGGTGTCGAGTTGCACCTGGGTGGTGCAAACCTACACCTATACGCCGCATATAGGCCCCCGGCAAAAAATGCCATCGATCCCGTCGAACTACACCCACTGCTGCAGGTCCAGAATCCGGTCATCATAGCCGGGGACCTGAACTGCAAGCACCCAGCGTGGAACTCATCCGTGCACAACGCCTCTGGTGTACGACTTCTGGCTGACGCCGACGCCCGGGGATACACAGTGTTGGGGCCGGAGGTACCAACCCGGTATCCGGATAACCTCCACAGTATTCCCGACGTGCTCGACATTGTTGTACACAACCATCTGATGACCTGCCAGATCGCGCAGGAGGTACTACCGGACGGGTTCGCATCGGACCACAAGCCGGTGCTTGTCGTAGTACCTCACCAGCCTGCCCGCGCCGTCCCTCCAGCGCCACGTCGAAGACTGGACTGGACAATCTTTCGAGAAACGTTGGAGACCACCACACCAACTCGGCCAATCACCTCCGCAGCCGACGTGGAAGGCCTCGCAGCGGACCTCACAGCGAGTATTCAGGGCGCCCTCGAGTCGGCTAGTAACACCCCTAGAACCCAGGAGCGATTACCGCAACTGCCGGGACACATAAGGAAGCTGATAGCCGACAAGAGGCGTCTCAGAAGGCAATGGCAGCAGGTCCGCTGTCCCACGATGAAGTCCGAGCTAAACCGGCTGACGGAGAAGGTGAAAGCCGAGTTGCGCAATCACGCCACCGAGAGCTGGGAGAACTACATAGACTCCATTGGTGAGAACTAGGGCTCTATACATAAGCTGTGTAGACGCCTCACCAACACCCCAGCTCCGGTGCGCCCCCTCGAACACGAAGACGGGTCACCGAGGTACAGAGCAGCAGACCGGGCGGGCATCCTGGCCCGCCACCTGGAGCGTCAGTTCTCGCCGAACCCGACTGATTTCCCCGAACACGCAGCAGCTGTCGAAGAGCACCTTGGGACGTACTTCGTGCCGCCGATAGCTCCTGATGAGTCGCCCATCTCATTTTCGCCCGGTATGGTGCAGCGTGCCATCCGCCGGACGAAGAGGAGGAAGGCCCCTGGAGTGGACGGTATAACCAATACCGCACTCCAGCACCTGCCGTTCCGCACCACCGCCGCGCTTGCACGGTTATTTACCGGCATCATGCGCACGGGGGTCTTCCCAACAATCTGGAAGGAGGGGAAGGTAATAATGCTGCCCAAACCGGGCAAGAACATCCTGAAGCCTGCGAGCTATCGGCCCATCACTCTGCTGCCAACCATGTCCAAGGTGTCCGAGCAGCTGCTGCTGAGACATCTCACGCCCTTCGTGACACCCTTTTTTTTTTTTTTTTTTTTTTCGAGCGGAAATCCCCTCGGATACCCCCTCGCCGGCCAGCGGGGGCGGTTATGTCGGGCTCGAACCGACTAAAACCGCACGCCGTCTTGGGTCTGCAGACGCAGACCGGAACAGTTCGGGTTTCGGTCAGACCACAGCACGACGCTCCAGCTGTCGAGGGTACTGCACGGGATTACCGCAGCGCGTAACAAACGCGAACACGCTGTAGCAGTACTCCTCGACATGGAAAAGGCATTTGACCGGGTATGGCATGCCGGTCTGCTGTACAAACTGTCTCAATCGGAGATGCCCCGCCGGATCGTAAAAGTGGTCTCCGCGTTTCTCCACAACCGGACATTCCGAGTGGCGGTGGAAGACGAGATGTCACCGCTTCACCCCATCACCGCAGGCGTACCGCAAGGGAGCTGTCCATCGCCTGTGTTATACTCCCACTACACCGACGACATTCCCGTGGCAGAAGGGGCCCAGCTCGCCCTCTACGCCGACGATGCGGCGTTCATCAGCGTCAGCATGAACGCCAAGCACGCTGCAAACAAGATGCAGCGTGCCCTAGACCTCCTCCCCGACTGGCTCTCTAAGTGGAGACTGACGGTGAATGTGGGTAAGACACAGGCGATAGAAACCTCGAACTCCAGGAAGCTTCCACCGCCACTCACACTTCACGGCGAGCCGATCCCGTGGAAGTCACAGGTGAAGTACCTAGGAGTCGTCATCGACCGGCAGCTCCGTATGCACAAGCACGTCCGCAGCGTCATCGCGAAGGCGCGCGCCACTCGAGCGCGACTGCGTCCAGTGCTCTCCTCCAATCTGCCAACGCGCGTGAAGCTGACGGTGTACAAGCTGTACGTCCGCACCCAGCTCACGTACGCCGCCCCCGCCTGGTACGTCCTCACGAGCGAGACCAACCGGGACCTACTCCGCGCGCAGCAGTCGCTAGCCCTGCGACAAATCGTCAATGCCCCTCGCTACGTGAGGAACGACACCATCCAGCGGGACCTCCGCATCGAGAGCCTGGACGCATTCATCCGGAATCCACATTCATCCACATGTATATGTATATGTTATGTGTATTGTTATTTTTATAAAACATCTGAAACCTTTTACCAAACGTTCCGCTTGTCCACAGTCCGTTCGTCGCCCGGCATACGCGGATACTCCCCGCGAATATCCGCGTTATGTGGAAGCGCGGGCGGAGCCTGGAGCAAGCGGAACAAACAACAAGAAGACGACCAAATGGAAGGCGGGGGCGCGCGTAAGCCGCCGCTTCTGTCGCTGGATGCCTAAGCCAGGCCTTATCCGGTTAGCCGGATATCTCACCTGGCTGGGTTGTCCGCCGAAGCGGCGTGAAGATGAGCGCCCCGCCTCCAATGAGCTCCAAGGGGACCATAACCCCGAGCCAACGCCCCCCCTCTATTAAGAGGGGGAGAAGATCACCACCTGCAGGGGGCCAACGCCCCGAGACAGGTGTCCACGCACCCCAGCTGGGGTGTAGTGAAGGAGTGAAGAGGTCCCGAATTCAGTCCGGAACCAGCAGCCCTAGAGAAAACACCTCTAATAAACAAGAAGTAAGAAATCGCTGTTTCACTGGAAAGACCCTTGAAATTGAAGTACCCTTCTGCAGATCATCATTCATCAAGCCGCAAGCATTTCAGAATCCACGCTCCCATCGGCACCTTCGTCCACCCGCCAGCATCAAGATCTACATACAGTCCACTCGCCGCCCGACAGAAGCACCAGCGGTATAAAAGTCATTAGGCCGCCATATACCTCTTGGCCATCTATCCCGTTTCTGTCGTACCCAACATTTTTGGTCCTTCGATAGCCGGATTGGGTCAAGATTTGAAGAATAGAAGATGCCAACCACAAGAGCAGGATCAGAACAATCGAAGACTTCAGAAGAAACCACCTCGTCGGACTGGAGCATGAATACGCCGAGTGAAGCGAGCACCGTCACGACGAGCACCGGTTCATCGACCACGGGTACTACGGGGTCCGCAAGTACAGTAAGCAGAAAAAAGCCAGTTCCGCTGATTCAGAAGCAAGCAAGACTACAATCATTCGATGGGTCAAGATTGGAGTCTGTGCAAGGGGAGCCGACTCGCACGGCGCCTCCGCCCAGCATCATTGAAGAGGAATTTGAAGATTCTGAGGAGCAGAGTACCATCACAGCCAGCCATACAACGTTGCAAGACAGTCAGCGAAGTGTCACTTCACGTCGGGACGAAGCAAGCGCACCGACATCGAAGTATGAAGACAGTCTGCAGCGGCCTCACCCTAAGAAGTCGACCCGCAACACGAACACACCGTCCCGCTCGTCGCATAGGAAGAGAGCAGAAGTGCAAGCGAAGATGGCGTTGGCACTACGGGAGCTCGAGCTAGCCGAGGCGCGATCCAAGGTAGCTCAGGCTAAGCTGGAACTCATCGCCGCGGAATCAGAAGAAGAAGATGCTGGAGAAGAGTCGTACGAAATAACCCAAGTTATTTCGTACGACCTCTCTCCGGAATGCTGCCCGGTATTCCGGAGAGAGGCCCGGAATAAGCGGGCGGGGACAGTAGCCCTATCCGGGAATACACGCCGGGTCCAACAAGCCGCCGCCGACGAGGAAGCCAACCAGGGAGCATCGCTGATGGCTGCAGCAAACGCTCCTGTGGCACGGATCACCCCAGCACCAGCCGAGGAGAAGAAAAAGCGGAGAAGGCGCCGCAAAAAGAAGAAGGCCCCAAACGAACTCGAGGTGGCCCCTACACCACCCTGTCAACCCCCCACCGCAGCTGCCGCCGCCGAGGCCTGCCCAAACCCGCCCCAAGCGGAAAGGGTAAAGGCCAACAGGAGGAGGCCAGCTGCCCCAACCCCGATGCCAAACCCAGACACAGCAGCCAGCACGTCGCAAGGTGACGACATTCTAGACACCGCGATCGACGTGCTTCAAGAAATGTTAATAGCACTTCGCGCCGGCGAGGATAAGAACGCCATCGGCCGCTCGGTCCTGATGGGGATCTCCCGGTTGCTTCAACGCCGGTGAACACCAGGGCCGAACTAGAAGCACCCACAACATCGAGCACCGACGCCGCACGCCGCCCTTCCAACGCAACACCCGCACGCACTAGGCATAGTGCGCGCGCCGTGTGCCGCGGGCAGCGGCCGTAGCGGCGCCACAAAACAACACCACATCCTCACGCCATGTCAACTGGGGACCGGCAGATCGCACAAGTCGACCTTTGGAAGCGTGTCGCTCGGAGCTGGGCCTTTCCCGAGTAATCGGGAATCCCACCTGGCTCGTGCAGACCGCCCGAGGGTCGTGAAGAACGATCCCGGCCCCCCTCGCCGCTCCAACCAAGATAAATAAATTGAAAGGGCCATGCAGCCCGCCCCAACGACCGGCCCGCGAGTTCGCGGGCTGAGAAGGATTTATCTCGCGAAGAGGAAAAAACCTATAACGCGATTCCCTCGCGGCCCTGACGGGCCGCGGAGAAGATTTACGAGGCCCGAATTCAGTCCGGAACCAGCAGCCCTAGAGAAAACACCTCTAATCTAATCTCTAACAAGAAGTAAGAAATCGCTGTTTCACTGGAAAGACCCTTGAAATTGAAGTACCCTTCTGCAGATCATCATTCATCGAGCCGCAAGCATTTCAGAATCCACGCTCCCATCGGCACCTTCGTCCACCTGCCAGCATCAAGATCTACATACAGTCCACTCGCCGCCCGACAGAAGCACCAGCGGTATAAAAGTCATTAGGCCGCCATTACCTCTTGGCCATCTATCCCGTTTCTGTCGTACCCAACAATCTCTATGTTCGTCATTGCTGCGCCATATCGTATGTACCCAGGAACGTTTTGAATGTTTTATGAAGAAGACATGTTGTTTCAAAAGCAGACGCTGAAATGCAAAGCTAAATGTGACAAACGCAGTGCGCGGGTTTGAAATGTCTTCGCGCTATACTACACATCTGCTCTCAGCATCGTTTTTATTTTGTGTTTTATTATTTTTTTTCCCTTTATTAAACTTAAATACATATTAAATTATATTTTTAAATACATTCTATACAAAAAAAAAACAAATATATTTAAAAATATAAAAAACAGTGGCCCACCGGCATCGGGTACAGGGACCAAGCTACCGGTGGTTAGGGCTCCAGAGAGAGGAATCTCCTCACAATACGTGCCGTGTCGAGCAGCACTGCCTTCTGCATCAAGCCCTTGACCCAACTGCCTAACGCGAGCCTCTTGAGATGTTGATCGAGGCTCTTGGCAATCAGTCCGTGAACCGATACAACTATCGGAACAATAATCGCCGAATCCACACTCCACATGTCGACAACCTCGTGAGCCAAATCCAAATACTTTATTTGTTTTTCTTTTTCGGTTTTCACAAGATTCTCGTCATGTGGAATAGTGATATCGATAATTATTGCGCGGCGCTCAGATCGATCAATCAACACTATATCAGGTTTATTGGCTACAATAGTCCTGTCAGTGATGATAGATCGATCCCAGTACAACGTGATATGCCGATTTTCGAGAACTGCGTCGGGCACATACCTATAGTACGGTACCTCTGATTCCACAAGGTTGTACTTTAGAGCAAGCTGTTGATGAACAATCCTGGCTACTTGGTTATGTCTATGCAAATATTCGCCGTTGGCAAGACGAGAACAACCAGAAATTATATGTCTAAGGGATTCTCCGGGACGGTGGCACGCCCGACATATTATTATGTCAACCGTACCATCCTTAAGAATATACTTCCGATAGTTATTCGTCATCACAACTTCGTCCATAATTGCAAAAACAAAACCTTCGGTTTCCCCAAATAGGTCACCGAAGCGTAGCCAAGACACAGATGCTAGTAAGTCTATATCAGGCCCATGGAGAGCCCGATAGAAACGTCCATGCAACTCCTTGCTCTTCCATACATCCATACGGTCATTAATACCTAATACCATAGGTTTGCGCCAGTTCTCTTTAGCCAAAGCTAGCGGGGTAAGTCCGTTATCCACCATTACTATCCGCTTCATTGTGTAGGAAGTATAACCTCATCACAGATGAACGCGGATGATGCATTCGGTATGCAGTAAGAAGCATACGGACTCTTCTATCCAGGGTGTCTAATTCGGTCTGAGTCCACCTGAGTATGCCGAAGGAGTACATTAAAACCGGCATGACCCAACCATTATAGGCGCGCACCTTATTACCGCCTGACAAAAGACTTTTAAGAACTTTTTTCAAGCGGCCAAGGAAACGCTCCCGTAACGATTGCTTCATGCTACCTTCTGTAATGCCTAACGCCTGCGACATACCCAGGTATTTATAGGTATCGATTGCAGAGAGAGACCTCAGTTTTGTGGAATCTGAGAGCTCAACCCCATCAGATTCCACAATCTCACCTCTTTTTACATGCATGCCGCACATTTGTCCACACCAAATTCCATCCTGATAGAGTTATTAAAAGATTCGGTCATCTTTAATAACGCTATCAGTTGGGACTTGTTGGGGGCAAATAATTTAAGATCATCCATGTAAAGGAGGTGGGATATAACCTGACCATCTCTCCGCAATCGACAGCCTAATCCTGAACTCTCCAGCATATAACTAAGAGGGTTCAGTGCCAGGCAAAACCATAAAGGACTAAGACTATCACCCTGGAATATGCCCCGCTCTATCCTTATCAGTCCGCCATTCTCGCAGATCTGTCGACACCCTGGATAGCAAAGGACCGTACTCCATTGCCCCATACATGCCTTCAGGAAGGTACATAGAGTTGTATCAATTTTATACAACTCAAGCACCCTCATGAGCCATGTATTCGGCACGGAGTCATAGGCCTTTTTATAGTCTATCCAACATGTCGCCAGGTCCTTACGATTGCGGCGTACCTGTTGACTAATGGCCATATCAATTATAAGGAGCTCTTTAGTGCCACGAGCCCCACTCCTACATCCATTCTGAGAGATAGACATGATAGAATTGTCGATTAAATGTGAAGATATTTTTTCTCTCAGGATGGATGTAAGAAGCTTATAGACCGTAGGAAGACATGTAATCGGTCTATAATTTTTAGGGTCCGTAGCACTACCGGACTTGTAAAGAAGGTGGGTTACACAAGTGGTCATGAAATTGGGAATCACTCCTGATTCAAGACATGATTGGAATTGGGATGCCAAACGGCCGTGCAAGCTTTTCAGCCATTTTAACCAAAAATTATGCAGTCCGTCTGGTCCCGCTGACTTCCAGTTAGGCAACAAACGGACTGCATCGGTTACATCCTCTTGAAGAATGGTAACCGGATCCATGATCTTAATAGGCTCACACGATCGCTCAACATCCCGCATCCAATCACCTTCTGTATGACTGACGGGCATCGACCAGATATTACGCCAAAATGTATTAGTAATATCATCATCTGGTCGACGCACGTCAGTCTCAGTCGAAACAGGGCGCTCCCAATCTCTGTAGACCCACCTTTGGTCCCTTTGGAACGTGCGATTCTGAGAATATCGCTCCACTCTTTTTTTATACCGCCGAATCCGGTTTGCCCACGCATAAACTTTTTGTTTCAGGTAGTCGATACGCTCTGTTCCTCGTGCCAAAAATTCTCGAGGCCTAATATCAGACCCCGAGAACGCTCGACTCACAAAGCGCATCACTCTTGGGCGTGTATTTCCCGACCTGAAACAAATGAGCTTTCCAATGAGTGCCCTAGTCTCGGTAATACGTTGCTCAATTCTACATTGCCAAGCCGGCACAGCAGATTTCGGTCGAGTAGCAATGTCGCACTTTGGAAAGTGAACATTAGCTACTCGACATACTGCGACGGCCGCGCAATATAAAATTGAATGTGTATCACCGAGATCTTCGCTATTATCAAAATAATCTGATAATAACGAATCCAGGGCACACACTAGCGCTACATTCTTTTTATGCGTTGGCAAACGTGGTAGGCGAGGTCTATTACCAGAAGGTATGGATCGATATTCCCGCATAGCACATTCCAAAGCGCTCCTTAATTGTTCATTGTACTCGGTACTTACGTCTATAGCCCTGGTATCAATCGCTTCTTCGCTACAGATGAATTGTGAGATGGTCTCCGTGGCTGGTTGTCTCAAAGTTTGCGTAGAGGGTGTGGTACCCGGGCTACTTCGTACGTCAGAGCGTAGCCTCTCCAGTACAGAGTCATCCGACAAATGACAACGTTGGATGGCCCGCACTTGATCCGATAGCCGTTGTGCCGAGACGTTCACAGTTGGTTCAAGTACCTGAAACAAAGGCAGCATACGAACACGGTACGCAGTAAGGTTGACTCCTCCCTCTGTAGCCACAAAATATGCCCGCATGACGTTTTCGTTCATAGAAGTACTCCATCGCATGCGGTGCACATCACCACCAGTAGCGGGGGCCCTATTCGAAGCCGGTAGGCGTCGGGGCTCCAAGCCAGTCGGTGGCCGGCCTCTCCCCTGCCGACGTACAGGTGTTGGCGACGTCGGCGGGGAGAAAAACTCGTCGCTGGAACTTGAGCTCGACGTCGCTGTCACACCCAGAGAACTTGCTGGTGGCAGCGGGACGGAGCTGAGCGACGAGTCCGGGGTTGTTGGGCGTGCTGCTGCTCTTGCCTTGGCTCTTGTTATCATTTTACATGTTTATTCTTGTGCATTTTCGGTTGGTGTTTGACAGCTATTTACTGTCATGTTAAGACACTTGTATTTAGTACATATAAATTTTATTTTAGGTTGCATAGTTGTTGGAAATATTATCTATTGAGATCTATTTCTGTCTTGTGATTAATATTTTATTATTGGTGGTTTATATACTTATTATTAATATAATTTTATTTCAAGCACAAAAATAGTCAACTGTTTGATACCAATGTTGCCAGTATGTTATTTTATTTATTTTTAATATTATGGATATCATTAATAACTGTGTATGAATTCAAATATGATGTAAATTGTTATTGACTTAATTAACAAACAAACCAACATCCACATTATCGTCTGTCGTAGTTTGTGTTATACGATCGTGCTCGCACGTAATCGTCTGTAGCACAGTGCATATAAACTTAATGTAAGGAAATTTATAAACTAACTAACGATAATATAAGTATATCGATCGGCAACTACATTTAACCATGTCAAGTATTTGTAAAATAGAATATCGATAATTCAAAATATAATGAATTTGCTACACCTCACCTTGATCGCCGTGTATAGTACTGTGGTGTGCGGACCTCGTTCCACACCACGGTGCGTTTACCTGGCCATCATGTGTCAGAGTTTAAAAATAAATACTTTCAAATTAGCTTAGGGAAGAAAAAACAATTGCTGCGTGGAGCTGCATTCGGCTGTGCGGCTGACAGCGGGCGACTAGACGCGCCGCCCGGGTCCGCCGGCCGAAGAGAAGATATAAGTGTATTAAATTTAGGCTCAGTCCTTGAGCGGAGTTCGCGATTCCCTAGTTCGCATTAATATAAATATATACGCGTAAAAACCTCCCTAAACCCGATATAGGAAGCTTTGTTGAAATAATAAATGCCCATTTAAATTTCTTCCTCTGTGTTTATCTTATTATCAACACGAGGTATTGTGGCGTCCAACCCCCGGACGCTACAACTGGTGGAGGAACGCCGGTTTCCATACAGCTGGTGGATGCTACAGCTACAACTGGTGGAAGCGCTGATTTCCACAGGAGCTGGTGGTTGCTACAGCTGGTGAAGCGCTAGTTTCCGCAGAAGTCGGAAACGCCAACATTCTGCAGTTGGCAGTGGATGGATCGATCCCGTACCGTTTGAAGAAAGACGTCGTGCGACAATTGGAGCGACGCATTTATCAGTATCGTTGTTTATTTTGCTTTCATGTGCTTTTATGTGATATTATGTGCTCAACGAGAAGATGGCTATGATGGTGGCTTGTTCCAGAATGTTTCAAGAGCATTGATAGTTGCCTGCGGGTCAATAGGGCCAATAAGGACTATAAGTCTTAGTAGAATTATAATTCACGTAGTGAATAACGTGTTATGTGTAATATTTTATTATTAATATGTGTTCTCTGTTTATTCCATATTGCTGCGCTGCTGAAGACAAATAGATTTGTTTTGTCATGTTCGTGATGTTCTAGCGTAGGAGTTAGGCAATTATTTTTTTGTCCAATGTTGAGAGGTGTGATCTAAACTTTGTAAGAGAGTCAAATCGTTCTGGACATAAGCGCCGACGATGATTGAAAGTTAGTTTTCGATCAGACTCTTCTTTATAGAGTGAGTTCTTTCTCTTTAATGTTGATTTAAAAATAATTTAGTAATGTGTAGGCGACATAGTGTCTGCTTCACATGCATAATGTGTAAGGACAGATCACTTTATGTCATCTTTTGTTTTTTTAGTTAGGTAGGTCTTAAAAGTACTCTGTACTTTAAGTCCCATCAGGGCAAACATTAAAATGTGTCGTCAAGAGACACCAAAATAATTTATTTAGATAGTCGCGCTGTGGCTTGTTGCTTTTTGAGAGTTTTGCCAGGCCAAGAATGAAGCAATCTTTGTATTCGGATTTTTCAATATTTATTACAGTTCAATGGTTATAAATTGTAAAGATTGCGTCGTTTTTCTCATTGTAAGAGACAGGCGATTTAATGTTTTTTTTTTATCTGCTCTCATTTAGTATGCCTAGGGTTCAGGCTGTCACATGAATGACCATTAAGGTCGTAGCTGATGTGGTGTGCGGACCTCGTTCCACACCACGGTGCGTTTACCTGGCCATCATGTGTCAGAGTTTAAAAATAAATACTTTGTATTTCAAATTAGCTTAGGGAAGAAAAAACAATTGCTGCGTGGAGCTGCATTCGGCTGTGCGGCTGACAGCGGGCGACTAGACGCGCCGCCCGGGTCCGTCGGCCGAAGAGAAGATATAAGTGTATTAAATTTAGGCTCAGTCCTTGAGCGGAGTTCGCGATTCCCTAGTTCGCATTAATATAAATATATACGCGTAAAAACCTCCCTAAACCCGCTATAGGAAGCTTTGTTGAAATAATAAATGCCCATTTAAATTTCTTCCTCTGTGTTTATCTTAATATCAACACGAGGTATTGTGGCGTCCAACCCCCGGACGCTACAGTACAATAGATCGTGTGAGCACCAGCCATTCATTTCCATCAAAAAAATCTACGTTAAGTGTTTTCTCCCATGCAAAAAAACACAAGACTTATTATTCTCACGCGTGGAGCTACTAATACCATCTTTGACCTTCAAGAATTGTAAGCAACTTTACGCGCAAATATTAGTTAAAAAAAATGTAATGATTGAATGCAAATCTTGACAAGAAATAATCGCATGTCTTTTGTCTACACCTAAGGAAATAATAAACAAAATAAAGCTACTAAATTTATCCGTCGTAATAATATCAGGCTCTAGTAATGGCCCCCCGAGTTTCGCAGTCTGCGGCGAGGACGCCGCAGACTCATCTACGCCCGGGACTACCGACCTCCATGATCGGGGCCTGAGGACGGCAGTTGGCCGACTCGCCGTCCTTACAGAAGCAGGCCGTGGCGGAGGCGTGTCGTGTGTGCCCTACACACGCCTGCCAACTCACCGAAGCGGGATAAAACCCGACCCCACCAGGCGAGGCCGCGGTGGCGGCCAAAGCCCGCCGGCAACCCTGGGGTTATCCTTTCGAGGGCTTACCCGGGGTGCCCGGCAACGGACACTTGGGGAGGACACCGTGCGGTTTTAGTCGAGACACGACATAACCACCCCCGCTGGCCGGCGGGGGGGTATCCGAAGGGATTTCCGCACGTTAAAAAAAAAAAAAAAAAAGGCTCTAGTAATGCCTTTATGCTAAAATTGGTATGTATATGTATGCATGTTCTTATTATATGCTTCTTGTTATTATTGTGTGATGTCTGTGGTGTAATGGGTCTATGTTGTGTTTGTTTCAGTGTACTAATGCCAAGAAGATTCACAACGAGTCCAATAGAACTAGTCAAATTGTTTATTGTAACTCATAAATTAAAACACGCATCTCCAGCGCACGTTTGACTTTGGCGGAATGGTCGACATCGGCCCTGTGCGCCACAATCAAAAAATAGAATAGAATAGAAAGCTACTAAAGCAGTATCATGGGGCAAAGAAAAAGATAAAAGATTCTATGGGTACGGGTAACGGCATTCATGTTCACAATTAAAGAGAGAATTCAATTGAATACAATAAATGCATAAGAAATTATTGTATGTGTTGTTTATACCAAGAACACTCTTGCATGGAAAAATTGTCTAGTGGAGCAAGAATGTGAAATGCTGTTTAGACAATTTTATCTTCAATTTTATCGTATGCAACAGGCAAGTGTAAATGGGACTTTGCAAAATGTCTTCACGCCCCGTCTTTTACCCTGCCCGTGCCGCATCTTCTCAATATACTTTAACAGAGGGCACGTTTAAGTCTCTCCCGCGTCTTCGCCAGTTCAGCCTGTCGGGCGCCTTAGAGAAATAAGCATTCGAAGGTGGCGGGTGAGCGAGGTGTAGCTGCTTCACGGAGTAGCGCAAACAGTGCCGATAATGCGAAGACAAAGATGCAAAAAAACTAATACGTGTAGCAGTGTCCGGTTTGGCATTCTAATTCACACGTAATATAATGAAAGTATAAAATCCTTGTGAACCACTGTTACACAACGTGTTGGTTTATAGTTATCACCTTAAATTGTCGCAATTATTCTTTATTATGTATTACCCAAAATATACTATGTATTTAATTACTTATAAAAAAAATATTTTATTTTGTTTATAAAATACGCTACGCTAAGTGTTATATAGTACAAGCTGATGCCCCGGCTCCACCCACGCCGTTCGTTCGCCTTAGTTCCATTGCTCAGTTCCATGATAGTACTACTGCGAATTTTCTTTCGCATTAGTACCATTTATACGTCATAATGAAATGATGGAACTACTGCGAATACTCAAATTAGAATTCTCAATTGTACCTTTATGTAAATTATCGATGGAATGGTAAAAAGAAGCATTCAACTTCAAAAATACCTCCACACATTTCATTACTAACTACTCATTGTTATTATACCAATCAATTCCGGCGCTTCGCCGGCCGTTGCCGCGGCACACTCGCCTCGCTCGCTCGGCTCGCGCTCTGTTGGGGTCACAGTTCTAACCTAACCTAACCCACTTTACTTATTTTTGGAATATAATTTCTTACAAAAACATTACATCAAATGAATAGTTCGACGATGGCGCTGACGTAAGAAAGGGACATTATGAGAAAGGGACGTTTCATCAACGCTACTGTCCTGCAATTGGGGCAAACTGTCAAAAAAGTGGCATTAAGGGTCATTGCGCACCCGTCGGTTGTAGCTTACCTCAAGCAGCTTTATTTTATTGATGTGTAAGGGGGATCAAAGTTGTAGAGAATTTAATTTGCAATAAAAAATGTTAACAATTTTTTTTAATCAGATAAATTAATAGTTTAAGAGATATATCGTAAAAACCATTTACCTTTACAATGACCCCTCCCCCCCCCCCCAAATAAAATTGCGTCCTCTAAAAAAGCGGGCAATTGCGAGTCGGACTCGCCCATGAAGGGTTCCGTAGCAGCAAGTAACATAATAATGCTTTTTTTTTTAAATTTTATATTTGAGTTCATTGAATGAAAGGTAAATTGCGGTGTACGATTTATGACGTATTAAAAAAAACTTCTTACCAGATCTCGTTCAAACCAATTATCGGTGGAAGTTTACATGGTAATATACATCATATATTTTTTTAGTTTCATCATTCTACTATTTTAGAAGTTACAGGGGGGGGGACACACATTTTAGAAAAGAAAGAAGAAAGAAAAATTGAATGTCTTTTTTCTATGTTTGTGTGAAAATCTTAATGCGTTTCACAAAATACATCTACTTACCAAGTTTCAACAGCATAGTTCTTATAGTTTCGGAAAAAAGTGGCTGTGACATACGGACGGACAGATAGACAGACATGACGAATCTATAAGGGTTCCGTTTTTTGCCATTTGGCAACGGAACCCTAAAAACGCAAGGTAAGGTCTAAAAAATGTAACATTTCAATGGACTATAAAAAATAGCTTCCGCATGCTCATAATAGAAATGCGGCTTTTCCTGAATTATTTCCGTATTTTTTAAATAATAAGTTGTTATTACTTTTATAAAATAAAATAAAAATAAAAAACCTTTTTATTTGCTCCTATGAACTAAGTAACATTTTTGTTTAGTGGATTAGTAATTATAATGAAATAAAGTAATTTTTGTTAGTATTTATTAGTTAAGGTAATATTTATTTGATTTCTCCCATAGGAACCCCCGTGCGGGTGAAGGCCTCCTCCAGGTTGTGCCATTTATCCCTATCTTGTGCCAATCCTAGCCAGTGTTTGCCTGCGGTCTCGCGTATGTCATCGGACCAGCGTTTGAGCGGACGACCTTGTTTGCGCTTTCCACTTCCTGGTCCTTTCCACTCTGTGACCACTTTCGTCCAACGCCCATCATCGAGTCTCGCTACATGACCGGCCCACTTCCATTTTAGTCTTCTGATATGTTGTATAGCATCTCTAACTTTGGTACGTTTCCGAATTTCTTCATTTCTGACCCTGTCTTTAAGTTTTATCCCTAGGAGACTTCTCTCCATCGCTCTTTGGCATGCCGACAGTCTATTTGCGTTAGCGTCAGTTAAAGACCAGGTCTGGCTGCCATAGGTTAGTGTTGGTAGAATGATAGAGTCTCTGTTGAATTTGAATATTATTACTTTTAGATGATGTAAATAATAAGACAATACAAATGAGACTTGACACCGTGAAGGATCCGTCATAGCAACTAGAACAGTGTGCAGGAGTATGAAACAGAAGAGAGGAAGAAACACGACAGGGTTTGCCCCTAGGTACAAGATATTCAAAACGTTCCCGCAGATATGACGGAGAATTAGAATTATGAAGTATTGAGTAGAAAAGAGATAGGATGTGAGTGTTACGGCGCTGCCGAATAGGGAGCCAGTTCAGTCTTTTACGAAATTCACTAACATGGTCGTATTTACGAAGGCCAAATACGAAGCGAATCCCCAAATTCTGCTAGCGTTCCAGTTTATTCAGTAGTTCCTCCGAAGCATCGAGAAAGCAGACATCAGCATAGTCTAATATTGAGAGTAGAAGAGATTGCGCAAGAGTAACTTTAGTCTGAAGAGGTAGGAGTTTCTGGAGACGTTTGAGAGATTGAAATGAGCAGTATACCCTCCTGCTTACCTCCGCAATGTGAACATCCCAGGCAAGCTTGGAGTCGATGTGCACTCCTAAATTTTTGGAACTCTTGGAATAGTCAATGGCCACTGACTCGTACTTAACTAGAGGTATAATCCGCACACTGAATGATGATCCCTATGACAGTTCGTTAGCGCTTAACATTGTACTGACGTCCTATCACATCAAATCCTTTAGAGGTCCATTAAAAAGTCGAAAAAATCATAATTGTGTACAATTGTAAATTATAAAAATGAATATTAAGAAATTATTACGTAATGTTCGGAAATAATAGAAAAAAACTCAATGCAAATGTACATGGTACGTGCTGCAAACATACGATACGATAAACAAAATATCGATAATTTGTTGGAAAAATAAAACAAATGCTTTGAGTTTGTATTTTATTTATATCAATCTGAATCTGATACAGGGTCAATCGGATCTTCAAAATCTGAGTCTGAACTGCAGCTATCCGTGACGTTTATTATTAACGGTTGGTCAATGATATTGTCGTATTGTACATCTCGATCCCAGTCTTGTAAGCAAATTTTCTTCGTTCTTTCGACCACTTTTCGCCAATCGTCAGCTGTCACTTGAGCGCAAGCTTCTTCCAATAAAACCATCATTTTATTTGCCGTGAATGGCGGAGTTGTGTTATGCCTAGCTGCATGACCTGAAAATATTTGTACATTTAGTAATTATTTTTAGAAATATATGCATATACATAATATTATATAAATAAAAAATATAGATACCTTTGATCTGCGCCCATATCAACTCGATTGCATTATATTGGCAGTGATAGGGCGGTAACCGAATTACCGTGTGTCCATTTGATTTGGCCAATTCATCCAAAAAATATGATGGGTGCGTCTGTTGTTTGTGAAAATTCAACAGTCTAACCAACTCTTTTTTTAACATCTGACTGTCAGTTTCCACACCATTGCGTTGTAACCACTCTATAATTTCAGCTTTTTTGTTATTGCTGCTGGGGGGTTTGTTAATTTGAACTGAGTGATATGAAGCATTGTCCATTAAAATATAGTGAGGCTCATTCAAATTTTCTAATAGTTCTTAACCATGTCTTAAAGTTTTCGAAATTCATTTCCTCGTGGTACTCCGTTGTTTTCACTGACTTAAAAGCCCACAGGCAATTCGGCACAAAACCTGTAGCTGTGCCAGCGTGGCAAATGATTAAGCGCTGGCCCTTTCCTTCAGGAGTTTTTGTGCTGGATTTGGCTGTGTCATCCGTCCATGCCTTACCTACAGTATGATTGGCGTTCAGCCATGTCTCATCAAGGTATACTACCTTCTCCCAGTTATCAATTTGTTTGATTTTGCGAAGAAAATCGCATCGTAGTAAAGCTATGTCAGTACGCTCCATTAATGTTTTTCTCTTGTCACATTTTTTATAGCGGAATCCACATTTTTTCAAAACAATTCTAAGAGAAGTAGCACCGCCTTTGAAGAGTTCTGCAGCTTTTAATGTAGATAATAACTTCTGGCAGGTCGGTAGTTCACCTCGTAGGTAGTAACCATAAATATGATTGCGTATAGCATCTAAATCAAAATCATCAGGTTCTGTTATATGACATAACCTTTTCTTTTTCTTCTTTGGTGTTAATAGTTTATTGTCCTCCATGGACGACTCCCCAAATTTTTCCTTTGTTATTCGAGAAGCAGTAGCCTTTCCGATTCCTAGAGCATCGGCTACACGATCGCGAACATTGTCAAGCGGTAACAAGGGTCCGCCATTTTGTTGCTCACGAGCAAAATAGTCTCGCAAACGAACTACAAACTCGCGAACTTCACTGTTGAGAACAGTTTTCCGCTGTCTTTTCGGCATTTTGCAAAACCGAAAATCAACAAACAGGTAACAGAAAATCAACAAATAACACAAAACAGCGAAAACAGAAACAAAACTCAGCTAACAAAGAAAGACGTGGCGCATACAAGGCGTTAGAGCACTCGTATGACGCGATGTGATGCGGTGTGACAAGAAGACAAAACAGACTGACAAGACATGACATGACTGAATTAAAAAAATACGGTAGGTCTATGGCCTCCTTTTAAATACTTTTCCATGTAATCCATAATTGCCAGCTAATTATGAATTCTTTAAAATTCAATTCAAGAAGAATTTTAAATTCTTTAAATTATGCAGTTTGAATAAAAATTAAAGTATAGTAAAATAAAATATAATAAGGCTGTTACTTTTTTATCTAGTGTTTTATGTCCATCAATGCGCGTAGTATTTTTTTCAAAATAAATAAATATTGCTTATTATGTTGAATGACCTGGCTGAATGACATGACATTTGCCTGAAAAAACAGTATTTTATCGAAATTGTTTCGCATAACTAATACAACTGTCAGTTGAAACGTCATAGGGATCATCATTCGGCGTGCGGAGTATAGAGACTCATGATCCAGGAGGCCGAGCATATATCTGCCACCAACAATGAGTGCTTGAGATTTTTTTGGGTTGACTAACAATCCAAAAGATTTAGCCCAAGCATTAATGTTCTCAAGATCATTATTGATGGCAGCTACAGCCCTAGCTAGTTCATCGGCTTTGAAATGTCGATATAGCTGCAAGTCGTCTGCGTAGAGATGATAATTTGAGGTTACGACCTTAGTGACGGCGTTTATAAAGACAGAGAAGAGGAGAGGAGAAAGAACGCCACCCTAAGGAACGCCCGCCACTAAGTTTCACCAATCGGAGGAGGCCTCGTTCATTCGAACTGTTTGTGAGCGTCTCTCAAGATAGGATTTAAACCAGGCATTTGCAGAAGTAGAAACGTTAAAAGATGATAGAATTCCTAAGAGGATGTCAAAGTCAACCGAATTGAACGCACTGCTGAAGTACAACAAAACCAGAACTGTCAGTTGTTTGTTCTCCATGGCCAATCTTATATCGTCTGTTACTTTAACTAGAGCTGAAACAGTACTATGGCCGCGGCGGAAGCCAGATTGGAATGGACTTAGCAGGTTATTAGAGGAGAGGTTATAGGACAGTTGATCGTGAACAACACTCTCGAGTACTTTGGACAAGATGGGAAGGATCGAAATGGGTCTGAATTGAGAGTGCGTTGCAGGATTGGATACTTTGGGCAGAGGTATAACAGAAGCTTTCTTCCATGATGAAGGAAAGCAGTTAGAATATAAGGAGTAGTTTATCATGTGGGTAAGGATAGGAAGAATCTGATTCAGGTGGGGAAGAAGCATGTGGAGTTGAAGGCCATCGTCACCGACAGCCCTAGAAGATATGGTTTGTATATGTTTCTTAACATTTACCTCTGAGACCCGCTGAAATGAGAAAGAAGTATTTAAAGGTAGTGGAGGAGAAGAGAGGAAATTTAGAGTAGAGGACTTAACATCAGAACGAATAGTAGTGGGAGGCGCAGAGAAATGGCATTCAATGCATTGAGGTCCATATCGGTAAGGTTGTCATGACGACCTTACCAATACCCAAAGATTTAAGAAACTGCCTTTGTTGAGAAGTGTTAAGATTTTCAATTGAATTATGAATGTGGTCTCGTCTCGCATCCCTACAGATACGATTGCAGCGATTACGTAGCCTCTTGGACAGATCCCAGTTCTCCTCAGACGGACATTTAACATGTTTACGCTTGGCCTTATCTCGCTTCAACATAATATTTTTGATGGCTGGAGAAAGCCATGGCGCAGGATGGTATCTAACTCTTACCTTTTTAAGAGGGACAGGTACATCATAGATGGTCAACAACGTGCTTGTAAAATAGATACCTTCTCATCCAGGGTGTTGCAGTCATAAACAGATGACCAATCAATATCATCTATGTCACCCCCCAAATGCTCCAAATCGTTATCTTTAAAATTACAAAGAACTAGAAATTTACTCTTGCATTTCGGAGGACGCAGTTTATAGGAAAGGTATAGAAGGTCGTGGTATGAAAAAAAAGCAGACAGCTGTCCATGTGAAGCCACCCTATGAAGATTAGAAACTAGAATAAGGTCAAGTAGAGAAGGCTTAGTATTAGGAACCTTGTGTGCGGCATTTAGGGGAAGAATATGCATATCTACAGAAGAGACAAGAGAACAGAGTTGACGACTGCGTGAATCATTTTTGAGAAGACAAGTGTTGAAGTCCCCGAGAATAATTCTATGTTCATACAGTGACAGTGATTTTCAAGTTGCATTTCAAAAGCGGAGAAATAATTATTAATATTACTACAAGGGCTGTAATAAACGCCTAGTAGTGTTTTAGTGTGCTTAAAATCAATTTCAATAAAGAGATATTCTGTAAAAATTTGAGTATACACCTGGGGACTGGTCAACAACATTATAAGAGACATCTCCACGAAGATACACGGCAACCCCGCCACATGCATTACCCGTTCTGTCAACACGCACAAGCTTATACCCAGGAAGTGAATATTGGGTCGAAGGGAGTACAGGCTTAAGAAAAGATTCAGAGACAAGGATAGCGTGAACGTTCTTAGCATTGAAAGAAGCTAGAAGATCAGAATAGTGTGCAGGAATGCTCTGAGCATTTATATGCACAACATTGAAAAAATGAGGAAAGGGTAAAAAAATAGAGGACAGTTTGTCACCGAGCTGTACGGAGTCGTCATCGCTATGTGCATTATCAAAACTGTCACTAGACGCAACAGAAGAAGAACAAGATATAAAACTATCATCTGAACCTACAAACATAAATAAATAACTATAATATAAAATATATATAATTTAAAAATTACAATACTAAAATTTTAACTCAAAAAAATTTCTGTCCCCTCCAGTCCTCTATGCACTCGCTAGCATGCACAATGTTGATAAAAATACCGGTTTTCAAACATACATTATTGTTGTTTCCGAACGAGTGACACATTAATCAATACGTCAATTAAATTTCTGAATTAGGTACGTCAAAGTCAAATATACAAAAGTTGATTTATGTAAAACTGACCGACAATATAAAATCTATTTTTTTTTATGAACTTGACATTGGCGTCTTCGCCATTAATAATTTTATAAACATTTATTATATTTTACTAGAGATTGGCGAAATTGCGGTGATTCTACTGCAGAAGCCATTAACTAAAAGAAGAAGAATATAAAATCGAAATATTGGCGAAATTGCGGTGATTCTACTGCAGAAGCCATTACCTCTAAAAGAAGAAGAAAAGAAAACAGTAGTATTAACAGGAATTCGTGATTTTATCTACTTGCGTGGTTTCTTATGCAAAACTGTGCCTGTAGTGGATGTACTAGCAGATTTCGATTCGGCAACAGGAAATGTCCTTAAAAGATGTTGCAGTTCAGCCGCCGTCTCGATTTTATGTCGAGAGTTATCCGTGACCTGGACAATTATCTTTCCATCGGAGTTCCAGCACTGTCTTACACCATAATGCCTCCTAGCACATACAAAAAGGTCGTGACTGGGCTTAGTGAGGAACTTTGACAATGTTAGGCCAATGCCTTTAAGTTTGAATTTATTACGCCATACTTCACTACTAGTCGCACGATTTCAAACCTCACTAACAGTGGGCGAGGTTTACTGGTGTCACTCCCCAGACGAGGGCAGACAGCCATGTCTTTAGATGAGACACTCGTAATATTCATTTCATCCGAGAACACTTTAATGACTCTGCCCGTGAGGTCTCCTGTATCATCCTCAGAGAAGCCATGCAGAAGAAGAACTTTGGCTCTTGATGCCATCTCATGCCGGTCCAAGCCCTTCACCAGTAACTCCATCTGAGACTTTAGGGCACCCAAGGTTTTCCATATAAGGCCTTTGAATTCATTGAAGTCTCTAGATAAGCTAGCTACACTCATGGATGGTTGACTCACCCCCAGCATTCTTCAAATCTTCCTCATACTGTGCCATGCGCCTTGTGAAAGTTGTTGACAGCTCCTCCATGCAGTTAAATAAGTTTGTATTTAAGTCCATTTTGATTTTTATAAATTATAGTGCAATTATGTAATAATAAATAAGATTTTAATATGTGAGAGGGTGCAATAGAGGATAGAGAAGATTTTTAAATAATATATAGCATTAAATGTTAAGTTTATGTATTTTTAAATTAAAAAATATGCAAGAGCTTGTTTATTTGGTACTACCCGTGCGCTATAAGTTGAGACCTGCGCTCTCAGCCCACTGCCCCCTGCACTGCCCCTCGGTCGCCCGTCCGCAACGCCATTTTTTCAACACTAGTTTAGTCTCGTACTGGCTAATGTCACGTAACGTCGACGCGCTCTGAATTTCGTTTATTGTTATTTGTTTCTGTTAAGTTTTGTTGTTTAGTTATAGTTTCTGTTAAGTTTTGGTTGTTTTTGTTATAGTTTCTGCTGAGTTTTGTTTTTTATCCGTTGTTGCTAAAATGAAGGCTAAAACTCAGCATAGTGGAAAAAGAAACCTAGTGCTTAACGTGCTGAAGTTTTTTGGAAACGAAAAGCATAATAAACAGTTTTATTTACCCGTTGACCAGGTCGTAAAAAGAACCTGCATGGCAACGGGAGTTTCTAAAGCCACGCTGATGCGTATCAAAGGCGAAGCCAAGCGCTTAGAAAGCTCTTCACCAACACCCGGCCCATCTACGGCGGCTGGTGAAATTAAATTATCCACTCCGGGCAAAAAACGGAAACCGAGGCGTAACCGAATCCAATTGGACGATTTTGACATGTGCGCCTTGCGAAATATTGTTGACAGTTTTTACACGGCTCGTAAAGAAATCCCCACATTAAATAAAATATTAGCTGTGGCTAAACGAGACCTTAATTTCCAAGGACAAAAAAGTTAAAAGAGAAAGCGCCTGGTAGACAAATTGGGCTATAAATTAAAAAATGTAAGGACGCTAGACATTTCCTGGTTCAGAAGCCAGATATTCGAGCTTGGAGAGCAAGGTACCTTCGACGGCTAAAAGAGAATGTCGACTTAGGTGCCGCCAAAAAAACCTGTTTTTTATGTCGATGAGACGTGGATCCACTCTCACTACACAGTGAGCAAGTGCTGGCAAAACAGTACTGATGCCTCCGTGAAGAAAAACCATAATCCCGGTCAAAGATGGGTGATAGTTCAAGCAGGAGACAATGGATTTGTGAATGGGGCGGCATTAATATATAAATGCAAAAGCAAGACTAGAGACTACCACCATGAAATGGATACAAATAATTTTAAAAAGTGGGTGACTGAAATGTTTATCCCTAATTTGCCGCCAAATAGCATAGTCGTGCTAGATAACTCACCTTACCACTCAACACAATTGAATAAACTACCCACAAGTGTTGCTAATAAAGACACCATTAGGCAATGGTTAATAGACCACAACATAACATTTAATGAAAATATGAAAAAATTGGAATTATACCATTTACTTTACAGAAACAAGCCATGGTGGTATTATGGTTAAACGGTTGGTAAGCTTTTACTACTATTTGAAGCTGCGTAGTCCTTTAGTAGCATAACTAAAGGACTTGTTTAGGAATATAGGAAGAATAGAAGATAGGCCCTAAGTTGCAAATATAATTCTTGGTTATGTTATATAAATATGATTCAAATATGAACCTCAGTAATAGAAACATATCTGTCTCATTCTAACACGCAATGATTTACGAATGCAAAGCAAATACAATCTATGTCATCAATCTCAAATTTCTGTTGACATTACTCTGTGACGTCACCAAGCTCCGCCTTGAAGCACATCCGCCATTTTAAGATTGCACTTTCCATAGACTAATATGCACTTTCATAAGTACTTTAGCCGTCAGTTTCACGAAATTCGCTGTTAATTTTCAGTTTTTTATTGAAGTGTGTTAGTTTCGGTGCATATTGTCCCATTTAAAAGGTTAAGTAAACGGTAAACAACATGAAAAAGTGTCGTATCAGAGGATGCAATTCGAATTCTCGATAGAATGACGGGGGATTGTCATTTTTCAGGTTAGTCCCATTTTTCGATGTTATGGCATATTTTGCGCATGGATTACTTCTTGTAAATAAGTAATTAGGATTTTAGATTTGATTTCCTGATATTTACTTATTGTGATACTTATTACATTTTATCAATTTAATCAAAACAAGAAAACATTTGCATTGTTTAGGTACATTTAAAAGTAGTGTTGTTTCTCACCTGTTTATGTATTAACTATCGCTAAAACTGTATTCATGTATATATATATAAGGTGTCACAAAATTAGGTCTCTGAATTTGGTGAGACGACTTGGTATCGACAAAATATGTATTTGAAACAAAAAAATATATACCGGGTAAAATAAAATAAAAAAAAATAAAAAATAAACATTAAAAATATAAAAATTAAAAAAAAATCACCAGCGACCAGCATCACGTGACGCGACGAGCCCGTGACGCACGTGGTAGGCGTGCAGTCCTTCTCCTCGCAGTATTCTCCAAGTGGATGTGTGGGAAATACCTAATCGCGACCAGCGTCACGTGTGCTCGTCGCGTCACGTGACTTATTTATTTATAAAAAAAAAATTTTTTTATTTTACCCGATATTATTTTTTTTGTTCCAAATACATACATTGTCGATACCAAGTCATCTCACCAAATTCAGAGACCTAATTTTGTGACACCTTATATATTCTGAGAGGTAAACTTATTCCAAAATTTTCTGGACGCATTAATCATCTTCAATGTGTATCATCTCATCAGTAAAGTGAATATAACAAAAGTGATGTGTCAAGTTTTTTGTATTCAGTAATGAATGGTCTAGAATTATTCATTTTAGTTTGCTCTTTATTACAGATTTCCGATAAATGAAACACTTAAAAAGCTTTGGATGGATACCATAGGTAAAGAAAACATAAAACCAGGAGCAATCATAAGAATATGTTCCCAGCATTTTGAAACAGATTATATAAATAAAATATTAGATGTGGTACGCCTGAAAGATGATGTGGTGCCCACTCTTTTTCCAGTAAGTATCTATTTTGCCTCTGCAAATATGTAATATATATCTTTAAATATACATTGTAAATTATTATAGTGCTTATAATTTTTATATATTTTTCAGTTTACTTGTTCGTCAATGGAACCTAGAGTGGCATTGTCAACAAAAATAGATAATAAAGGTGTACACGAGGTGAGCTTCATATTTTTTTATTTAACTTACACACATAAGTCTGAAATGCACACATTGCAAGTCTTAAAATATGACAGAAATAGAATGCTTGTATAATTAATGGTTTGTTTTTGTTATAGCACTTCAAGTTATCTTCCAGCCGAAGAACAATGTGCAACTGATATTTTACCACCTTGTAATGTAAGTCTTTCTTCTTTCATCTTTCTTACGGGCAAATGCTCAAATACCACTCGATTTTAAGTTGCTCTCAACTCTCATTCGGTCACCGTCGCTTTAAGGCGAATAGTTGCGACAGAAATATATTTATATAGTTCACTATCGTTTGAACATTAGGCAGTTAGTTTTGTTTTGCTGGAATTATTAAATTACTTTAAGTTTGCTATGATACTAGTATATTTGTTAATAGTTCTTTTTATTTGTGCTTTTATTGCATTTAGAGACATGCATATTATATCTCTTCACCCGGGTAGATAAAAATGTAAATAAAATTAACACACAATTTTTTATACTTACCTTAAGATAAATTATTGCAAATTTTTAAAGCAATCGCCAATTTAAAAAATAGTTTTCATTCGTCATATTATACTTATAAATATCATGTTATATTACTTTCAGGTGTTGGCTGCTAAAACAAAAGAAAAAATGCGGCAGTTATCGAGGCAAGTGAAGATACAGCAAATAAAAATAAAGGTCCTCAATCAAAGCCGCAGGTTAAAGCAGAATGTTCTTACATTCCAAAATATAATTGAATATTTGAAGAAACAAAATTTAGTTGCTAATGAAGGTGCTATTGGAGATTATTAGAGAATGTGCTGGGTTTCCAGAATTTCTTTCTCGGCAAGTTTTGAAGCATAGGGGCGAAAGTGTCTGCGCATAGCAGGATGCCTAGCCACGAAATTGACAAGGTCTTTAAAATGTGATGAGTGTAATGGACTTTTACATGGTTCAAGGCAGCAATACACATTCAGTATAATTGAAAAAAAAACAGGTGGCTTAAATTAAATCGTCGTCCTCAGCTTAATTCAAATTATCAGGAATACAGCAAAAATTCAACAAAATTTAATCCATAAAGCTAAGCCCGAGAATGATTATATTTATATATTCAAATTTTTAATGGAGAAAAATCTTTGAAAATCACGATAAATTAATAATTATTAATAAAAGCTGTGATGTTAAGTTATTTGGATTCAAGATATAAGGTCTACGAAAAAAAAAAACATTCGAAACATGTGTCCGAAACATTTGCTAACCAAATTGATATTATTCCTTAATGAATAAATTATTAATTCCTAATGAGTAATCATTGTTTTATTTTGCTATTGTTTATTTCTTATCTTGAAACCCAGACCCATTCATGACTAGTGATTAAAATATCCGTTATCGCTGCAAAAAGTACCCTATACACCAATCAAAATCTATTCAGTACTTTTATCTTGAAGAAGCATTTTGGTTAGAGAGTGGAAAAAGCTTCCTGATGACATCATATCGGCAAAAACTGTTAACCTATTCAAGAAAAAACTGGATATCTATTTACAAATGCTTTCAACCCTTGCTTGGCTTGGGTTGTGCTCATTTCTTAAGCTTTAATCGCAATTAAAAATTTGCGGGATACAAGCTTTTGGAATCAGCACAACCCAAGCGTTAGCAAGGGTTGCAAGCATTATATCATTACTTTCGTTTTAGTACAACCGATGTTTTTTAATAATTACTTTATTAAGTAATAGAAAAGACAACATTACGTAGAAACACAGGATACAGCCAACTGTTAGTTGTAGTAACTGCCTGCCTGATTAAATATATAAACATTAATAACAGTAACAAACACTCACAAACTTTCACCTTTATAATTGAAAATTAAACGAACTCACCTGTGAAGTTCGATTCCAATTATACGAGGACAAGCCAAAGACGATTACAATTGTTTACAAGCAGCAGTACACGTATCATGCTGCCTCAGTCACGCTTTCAAAGCTTATATAGGCTAAAAACAAGCATTGATCTTCTGTCTCACTCGCACCGCTGCCTGAGCGGCGACCGTCCCGGCTCACGTCATTATTTTACTGTGCCTAATTTTGTAATAAGTAAAAAAAAATAATGGGATCTTTTAAGAATGGGTCGGGTGGGATCTTGTAATCGTCTTTGGCTTGTCCTCGTATAATTGGAATCGAACTTCACAGGTGAGTTCGTTTAATTTTCAATTATACTTCGGAACAAGCCAAAGACGATTACAATTGTTTACAAGCAGATGTTTAGAGCAGAAAAAAGTAAAAACTTAAACTAATTTCAAAATCAATATGTTTTGTCAACTAAATTACAGTTATTCTGTTCTTAACACATAGTTAATACAATTAGCGTATTTAGTTGTACCATAACGCTATGATAACAATGAAGAATGAATTAGATAATATGAATTCAACATTAAATAATGTATTTGCAAAAACAATATTATTGTGGTTACATATATCCCTTTTATAATATTTTAGGAATATATTTGAGGAATCGCTCCAACCTGCAGCTTTCCGTATAACTTCCAGACTAACTCCAGACCGAAGAGCGGTGGACGTGGAAGCGTGCCGGGTGCTATGTGCCCCAAACACTCCCACGTCGATTCCGCTCATATGAAGTACTTTCTTTGCGCGAGTGTCTGAGGACCGACGACGTTTTATATGGTTTTTTAGCTGATATGAAAAGATAATTATCTGAATTTGCGTTTCTAATGATTTTTGTTTTGTCAATATATGACTGTATTGCATGCGCTGGACAAATTTTCTCATTTTCCCGAATAAAAGGTAGTCTGATTAGCGGTTGGAAAACGACGTCTTAATCAAGTCAGGAACACCAATTTCCATTACGTCATTTGAAATCAAAATATTGGTTATTTTAATTAAGCTTAAAGTTTGCATCCTTTGAGCAGAAGCTATGGCAAGTAATGTGATTGATTTTAATGCTAGATCATGTAGTGATATTTTATCATATGGATAATAATTCGAAAGGTAGCTTATAACAATACTAAGGTCCCATGTAATGTCATATTTGGGACATGATGGTAATAATCTGTTAATACAATCATCTGTGGTTATTTTTTTTTACCAAGGACAATTGATAGCGCTGGTTGATGAGTGTTTAAAGTTTTATAACCACAGCCACTTTTAAACTTTTCTGTTAAAAATAAAATAACTTCAGTTGTTGTAGCCTTGCTAAAATTAATTTCATTTTTCTGACAAAAAATTTCCACCAAGCTTTCAATGACGAATTATACTGATTCAAAGTGTTAGTGGCAAAAGAAGCCATAACTATCACGAGTATCTAATGTAGCTTGAGGAACTCCGCGGTCAATCAAGGACTGCCTGATAACCTCGCAGCCACCAGGGTAAGGTCTGCATGTAATAAATGGTTCTCCTTGAAAGGAGATTTAAATAAATTAATATTAGGTTGAAAAAATATTTGTTTAGATATTGCAAGTCTTGACCACAGTGGGTACCAAGGCTGTGATGGCCAATAAGGAATTACGACAATACCGACTGCATTATCAGTTACAATTTTCTAAGAACTTTAGAAATCAAACAAAATGGTGGAAACGCGTAAAAGTTTAAATGTGACCAACTAAAAGTAAACGCATCAACAAGTTCAGAATGTGGATCTAACTTCCAAGATGAATATCTTTTACATTTAAAATTTTGAGCACTTGCGAAAAGGTCAATTTCTGGAACTCCCAAACATTTGGTAATGTCTCTAAATGCGAAATCCGCAAGTTCCCATTCTGCGTCTAAATTTAATTGACGAGATTCATGATCAGCCTTGATATTTTCGGAGGGCTTAATATAGGAAGCTAAAATAAATATATTTCGTAATTCACACCATTGCCATATATTTAGTTTAGTTAGATATAAAATTTGTAACCACATTTTTACATTTACTTTCGTAATTTAAAATAAAAATTCCACACTTTATATTTAAGCATTTGTGCTAGATTCCACCCATTTTGTTTATGTAACATATGGCAGTGGTATTATCAACTCTTAGTAGGATGTTACAATTCTTTAAATCGCTTGCAAAAACTTTTAAGCCGTAAAATGCAGCTTTAAGTTTGATCGTCGCATAAAGCACCCCAGCCAGTAAGCGAAGCGTCCGTAAAAATTTCTAAACTATACGTATCATTACGAATCGGACAAAAAGATCTGTCGATATGGTTTATCCACCATTTAAAATCCAAATTAAGACTAGAAGGTATTGTCATACGTCTATTGTAGTTATCTGAATAATTTAAGGCTAAATTTTTTTCCTTTCATATAATTTTGTATAAAGCCATCCGTAAGAAACAGCTGGGCAGGCTGATGTTAGTACTCCAATATATTGAGCAAACGTTATTTTTGTACATTTATTAGATTTCATCAATTTATTGCTCGTAGAATTGATACGAAGTTTTTTGTCATCTGGCAGGTATAATGTCATATTCGTTGTATTAAAAATAAAACCTAAAAATTTGCATTCAGTACTTGGGATTAACTGACTTTTCTTAGTATTTATTATGAAACCCAAAGATGTTAAAAAATTTACTGATTTTTTTTTTTTTTCCGTGCGGAAATCCCTTCGGATACCCCCCTGCCGGCCAGCGGGGGCGGTTATGTCGGGCTTTAAAAAATCGTCTAAGTATATAACTGATAACAGGCCGGATAAACGTAGTCTTTCTACGACTGCTTTTAGCAACTTCGTGAAAACGTACGGGGCCGTACAGAGACCAACTGGTAATACGTTAAATTCGTTCATTTTCGTATTCCATAGGAACCTGAGCATTTTTCTATTGCTTTCGTCAATTGCAATTAAGAAGTATGCGTTTTTTAAGTCTAGTGTAGTCATGAAATGGTTTGCATCGATTATTTTAATAACAGTTCGAAAATCCTCCAATTTGAAATGTTCGACATCAATAAAATAATTTAGATTTTTTAAGTTTAAAATAAATCGATGTTTACCATTCGGTTTTGGAACTGTAAAAACTGGTGATATGAATTGGCCCGCACATGATGAGCACTGTGATATAACGCCATGATTTAGCATATCCAAAACACAGTTATCAATTATTTGAATATCTGCTTTAGATTTACCCGAATTATCTGGAAACGATGTTTGAAATGGTATTAAACGGAATTTTATATCCTTTGATCCAAGACAACAGCGTAGCATCATTTGTGATTTTATCCCATTCACCATAAAAATATCTTAAACGACCAGCAAAGGTATATTAGATATATTAGGATCTACCTGCGAAACGACTTCGGGCGCTAGCGTCGCTGAGGTCGATGGCGATTGTAGTTCCTGGATGCGACAGTCTCGCGACGGTGACCTCGTTCGCGCGGAAAATGAGCAGGCGCTGGCGCTGTTGCTCGCCGTGCAGCCGTGGTGTACGGTGCCGGGCGCATCTCGTTGGCTGCAGCTCTCGATGCTCCCCTCGAGTTTGAAGCACCTCGTTGTGATGGCCCTACCAAGGGCGGCCTGAATTGCGGGCGTGGTGTTGGTGTAGCTCGCATTTCTGAGCCAGATTTAGAAATAGCTTTAGCGCTTTTTAAATGTTCTGCCAAATCCGTTCCAAACAATAACTCATCAATCTTAGTATCTTTCACAGCATCACGAGTATCTTTATTGAGAGAGTTAAAAATAGCAAATCTTCGAGACTGAGATTCTCGGTAGTGATAGTCACATAATAGTCTACCCGCATCACTTAAGGGTTTTATTATATCCTGATTCAAATTTGAACTCAAAGCAACATCAAGAACCTTGCCGAGTGCAGTTAAACAACCAGAAAGTTGGTTTTGTTTGTTTTCACTAAAACTTCCTTTTTGAGATTAATTTCGCTTAGCGCTGCCTTAATTACAGGATTTAATTTTGGCGCCATTTAGTTGCTGCAGTTTGCAGGAATCAAATACTGTTTAAGCATTTCGGCTTTTTATATCATGACCAAGGTTATTATTTAGGGTAGATGGATCTTCTCCAAGAATTTGCAAAAGACTAGGATCAATATCATCTATTTCAGTCTTGTCAGTTTCGTTCATTGGTTTTGAGCTGATGTCTTCAGTTAGTTCAGGGCTGTCGCCTTCAATATTCTGAATATTGTCATCAAAGATTTTATTCGAGAGAGAATGAGTATTTGTAAAATAAAACCATTGTTTTGCTTACCAAATCTCGACTCGATAAACGAGGAGAAAATGATGCTCATATCATAGATGCGTCATTGCTATCCATAAAGGATGCCACATAGTCTCTACACTATAAAAGTGGAGATTGGACTCAGAACTAATAGTATAGATTGCCATGGCCAAATTTATATAGGTATCTCACTCACGATATACGCGAGGGATAGTAGGTACAGATATCTACTAGATATACTTGCTTGACTATAATTTTATACCATAAATAAAAACGTTACATTTTTATGTCCAGCAATGGACTGTAATAGGCTGATGATGATGATTATTATCTAAATATCATTAATAGTAACATAACAACCCTATCGAGCAAACTCAATATTGTCTCTTGTAGAAAAAAAAATGCAAAATGAGGGTAGTATGAAAAATAGACGCAATGTAAAACAGACATCGAAGTTACATATTCGAAACAATATGAAACCTATATTATAAATAACAAATCAGGTGGTACGTACGTGGTGTTTCCAAATGGGATTCTAATTCATTATCCGATGAGTATGGTTCATTCTCCGAGGAAGATGAAGTTTTCCTACGTTTCCTTTTCAGCTTACTTTCTAATTTTCTACTCTTCTTCAAGATGTGATCCTTTGTATGTTTACGTTTTCTCATTTTTTCACTTAATTATTTGTAAATTTGTGAAGAGCGTGCGACTTTGGCAAACACAAAAACATGTAATGACGTGAGCCGGGACGGTCGCCGCTAAGGCAGCGGTGCGAGTGAGACAGAAGATCAATGCTTGTTTTTAGCCTATATAAGCTCTGGAAGTGTGACTGAGGCAGCATGATACGTGTACTGCTGCTTGTAAACAATTGTAATCGTCTTTGGCTTGTTCCGAAGTATAATATTAGTAGGATAACAAACGATGTTCAGAAAATTGTGACCTTAGTCGGCACACATTTATTTTTGTTGAAGTTTTCTAAAATTCTAGTAAATTCTCAATTGCCTTTATAGAGATCTTCTCAAAAAAAAAAATTCGATGTGAGTGATTTGCTTGAAGTCGGCTATGTCGTATCAATTATATAAAATACTAGCTTTCTTCCGTGGCTCTAATGCAATGAGATGAAATGTAGTTTGTACCTCTGCGTGCCCTAAACTGATCGGCGTGTGAAGGATTAATGTGTTGTTTGAGTACTTATGTCCAATATTAGCCGTAGAGAGAAAACCGCGCCTTGTCGTGGAGTTGCGGATACCAGCTCGCGAAACCATACCATACCATAGCCGTAGAGAGATGAATGATAAACAAAATGTAGATATGTTATACGAATTATGTTTGAAACAAAACATTAATAACAGAAAAAAAAAGTATAACCTTTGTAACAATTTATTTTCGAAATAAATTTAAAAGAAGGAGAAATGGTAGCGACATCTATGCATGGAATTCTCCCGGAGTGTAGCAGCGTTCGATCGGAATCCCATAGTGGTGTTGTGGTTCACAGTAATACCACGAGATGGCGTTGCTGTACAGGATGCAATAAAATTCCATTTCATTTAATGTGTCCCTGTATTCAGTCCTGTGGGAAGAATAATTATGATTTGTAGTTAAACGTTAAGTTCCAGGCTTTTCCCTAATTTATTAGCTCAGTCCCTCTATGGTTTTCATCTTCATAAGCTATGGTTTGTTTAGTAAAATACGTATAAATTAAGTAGATACTTACTACGCAAGTCCCAGGCACTGTCCCGAGTTCCCAACTCAGCAACGCGATGGACCCGGCACCCGCACGGAGAATCCATGGATTGCTAAGATTACGGTCTCTGCCTTGTGTTCACAGCGACAAGTTGACATTTGATTGTACCGCATTATCGGAGTGACTTTGTGTTTGCTGCGAGACTCCTCGTGAAAAAAACGCTGGAATTTGTTTTTTTCGAGAAAGTTCTTAGCTAGAAGGTATATAAGGCCAGGTCAGCTGGCGGGCCGTCACTTGAGAATTCTTCGTTGAGAACCTATAACGGTTATTTTGTGTATAAACTATTTTGTCAATTTCTATAAGTTCATAACCTATATTAATTAGATTCAGTGATATTCCCACATCGTTGGTAAGTTTCTGCACTATATTTGCTTCTAAGTTTCTTCTGCATTAGAGTCAATACTTTATACTCATTTTGGTCTCAGGGTCCCAGATTCGGGTCTTGGAATCAACTTGTGAACGTGATTGAGCGGAAATGCAATCCCGAGTGTCAGTATCGCTATACCGAGGGCTCTTCTCGTCTACATCTCGGTAGACAATGGAGGACTCGCGGGGCGATGCTTGGCCCCGTGCTGGCAGAAAACCAAGGCTCTGGTTACGTATTTAATTTTATCTGTAATATTTTGTGTGTACCCTAAATGTCACTAAACTTGAACTTACTTGGGCGTAGAGGAGTTCCCCAACCACCTTGGGTTGGCTAGGAAGACCGGCAAGACCTTTATGTAATTTCAAGTCAACGTATAATCTTATTATGTATTCATGAACTTTTTGTATCTTGTGTATTGTGTTTCTGAAGTAAATATATGTATGTATAACTGTGTGTAAGAGAGTTTTCTTTGAAGTGACACCCGAAAGTTCCTCGCACACCCACAGCACTATTTTATTCTCTGACCTCTGATGAAAAGGCGCCCTGGGATATATGAGCTCATGCACCCTACTACTGAGGTAGCTGGTGAGTGGGGTGCTTGGTTGGGGACCTCCACGCGGTGCACCCTGGGCAACGGAGACGGCAGCGCCTCTCTCCTAGGGTGGGAGAGACGCTGCCGCCTACGGCCAACTCCGACCGAGGCGAGGACGGCCCTGTTAAGGGCTGTTTGGAAGCTTTCCACGTGTCCCTCTGATTAGCAGAGGGCACAGTGGAGAGCAAGTAAGGGGGCCATCTCGAAACCGGAGATGGCCCAGGGTCAGTCGGGGTGCGAGGGATATGCTCTATGGGTAACCTTACACCCCGACGTCTTACGACCCGAGACGGCGTGCGGTTTTAGTCGGTGCAAGCCCGACATAACCGCCCCCGCTGGAGACTCCCCGCTCTCCAGCGGGGGCGGTATCCGAAGGGATTTCCGCACGAAAAAAAAAAAAAAAAAAAAAAGGTAGCTGGTGAGTAGATCGTCTGACAAGGTTCGGCGGTTACAGATTTGTAGACCGTCTGACAGGTTCAGCGGTTATAAGTTTGTAGACCGTCCGACACGTTCAGCGGTTACAAATTGGCGCCCAACGTGGGGCTAACCAGAGACTCACTACTCTGGTCTCTGTCGGTGTGCTGTGTGTGTGTGAGTCTGGAGGGTGTCGCTTTGAGGAAGGCTACTCCGTCTATCACAAAGCCAGGACGTTCTGTTAGGTGTTGTCAGCAGTTTGACAAATAATACATATCCTTTCCTGTATTTTTCAGCCCAACTACCATCATCTCTGTGGCAAGAAAAATACAACCCCAAAATTACAAAATTCTAAAAGAAATTTAAAACTGCAATTTTTTCGGTGAGTCTGGCAAACCTTTTTGGCAAAACTATCATTTCTCTATTCTCATCTATTTTTGTTTTGTGTAGTGGCTTCTGTTTGTCCCTCAGTGTTTAGTAGCGTGAAGTTGTGCATACATATATATATTCTGTGGGTTGTGTCCACCTAGTAATTTTTTGTGTATTTAACTTTTAGAGTTTCAAGTACCTTCCACTTTGTCATTATGTAATTGTGTTTAAAGTACCATAAATACATTTTATCTACACCCATGCTTTAAATCCTCTATAAAAGATTCTGAAACAGTTAGCTTATTGCCAACATTAATGCATCCAATGTCCTAATAACCATAATATCATCCGAACGGGTGTTATAATGTTGTATGAAATTTCATAATAACACTCCTTTCGCTTTTTCAATCTCTTCCGCGCAAAGGGTTACTCATCATACAGTCAAATTCTTAGCGCTCGATGGGTGGAATCTGTATGAGTTTCAAAAAAAGAACTGTCATTCACGCGCGTTGCATTGCACTAACACAGCGGCGCGCGGCGCGCCGTAAAAAAAAATTAAAGCTTATTCGTTCGAATTCGAATTCCCGCTATTTTTCTTCGCTATTATTTTTGCAAATTGTTTTGTTTACTTACGAAAATGAGCGATTCAAGTTTTGATAACACACCTCCAGACATTTCGAATGCAGCAAAGGACGTTTCTAACAAATGACTACCGGAAAAATCTAGGAAACAGTATGAAAAGGCGTACCAAGATTTCATGAATTGGAAAATATCAAAGGGCAGTATATTTTATAGAGGACACATCATGGGTGTAGATAAAGTCTTGTATGCAACTGTATAATTAGGTATTAAAACACTCATGTGATACTATTATCACACTCAGCTTCGCTTCGTGTGATAAACCCACATTCATGTTTTAATACCCCTCATTATACCACAGTTGCATAAATAACTATTGTAAGTAACATTGGTGGAGTGGGTTACATATGTATTATTTTGTACTATATACCTACTTTACTTACAATCTATATAAAGAAACTTTTATAATTTAAACTGTGAAATTGTTAGTCTGCATATCAATTAGGTGCTGATCCAACAGACAGAGAACATTAGTCTGTGTTGTTCTCTGTTATCTACTGAGACTCAGGTTACAAATCTATCTTTGAAACCAAATTTTTTTTCAGAAGCTACCTCACGATTTTTTTTTAATTGTTGGAATAAGTGTCTTAATTGGACATAAATCTGTTTATCTTTCATTTGGAATAATCTAGTAGTGCCTATTAAATATTGTATATTAAATTTTGACAATTACTTCTTAAATTTTGTAATAGAGAAGTATATTTAGTGTATTCTTTGTTGGACATAAAACCTTTTATCGATTTTATCTTCTATATAATGTGAATTTTGATCTGAATAACTACTGTATCTAAGTTGGTAACATAATTTCAGCTTGAAATTTTTTTTTTTGTTTTGTTTAACTACTGTACAAAATTTCATGTGAAGTACTCCATGAGAGTTATTACTTAGTTATAACTGTTTTTTTTTTTAAAAAAACACTTGAGCTTATTCTCTGATTTGTGTAAATTATTAACCTATTTTGTTTTATGTTTGGATTAGTATTTTTATCTTTACTTGGTGACTTAAAATTTCAGGTGAAGTACTCCATGAGAGTTATTAGTTAGTTATAACTGTTTTTAAAAAATTCTCAGATTGGTTTTCTTATAGCCAGGTAGCTCTTACCCAGGAGGCTCGGGTTCGATTCCCGGTGTCGGAACCAAGCCGGTGAGTAGACCGTCTGACATGGTTCGGCGGTTACAGATTTGTAGACCGTCTGACAGGTTCAGCGGTTATAAGTTTGTAGACCGTCCGACACGTTCAGCGGTTACACCTTTACATACAAATGTGCCAGTATAGCTTTTTTATCGATAAGGGAACCATCATCCATACAGTAACAGCACTATTTGCAGTAGGCGGGGCGACGCCATTTTAGGGAAGCATTTCGCTTCAGGTCACGTGACCTTATTTCGTAACATAAACATAACATAACATAAACGCACGCCCATGTCCCCGAAGGGGTAGGCAGAGGTGCTAGCACCCACATTTCACCAGTTTATGTTTAGGTCCCAATGTAATAGGTGGCGAGCCTATTGCCATCAACCGGGCACTTATAAACCTGCGATAAATACACACATAACTTCGAAAAGCACCGAAAAGTCATTGGTGTGTGCCATGGTAAAACCTGGGATCGAACCCGAGACCTCGTCTCAGCAGTCCATTACCCATACCACTAGGCTACCGCGGTACTTTACCCATACCACTAGGCTACCGCGGTACTCCACTAGGCTACCGCGGTACTACTTATTTCGTATCTTCTATTATATATCTATGGTTAGTAGAAGCACAGATTTCCATACATTCACTGACAGGTTAGTGAATGTATGGATAGTGATCATTGTTTTTTGGCATTTGGGTGAGTGTACGCTATTTGAATTCCAATGGTCCATAGCCAAATTTTATTTTAAACTTATTATATTATTGTTTCGGTATGCTTAAACAATAAACAATATGGTCTTTTATTTGGCCCACTTAGTCTATTCATAACAATTCTTTAACTTAAGGCATTCATAGTTTGATGCGTTTAAGAAATAAAGCTTACTTTGAGAACCTGAAATTAAGGAATAAAAGTAAGGTCCTGTATTATGAAAAGTCAGTATATTTTAAATATAAAATAAATAATGAAATGAAAGTTAGTAAAGTACTGCGGAAAAACTTAACATCAGTTTTAGAACCTCCTAATAAAGATTTATCCGCTTGCAACATATTACCCGATAAGCAATCGGGTTTTAGGAAGCATTACTACGGCCCTTTTCGATGTTACTGACGAAATTCTTTCTGCACAAGATACTGGCATGTGTATTAATCTTATTATTATTGCTCGATTTTTCGCGCGCCTTTGATTGCAATAATGTACCATTGCTCCTCTCTAAGATGTCATTTTTACGGATTTGACATAGGGTAAGTGCACCAGTGAATGAACACCCACCGGTGAATGAACAAAAGAGAGTTTTTTCATAAAATTAAGAAAAATAAATATTTCTACCAGACATTGTATTTTTTAGGGATTTTCTTTAGAAAAGCCCTATTGCTAAGGAGTTGTCGTCGACGTCGTCGTCGTTGCCAATTTTCTGTCACGGTTTTGGGTATGAAGGAGATGAGCTATCGAGTTGCTGTTTTCGGTAATAGATTCGTGCTGGGGTGAATTATTGCAAGATAAAAAAAAATCGCAAAAAATCGCAGAAAAAAAAAACGCAAGATCGAAAATCCCTTGTATTCGGCTGAGCTCGTCTCAGGAATTCAACTTGTTTTAGGATTGACCACATTATCTAACGTGTACTGGTCACGCTAACATTGCTTTGTTATCATAGTTTCAAAATGGGCACTGTTTAAAGTGCACGTGTTGTGCTGTGTTACGTTTTTATATGAGCCAGAAGTTAGAACTCAGGTAAGACAGATCATTTTGATATTCATGTTGTACATGTTACATGCGAGTCTGAGAAATTGAATGTTCCAATTATGATGTATCGATAGTTATTTTACTGGATAGAAAGCAATTTGTTTGTAATGTTATGAGTTTTAACAATATAAAAGCATGTTCGAGGACTGGATCATGAAAGTGCAATTAATTTAGTGAATGAACGGGGGTTCATTCATAAGGAATAGGCTGTTTTGTTACTTCTAGCTAATTTTGATTCTTAATGTTATGGGAATTAGTTAATTTTTTGTAGGAAGGCTTATTAAAGGATTGTCAATCTTTTGGCCAGTATTCGAACAACTATGTTCATTTACTAGTTTCTAAAAACCAATGAATGAACTACAGAAATAATCATGTGTTCATATACTGGTTATTTGAAACCAATGAATGAACTGTGTTATGTTTTATGTTAATTTCAAGCAATTATCAGATTATTATATTCATTTTAGTACCTTTTTTTCTTTTTTTATCGTGCAGAAATCCCTTCGGATACCCCCCCCCCCCCCCCGCCGGCCAGCGGGAGCGGTTTTGTCGGGCATGAACCGACTAAAACCGCACGCCGTCTCGGGTCTACTGACTTCGGGGTGTAAGGTTGCCCATAGAGCATATCCGGTTTCGAGATGGCCCCCTCGGGTTTGGAAACTACGGTGTCCCCGTCGTGCCCCGGTTTGGGGGAGGGGCGCTAGTCGCCCCACCGTCCTGGCCTGCTTCTGCTGGGGTGACAGGCGGCCTCACCTGCCACCCCCAGGCCTGCGCTCATGGAGGACGGAGGTCGTTGAGCGACCTCAGACGCCTGAGTCGCCTGCGAGAATAGCTAGAAAAATCATTTATTTTCTCAATTTTCATTATAGTTTTCTCTCTTTTTAGTTCATCATGGAATCTAATCCCAAAAAATACGAAAGATTTCGTTACTCTCAAACGCAGTTAGAAGAAGCTCTCACTCGCTTAAATAATAAAGATTTGACGATGAATAAAGCTAGCAAATTATACGGCATACCTAAATCTAGTTTGAACAATAAATTAAATAATAAAGTACCATGGCAACGCAAAATGGATCCATCAACGGAATTAACTTTAGACGAGGAGAAAGCGCTTGCCGACAGGATTTTGGCGAAAGCTAAACTTGGGTTCCCAATGCACCCTGAAGAGGTTTTTGATACGGTAGAAACATTCTTAAAACAAAATCAAAGAGATAATGAATTAAAAAATGACTGACCGGGGAAAAAAATGGCTAGAATTGTTTTTGCGGAGGCATCCCGAACTAACTAAAAGAAATGCTGAAATAAAATCGACAGCAAGGGCAGCGGTTACAGAAGAAGCCATCAGAAATTGGTTTGCTGAATTAGATACGTTTCTAGAGGAAGAAAATGCATTAGACATTAAAAATGGCCCAATTCGTATTTTCAATTCTGATGAAACTGGTGTTATGACTTGTTTAAGAATAGGGTTAATCTTGGGTCCAAAAAATTACAGAAATATATTTGAAATCGCCAGCGGGAAAGAAAAAGAATCAATCACAGTCTTATGTACATTTTCGGCTGATGGAACTGATGTTCCTCCCTTTGTTTTGTACCCTTTTTTTTTTTTTTTTTTTTTTTTAACGTGCGGAAATCCCTTCGGATACCCCCCCCCGCCGGCCAGCGGGGGTGGTTATGTCGTGTCGCGACTAAAACCGCACGGTGTCCTCCCCAAGTGTCCGTTGCCGGGCACCCCGGGTAAGCCCTCGAAAGGATAACCCCAGGGTTGCCGGCGGACTTTGGCCGCCACCGCGGCCTCGCCTGGTGGGGTCGGGTTTTATCCCGCTTCGGTGAGTTGGCAGGCGTGTGTAGGGCACACACGACACGCCTCCGCCACGGCCTGCTTCTGTAAGGACGGCGAGTCGGCCAACTGCCGTCCTCAGGCCCCGATCATGGAGGTCGGTAGTCCCGGGCGTAGATGAGTCTGCGGCGTCCTCGCCGCAGACTGCGAAACTCGGGGGGCAGGGTTCTCTCCCGCTCCCTCTCCGTCGTCTCTTTCGCGCGCATTACCTGCTCGCAGAAAGAGGCGGCGGCGTGCCACTTGCTCCCGTCGGAGACCACGGCCCTCACCATGGTCTCCAACGAGAGAACGTCCACGCCCAGGACCGCAACGAGATCCCGGCGTTGACTCGCCCACGCAGGGCACTCCACCAACGTGTGGAGCGCCGTGTCTTCGCCAGGATCCTCGCAGTGCTGGCACTGCGGCGTTGTCTCCCGGTGGATGCGCCACAGATACTTACCGAAGCACCCGTGTCCGGTAACCATCTGGCACATCCGGTAGGAGAGGTCCCCATGTTCCCTCTCCAACCACTCCTTCATGATCGGTCTCACCGCCGCAATGGTGGATTCCCCCCACCTTGGGTGCTCAAGTCGATGTTTCCATGAGTTCCTGGCGGAGCAGGGACCGCTGAGCACTGATTTCTCGGGGCTCCGGCCTATGGCCCCGCTCCAGCGCCTTCTTGCGCCACTGGTACAGCAGCGCAAGGGCTCTCGCTTCCAGGTCCCATGGAGGGGTCCAGGCTAGACAGTAGTAGTAGTAGACATGCCGCCTCGACGGAGATCGTGCGATACCCCCTGATGACTCTGACGGCCATCGCTTTTAACGGGCTGTTTAATACAGCCACGATGCGGGCCGCCAGAGTTGCTTAGTTTGTTTTGTACCCTTATAAAAGAATGGAGGAGTAGTTCAGAACTTTCCAGATGATTGGTATATTGGCCGTTCTGATAATGGGTGGGTGGTGTCAGCAGTGTTTTTCACGTACATTAAGTTGTTCTAGGAATAGTTGATGCAAAATAATTTCAAGTTGTAGTGAAGTTGTGGTGAAGTAGCTTCCCTTATGTCGTTATAATAACTATTTGATTTATAGTATTTGTTTAAGTTTGTTAATTATATTTATAAGCTTTTACGTCACTGTTCCAATACTGAAATGATAAAAGTATCATATTTCTGATAAATAACGCATGGTTGATTAGAGTTTACTCAAGGTTTATATTTATATTCAACTTTTGACTAACTTATATTATCAACACAATGTTGTGGAGTAGCAGGTGTCTGGCTCATTCAATCTGAAATATATTTAGAGGTCCATCACATGAACCATGCTCATTTAAGTAATGTAAGATATCTATACTTTGTTTGCTGTGCAAGATACCTATACTTATCACTAAATAGGACTAGGTCATCATAAGTACAGGATTAGTCGTTAATTTGCATTTGTTGCCAGCCAATAGTTCATGTATTGTTTTGGTGCTCTGATTTCAGTAGCTTGTAGCTATTTAAGTCTCAAATATTTTCGATCAACAGTTATTCTTTGACAAGTAGTCAACATATTACAACTTTATTACGCCAAGAAGCTTTATAGGATGAATACAATGATGGTATTTAAGTCTCATAGTTTCTAAACGCTATATATGAACGATATCTGTATGTAGTTCAATCAATAGTCGGTAACGCTTTTCGCCTGAATATGGCGTAGCCTATCATTTTCTCTTTATATTTCTAGAAATCTCACAATTCCTCATAGCATACCCAAAGTAAACAAAAAGTAAAAACATTACAAAAAATGGCAACAGAACCGTCAGTCATCTGTCAATTGTCAAACTTATCTTTTTTTTTGTTGGTTGCGGTCTTTGCATAACTAGTATTCAGTTAAGAACAATAAACTATGATGAAGTGTCAATTGGTGTCAATGTCAAATAAAAGTCAGAACAGGATCTGATAGCCGGCGACAATATATATAATAATCTATGGCCGGCGAAATTCATAATGTGGATTGTGAGTTAGTTTCAGATAATTTGCACTAGAAAATTTATGTTAAAGATATTATGCCTATTCAAGATAACATTCAAGCAATTCTCGTATCATTACATAAAAATTAATATCGTAAACATAACCAAAAAGGCGAACTCAATGTTGTACATGATTAGAAAAGTATTTTATGAAAATGGCGGGAAAATTCAAGCGGAGTAATTTATTAGCTTTTTTATTTATTCTAAAGATTTAGATCGGAAAAAGAGAACATCTAGAACGGGACTTGAACCCGCGACCAGACCCTTACAGGGATATCCGTAACTCTATACATATAATATATCGGAGAATTTCGAATACCTGGGACGTGTCTAGATAGCTCAGCTGGTCAGAGCACTATATGTTCTCTTTTTCCGATCTAAATGTTTAGAAAAACTAAGCCTACAAAATGCTTAAAAATTTAAATGAATTTTTGAATTTTTTAAAAATGAATTCTATGTAAAAAGGATTATGTAAATTAGTAATAATTAATTAAGTTAATAGTAGTTTGTATCCCCTGAGAGGATCTTGGGGGGGGGGAGCCAACAAATTGGATCAATTTATAGACATTCTTGAGTCTTCTATGGGTACAATCTAAGCCTTCTCAGGGTGCTGATGGCAAGGATGCAAACACATACAGTTAAGAATAATATTGTCATTATTTTTATAAGAATTCTGAAGTAGGCTATTTCTTAGTACATGTTCCAAAACAGACGACAGCTGAAAATAGTAGGACTATTCTTCAGGTAGACAGGTTTAAAAAAATAATAATATAAACAGGGTTGTGAGTAGTATCAGGCCTCCTTCACTCCATATACTTGCGCGCTATAATTACCTACCGCCCGGCCGAGCGGCCTCGGGCCGTTTGCGGACCAAATTTCAGTGCGGTTTTCGCTAGCGAAGCGCACGCATGCTGTCTAATTTTAATCGCTCCGTTGGTACGCGTACCTACGATGCCGCTTGGTGCCTTATGTGCTGTAGATGGGTGCAAATCAAGTAAAAGAAGGGATAAACACCTAACATTTTTCCATTTACCTGTCAATGAAGAAAGGTAAGTGATAAACTATTATTGTTTTTTGTCGTTTCAAAATTATTTTTAATAGGTCTAGTCTAGATGATACATGATTAGCTTGCCTTTCAGACACAGATTCACATATTTTTGTTATATAGAAACGTCATGCTTACCTTAAACACAATTTTAACAACGTTTAAAATTATTAATAAATTGATAAATGTTAATAATCATTAAATGTATTTATTAGTATTATTTATTCATAATATAAAATTTTAGGATTGCCTAGTTTGGGATCTATTATAAATTCGTCATGTTTGTGTCATTCTGTCCGTCTGTCTTATCTAAGTACCCATCTCCTTCCTTAGACCTGTTCATTTTTTTTATTTTTTTTTATTTTTTAGGCGTGAAATATGGGCTGAATTGATTGGCAGGCCCGATTTAGCAAGACCAGACACCAAGCCAAGAAGTCATTATGTGTGTTGTCTTCATTTTGAAAAGTCGGTTATTATTCATAAACCACAATTACGATTGACGCTTTGCCTACAAAACTGCTGCCATCTCTACCAACTACTTCAAGTGCCAGTACTGAACCAGAATCTAAGGAAATATCGACACAAACCAAATATTCGAATATTAATATACTATCAGCCATTACCATCAAAGGCGCAGATACAAAATTTATTAGATTCAGGATTTTTTCTACATTAAAATTTCATAACCGAGAATTTAGAAAGGGTAAGAAATTTTATAAAAAATTCTATAAAATAAAACACATGAAACTTTTAAAGATTTTTTATTTATTTTACCTACACACAGACCTCTATAATTATGTTTTATCTAGATGTATTGCACAGTCAGCACCAATTTATAAAAAAATATTTTATAAACGATACAATTTTAAACTAGGTGCCACCTAGTCAGAAGTAGTCAGAATATATTCAATAACATTACACAAAAAGTTATGGTAATTTAATTTTATCAAAGAGGCAGCCCTGCGATTGCTGTGGGATCGCGCGGTGCGAAGCAATCTCAACTGTACGCTTAAGCATTTAGGCACATTTTAGCATGCAGTGGTTGCTGATGCGACGGAGTAGTCTATTATAGCAGTAGGTATTGGAATTTTTCTACTGAGTAAAGTATCTGTTAGAGTCTGGCTAACGAAAGCTGGCCCCAGAATATTGGCGGCAAATTTAAAAAATACATGCATGACAACACTAAAATCATACTATGAGAATTGGAATAACCTACTTTGATACCTGGCAATTCATTATTAAAAATATCATATATATAGACTGTATAAGAAAATTATGTAAGGGAATATATAGGTGTTGGTATATGAGGTAAATATGGGCAGAATCCGAAAATAAATAGGGAAATAAAATACGATAATATTCCACACATAATAACTTAGTTTTATTCATCATAATCAAAATCAGATTCTAACATTTCAATGCCAAAAGATTCATCACTGTCACTAGTTTCGCTGTCTCTAACATTTATAATAAAACTTTCTAAATTTTCTTCTGTTATTTTATCACGTTCTTTATATTTATTTTCAATATGTATCACATGATCAGTCATTTTCTTCCAATCCTGAGAACTTACGTTTTCAAATGAATCTTTAATTATCTCTTTTAATGCAGCTGTAGTAACTGCAATATTTTTGCTAGCCACTTTACGTTTTGCCAAACTCCACACAAGCTCAATCGCATTTAGATCACAATGGTAGGGTGGAAGTCTCAACACCTCATGACCACATTGATTTAAAATTTCATCAGCTTCATATTTTGGATCAGGCGTATTTCGTTTTACAATACACAACAGCTCTGCTTTCATGTGGTAGTCCTCATATTGAATTCCATTATCATGAAGCCATTCTCTTATATTACTTTTACGCGTTTGTGTGTTAGGAACCTTATTTATAATTACCGAATGGTAACTAGCATTATCCATTATAATTACACTTGGTTCTTCCAAATTTGGTATAAGTTTTTCTTTAAGCCATTTATCAAAATTTTCAGCATTCATGTCATGGTGATAATCAGCATTTTTTGATTTAGTACTAAGCACTAAGAAAGAGTTTGGTACGGGGCCTTTCTCTGATCCTGCATGAACTATAATGTACCTTTTCCCGGTCGAAACATTTTAATTGCACCACTAGTTGAAGGACCTTGCCATGACTTCTTAGGCTTGTAGTTTCTATGGACATAAGTCTCATCTACATAAATGATCGGCTTGCCTTCTGCACGTTTTCCTGCTATAGTTCTTAAAAATCTATGTCTCCAAGCAGATATGTCATAGCATTCTATTAATACAGAACGCTCATTTTTATTCTTTTTGAATTGATAGCCATTGGCTAATAACAAGCGGCGCAGAGTTTCTCTGCATCCGTTAAAATCTATACTTTCTTTTAACTCCACCAACAGTGTCCTCAGTGTAGGAACTTGTTTTTTAACTATATAAAATTCGTTTATCTTGTTATGCATAGCATCTATGTCAAAGTTATCTAGGTTAGACACAGTAGGTTTCCGTGGACGTTTCTTCCCCGGGGTACTCCAGACACCTTCATTTACTGCACCTTCCCTTTTTACTCTTTTTAGTGTTCTGACACTCACTTCTGCAAAGAAGAAATACGAAATATGTAATTAATTCTTGGTATTAGTAAGTAAAAATGCAAAGGTTTTTTTCGGCATAATTTCAAAACATCAGTGTATAGTAAAAACTTACCAGTCATTGAAGCTATTTCTTCTAAGTACTGATTCTGGGTTATTATCCTATCTTTCTGCTCTAATTCAGTGAGATTTTCAATAGTTCTTACTATTTCACTAACTCCTTCGACATCTTGCAGATTCTCTGTTAAAGAAAGGTAATCGTTTTAAAATTAAAATTCATTATGAGTATACGTAAAACATAGGTGATGTTATTAAAATGAATTATTGGTTGACTGATGCGATATACGAATGAATATAATTAGTTTTATTCAATACATAGAGAAGCGTAGGTAACTTATTTGGAAGGATACGTAAATTATAAATCAAAATTTTATTAGGACGACTGGATAGGTAGGTGTTTAAAGTATCAAAATAATATTGTCTACTAACCTATGAAATTCAACACCACACGTAGACAATCTTGTTTTTGTTTAAACGCGGCATCACGCTGTTGTTGTATTTCGTTGAACTTGCCAATCATGCAAAACAACATATTTCGTACACCACTTTTGATAGATTTGTTCATTTTAAGCCGTAATTAGAATCACAATTTACACAAACGCATACAATTTGTAAACAGAGATACCGAACGACAACCTTGTCAAATTGACGTTGACGTTCATACAGAGTTGCTATATAAAAAGTTCGCAAGTAATTCCAGGGCCTACTTTCATTAGCCAGACTCTACGTAGTAACTATTTAGTAATCTGTGGTAGTATAGAAGTAGCATTAAACGCATAGGTTGTTACAAATAAGTTTATCATTTACCACTTTTAGGGACACAAATAAATAAATAAAAATAATAAATTTAAACAAATAAATCAATTACAATTACAAATCAAATAAAGATGATAAAATAATGGAGACGAACTGCACAAAATTTTTAGGCTTACATGTAGATAGTGATATGTCATGGAGAACAGTGACATTGACACTTCATCATAGTTTATTGTTCTTATCTGAATACTAGTTAGGCAAAGACCGCAACCAACAAAAAAAAAGATAAGTTTGACAATTGACAGATGGCTGACGGTTCTGTTGCCATTTTTTGTAATGTTTTTACTTTTTACTTTTTGTTTACTTTGGGTATGCTATGAGGAATTGTGAGATTTCTAGAAATATAAAAAGAAAATGATAGGCTACGCCATATTCAGGCGAAAAGCGTTACCGACTATTGATTGAACTACATACAGATATCGTTCATATATAGCGTTTAGAAACTATGAGACTTAAATAAAGCTTCTTGGCGTAATAAAGTTGTAATATGTTGACTACTTGTCAAAGAATAACTGTTGATCGAAAATATTTGAGACTTAAATAGCTACAAGCTACTGAAATCAGAGCACCAAAACAATACATGAACTATTGGCTGGCAACAAATGCAAATTAACGACTAATCCTGTACTTATGATGACCTAGTCCTATTTAGTGATAAGTATAGGTATCTTGCACAGCAAACAAAGTATAGATATCTTACATTACTTAAATGAGCATGGTTCATGTGCTGGACCTCTAAATATATTTCAGATTGAATGAGCCAGACACCTGCTACTCCACAACATTGTGTTGATAATATAAGTTAGTCAAAAGTTGAATATAAAGGCTGAGAAATAATGAGTCAAGTTGAATGTCTACACTTAGTTTCGCTCCAACCCCAGCTAACTCTAGCAAGTGTTCTTAGACTAAAATGAACCTTGCACGTCTGTTAGAACCAGAGATATAGAGAAAGGAAGCTATAATAATCATAGAGCATAATTCTAGGAGGGTGATGGTTATTTGGTTTGAAATGATTGATTAAGAAACCAGACTGGTGTTAGATTCATATAGAACTACTTATTTATGATATATGGATTGATTGTAAGTTTATTAAATTAAAACAAATTGTTTAAGGTTAAAATATTATTTATTCAATCTCAATATCTTCTCTCATTAGTATGTGGTCTAAAAACTGTGCAGGTGGAGAAATGGCATTTTGATGCCGAGCCCATCCAAGATACCAGACAATTGTCATCACATGAGCACAGCTTCCAACAGTCCTTTTCCCTATCAAGCAAGTGCAGTAATATCCACAAATCCTATCTTGCCAAGTATGACCTGTCACTTGTAGTAATATATATGTATAATATATATATATATATATTATATTAGAATGTGTTCTTTGCCAGCAGGCAGCACAAACTAGGGCATCTGCAGGCAGCCGGAGAGTATATAACCTTAGCCATAAGTAAGCTTGTAAATACTGTTATACGTTAGAATGTTTGTTTTAAATAATCGTGTTAAATTTTAAGTTAGCCATAAAGAGTTAAAACTTTCGAACAAATTAATTCAATTAGATTTAAGTTCAGATGGTGCAACCTGCATCATACATGCTAATTCTATTACCATCTCTTTCCTTCTCTTATGTGGTAGTTTTTTTCCCTTTTTTTAGACAGCAATGATGCATGATACGTGATGTAACGCGCTGTACTCATAAATTCGACCGGCCGACAGACCGAAGCTCATCCTCGGCATGCCCGGAGTACGCTTCGAAGCCTGGCGCGGGAAGCGCAAGCCCGCGCAATGCCACCGCTGCCAGCAGTTCCGCCACAGCAGCCATCACTGCCACCGCGCGCAGGCCTGCGTGCGGTGTGGCGGTGAACACGCTGCGCGGGACTGCCCTCGGCCGCGGGAGCAACCCGCCACTTGCGCAAATTGCAAGGGCGAACACCCCGCCAACCACTTCCGGTGCCCCGTCTTCCGACGCGAGGCCCGGAACAAAAAGGCGGGCACAGCCGCCGTCACCGGCGGACCGCATCGGCCCGCACCGGTGAACTCACAGCCTCTCGGGGAGAGGCAAGGCGCCTCGCTCATGGCGGAGGCGAACGCGCCCTCTACCCGAGGGGCAAACCCCGCAACCTCTTTCGCTGGAAGACGCCGAAGAAGACGGGGCAAAAGGTCCCGAAAGACGCCTGCGACGGAGGAGGAGGCCGCCGCACCAGAGCACCCACGTCGCAAGACGCGCCACCCGCCCCGCCGCAGCCCGCCCTACAGCTAGTGGAATCGGCGAGCCAGGCGTGCCAGACCGACCCCACGCCGAGGAAGGCGAAGCGAACGCAGACGGCCACGGCAGCGGACGCCCCAGCGACCAGCCCCTCCGCCATACTGGCGGCAGCGCAGGCGCTCATTGCGGAGCTGACGCTGGCCGATTTTGAAGACGACGACCTCGCGGCGTCGATACTAAATTGTATCAACGTCACGCTGGAGAGCCTGGCGGAGCGCCTGCCGGACGCCCGCCCGTGAGGAGAAGAACCAAAACGGACGCCGGAGGTCGCAGGAAAGCCGCCGCCCCGTCGCTGGTCGCCCGGAGCTGGGCCTTCACTGGGTAACCAGTGATCTCACCCGGCTCGGGCTGACCGCCGGGCGGCGTGAAGTCTAGCGGCCTACCAGCGTCACAAGCCAAAGGGGATAAAACCCCGCCCCCAGGACCGGTGCCTTTTCTAGGCACTGCGAAGGACGCTGCAGAGATGGGGACAAACCCCAGCCACTGCTTCCACGCGCCCCTTAGGGGACGCAGTGATAACTCTCTTGGCCGAAGCTCAGTACGCCGTCGCGAGCGCTCCTCACCGCATGCGTCATTGATCGCCGCACGATCGAAATACGTAATTGTAAATAGTTATTGCTAGTCGTTAAGTCAATCTCTGTCTAAACCCCATGTGTAAATAGTTCATAATAAGTTAACATAGTTTGTGATAAGTGATAATTATAAATTGCGTGTAAAGTAAACTAAATAAGTACCAATTGAACTGCTATCGATCTTTTATTTTAACATCCTACTAACACGCAATCAAACACCGCGCACAAGAACTCCGCTGTGCTTTACAGCTGGTCCTTCGCGACGGATCCTGAGCCGGTCCATAAGTGGTAATACAAGTGTGTTGTGCGCGGTAAGTACTGAAATACCTAAAGCAGTGTAATTATCATTATTCAATCATGGTTGTAACGCGATCAGCTACATCCCGCTCTAAAGTAGCAGAGAGCGAAACGAGCGGTACGAAAGTCACACCTATGACCAGCGGTACGGAGACGTCAAATCCGACGGGAAGAACAACGACCACGAACCGGTCGAACCCGTCGGGCACAGACACCGCGGCTACAGAGTCCTTGAACACGGGGAGCGAACGAGTCCCCCAGGAGCTGCCGCGGCCACTTTCGCCAGTAGAAGTGTACCTACCACCGCTACCACCGACAAACCGGCCCACCAGCGGACAACAGCCCGTACACAAGTCGGGTCGAGGATCGCATAGAAGCAACCGCTCCAAGGTTAGACAGAGATTGTTAGCACAGGCACGCATGGAGCTCGCCGCCGCTCGCTTGGCCGCACTAGAGGCTGAGGAGAGCTCTGATGAAGAAGCGACGAGCGAGGAAGACTCACGAACGTCACAGAGAGTACAAGACTGGGTTAGTTCGACTTTAACGAACAGACAGTTAGCTCTAACGGGACCCCCATCTCCACCACCTCGGGATCCGAGCATAGTGTCCGCACGTGTCGACGGCCAGAGACGCGCCATTAGACACGCGAACCTTGCGGTGACAACACAGCCGGACTCCGAGAGCGGACCGGGCGCGTCGCGGACGTACGCGCCAACGACCGCAGAGGAGATCGTACAGAACCACGGGCCCACACAGACGGAGGACTACATGGCACAGCCCGCGCCGCTGCCGAGCGCCTGGGCCCAGCCGCCGGTCCTCATTAATCCAGCTCCAATGCCGGGCGCGTCGCAGACGTACGCGACACCGGCCGGAGAAGCACCTCAGCGCGCAGAGACGCCGCGCTGCAGGCCGCCCACCTACCCCTGCCCTACGGAACAGGTAGACACGCGGAGCCGTGCTCTACGGCAGGTAAGTATGAACCTTAATGACTTTGCTGTAGCAATAGCACAGGCCACACGCTCGACCGCGCCCAACGCAACCCCGCGATTCATGACAGATTTACCAAAATTTAGTGGGCAGATTAGCGAATGGCTTACCTTTCGAACCGCTTATTTTGAAACGGAAATATATTTTTCTACAATAGAAAATGTAGCGAAGTTGCGTAAGGCGTTACAGGGCGTGGCCAAAGAAAGTGTTATGTGTTTATTTTTGGGTAACACACAGCCCGGGTACATAATGTCAAAGCTTGAAGCGCGGTTTGGGCGTCCCGACGCCATTGTTATAAATGAAATAGAAAAACTGCGTAGCCTAGGCAAGCTGACTGACGATCCCCGGGACATTTGTATATTTGCGAGTAAAGTTACAAACATAGTAGCTACAGTAGTAGCGTTAAATCGAAACCACTACCTATATAATCCTGAGATGGTACGAGCGATAGAGGATAATTTAACTGCGCTAGTACGATCACGATGGTACGATTTTGAGGCCGCAGTGGGTGACAACGAACCAGGTCTTATTAAAATGTCGCGTTTTCTCGATAGAGAAGCGGAACGTAACGCGCGGCATGCTAGGGCGGAGCATATTAAAGAGGCACCGGCGGGAGCGCGGGCGGTTAAAAAGAAAATATTTACCACCCAAGCAAAGTCGAGTAACAGTACAAGTAGTACGAGTAATAGTAACAAACCGCAGTGCATATTGTGTGAAACTTCGAGTCACGCGATAATAGATTGCTCTAAGTTTAAAGAGGCTACAGTGAATGATAGGTGGCTTATAGCGCGTAAGCATGGTTTGTGTTTTAGATGTTTGCGTAAACGTTCTTTCAAGCACAGGTGCAAGAGAGTGCAGTGCGCGCAGACCGGGTGTCCGCACTATCATCATAAAATGCTGCATAATGACGAGTACCTGCGCCGCGACACCAGCGCCACCTGCGGGGAAGCAGAAGCAGCTGTCGTCACGACGACCTGGGCGCCTAAGGCGACGCGTACCTACCTAAAGGTACTGCCGGTGCGTGCCTCGGGACCCAAAGGTGATGTAGATACATTTGCTATGTTAGACGATGGCTCCACTATCACGCTTATCACCGCAGACGTGGCCGAGCGCATAGGTGCGCGGGGCCCGGTACAACCGTTGCACATTGAGGGCGTGGCAGGCGCTCGGTTTGAAGTAGCTACCTCTGAGCGCGTGTCTTTCACACTACGTGGCCGCAAAGAATTAACCGGTGTGCCAATATGCGGTCACACGATTAAAACATTAGACATATCGGCACAATCGGTGCCCGCGAGGGCTCCTCGAAGGGTCTGGAAGGGTGAACCATCTGGACGACATAAGGGAGCATCTGGTTTACGAGGAAGGGGCTCCAGCGGTACTGATAGGACAGGACAACTGGAACCTGCTCCTGGCCTATCACGTAAGGCGTGGAAAACCAGATCAACCGATAGCCTAGCCACTGGGGTGGGCGCTACACGGCCGGCAGAAGGGCGGTCGATTGATGCGTAGCGTCCACCGACTGAACCATGCACGAGTCAGTGGCGAGGACGAGGCCCTGGATGACCTGGTAAGAGAACATTTTAGTCTGGAGTCTCTTGGGGTAGCGCCGCGGCGCCCACAGACGGATCCGGAGGCTCGAGCGTTGCAAATACTCAGCGAAACTACACGCCAGCTGCCGGGGGGCGGGTATGAAACCGGTCTACTATGGATGGACAAGGACGTCCGTATACCAGGTAACTATAACTCGGCCCTTCAGCGCCTGGGAGGCGTCGAGAAGCGCCTACGTAAGGACCCGTCGCTACTCGAAAAATATGTACAACAGATGCAAAATATGATAAGTAATGGGTATGCAGAGGAGGCCAGAGAGGAACCGCCTCCGGGGAGGACGTGGTACCTACCACACTTCGGTGTAGTCAACCCAAACAAACCAGGCAAGGTCCGCATAGTGTTAGATGCGGCAGCGGTCACCCAGGGTGTACGCCTGAACGATTTATTATTAACTGGCCCGGATATGTTGCCAAGTTTATTAGGTGTACTGATGCGCTTTCGTCAGGGTGCAGTGGCTGTGTCAGCTGACATTAAAGATTTTTTCTCACGAATACAAATACGAGAACGTGACAGAGACGCGCTGCGCTTTTTGTGGCATGATAACGCCGACGCCCGCTCGCCCCTCAAGGAGATGCGAATGCGCACAGTAATATTCGGTGCTACCTCCTCACCTTGTACAGCGATATATGTAAAAAATTACAATGCAGAGAAACACAAGGAGGAGTACCCTGAGGCTTACGACGCTATAGTGAAACAACATTATGTAGATGATTACTTACAAAGTTTTAAAACTGTTTCAGAAGCGAACCGTGTCGTACGAGCTGTCGACTTAGTACACAAGCGCGGCAGTTTCGAGCTACAGAGATGGACGTCAAACGAGCCCGCGGCGCTGGCGGGGCTAGCCGCCGCGGAGAGCGGCGCCCCTCAGAGTATCCCGCTTACGGATCAAAGCGAGAAGATACTGGGGCTGATATGGCGACCACATAACGACACAATAGGGTTTAACTTAAATTTCGGTAAGGTAAAACCAAATTTATTATCCGCCGAGTACACGCCGACCAAACGAGAGGTACTACGAGCGGCTATGTCCCTTTACGACCCACTCGCACTCGTCACGCCGGTTACTATACAGGCAAAGCAGATTATGCAGGACACCTGGCGTCACAAGGTCGGGTGGGACGAACAATTGGGAGATGAAATCGCGGCAAAATGGACAGCATGGCTAGCCTCGTTGTCATTACTGAAAAATTTAGAATTGCCACGTCATTACATGGGCTTTAGCTGTGCCGTCCGCCTAGAACTGCATACATTCGTCGACGCCAGCGAACTCGCATATGCGGCAGCCGTTTATTGACGCATTATAGACAATGAAGGGCGAGTACGAGTCACGCTGGTGGCGGCGAAGGGCAAGGTAACTCCGTTGAAATTAATATCGATACCTCGTCTCGAATTACAGGGAGCAGTACTGGGAAGCAGACTGGCGCGCGCTGTAATAGAAGCGCATGAACGCCGGCCCGATCGGCGCGTGTTCTGGTCAGACTCGCGCACGGTGCTAGCATGGCTACGCGCGGGGGCACGGACCTTTAAGCCCTTCGTAGCGCACCGTGTGGCGGAGATCGAAGAAGACACCGCCGGCGCGGAGTGGCGTTGGGTACCCACCCGCTACAACCCAGCTGACGATGCAACCCGCGCCGTGCCGCCCGACTTCGGGGCGGGCCATCGCTGGTTCCGCGGCCCGTCGTTCTTGTACGAGGACGACGACACATGGCCGCAGGAGCCCGAACCGATACGACGCACCGAGACCGGCGAGGAACGAGTCACCACCACTACGGGATCAACCAGACCACGCTTGGCCGACGCACTCCCGAACATTGAGTGCTTTTCGACATGGCTGCGCCTGATACGCAGCACAGCGCGCGCGCTCCAATTCATCGAGCGCTGCCGACGCCCGGACACTGCGGCCGCGGCGCGCAAGCGCACGCGCCCGAGCACCGAGACCGACGCAGCCTGGCAGCCACGCCCGGCGCGCAAACAGCGCGCGCATGCGCCCCACACCAGTGCGCCCTCTCTCCGCGCGCACGTGCCTCTGCCCGCGCACCTCACGCGCGCTGCCGAGCTGCTGTGGGTGCGCGCTCTGCAACAGCAGGCGTTCGCCGCCGAGCTGGACGACGTCACCGGCGGGAGGCCGGTGTCACCCCGCAGCCGCCTGCGACAGCTGGCCCTGTGGGTCGACGAGGCGGGGCTACTACGCCTGCGCCCACGCATCGCGGCGGATGCCGAATTAACCACAGAACAACAGTCACCTGCCATAATGAATGGCAGCCACCCCTACTGCCGCCTGTACATCGACTGGGTACACCGGCAACTGCATCACAGCGGCGTCGAGAGCATCACGAACGAAGTACGACAGAGATACTGGATCCTGCGCCTGCGACCCACAGTACGTACCGTCCTGAGCCGATTCCTACCCTGTCGCATGAGGCGCGCCGTACCACCGCAGCCGCCGACCGGCGACCTGCCGCCCGACCGCATGGCGCACCACCAGCGCCCCTTCACCCACACAGGGGTGGACTATTTCGGCCCGTTTTCGGTCACGGTGGGCCGACACCATGAAAAAAGATACGTCGCTTTATTCACGTGTCTCACTACGAGGGCAGTACACCTGGAGGTCACCGGATCACTCTCAACAGACTCCGCCATACTTGCGCTGCGACGAATGATGGCACGCCGCGGTTGCCCAGACACTATATGGAGCGACAACGGCACTAACTTTCGAGGCGCCGACGTAGAGCTACAACGGGCGGCGTTGGAGGCGATGAAGCTGGAAGTCGACGTACGCAGCGTCCACTGGCGCTATATACCACCCAGCGCGCCGTTCATGGGAGGCCCGTGGGAGCGCCTAGTACGCAGCGTGAAGACAGCACTGATGGCCACGCTTCACGAACGCCATCCCAGAGAAGAAGTACTGCACACCCTACTCACAGAAGTCGAACACACCGTCAACTCGCGACTACTTACGCACGTATCTGTGGCGCCGCACGACGACGAGGCGCTGACTCCGAATCACCTACTCCTGGGCGGCGCGTCCAAGGTCCCACTGCCGGGGGCCTTCACCGAACGTGATGCCGACTGCAGAGCTATGTGGCGCGCCTCACAGCGCCTAGCCGACGTGTTTTGGACCAGATGGATCAGAGAAGCACTCCCGCTGTTACAACACCGGCGGGAGGCACACGGCCACGGCGAGACGCTCAAAGAAGGCGACCTGGTCATCATAGCAGACGGCAACCTACCCAGAAATGTGTGGCCACGAGGCGTCGTAGACAAGGTCTTCCCTGGACCGGACGGCGCCGTACGCGTCGCTGATGTGCGCACTAGAGGGGGTCTCCTGCGTCGGCCTGTGAAAAGGCTGGTGGTTCTGCCTGTCGACCTGCCATCGCTCACAAGTAATGGACCATAATACAGTCGAACGCACGACTGTACGGCGGGAGAAATGTTCGCGACAGAGTATATAACCTTAGCCATAAGTAAGCTTGTAAATACTGTTATACGTTAGAATGTTTGTTTTAAATAATCGTGTTAAATTTTAAGTTAGCCATAAAGAGTTAAAACTTTCGAACAAATTAATTCAATTAGATTTAAGTTCAGATGGTGCAACCTGCATCATACATGCTAATTCTATTACCATCTCTTTCCTTCTCATAAGTGGTAGTTTTTTTCCCTTTTTTTTAGACAGCAATGATGCATGATACGTGATGTAACGCGCTGTACTCATAAATTCGACCGGCCGACAGACCGAAGCTCAGTACGCCGTCGCGAGCGCTCCTCACCGCATGCGTCATTGATCGCCGCACGATCGAAATACGTAATTGTAAATAGTTATTGCTAGTCGTTAAGTCAATCTCTGTCTAAACCCCATGTGTAAATAGTTCATAATAAGTTAACATAGTTTGTGATAAGTGATAATTATAAATTGCGTGTAAAGTAAACTAAATAAGTACCAATTGAACTGCTATCGATCTTTTATTTTAACATCCTACTAACACGCAACCAAACACCGCGCACAAGAACTCCGCTGTGCGTTACAAGTATTGCCATCCTCCAATAAAAATATCTACTACCATAAAACAACTTTTAGTTTATCGCTTAACACAGGATTTAAAAATTATTATCTCACTAATTCTCAATTCCTAATTTTAGCTACTATATATCAGTGTAATTTGAGCCATGATGGAATTTATTCGGAATAAAAAACCAACGTCCATACAAAAAGTGGACATCTCCTTTAGAACATTGGCTTGCAAAAAAATTAATACAAACATTGCAAGTGATCAGCCAATTACTAATGAATATTATATATTCATTTTTTTAAACGAATATTGGTCGATGGTTTAATCTGTCTGTCGTTAGTTTATTAGTAATGTGTTGAACAACACTAATGCTGCCGATTTCGTTATCTTCAGCTCCAATGGCGATTTCAATTCAATATTGACAAGTTATTCTAAAGAGTACCATAGGTGATTTCAAAATTTCGATTACATTCGTATTGTGTGTAAATCGGAATTGAAATTAGTTTCAAGATTAAGGCCCCTGTTTTTAGTACACTGTAACAAGTTTATAGTATAATACCAGCATAAGGTTGGTCACAATACGTGAGGAACGACTCTTAGAATTCAGAATCTAAATTCAGAACCCTCTTAATTCTATCAAAAACCTGTGCTCTTCACGCATGCTTAATACATCAGATTATGATATTCTGATCTGAGTGATTTTTGGTGTTTTCTGAATTGCGGGCCGGAAATTTCAAATGATGAAGTTATAACGCTCGCACCCGTAACTCTATACATTTGTATAGAGCGGCACACAGAGGCAGATTCTGAATTTCTGTTATGTTGTTAGAGTGAAAAGGCTTTAATTTTTAAAGTGAAACTTTTATTACATCGTCTCAAACTTTTTCGTCTGTATGTTGCATGTCGCGTGACGGTCAGCCGAGGAGTAGGGATAAAGTGAAAGGCGCTCGTCATAGCAGCCAAGGCCAATATGGCGGAGCCTATAGTTTTTTATGTACTAAAAGTAAGATAATATATATCTACCTAAATCTATTTCCACTGGATACCTACTTTTGCCATAAGTCAAAACGACTGACTGTTGATTTATAGTTAAAGGCCTTGCTGGCTTCTTTTCCATTGCACTAGCTGTTGCCCGCGGCTTCATCCACGTGGAATTCTGATCCCGTTCCCGCTACCCACATAAACGGTCCTGAACATATTTTTTTCTTTTTGAAATTCTTGTTCGTTTGGACGCAAAAACTACTAAACGTATTTTGATACAGTTTTTTTATTAGAAATATCTAGGTCAGACTTAAAATCTACCGTATATTTTAATTTTTATTACTTTTAACCCGTTTAATTTGTATGTTAGTGCATCTCTCTGTGGCATCATACCAATTGATTGTTGACCTATTATAATTCAGTCATTTTTGTTTGAAAGCTGACATCATCTTTATGATTATTAGTGTGGCGACACTCGTGTCACCACTCTCACACATACACTGCACACACACATACATGTATGAGAGAGAGGCGCGGGGATTCACTCGTTTTCTTCCAAATCACGCGCCGGGACCTCTCCCGGTGACGTCAACAAGTTCGCTTCTAACCAGTTTCCGCGTCGCACGTGAACACCCGCTCGCCGCCCTCGTGAACCATCTCTTTGTATCATACTGTGCTCGTAACTCCTTCTGTATTTCATTAGTAAATTTATAAAGATAGCTCTAAGTGTTAGTGATTAAATCGTGTGGAACTTATCTGACATCTTTCACTCAGACATCCTACGTTAGTCACGATAGGTTTCACCCTACAACATCGGTGAGGCCATAACACCCTTTTTAACCTATAATTAGCTATAAATTAATTCTGATTCTCTTTAAAGATCTGTTCAAGTATTTGGGGATTATCAGCTCTGTTGTAGTTGACGAAGGGATCTTAGCTGGTCTGCTATAAACCCAGTTAACCTCACCAGGTTACTCACCGGCTAGACCAGGTCAGAAGTACCCATAAACGGCGTGCATGTATGAAAACAATTATGAGAGTGGAAGAAGCGAAAGGCGTATGCCAAGATCGAAGCAAGTGGAAAGATGTTGTCTCTGCCTACCCCTATGGGAAAAAGGCGTGACTATATGTACGTAAGTATGTATATTTAAAGGGAACTGAGACACAGAGAAAATGGTAAGACAGAGAAATATATTTAGGTACACAGAAAGATACTAATAGATGATACAGGTTGAAGCACACAGACAGATACTTAGAAGAAGATACAGGTTCAGGTACGCAGACAGATACTTAAAAGATGTTCTTGTACACGAGAGCGAGTTACGCTCGCCAAGCGTGTCGTCCTCATCAGGCGCCGGTCCGCATTTGGTAAAACCTAATAATAAAACAGATCACGTGGCCTTTTTGCTCATAAGCCCAGCGGGTCACCAGTGGCTGTGCTGCGACGCTGCAAATCCCGGAGCGGCCCTTGCGATCTGCTCCCCGATAGTCCTCAGGTGTGCCCTCTGGTATTGTCTGCCTCAGAGCCGATGTCAGATTCACCGAATTATCTCAAGATAATAACTTGACCAACGACCCTGCACCCAAGATACACAACTCTCATGAATACCATAACCCCCATAATGAGAGTAAGTTGACACCGATGTAAGGAAGCTCACTTACCAGTATTATACTGGGTACACAAACACAGTTATAACTTCCAAACTTCCAAAAGCTAAACGTGATAGCACAAGAGTGATACAACTACGAGTGACTTCTCGTATGTTAACCAACAGAGTGAAAACACTAGGGACACCGTGACGATGTTCATGAACTACCTATCTATCAGAACTCATGTTCGAGAAACAGGATGTCGACAAATGTAGACTGTATACAACGCTCAACGCTTACCACGACCACTTGCGGTGACTGGCTGAACTACGTTGAACGGACCACAGCCAGGCATTCAAATCGCATCGACCCATTTGCAACAGTTGCTACTGTGTCTCACAGATGTCGCTAGCTCTAATTACAAAATTTCCCGAATAAAATAATCTTATGTTACAGCTGGATTTGAAATTTGGTATACCTACAGTTATATTTTTGGTATATCCATAACGTTGTAACCTTAACCAGATGTTGCAGCATCAATAATACACTATAATTTATAATAAAAAAATATAATTTTAGCAGATTGGCACTAAGTAACGGACCACCGTTTTTAAGTTTGTTTGTTTGTAAATTATCTTTATTGAAACATAAAACAAAAGTATTACATATTTAACAGTAAACATAAAATAAGTCTGTTAATACGCAGGCTGGAGGCGCCTTTTAAAAACTTAGTGCATTTATTACAAACGGGATAGTAAATTAACAAACTTAAGATAAAACTATGCACCAATTAGTTGAAGGTAACATTTAGTAGAATGGAGTGAGAAATTAGTTCGATAGCATATCGATTTCACGAATACATACAAACTATACGATCGTGGACTGCACAAAAACCGTTTTTTAGTAACCATTTCTATTTAGTCGGTTACTCACTCAAAAACTAATATAATTGGTTATTACTGCTATTCTGAAAACTGAAGGTTTTTTTTCAGATGAAATTATGCATACATATAAATACTCGATTAAATAATCGAGTGTTCTAACTACTGATACATTTCACGTAATCCTTCTCATTGTCAAATGCTAAATTTGGAGTTTTTTGTTTTAAGGTCATGTTGCCCAGATATCGAATAATCATCTAGCTGCCTTTACGCGCTGACGTAGGCTCTTGAAATTTTATAGAACCTTAGGCAACAATTAAGAACTGTCATTTGGTTCCTGGGTTTCCTAATTACAGAACCTGGAGCCAATATTGTTTTTCGAAAAAAGCCTTGTGGCTCCTAAACTATGCAAAATGATGTCAAGGAAATAGGGTATTTATGGGTGCACAAATGATGCTTATTTGCAGACGAAATTTGAATTTTATGCCTCAAGTAGCTTCCAAAATCTAGCCATCAGCCAAACGATACGCAAGTAAAAACTCAAATAACATGGAAGCTATAAGGACTACAAATGTAAAACTTATATGTATATTTAGCCCAAAGTTTTAACTCAGAGTTAACTTTTTGCTAACTTTCATTTAATTAAGCCCAGTTTATTTTTTTTCAAAACGTTACCCATAGGTACATACAAAGTCTATTTTTCGTGAATTACCTACTCTTCAGCGGTTACAAGTATGCACACAAGTAGCGTGCTCTTTTGTAAATATAATAATACTCTAATTGTATAGTATAATCCAAATCCAGCAGTGAACTAGGTTGATGATGATGATGAAGATGATCCAAATCCCTAAAGGATACAAAAACAAAGCTTTGCTGGCGTAACGCACACGAGACTACTAATCAATCAGATTTCTTCTGGATTGTTCCAGCAATCTTTAAAATATTGTTCGTTGGAGCCGTTTCCTAGATTAAAATTATATAAACATTATAAATTGTTAATAAAAGAATTGCTTGTTTAAACGTAAAGTATGTGACATTCAGTTTAGAAATCCAGAGAGCCATTCCGCATGTGTGGTCCAGCCTAAGACATATGTCATTTATTAATTATTATTTATATCTGTCATTTGCGTGGTGCCGTCTCCCTCCAATCTAATTTATGAGTCAGCTTATTGTTACGTGATGTTTGTCGGATGAGTTCAACTTTAACCTGTGCAACTCGGTTTAGTGAAAGCCATTAATTACGTGTCAAAATAGAGAAACGTGTTTAGATTAAAATGTCCGAAACCAAGAATTTTGGGCCTCTCATCGGTGCAATTGACGAGGGTACTTCAAGTGCGAGGTTTATAATTTTTAAAGCGAATTCTGCAGAAGTTGTTGCTTATCATCAGAAAGAACTCGCACAACATTTTCCTCAAGAAGGCTGGGTTGAACAAGATCCCAACGATATTTTGGAAGTTGTAATGACTTGTATACAAAAAGCTGTGGAAAAATTAGAGGCCCTGGGAGGGGCAGCGAAGGTTGAATGTTTGTTTATTCTTTCAATAGGTACTGAAAAACCTCGTAGTAGGCCTGCAAAACCTATTAAACTTAAAAAAACACGACTTACGTGTGACAAGAGTCCATAGTCACTACTAATAGTTCAAGTAGTGGTAAAATCTTAGTGATTCTGTTATCATTTATCAACAACTAGTATAGATTTACCAGAATCTCATAAATAATAATAATAATATATCCTAAGGATTGTATAGAATATCTGCTGTTTTACCAGCACTGTGTAAAATAAATGGATCATAGCCTCTATTAACTACATCCCGAGAGTGAGCAAGGCAAGCTGGTGGACACCAGGTGCCCCGACATGGATAGATATAGGTTAGAAGGGTGACAATGCACAAAGGAATATGAAGTGTATCCCATCTAGCCTGGCGCCAGGCCACATGGGAAAAAAAATTTTGAATGGCCCAGTGATATATTTACTGGGCCATAAATATGCTTGCCATAAATATGATAATGCCTTAAAACCACATTTCTATCATAATTTGCTGGTTTATTATTGTATTTCTAGGTTCTAGTATTCTTAACTAATTGCAATCAAACATATGGCAGATTAAGTCTGACCAAGACCTCTTTAATAGAAAAAACTGGAACAAAATTCGTTTTTGTTTCCACCACAGTAACTGTATATATATGTTATTCACTGTTAAATTGAAATGCACTGCATTTTCACTATATAGGTTCATAGCTGTATATTTTTTAAAGGATATGTGGGAACTTTGGTTATTACATTGCCTTACACTGAGAAATTTAGCTCAATGCTTATGAGAATAATTGAAGATGACCCAGAGAAATGGGTACGGGACCTACTTCTAGTCACATAGTATGTCTCAGTTTTAAATTTTAGTGTTGTGAAACAGTAATAAATTATAATCACTATCTTACACGATGATGCAATGAGAGTTACAAAAGATCCTGATACTATCCCTTGCCACCTTTCAAGCTTGGGCACTAATTAATAAAATATTATTAATTCATGTTTATTTATTATTATTATCCTTTTTTTTTCCCTTAAAAAGGAATCTTTTAGGAAAAAAAAATGCAAGCAATGGCAAAAGTAAAAAATCTGTCAGTCACTTAACTATTTTAAGCGACAAATTAATTAATCTCATTTACAATACCTACACAATATTACAAAAGTATATCTAAAAAAATACAAAAGGTATAGAAATACAAAATACAAAGGTAAAGATATAAAAAAAAGATACAGACGGATATGCCTTTTCATCTACCCTCCCTTAAACAGTGCACATGTGTTTTCTGTTTCTTACAATAATTGTTATTAAATATTAGTTTACTGTAGAATTCAGTGGTATTCTGTAAAGTGTTCTCTCACAACAACTCTCGCGATTGGGTACTATTCGTGTAACATTAAAATACCGTTCCATACTGTGTTAACAACAATGGCCGTATGTTTGAAATGTGACAAAAGTGTACCTAAAATTTATAATAGATATCCTAAAATTAAGTGTTATGGTTGCGAAAGGCAGATATGTCTAAAGTATAGTGGGCTGCTGGCAACGAAGGTAAGGTTTTGCAATCTTCTACTTGAAAATATGTGTGGCCTGATTGCGAATTAGGAGTATGTCAACTACGGGCATTTAGGAATATGATTACTCAACTGAAAATTGAGGTGGATAATCTCAAGTTCAAACAAAACTGAGGTGGTGTCATGGAAACTATTCCCCTCGAACTAACAGAAAGGAAGAAACGTTGTGCTAATGTCATCATGTTTGGTGTAAGTGAGTGCCAGCTAAAGACTGGAGATGATATACTTACGGGACAACGAGGTATGTTTCAATCATGACAAAACCCCAGTGCAGCGGTCGCTCTCTAACATTAAAAATTCCGAACCACCCATTGCTGTCATTCGTCTGGGTAAGAACAAACAGGGCACTTCACCAATTGAAATAAATATTAAATATTACTAACAGTTTAGTGGATATCAATGACTTTTTAGGCATGATAGAGTAAAGGGAACAGGATGGGGAGGAGAGGCTATTTATGTGCAAGTTTTGTGGCATACCTAAACAGGGATGTCTTCATCCAGAATGTAGCCGCTGTGCAGTGGTCGAAGCTCTTTGGTTGAACTTGAAATACGGGCGTTTTGAAGATGTGGTGGCAGGTATATATGTACAGACCAATACATTACACATTTTAGGATACTGATCGGTTATTGTTTGATACTATTCAGAAAGCATCCGGAGGAAAATCTCCTTTGCTTTAATATAAAAAACTTTAATATATATATAGCTGCTCGTGCTGATTCACTGACTCACTCATTGATCACCTCTCCTGAACAATTTTGTATGAAAAATTTTTTTTTCACTGATGGTTTCGTATAGAGGAGAAAAATTCATTCGGAGGAAAAATATGGAGAGAGCTGATGATTGAGGATTTCGGAGACGGGTGAAGAGCACGCTTAAGGTATTGAAGATAGGTTGGGGGTGCTTGAACAAATGTCACTCGAAACGTCATTCAATTGCCAGTGACCTGAAAAAAAATTCAAAATGGCGAAAAAAAAATGGCCGCCATACAAATTTCGTCGGTGTCCATCTCGGAGAGTATAAAAGATGGAAGAGTAGTTTCTTTGCAAAAGATGATCAGGATCCAAAGGTCTACTCGAAGAATAGAAAAAAAATTCAAGATGGCGGAATTCATTTTTCTATAGAAAATGTATGGCGAATATTGAACAGACTACAAGTTTTGAACTATGCAAGACTTTGATTTATGGTTTCTTTTTAAAATGTTTTTGTGGAAGAACTCTTAGTCAGAAATATGTAGATAGATGATGATCGAGGGTTTGGAAGATGGGTGAGGAGCACGGCCAGTGTATTAAACATAGGTGAGGGCTGCTCAAACAAAAAATACTTGGAACCGCATCCAATTGGCAGGGAGATGAAAATAAATCTAAAATGGCGGATTCAAGATGGCGTCAACACAAATGTCATGGGTGTCTCTCTCAGAAAGTATTAAAGATGGATGAATTGTGTTTCGGTTCACCTCTGCTGTAATTTTTTTCCCTGCTGCTTTTCGTATAAAGGACGAAAACTCATTCGGAGGAAAAATATGGAGGGAGCTGATGATTGAGGATTTTGGAGACGGGTGAAGAGCACGGCCAAGGTATTGAAGAGAGGTAGGGGGTGGTCAAATAAAAACCCCTCGGAATCTCATCCAATTGCCAGTGAGCTAAAAATATAACCAAAATGGCAGATTCAAGATGGCGCCCATACAAATTTCGACAGCGTCTATCTCACAAAGTATAGTAGAAGATAGAAGAGTGGTTTTTTGGCAAAAGATGATCAGGCCCTAGAGGTCTACTCGATGAATAAAAAAAAATTCAAAATGGCGAATTTTATTTTTCCATACAAAATATAAGGCTATTGAAGAGCTAATTGCTATATTGAAGAGACAAATGTGCAAAACTTTGATATGCTTTTAACTGACTTCCAAAAAAGAGGTGGTTCTCAAAACGGCCCGTTTATTTTCAATGTATGTACACCGATTATTTCGAGGTTTCTGGACCGATTTGCAAAGTTTTTTTTAAAATAAACAGTAGAAGTTTTCGTCTTGGTCCCATAAATAATTCTGGATCCAACTCCTTAATCCTGATGCTGAAAGTTTACTGCCCGCCTAGGCCCTAGGTTATCAAGATTCAGAAAGTCTTCATAGTGAATTAATATCATAGGTACCAAGCAACGACTTCATGGTTAGATTTCAAGTCCCAACTCCTCAACCCTGATAATGCAGGGTACAGCTGCACTCACAAACTATCGATACCACTCACTCACTCACTGACACAATTGTTCTCCTAGAAGGAGTAATGGGAGATATGGATGATGTATGGGAAAAATGTAGAGAGAGAGCTGAGGTGACTATGGGAAAAATCCGAAATGTCAAAAAATTCAAGATGGTGGCCAATATGGTGGTCGTTTCTCCGCCATCTTTGATGACATGGCAACATGGGTGTCATTTTTGAGTAAATCGAGGCTTGTTTTGAATTTTTGAAAAAAATTTGTTGAAAAATCCAAGATGGCGGATCGATTTTTTTACATAACACTCGCGAGCTGCTTGCAGCTCGCGCACCGCGCAAAATACTAGTTTATTATATTCTTGTTAATAAAAAGAACTTAAAATTTAAAATCAAACGGGCCGATACTCGATGGGGTTGCTTCGATTCATTACAGAGGTCCTATGATCAACTTCCAGCTCCATCGTCAGACCCTGAAGGGGAGGGAGAGAGAGAGAGAGAGAAGGTGGGAGGGATGGATAAAGGGATAGAATTAGGGAGTGGGGTTATCAGGCTATCAAACGAGCCGCATCTCGATGGGGTTGCGTCGTTTCATTACAGAGTTCCTATGACCACCTTCCAGCTCTCATCTGACCCTGGTTACCATTGAAAGACAAACTACTCGTCCAGACGAATCAAACGAAATGAAACTCGATAATCCCATCGATATTATGAGCGTCGTCTCATTACAGAACCTTCCATCTCCATCATCAGACCCTGGTTACCAATAAACGATAAACTACTCATCAAGATGATTCAAACGAGCCCAAACTTGATGAGGTTTCGAAGTTTCTATAACCACCTTCTAGCTTCATCATCAGTTTAGCACCATTTCATAATAATATTGCATTGGCACTCGATTTAAACATTATGCAAAATTCAGCCCAATCGGGAACTGCGAACTGGATCAAATTTAATTTGCAAGATTTCATAACAGGTGAAGCTAAATAAAAGCTTAGATAAACGATTGTTGAAAATATATTCATTAAAAGGTACAGATAAGCCAAAGATTATCGGAGACAAAATAATAAAATCGTGACTTCAGTTAAGAAATCAGCATGGAATACGAGAGAGGCGAACTTAAATCCTTTAGCTTTCTTCAACGGTAGCAGTACCCACTGAAGGATGAAACTATGAACTTAATGCCCAGAAAACAGTGGCCAATCTGTTAGGCAAACAATTTGAGAAGTCATACACTGTGGAACCACACTGCAATTTCATCTATTAAAATGCCTCGCATTGTTAAATCTATTGAGACTATCAGTTTCACCAGATGTATTATGCAAAACCGTTAAAACATTTAGTGATACAACATTAATGGGGCCAGCTTGCTTGCCCTGTGTAGTGTTAAAGCAACGTGGCCCAGTTCTCTGTCATCAATTGTCACATAAAATACATATATCTCTTAAAACATGAAGATTACTTCGGTGTGGGAAAAAGCACATGTGACTAGAATATACAAAAAGGGTGTCAATTGTCTTGCAGCCAACTACCGTCCTATCAACCTTACAAGTTTAACCAGTAAAACTATGGAAATAATAAGTTTAACCTGTAAAACTATGGAAATAATATTAGCAGCAGAAATACGGCAATTTATCAGGACGGAGAACATTATAGATTAACAGCATGGGTTTGTTCCTAAAAAATCCATTGTCACAAATCTACTTATTTGTCTTTACAAATGGAGGTGCAATTGGAATAACAACCAACCAACTTCAAAACAAAAAAACAAGCGTCGGTAGCTTAGTGGTTAAGGAGACAACCTTACGATCGAGAGGTCCCGGGTTTGAATCCTGGCCATTACACTACCGACGTGAACCCACTCCTAACACAAGCAATTTAGCTTAGCTGGAGGGGTTAGGGGGAATATTAGTAATTACGTTTACTAATATTCTTTAAAAAAAAAAAACTGACGCTATTTACTTGGACTATGAGAAAGCTTTTGATCGAGTTCCCATTAAAAGATTAATAATAGCTAAACTTGAGCACTTCGGAATCTATAGACAGCTCCTGCAGTGGCAGTGGCGTCTGACTTCTTAACAAATAGGAAATTCAAAGTTGGGGACACATTCTCAGAAGCCCACAATGCACACAGCGGAGTTCCTCAGGGATCCGTGATCGGAATTATCCTGTTTCGGTATATTCATTACTGCCCGAAGAAGCGCTATGAAATCAGACTTGTCCATAATTGCCGATGATAACAAAATAATGGGACACCCTCTAATCAGTCACAATGTTATACAGCCTACTAGCCTAGCCTACTAACATCTTTCGGGACCCAAGCCAACCTCGCCTGCCCGCGGTGCACTCTGCTGATTAACGGAGGAAGCTCTGGCGACCCGATAACACGCACTGGACCAGCGTGGCGAGTTATGGTCCAAATCCCCCCAAAATGATGATGGACAGAGGAGCACGGCCCCTAGTGCCCGGGCGCTCCAGCTGCAAGACTGTTGTCGATGGGCGTCGGTCGAGCACTGGAGTCAGGGGTGCTAAGAATCTCCGGGCGAGGTGCTACCGCCAAACGACCCCAAGCAATAGGCAATTTGACTATATTTAAAATATTGTACGAATTGTTGTCATCCTAATGAAATGTACCGTAAAAAAACATATTTTATTAGTTTTCAATATAAAATAAGTTTATTTTTTGTTAAAAAATCATGATTAAAATCTCACTTTATTTGAGATTTGATCACGTGCTTATAAACGCTCTGTGACGTCACACATAAGTAAACAGAGTTTTTCAATACAGGCTGTCTGCATTTCCTAGTGTTAATCGACTGGTTCAATTATTAATTACTAATAATGTTTCACTTTTATCTTATATATCTCAAAATAAACCATTATTTTTGCAACTAATTTCAATAATTATATAAACGTGCTTTAAGGCGCTTACTGTTTACTTTGTTGTGACGTCACATGTCACGGGATCCGTTATGGCGCGTACTTTTTAAAATCAAACTTTAATATCGATTTTTATCGTAAATAAAACAGTTCTCAAAAAAATATTGATGCAATCTGCATGTTTATGTTGTAATACATAATACAGAACTATTTTTTAGTAGTACCTAGTCAAATACCCTATTGCTCAAAGGAATACCGACGTAGGTTGTCGCTGGTGACATAATACGCGGACATTAAGGACAGACGAGAAGATCATTAAGCTGGAAGAGGAGATGAACAAACTGCATTGGGCCATAGTGGGTTTATCGGAGGTCCGAAGAGAGGGCGAGGACACGACAACCTTAAAGTCTGACAACTTGTTCTACCACCGCGAGGGCGACCAACAGTCCCAGGGTGGTGTCGGGTTTCTCGTTCACAGATCTCTTGTAAACAACGTGGTATGTATCACGAGTGTGTCGAGCAGGGTTTGTTTGAATCGCCTCCACGCCTCGCGGGCTCTGCGTATTGGGAGAGACCTGAATCTCTCCCGCACCCGCCTGCTAGCAACCCTAGAAGACACTTTCTACGCGTGGTGACAATGTGGAACAGTTTCTTCTTCTTAGCCGTTTCCTCATGACTGTGGGACGTGTCCCCGCTGAGCAACTTCAGTCACCAACTTCTTCCAGGCTATTCGGTCCTGAGCCAAATGTATTCCTTCTGCAGCGTCATATGGTGGGCTCTCTGATCGTATCCCTCCATCTTGACGGCGCGCGTCCTCTACTCCTGGTACTCTCTGTAAGGCCAGTGAGAATCGCCATCTTCAGACTATCCGGGCCTCGCCTGGCTGGGTCCAAAGAATGTGAGGACCCTTTGCGTGCTCAATGTAGATAGCCTCATCCAGGACAGACTCGTTTGTGCTACGTTGGGTCGGCAGCGCGAGTGATGCCCCTGGTGTTGCATACGTCCATAGGCCACCGTAACCGTTTCCATCAGGTGGGTCATGAGCTTGTCTGCCACCTGTCTGGTATAAAAAAAAGAAAAAAAAATGACACGTGGAGCATAGAGAATAATGATAATATAAATATTGAACTGGTTAAGTTCATATCAATAATTATATTATAATTCCCATGCTTCTAGGTCACGCCTTCCCCAGAGTTTGGGAGACGCGGCTAGATAGCCCCGGCGAGGTAGTCAACAGTCGGTCGGGGCTCGGCAGAGAACCACCGGACTATTCGGGCATTGTCCAGCAAGCTCGCTTTCTGCATTTTGGCCGCCACAGACTTCCCACTGGTCCCGAGCCTCTCGAGATGGACTGAAAAGGACCAAACCATAGGCTGATATGACAACTGGAACTATTATTGGGGATCGTCCCCATCCTCCAAATTATTATAATTTTTGCATTATAAAATTATAATAATAGAACCTCTTCCATTTTTAAGTCAGTTAAAAAATTGTAGTTTCCCAGCACTGGGTACAGGGACCAAGCTGTTTAAGGCTTCTGAGAGAGGAATCTCCTCACAATACCTGCTGTGTCGAGAAGTAGTGGCTTCTGCATCAAACCCTTGACTCAACTACCTAATGTGATCTGCCTGAGATGTTGGTTGAGGCTTTTGTTAATCTGCCCGAGAAGCGGTAGGATTATTGGAATATTGGTGCCCATACCCACAATCTGCATGTTGACAACCTTGTGAGCCAAATCCACATATAATAATATTGACAATTTGACCATTGTAGGACATAATAGCAGTTGGTGTAACAAATCAACGAGAGACAACAATAGTTTGGGATAGAACTACAGGAAAGCCATTGCACAATGCTATTGTGTGGTTGGATATGAGAACAACTTCAACCATAGATAAACTTCTAGATACGGTGCCTAATAAAACAAGAAATAAGAATTATTTAAAGGTAAACTATGTTTTTACTAATAATGCTGTCCTTGCTTTTGCTTTTGAATGGCGGCCCTTCATGATCAAGTTGATAGAATGAAATTGTTTTCGACATTTCACCACCTCTTTTGGCCCATGTGTATACTGATGGGTGCCGGGCCCATCACTATCAGGTTTTCATGGGGTATTTTTTACGAACAGCACTGAAGAGCTTGTTCTGCTCATATGACATCACAATTGAAAGATTATCCATATAAACAACTTGTAATAAATGAATAATGTTTGTCACAGCCATTGTGCGGACTTCCATTGTCACCTTACTTCAGTGCTGTTAAATTGAGATGGCTCAGTGACAATGTTGATGCTGTCAAAACTGCAATGAAAGATGGTACTTGCTGCTTTGGAACTGTGGATACTTGGATCATATGGAATCTAACAGGTAAATACTGTACATTATACTTAATCTATTTTAAATAATCTTAATCTGTATAAAAATCTCATGACACAGTGTTTGTGGTCGAACGCATCTGAAACATCTAGGCCAATTTAAATTATTTGTTTGTGTTCTGTACCTCAAAAAGAAAGAACTGTAGGGGTAAGGTGTACAAAGGTGTGTGTGTTGATTGAGAATACATACACAACACAAGAATTCAGTATTTCAATAAGTAGGTAATATATTTTTAATACATTATTAATACATGTCATAATAAAAAATATATAGGTACTAAGTATATAAATACACGAACTACTACACTAACATTCGCAGCTAGTAAGTACATGTTTTCGAAGGTAACTAATGTAAATAATAATAATATGCCGTTATAGATAATATTACCTATACTTATACTACTAAGTATCACTACTACTATGTACGTACAAAATGTTATAGGTAAAATGATCCCTGGGATCATTTTATACCCACAATGAGTAATCATTTGACCCCAATCGTATTATTTGGAAAACTTCGTAAAAGTAACCTCAAATAGCTATCATATTGAGAACCAACACCTGTTCAAAATGTTATTGAAATGCTATAGAAACCGTTAATAAAACAGCTATTTTCCCAATCACAATAAATTAGCAGCAATTTAATATTAATATTCAGCTTACCTTAGATCAAACACCCTGATTTTCTTTTTTTTGTCTATTGACAACCATTAGTGATCAAACCGCCTTGACACTTTGCCGAACAACTAAGCGGGATGCGGGGAATACGTTTGTGGCGGTTTTAAACAGATGGCACTAGTGATTTGTTTTAAACGGTTGGGAATCATTTTACCTCAAGGGATCGTTTTGTACACCTTTCCCCTACCCTTATGGGATCACTTCGTTGTCTGTCTGTCTAGAACTTTTTCTCAGGAACACGTAGAGGCATCAAGTTCAAATTCATACCAAATACACAGGTTTGTAATGCCTTGAACCTGGAACAAAATCAAACTTCTAGGTCAAAGCAATAAAAAGGTACCACCGATTATATATTATATTTCACCAAACTGCCGTTGGCACTGTCAAGATGTTTTTCTCAGGAACGAGTAGAGGCATATTACGATGTAAGTCGGTGCCAAGCGAAATTAGGTAAATAGGGTAGGTACAATTACGCCACATCATGAGTCTCCCCGTGCAAGCGATAAAATGTGTAAGCGTGAGTGAGATCTCCAGTCTCCATATCTGCAGCAAAACAAAGCCGATCACGTGCGGGTATATTGTGCGTTCATATGGGTAGACGACCCTATTGAACTAATGATGCTTAATAACGTTGTGTTTCGGGCTTGGCACCTACTGTAACAGACAAGTTTTACGAGGTTTTTTTACAAGATTTTTATTAACTTGCACTGTTCGTATGTAAGTATACTGTCCGTAAAAAATTGCAAACCATTTATAGACCTTTTGTTGACATCCCATTGCGCTGAAATTTTGCATACGCGTTTAGTTTGAATAACCATGCAATAATATGGCACCATTGAGCTGGTCAGAGTCGAAGGTGGCCACAGAAACTTGTAAACTAAACAAGATAATAATCTTAGGCTTTCACGGCCGGCTTTGCATGTAGAATATACCTACTGCTTCCGGGCTGTTTGGCCGTGGTCCATTGGAAACTTGTATTCCAGACGTTTCGGCGATCACTGCGGTCGACATCTTCAGTGGTAAAGGTCGGGACGCCGTCGAGTGCGGAGAACCTTCCTCGGCGGCGACTTCGCTGCGACTGATGTAGAGGCCCGAGTCACTGGCGTATTTATAGGCGCAGTTGGAGGGGGGAAACAATGTGATCGATCCTGATTGGTTGAGAGCTGCGGAGCCGATGCGCTCCATCCTGATTGGTCGAGGCTAAGCAAGGGGGTGTGGCCTACCGATACCGGGGATGGTGTTGGCTTCGTCATGTTTGAATTGTGATGACGCGCGGCGCTCAGTGCTGGGTACCAATCTTTTTGGAGATGAAAACCCTCGTTTTTTCTATTAAAATTATTGGGATGCTTGAATATTTCGATGGCTTCTCGACATAGCCGTGGGAAGAAATGTGAAGTGGTGGCTAGAACCTTCGTGTTCTGAAATTTGATGATATGATTATCATCCTCCTGGGTGTGTTCTGCAACCGCTGACTTGTCAAAGTGGCTGAGGCGTCAATTCCGTTCATGTTCCGAAAGGCGGGTCTTGATGCTTCTTTGAGTAGTGCCCACGTATACCGAGCCACATGAGCAGGGGATTCGGTAAACTCCAGCTGAAGATAGTGGGTCACGAGGGTCCTTGACCGAACGGTGAAGATTACGTAACTTCACCTTTCATCACCACCCACAAGGTTCAACCGAGCGCCGCCCGAGGGTGCTAGTGGTGCGTCTGGCGCGACGTGACCTGCGGGACGAGTTGCTGAAGGGGGCGCGCGTGCGCCGTGGAGCTACGACGCGGGATCTCGGCATGGATGGCAGTCCGAGGCGCTTCTATGTCAACGAACGCTTAACCAAAACAAACCGGCAGTTGTTTCATAGGACATATCCTTGCCTGCTGCAAACCCGGTGATCGCACTCACCGCATCCGATCTGAAGATGACCTGGCAAGAATATTTAGCAGTGAGAGAATGTCACTTTAAAATTTTGTACCTACGGTTCATATTTAAAATTAGATGGACTGTACTGTGTGAAAGGGTGTTATGTTGTGTGCGCCAAATTTGTTACAGATTTAGGGACGGGCCAATGACGTGTGTCAAGCTGCTCAATTTAATATGTTCGCACCCACTCTTATATGGAGCATATATCACGGGACAAAACCAATTAATCTATGTATCACAAAATGTATTCCTGATTTCATTACTACGAAATATAACGTATATAATACACACATGGGAAACTGAAACATATACACATTTGCAGTCTGTAGAGGGAGGAAGGGTGTAACTATGATGATTATATGTTTTTGATTTTATGATTTTATTCTTGATTATATGTTAGTTATTTTGTGCCTACTTTTGTTCTGTGTATTTTTGAGTTCTGCAAATGAACACTATTTACAATATATTACATTATTACAACTAATAAACACACATATACATTTATACTATACATCACTGAATTTATTCTTATTTACATTACTGCATTCTTTACATTACTATAAACACCATACACAATATATGGCATTACTACAATGGCTAGAGGTAGCAGTTGGTGTGTGGAGGAAACATTTAAAAAATAAAAATGACTAAAGGTAAATTTCTTAAGTTTGGACTGCTGAATACAGGTTCTCTGTCCACAAATCACGACGAGTTCAGGATAGCTATGCTGCGTCACGCCGTGGATGTCATGGCCATTAATGAGACATGGATAAAACCAGGACAGGAGGGCCGGGCTCCCATAGTACCGGGCTATAAACTGAGGCACATTCCGAGGCCAATGAACATAAAAAGGGGCGAGGACGGGGGGTAGCCTTCTATGTTAAAGCAGGGATGAGTGCACGTACTAGAGTACATCCGGTGCACCCTAGTGTGGAGCAAATGTGGATCACTCTAAATGTTTCCGGGAAGAGGCTGCTGGTTAGGACTGCCTACCGCCCACCATGGTTAGATCTAGACACTTTCTTAGAAGGTATAACGGAGAGTATTACTGCTTTGGCTCCTTATGATTGTGTAGTGCTTCTGGGTGATTTCAATGTGAACATGCTGGCAAGAGGGGAAGCCAAAACGCAGAGATTAATGGACTTTCAGACTTGTTTGAACTTGGTACAGGTTGTACGGACGCCCACACACTTTACAGCAGAGGCTGCTACACTCATAGATGTGATATGCCCAGATGTTAAAACACGTGGCGTTGTTGTTGACCATATCAAGGAGTTGGGACGCCATTCGGTTGTCGTCGGCGATACGGTATTTAGGAGAGTTAAACCCAAACCCAGAACTATCATATACAGACCAATGAAGAATATTTTGGTAGAGTATTTTGATAGGGATAGGGACTGTCTACCATGGGCAGTAATAAATAAATAAATATTCTACGACATTCTACACAGCGCTCTCCAGACCCAAAGTAAGCATAGTTTAACTAGCTTGTGTTATGGGTTCCAGAATGCGGATAAACATACTTATATACTTTTTTTTTGTAAATATATACATATTATTCATAGAAACACCCAGACCAATGCAAATAGACATATTCATGCATACAAATATTTGCACTGGTATGCACGATGTTGACTCAATGGTTCTAACCCTAAACGCTTACATCATAAAATTGTTTAACCTACATGCTCCTCTAAAAAGGAAAACGTTTGAGTCTCGACCCACACCCTGGATCACGGCCAATATCCGTTTGTTGTTCTGCTTAAGAGACCAGGCACGGAAGAGGTATCGCAAAACCAAACTAGAGCAACATCGGAACTACTATGTTGATATGAAAAATCTGGCAGCCACTTCACTGCAAAATGAAAAGCCTGCCTATTTTCAGACCAACATCAATAAAAATATAAATGACTCTAGACGCTTGTGGCAGAATTTAAAGACAGATATCGTCCCAAAGCATGAAGAAATCTTACTCCCAAGTCATTTTGACGATCCTGATGCTATTAACCTTGCATTTTTGGATGTTCCAGGTTTATCAGTCCCATCTGTCTCCCTACTGACCTATTTTGAATACAATAGATTTAGTTCATCTCAGTTTGATCTAGTGCCGCTCAGTTCTGAAGTAGTGCTCAAGATTATAAAAAGCATACACACAAATGCACAGGGTGTGGATGGAATCAGTAATGATATGCTGCTAATGACTTTGCCTTCAACCCTACAGGTTTTTACTGAAATTGTCAACACTTCCATCATGACCCACAAGTACCCAGACCAATGGCAATGTGCTGTGGTTCGTCTTATTGCCAAAAACAGTAATCCACAAAACTATAAGGACTTAAGGCCTATAAGTATACTCCCTTGTCTGTCAAAAGTCTTGGAGCGTGTGGTTCATACCCAGGTGATGGAGTATGTGGAAAAACACAATGTATTATCTGAGCTACAGTCAGGGTTCCGTAAAGGCAGGGGCACAGCTACAGCTCTGTCTGATGTGGTGGGGAATATATTGGAGGCGAGGGATGAGGAAGAGGGTACAATCCTGGTACTACTGGACTTCTCACGGGCTTTTGATGCTATCGACACAACACTACTACTTTCAAAACTGTCATACTATGGATTCACAAGAGAAACAGTGGAGTGGTTCAATAGCTACCTCAATAATAGGACTCAGTGTGTGGAAATTCATAGAGAGAATGGAACCAAGGATTGTTCCACCCCACGCCGGGTATCCAGGGGCGTGCCAATACTGGGTCCACTATTGTTTATCCTGTACAGTGCAGATGTCGGAAACTCCTTTACCAACTGCAAGTACCATATGTATGCTGATGACATCCAGGTCTATAAGTCATTCAAGCCCTCGGAAGCAAAAGCTGCTGTCCGGCTTATCAATGAGGATTTGGAGAGCGTAGTGACATGGGCAGAAAATAACTCGCTGGTGCTGAATCCAAGCAAGTCGAATTTCCTGGTTCTTGGCTCAAGACAACAAATTAATTCCATATTGACGGCCGACCCTGTGATATTAATTAAGGGAGAGGTAATTGAGATGGTTGAATCTGTCACCAATCTGGGGTTAACGTTGGACCCAGAACTACGTTTCGAGGCCCACATAAATAAAACTGTAAGCAGCTGTCAAAATTGAATTACTGTGACACAGTTTACGGCCCCTGTCTATTAAAACGTACATAATCATTAATCCAGAGAGTCCAAAATGCTTGTGCCCGATTCTGCGTAAACATCTCAAGAAGAAGTCATGTCACCCCTTTCATAAACGAGCTTAGATTGTTGCAGCATGATGGCAGCCAGGAGGAAGTTACATCTTGCGAGTTTATTATTTGGTGTGATAAATACACAGAAACCCACCTATCTTTATAAGAAATTAAGCTGGAGGCATGAGAAGCAAAGGTTCAGCAAGAGGTCAGGGGTGCCCCCTCTCTCACTATCCAGGTACAGGACAATGGCTTTTAGGGGTTCCGTTAGACATGCAGCAACACACTGCTGGAACGTCCTGTCGCCCCCGGTGCGCTGTCTGTAAACAAAAGTAGCGTTTATTATACGTCTGAAAAATTTGTAAATGGAGGAACAATTAAATGGTTGATACAAGAATGTATTTAACTATTTTCATCTCTCAGTTATTAAGGTCTCATTTCATAGCATAAATTCATTCAACGTAACCTAATAAACTATTTTTTTTATCTAGTATTGAAACTTACCTTGAGTTTGCGGGCTGATGCGCTGGGGGGGCAGGCCCTTTTTGGCTGCTGGTGTGATGCTGAGGCCTGATTACATCTCTTGCATCATAATGCCTAAAAGACACAGTAAATGTAAACCTGACCTGAATATGAAGAGAGAGTGGTAGTTTTAGTTTATCTGATTTCCTTTCTTACCTCACTTCGAAATATGCTATAGGTATAAATTTATCATTATTGGGTGGAGCGCCGTATCAATGCTTGCTGTTGTTTGGTTTGTTTTTCATATAGATACACAGCAAAATTAAATAATCGAGCAGGAACACATCACACCTACACATTATACTAATGAAATACATGTATTTTCCCGTGGTATATTAGTCTGATGTTTTGTTTACTTTTGAGTTATGTCAGTGGGTTGCATCATCAAATGGCATCGCGTCGCGTCGGTTGTTGACGGAAGCGATCCAAAGACAACAAACGTAAAACATAAATGTTTGTATTTTTTTTTCTTATATATACATTAATACATTAATAAATAAATAAAATAAATTGTATCAGTACTTAACGCAGTCGTAGTATGCATGGTATAGGCGCCATCGTACCCATGTCGGTGCCTCTGAAAACCAGCGCTTTCATGCTATCCGCATGACAGCATCGAGCTGAGAGGCAGCCCGATTCTGAGCGGATATGGCGTACATCGGCACACAACAGGTTTATTTCTACAATTAGTATTTTTGTTTGTTTTTATTACTATCTGTATTATTTGCGTCACTTTTTTTATGTTAAATTTTTTATTTTTCTCTTTCTGTCTGGGATGATGGTTGGAGTCCTTACATAAGTAACGGTCTGTGTGTGTAGGCTTTCCATAGACCTGGTGACCAAGGCTGCCATCTTCTTTTTTTGGATACCAGGACAACGAGGAATGGCAGGTCTCTGTTCTTCTCTACTTCCATGGTGAACTGGATGTTAGGATGGATGCTGTTCAGGTGATTCAGGAACTTAGTCAGCTCCGTGTCTCCATGACTCCAAACCACAAAGGTATTGTCTACGTAGCGGAGCCAGGCCTTAGGCTTCTTGGGTGTTCGTTCAAGAGCGGCTTCTTCGAAGAATTACATGTAAAAGTTCGCAACTACAGAACTGATGGGGTTTCCCATGGCTAAACCCTCCACTTGATCATAGAACGTGTTGTTCCACTAGAAGTAGGAAGTTGTCAACACGAACTCGAAGAATTCTGCGATGTCCTTAGAGAACAGCGGTCGGATACGTGACATAGCTTCCCTGGCTGGAAATATTTCGTGAACAGAGAGACGACATCGAAGCTGACCAGACGATCATCCGGGTGTAGCTTGAGATTCTCAAGTTTCTCCACGAAGTGACTAGAGTCCTTGATGTATGACGAGGACGATCCGACATGTAATTGAATCAGTCCGGTGAGATACTTAGAGACTGGATGAGTGGGTGGGATGCGATGGGCCGGACCGCTACTGAAGGCTTATGGATCTTTGGTAACCCATACAGCCTAGGTGGAAGAGCTTCAGACTTCTTGAAAATACGCTGCGTTTCTTCTGGAATAGACGAACCTTTGATCAGGTGGTTTACCTGTCTCAAGATCCTTGCCGTTGGGTCCTTTGGAATCGCCTTGTAGATGGCCGGGTCGAGAAGATCTTTTATCTTGGTCTCATAATCCTTGGTTTTGAGAACCGCTGTGGCATTACCCTTGTAAGCTTTTAGGATAACAATATCCTTATTAGCCATTAGGTTCTTTAAGGCTTTCCGCTCTTTCTCCGTGATATTGCTCCTTGGTGGCTTGGCTTGCTGAAGAATTCTGGAGGACTCTTGGCGAACCCTCTCAGCCAGTTCCTCGGGAAGCTTGCGCAGGCTTGCTTCAACGTTGGCGATGATATCTTCCATCGGAACTGATCTTGGGGTAATGGCTAAATTCTCCCCTTTGCTCAAGACTGACCTCTCCTCTTCAGACAGTTGGTGGTCTGACAGGTTCACTACTACAAGGCGTTTATCCAGACTTGGGCCAGACTCTTGTTTTCTTGGGAGCTTTTCAAATTTCCTCTTCTGTCGTGTAAAAGCGGTTAATAATGTGCCCGGTAGATGGCAATAGGCTCACCCCCTATTACATTGGGACCTTAACATAACTGGCGAATCGTTGGTGTGTAATACACCTGCCTACCTCTTCGGGGATACAACCGTGAAGTTATGTTATGTTATTTTATGATTTGAAAAGCATGTAGCGCAAATAGAAAACAGGAATAACTTGCGTGATACAAGCCTTTGAAATCAGCACAGAGGTATTGCATAAAATTATTATTTTCTTTATAGTGCGATTACATTTTTGAATAAATTATTGTTTTTAAAAAAGTTCGTTATTATTTTATTATCTTTATAGTTAAATCTGTGATTCAGTTATTTTACACTTTTCAGTGCCTTTTTAGTTATTGAAGTCGGTTCTATTTTTAGGATTCCGTACCGCAGAAGGTAAAAGAAAGAAATCTTTATAAGATCACTCTCTAGTTCGTCTGTCAGTCTGTCTGTTCGTGTGTCACCTGCGATTTTCTAAGAAACGGTTAAACCTAGCAAGTTGAAATTCATAGATACTGGGGTCTATAGTCCCTATTACATATATAAAAATCAAGGTCCTGAGTCAACACGATATGGGCAAATTTAGATTTTCGCGAATACTTGTAAGTACTAAAATTGAATTTAAATTTATTCTCCTCCTTTTAATCTTAAAAGGAGGAGAATAAATTTAAATTTAATATAAGGCCTTATGCGGCTTTTTTGTGACTGACGTCTGACCCTCCGACCCCAAGAGGAAAACCTGCGCCAGAGTCTCGTCCGTCAATCAGTAGGACTATTAGCTTGCAGGTGAGATTAACTTTCTAGCTTAGCGAATGTTTTAGAATGTTTCTCGTGCTTCGTAACAAGTAACCTAATACGAAGGGTAATAAGCGGTAAATATACACTTTAAATCTAATATATTCGTGTCCGGATGCACTATTTTAGTAACTCCACTCCATTCTCCACTCCACTTTCCACTTCACTCTCCACTCGAACCTCCTCTCCAGCTCACCCACTCTCCTCTCTCCAGTTCACTCCACTTTCCACTCCACAATCCTCTCCATTCCACTTTCCACTCCACAATCCTCTCCACTCCACTTTCCACTCCCTACTCATTTCCACTCCACTCTCCACTCAACTTTCCTCTCCAGTCTCCACTATCCACTCCACTCCACTCCAATTCACTCGCCTCTCCACTCCAATTCACTCGCCACTCCACTCCACTCTCCACTCTATTCCCCACTCCCCTCTCCACTCCACTCTCCACAGTTAACTCCACTCCGCTTCGATCCACTCCACTCCTTTCTCCACTCACCACTCCCTCACTTATGTATTTAATGTTCGAATCTACATTACAGGTGAATGCTCGCGTTTAGGTAGTACCTTAAAATGCAAGATCCCGGGCTTCCCAGACCGTACTTATTTTTACAAGGACAAAATGTATGGGATAATGTCATTGAGATATACAAATAGAGTGACAAACTTCATTGCCAGGCTTCGAAAAAACGTAGCCATGTCTCCATGACAACGACGTAGCTTTGAAACTAGTAAATATTTTGAAGTAAACATATACACACATCAAAAAAGTCTAAGCAACGTGATTAATGTTACATAATTCTGCAAATTATATTGGACAATTGTTCTACTTTTTTACCCTAGGTGGGCAGTTATGTAACCTTTTTGGTTCCAGATTACCTACTGGCTGGTTAGAAAAAAAAAACTGGATAGTGTTTTGTTTTCTTTTTCATAAAATTTAAAGCTGATACATTAGTTCCAATTTAAATGTGTTTTCTTTTGATAATTAAGAAATTTGGTATCGTTTGAATTTCATAGTTTTAACCAAGTTTTAATAGAGTTTTTGATTAAATTGAATTGTGAGATATTCTTTACGTTATGGAGCGACGTCATTTGAGCGCTGATGAAATGCAAAGAACTGTGGAAATGATACAAGTGGGAAGAAACCAATTTGAAGTATCTCGCCATTTTGATGTGAGCACTATCTGCCGTCTGTGGCGGCGTTACACTACGACAGAAAATCCCGCTGAGCAGCACCCGGGCCGTGGAAGGAGTACAACTACTCGGCAAGACCGATACATACAACTAACCGCAAGACGTCAACCAATGTTAACCGCCAGAGAGATCTACAGAAGGCTACAAAACTCAAGGGATGTTGTTGTTAGCCCCCAAACCGTGCGAAATCGACTGCATGAGTACGGTCTACGAGCGCGACGTCCAATCTGGTGCCCGCCTATACGTCACGGAAATCGCGCTCGTCGAAATGAATGGTGTAGGGAACACATAACGTGGACCCAGGAACAATGGGACAACATTTTATTTTGCGATGAGTTTCGATTCGGATTTAGGCCTGATACAAGAAGGGTAAGAGTGTACCGTCGTTCCGGCAATACTGAAAGACTGAGGTGCGTTCAGGAAGTTCATCCATACAACGGATCAACAGTTGTGGTATGGGCGGGTATTATGAAGAACAGACGAACTGAGCTCATTTTTATAAATGGAAACATGAACGCTCAAAATTACGTTGAGGATGTTCTTAGGCCTTATGTTCATTCATTTGCACAAACCCTTGGCTCTGATTTCAAGTTAATGCATGACAATGCACGTTGTCATACAGCGATGCGGACTATAGGGAGTACTTGGCAACAGAAAACATCAGGGTGTTACCCTGGCCTGCACAATCGCCAGACTTCAACCCCATCGAGCATGTATGGGATATGCTCCAGAGAGGTGTATTAGAGGACCTGGACGGGCGGCGCGGCGTGACAACAACCCAACAGTTGCAGAATTAGCTAATATTTCATTGGGAGCGATTGCCGCAGGATACCATTAACAAACTCATCGATAGCATGAATAATCGGTGCCAACAAGTTTTAAACAACAAAGGAGGAATCATTTTGTATTAAATTAAAGAATTCTTTAAGAATAAATAAATTTTGGTTAACGATTTAATTTTGTTTTAAAAAGTTTATTTTCTTAGGTGCCTTGTTTTCTGTTGTGCGTGATAGAGTAGGTATACTTTTAATAAAATAAATAACGAAACAAAATCGTTTTTTTCTTCTAATCAAACAGGTTACATACCTTTTTTTTTTTTTTTTTTTATCGTGCGGAAATCCCTTCGGATACCCCCCCGCCGGCCAGCGGGGGCGGTTATGTCGGGCTTGCACCGACTAAAACCGCACGCCGTCTCGGGTCTTCAAACGCCGGGGTGTAGACAGTACATTATCCCGATCATTTTATCCTTATAAAAATAAGCGAGGTCTGGGAAGCTCGGGATCTTGAACTATTAGAACAAATCTTTGATTTGCTATTGTATTAACAAAGTGGGGTTAATTCTATTGCTCATCCCACTAAACTATCTCTAAAACTGTTTGAACTATTTGTTGAATTTCGAAATTTCTTATATGTGCCGTCGGATTGAATCCATACTTAACTAGCTGCGCTACCCGTGGACTTTCCAAAATTTTTCTTTCATACAAACCTTGTCCTGACAACGAGCACAAAAAAAAGAATTATCCAATTTGGTGCAGTCGTTGGGATTTCACAATTTGTATTTGATTTTGAGGAGTTTCCCGCTGTATCTCCATAGTTCTAGGTTCAACACTAATAAAAATTATATAGGACCAACTTGGAGTGAGTCTAACAAACTCAATGCAAAAATAATTTAAAATCAGTTCATAAACGATGGAACCATCGATGGACTAACATTAGAAAATAAATCGTCCATTTAATAAAATTTAAATACATATACTCTTATCACATTACAGGTGGTCCTGACGGTGGCAAGCATATCACTGATGTAACAAATGCGTCGAGGACAATGATAATGAATATAGAGAACCTTGACTGGGATCCTTTACTCTTGAAATTCTTTGAAGTGCCTAAATCTGTTTTACCTGAAATAAAATCGAGTTCTGAGGTAAATGTTTACATAAAACTTCTGTGTCAGTCATTGGCGACTGAAAGATTATAAATTAAGTTATGTACAAATGTGTTTACAGATTTATGGCTATATAGCCGATGGTCCTCTCACTGGCATACCCATATCAGGCTGTTTAGGGGACCAACAGGCAGCATTAGTTGGCCAAATGTGCTTACAAAAAGGTCAGGCTAAAGCAACTTATGGAACTGGTTGTTTTGTACTATATAACACTGGTGAAATTCAAGTTAACTCGAGCAGGGGACTACTAACTACTGTTGCTTACCAGTTGGGTAGCAAGACCCAAGCAGCCTATGCTTTAGAAGGATCGGTAAGTGGCAATTTTATTTAATTATTTAGGTGTTGATTTTGTTTTCAGGTTCGGAGTTTTGTGCCTTGGTGGCTTCCAAAAGCAAGTATACAAATAACTAACCGTCTCCACTTCGTTCTTTATTAGTAAGCCACTAATAAAGAACGAAGTGGAGAAGGAAAAGCAGGAAAGCGGACCTAGTTTCTATTTCCGTCAGGAATATCACTGGAATACGCCCCTGCCGGCTATGGCAGGTTATGTCCGACTCAAACCGACTACAACCGCATGCCGTCTCGGCTCTTCAGACGCCGGGATGTAAGCTTGCCCAAAAGGCATTTCCTTCGCATCCTGACTGACCCAGGGCCATTTCCGGTTTCGAGATGGCTCCCTCGGGTTTGGAAACCACGTTGTCCCCCATCTTGCCTTCGAAAATAAGAGGCGCGAAAAACGCGCCGCCGCCCCTGCCGGCTTATGCTAGGGTGACAGGTGGCTGCACCGCCACCTCCTTCTCGAGCATTACTTGCTCCTAGAAGTAGGCAGCGGTTGACCACGCACTCGCGCTCTGAGACACTGAGAACTCTCATGCTGGGCACTCCGTCAGCGTGTGGAGCCCTGAGTCCTCGCTTGCATTACAGTAATGGCTATCAGACGTTGGCTTCTTACTGATCCGACACAGGTGGTCCTCGAAGCACCTCTTCCCAGAGATCACCTGCATTAACCGGTACGAGTGGCTCCTCGCCTCTCTAGCCAGTCCCCTTTGATGAGTTTTACCGCCGCCACTACGGCGTGTCCCAGGAAAGCGGATCCTGGGCTCCGAAGTACAGCCTCAGATGCGACCGGGACTAACGCAAAGATGATGATGATGATGATGACTGTTGTTTGGCAAATTCATGCGTGACACTCCCCTGGTTCGGGCAGAATGAGGGGTGTTAGGCAATGGGGTGGTGAAAAGTACGCGCGGTACGTGGTTACCATCCGGCCGTCCCGCGCGTACGTTTTGCTGAGATATGGTAGTATAGTAACATTAATAAGACTAGTCACCATCAACATATTCGCGTTAATCCTGGTCGCAACTGAGGCTTCGCTTCGGAATCCAGGGTCCTGCTTTTCCTTCTCCACTTCGCAAAATCATGGGCATCCATGGTAGTGAGACCATTGGCACACTGTCATCGTTGAAAAAGCAAGTTCTTAGGTCATCTGGCCAGTCCATTGTTATCGGTCCTTAGCAGATGCTAAGGACCGATGGTGGTTGAGGCAAGCAGGTGTTTTCGTGGAGACCGCGTATCAGTTAATGGAAGGTAGGACGCTCAGCTCCTTACTGAGGACTTGAAAAAGGTAGCTGGGATATACTGAATGCGGAAAATGGAAAACCGAGTGTTATGGCGCTCATTGGGACTGGCCTTAGTCCCAGCAACAGGCCATTGCTGGACATATTTATAGATATATAGGTATTTCCAGCCGCTATATTTAGACTAAGTGATTGATGTCACATCACAATTTTATGTACGTTGAGCCACGTCGGATGTCCTTTAATTTAATATTCAATATTTGCTTATACATATTTAACTACTCGTAAAGTAAATTTCAGATGATAATTATATGTTTTAGGTGGCAGTGGCTGGGGCAGCTTTGGGTTGGCTCAAAGATAATATTGGTCTCATAGAAAGAGCGAAAGATTCTCAAGAAATAGCTGAAAAGGCGACTGATAATGGCAGCGTTGTATTTGTACCGGCATTCAGTGGTTTATATGCACCGTATTGGCGGCAAGATGCAAGGGGGTTAGTATCGTAAAACATCTAGGTTTATGTGTACACGGGCTTGTTTACGCAACTCGTCGTCAATAATTCCAGTTCTTCAAAGAAGCCTAGCAGATCGTTAATATTGTCAATGACTTCCTGGATCGACCTCGGAGCATTGATTTATGCAGTCCTGTATTCTGCTATTCCTGAATTCCATTGGCTGGCTGATTCAATCCCCGACCAGGCCCGCAGAAGGAGCTGCCTGTTATATCTGTAGTAAACAGCAGGCCTACCATGAAATGTATATCCGCAAAATCGGACTGAAAATTCGGGCAATCGGTACCATGAAACATGCAACATGCAATCGGGCCCGAAGACGGCACGTGACAGTTCATTCTCCCGAAACTCTACCATGAAACCACTAAATTAAGAATTATAACAGACTGCCAAAAAGAAAATTAAAATTAAAACACGATAGTACTTATACGACTTTTTTTAAAAGATCGAAAGGTTATCATAATCCATTCACCAATGAATGTATTTTTAATATGTAATATATTGTAAACTAGCTGATGCCCACGGCTTCGGCCGCGCGAAGGTTGGATAAGTTTTTGGTCATATCTCTGATTCTACTTAACCAATTATAATCAAACCTACTGCAGATTTTAACTCTGATTAAAACCTTTCTAATAGAAATAATCGCATCCAAATATGTTCAGTAGTTTTTGCATCCATCGTGCACAAATAGATAAACAGACAACCAGATAAGAATTCCAAAAAGAATATTTTTGTGTTCAGAATAGTACATGTAACATAACCCAAGTGTCAAGGTTTTTGAAGATATCCAATTTACAATTTTTATAATAGTATAGACGAAAACCTCCTTGATATGTTTGATTCAGTCCCGAAAGTACTTTATCGTCCCGACCGAAAAACGAAATAAGCAGTAACTTTATGGTACTTTTTTTTTTCGTGCCGAAATCCCTTTGGATACCCCCCGCCAACCAGCGGGTGTGGTTATGTCGGGCTTGAACCGACTAAAACCGCACGCCGTCTCGGGTCTTCAGATGCCGGGGTGTAAGGTTGCCCATAGAGCATATTCCTCGCAGCCCGACTGACCCTGGGCCATCTCCGGTTTCGAGATGGCCCCCTCGGGTTTGCGAACCACGGTGTCCCCGTCTTGCCCCGGTTTGGGGGAGGGGTGCTAGTCGCCCCACCGTCCCGGCCTGTTTCTGCTGGGGTGACAGGCGGCCTCACCTGCCACCCCCAGGCCTGCGCCCATGGAGGACGGCTGTCGTTAACCGACCTCCGGTGCCTGAGTCGCCTGCGACGGGCGGCGAGCATGTTGCGGGCTCGGCGGGCCGGGAGAGTTCTAAATCTCCCGATCGCGCTCCGCCATCTCCTTCGCGAGCATTACATGCTCGCAGAAGTAGGTGGCGGCAGCCCACGCGCTCGCGCTCCGCATCATTACCGCAATCATGCTGCCGAGCGAGAGGACTCCCACCCCGACGGCTGCCACGAGGTCACGCCTCGGCGCCTCCTACGCCGGGCAGTCCGCCAGCTTGTGCAGCCCTGAGTCCTCCCTCGCGTCGCAATGATGGCACTCAGGCGTGGGCTCCTTCCTGATCCGATGCAGGTAGTCCCCGATGCTCCCCTTAACTGAGATCACCTGCGTCAGTCGGTACGAGAGGCTTCCGTGTCGCCTCTCTAGCCAATCCTCCAGTAAGGCCCATCATGGAGGATTGGCTATATGGTACCTAAATGACACTTCTTTCGTTCGTGTTTCGTGCGTGCCCGCAACTGCTGATGTATTTTTCATGGTAGGCCTACTGATGTTTGTTTCTCTGTATCTTGTATTTGCACCAATTAAAATGCGGGCAGATACTGGATGCGACAAGCTGAAGACAGGGCGCTATGGCGCTCATTAGGGGAGACCTATGTCCAGCAGTGGACTAAAATAGGTTGATGATGAAATTGCGTAGTTTGGGCCTGGTCAACTGTAGAAATTAGCTAGATATCCTGACACGTATCTAGGACCTTCCAATAAATTTGGTGAAGGGATTTCCATCCAGATGGACGGTGCAGTATCGATTTTGAATCCGTTGCTTTTACGATGAGCCTCTCCTCGCCAATCTGCCTCATCGTTGCCGCGTGCACCTCTTCGCCCCTTTATCCCCCCTGTAGAGGATCAATGTTTATTTTGCAGATTTTTCCAGGTTCATATGATACTCTAGTATAAATCCTGATGTGTGAAAATATGGTTTTGTAGAACTTGTGAAATATGAATGTTGTTTTGATAATGCTCTCTCAGCTTGGTAGACTATGGCCATGGGTGCCTAGTGGTGTCGTGATTTATGTTCAGGTCTTCTATAAGGTCCTTTTCTTAATAGTATGCCCCTTTTGACTCTCATGTGTCGTGTCTGAGTTGACTTTCAAAAGATAGTTTTTCGAAAACTCCTTTTAAACCCATAAAGGGTACTCAAGCACATAGACTATTTTCCGATTGAATTTTCTATATTGTCCACCTCTGCATATAGCGCTGACTAAATGCATGTTGGTCTGAGTGAAGTGGTATGTTCTAGTGAACATACCACTTCCCTCAGACCTTGTAGTGAACATAGTTGTTGGGCGAACAGTTCTGACACGAGTCCTCTCCAAGGTCTTCAGTTGAAATGAAGTGCAACTGCCGCCTGGCTTTGGTATAAAATTTCTTTAGCCTTCTTTCATGGTTGAAGGTGTGCGACGGACTAGAACAGCGGTTGACCTCCGTGACAGGTACTGTGCACCCCACTTTAGAAGTGCAAGGCAGACACCATCAAATTTCGGGGCTTTGAAGGACTTCTCTGTTTTTCAACAGACTGATGAGCTTGCAGTATTATTCGTGCAGTGTTACGGCAGCCTAGAGAATGTATTTGAATCAGAGTGCTCTTAGGCTGGATTTAACCAATGATAGAAACTTGGGCTAACTTAACTGCATTAGCACATTTTACTTAATTATTTCTATTAAGTAAAACGTGAAAACTCTGTTGGATTCGGTCGCAAGGTACCACCTCTTGCAATTCTGTCAGTACATATCGGTGGTTTCATTGCATGGATACATGCCAATTCACGACGATACTTTTTTTTAAATTTATTTAACTTAATAATTAATTTACAACACTTAGAATAAAAACATCAGTTGCCAAACTGCAGAGCAGTTTGTCGGCATCTATTCCTCTTGAATAATTACATTATGTTGTAATACATTGTATTTCTTGCTATGCACAAAACACAGCTGTTACAAAATAACCCAACTCAGTTGGGACAATGAATTGTAACACAACTGATACAGTTATGTTATAATTCGCTGTCCGATATATTCAATCACGTACATATATTAGGTATACCTAGGCACACATACACAAAAACACATGCATAGCATACACAATATTCACACATCTGTGCACACTTTAAAACCTACGGACATAGCGACAGGTAGTGTTTCACCAATACTTTCTTTAGGTGATACTTGAACCTCACATCACCAAGCGATCCTTCAGGCAGCGCATTTACTAAAGTAGGCGTTAGATATTTTCTGGCGCGTTTACCGAAGTAGTTATTTATCTTAGGCACTGCTTTTTTTTTTTTTTTTTTTTTTTAACGTGCGGAAATCCCTTCGGATACCCCCCCGCCGGCCAGCGGGGGTGGTTATGTCGTGTCTCGACTAAAACCGCACGGTGTCCTCCCCAAGTGTCCGTTGCCGGGCACCCCGGGTAAGCCCTCGAAAGGATAACCCCAGGGTTGCCGGCGGACTTTGGCCGCCACCGCGGCCTCGCCTGGTGGGGTCGGGTTTTATCCCGCTTCGGTGAGTTGGCAGGCGTGTGTAGGGCACACACGACACGCCTCCGCCACGGCCTGCTTCTGTAAGGACGGCGAGTCGGCCAACTGCCGTCCTAAGGCCCCGATCATGGAGGTCGGTAGTCCCGGGCGTAGATGAGTCTGCGGCGCCCTCGCCGCAGACTGCGAAACTCGGGGGGCAGGGTTCTCTCCCGCTCCCTCTCCGCCGTCTCTTTCGCGCGCATTACCTGCTCGCAGAAAGAGGCGGCGGCGTGCCACTTACTCCCGTCGGAGACCACGGCCCTCACCATGGTCTCCAACGAGAGAACGTCCACGCCCAGGACCGCAACGAGATCCCGGCGTTGACTCGCCCACGCAGGGCACTCCACCAACGTGTGGAGCGCCGTGTCTTCGCCAGGATCCTCGCAGTGCTGGCACTGCGGCGTTGTCTCCCGGTGGATGCGCCACAGATACTTACCGAAACACCCGTGTCCGGTAACCATCTGGCACATCCGGTAGGAGAGGTCCCCATGGTCCCTCTCCAACCACTCCTTCATGATCGGTCTCACCGCCGCAATGGTGGATTCCCCCCACCTTGGGTGCTCAAGTCGCACCCTCCATGTCTCCATGAGTTCCTCAGCTGAGCTGCAGCGACACTACCCGTCCGCAGATCAGTAGTGCCGTCGATGCTTAATCAACGACATTCTATTCATTATTTTTATCACTTCTCAATTATCGGTTTGTCAGTATTTAATAACTTCCCTGACTAGCACTTAGCATAGCACGTATTCTTTCCGTCGTTTCTCTCTCTACATCTATATATATAAAATAAAGTCGTTTTAATGATAGCCTTTATAACTCAAGAACGGGTGGACCGAATTCCATGATTTTTGATTTTTTAGATTTGTCGCCGCCTATACTGTGCCTTTTTTTTTGCAAACGTACCAACGGTTGCCCCTCCAGCGGGGGTCGTTATGTTGGACGCGAACCGTATAAAACCGCACGCCGTCTCGGGATTCTAATGCCCGGGGTGTAAGGTGGCCTAATGAGGCAATTCCCTCCCAACACGGCTGACCCTGGGCCTGAGCCATCTACGGCTTTGAGATGACCTCCTCGGGCTACTTTGCCAATACTAGCAATTAGGATACTTAAAAATATGAGACATTCACGAAAATTATTTCAGCTGATAAGGTAACCTACACGACTTGATTCTAAGGCGGAAAGAAGCCTGCCGAATCAGCTAGTGTATAATAAAAAACAAGTCATCACTGTCAGCTTCTTACATGTCGCAGCGACATGAAATCACGCACGAGAGATGCACAGCCACCGCTATCACCCTCTGCATCCAGACAACACCTTTTACCCGGTTCGCCCTGGAAGAGATGACCTAAGACATTAATTTATTAGGGCGTTCCTGGTCGTTCACTGCATTTCATGCCCTGATGGTTTGGTTCATGGCGGGCTGGATGTGAACTGTATGAATAATGAAAGAATTGTTAAAGGAGTGCATTTTCAGTGAGCTACCTCTGGTATTGAGCCCTCTAGGGTGATCGCAGAAAGCTCATTTTACTCTTGACATGCGAGTAGAGTGTTTTTTTTTTTAAGTATATAATAATATATAGAGCGCGTCAATATGACTTCACCTCGCTAGTTGATAAGAAGCTGTAAGTGAAGTCTTCAGAATGAAGGCGACTATTATAGATGCCAACAGTGAGCAACTATAAAATAATAGCCGTCAGTTTGACGGCCTCGACAGATGCTTTTTCAGACCCGCTTACCGGACCTGGGATAGTAGAAGAGAGAAAACACGTGCGTTCGTAAGATGAGAATGAGAAATCAGAAGTCTTTATGGTGCCGCAAAGAAAAGAGATGCCATACCTTTTGGTCTTCGATTACTTGGGCCTTATAATGGTGTTACTTCAGCCCGCAATTAATGTTGTTCTGGATAGGTAAAGAGAGGGTGGGCAGTAGTCTGCTGCTTTCTTTTCTTGGTCACACGTACACGCGCTGCCATGCACATGGTGTAGCGATACCGGCGAGTGGATGCAACTTGTTCAGGGCGGCAGGCTTCAGGCAGCTTGCAGCTTATCTGGAATCTATTGTTTAGTACACGCGCACGCGACTCTACTAACGTGTACCTATGTATAAACTTATTCTTTCTAAGTTAACTATGTAAAAGTGTAATCCTTGTTACCCTTATCTGATCGGTGGTATATATATTGTTACTCGTAAATATCGGTTTTGTTGTATAATGTATGTTATTTATCGATTTCAGTGTTATTTGTGGCATTACAGAAGATACAAACTCAAATCATATCGTGAAAGCAGCGCTTGAGGCGGTATGTTACCAAGTGAGGGACATTTTAGATGCTATGAATGAAGACTGTGGTATACCACTACAAATACTTAAGGTAGGTTAGGTAGATGCATTGTATTGTTAATTATAAACACCCATACATAAATAAAATTGAAAATACTCGTATGTAATTTTGTTGTAAAAACGGGGGAACCGAGAGGCTGTTAAACTATCCAATTCCGATATCTACGGGTCACTACATCTATTTTCTAAGTCCTCCCGTTAACAAGGTGTGGGTGTTCAGTCTTCACGGCGCTGCCTCAAAGCTTTGTGTTTACTTCAATTAAATTTTTAAGCATTTTGTATGCTTACTTTCTCTAAAGATTTAGATCGAAAAAGAGAACATCTAGAACGGGACTTGAACCCGCGACCAGCCCCTTACAGGGGGAATGCTCTGATATTCGAAATTCTCAAATAGATTATATACGTCTTAAGGCGACGCTGGAGTCATCTAGCGTAATTCTTGCGAACTAGGGAAACAATGAATAACTTTACAGTCATTTTTAAACATTGTTTTTTGATGACTCCGCCTAATTAATTCAATTAAATTTTTAAGCATTTTACAAAATGCTTAAAAATTTAATTGAATTAATTAGGCGGAGCTTACTTTTTCAAAAGATTTAGATCGGAAAAAGGGATCATCTAGAACAGGACTTGAACCCGCGACCAGGTCAAAGCATTCCCCCTGTAAGGGACTGGTCGCGGGTTCAAGTCCCGTTCTAGATGTTCTCTTTATCTGTTTACTTATTTATTATTTCACGATCTGTTTCACCTTCATGACTAGTGTATCTGACCCCATAAGTTACTTTGAACCCATAAGCTTCCCATCTTATTAGCGAGCAGATAGTAACTGTCGGCCTGCCATGAAACGTACATTCGCAATTGTGGGCCCGCATGAAATACGAACAAAAGAAGTATCATTTAGGTACCAAGAAGTAATGTAGGTATGAGTCTCCCCGTGACCATGTCTGCTGAAAAGCAACCGAAACATCGGGATCAATGTAAAATATAAAATAACATCAAATAAATCGCGATAGAATCCGTTAAAAATAGTTTTATTTCAATGTGTGACATTCGCGTAAACTTCCGACAATATCACCAAGAAGTAACTTCGGATTTCGTTCTTTCAGTCGGGACCATATGTATGTTCGGGAGTGAACCAAACATATCAAGGAGATTTTAGTTTAAATATATTTCAATTAAAAATTACCTATTATAAACCAACATATAAAATACATTCCTTTGTAGTGGATTATGATAACCTTTCGAAATTGCGGTACGCAATTGCGGATGTACGTTTCATGGTGTTCTCTTCACTGTCCATGGTTTTGATTCGTATCACTGTAAGATGCCTGCTTAGTCAATAGTGTCCTATTATCACTTCTATGACGAGTCTCAACGTCCATCTACGGAGTTACGAGATATCAATTGGTCAACTTATCTAACATGAAGTTTCCAGCTGGAATGTATTAAAAAATTTAATCATTAATGTGACGTTTATGTGTTGTCTGATACTGCAGGAGTCAATATGGGGCATCCTGTGGTTTTATGGCATAAATAGATAGGGTCAATCATTAGGACCAAATCTCTCCAACAAACATGGTAAACTGCAATATTTGACTTTTTTTTATCAAAGAATTCCAGTAAATTCGTTGGTACCTGTTTTTATTCTTCGTCCGCCATCCTCGTCGACAGATATTGTAATTGGAAATGTAAAAGAAATTCAACTTATTAAACTCTTTATTCTTTATTTTGACTTTACATTGTATTTGCATCTTCCTGTTCGATCTGTCGTAGTAAGAAGGGCTTTGGACATAGATTTATATTTTTATTTATTTGGATAAACCGACAGTGATAAATTACAGTAGGACTGCTCATATTAGATACAATTTACCACAGTTTTATTTACCAGCCATTGTGAGTTCATTGGACAAAAATAACAATATAGGAAATTAAACAAACATCTTACTGATAAATAATATTGAAGTGTCTGTCTGTAACATTAAAGTGTATTTTTTTTTAGCGAATACATATAAAATAAACTGTTATTATTAAATCTTTTTCCAATCTAAATCTATAGGGAAAAGTAAGCATACTAATTGCTTAATTCATTGAATTAATGTGGCGGAGTAATAAAAAAACAATGTTTAAAAATGATTGCAAAGTCATTCATTGTTTTCGTAATTCGCAAAGCATTACGGTAGATGGCGCCAGCGTCGCCCAGAGACGTGTATAATATGTCTAGGTAGCTCAGTTGGTCAGAGCATGTAATTTACTGGTCGCGGGTTCAAGTCCCGTCCTAGATATTCTGTTTATCTGATGTAAATCTACTGTTATAAACAGTTTTTAAAGTTTTAGTCCGTCCGTCTGTTTGTTTATTTGACTTGGCTTATCTCCGAATCAGCTTATTACTGATTACCAGCTTATTATACTCGTAATTTGATTACCGAGTGTGGCAAAGAGATTTCGAAAATCTTTGTATGCAGTTTTAATTCCTTATTAAGTCTCCTTTCAATAAAATTGTCTATCTACATTATTTAAGATACTTTCCCTCCATGTGGAATCGCCGTGGGACATCCTGTATATAATAATGTTGTTACATTGCATACCAAGTAGTCTAGTGTTGTACACAACAGTTTGTAATTTATTTAATCTGAATATTACAAGACACCGAGGTGGAAATTTTGGAAGCAACCAGTAAATAGCAGGAAGGATGATTTACGGGTTTAGGCTTTTTGAAAGAAAATGGGAATGAAATAGATGACTCTGCCACCATTAAGTACCTATATATCTACCTATAAAGTTAGCTGTTAAAGTTGTTCCAAGCTATATCTTTCGACAGTTCACGTTTTGGGATTAGCTATATGAAAAAGCTAAATTCTGGCTCTTATTTATTTTTTGTTTCGTTTGAAAAATGTCATTCGAAAGGGTTGATGGCTTCAGCTTGGCGTAGTCATTTATACTATCCATGTCTTTTACCTTAGTAATAGATACTCCAAAGTTTACACATGATGACTGTTTAACGCAAAAACGCTTAAGTGATAATTTTGTTCAACGCCGTCTATGTGTACCTTAAGTAAAATACACGACGATATCTTGAAGTATTCACCCATGTTTGTAGTAAACCACACAATGGCGTGTTACTAATAATATTAACATATTTTTCAGGTTGATGGTGGCATGACCTCTAATGCCTTAGTGATGCAAATGCAAGCTGACTTAATCGGAATCAATGTTAACAAAGCCGGTTTTACAGAAAGTACTGCCTTAGGAGCGGCTTTGGTTGCTTACTGGGGTATAGAACCGTCTAAACGAGGTGTCACAATACCCATGGCTAATGGAAAGACTTATATACCAGAGATTAGTGACGATGAAAGGGATATGAGGTATAAACAATGGAAAATGGCTGTGGACAGATCTTTAGGGTGGGAACAAAATTGATACCGATGATATTGTTTGATACCTTTTAATAATCAACGTAGTTTAGTAGTCTCCGACATACGTTTACCATTATATTTTTCTAATAGGTTATGTAACAGAATTATCGAAGTAAAGTATCTACTAAATTTTGATAAGTACTAGGTGTAATACATGTTCAATTTTTAACTAGGTTGTAAAGGAATTATGATACCATAAAATACTAAACGCACCACAAAAATATCCATGTATTTTTGAGGGTTTTGACTTATAAAAATATATTGCTGAATTCCTAACTTAGCACTGTCTTTATAGATTAGGTCTTTCTTATCACTAAATTGTTTAATAAGTTTTTGAAATCGGAACTCAAATATTTAAATTAACGCAATAGTGAAGCAAGGCTTAGGAGTTTTTGATACAATTTTAAAGTGCCTTGTAATAATTGATGGTGTGGTACAAACAGCCATAAATACCGCAAACGAATATAAAATGCTAATATACAATTATTTATTACGTTGTCCATGTAATTTGAAATTAATATTTGCATGTTTGTCCTATATGCTATCTAATTGCGATAAAAGATCGCAACTTGTACTAGTAACTTGCACTTGTGCAAAGGTTATTGGCATAATTTGAAGATGATTACAGTTTACGATTTATTATTATATTTATTTTTTACGCAGTTTCGTAGAATTAGCTTGATCTTTAGTTGTAAGTGCTTGTTGTATAAATATAATAAATAAAATCGTAACGAGGTGAAAACCATATATTAAATGTTAAAAAAATAATGGCTATATTCTGGCAACGATACCGATGCCGAAAACGTGGTTTTTACAAATTTTGTACGTGTTTGTCTGCAGGTTATTATCGATATTGAAAACCTTTCAACAGATTCAGCTGTAATTTTGCATGAAAGCTCTAAATTAAATTCTTAAACTCTTATTAATATCAATAAATCTGTCATAATTTATATTATCATGCTATTAATCGGGCACTATGTATTTCGATGTTACATATTTCGAACGATTTCGTATTTACAAAGAATTGTTACAAATAACTATTAGAAACGAACTCTACCTCCTCTAGCCCTTTAATGAAGTGATGAGCTGCCCAGCACATCACCATCAGGTCATTAGGGTATTTTCTTATAGACATTTCATCCTCGCAGCCCCGAAGCTTCACCGTTCCCTTCCGTTGTCGGTCATGTGCTAGACCATTCCCACCCTTGTGTAATTCAGAGACGTTGAACGCACCAGTCTTGTCGCATTCACTCTACAGTATCCTCAGCTAATCAGAGAGACACATATGTAAATGTAGAGGAACCGAATTACGCTGTGACACCAATGATCGACACTTTTGTAATAGACTTTTTTATAAAATAACAAGTCATTTATTTATCTTAAAACAACAGTAATTATTCAATATGGAAAGATAATATATTCTTGAGAAAAGAATGGGGTGTATTATTTTGATTAACTATACAAAGACTACAAGAAAATCCAAATAAAGAAAATTGTATATTAATCTCCAATCATCGATACGGAATCTTCATTAATGTGGACCCAAGTCACCATTTATTGATACCCGGCTATCGACAAATGTGCATCAGCCAAATTACCAACTCAGGTATCATAGTGGTGATTACCACTATGATACCTTAGTTGGTAATTTAAATAAAATTAACTATATCTCGGTAAACATTTATTATCTACAACACTAATCTGTGACCTCCATGGATTTCGTGCTAAAATGTAATAATTATGCAAAAATTACAAATACTGACACATTTAAGTATAATATAAAGGTCCATATTATATTACAACTATTGTCATAAATTTAAAATTACAAAAATCAACAATATTTTCTAATCAACAATACTTAAAAGTTATTCTTTCCTATGAGATCTATGTCCAGCAGTGGACTAGAATAGGTTGATGATGATGATGATGATGATTCTTTCCTAACTAGTTATTAATTTTTTATTCATAGCTAATCACCCTCTAAGTCGTAAGTCGTAATTAAATTACTTATTTTGAAGCAATGTTCAGGATTTAAGTATTATAAGTATACAATAATCAGTCGTATTAGCACAGAATACCTAATAATACTATGGTTAGTATTATTAGGTATTCTAAGGGACTCGTCGCGGGTGCAAGTCCTGTCCTAGATGTTCTCTTTTTCCGATCTAAAATCTAAAGGAAAAGTAAGCTTATTAATTGCTTAAAAAATTATTTTAATTATTATGGGATCTGTTTTAAAAGCTATACATATTGGGTTAATATTTATCTATCTACTATGGTATTCCATAAGTCCCTTTTGTTTAATCTTTTCCTGAAAGGTTCCTTTATTTCCTTAATTATTTGCTTGAGGTTATTGAAAATAGATCGGACGGGTTAGGCCATTTAAAAATTCCCAGTAGTCAATGTCATTGTACTTATTTCGTAGTCGTCCTTTCTCATGCTATCTATTTTGCCTGTAAAATACTCGCTCTTATACTTAATCATTACGAAACTTCTTATAGAAAACTTCCTGCTTTTGTTTGGTTTATTGCTTTTGAAGATGCAAGTTTGCTTAACGGCAGAGTCAAGGTCTGGTTGATTCTTTCTTTTTGTTATTTATACTCTTTCGGGTGCTTTCTATTTGTTGTCTTCTAAATTATAATTACTATCACTTTAAGCATAATGATATCTCCTCATCTGACTCTTCTGAAGTTGAATCTTCTTGAACAGCTTTCTTCATTTTCTTAATCTTCCTTTCATTTAATCTTCTTTTCTTTTCATAGGAAAACTGCTTTTTATTTTCTTTTTTCTTTTTCCGTCTTGGCTATTTCTTCTTTTTCTTGCTGTTGTTTATTTTTCTCAGTTTCTTTTTCTCTTGGTATTCTTTCCAAGCTATACTTGTTACTGTCGATGGATTTTTTCCTTTCATTTTTATTACTATACAAATTTTCCGGCCAAAACAAACTACTCTTGAATGGAGATGAAACATTTACTAGAGACTTCTTTTGTGGTGTTTATACTGTAGTTCCATGGTACTAATAGGTTGCTGAGTAACGCTATTTACTATTACTTTAGGGAAACCGGCTGAAGATGAAGGATTCAGTAGTGGACGTGCTTGCTCAATTAATTTAATAACTGTGACGTTATCATTAGGTTGTTGCATTTGGGGATCTCCTATTACTTCAGGTGAACCGATCGGTGAAGCAAGTTCCGGTATTAAAACAGGTCGGTTACTGACGGTATTAGTCTCGTCGATATTTTCTTAGGTTGTTGCTTTAGAGGATCTTCAGATAAATCAATTGGTAAAGAACGTTCCGTTGGTGGCGGAGGTTGGGTAACAGCATCATGCCCGACGTTATAGTTTAGTTGTTGAGGAAGATATTCTAACTATTACTTTAGGTAAAACAGTTGAAGATATAGACTCAGATGGAAGTGTTTCATCACAAGTGGTTACCTTTTTGGCTACAGGTAAACTGTGAGTCATGCCAATATCATCATCTATTGACTTCTTCGAGTTATGTGCTGATAAATCACTTTCTTTCAAATAATTGAAATTGCCATCTTTTGGTGAACTTTCTGTCTGCACACTGTTGACGTGCATTTCTTCAGATTCTGAAGGCATCTCGCGATTGGAACCTGACGAAATAGACATTGATTCATCGGTTAAAACGTCTTTCGTTTGAACAGGTTTCATCATTATATTATTGGAAGTTTCTGCGAATGTCACAAACCAGGGCCAACGGATTAAGTGACAACGCGTCTAAGGATTTGTTTTTGGCCCAAATCTAATATAAGGCCTCGTCTTCATTAGAGATTTCACTTTGAAAACTGAAACACACTGGGTGTTTCAGTTTTCGAAGTATAATTTATTGAATTGTTACTTTTGAGCCGAGAACACGGTTACAATTTCTCTTTCTAAGTACTTCACAAATTATTTCTGCATCGGATTGTTTAGTCGTGGGGTCTTTTTTAGTGTGTCTGGTTTTAGACTTATATATAAGTAATCAGTACCAAATGGAAAAAGGCGCCCGTTCGCAATCCATTTTGGTCGCAATCTTTTGTTATATCTTTGAGAGCTTATTGTAGCACTGGGGTAAAGTTCTCTTACTGAAGAATTTTGCCAAGGGTCTCCATTTTCCATTGTGTCACAGTTTTTTTCCAATGAGCTTCGAGTAGTCTCAATACTGACAAGTCCATCGGTTGCAGAATTTGTGTAGAATTTAAGTATAAAGGTACGACTTCTATACCATTTATAGAGCAAAAATTTTATAAATGAGGCATCAGGTGTGGTAATAGGCGGCGATAGCCCAGTAGTGTACGTAACGGACTGCTGAGACGAGGTCCCAGTCGCCCCGGGCACACACTTCTGACTTTTCGTAGTTATGTGTGCATTAATAAAATATGTTAATTATCGCTCGCTTAATAATGTGCCCAGTAGATGGCAATAGGCTCGCCCTCTATTACATTGGGACCGTAACATAACTGGCGAATCGTGGGTGTGTAATACACCTCTGTCTACCCCTTCGGGGATACAGGCGTGAAGTTATGTTATGTAATAAAACCGGTTTTTTAATGATAGTTTGCCTTAACCAGGGTGTGAAGACATTAGTCAAATATTCATAAAATGTGCTACTACACATGCCATATAAATATGATCATGGGAGGGGCAAGTTCTCCGGCTGCATTTCCGGTGATTAGGATAGTAACATTGTTTTTGACATCGCCGCAGCTACTGTGTGGATCCTTTTTTGGTGAGTACACGAACAGGTTTCGGCGACAAGAACTCGTCTACATTGATTACCCTATGTGGATGCTGGTGTTTCAGACACAATCTCGAGCTCATGACAAGTTGTCTGGCACTCTTAGTGTCAAGCTTGAACGTCTTGTATAAATTACTGGAACCACTTATTGCTGGGCCTATTGTTTGTAAAAGGTTTTGGTCTTTTTATCAAATAGAATTTTTTGCACACTGTCTAATCGGCGAATCTTTTGTAAGCGGGATTTAAAAAAAAACCTTTTTACATCATATAATTTCCTTGAAAATCTTTGGAAATAACGTAGGTAATATTAAAAATGTGCGACAAAATTTAAAAGTTCGCGCCGTGCTGCCATAAGCCTTATAAAGTCATAAGATTTATTTTACGAATTTATACCCAGAATACGGGCCGCTAGTAACTCTATAAAAATAAATTAATAATATTTTAAGATGTACTACACAACGCTTTCTAGACCCAAAGTAAGCATAGTTTAACTATCTTGTGTTATCGGTTCCGGAATGCGGGATATGCATACTTATAATTGCCATGTCTGTTTAAATCTAATTTTGAAATAACAGTTTTCTAATAAAAAATTTTAAAATTATCAGAATGCGTATGAATGTAGGCATAAATACTTTGGTAGGTACAAAATACATACAAAATAAAATACAAAATTATAATAAAAAAATCATGTTAGAATTTAAACTGTTTATCTTTCAGTAATAAATTCGTGATGGTCTATTTAATTATTTATAAATAAATAAATAATCTATTAGTGATATTTTAATAGAGGCAGTTATTACTTATCAAAGACAGTGTATATAATACGTAAGTATAATAGGATGATAAGGGTAAATACTGGGTGCTTCAAAAAAATGTATACACACTTTAAACTATTGTAGTTTTCCCGCTCTACAAGGCTAATGTTATATTTCTTCGCCAGGTGCAAGCATAATCGTCCCTCTATGTTATATTATCAGTTGGAATTTGTAATATCAACATGGGGGACGTACGTTTGAGTTTTGAAGAACGTAAGCAGGTTATTAAGTGGTACTGGAAGTTTGAGAATGTAAATGAAGTTCAAAGACAGTGGAGAAGGGAGTATGATACAGAACCACCTTCAAGATTAACAATTACACGCATACGAGACAAATTCGAAGTTCATGGAACAGTGTGTGATGTGCATAAAGGTCATTCAGGTCGGCCTCGAACAGCTACAAGTGATGAGTCATCAACGGCAGTCTTGGAACTGTTTCAACGCTCTCCTAACAAATCTTCAAGGCAAGGGGCACGTGAAAGTGATGTAAGTGCTAGCAGCGTGCTACGCATTCTGAAGAGAGGCAAGTTAAAGAGTTAAGAGTTTAGAGTTAAGTTAGAGAGGCAAATTTAACTTTGTAGAACGGTAAATAAATTTTCTATGGAAGTTCAAAGTGTGTATACATTTTTTTGAAGCACCCGGTATAATGACAAATAAAAGAAAAAAAAACAGTGGCACTCAAGAAGTGCTGTCAGAAGTGAAAACATGAAAAACTTTTACAGAGCCATCTGTTGTTCATTATTAATCAGTTCGAAACTTGATCAAAGGTCAGATTAACATAGTTCATTAGATACGACAAAGATTGTTATAAAAAAAATATGGAAAGCGTCACAGTCACGATGACGCGAGTTTCATGATTTTCGTTCACCCAACGCCCCTAAAGAAGTTTTCAGTTAAAAAATTGACCACATTACTTTGGAGAAACGTGGCAATACGAAGAGTGGATCTGGAACGGCTGGAACCTTGAACCGTTTCAAACATGTCCAATATATTAACAGCTTGGGTTGTATGAACATGAGAATCGATTAGAAAACATCTAAACGCGAGGAACTAGCTCAGTCCGCGAACATGTTTCCTACACATAGTTCGGACAGAATATAGGACCGGACATGATACGCAAATGCTTACTAATTTAACAAAAGATGCACGTCCTTAAGGATTTCTTTAACAAAATTGTTTTCTTTAGACGCACTCCGTTGACACGCCGCCATTTTCGAACAAAAAGGTGGAGTTCGCTCAAATATCTACAGGTACATCTACGGGTACAATCAAAAGTATGCTGTCTATGGCATAGTTGCCACATTAAGAAATCGTTTTACTACTTATTTTATTATTTAGTTATTGATTTTTAGCGGTCATTGGTGCCAAAACAAATAATCAGTTGTAAGCAACAACACCTCCCAGGCATTGGCGCTTCTATTGCTCAGGCTCTCACAATTATTTTAGTTTTTTCACATGGTTGACCGTTATTGTTTCAGAACTTGGTCTTTTGTTTTAAAATTTTCCTTTATATGAAATTAGCTTTTCACCCGGCTTCGTATGGGATTCTGATCAATACCTATTTAATCCCTTGAGTGATGATCTTTGATAAATGCAGAAATACCTACTGGTTTCCTTATGTTTAGGTCAAGGGATTTTCACCTATTAAAGGTTGAATTTCTCAAAATCTTAACCCTCATCCTTAGAGGAAGCCGTCTAAGCCGAAGCTGTTCTAATTTGTGTTTTCGAGATCGTGCAGAAGTAAACATACTTTGATCTATTCTGAACTTAAGGCGGACGAAGTCGCGAGCGACAGCTAGTAGTTAATTTTACACAAAAAAATATTTACGGTTCATTTCGCATAGGAATAAGGAAATAGCCCAGTAAGCTGAAAACGTATTGTGTATATGATAGTTATTAGTTAACATAGATTGTGTATTACTTAACATAGATTGTGTATTGTTATACATACCTACTGGTTTTAAGTGTTGTGTATTTGATTTCAGTAGGAGTACCATTTATATCCACTTTAGGCTGTCATTATACTGTTTTGTTAATTAACGGGACGTACACCTCTATTATTGTACAGTTAGATAGAAAAAAATGTGGAATCATAATAAATCTGCAGGAATACCACGTTTCCTTCATCACAATAATAGATATTTGTTACCGAAATGAATAGTATTATATCCTTTTCCAGTTTATTTTCCCTTTATATTTCTAATAATAATACAGAAACGAAGTTACGGACTTTCACATTTATAATATTTATAGCATATTAAGGTGATGTTGATGCTTACGTTATTGTTATCATTATGGTATTGTTATCTTTACATTATTGTTATTATTAAATTAGTATATAGTAAAAAGTCCTCGTTTCATTATGTATAAATACATACATATAGTCACGCCTCTTTTGCATTGGGATAGGCAGAGATAACATCTTTCCACTTGCTACGATCCTGGCATACGCCGTTCGCATCTTCCATTTTCATAATGGTTTTCATACATTACACTTTCTGGCTGCTCATAAAACTATGCAGTTTCCCACTCTTTTCATTCAGTTGATTTCCAGCAAAAACTCTTCGCTTAATATCACAATCATCCTTTTCATTTCTCGTAAACATTGAACCTAAGTATACATACCCTTTCACTTGTTCTACTGTTTCTCTTTCCATCAGAATTGTACAATTTGTTAAGCTTTCTTTTCTTCCAAAAATTCACTTTCGTCTTACATTCACTTTCATTCCTTTGTTTGTTAAGGCACCATGCATAATATTAACCATCGCATGCAACTCCTGTTGCGATGATGCCAATATTACTTGATCATCAGCATAAAGGAGGCATTTGACGGTCAAGCCATTCGTTCTTAATCCATAAACACTCCCTTTAAGTTCTTTCAAGCAAGCCTCTTTAAATAAATTGAATACTCCCGGTGACGCTACACATCCTTGTCTAACACCTTTTTCAATGTTAAATCAGTCTATGCAAACTCCGTTTATCCTGACACAAGCACCAGTACTGTACCAGTAAACAGTATTAAGCTACAAGTTACAAGCTACAAGTTTCTCGGCTACACTCCGTAGGGAAAAGACCTGATTACATGCATTACTTTGCTTTCCTAAATCCGGCTTGTACAGTCAGCGTCAGATTGATCATGGATGTTTATCGCTCGCTCGGGTTTTGGGGACGGATGTCGCAAAGTGTGTTCATTGAAGTTGGTGGACTAAACGGATTAAAATAATAGCATTATTAGGAAATTCTTGAAGAGATGTTTTTGCCGATAGCATGTATGAGTGTCAAGTTTTACATATTGTGTATAGTTCTGAAACAAAAGACATGTCAAGTACGTCATGCAAGAAATGAAAGGGATGGATATTCAAGACAAAAAAGGAAATTATTGGTTTTTCATAATTCAGAAGATATTTTTGAACACTGAACGCTTAGATACCATTGAGCAATTTATTAGCACATGTTTGTATGAACACTGATAGCCAATATACTAATGGAAAACTGATACATAAGCTGTTTTGACCACTCTGAATGCTTACAATAGTACGAACACTGTGCTAATACAAATTTGAATTTGTGGGTGTGTATTTTGAGTACCTACTTTGCAAGCCAAGATCAATCTGACGCTGACTGTACATCCCACAACTTTTCATCAGTTTCGTGACTTACTTCGCCCCCGTGACATAAGTTTATCCCATACATACCTTACCCGTAACTCATTGATTCTACAATAATGTATCGAAAATTGCTCGATTGTTTACATTTATGATTACTGCTCGGGCTCTCCTGAGTAGTAGCGTTATGATACATAGCCTTCCTCGATAACTAGTTTGCACCAGTTGTTCCTGAGATTAGCGCGTTCAACCAAACAAACAAACTCTTCAGCTTTATGATAATATTATTAAATATAAGTATAGATTGTGCCCGTCTAATGTTTACTGGCAATGCATTCCATAATTCAAATTCATTTATTGATGGCAACTGGGCCCAATTTGTTATTAACAATTTGACTGAACTGTAGGTTAGTAACAATATTTTCTCAAGTGAATTACTAATGGCGCTCCACACGTTGGTGGAGTGCCTAGCGTGAGCGAGTCAACGCCGGGATCTCGTTGCGGTCCTGGGCTTGGACGTTCTCTCGCTGGAGACCATGGTAAGTGCCGTGGTCTCAAACGGGTGTAAGTGGCACGCCGCCGCATCTTTCTGCGAGCAGATAATGCGCGCGAAAGAGGCGGTGGAGAGGGAGCGGGAGAGAACCCTGCCCCCCGACTTCCGCAGTCTACACGTAGACCTCTACGTCTACGCCTGAGACTACCGACCTCCATGATCGCGGCCTGAGGACACAGTTGGCCGATATACTCTTTGGTTGGCCGACTCGCCGTCCTTACAGAAGTAGGCCAAGACGGAGGCGTTTTGTGTGTGTCCTACAGACGCCTGCCAACTCACCGACGCGGGATAAAACCCGACCCCACCAGGCGAGGATGCGGTGGCGGCCAAACTCCGCCGGTAACCCTGGGCTAAACTCCTTTCGAGGGCTTACCCGGGGTGCCCGGCAATGGATACTTGGGGAGGATACCGTGTGGTTTTAGTCGGTCCGATTCCGACACGCCCACCCCATCGTTGGCACCGATGGGGTGAAGCCCGTGGGGATTTATACACGTTAAAAAAAGTGAATTACTAAATTATAAACTGATCATTATATTATTAGATTTACTTATGTCAAATAAAATTAAAATCATATTTGTGTCATATAAAATTAAAATAATACCTATTATGTTAGTCCTTTTGATATATTGGATTAAATATTGATGAATAAAAAAGTTGCATTATGCAAATAAAATTAGGGTAATGAAAATAATAATAAATGCAACAATAAATTAAAACTACTTTAAGAATACTGTTTTTTTTATACCTATGCCTCTGCATATATGCGGACGCGCTTTTGGCTTAATAACATAACAACTGTTCTACTTTTGTGTCCTAATCTAATCATCTTACATTCCAGGTCTCTTTATCGTTCTAGTTCTATCATACCTGGTCTACTTAGTCTTCTTTTGCTTACATGCTATCTAAATCAATGAAAATTTTCTTCTTATAATAGAATGGATGTACCGGTCTCAAACCATTTAAAGGAAATTATTAACTTTAAAATGTGGCTATATAGCCTAATAGCGATATTGATTGCTAGTTTATTTTTTAAATTGTAGGTAGGTTATCTAGTTATAAGTTGTAATTGGGACGGAAAATATTTGATTTCTTTTGTTTGTTTTATTATTCAACAACAAATCGATATAAAACTGGGATGTACCCTACTTTGACCAGCAGACCCCAGTTGTTGTCAAGATTTGTATCAGATGTTGACCATTTATAAAGAAAGTGAAATAAAAACTACATTCATAAATGCAGACGTATTTTAAAATCAACTTAATATATACGACTGGTCACCGGCCTTACTTAAATTTTACCTAAATGCATTCCAGTTGACCCTCCCCGACCAAAGCAGTCTGGTCAGATGGGGAAAAGCCACAGATAAAACATGTAACTCATGTGGTGAAGCAACTGGTACGGCTAGGCACCTACTAGTGGGTTGTAAAACGCTATTAGACCGGGGTCATTATTCGCGCCGTCATGATAAGGTATTAGAAATCATACGTGAGGCTGTAAGTTTGGCGGTAGCTAGAGCGAAAAAAGGATTAACCACAAACCAAAGAAATGACATTGCGTTTGTAAAGGAAGGCTGCTCAAAGAAATCACCTCAAAAGCCATATTCAATTTTGATAGCTGCCGTTGACTGGACAATACTCGTAGACACGTATGAGAAGCACTATAGGATACCGGAGGATGTCTGTGCCTCATCATCCAGACCTGATATATTCCTTTTTTCACGATCGCATAAGCGTGCAGTGCTTGTAGAACTCACAGTACCGTGGGAAACTAATATACCTAAAGACCACGCTATAAAGACAAACAAATACTTTGATTTGACTAACGAGTTAACCAAAAACGGCTACGTGGTTAAACTCTATGCCGTAGAAGTAGGAGCCAGGGGAATTCCAGCTAAATCCCTGTACAACTTACTTAAAGACCTCGGATTGCCAAGAGCTTCAGTAAGCTCTTTATTAAAACGTATATCAAAAGCGGCATTGTTAGGATCGTACCAAATTTGGATAGGTAGGGGGGGGAACACTACTGACGGTGGAGGTGAGCGCTGATGCATCACAAGGTGGCCACCCTAAACCTACATCTGGGTCGCAAGTCCCAGTCGCCGTCATGGTGTTCCTCTCTGTACCACGCTATGGACCTGGCGACCGCACGGTGAATCCATGGAGTGCTGAGAATCGGATCTCACTAAATTAAGTTCAGTCTTAACAATCACAATAGTACCTCTTTTTTTTTTTTTTTTATCGTGCGGAAATCCCTTCGGATACCCCCCCGCCGGCCAGCGGGGGCGGTTATGTCGGGCTTGCACCGACTAAAACTGCACGCCGTCTCGGGTCTTCAGACGCCGGGGTGTAAGGTTACCCATAGAGCATATCCCTCGCACCCCAGCTGACCCTGGGCCATCTCACCACTAACAGCATCGCTCATCCTGTCTCCTCTGAAAGCAGAGGAGTACGGAGAGCGATGTGTTCCCGCCACGTTGGGTATTGGCCGACGATCAATGCCAACCCTATGAAGGGGTGAAGGGGAAGCCATTGACCGCCGCCCAGGGTGTACCGGCCGCTCCGATTCCGTTCCCCCCGGACTGCAGCGGGATCGGAATCGGAGCGACACTCGAGGAGGTTACCCAACACACACCCCAATCACAATAGTACCTAATTCTTAAATCTAAATGGCACATTTTCAAATCACCAATAATAAGGAATAATAACTTCACTTAAACTTTAAACTTTTTGAGCAACCTATGTTTTTGGTTAATTCTTTGTTAATATCAAACTTAAATCAAACTGTAGATAAAAGGGATCAGAGCCAAAAAAGATTCTTGGCCATTTCTGGTACTTTAGATGAACCTCTACTATTAATTGACACAGGAGCATTTATTTTCTCGACATTGCTGTCATTAGCATAGGTACTGTAGCGTCGGGGGCTGACGCCACAATACCTCGTGTCAACGAAATGATAAAAACACAAGAATTAATATTTATATTGGCATTTATTTGCACAAAAAACTTCCTATATCGAGTTTTAGGGAGGTTTTACATGAATATATTTATATTTAAAACGAACTGTAGGGAATCGCGGATTCTGCTCAAGGATTGAGCCTACAATTAGTATACTTGGAACTTCTCTTCGGACGGCGGGCCGAAGTCCCCGGTCGCCCGCTGTCAGCAGCTTGTCCGCCAATCCATTGTTTTTCTTCCCTAAACTCAATTCAAATCAAAAACAATTTATTTTTAATCTCTGACACATGATGGCCAGGTAAACGAACTGTAGTGCTCGAACGAGGTCGGAACACTACATCCAGCTACGCCCCATGGCCATGTCATGTGACAGTTCCAAAGCCCTAGGTAAGCTAAACGAGTACAGACAAAAAAAGACATTAGTTCGGCTGTCTCTTACAATGAGAAAAACGACGTAATCTTTATAATTTATAGCAATTAAACTGTAATAAATACTGAAAAACCCGAATAAAAAGATTACTTCATTCTTGGCCTGGCAAAAAACTCGTCAAAAAGCAACAAGCCACAGCACGACTATCTAAATTAATTAATTTGGTGTCTCTTGTCGACACATTTTAAAGGTTTGTCCGGAAGGGACTTAAAGTACCAAGTACTTTTAAGACCTACCTAACTAATAAACAAAAGATGACATAAAGTGATATATCCTTACACATTATGCATATGTAATTATAAACCTCTTACATCGCCTACGAATTACTAAATTACTTTTTAATCAACATTAAAGAGAAAGAGAACTTCACCCCATAATGAGGAGTCTGATGAAAACCCACTTTCAACCATCGCAGGCACCCATGTCCATAGCGATTTGACTCTCTTACAAAGTTTAGATCTCCATTTCCAACATTAGGCGAAAAAATAATTGCCTAATCCCTACGCTAAAACGTCATGAATATAACAAAAAAAAATTATATTTATCTTCGACAGCGCACCGACAAACACAATACTAATAACACATATTACACAACACATTATTTACTACATGGATTATAATTCTATTAAGACTTATAGTCCTTATTGGCCCTATTGACCCGCAGACACCTATTAATGTCGAAAATAACATTGAAATCTCTTGCAAAACTCTGGAACAAGCCACCACCATAGCCATTGCACCTCTTTGTCTCAGCCATCTTCTAGTTGGGCACATAAAAGCACATAAAAGTAAATAAACAAAACGATACTGATAATTGCGTCGCTCCAATGTCGCACGACGTCTTCCTTCTTACGGTACGGGATCGATCAATCCACTGCCAACTGCATAATGTTGGCGTTTCCAACTCCTGTGGAAACTGGCGCTCCACCAACTCCTGTGGAAACCGGCGTCCCTCCACCACCTGTAGTGTCGGGGGCTGACGCCACAATACCTCGTGTCAACGAAATGATAAAAACACAAGAATTAATATTTATATTGGCATTTATTTGCACAAAAAACTTCCTATATCGAGTTTTAGGGAGGTTTTACACGAATATCAAAGTCTAGACCCTGTAATAGAAACTACCAAACTTACAGTCAGCTGCGTTCGCGTCTTCTTTAGTTTGGCCTACAGAATCGTCACTGAAAAAAGTGGTAAGAAAAGGTTGAGTAGAAAGCGATTGCCAGATGCAGTTACATCAGTAGAGTGGATGCAATACTGGAATGAAAAATATAAGGAACAAGAAGAAAAAGAAAATAGGAAATTAGCAAGAGAAGAAAAAAAGAAGTTACAAGAGTTGAAAAAAGTTGAGAAATCTAAAGCAAAACGAACAATAAAAGAGAGTACCAAATAGAATTGATTGTAATTAGTAGGTAGTGTAGGTGTCTTTTCTTGGTTTTCTAAAGGATCTGGTGTTATAATCTCATTTTCAAATACGTTCATTAAAGATGGACCTGCTGACGAGACAGTTTGTAATATTTGCTTATCTATTTGCTCAGATCCTAGAAACTCGAGTTGTAGCAAAGAGGGAGATGTTTCCATGAAATCAGTAGAGTCAATCGGTTAGTTAGGCATAATAGTGTCTTCGAGACTTTTGTGCCAAACATAAAAAAGCTCTTTTGCCGATTCATCTCCAGTCCAATATTCAGTATGTGGAATAGCTCGGAATTCCAAAATTTTATTTCGAGCCATTAGATACTCAAAGTGTTCCGTACTTTTATCTGTTGGTTTATCAGCAATTGTATGTCTGCTATCATGATTCATACATTTGGTGTAGTCAATGTTATTAGCATCAAAGGGAAACAATCTGCATTTGCGAAATCCAATTTTAATTATTTCTTCAGTAGCAGATCCTATTACAGATTTTAAAAGAGGTGCAAATTGAGCTCTTGTGACGACTCTATGTTCTGGAGTTACTTTCCAATTCTGAACTATTTTCTTTCATGCATTTTTAAGTGGACGAAACACTGATACGTTGGCAGGTTGTATAATATGTGTTGCGTTGGGATGTAGGGCATACAACATAATCTGATTATCAATAGACAGTTGACTGACTTCGTATGTAATGTGTGATTTATGACCGTCGATTAATAGAAGAACAGGAAATTTCCCATTTGCCTTACTTAAAGCTGGCAGCAATGAATTGCCTATACACGCAAAGAACACACGAGATGTCATCCATTCTTTAGGTGACTTTCCGAGGCACCATATTTCAGGACCGTTTCTTGCAATTTATTCTGGTATTCGTTCATAGGGGTAAATAACTATCACCGGCATAACTTTACCAGATGCAGTGAAAGTTCCTAACACTGTTATAATTTACTTCTCCTTATCTTTGATTTCGTAAAAAAATCCATCCCTCTAGGCCCCAGTACAATACTCGAGGAAGGACATACCTGAAAACCGGATTCGTCGGCGTTTTGAATTCTATCAGGATCGTCTAAAATATCTCTTGCGTTTTCAGTCTTTAGAAACTCTTCTAGTTCTGCATGCCATTTTCTTATCCCCTTCTCGGTTACTGTACTCCTTGCAGAGTTTATAGCTTCTGCATGTCGCTTAGCAACATCTGGATTTCTTTTCATGAAATTATCAAAACATTTCCGTCCTGGAATTCCTTCCTTGAATGGAGTAGGTCGATTGTCGGTTTTGATTATTTTAGTGACTTTAACTGCTCTTTTTTAATAGGGATCCCTTTTTAGCCATTGCATTTATCCACCGACTTAGCAATCGTTCCTCATCAGGTGTCAAAATTGTTGCTGGGCCCATTTTTCGTTGAATGGGATGTCTCATTTTTAATTTATTTATCATTGTAGAATGGGGGATGTTAATATTTCCGACATGTTTCTCTTATTTTGTATTCCGATTGTATTTCTTTAAGCGCTTCATAAATATCGTCCTGACTGTACCGAAAGAATTTCTTTTTTGGTGGCATATTGTATCTAAAACAAGAAAACAAAACTCATATCAAGAGAGTTCAGTCAATCATAGGAGCTTATGTTTTGTATGCAGTACCAATGTCAAACCACTGGGCAACTAATAGAAATGAAAACAATGTACTCCGTTATATTTAATTGTCGAGTTACAAATCATATTCTGGACACGAAATTGTGGGGTTCACTAGTTGTCTCTTTCTAATCGTAATATGATTGGTTGATTTGTATTAGTACCGACAACATATACCCAACATAAAATGAAACCCTTAATGGCGGGAAAGCTTAATATTAATATTCAAAGCCGCAAGTGGTCAACAACCGGTGCGTGGTCAACTATCTTTGCCATGTAATAACAATATATCTTATAACTTATTCTAATCCTCTAATCTTCTTTATATATAAAAATGAATTGCTGTTCGTTAGTCTCGCTAAAACTTGAGAACGGCTGGACCGATTTGGCTAATTTTGGTCTTGAATTTTTTGTGGAGGTCCAGAGAAGGTTTAAAAGGTGAATAAATATGGAAGATGTTATCGATTGAGGCAGTACGAAGTCTGCCGGGTCAACTAGTTAACAATAATAATCTGAATTTATACAGAACTATAATTTATAAATCTACTTTCATGCTTATGCTAGACATCATTATAGACACAATGTCCTTTTTTTTTACGTTCGGAAATCCCTTCGGATACCCCCCCGCCGGCCAGCGGGGTGGTTATGTCGTGTATCGACTAAAACCGCACGGTGTCCTCCCCAAGTGTCCTAACATTGAAGTTTCACCCTTTGTTCCTTTTATTTGCGACACTAACAATTTTATGACCGAATCTAACAGTTTGCTCTGTGTGGTCACTGATTAGTTTTTATATGCCATATTTATCGACTTTTATTCCAGTTTGAATTTCCAGATCAAGCCTGTCTGCAGCGTGTATGTATAGTCCATCAAGAGATGAGGCACGGATTCCGGAACCCCCGGCTCGCAGGCACACGATGGGTCCGCCTTACACTTGAATCGAGTCAAGTATTCGGAGAAGCCACCATGTCCCGTGAGGAATTAGGATCAAGGGTACAACCGTACCCTTGATGGAGATTCTCTTGATGACTCTGTGTGCCTGTATTGCGCAGGGGACAAAGATTTTGTGTGTGTGAGTGGTGGAGGCTGTTACTTCCTCCTGATAACGTCTGTTCCATTTCCATCGTGGGAGCCCCGACGTAGGACTCCTCTGACGAATGAAACAGGATACTGGTCGTCCTCCTTTCTCATTCCCCTCAAGGTCTACGTGGGCCTTGATCCAGTAGAGAGGGACGCTCTTGCTACGCTGTTTACAGCGGACAAGAGCGTCCCTGGTCTCTATCGCTAAGGGGTGGAACGAGTGTGGATTGACTACGCTAAGGAGCGCGGCCTTGCTATCACTGAAGATGCCGAACGCGGCAACGTCATGCCGCCCTACCTCGCATACCGCTTTGCGCAACGCCAGGAGCTCCACATGGTAGACGGTGCAGTAATCTGAGAGAGCAAGCTTGAGGGCCCTTGTCTCGGACTGGCTGTTCCATACAGAGACAGCAGCCCCGACACGGCTCTCAATCTTGCTCCCGTCAGTATACATCCGTAGGGATTTTATGTTAGTTAGTTGTTCCTCGTCTACCACGCTGTCGAACTCCAAGCGTATGCGCTCCGCGGGATGAGGGGCTGCCAAAACGTGGGCCAATCGCTCGACCTCCCTGTCCCCTAGCTATGGCTGGGACACTCCTCTCTTGGCCTCATACAGTGAGGCCACCTCCTGAACTCGGAGGTCCAGAGGGAGTATGCCAACCAATAGCAGTGCCGAGTTCAGGAAGACCGTGCGGTAGGCCCTGGTTAATTTTTGGGCGAACATACGCTGAACCGCGTTCAGCCTCTTCTTGATGAACTCTTTCTCGGCTGCCTTCCACCAGGCGCAAGCCGCATATAATATGACAGGCTCAATCACTACCGTTTAGATGGTCCGGACCACCTCGGGGTGAAGCCCCCAGGAGATCCGGGCCGTCCGCGCGAGTATCTTATAGATGTTGATAGCCTTCTTACAGATGTTTTTGACGTGGCTGTTAAACGTCAGCCTTGAGTCTATCGTGAGACCAAGTATTTTGATTTCTTCAGACAAGCCAATGTCCACCCCGCCCATGGTATGGTGTGGGTTGTCGAACTTTAACTTCCTGGTTAAGACCATCGCACAGGTCTTATGTGGTGCGAACTTTAGTTTGTTCTTGGCTCCCCACGCCAGAATACGCTCGAGGGAGGCATTGGCTTGCCACTCGATATCAAGTGCCGTTTCGCCATCGAAGATGAGGACTACGTCATCCACTCAGGCCTTCAGGCCTATGCACACGTAGTCCCCACCCTCTTCCAAAACTAATTCTCGGCATGCAGCAAGGCACCCGTTATGGAACCTTGGACACATCCCTTCTGGGTACTTCTCGTGCACTCAGCCCCTGCGTATCTCACCCGCACTGCTCTCTCACTGAGATATCTACTGACAACCCGCCTCAAGTTTACGGGGCACTTTTCCTCAGCCAGACGTACTGTAATAGCCGGCCACCAAGCACTATAGAAGGCACCCTATATATATCCAGCGACACTAGCGTGACAATAGTTTTTTGATCGAATTTGTCACGCACGTGTTTGAGCAGGTTATAGAGGGTCTATCTATATGGTATCGGTACTTCGCCGTGGCATAAAGCTGTACCGGAGAGTACCTACTGACCCGTGGAAGCAAATGGAACTTGACCGGAGCGGCCAGAATTTTCTCGTACAGCTTCCCAAGAATAGGCAAGAGCCCAATCGGTCTGTATGACTTGGGAACACTACGAGTCTTTGCCTGGCTTTCGTAGGGCGACCACCGTCACCTCCTTCCATAGTCGCAGGAAGTATTCGAGAGCCAGGCATATGTTTAGTGGGGTGTGTTTTGGGTAACCTCCTCGAGTGTCGCTCCGATTCCGATCCCGCTGCAGTCCAGGGGGAACGGAATCGGAGCGGCCGGTACACCCTGGGCGGCGGTCAATGGCTTCCCCTTCACCCCTTCATAGGGTTGGCATTGATCGTCGGCCAATACCCAACGTGGCGGGAACACATCGCTCTCCGTACTCCTCTGCTTTCAGAGGAGACAGGATGAGCGATGCTGTTAGTGGTGAGATGGCCCAGGGTCAGCCGGGGTGCGAGGGATATGCTCTATGGGTAACCTTACACCCCGGCGTCTGAAGACCCGAGACGGCGTGCGGTTTTAGTCGGTGCAAGCCCGACATAACCGCCCCCGCTGGCCGGCGGGGGGGTATCCGAAGGGATTTCCGCACGATAAAAAAAAAAAAAAAGAGGCATATGTTTAGTAACTCCAAGAATAGTGCCGGTGCGCTGTTGACGGCATGAGTGCAGATGTCTGCTGTGAATCCATCAGCATCGGCTTTCTTCGGGTTGAAGCTTGATAGGGCGTCCACCAGTTCACCAATGGTAAATGGCAGGTCATAAGTGTCATCATTATCCCCGCCAGTGTCAGATCCTCTTCCCTTGCTTTGGACCTATCAATCACTCGATAGATCCCCTCCCACGCTCCTTCTCGGTCCTGCTTGTTGCAGAATTTTTTCCAGCTCGCAGTCTGTGCTAATTTTACCTCCGACTCGTAGTTGTCTTTTCGCTCAAGGTACTGCGTCACGACCCACTGTCTCCAGACTGGTGCCGCGCGAGATCTAGTAAGTAGTTTTTATATTACGTCATAAATCGTAAACGTTTCATTCAATCAACTCAAATATAAAAATTATAAAAAAAACATTATTATGTTACTTGCTGCTACGGAACCCTTTAATGGGTGAGTCCGACTTGCACTTGGCCGTTTTTTTTAGCGTTAATTTAAAATTATAAATAATAGTGATAGAGTTCCGAGAGCTGGGAGCTTTTTTAATTGTCGTCTTTAAGAATCTTTTTTTGATTTTCTTAAATATTAATAGTATATGAAATTATTATTATTAATAGTCGGTGAAAAACGAAATGCCTTTTTTTCATCTTTAATTGTTTCTAACTTTAGCAATTGTTTATGTGCATGCCATACAAGCTTTTGGCTTTTCTATGCGTCATTCCAAATCCAATAAGATGTCACACATAATTTTAAGAGCAGTATCTCTATTTTAGACCATTTTCAACTTGTCGACTAAACTACACAACGACGGTCACCAGTGTAAGTGACTAAACTATTCGTAATCGCCTCCACGTTACGGCGACGAGTTCGAATTCCTCTGAGCTGAGGGATTAATGATTAGCATGGTACTTTCTACAGATGAGTGCAAAATATTTTTTTAACAATGATCGAAGTCGACATGGCGAGCGGATTTTCGGAGTCCTGCAACCACAAAATTGACAGTTCAATGGTTTTAATGGAAAGATTTGCGGTTGTAAATTCACGGTGAAACTGAGCTCACCGTTTTGCATATATATGGATATCATAACTGCAGGGCACGCCGCAATAGCGGCGATAAGGCTCATCATGGAGTATTGGCTAGAGAGACGACACGGAAACCTCGCGTACCGACTGACGCAGGTGATCTCCGGTAAGAGGAGCTTCGGGGACCACCTGCATCGAATCAGGAAGGAGCCAACACCTGAGTACCATGACTGCGACGCAAGCGAGGACTCGGGACTGCACACGCTAGCGGACTGCCCGGCGTGGGAGGTGCCGAGGCGTGACCTCGTGGCAGCCATCGGGGTGGGAGTCCTCTCGCTCGGCAACATGATTGCAGCAAATGGTGCGGGGCGCGAGCGCGACCGCGTAGGCCGCCGCCACCTCTTTCTGCGAGCATGTAATGCTCGCGAAGGAGATGGTGAAGCGCGCCCGGGAGAGGTTTAGAACTCTCCCGGCCCGCCGAGCCCGCAACATGCTCGCCGCGCGTCGCATGTGACTCAGGTGCCGGAGGTCGTTTAACGACTTCCGGCGCCCTCCGGCTTTAAGGTTGCAGGTGAGGCCGCCTGTCACCCTAGCAGAAGCAAGCCGCGACATAACCGCCCCCACTGGCCGGCGGAGGGTATCAGAGGGGATTTCCGCACAAAAAAAAGAGTATCATAAGCGCAGAGCTCAAGTGATCTGATTTGCACGAGTGGATTCTGGTGTGCAGAAAAAGAATCTTATATTGAGGTATTATAGATCGACCGCAACCTCTGTACCGCGGCTTAGGTGGCGTGGCGTGGCGAGACGGGGAGGTGAGACTCAGCCGTCAGTTAGGGATGGAAACACCGTGAAGAAAAACATCGATCTATTGATACATCGATATTTAAAAAATACCTCAATGTGTAAAAATATCGCTTAGAGAACGTTGATGTATCGTAATATCGATGTTTTTCTTGGAATAAAATAAAATAGTATTACAATTGTTCAATTTTTTTATTAGAATTCAAGGATTCATTCGGACATCATCGGACATCATATGAGCGACGGCTGAAATTTTTTATGAATTATTTTAGGAAAATGCAAAAAAAAAATTCAGTAAAGTGGTAATTTTAAGAAAGTAGTCATTGGCGATCTGTAGCACCTGAACGTGTAATTTTTATTTTTTTTATTTAAAAATACCGTGCACATTATGCGGAAACCCGTCCTATATAGATATTCGAATATCGGAGAATTTCGAATATCCGATATTATATATTTCTACGAACTAAATCTATTGGAAAAATTAATATACTATTGTTACAAAATTTCACGGAATTTTGTAGGTAGTTCAATAAAATAAGCTGAACGCGTAAACTCAACAAAAGTGAGTGCACATTATTCTAAAAACTACATGATCAGAAAGTTAACCGACTTTTGTAATTTAACTATTGTAGGTAAACAGTGCAACAAAAATAACCTGAACACATAAACTCAACGAAATTCCGTGCACATTCTACAAAAATTTACATTTATAATACACACTTAATCGCATTTTGTAATAGTACCTACCGTGTTTAGTAAATTTGATTTTAAGGCGTTTACCTATATTTGTAGTATTACTATGGTCAGCCTGTTATGCCAGTGAACGCGTTTCAGTTAAGCATGTCGTAGTAGGTATAGATCTTAACAATTCAGTTTTTAAACTTGTATCAAATTGCTCCGAAACTGAACTGTTAATAAATCATCATAGTAAGGCTCCTGTCCGACAATATTGATATATCGATCTCATCGATTCATGTTTTTTCCTACCCCGTCCCCCACCACCCCGCGGGTACCATGGGAGTGACACAGAGCTAGCGGTCGAACTATACCATGACCAGCTAACAGTCCGGACTTAAATCCATTTGAAGGAACAATTAAAACGAAGGGTTGTAGAGAATAAATGTGTTTTGGTATTTGATCAAGAGTATGTAAAGACGTACGGAAAGCTGTAACCTTCTAAGTAAACGTGATCCATCGTAGACCACATCGTCACTTACGACCAGGTAAGCTAGAGGTGCAATGTGAGCCTATCTTTAAAAAAAAAATGTAAGCGAGGCTTCAAGAAAATTTGTTAAATAGAACATACATTTATAAAATATGCACAGTGATAGACATTCAATAAATACTAGAAATAAGCATAAATGGAAGGCAGCATCGCATACAAAAGGTTCAAGACTCCTTTAATTGGATATTATTGTTTTGTAGGTTTTAGTATCGTTAACATTTCACTACTTATCACGTTAGCCTACTAAGGACTCATCCTATCAAATTAGTCACATCATGAATCGCAGCAAATATTAAGCTGACATTGTCTAAATTCACCGCTATTAGTCAAGCCACTCATAATTGTGTCTGTGGGACGACCACTCGTGGTCCTTAATAACTATTAACAAGTAGCAAGTTAGCCCCTCATCGCCATAAACACATGTACGGCTGGTGGGAAGTTAAGTGCAGAGCCGTGTAGTAGTGCTCGCACGACAGGCTGATGGATGGCGAAGGGGTGCCGCATCTTGCGCGGACCCAACTTGTGGTGACTTAGGAAAAACTATAGGTATACGAGACTTATCTACTTTGACATTTAGTTAATCATGTTCTCAATCATACAAGAAATGTTAATGAATGGTTATGTGTTAAAGGATTTAATATTTAATGATGTTCTTAAAACGACGTAAATTATGATTTCGAAAACACTTTAAAAATCAAGTTTTCTAGGATGTGTGTGTTACAAGACGAGTCCAAATACGATGGGTTCATCTTGTTTAGTTCAGAAATTCCTATGACTACCTACCGTCCCCATCTTCAGGCCTGATATGGTGGATATGGTGTAGCATCAGAGTATATGCCAAGACAAAAGAAATGAGCTCAAACTCGATTGATTTATCTTGTTTAGTTCAGGAGTTGGGCTTCCACGATTTGACCCATAGGTAAACTTACAGAACGGAACGGAATCGGAGCGGCCGGTACACTCTGGGCGGCGGTCAATGGCTTCCCCTTCACCCCTTCATAGGGTTGGCATTGATCGTCGGCCAATACCCAACGTGGCGGGAGCACATCGCTCTCCGTACTCCTCTGCTTTCAGAGGAGATAGGATGAGCGATGCTGTTAGTGGTGAGATGGCCCAGGGTCAGCCGGGGTGCGAGGGATATGCTCTATGGGTCACCTTACACCCCGGCGTCTGAAGACCCGAGACGGCGTGCGGTTTTAGTCGGTGCAAGCCCGACATAACCGCCCCCGCTGGCCGGCGGGGGGGTATCCGAAGGGATTTTCGCACGATAAAAAAAAAAAAGGTAAACTTACAGAGTACCTTTTTTTTTTTTTTTTCGTGCGGAAATCCCCTCGGATACCCCCCCGCCGGCCAGCGGGGACGGAAGTTAAATAAAAAATTGTAATTAATTGTCTAACACGTTTGAAGTTTAAGTTGTGGCAAAATAATAGAAAATTATTTCTTTAGTTCCTCATGTGAAATGAATTTGTGAATAAGAGAACTACGTCATTTTAATGTTTATAAAAAAATATGGGTCCCCAGTTTTCATAAGTTATCTCACCGATGACTGCCAGCAGGTACTTAAAAACACGGTTTATTAGCGAACTTAAAAGAGCTGTCCACAGCAATAAACAATTAATTCGTTTGGAGTGGATTTTTTCCTTCATTTATCTGATTTCAGAATTTATAAATCTAATCTATCTTATATATAATAAGTATTTATTACATGCGATAAAAACTTATTAATATTAGTTTATAGGCTGTAGTGGTTGTAGGCTAGCTGTGTTATAGCTTGAATATACCGCGCGGAACGCGGTCGCCCTGTGCCCACGTTCCCTCCTCTACGTCCACATCTTGAAAGTACTGATTGAATCGAATTGAAAGACAGATTTAAATTAAACTTTAACTTAAGTTTAAGTAAACATAAACCATTAAATAATTAGTGGTCACAATCCAACCAACAATAGTTTCGGTTAAATGCGTGGCTTGTCCACGCATTTAAGTTACTTTAAAAAAAGTTATTCTATAAGGCCTATGAGTTAATAAGCAATAGTAGATTGTAACAAAAGCGTTGAAAGTCAGCCATTTCACCCGATATATTTCGTTCTCACTACGTTCGAGCGCCAATAGTTTGATTGTGAAATGGGTGACATACACCCGAGTTAAACACTCTACTTTTCATTTCGACTATGTGAGGAAAATAAAATACTACACACATTTAATTAAACAGGTATATTGATAGTCAGTTAGAATTTAAAGTAAAATTTTATTGGAAAAATTGGAAATGAATCAATAAATAAATATTCTAGGACATATTACACAACGCCTTCTAGACCCAAACTAAGCCGACCTTGTCATATGGGTTCTAAAATGCGGATAAACATACTTAGATACTTTTTTTAGTAAATAAATACATATTATACATAGAAAAACCCAGACCAATGCATATTATGTATACATATTTGCAATGAGCGGGAATCGAAAAAAATAGATTATTAACAACAGCTTTTGCCTGTTCTTTAATCTCATCGGGAGTTAAATTAATATCCATGTCACTGGAATCACCGTCCGAAACCATTTTTAACCACAATTAACACAAGGTATTTATTTATATTGAATCTCGTTTTCCCGCTAATTATTTAGCAAACTTAAAAATTGTTTTTTTTTAATACTGAAAAAGAAATTCTCCGATACATTATTACGTCTTAAGGCGACGTTGGAGCCATCTACCGTAATTCTTGCGAACTACGGAAACAATGAACAACTTTACAGTCATTTTTAAACATTGTTTTTTGATGACTCCGCCTAATTAATTCAATTAAATTTTTAAGCATTTTGTATGCTTACTTTTTTCTAAAGATTTTAGATCGGAAAAAGAGAACATCTAGGACGGGACTTGAACCCGCGACCAGTCCCTTACAGGGGGAATGCTCTGACCAACTGAGCCACCTAGACACGTCCCAGATATTCGAAATTCTCCGATACATTATTACGTCTTAAGGCGACGTTGGAGCCATCTACCGTAATTCTTGCGAACTACGGAAACAATGAACAACTTTACAGTCATTTTTAAACATTGTTTTTTGATGACCCGGCCGGTTATGTCGGACTTGAACCGACTAAAACCGCACGACGCCTCGGGTCTTCAAACGCCGGGGTGTAAGGTGGCCCATAAGGCATGTCCCTCGCACCCCAGCTGACACAGGGCCATCTCCGGTTTTGAGAAGGCCCCCTCGGGTTTCGGAACCACGGTGTTCCCGTCTTGCCCCGGTTCGGGGGAAGAGCGCTCTTCGCTCCGCCGCGCCGGCCTGCTTCTGCTAGGGTGACAGGCGGCTCCACCTGTCACCCCCAGGCCTGCGCTCATGGACGACGGAGGTCGTAAAGCGACCTCCGGCGTCTGAGTCGCCTGCGCCGCGCGGCGCGCATATTGCGGGCTTGGCGGGCCGGGAGGGTTCTAAATCTCTCCCGAGCCCGCTCCGCCGCCTCCTTCTCGAGCATTACTTGATCGCAGAAGGAGGCGGCGGCAGCCCACGCACTCGCACTCCGCACCATCGCCGCAATCATGGTGCCGAGTGAGAGGACTCCCACCCCGATGGCTGCCACGAGATCACGCCTCGGTACCTCCCACGCCGGGCATTGTACCAGCGTGTGCAGCCCCGAGTCCTCGTTCGCGTCGCAGTGGTGGCACTCAGACGTTGGCTCCTTCCTGATCCGAAGCCCCGAAGCTCCCCTTGCCGGAGATCACCTGCGTCAGTCGGTACGAGAGGCTTCCGTGTCGCCTCTCGAGCCAATCCTCCATGACGGGTCTTACCGCCTCTACAACTGCGTGCCCTGCGCTTGGTTGCCCAAGTCGTTCCTTCCACTCCACCAGGATGGCCTGGTGGAGCTGGGATTTCTGGGCCTCGATTTCTCGAGACTCCGGATTCCATCCCAGCTCCCACGCCTCCTTGCGCCACTTATAAAGAGCTGCAAGGGCTCTCACCTCCAGATCCCATGGTGGAGTTCCGGCAAGGAGACTCGCCGCTTCGAAGGAGATCGTGCGATACCCCCTTATGACCCTGTTGGCCATTACCCGCTGCGGTTCCCGCAGTAGCTGGGCATTGTTGGCCTTCAGGGCCTCTGCCCACACTGGGCACCCATATAGGGCCATGGACCGCACAATCCCCCCGTAGAGTCTCCTGCAGGAGTCATCGGGTCCCCTCATGTTGGGCAACAGCCGCGCCAGAGCGTTAGCTGTGCCCTTCAGCTTGGGGACCAAACTTCGGAGATGTTTTCCAAAGTCCCACCGGCCGTCGAGTACAAGCCCCAAATACTTCATTTGGGGTTCGATGCCGATGCAAATGCCTCCTAACATAAGGCTGGATCCATTTGGTGGCTCGCTCCGAGGCCCATGAAAGAATAAGGCCTCAGATTTGTGCAGAGCCACCTTGAGACCCAGCCGCCGGATCCGCCCCACGACTTGGGCAACCGCGGCCGTGGCCTTTAGGGTTGCTTCGCGGTACGTCCTGCCGCACGCCGTCACGAGCGTGTCATCCGCGTAGCAAATGACGGCGGCACCGCCTATGAGGTCACCGCGAAGCACCCAGTCGTAGCCGATATTCCACAGGAGCGGCCCTAATACCGACCCCTGTGGAACACCGCACCACATCTCACGCCGACCGAGACCGGTCACACTTGGGTAGATAACGGCTCTCTCCGACAGATACGCCCCGACTATGCGGCGAAGGTAGAGAGGCACTTCGTGATACACGAGTGCCTCTCTAATGCAACTCCAGGGCAAGGTGTTGAACGCGTTGGCGATGTCCAGAGACACCGCCAACATCACCTCACCCCGGGCGACTGCATCCTCCGCCAAAGTCCTCACGCGCATGATGGCATCCACGGTGGAGCGCCTCTGGCGGAAGCCATATTGGCAATCCGCCAGGTCCGGCCCCACTCTTGAAAGATGCTCGACGAGGCGCTTTGCAATACTTTCTACCCTAGGGATGAAATAAGCTACTTTCCACCCGGCTATCTATCCACCCATGAAAATTAAACTTTCCAAACAGGAGGGATGAAAAAGATTTTTTTGCACTGGTTAAACAATTAACTTAGTAATCGTGCAATCATTTTATCATGCGTCTAGCGTATATGTTAAATAAATCCCACATCTATAGCACATGTAAGTGACGTTAATGTATGTGTGAATATGAGTTATACTATGTGTTTATTCAACACTATCTCTTATAGGTTAGGTTCATAATTATTTGTAAGCAAATGTAAAAGTTGTTGTGTGCGTGATTGCGTAGCCATGATGCAAAGCTTTGGCGTGTGCGCATTTGCGCAGGGAGTGGGGACAGGGTGATGACATCGTGCATCGGTTTTAGTAGAAAACTCAAGCGATAACACTTCTATACCTGTTATTATTTCTGTGGAACTGCACTATATCCACTCTATAATCTATGTAAATTATACATAACTACGTGTCGAATCTCTTCTTTTGAGAAGTCTATTAAAAATAATGACATTAATTAAAATATCGTGGTTATTTTTCATTATTTTTATAATAACTTATAGTTACAGATTATCATTAGATATCAAGACTGACTGACTCACCAAAATCCCCTCCATTACTCTCTTTTGTCCGATTCACCTTTTGTCTGATTCACCTAAAAACTATTCACAAACATTTAATTTTTGACTATTTTGATTTTAGGCTAACTGAGAATTATCCGTTCGATGGGACATACGCATGTATTTGCCACAGGGTTCCTATCTCGGTCCTAACGGCCAGCCATATTCTTCTGGAAAGAAGAAAGATGCATAGCATATCCAGACAAGGTCAAGAGTCTTGCAAATCCTACTTGCAAAAGAATGCCATTATTGACGTTGTTACCCGAAAACCAGCCCCAGTACCATGATATATTTTAATACTCCACAACAAAATAAAGTTTTAAACCTACAGTATTAGTACAGTACACACATTACACACACACAGTATATAATTGTTGTCAAAACATTTATTTTTGCTTTTTGAAGTCGATTTGTTATTTTGTTGAATTGTGTTTTCTGGTGGTTTAATCATAAAGATTAAGCAAATTGTTACCTACCTTGAAAATATAGTCACCTTCTAATATTCTAATATTCCTTCTACAGAAATCAAGCAAAGTTTTTTTAAAGAATGCAATCGGCAGGAATCGCGTTCTAACTCCTGGCGCTATTAAACATAGAAAGTGTTTTGATAGCTTCGTATAGGGAAAGAATCAATGCCGTTATGAGAACTCCAAACATAAGCAAATGACTTCATTTCTTCTACGAGTATTTTACACTTTAATTCCGTTAAGTTTACTTATTAATTATTATCAGTCGAATCACAATAAATCAATGTTATTATGCTAAATCTAAGAATAATTATTTCCCTTTATACCCACAACTATTTAGGTAACACTTTCTTCCCTATTGAGAACCCTATCGGTTTCTAGACCTATGAAGATTTTGATGGATTGAATAGGTGTAAAGGTAGAAAGGTAGCACAGTAACAAAGTTACAGAGCTAGTAACACAGATGTAGTGGTGGGCAACAACCAGTATTTAATAAAATAATACAAGCTTAAACAAAAACAATGCAGAGCTTATGTTCTGAAAGAACCAACAGAACTAGACCAAAATAAATCTAAAGCGTATGTTTATCAAGCAATCAGTCAGGGTTGTCGTAAACTGACGTATTGACGGCTTTATCTGAGAGTTACGGATGCATGCGCGTTTGGCAAACACCTACTGCCAACCCTAGCGAGCAAACGCGTGCCAAAATTTGATAAAGTCCTCGGTTCATGTTTAATCATACGACATTAAAGGCGAATGTACACACTTGGTGTGTTGGTATCGCTGCATTAACATTTTCCATCAAGTAACAGTCGCCGCTTGTTGATTTTAATGTCCAAACGTTGGTTTATCCTAAATGACATTGACTTTGTAACGTTCTAATTATCATTATAAATTGCTTTCTTTGGGGTCGTCTACTCCAAGAAGTTCAATTGGTCAATTGGTTGAAGAGCTGTCTGTTCAACCAATTTGAACATAATAGGAAGTTTTTGGGTGACACGCCCACCCCATCGATGGCACCGACCGGGTGAAGCCGGGGGGGGGGAGTTCCACACTGAAAAAAAGTGCTCGTTGGTATTTTCTTTTTAATTAAAAATGAAGTATTTAAAGACTTAAACTAATTTTAGGACTGTACACTGTAAAAGGTATATGATGATTGCATGGATTTAGATGAAAAGTGGGATTATAAATCTTAATTATACTTTAATTAAAGTAGGATGTTCATTTTAGACCTGTCAAATGATGATAATAATTAATATTGTGGTATAGCCTCATAAATTAGTTAATAAAATAGCGTTATTTGAACTATTTATAAAAAAAACCTAGAAAGAAATCGGTAGTAAGGATTTTTTTTTTAATGAGAATCAAAATGTAAAACAGAAATCTTAGTCGGAATAGAACGCAGCCATTAATGTCAAATGGTCAATTTTTTTCTAAACGTTACATACCAAGTAAATATAAATATATGAAATGATACTCCTTTCTGAACATGTTAGATTCTTTTTTTTTTGTGCTTCTGTGCATCGCATTTGGCCACAAGCAAGTAATTTGCAAATATTATGAATTCAATATTATGTATCGTTTGTGTCATTTAGTCACATCAAGTCGAGTAAAGTCCGTCATAGATACAGAGGATATAGAGGGTGCCTTCGATAGTGCCTGGTGGCCCGCAATTATAGTGCGGCTGGCGGAGGAGAGGTCTCCGGCAAACTTAAGACGAGTAATCAGTTGTTACCTTAGCGACGGGGAGGTTAGGGTAAGGTATGCGGGCGAAGTGTGCAGACGTTCCACGGAGAAGGGATGCGTCCAGGGTTCAATCGGCGGTCCCTTGCTGTGGAACCTGCTACTGGGTCCACTATTGCATTAGCTATAGAGTAGGGCGATTCACGTTCACGCTTTTGCGGAACATGTGGTGCTGGTGTTCGATGGGGATAGTGCCTTGGAGCTTGAGAGACAGGTCAATACCTCTCTTCGAGCATATGCGGGAGTGGGGCATCGGAATGAAGCTGAAATTCGCACCGCACAAAACTTGTGCGATCGTAATCACGCGGAGGCTTAAGTATGATGTCCTACGCCTCAACATGTATGGGACAGTCCGATCACATCAAAATCTTAGGGCTCACCATCGACCTCACATTTAATACACACGTCACAAATGTATGCAGAAAGGCGATCGGCATCTACCATAAGCTGATGCCCGGATCAGTTGGGAATTACATCCCGAAGTGATCCGGATCATCTATGACGCGGCTGTGGAGCCGACGATCCTGTAGGCGGCTAGCAGTTGGTGCGTGGCGGTGGACAAGCTTGGTGTCAGAAGGCAGCTGAACGTGGTGCAGCGCCAATTCGCCCAAAAGCTATCCAAGAGCTACCGGACAGTCTCCCTGCACTCAGGACTGATCCTGGCTGGCATGCTCCCCCTGGACCTCAGAGTTCGCGAGGTGGTCTCGCTGTACGAGGCCAAGAAGGAAGTGTTCCAGTCATGGTTGGGAGACAGGGAGATTGAACTGATGACCCCAGCTATTGAGGCACCTCACCCCGCGGAGCATATGAACCTGGAGTTCTTAAGCCTGGTAGACTAGGACGAATACCAATGTAAAAACAATGTCGAGATGCGCATATTTACGGACATGAGTAAGATTGAGGGTCGAGTCGGCGACGCGTTATCTATTTGGAATAACGGGGCCGAAACCGGGACCCTCAAACATGCTCTCTCACCGCATTGTACCGTCTACCAGGCCGAGCTCCTGGCTATGTGTAAAGCGACCAGTGAGGTCCTCAAGCAAGGCATGGCCATGTTCGGCATTCTCAGCGACAGTAGAGCCTCCCTCCTGACGGTCATAAAGGGTCACGCCCTCCAGCAGTTGAAGCTAGATACAACATCAAACGGGGCTTGACCTAGGGCAAGGAAATCTTGTTGTTCTGGGTCTTGACCCAGAACAACAAGATTTCCTCCAACCCTGCATGGGCCTTGGCCCATGCAGGGTTGGAGGGCAATGAACGAGCCAATCAGCTGGCTAAGGAGGCGGCTCTGCAGTCGAAGAGGGCTCCGCACTAGTCTGTGTCTAATTTCATTCGTCAAGCGTGGCCTGCGGCAGATCAGGCTCGACGAAGGGAATGAAAGTTACAGTATGGGTGACACAGCTTCGAGCACCAAGCTTTTCTTCTCATGCGCGGTGGCGGCATACAGAACCGTCCGCAAGATGGAGGTCGCCGGCACTACTACCCAGTTGTTAACGGGGCATGGTGGGTTTTCGGAATACTTGACCCTGATGACGCCTGTGAGCCTGGTGTCGAGGAGACAGTCACACATTTAATCGTGGACTGCCCCATCTATGCGAAGGACAGACACACTATAGAGAACAAGCTGAACCTAGAAATAAATAAGGCAAATCTTCTAAAATTAATAGAAAAACACAGAAAAATTTCTTAAATTTGCCGAATACATTGTAAAAAGAGTGAATAATAAAATAGCACACAATAAACTCTTGCAGGCATAATTGTATGCCTGGCCAGAAGGTTAATCTTTTTTGTTACTTGAAAGAAATGAAAGAATTCAAACCTGTGTACATATATAAGGTGCATTCCGCCCCCGCTGGCCGGCGGGGGGGTATCCGAGGGGATTTCCGCACGAAAAAAAAAAAAAAAAAAAGGTGCATTCGGGTAATTCCGAATGATTTTTATGATAGTTGACATGATGTCTGCATTTTAATCAACTAGTCAAAATCGGTGGAATTAATTCTACAAAGTAATGTTTTTTCCTCAACTCAAATATATAGGCTACAACAGTACATCAAAAACTTTCATAAATATCATGATGCTTTCGAAATACAAGTGATTCAAAAAAACTTTCTGATGCAAAGGTAATTCCGAACTAGTTTGGGTAATTGCGAAAGCCTCCTAAAAATTGGTTTTACTGACATGTGGTATAGGGTTCACATTCCTTTTCCATTCAGAATTGCCCTATCAAGAAAAACATATTGGATTTGGTTATAGAACAGCCGAAACACAAGTTGTCGCAATTTTTATTTCGGAATTACCCGACAAAAAACTTGTGATTCTCAAACTTTAGTTCGTTATACGAGTACTTAATAAGTACCGTATAAATGAGGTTTCGAATTTGAAACGACCTTAATACGTTGATTTAAAGAACACAAACAAAGAACCTATTTTATGTGAAAGTGATAAAAATGCTAACAAAACCTGACCTATTATTATGGTTAACATAACATAAACTCACGCCTATATTCCCGAAAGGGTAGGCAGAGGTGCTAGCACCCACATTTCGCCAGTTTATGTTTAGGTCCCAATGTAATAGGTGGCGAGCCTATTGTCATAAACCGGGCACTTATAAACCTGCGGTAAATACACACATAACTTCAAAAGTATCGAAAAGTCATTGGTGTGTGCCAGGTAAACCTGGGATCGAACCCGAGACCTCGTCTCGGCAGGCCATTACCCATACCACTAGGCTACCGCGGGTTACTTAATTATGGTTATAGTCAAATAAAAATTTAGATTTCGTTTTTTAAAGAGTGCATTCATTAGTTTAACAAAAAACATATATATTGCTTAGCAAACCTTTATAATTTTAACATAAGTACTAAATTTGATATAAAATACTTTACGTGTAATAAACAAATGGGTAAAGGTCGTTTCTACAATTTACAGTTTAAAAATGAAAGTCACAAGATCAAATGAAAACACCACTTTGAATTCCTACATTTACTTCAGAGTTGTTTCAAACATAAAACAATCCTGTCTTTCACATTTGAAATAATCAACAAATGTAATCAAATAATCAATAAATGGTATACGATAATGACGAAGAATGCGTGTTACAAGCATTATACAGTATGTAAGTTCACCGATCGGTGTCTAAAACTTTAAGGACATGAAATATAGAGATGATTGCCGACAATAAAGGTTTTCTCTAACTACCACCCCCCTGTATCTCGAAAACTATAAGTCTTATCAAAAAACTTTTCAGACAAATAATTTAGAGCAAAAAAATAAGCCTTCATTTGAAAGCCTTTCCGATGGTAAATATGTTTTCAGGGAAAAGTTATGATTTTTTTTCGAAAAAAAAAATCAGTTTTATGAAAAATCTCCCAAAATTTTTGATTTTTCAAAAAGTTTATTTGGAATGATTTGTAGGTACTAATGAAGGGAATGATATGGAAAAGAAATGAAGTGAAAATTTTCCATACATTAGGCGTTATGACCAAAAAACTGTTTTTAGAAAAAGTGAGTTGCTGACTCAGCAATGGGCCCGATTCTGCCGGTTCACGAACTTAACCTAAGTTAGAACTATTTTTGGTAAAAATTTGAAAACAATCTGATCAAAATTGCGATCGTGAGTGCCGCAAAATTTTGGGGTGTCAACCTTACATACATACATACATATATACATATACATACATATATACATACATATATATATATATATAACCAAATTGTTTTTAACCAGTGGTCATTTCGGACTCAGGGGCTCTCAAAACGAACTTCTACGTTAAATTTTTTTCAAAATTCGAAAGTAGGGAGAAACCAATAGGATTTGTATACGAAATCTACCTAAAACTGATTTAAAGAAATATTTCTGTACTCAATAGATTGAGAGCCACTGACAATGACTATGGAAAAACCATAACGGGTTATTCCGAATGAATTTTTAGTTCGTATTGCCCTCTTCGATCAATTCCGAAAAAAAAACAAAAAACATGAGATATCTTGTTCTGAAGCTATATAACAAAGTATCCAAAACGTTCATTAAACTGAAGAAAGAAACAACGAATTGGTTAACTTATCAAATTTCAAAGTTATGAATGTTCGGGTAAATGCGAAAATCCAAAAACGCGCGATAATCCACTCCTTCTCTAAAAAACGACAGCGTACACGAATATTCACTTTTAGCGACCTGAGTCAACTGAAGCAGAGTAGCGGAGTAACATGGCGGCTAGGTGAAGGTTGTCAGAGCAAAATATACTTTCTCGTTTGGTAGAAATTTGGAATTTTTGGAATTACCCGATTTTTTGAGTTAGCCGAATGCACCTTATATATTATATTTAAAATATAAAAAATAGTAGTAATTAATTTATAAGATAGTAGTAATAAATAGTAATAAAGAAATAAATTAGCAGATAAGAAAAGCAGCGAAAATAAAGAATGCAATGAAAATATATTCCCCTTACCCTACCCCTACCCCTAACCCGAAAATTACGAGAATGAAAGTACGAGAAGAATAAAAGCGAGAATAAACTTATATGGTACTAGAGGATAAGAATGAAAGCGTGATATACGTAGAGTTAAGAATCAAATAAAGAAGAAGTTAACCCTGTGTGCCCTAGTAAAGTAGTGGAGACTTTACCAGAAGGCTTCTGTGGAGTTATGGAAACAACACGGAAAATCACAATTCACGGTAATTATGACACTTCCCTACACTTGTGCACGTTGTCGAAGACTTTATATCGAAAAACCCACCATTTTTACACATAAATACTCGAAATTACACAAATTTTAGAAAATGAAACGCTGCTTCGATGTGTGTTTCCCCGCGTTGGCATCAAAACTCCTTTCGACTCTTGATATAAGTACTTTTCATGAAAAAAAATCCATGACATCGATGACATTCTCTGTCAAACCTACACTTGGGTCGCAAGTCCCAAGCACTGTCCCGAGTACCCAATCCATGGATTGCTAAGAATATCTGTCTAATTCAATTAACACACAGACACAGTAATAGACACAACACCATCGCACGTCTGTTATTGGCAAAATTTGTCGACGATATCGGCGCAATTCGCCACACCAAAAAATTGAATTGAATTGAATATAATAATAATATAAAAGCCTAGAGATATATTCTGCGGCTTTTTCTGTATTATTTTAATTTATTAAATAAAAAATAAAATAGAAGGTGTTTGTAACCGAATCGCTTCGATGGAAATTACTCGTCAAGTTCCACGAGCTCCAAGTGGGAGCATTGGAAATGGATGTTTCAACAGCTGCAGCTTCTAAAAAAGGGAATGTCAAACAACAAGACTCGCCGTAAATGCTTCTTTTAGAGCAGTTCGCTTACATAATCGATGAAACTGTCCTGCATTCGAAACAAACTTTAAAAAAAAACGGCAAAAAGGGTCATTACACATCCATCGTTGGAGCTTACCTCAAGCAGCTTCCGAATGCTCATAATAGACATGCAGCTTTGCCTGTATTATTTCAGTATTATTTTGATGATCATAAATTATTATTATTTTTAGATGATGTAAATATAAGAGAAGACAATGAGTAAAAAGGTAGAGAGGGGCCAATTGGTTAATTTATTTCTTGAAACAGGTGTTTACATAAACAACAGTTACTTTACCAGTATATAAATCCTTATTTTTGGTAGGTCTCACAATTTTCTGTAAGTAACCACCATAATTGTACATTTTTAACCGACGAAACGGAGGAGGTTCTCAAGTCGACGCGTATATTTTATTTATGTATGACCAGGCATAACTTTTTACAGAGTAGTCCGATTTTGATAATTCTGTTTTTATTGGAAAGAGCATACCCCAAAGTTGGTCCCGTATAAATTTGAAAATAAAAACCCAACCCTAAGGGTAGGAAAACAGGGTATGATTGTTTGTTCACTCACTGATTGTAAGCTATGACCACGCATAACTTTATACAGAGTAGTCTGATTTTTATTAGATTCTTCTAAATATCTTTTTCTCATTTGAGCAGCATTTTTTGTAGGCTTACCCATGTCAGAGGCGGAATGGTTCAGGAGAGCCATGTCGCATATCTGCGATGCGGCGATGCCTAGAGTTAAGCCCGGCCCGGCAAAGAAACAGGTGTACTGGTGGTCAGCGGAGATCGCACAGCTGCGAGCAGCGTGCATGGCCGCCGGTACACCACGTTTCGCCGGAGGCGTCGCCGCCTAGACGATGCGGCAGTCCGAGAGGTGGAGCTTTATGAGGTGTACAAGGGGGCCAAGAGGACCCTCCAGGAAGCCATTAAGCAGGCCAAACGACGGGCCCGCGAAGAGCTGCTGGTGTCTATGGAGCACACCATACAGGGACATACTGACAGGGAATTCACCCTCACACGTTGCGACCGGAAACGGTGCGTACTGTTAGATATGAAAGGCACTTCATTCCGCGCACCCTCAGGCTGTGGAATGATCTCCCTGCTGTGGTTTTCCCAAGCGACTACAATATGGGGTTCTTCAAGAAGGGCGTTAGAAGGTTTTTACAGGGTCGGCAGCGCGAGTGTGACGCCCCTGGTGTTGCACACATCCAAAGGCCGCGGTAACCGCTTCCCATTAGGTGGGCCGTGAGCTTGTCTGCCACCTGAGTGGTATAAAAAAAAAAAAAGGTCCCATGGGGGCGCCCATACCTTGCGGTCAGGGGCAAAATCCGCCCATTGGCGCCCCTACTGACCCAGAGCCTCCAGCCAGAGCGGCTAGGGGTAGCAGTGCTCCGGCTTAAAGCTCGGAAATGCACTGCCCCCGGACCCGACGGCATTCCAGGCCAAGCATGGGTTCTGGCCCTTGAGGAACTATGGCCTCGACTGGTGGCGCTTTTTAGCGCATGCCTCGAAAGGGGCCAGTTTCCAAAGGCGTGGAAGACAGGGAAACTGGTCCTTATCCAGAAGGCGGGGCGGCCGGCGGATCAGGCATCCGGTTACCGGCTGATCGTGTTGCTCGACGAGGTGTACAAGCTCTTTGAACGGATTATTGCAGAGCGCCTCGTCGAGCATCTCACGAACGTGGGGCCAGATACGGCGGACAACCAGTTCGGTTTCCGCCGGGGGCGCTCCACCGTGGAAGCGATCATGCGCGTTAGGCGCCTGGCGGAGGAAGTAGTCTCGCGGGGTAGGGTGGTGGTGGCGGTGTCTCTCGACATCGCCAACGCCTTCAACACCCTGCCCTGGAGCTGCGTTAGGGAGGCTCTCGCGTATCACGGAGTGCCTAGTTGCTTTTTTTAATTATTTATATTATACAACAAATAACGGTTAAAGAAGTATTATATGAAAGTTAATAGCTTAAGTAAGGTAGATATTTTAAAAGTAATGAAAAATTATGCATGTAGTATTTGAGGATTATAGCCACGAAAAAATATGAAATAAAAACTTTTTATACCAAACAATTAAACCGCCGAAAAAACTGAAAAGCAGTAAATTATAAACCTTTTTATTTAAACTTAATAACTAACTTCTTAAAGTAATGAAACTATATCTAAGTATATATTTTTGAAAATAGTTGAGTTTTTAATTAACTTCAATAACTAAGTTCTTAAACTAATGTAAAAAAAATGTGTCAATTTTTTTAAACTGTTTTGTAAAAAAACCTTTAAGCGATATTTGGAAGAGTTGAAGGGGAAGAAGTTGTCTCGAGTTTATCTAATTTAACTCCTATTACATTTACATCACTAAAAATGTGAAAACTACCATTACTTATTTTATTCGTAATGATAGTCTACCGCCAATTTGGGGTTATTTGGAACCTAATATTAAATACCTAAATTTGTTCTAAATAAGAATGAAGCGATATTTGGAATGATTGAGGCAAATTCCTAACATAACATAACTTCACGCCTGTATACCCAAAGGGGTAGGCAGAGGTGTAAGGCAAATTCGTTTCTGTTTTATTGCTGTTGATCATCATTTGGTTTACCAGATAGAAGACATTACACAAAACTTTAATGGTTAGAACAGAATCTGTTAAAATAGGTAAAAATAGGTAGACAAGGCGTATGGGACCCAATACCTTTGAAGCCATGCCAACCATATCTGTAAGCAGGTACACCTGCTGATTGAGGGAAGAAGCTCTGGCTTTCCTCTCGGAGTTGGGAGGTCAGACGGCAGTCGCTAAGCTGTATGAGCAAACCTAAAAGTAGGAAGAATATCTGGACCCTAGGCTTCAAGGTGAAAGTCTGGGATGCAACCGAGAATAACGCTATGATGATGATGAGAATAGGTAGTTAATAAAATTACTTCGAAGTGTAGACGTACGTAGAGGAAGTATATCTTAATAAAACAAAATGTTAGAACTAAACATTAGAATTTATTAAAATTCAAAGTACATTTCATCAAATGATACAACTCCAAATACAACTTCCTCATCTTCACCATTGTCATCAAAGAAGTAATGTTGAGTTGATTAGTTAACTTCTTCGTATTTTTTGTCATCAAATGAGCTGTGTTCACTGAAGTCAAAATCAAATTGGTCCGAACTACTGTGCACATTCATGATATCAAAGATATTGTCAGCTTCAAGTCTACTTCACACTACTTCACTTCTACACGTTTGCTGGTGTTGTTTGTATGTATTGCTGGACTCCGAATCATTTCCTGTTATTTTTTTTTTCAATTTACATAAATTTGGGAATTAACTTTTTACCAAAGTTTTATTTTTAGACCCCTCAGTCTTTCCCCTGAGTTAACACTTCACGCCAATATTTTTGGAATGATGCGTAAAAAGCGACATCTAGCGGCTGGAGTATATGTGTGGTTTTTGGTGGTAGGCAAACAAATACGATATTTAGTTCTTTGCAAGTTTGTAATACGGATTGGGATAAATGGGTAAGATAAATTGCCTCCGACCTGCTTTTGTTTCTGCATATGGTGTTATGATTGTTTTAAACTAATTCTTAAAACACATTGAATCGAACCGACCAGTTTTTGACCAACCGGTACCTGCGCACTGCAGGCCCACTGTCCAGCCATTGATCCAATAGATGATCAGGTTTATATACGATGTATATTGGCAATAACTGGCCGTCAGCATTGCTGGTAAACATCAAAGAAATAGATGTCTTCGTACTTACCCTACCGTATTACCCTTTTGGGGTATTTAAAACCTCTCTTAAATAAAAGCTTTTAGTGCCTGGATCTTGAGACACTCCTTCAAAAGATTTTTTATAGCGAGAAAAATTGTCATCAACCACAGTTGTGAGATTTTAGCGCGCTCGCCGGATATATTTCACGCACGAATGTTTGAAATTTCTGATTTATGCCTATTTACGAAGTTTCACCCCAGTCTACTCCAGGTATATTGTCTTGGGGTGTGTGTTGGGTAACCTCCTCGAGTGTCGCTCCGATTCCGATCCCGCTGCAGTCCTGGGGGAACGGAATCGGAGCGGCCGGTACACCCTGGGCGGCGGTCAATGGCTTCCCCTTCACCCCTTCATAGGGTTGGCATTGATCGTCGGCCAATACCCAACGTGACGGGAATACATCGCTCTCCGTACTCCTCTGCTTTCAGAGGAGACAGGATGAGCGATGCTGTTAGTGGTGAGATGGCCCAGGGTCAGCCGGGGTGCGAGGGATATGCTCTATGGGTAACCTTACACCCCGGCGTCTGAAGACCCGAGACGGCGTGCGGTTTTAGTCGGTGCAAGCCCGACATAACCGCCCCCGCTGGCCAGCGGGGGGGTATCCGAAGGGATTTCCGCACGATAAAAAAAAAAAAAAAAAAAAAGGTATATTGTCTTTAAGGCTATAAAATGTTTACCCTCTTTTATTTATTTTGTTTAGGTAATTTTGTAGAAGTACCCTAAGGTCAGTGAAATCCAGAGGGAATCCCCAAGCACTCAATAATTATATGTATTCTTCGAATTCAATCTCGCAGTCTTTGGAAAAAAGAGTTGGATGGGCCGGTCTTTCATTGAGTGCAGTTTATATTTTGACAATTTCTGCTTAAATTAAATTTGGGATATTGTATATTTCAGCCCCTCTTTTAAACTTAGTGAGCCATTTTTAATTGTAGACGCAATTAAATGGCTTTTTGTAAATCTTCAATAGAATAACTTTTTTTTTTTTATATTTAGGGCACGTCAATTTAACTTAGGTAAAGAGAATGATTCTTGCTATTGCGTGAATTAGAATACGCTTTGCGGTATGTCTGATGTCTGTAGTACAAAATGTAATCTATTTTATTATATAACTAGCTGATACCCGCGGCTACGCCTGCGCGCAGGCCGGTAATAGTTTTTTGGTCATATCTTCGGTTTTACTTAACCAAATGCAATCAAATATACGGCAGATTTTATGTCTGACCAAGACCTTTCCAATAGAAAATAACCGCATCAAAAAGCGTTCAGTAGTTTTTTCCTCTATCGCGAACAAACAAACAAACAGACAAGAATTACAAAAAATATATTGATTTCAGAATTGTTCATTTGACATGACCCGCATTATATTTTATTTAATGAAAGGCTTGCACTTTTTGTGTAGGTATTATTGAGGCAATTAGAAACAGACTACAACATATTAAAAGTTCCCCTATTAATGAAAATGTGTCGACCACAATGGTCCCATTCGTCATGTGTCGTCGTGTTCTGACAATCGCTTGCAGTGTACAGTACTAGCTAGCAGCTTTCATTAGTTTAAATATTTTGTAATAAAAGTAATTAAAAAGTGCCAAAATTTTAAGTTTATAGTCCCAACAGTTTAGGCTCAGTGTTGATGAATAGTTCAGTGAGGGTAAGTAATTGCGAATGTTCCAGGATGTTTACTCAATCGAATAAAAAGCGAAGGATTATTTATCAATGGATACTCAAACAGCCGTATAATCCACTGAGATATCTTTAATTTTATAAAATCCATTGTGGAAGGAAATCTAGTAAAATGAATACGTAATTTCGGATATTGACAATGAAGTTGGTCACATAATCTTTTTATAGGGCTATCTCAATGCGCATTGTGCTTCTCAATGACAATTAGAGATTCCATTGCTTCGTAATCCTTTCAAAATCATTGAGGTGATATTTTTCTTTTCAAAACTCATATTTAATGGGATATTCAGCAAATGATTTTCTAACGACATCTTTGTCAATCAATTATGACATTTTAGACAGTTTGATCATTCTTAAATAAAATTGTAGTTGAGGATTTCAAATACGTTTGTAAATACACAACAATCGTAATACAATACAAGTATATAGTGTGAGATCCCAAATCCGCCAGACCTGTATAGGTCTAGTGGCTATATATATATTAAAGCAGAAACTAACTGACTGATCAAGCAACGCGCAGCGAAAACCATTGGGTCTAGAACCATGAAATTTTGCACAAATATTGTTTAAGTGACGTAGGTGTGCATTAATAAAGGATTTTTGTAAATTCAACCCCTAATGGGATGAAAAGTTGCAGGGTTTGTATGGAACGTGTTTTCTTGGTTTGATCAACTTCAAACTTGGCATTTACTCGTATATTCTTTAAAAGCTTTATTTTTTTAATCTTAAAAGATAAAATGTTATGATTTGGTTGCAAAATACTTTCCATATTTAATTCGAAATCGGTACCTATTTAAACTCCTTAGTACAATCGATTATTGTTTTTATAACATTGAATTTTGTTTAACTTTTGTCAGTCATAATTTCACTTAGACTGGTTGTCTGTATTTTTTAATCTAAATTATAAGTGATTTCTATTATATATTATATTAAAATGGTATCAAGGTGAAAACTGTAAATTGAATATTAAAAAAAAATGTTGCTATGTTTTCCAAGAGCGATACCGATGCTGAAAATGTGATTCTTATAATTTTTGTCAGTTTGTTTGCTTATTATTATCCATGTTCGAGCATTACTTGAAAACCGCTGAACAGATTTTGCATGAATATTCTTATAGGGTATGGTCATAAATTTCGCTATATTATATCATCACGCTATAATGGGTATGATATGAGCAGTAAAGTAAAATCACGAAATTATATACAGATTATATCGGAAAAGAAAGCACGAAATTATATTTACAGAAAAAATAAGTGTTAAATTCGTTAGACTTATTAAAGAAATTGACGATACCCGGAGATTTTTTCAATATACTTTATTTTTTTATTCTATATTCTTTTTTTTTATATTTATGACACGTCAATTTGACTTCACCTCGCCTGATGGTAAGCTGAAGGTAAAGTCTCAGGAAAGAGGGTCACCATTACATACACGTACCATGTTAACAATGGTTACACTCAGCTTGACGGCCTCATTAGAAGAGGATTGCCGTCGCAGCACCGCGTGACAGCCACCGGTCCCACTAGTGCTGCGACCACAATCCCCCTGCCCGGTTATGCACTTGCTGACCCCTGAACGCAATCAAACCGAAATTAGATTGCTATAGAGGGTTTTTCGCAATCGTGCACGGTGGTACCTACCCGGCCGAATTTTGTGACAAATTTGTGTCATCAAATTTCTACCACCAGTATTTATTCTATATATTATACAGCGCTATCTAGATCCAAACTAAGCAGAGCTTGTCATATGGGTTCTGGAATACGGATAAACATACTTAGATACTTTTTTGTAAATTAATACATATTATACGTAGAAACTCAATAGAAGACCAATACAAATATACATATTTCAATGAGCGGTTTCAGTTACGCCACAGAGAGAAGATGGTTGGAATGTACCATTACCTTGGGACCCTGTCATTCACGTAATTATTTCCAAGAAAAATCAACATATAACACAGTCGTGAAGTCTTCGTGACACTGTGAGCTCATTCTGTGTGAATAGTAACATTAACCATTCAGCATAGTTCGGGTACTTTGAGATAACTTACACTTCAAAATATGAGACAACCACCATCTTCAGTCTCCCCGTGACCATGGCTGCTGATAAGCAATCGAAACGTCGGGTTCAGTGTGAATAATAAAATAACGACAAATAATTCACGATCCGTTAAAATTATTTTTATTTCAATGAATGACAGTTGCGTAAACTTCCGATAATATCAATTAAATAAAAATGAATCGCCGAAAGGTATGTACGCAATTTCTTCCGACTGCACCAAGTCGCGCAGCTAGTCAGATATAATTAATAATTGGTGTGAAAGAACGATCTTAAGAAACAGACGGTATTAATTGTGTCATCTCCCAATCGATTTCTAATAGAGCTGCAAGTGTACTCTGCGGCCGAGAGGGCTCTTTCAGCTTTTACGCTTGTCGGTCTAATTGTCAGCCAATAATCATGAACCGCAGACAAGTCTTCTCCTCTAACACGCGATTATTTTGCCTAATTCGACCGGCACCGGATACGGTAGACGTATATTAATGCCGGATCTGTTGGATTACCAGATTCGGTTATCCGGATTGCTAACCCCAATGCCTTAGTTATATTTACAGAGTGCCTTGAGTTGAAGTGGCAGAAATATAAAGATGATCGGTCTACACGTTACCTCATTTATAATGTGCATACAAATTTAAGTGGGTGCCGGGTGGGTAGTTAAAGCGCGACACTGACGACTAACCTAGCACATCCTTATGACAAGAGTGTGGAGAGAGGAGGAGGGTATACGACACGTGTCCACCCATCGTCGCGACGCACCCCTTCTACCCGTACCCCGGACACATGTAAGTGAATGGTGAATCTTGCTTGCTATGCTTCTACCAGCCTGACTACGAATCCAGCGTTGTTCGGAGTTTGTTCCACGCTATATTTACATGACACGAGGAAAATTTTTGTATTCGATGTAGACATACTCAGTTTCTGTGTTGAATCGTAACAAGAAATATTCTTGTACATTTACCTCACATTTACTTTAGTTAAAAGTTATCTCTCACAGATTTTAAATTGATGTAGTCTTAATGTTGTCTTGTTGCGTACATAATAGCTTATATTGTAAACTTTCCCCTGACAAGGGTGTTCATAAGATATATGTTACAAATCTGTAAAGTAGGTTTAGAACGAACGTATTGGACTTGTAACCGAGAGATTCCGGTTTCGAACGTCACCACGTATACTACAGACTACTGACGTGCACTAATAAGTCATACTCATAAGTATAAGCACTTAGAGTGGATTGAACTACGATTAAGTCGATTTTTTGTAGTAAGCGTTTGTCTACACCGAAATAAATGTTAGTTTAGAAGAGTAGTTGTTAGTGTTGTCTGGTGTTAGTGTAGAGTTTAGAAGTGTCGGTCTCACTACTAACTACTACCCGACTAGTAACTAGTAACCGAAATTACTATTATATTTATCTAGTTTTTGCCCATGCGTTGCAATGCATCGGCTGAAAAGATTAGGAACCTAATAGAGACAAAAGTAGATATAGTAGTTTCATTAGTATTAATAAGAGTGATATAGATAATTTAGGTTTAGTTAGAGGACATGGACTGCCCGGTAACAGGTGGTTTAAGTTATAGGGGTGTGAGACGGGCTTTTCGAGCTATTGCTTTATACTTTCAAATTCTTCCGTAAAAGCAACATCCTCTTTCTTACATTTCCTTTTCAATATACTTCCATTTTTCCCATGTTCTAATTAGAAAGCGCCCGAATGATGGCGATAAGCTTAACCTAAACATGTAGTAGGCGATGTGCGGGTTTCAGTACACTTTCGCCTACCTCTTCAGGTATTTGTTTATGGGCTTACTTATGGTACCAATACTCAGGTGTACTTTATTTAAAAAGCTTTTTAATAGAAAACTGTTACTGTATGGAATAGAAATAAATTACATTCTGTTTTATTTGATAATTGATAAAGGTTCGCATGGTTAAAAAAAATTAGAAAATGTGATTGAGATCACCATATCGATTTTGATATTTAAAAATGCTGGCCGGATTGCATGATGAAAAAGAGGGCTCGTGAAGTGGGTAAGGACAGAAGCAGATGACGCACTTTTGTCTCTGCCCACCTCAGAGAGAAAAAGAGATGAGTATTTCTATGTACTTATGCATTTAAACATAAAATGTTTATTCGTATTTTATACGATGCTGTACCATTCATCCGAGATGTGATAAAACTTGAAAACTGTACGGTACCTACCTAGCTTACACTTCTGTGAAGGTTATAAGCATTGTTTGGAACTGGTAGGAGGCTCTGCGATTGGGTTGTGACTATCATCATCATCTTCCTCATAGCGATTGCCCAGGTGTGTTCAATACTTTGAAACCCGAAATCCACTTGTTGTTTTGTTTGTTATGTCAGCAGTCGCTCAGCAGTTGTTTAGCAAGTGCACCGACTTTCACCAGGGTGCGAGGGAATTTCCTTATTGGGCCACCTTACACCCCGGCATTAGAGAGTGGCGTGTAGTTTTCATCGATACGAGTCTGAAATAACCACCCGCGCTGGCCGAAGGGAACCACCCGTGGGGATTTCCGCACGATAAAAAGGTGGACCGACCTGCAGGTGAGGTATGTTTGGACATCAAGGATGTTATTAAGGCCCTATACTGTACCCTGCGATCGGTAATACAAAGAGCTTCGACGTAAAAAAATTGTGCCATAAGACTTTATTTTCAGCAAAATATTATGATTCTAGCTCAATGGGAAGTAACCCTATAGGTTTTGATTACCTTGAGATTATTTAAATATATTTACATATATATAAAACAAAATCCCCACTATCTGTGCGCTGTGAACTTCTAAACTACCTAACGGATTTTGATGCGGTTTTCATCAACAGATAGAGTGATTCAAGCGGAACTATTTTGTCATAATTTGTTGAAATTTGACGATAATTGTTTAAAATGTCGAAAGAAATCAAGCTGATAGAGCTTCAATCGAATATGCTGTCTAATTCCATTGGGATATAATAAAACAGTGTAACGGAACAATGTATGTACTTACTATAGCCATTGTAACTTCTAAAAAAATAGTCACATTTGTTATGTGTGCACAATGTGACTATTTTTTGAAAGCTATTTAGATAAAAATACTATCAATCTTTATAAAATTAAATATTTCAGTCACTTTGAGCATCTTTTGCCAAACTTTAAGCAGCAACTATTACCTTTTACACCACATAATTTCATTGCATATCTTTTGAAATATAGTAATATTAAAACCTTCCCGAAACAAAAATTAAAGGTTCGTGTCGGCGGCGCTGCAATCGCGTCATAGGATTTCTTGCTGCGTAATTATAATCTTTTGATTTCGTTGACGAACACGGTTGATTTTTTCACAGTTTCGAGACATTACAGACCTGAGTATTTCTTATTATATTAATTTTACTGTGCCTTGACAAAGAGACATACAGATTTTTTGAAGTGAAAACTTTTTTGTAATGGGTAAAAAAGGTTAAACTCGCGTCAGTAAAACACGTGACCCGAACGTAAGACAACAAATATAGAAGCGCTAATTTCACACTGTACTTAACAACCTTGGTGGCGCGTTCGTCTAATGAGTGGTCGTTGACTTCGTCAAGACTGAGATCGATTCCGACCGAGGCCCAAGAAGCGCTTTTTGTCATCATATAACTTTTTGTAAAATTTATTCTATTTTGTGCCATAAATCTATTGATATAAAATGGAAATTAAACAAAGTGCATCTATTAATGAAAAAAGTGACGAAGAAATAGCGAAAGAAAATGACTGAGTACTGTATAAATATATTGGCGATGATGGTTATGGTAATAATGATAGTGAAAAAGTCGTTGAAATTATTGATGGAAGTTGATTTTTCTGAGAGATAAACTATTTAATGTAAAATAATAATTGTAATAGTTCTGAAGTGTTAAATTTTTAATGTAATATAAATGGTCATGTTTGTGTACGATAGCGCAATAAATGAATATTGTATGTTACAACATAAATGATAGTACTTTTCTACTGATAATTAAAGCAATTCGTGCGAAATGATTCCCTATCCATTCCAAAATATCAAAAATGCACAACGTTAATATTAGAGTTGACTATGGTTTGACTATGGTTTAGGTATCCTAGGCAACTCGGTTATTATTGTTGTATCCAATAAAACAGCAAACAGTCGATCTGTGTACTCTGAAGTTTCTTTTTCTAATAGGTTTTGGCCCCAGTTTTTTGCCAAAATGACGACTAAAAAACCCTTCACAACGATAAATAAACTCGCGGGTACCGAAGATTTTCAGGATTGGAAATTTTCGATGAAAATGCTACTCAAAAAGGAAAAATTATTTCATCTTACGTCAAAATCACCAAACCCTGACATTCCATCTGAAATCGAGAAAGATGAAGAAGCATTGGCTACCATCTGCCTCCACATCGAAACGCAAGTATTCCCTTTTGCTAGGCAAGCTTCAACAGCGAAAGAAGCTTGGGAAAATCTCATAAAAACGTACGAGAGTAAGAGCATAAATCGTCGGATCAAACTCTTGGATGCTTTCCTCGATGAACGCTTGGAGGACCATGACAGTATGCAAGAGTACATTGCAGCCGTCATGAACCACGCACATAAGCTAGGAGACATCGACAAGGCGATTGATGATGATTTGATTGCAGTCGTTTTACTACGTGGCTTACCGGAAAAGTACAATTCTATGAGGATGGCGCTGCAGCATTCAGGAACAAGGCTTACTTCCGAAGTTGTTAAAACTGAGTTACTTCAAGAGGAAGGCAGTACTTCGAAAGTATCGGACCCTGACGCGGCATTTGGAGTAAGGAAAAACAAAGGTACTGTGAATACTGATAGAAGTGGACGCCAGCAGAGCGGGGCTACCTCTACAAACAAGAAAATGAAGTGTTTTTCATGTGGAAAGCGTGGACATCGGAAAATAGACTGTCCAGATCGCCAAGGACAAAGTGGATCGAAGCCCAAGTGTTTCAATACATTATTAGGTGTAGAATTATTTGGATCTGATGACTTTTACTTGGATAGTGGCGCAAGCTGTCATCTCACTTTCCGTGAAGAATGGTGTAGAGACCTTAGTTCCAATGAAAATGGTAGTGTAATAACTTGTGCTAATAATGAAAAGGTTTGCAAGCGAATTTGTTATCGGTATCGAAAATAGTGGAAAAGGGCAATTTGGTTGTATTTGAATCGGCTGGATGCAGTGTGTATGATGAAAAGGATTGTCGTATCTCAGGTACACCTGCAGTCGCGCAAGCAAAGTAGCTGGGATCTACAAATTGGATAACTGTAAGCCTGTTGTAGATAGTGCTTTGGCAGTGCAGGTAGAGAATTCGGCAGTGATGCTGTGGCATCGGCGTCTCGGGCATGTGAACTTTCAGGACATGCGACGTGTTCCAGGCATGGAGTTCATAGACGTGAACAAGTTGGCGCCGTGTGAAGCCTGCTTGAAGGGTAAAATGCACAAACTTCCTTTTGATAAGAATCACGAGGCGGTGCGCGCAACGGCGAAGCTGGAGCTTGTTCATATGGATCTTTTATGATTCCTATGGAGACGAAATCATACGGTGGGCATTCATATTTCATGATTATTGTTGATGATTTCACGAGAAAATTATTTATTTTTTGAAGTCAAAGACAGAAGTTTTTGACAGGTTCAAAAAATTCGTGACGGAATCAGAGACGTACTCAGGCATGAAAGTGAAAATAATTAGGTCGGACAGCGGAAAAGAGTTTGTAAACTCTGAGTTTAATGCTTATTTGGAAAGCAAGGGGATCATGCACCAATTAAGTGTACCGTATACACCAGAGCAAAATTCGGTCGCCGAAAGGTCTATAAGAACTGTGACCGAAATAGCTAGAAGTATGTTGGCTGATGCTGGCCTGAATACAAAGTTTTGGGCGGAAGCATGTCAGAATGCTGTGTATACAAAGAATCGTCTGCCACATAGTGCAAACGGAGGTGCAATCCCGGAGAAACTCTGGTCCGGAAGGGATGTGGACATGAAATTTCTAAAGGTGTTCGGTTCGCGAGCTTTCATGCATGTTCCGAAAGAACAAAGGAAGAAATGGGACTACAAAGGGAAAGAATACATATTTGTTGGTTATTGTGATGAGACAAAGGGATACCGTTTCTCTGACCCGAATATTCCGAGTCGTGTCGTACGAGCGAGGGATGTCGTCTTTATTGAAGAAGAAAGAGAGCGAAAATCCAAACAGGTTGTCACAAAACAAAATGTTTCTAAAGGTCCAAGTCATCCTACCAAAAATGATTCATCCAAGGTGAAACCTCAAGGTAAGGAAGACAACCCTGTTGTGTGGAAGGAAGTCTATTTACCCAAGGCTGAAATGGAGAAACCATTGGAGAATGAACCGTTGGAGATATTTGAGGATGCAGTGGGGTTACCCAGTAAAACGAGTGGATGTGACATTGACTCTGAGTCAGAAAACGACTGTGTTGAGCCAATTCCAGAAACTTCAGGTGATGCTGTTGATGCTAGCGCAGACACAGAAGTGGAATTGAATCAAACAGATCATTCGCTAAGAAGTGGTGAGCCAGTATATAATCCTGATTTCGCATATTTGGTTCCTGATGAGAAAGAACCGTCAACTATATATGAAGCTCGTAGTAGAGTTGACAAGGATCTCTGGGAAGAGGCTATAAAGAAAAAGCTAGACTCAATGCGTAATATCATGTATGGGAATAAGTAGAGAAGTCACCAAGAGCAAAAGTTGTTGGAAATAAGTGGGTCTTCAAGTATAAGAAAGATGTTGAAGGCGTAACTACTTATAAGGCGAGACTCGTGGCGAAAGGATTTACTCAATCTTTTGGTGTTGATTATTTTGATAATTTTTCACCAGTGATCAGAAGATCAAGTTTGAGAATTTTGCTGAGCCTTGCCTGGATAGTCCTGGATTTGCATTATACATCACTTTGACGTGAATACCGCTTTCTTGAATGGCGATTTATACGAAGAAGTTTATATGCGGCAGCCAGAAGGTTGCATACAGAAAGGTGATGAAGGAAAAGTTTGTCTATTGAAGCGAGCTATTTATGGCCTGAAACAAGCTTCAAGGAGTTAAAAATCAATGACGTGCTGTTGTCACTTGATTTCAAACGTCAAGAGGTTGATAGCTGTATTTACACGAAAAATTTCGTAAATTCAGATAATTTTATTGTAAAAGTGAGGCCACGAAAACTATCTTGTTAAAAGACTTGATGAAGTTTTTCATGATCAAGGATCTTGGTCCAGCGAAGCAAGTGCTTGGTATGCATTTAGGACGGGATGAGTTTGGGTTAACTTTGAACCAGACTAAGTACATAGACGCGATACTAACACACTTTGGAATGTATGATTGCAAGCCGGTGAGTACACCACTGGAGTTGAATATTCATGTTGAACTGGCTTCAGCGCAAGTGGGGGATGCTGGTCATGTGCCATATCAGACCTTGATTGGTGCGCTGAACTATCTGGCAACAAACACGCGGCCAGATATAGCCATAGCAGTTAGTGCTCTAGGCCAGTACAATGCCAAATATGGTACAGTACACTGGAAGGCGGCAAAGCGTGTGCTGCGCTATTTGAAGGGCACAAGAGACCGAAAATTATGTTTCTAGAAAAATTCTGACACATTTTTGAATATTACAGGATACTGTGATGCGGATTGGGCTGGAGATGCTCGGGACAGGAAATCCTACACGGGATATTTATTCAAAGTTGGAGGTAATACTGTTTCTTGGGAGTGTCACAAGCAACGGTGTGTGGCGCTTTCATCGACAGAATCAGAATACATTGCACTAAGTGAAGCTGCAAAGGAGGCTGTGTATCTGAGGAAAATTGTGAGTAGTCTGCTGTCAGAAGGCCCTGCCTCACAAGTTACGATACACACAGACAATCAGAGTGCAGTTAAGATTGCTTCGAATCCCGTTTTTCACAAACGTACGAAGCATATCGAGCTTAGGTTTCATTTTATCAGGGAATGCGTTAGTAGTGGTGCTGTGTTGCTGGAATATATACCCACAGCAGATAACTTAGCTGATCCGTTGACTAAAGCACTTTCAAAGGCTAAACTGAATAGTTTTATACCAGGAATGTTTAATTGATTGGTGTTATGTGCTTACATAGTGTGTATTTTGTTTAGCTGAGTATTTTGAAACTGTGTTTTTTATAGAGCACTTTAGATCTCTGTTTGTCAGTCAACTCCAATACACCCCTTGTGTATTGGAGTTGACTATGGTTTGACTATGGTTTAGGTATCCTAGGCAACTCGGTTATTATTGTTGTATCCAATAAAACAGCAAACAGTCGATCTGTGTACTCTGCAGTTTCTTTTTCTAATAGTTAATATTCAAGTTTTCACTTCTGCCGGCACTCCCGGAGTGCAACCCGTCATTTTTTTGTGTAGTTTCCCATTACTTGTGCTATAAGACCTTGCTTCTTGCCAAATTTCATTATTCTAGGTCAACGGGAAGCACCCTACAGGATTTAATGCCAAGGGCAATGTGGCGAAATTTTGATTGCATTGACCTAGAAGTTTGATTATTTCACAGCTTGTAGGCGGTACAGACCTGATTATTTGGTATAAATTTCAACTTGATGCATTTACGCGTACCTGAGAAAATGGTCTTTACAGACAGGCAACAGACGTTTGAGGTACAGAACCCTAAAAATAACACTTTTCTTCTCCCGTACTAATCACAGAGTAAATTAAAACACCTTTTCCTAGCTGTCAAACATTTGACTTCAATCAAAACAAAACAAAGGCGCGTTATCTTTGGTATAGGCATACCAAAGAGAATCCAAGGTGATTAGGCTGTATTAGTTAATAAATAATAATCAAACTAAACTTGGCCTAAACTAAATTTCAAAGAAAAGAAAAGAAAAATACTATTAATGTAACATTACTTCCAGAGTGTGTGGTATTTTTAACCGACTTCATAAAACAAACTAGGCTCTCAGTTTGATCTGTATATAATGTTTGTCTGCGATAATTTCGCGTTCGGTTGAACCGATTTTGATGCAGTCTTCAGAAAAGTATTTGTGACATTCTGGAGTACGTTTTAATATACTTTACCGACTTATAAAGGAGGTTTGCAGCTGGATCTGTATGTTTGTCCTAGCACTCGCTCGTCGTATGATATTCTGGTTTTCAGGGTTCAATAAATCGGTAACGTTCACTAAAGAGAAATAAATATTTTTTTTATAAAAGCATAGAACCGACACAAACACGAAAAAGGGAAAAACAACTGAATTTAGCCATTTAATTTAAAAGATAAAAATGGGAATTAGACTTTTTTGTTGACGTTTATCGATTATATAGCTATTTATCATATTTTATTTAACGACTTCATCACCTTTCCGCAGTCGTGGTCACGGCGAGAGAAAAATCCAAAATGTTTGGTGTTCTTGTTTGTATTTTGATATATACGTATATATATATGGTTTAAGAAAGTGAAAAACTGGAACCCAATCTGATTATTTGAAACCCAAATTATACAAACAAAAAAAACAAAATTCGTGATTACTTCGTGATAACACTCACCTCAACATCGGGAATCGTGTGAATATAAAAATATCAAACTATAAATCGAGATACCTATATTCGTTGTCATATTTGCCCGTTCCTAGCATAATTACAACAAAGACACATCGTAACTTCATTTAAAATAGTTTACCGAATATCTCGATATGCCCTTACCAGATAACAGGTACCCGTCAGAAGGGCTGCTTATATAATAATAACGCTTTTAATACATTGAATTCTGTGATGTTCGCAAGGCAGCCTACACGAGTGTTTATATTAACATACAAAGTTTGGATGCTCCCTATTTGAAAGGAACCACCCTTTAAGGGGTGGTGTTATTAGTATAAGCAAAAGACATAAAGTTCCCCCTCCTGGCAGACGCGGTGTGCATACAATGGAGTTGGCATTGATTTTGAGTTAAATATCACCCCTTTGCTGTGGTGCATTGTTGAACATCGAACGTGTACAAATATAGTGACATGAATTATTGTCACTGGTTCTTTTATCTCTTTCATTGTAGTCATTAATCAGCTACAGAATACACGTTTCATAACTGCTGCTGCGTTAGTACAATCGCTTGGCTACGACAAAAGTTTGAAAATATTTCAGACCCTGTTTGTTGCCGCCTAAGGAATATTGTATCCCTACTTGAGAATCATTACTTTCTATTCGTCTGGTACTTCACCAGTGCATCTTTCTTGATAATTTAAGATCATTTTTAGGGTTCCGTAGCCAAATGGCTAAAAACGGAACCTTTATAGATTCGTCATGCCTGTCTGTCTGTCCGTATGTCATATCCACTTTTTTCCGAAACTATAAGGCCTATGCTGTTGAAACTTGGTAAGTAGATGTATTCTGTGAACCGCATTAAGATTTTCACACAAAAATAGAAAAAAGCAACAAATTTTGGGGGTTCCCACACTTAGAACTGAAAGTCAATTTTTTTTTCAGCAACCCATACGTGTGCGGTAACTATGGATAGGTCTTCAAAAATGATATTGAAGTTTCTAATTTCATTTTTTTCTAAACTGAATAGTTTGTGCGAGAGATACTTCTAAAGTGTTAAAATGTGTCCCCCCCCCCCTGTAACTTCTAAAATAAGAGAATGATAAAACTAAAAAAATAATATGATGTACATTACCATGTAAACTTTCACTGAAAATTGGTTTGAACGAGATCTAGTAAGTAGTTTTTTTTAATACATCATAAATCGTAAACCGCAATTTACATTTCATTAATTTCAACTCACATATAAAAATTTTACTTGCTGCTACGGAACCCTTAATGTGCGAGTAAGTCTCGCACTTGGCCGGTTTTTTTTAATGAAATACGACCACTTGAACTATCTTGATATCCCATCAAAAATATAATAACCAAGTTCTGTATAAAAAATCTAAAAATTTTAGTTACAAGAACATACATTCTAAAATAAATTTATAGAATATTGTCTTGTTTCTTGGTGCTCCCGCAATATTTTCTAATTATTAGGTAATATAAATTCTTAAATGTTAACAGACAATTGTTGACAAAATGCAATTATATAACTTGGGATGTAATTCAAGCTCAAAATTTGACTTGGCTAGTTTTTACCAACAAACCAAATTTCAGAAAAATAACGTATTATGTATTATTTCAAATATCAACCTAACGTATGTCCTATTCCAGATTATAATAAATCTCTTAGTAGATATTTCTTTTAAATTATATATTGCGTGATACATCCATTCAACCTCACAAAATTTCATATTTATGATTTATAATATTTGTAGGAAGTAGGACAAGTACAATTGTAGGGAGTAGGCTAATCGATTCCCGCCATGTAACGCCTAATTTCCAAATAGCCTACTGTTTCCATGGTTGTTAGATCCTTACCAATACTGCTTGATATTTTAGTTTTTTTCTGAAATAATATGCATTGTAAAATAAAATATTGCCTAACAGAAACTTTATATTTTTTGTTTCAAAAATATATACTCAAAATATCTTCATAGTCCTCAAATACACTTTTCATTAGAAAAATCGAAACACCTTGCAAGTTTATGTTTTCTACCGCCACCATAGCCGACCTTTTCTTCAATGCAGCATTGTGCAAAGCGTTCTCCATCTCTTCTGTATACCTTGTTCCTTCCTTCGTTACCAGCATAATTTCACACTCATCAGAAAAGAGAACTTTGCTCCAATGGAGGTATGACCAATTTAGGTGCTCACGTGCAAAGTTAGGGCGCGCTCTTCGATGGTCTGCAGCTAATTTCGGCCCATTTGTGTGAAGTGACCCGATTTCTGCCAGATCTTGAACGGCGGGTGAACAAACCTGTCTGCCGATAGCGTTTGTATACTCTATGAATAAAAACTAATTTATATCTTTCAGCCACAACACGCTAACTAAGTAACTAAGTATCCAGCAATGCCTCCACTTGGGCGGCTTCTGCGAAAAAAACTTTTTTTCAGACGTCCCAAAGGCACAGTAAACAAATAAAGAAGAAAAAGTGTCAAGATAAACGCTAATTTTTAGTTTCAAAGGTGAGATGTACTGCAACTCTAAAAACAACATTTTTGTCTCAATTTCATTTCTTTTTTAGGATAAACAAATGAAATTCTAATTTAGAATTTCGAATTTTCGCTTACAACTGTAATGGCCAAACTGCCAGCTATATAATAATGTGATTTTCTTCATGGAATGAAAGCTCTTTTGTGTTAAATTAGGACAAATATCATAGAAACTAAAGTGTTTCGATTTTTCTGATGAGAAGTGTATAAACATTCAAATTAGTCAAATTTATAACTTTTTAGATTCCCTATTAAACTACAAATTAATTTTATCAAGCATTTTACGTGTGGAACGCAACGTAGACTAACATAAATACGATATTCTCTTGCACCTCTATGCGCTAAAACGCTGTGATGTCACCGAGTGCGTATGGAGCGTTTTTCGGCGGCTCTAGTAGTTGAATGTTCAAAATTAAATATCTTTGATACTATTTTGAACCTCCGACGCAAAAACGATGGCGTGTTATAAGTTTGACGTGTCTGTGTGTGTGTTTGTCTGTGGCATTGTAGCTCACGATCAGATGAACCGAATTTGATGTGGATTTTTTTGGTCGAAAACGGATATGATCGAGTTGATACTTTTAATTTTTAAATTAATTCTATTCATAAGATTATTTTACTTTAGCAGTACAATTTATTATTATAAAATGTACGTTACACGATACTAAAGAAGATTCAACATTCCTATTGAATAGGTATCTTTATAGGAGTCCGTACCTAAAGGGTAAAACGGGACCCTTTTCTTAAGGCTCCGCTGTCCGTCCGTCCGTCTGTCACCAGGCTGCATAGCAGCTAGACAGTTGAAATTTTCACAGATGATGTTTTCTGTTGCAAATATAATAAATACTAGAAACAAATAAAATAAATATTTATGGGGGGCTCCCATACAAGAAACGCCGTTTTTTGGTCGATATTAATAATGGCTGATGTACTTTTGATGCCGCTATAACAACAATTACTAAAAACAGAATAATATAAATGTTTAAAAAGGGCTGCCATACAAGACACGTGATTTTTATGTTTTGCCGTTTTTTTGCTCGATGTTAATAACGGCAACAGGTAGACGCTTAAAATATTCATAGTATTTTTAGTTGCATATTCACTTCATAAATAAATAATTAAATTCAAATAAAATAAATTAAGGGGGCTCCCATTGTATAGATAACGGTACGGAACCCTTCGTGCGCCGGTTTTTTCTTTTAACTTTTTTAAACTTTATAACATCTAATATTTATCCTCAATTTTCATTGTATAAGATAAACATAATAGATAAAATATTGTTTATTGTACACCATAAAAGTAGTGGGATATAAAATTACATGTTGCTTATATGTATTTTATGTACAATGGGCGGCCTAATCGCTAACAGCGATTTCCTCCAGGTAACCTTTGGATGGCCAGTTACAAAAAGAGATGATTAATTATGTACAATCAACGATTTTCAAAATAAGAAAAAACCGGCCAAGTGCGAGTCGGACTCGCACATGAAGGGTTCCGTAGCAGCAGGTAAAATTTTGATATTTGAGTTGATTGAATGAAAGGTAAATTGCGGTTTACGATTTATGACGTATTAAAAAAAAAATTACTTACTAGATCTCGTTCAAACCAATTTTCGGTGGAAGTTTACATGGTAATGTACATCATATATTTTTTCTAGTTTTATTATTCTCTTATTTTAGAAGTTACAGGGGGGGACATATTTTACCACTTTGGAAGTGTCTCTCGCGCAAACCATTCAATTTAGAAAAAAATGATGTTAGAAACCTCAATATCATTTTTGAAGACCTATCCATAGATGTTTGTATTTGAATTTGAATTTGAAGAAAAAACATTTTTTGAGTTTCAGAAATATGGGGGAAACTCCCAAAATTTATAGTTTTTTTTTCTATTTTTGTGTGAAAATTTTAAAGCGGTTCACAAAATACATCTACTTACCAAGTTTCAGCAGCATAGTTCTTGTAGTTTCGGAAAAAAAGTGGCTGTGACATACGGACGGACAGACAGACAGACATGACGAATCTATAAGGGTTCCGTTTTTTGCCAGTTGGCAACGGAACCCTATAAAGGATAGGTAAGATAAATAGTGGACCCCCAGTTATCCGATAAACATTTTACGGCGCAATATCGGAGTATCGAATTTGTGGGATCATAGCGTACTGTCTTAGACACCCGGAATTTTTTGAAAAAGAGTACCTGGTTATCCAACAAATTACAGATCGAAATGATAAGATTCTATATGAACTACAAATGTATGTGTATGTCGAATGTTCAACAATGATAGGCATGTCGGATTACAGGGGGTGCCAGATTAGACAGGGGCCGGATTACCGCGAGTCCACTGTATAAAAAAATTAAACTGTACATTCAGTCAAAAAAGTATCGGGAATGGATGATTTGTTTATGGTTCCAAATTCAAATTTTTGTTGTTGTAAGATTGGCACAACTGTTTTCCATTTTGGCGCGGATTTTGAGTTGCATCTGTTATTTATATTAAATAGTGTGTATAGCGAATTTCATTATGGACAAAAACACCGAACAAAGAGTTTGTTTTAAATTTTGGATCGCCAATGGAGTTTCGTATTCGGAGTCACTAATAATGTTAAAGAAGGCTTTCGGTGAATCGACTTTATCAAAAACATGTGCTTATGAGTGGTACAATGCGTTTAAAAGCGGTCAAGATGTGATGGAAGATTTGCCTCGCTCTGGTAGGCCATCAACGTCTGCAACTGAAGTTAACATCGCTAAAGTGAGTGAAATAATGACTGAAAATCCTCATTCAACTTTGAGAGAGATAGCCGCCGAACTTTCTGTATCTCACGAGTCGATTCATACCATTTTAACTAACCATTCGGGTATGAAACATGTTATCGCTCGGCTAGTCCCAAAAGACCTGAATTTTCTCCAAAAACTCAATCGCATGAGAGTCAAGTCAAGTCAAAAAACCAAGCCAAAGTCGATCAAAAGTCAAAGTCATGTTGACTGTCTTCTTTGACTATCGCGGTGTTGTGCACTCGGAATTTTTGCTGGAAGGTCAAACGCTAAATATAGAATATTATTTGAGCGTTATGCGGTATTTAAGAGAGCAAATTCGACAATTCGAAAAAGGCCAGATTTGTGGAAAGAAAAGTCTTTGATTTTGCACCATGATAATGCGCCTTCGTACAACGCCATCATTGTGAACGAATTTTTGACCAAACGCTCAACAAACACCATCTGGCAACCACCATATTCACCAGATATGGCTCTACTTCTTTCTTTTTCCTAAACTCAAATTACCACTTCGTGGCACCCGTTTTCAATCGGTAGAAGACATAAAGGAGAATTCGCGGCGAGAACTGAACTCAATTCCGAAAACAGCGTTTAAAAAGTATTTTGATGATTGGATTATTCGTTGGCGTAAGTGTATCGTTTCTGAAGGAGCATACTTTGAAGACAAACATTTTGTGTATTATTGATCTTTTCCCGTTACTTTCTTGACAGAGTAGTATATTAGTCATACAGTCATATTTCAAATATATACCTACATATATAAGACATGCAGGGACAGGAGAGAGCGTGTGGGGGAATGGGGGAGGAAACTAGCGTACGAGCCGAGCAGCAATGTTTTTATTAAAAATCGTGTCATTCTTCCTTACAATTCCATATCAACTAACCCCCGTCTTTCTATTTTTTCGAGCATTATCACAAGTAACCTAACATGAAGAGTATAGAGGAGTTAACGGCCAGGTAGCTCAGTTGTTCAGAATTTTCCCTCTGTAAGAGACTGGTCGCGGGTTCAAGTCCCATCCTGAACGTTCACTTTTTCCGAACTAAATCTATTTTAAGAGTAAAACTCTTCTAACGTAATCTATCCGGGTGGGGCAAAGCAGTGTCCACGAGCTTGCTACGCTTGCTACCGCATGCGGCAAAATATTATTTACTTATGTAAGTACTTTCTGTTTCATGTCCCTATAACATTTTTAAACAGAAGGCTTTGGCTAAACTTAACATTAACTGGTTAAAGATAGGTGAAACTGGCATTAGCCGCTCTTTTTAGAAAAACTGAAGATTAACCGGCTAATGTTAAGATTATCTTCACACTTAACTTTAGCCGTGACATATACATATATTACAGCGTAACACATCTGTGACGGCAAATGCATGTCTAAAGATACAATTTTCTGTAATAAAGATTACTTTTGTTGCATACTCTCGGATGTGTTGCATTTAAATCCCTACGGAGGATTACCTGCTTTCAACGGTTTGTCAATAATAATCTGCAAACATAAACTGTCAAAATCTACTCTTTGACGTTAACCGAGTTTGCTCAGGTGTACCCCTTTGACAATATCCAGCTTGCTAAGCCTCTTGAATGACATTTTAGAATCCTTTGAGCGGTGACAGTTTTGAAATAGATGCTAAATAGGCATAAATGTAACTAATTAGGACTTTTTCTTTTATAGGAGGCAGTTCTATGCCCAAGTGTCGCTATAAATACATCGTTGATTTTTGCTATAACCTCGTTCTTTTGGTATAAAGTAGTATAATTGTAAATGTGGGTAAGTACCCACTTTAATCGTAGGTTTTATTATTTTATAGGTAGTTCTAAGTTTAATAACAAAAAATAACTATATAGTTTATGAACTAAATACCTAAAAATATATATCCCACAAAAACATTATCATGTATAATAATGCCAAGACGAGTCCATTCCATACACTATATAAAGTTATCAGATCTTATGGAGAGCCCAGCTTCTAACTCTACACGCCCTAACCTAACCCATTAAATCTCATCATAGCGTACAGTATTCTGCTTGAATTTTTTACAAATCGTACACCTTAGTCAACATGGATGATTTGGCCGTTTCGTTACTCAAGGACCTATTGGCAAAGTTAATATCCAGTTAGTGAAATATTTTTTATAGACTTTAGATCTGATAACTTTTTTATAGTGCAAGCAAAGGACTTGTCATGGCGTTATAATACATGAACATGTTTTTGGTGGGTTTTCGTTTCTTTTAGTAAGTTATACGTATATACTGTTCGTAGTTTAAATTTTATTATCATGTTTATTTTATTTACCTTTTAAGTGTTCTGTACCTCAATAGAAAAACTGTACCCTTATCCGAAAACAACCTTAAGTTTGTCTCTACATCCGGTTGTATACTGTACCCTCAGTACGTGAATCCGGACCTCACATACAAAATTTCAGCTTTCTACGACTTCAGGACCCTTTTTTTTTTCGTGCGGAAATCCCTTCGGATACCCCCCCGCCGGCCAGCGGGGGCGGTTATGTCGGGCTTGCACCGACTAAAACCGCACGCCGTCTCGGGTCTTAAGACGCCGGGGTGTAAGGTTACCCATAGAGCATATCCCTCGCACCCCGACTGACCCTGGGCCATCTCCGGTTTCGAGATGGCCCCCTTACTTGCTCTCCACTGTGCCATCTGCTAATCAGAGGGACACGTGGAAAGCTTCCGAACAGCCCTCAACAGGGCCGTCCTCGCCTCGGTCGGAGTTGGCCGTAGGCGGCAGGGTCTCTCCCACCCTAGGAGAGAGGCGCTGCCGTCTCCGTTGCCCAGGGTGCACCGCGTGGAGGTCCCCAACCAAGCACCCCCTACTTCAGGACCCTAACAGTTTTGCTGATCATCAGTTAGTGAGTGAATTACGAAATCTACGTATTTTAGACAATAATAATCTCTAAAGTATAATACCTATGCATTTGAAACTTGGTATGTTTAATAAGTACTCCATTGAGGTCAGATGCAGTAGCAATAGTTATGTGTACATATAAAGAAAATTTTTATTACATATTTAAATTCCCACACGTTAAAAGTACTTAATGCGGCGTGGAATCGTAACGCCAAAATCCCACTGGCTAAGTCAACACCGGCAAAAAAAATACAATATGCTCACGGCGCTTTGTCCTTTATTCATATTTAATCTCCTCAGGTATAAAAAAACAATGATTTCACGGCACAGCATTAACGCATGTAGGCATAACAGAGAGTGAACCAACTCAAAGTAAACACAAGACCATATATTAAAATGTTGTCAATCCTATTTACAGACATTTTACTCTGTGTTTATCTTATAAATCTATTGTGTGCGTGGCGGTCGAAATTATGGGATTTTAAGTCAATATTGACGCGAGTTCGGTTTTGTCGACCGATGCATTTAACACGTCCCACCGGTACAAATAACGCAGCAACCGTAGTACATAGTTGCGTTCATAGATGGCGTTGAGCGGTGCATTGTGTCCTCACATTCTGCTTGTACTGTTGCCTTACGAAGTCAATTAAAGCTTAAGTATTCCTTTTAGAAATGATTATATTTTTTTATGAAATGATTATCTTATTTAATGATGAACACAACAGTCAGCTATAATCAAATATAACCGGCTAACAGCCAAGTATCACCCTCATCGCCCATTGTGACCAATAAGTCCACTAAAACAAGAGGCGAAGATAGAGAGTAGACTATGGGTAAAGGCACTGCTGACGTGCAAGAGATACAACTTAAAAACAGAAAACGAAAATAAGCATAATAATATACTTAATAATAATAAAATAATAAATAATATACTTTTTGGTTATTGAAGTCGGTTTATTTTTTTAATAATATAGTTTATTTATCACCTTTTAGTGAATGTAACTCAACATCTTAAGTTTGCTCCCGGTTGTATCCCAGGCTGTCACCTCGGAATCCAGGGATTATTTACTCCTTCTCTTCCTTTTAATTTGGCTTTTACGGCTTTTATGGAAGTGACTACCGTCTGACTGGAATGGAAAAAAACTACGAGAAGAAAACCTGCACCAGAGCCTCCTTCAATCAGTAGGAGTAACAGGTAAAATAACTGAATTACTGGACCTACCCTATTTACGTAATTCTATTTGGCTTGGCACCGACTTCAACAGAAAAGTCTTACGTGTTTTTTATCTTCAGCCTTAAATCTGTAATTCAGTAATTATTACACGCTTTTCAGTGTGTTTTTGGTTATTGAAGTCGGGTCATTTTTTTTTTATTGTCATAATAGTTTATTGAGCACGGTTAAAAAGAAATGATATCCCACAATAAACATTCTCATGTAAAAAAATGTCAAAACGAGTACATGGTGCTTGCACTGTAAAAAGTTATTAGATCTTGTGTAGAGCCAAGCTTCTAACTCTACACACTCTAACCTAATACTCTCGTCATAGCGTATCGCGTTCTGTGTGAGTTTTAGTCTGTAGTTCTCTACAAACCCTATAACTTAGTCAAAATGTGAGGCCTATATTTAGGTGTTTGCTTGTGTTCGACAGGCAATTGTAGCAATCTATGAACTATCAGTCCATTAACTTTAAAACTACTGTTTATTTAAATGGTTTTGGACTCACACTTAAAGAATTTTGAAACTAAAAATTTTTATCTGTCCCACCAGCACCACTTACAAAACAACACAGAATTTCTCTTCTATTGGATATTTTGTCACCATATTAAAAACTGTCTTTTGATCACCCTTCGGCTTAGTAATCACTTCTTCTTTTAGTATTCCATTCTTCAAATAGGCTTTCCCTCCATCTAATTCATAATATACTACCTGTCTAGAAACAGGGCGCGTGTTCACTACATCATAAAATTTCGAAAAATTATATAAATTTACATTTGTAACTGTTGGCCTAGCAGGATATTTATCGTCTATCCAGGACTAATAATATATATATATTTGAAGACTTAGGGTTCAGCATTATCACGTCTGTTTTATACTTCACTCTTCGATTGCCATTCATATTGACATCTTTTCGCCAACTGGTCACTGGCCTCTAGTGCACCGCACTCGCGATTTGCCAATATTCTAAAACCTATATTAAACAATCTACTTCTCGAAGTTTTTGTAGTTTATGGCACGCATGTGTCTTTTCAGATTTAGATGTATAATTTGATAACATACAATTCATGAGATATAGTCTAGTGACAGACGAACGGACGGACAGCAGAGCCTCAGTAATAGGGCCCGTTTTACCCTTTGAGTACGGAACCCTAAAAAAGTACAAGAATTTTACTTTAGTGTTTCACTTGAACTTTGGTTTGTGTGTTAATTGAAATGGACGCCAAACTATAGGCCTCATGTTATGAAAACAAAGACGTGTTATTTCCTAAATTTAGTGATAATTTAGCGCATTAAATTAAAATTAATAAAAGGAACAATTAACAAGATTGGGAGCATTTTAAAAAGATTGGAAGTGTTTTCGGAACACGACGTGGCAAATCTGGAGGATAGGAAAATTGTAAAGTCAATTGCCAGGTAATTCTCGGTTTAAATGTGCGACGTCGTGCATTTTCACGAAATATTCATCATCACTACTATTGCTATCCGTTGACGACGTTAACATCATTATTTAGATCGTTTGTAGATACCGATTAAAGTAACCGTGGAATCGTTTTGTCATGAGAGAGCACGCCATGGTGAAAATTTTCGGCAATTTGACCAATATGTAATGCCAATTTTGTGTTTAATAAAACAAATTTGACAAGTTTATCCTGACAAATTGTCAACTGTCGCCTGTCAAGTGAAATTATTTAGTAAACAGAAATATGTCAAATTATCACGACAAGTCAACATATTTATAGATATTGCACTGACAAATTCTTTCAGTAACAATTTTTATTAAACACAAGATTGTCAAAATGTTGGATTGTCACCTGTCGCCTTGTACTGTCCCCCGTCACTCGCGACACACCCTCTATCCTTATCGCCTAGTATCCTCTAATTTCCTAACGTCTCTCTCTACCTTCCTTATATTCTAAATCATCTATATTATGAAAATACTACTTGGCCAATGATCGTTTTCCACTAAACGACAGTGGTATCCCCTGATGTGCTCCGTTACTCCCTGATTCTATAGGACTCTAGGAATGCTGCTACTTGTTCCGTGAATTAATCTTCTATCATGTTCATCTCTCATAAATAATCCTTAACTGTACTAAATTGTATCATTACACGCGCCCTTACGTAGTTCTAACTACAATTACTGTAGCAAACAAATCAAATATGATTCTTCTTAATTTAACCAAGTTACATACACAGCCCCTACATATGGAAGGAACTTCTTAGTGAATCCGAATTCTAACCTTTGTATGTGACTAAGGTGGCAAAATTTTTCCACACTATCTCCATCCTAATAGCGTGCTACTGGCAACCGTTAGTCGTAGGAAACTAACTTATTTTGCTGCTGAATTGACATACAAGCTATTCACTTCAATTATTGTTTATATTTTCTATAAACTATGAAGTTTTCCCCCTTAAGGCACAGGCTCCACCAAACGCCTAATGCAGTAGGATACTACCCAATTGTAAATCCTTCCTCTATCTACGCAAGGCCACGTACTTCCAAATGATTTTCGGTGCCTGTTGAGCTAACATAGCCAGCTCACCTCCCCCCCCCTTATTGTCCGAATTCAGACATAATTGTACTACGTCTACTTAGACACGTGTCAGTGTAAGATCTCCGAAAGGTTTCCCTATTATATCCTATCCTATTATATCCCTATCAATTATGTTGTAAGTGGCTTTGAAATATTAAATGTTATTATCTAAAATTTACATTGAAGCCATACTAAGTCAAGTTGCTAAGCGGACTAAACCTTTTGAGTAACTACCCTCGACTGGTAGTATTAACAATACGCTCTATTAACGGCTTGACTCTATTTCTAATTTGAACTTTCGAAATGCTTACACAGCGCTATAGCTCGACTAACATATACTCCTTTCACAATTCCACTACGGTATTAACGAACCTAAATCCTAGTACAAATTCATTCACAGACCTCACAAAGTAATGATATATCGCCAAACAAAAGGCCTGGTTAACCGAGAACCCAAGCTCCCCGATACTAGTTCTAACTGAATTAACTCACAACCTAACTCGGCGGTGTGTACCTAAAACTACCCCCAAATTAGATCTCATAACTTTAGGAGTTTGTCTCTTCATTACATTTAAACGTGTGGTGTGTAATAGTAGCCTACGTCATTAATAGTAGCCAGCCTTAGGCCGCATCGATGGGTTTCCACCGGCACCTGCCTACTCTGATATGTGAGCTAGCTAGTTAGGCTTGTCTTTGCCTATCCTCATAACTGTGGCTTATCCCAGTCCACGTGCTGAGGCTCAGGGATGTGAACTGAAACCCTAATGAGATAATAGAGTGTATATACATAAATTAACAAGACTGAACTGAGAGCTGCGATAGTTTTGATTCAAGCCCAAAAGGACGGTGCCTCTTCGACGGTACCTGCTTTCACAGAACCAACTTAAACACCCATTCAGGAAACTTAACCGACCCCGTTTTCTCGGGCAAAGTCAGTTGCCACGCGTCAAAGACCCTAGCGACCTATCATATGGGTTAAGTTGATACCGTTAGGTTTTCCCCATAACCAAGGCACATCGCCATACGGAAAGCTAGCTAGAAAACCGCATTACCTACCCTCCTCATCTAACATAATAACCTACAGAAAGTACACATGCGAACACATCTACAGTCACCACACAATGTAAGGAGGTTCCATTTCTGTAAAGTCTCTAACCCGCTCCTATACGCGACCTAGACAAATATCCGGTACGACAACTGACTACCCCGTACTATTTGAATGAATTACTTTAAAAATTATCAAGGAATAAACTGAAGGTACAAATAACTACCTTAAATGCGTTTCCTTCGTTCGATACTCCACTCGTAAAAGAAGGTACCCGAAATTATAACAATTAAAACTAGTGGGGCGGAAATCACACAGTGATTGTCAAACTTCGGGCCAAACTTAGATATTTTTGTTGCAGTATTTTTATTCAAAATTACCGACCTTAGGCTTTATGCATATTATTCGACGCGTCTTTATATATTGAGCAATAAATATGAAGAAAATGAAATCAAATCAAACGTCTTCGACGTCAAAAACACAAAAAAATGATTTTATATTTCAGTTTCTTTCAGAGTCTGGTTGTTTTATGTAAATATACAATATACGTATTGTCATTGTCACTCAAATGTCAAAGTCAAATACGCGTTACTCTGATAACTCGAAAGAAACTCAGCTGTAAAAGTTTTTTAGGGACAATTTGTATGGTAGGTACCCGAAACCTGGGGTGTGTGTTGGGTAACCTCCTCGAGTGTCGCTCCGATTCCGATCCCGCTGCAGTCCGGGGGGAACGGAATCGGAGCGGCCGGTACACCCTGGGCGGCGGTCAATGGCTTCCCCTTCACCCCTTCATAGGGTTGGCATTGATCGTCGGCCAATACCCAACGTGGCGGGAACACATCGCTCTCCGTACTCCTCTGCTTTCAGAGGAGACAGGATGAGCGATGCTGTTAGTGGTAAGATGGCCCAGGGTCAGCCGGGGTGCGAGGGATATGCTCTATGAGTAACCTTACACCCCGGCGTCTGAAGACCCGAGACGGCGTGCGGTTTTAGTCGGTGCAAGCCCGACATAACCGCCCCCGCTGGCCGGCGGGGGGGTATCCGAAGGGATTTCCGCACGATAAAAAAAAAAAAAAAAAAAAAGGTACCCGAAACCTTGAACTTACAAACCCCAAAATCTAATCAGTTCCATTAACCAAACAAGATGATTGGCGAAAGAATTTTTAAATCGGATAAGTGGTTCTTGAGTTATTGCGTAAACAGACATCCAGACATCCAGACCAACAGACAGACCGACACAACATTTTTTTTTGCTTAATTAGACTTAGAATCATGTGAAACGTTGAGAAAAGTGATAAAAAGTGGGTGTAAGATTTTGAATTTTTTTTCGTGATTTTAAGACTTCGGTGTCCACCTGGTTGGTGGCCCGAAGTAATTACAAAAAGCTAAAATTAAAAGCGGTAGATTGTAAAACGCTCGGAACTATACACACTATGAACAAATAGCTAAGACCCGCTTAATTTACAATCCCGAGAATAATTTGCCAAAATCACAAATTAAATTAACACTTTTTCGAATACCGCCTATATATACCACATAGAACATTTCTCTTAGTGAAGATTTGAAATGATAGCGCCGTCGTTCCTACTGGTCTCTCGAGACAGAATTTTACACCACCACGAAACGACTACCTCCAGAGCCCCACCTCCCCTCCCAAAACCATCTCCGTGTCATATTTTTTAGAGAAGCGCTCCCGATCTATGGTCCTTTTCTTACTAATCTCAACTAATAGCAACAATATTCCGAGTGTAATCACAATATAATTAGAACTTCTTTTATTTCTTCACATGGCAATTTTAAGAAATTAATTAAAAAAGATTCCGAATAATAGCCGGTTTATTTCTAAATAACTATTCGTATTCCAATATATAGTTTTCATATCCCTCGTGATTATTAGCAAGCCCAATCAACATCCGTTTCGATTATGTCACTACCCACATGCGGTAGGTACCTTTTTTAGTCGATTTTATTACGACACTCAGTTTGTTACAGCAAAGTCGGAATTATATCTCATATCAATCTAACAGATAAACTTACTTTAATCCTTTGCCAATATACAGAGTCCTCGAATTCTCTCTTTTTTACCTCCGACGGAAATATTATTAATTTGTTAACAATTGGAATTTAATACAACCCCCTCTGTTCATCAATTTGTGAACTAAACTACCATGTTCTGCTCGTGCACCGTTAGAGCCTGTTAGTTAGAACCTGACATTATCACGTTTATTAAACAGGACCCGGAATAAGAAATAGGCTTTTAATTCCTAGAATAGGTTCCCATGGGTTGCAAGAACGGGATCAGTATTCACGGCAACGTTGCGGGCAACAGCTGGTTATATATATAATGGTTGAGTTACCTACCATTTCCAATAGGGAATCCCAGTTCCTACATCCTGGTGCTATCAGCAGATCAGCTCGATGGTATCATATCATTGCATCGTCATCGGATTTCCATAAATAGATAGAACTTGAAATTATTATATTTCAATCACGAAACACTATGCAGTGTTTCCATTTATTATATTTTATTCTACTTCGCAATATGGAACCATGCATTTCTTCTGCTTAATTTATGTAATACTTCATCGAATTATCCATATTTTCTAAAACGTGTAACATTTTAAAAAGAGTAAATTAAACATCGCTTTACTCAAACAAAGAGTTATTCGGTAAAATGCGCGATGTCGGCAAACATAAGGCGCGCCGGGATGTCATTAGCGAAAGCTCAGCCTTTCTAATGCCTAACTGCGCACCGCCTCCTATTGTCACGGGAATAATGAGCAACTCACGATCTAGCTGGCGGAACTGCACTTTATTATGGTTTTGTAACAATGCCGAGAAAAATAGTCTGACACAAATATTTTATATAGGGTGTCTAACCGTTTGTATGAACCGCTTGTGAGTGGTAGAGTCAAGCAACAGTCATTTTGACCGTTGCATGAATGGGCCGACTCGACCGGGGAAGCACCACCCGCTCACAGAATATCGGCGCCAAGTAACAGTATTTGAACTGTTGCGTTCCGTTTGGTGAGTGAGAGTGCCGGAGCCCAAACTCCTTTCCCATCCGCTCCCAAACTCCTTTCATATCCCCTCCCAAACTCCTTTCCCATCCCCTTTCCTGTACAGGGTCGGCAGCGCGAGTGTGACGCCACTGGTGTTGCACACGTCCATAGGCCGCGGTAACCGCTTCCCATCAGGTGGGCCGTGTGCTTGTCTGTCACCTTAGTGGTATAAAAAAAAATGAAACCAACAGATCTGTCAGGATTAAATATACAAAGTTCAATGTGCAACAAAAAACTACCGCTGTACAGACATTACAAACTCCATGATATTCTCTTTCTAGGCTTTATTGAATAAGTTCAGTTAATTAATTTATTATAAATAAAGGAAACGTTACAAATGAAGTAATGTATGATTGAATGTGCATATTTCATAAACATTACTGCGTTTTTTAAATGGTACTGACAAGTACAGTTATTTCCATTGTTTCACGGAAGATTTATATATTTATACAGTTTTTCTTTTCATATAAGAAAAAAAAGCGGCCAAGTGCGAGTCGGACTCGCCCATGAAGGGTTCCGTAGCAGCAAATAACATAATAATGCTTTTTTTTAAATTTTATATTTGATTTGATTGAATGAAAGGTAAATTGCGCTTTACGATTTATGACGTATTATAAAAAACTACTTACTAGATCTCGTTCAAACCAATTTTCGGTGGAATTTTACGTGGTAATGTACATTGGAAGTTACAGGGGGGGGGGGGGACACAAAGTTTACTACTTTGGAAGCGTCTTTCTTCCAAACTATTCAGTTTAGAAAAACTGATATTAGAAACCTCAATATCATTTTTGAAGACCTATCCATAGATACCACACACGTATAGGGCTGATGAAAAAAAAATTTTTGAGTTTCAGTTCGAAGTATGGGGAGCCCCAAATATTTAATGTTTTTTTCTATTTTTGTGTGAAAATCTTAATGCGGCTCACAGAATACATCTACAGCATAATACTTATAGTTTCGGAGAAAAGTGGCTATGACATACGGACGGACAGACAGACAGACATGACGAATCTATAAGGGTTCCGTTTTTTGCCATTTGGCAACGGAACCCTAAAAAAGGTGAAACATGTCGTTCGTTTCACTGTCTTAAATTAATATATTTCTGTTTATAGGTTAATTAGGCTTATTATAGACAGAATAAAAGATAAAAAACCGAAAGTCATTGGCTTCGTTCACAAATAGGTTGATTGACGTTGAGCGGCATATGGTAAGAAATTATGTCTAGGGGTTGTTCGGAGGACAAACGAATTCCCACCTCGTGTTGATATTCGTGTGATTTATCAATGCGTGCGGATCAGGACCGTCAAGCTTTTAGGTGATCCCATAATTAAACATTCTGTATAAACATTGTACGATTATACATTTCGAGACTGGACAAAACCATTTATGATACAGTTGGACGGTCTAATGTGTTTCTTTTTACCTTGCCCAAGACATTACAGGTGTTAGCAAGTAAAATGGTGGAATGGTGGAGGTGGAAAACACATACCTTTGTTAAAAATAAATCTAAGCCTTTCTGACGCGGTAAAGGAAAAAGATGTTGAACCAGGGTACGTTACCAGTCGACATCGATGGGGAGGAATTCTTTGACACCTAAACTTTTTACTTTATACATACTTAATTTTAGGATGTAAATATTTTAGTTTATATAATTTTGTTATTATTATACAGATAGATAAACCATTTGGTTTCAAGAGCAATTGATTGCATCGTCTGGGATGGCGGTCACTGCCTCCTTCTCCAGCTTCCCTCCCGATTGCCTGCCACGAGCTCACGCCTCTGCACCTCCCACGCCGGGCACTCCACCAGCGTCCAGCGTACAGTCCCGATTCTTCGCTTGCATCGCAGTGATGGCATACAGACGTTAGCTCCTACTTGATCCGAAGCAGGTCCTCTTGCCGGAGATCACCTGCGTCAGTCGGTACGAGAGACTTCCATGTCGAGTCCAGGAAATCCTCCATGTAAGGTCTTACCACTTCTCCAACGGCGTGCCCTGCTATTGGTTGCCTCAATGGCTCCTTCCACTCGATCAGGATGGTGGAGCTGAGATTTCTGAGCCTCGATTTCTTGAGGCTCAATATTTCGTCTCAGTTCCCGCACTTGCAAAGGGCTGCTCTCGCCTCCAGAGCCCACGATGGAGATCCGACAAGGAGACTCGCCGCTTCGAAGGAGACCATGCGGTACCCCCTTATAACCCTGTTGGCCATCACCTGCTACGGTTCCCGCAGCCCTTGTAAATGATATCTCGCACTGACCCAGACTCATCATGTTTGGGTAGATTACTGTTCTCTCCGACAAAGCGACACCAGGGACACTGCCAACATCACTTCGCCCCGAGCAACTGCCTCCCTCGCCAGAGCGCTGACGCGCATGATGGCGTCCACGGTGGAGCGACTGTGTAAACTAATAATCGTTTCGACACACTTCACGTTTCCACCCTGTATAAATGTATAATGAAAACATACTAAATTACAGAGTAGGTATATGAACTGCCTGATTATATTCGTTATGTGTTGTGTATTATTTGCAGCATCTTACTAGTCTATACAGTTACTTATCTCCACAATCCACTCATACTCACGAAACGTTTTGACAACTCATTCATTATGCGTACAGTTAAGCAGTGGATCCTCACAATGGAGATAAGCCACAAAAAAGGCCCCCAGTTCCCGGCGTTCCAGCTATTCCTGGCAATGGTAGCGGTCGCGGTAACGGCGGGGCAGGAAGAATTAATGAATATGGAGTAAAAACTATTGACAAATTTATTTTGTGAAGATGTGATTAACACGAAAAACAAGGACTCTTTTTCTGACCATACGTACGTGATATAATAAGCATGGGTGTCGATCCATTATATATTCGAAATGCAAAAACTCTTATGACATGACCCTAGGCTAGGCTGGTACTTAACACAGAGTGACTGCCAGGTCTATTTCTGTTTATCATTTTTTTGTGTTATCAGTTATTGATTGCAAGTGTTTGTCTCATAAAGTTCTCGAATAACTTACTTATTCATTAAAGAATAAATTATAGCTATACTTCTTGGAAATAAACAGATACGATTTTTTAAAGATAAAAAGTCGACTATGTGGCTGGTATTCAGCTCCTCCGCCCAAGCACAAGTAAAGGGAAAAGACCGAAAACCGTAAAAATGTAGTTAACCACATCACAATAAATATCTGTATTTCTGTCTGTCATGACTAACTGATAGCAACGTCAAGATTGCCCCTCAATCCAGTTTTGTACGGAACCCTCAGTGCGCAAGTCCGACTCGAACGTGACCGGTTTTAAGATAAGTTACTGTGTCGATCACTAGAGGTTGAGTAAGTAACTATAGTTGCAGACGTTTTGAACTAGTCTATACCTGGACTACGAAGAGAGATAATGGAAATCCTTATCAAGGAGTTCTATTATCTCATATATTCATAATGTTTACTTATTGTTTATTCATTATTACTAAACGGGATATACATAATGTTCGTCGTTAAGGACTCCTTAACGATGACCATTATGAATATCCCGTTTAGGTTGATCCCACAGGTACTTTATTATAGAACGAAAAAGAATATTTTTTACTTAATAAATACCCGGTAGATGGCAATAGGCTCGCCCCCTATTACATTAGGACCTAAACATAACTGGCGAATCGTGGGTGTGTTATACACCTCTGCCTACCCCTTCTTGAAGTTATGTTATGTTTATGTGAAAAAAAATATCACGATTTGCAGGTTCGCCAGAATTCGCTTTTGATAAATCAGTAACATTCACTGGGTGAAGTAATCTGGGAGAAAAATTAAAAGGTACCGAGAAGTGCAAGGTTACTGCATTACAGATTTAATTGTTAAGGCAAAAATATGCGTAAGACTTTTCTATTGAAGTACCAGCCAATAAACAATTCGACAACCCGAGCAATGAAATAGACGATCAGAGTACCCAATAAAAACTGTCCTAGAAAGCTTAGAATTAAATTAAAATTCTGAAAACAACTATACGCACAACGTAGAATAATAACTAAAATACAAGCTAATCAAGGTTATTTGAATAGAGAGCAAGATTTTGGTGAGACACCATTTTTGTGTAACGTTGATGCGCATTAAATGCAGCGGGTGCTATATATGTTTGTGAATCACTCTGCTTTTGTAACGACTAGCCGAACACAAACAGTCAACAAACGCAGGGCAGTATGCGTAACAGTATACATAGAAAGCCCTCATAATGTTTGCCTACGTGTGATTTATTGGCTTCGGTGGATTTAGAGGCACGCACTGGGGTCTGGACTACGCGGTGTTACATTACGTGACTGTTAGATACACCCCCGCTTGCATTATTAGGTCGCGGGCTCGTCGTGACTGATTTATTAATCAAATATTTTTGTATTTTCACTGATGTTAAGACAATACGTTGATATTAACTGGAGTTTGATGAATGAGAAATTATTGCCACTTTGTTTCAAATTATTCATTACTAAAATCAAATAGCTGAAATATAGTAAAAAAATATATATTTTAAAGTATTACATTAATTGATACATATGTTTTAGGCCTATACAGACCATTATAATATTTTACAAAGATTGAACCTTTTGTGACTAGGTCGACACGTGCATTTTATGGTTGACTAGTAAATTAAAAAGGGAAGTTTCAATTCATATTATTGTGATCTATGGATTCAGTCCAACAAAGGTTAATTGATTTGTAAAATTCACTTATGTTCTTCGATAAGCATTGATCAACACTAATGTTGTCACACGAACTTTGTGATGATTTTTGTTAATTACGAAAATAAGTCATTACGAAAAAATATAATTTTGGTTCAATCACATCCAGATTTTTTGTGACGGCTATGTATATTCATTTCGTGTAATACACATCTCTGCCTACCCCTTCGGGGATACAGGCGTGAAGTTATGTTATGTTCGTAAATTATTAACTTTTTAAAACTTAATTTCGATGACTGTAAAACTATCGTATTCGACCTACTTAAATTTATCTACATTTATTATATTGTAAATATGCTGCAAAAGTGCTTAATTAAATTACCTAGTAAGCTTTCGCCATGTATACGGGAGTATTAACTTTTATAACTCATCGTCGAAACTTTAAACCTTTAGTATTTAGTTTGCCTATGTGCTATTAAGTCCTGAGTTCCACAAGTTTGTTGCGTAACATGTACAAGATTCTTATAAGGTTGAGCTAAAGAACAATCGAGACTTTCGCCAATTGTTATACCATTGATTTGGACAAAACTATAAGATCATATAAGTATGTAATTGCTATTTTTGTCTGACTCCAAACAGAAGGCATTATAACCAAGTGTAAACAGACTAGTCGTCAGCCATCAGATCCACCCCACATGATGCCGATGCATGTACCAATGTCTCCAAATCATTCAGAATGAAGTCAGAATAAATGTTTCTTGTCCCGAATATAAGATAACAACTTTCTCGAAAAACTGAATGATCAGGAAAAATCCACATAGAATATCGTTGCTGCGTTTTGTAAATGTCGAATCAAATTTTCTAGGAAAGCGGAAAATTACAAAGATTTAATTATTGAACTTAGAATGCCTTACAACGTTTTGCTTTTGCTTATAAATACATATTCTGGGCTCTCGTCTGGATTTATTGCTAGAAAAATGAACGAGCCGTCAGATTTAACCAGGACATTTCCTTATTGTTGCGTTATCAAGGTAAATAGGGTCCAGGAATGCTAACAGATTACTGTTGGACTTAAAACGGATTTACGAGAATCCAAACACCAACGAAAATCATAAGTACTACGCACTAATTAAAAACTAATATCTATACAAATATTCTCAAATTAAATAATTTATTTGTTTGTTATCCATGAACTCTGAAACTGCTAAACTTTTAATTTCCTGTGACAAAAAAGAATTGTAATTTAGTAGTGAAATCTCAATTTTCGATTCTCGAACCATTTCGAATTTTAAATATGGCCTTGAGGTATATTGACAAATGACCCTGTCAACTCGCACTTGTAGATTTGTTGCGTGCAGAATTTCTGATTTCAGTTTATATTACAAGTTGGAAGGTACAATTGTTATCAGCTTTACTACCCTTAATTCACAGCACCAAATTGACCATAAGAAATTCAAACAACGCCATCCCATATACCTAGCACGCTGAGCTATGTTGGATTTGTTCCTGCATTGGTCGAGATTCGCAAATGGCGCAGTACTCCTATGTCATTGGTGGTTATGTATTTGAGTCGTTTGGGGCCATTCCCAGGTATTACGACCCCTAACGGTCATTGCTCCCGGGGTCTGAGAGCGAACAATCTTCAAGACTTTGCAATACCAACAATCAACGCCTCTCGCGACCAGAGGGCTGGGTTTATATTCGCACAGAGGATTATGATTAGGATTCGCACGTGGCAAAGCTGTCAGTTTTCTGAATATACCCATTACCAACACAATTTTTATGCATTTTCATTTTGTTCCTATAAAAGTGAAATTAAAATTTAGTTGTTATATTGTAGGTTAAAAAAAAAACAATTTATAAAAGAATAAAGTATATTTATTAAATGAAGATGTCAGTTTACTGATTTATTCATCTTTATATTAGTCAATCACAGTTGTTTTAAATACTTGCTAACCTTTGTGTTGTGGCGTAACTATTCTATTTTTTTTTTCAACGCAGTGCCTAAAAATGCCAATCCAGATAGCAAGCTATTCGGCGTCGGTCGACTATGACAAAGAAGAGGAGGGAACGTGGTGTCATCTGCTTTGAACATAATTAAAATCACTTTAAATAATGCCACTAAGCGCCCAACCCTACCGAGGTTTTATTTTAAAAAGTCCTATTAGCATTAAATTTAGTTTTGCGAATGATTATGTCGCCCTCAGGCCTCCGGGCACATTAACTGCTCACAATTTTTGTGAATTATTGTGCCGACCGTACTCCCTCACTTTTATAACATGCTTATACCAAATTTTAACTACTCAGTGTTGGGTTGTAAGTAATCCAAATTGAATGGAAATACTCAGTTCGCTAAGCTTAAGATATGCATAATTTATTTTTCTCCTTGTCTTTTATTTTTTGAACGAAGCGAATGATTAATATTAGGTATATTATACTAGCGGACCCGGTAGACGTTATATTGACCGCAAAATCGGCACTTTATTCATAAAATATAGTAACATATTGACAACAGCGCCATCCAGCAGTTCCAATTGTGCTTTCAAACCATCCAGGAACCCATTGGAATATACTTTTGAGCCATTGCAATATATCCTAGTTGACGGAGCGTTCCGCCTATTCTTTTTTAACTTTTAGACATGGAATGTCTAAACATGGAAGGTGGAACTTGAGCAACCAAGGTGGTGAGAAGCCACCAATGCGGCAGTTAGGCCGGTCGTGAAGGAGTGGTTGGAGAGGCATCACGGTGACCTCTCCTACCGGATTTTACAGATAGTTACCGGGCACAGGTGCTTCGGTAAGTATCTGTCGCGCCTCCACGGGGAGACAACGCTGCACTACCAGCACTGCTAGGATCCCAGCTAAGATACGGCGCTCCACACATTAGTGGAGTGCCCAGCCTGGGCGAGTCAATGCCGGGATCTCATTGCGGTTCTGGGCATAGATGTTCTCGATGCTCTCGTCGGAGACCACAGTTCTCACCATGGTCTCCGACAGGAGCAAGTGGCCCACTGTCGCCTCTTGCTGCGAGCAGGTAATGCGCACGATGAGATGGCGGAGAGACGCGGGAGAGAAGCCTGACCCCCGGGTTCAGCAGCCTGCGGTGAGGTCGCCGTCTACGCCCAGCACTACCAATCTTCATAATCGGGACTTGAGGACGACAGTCGGACGACTCGCCGTCCTCACAGAAGCAGGCTAAGACGGAGGCATGTCGTGTGTGGCCGCCCTACATACGCCTGCCAACTCACCAAAGCGGGATTAAACCCGACCCAGGAGGCGCGGCCGCTATGGCGGGTCCTCCCCAAGTGTCCATGGTCCCCGGTGCCTACCGGGGATGGTTTTAGTCGGTTTGATTCCGACACACCCATCTCGTCGTTGGCACCAATGAGGTAGAGCCCGTGAGAGTTTCCACTCGCAAAATAATAAGTTACGCGAGAACTTAGGAATTGAGTTTATTAAAACTTACAGGAACTTCAAGGTCCACAAAAGCTACACTTTGTTCAAGTTTCAACTTTTCATATTTATTATAACGTAATTTATAGACTTTCATAATTTCACGTGAAGAGCACGGTTTACGCAATTTACCGGTCTACCAAACCGATGGAAGTCCATACGATTTGTTTATGAAATACATATCTATATATATAACTATTGAAGTTATAGTCATTGGTACTGATGCGAATCGATTTCCATTATGCATTAAAGCACATTTTAACTCTTTTTACAGCTGGCAATAATCAGTAGCTAATCATCTGATTTGTATTCCTTACCCCCATGTCAAAACATAAACATAACATAACGTATTCTAGTAGTCGTAGTCTACCTATAATATGCATTGTTATGGTAAACATGGGTATGTTTACCATAACAATGCATTCTCATCAAAAGTGAACCAACTTGTTAAAAACTAATAACTAGCGTAAGGAAATTGCAATACATAGAATAAACAGTTAAGATATTAACATAAATTAAAAATAAACTACAATGAGTTATGTCCTTTAATTGTAATACATTCCCTTTTTAATTAAAAAGAAATATGGAAGGCAGTGCCACCTACACACAGTACGTGCGCAAGTACAATCGAAACATAAAGTTCGCTGAGAACACGTTTATCGGTACAATCAGAAAGAATCAGAAAGAAAAACAATCTGGGGGTTGGATTCTTTTAATTTATCCATCGCAGTTTTAAATCGGTGTTAAGATTCAGCAGTCGTAACGTTTTTTCAATTATCGGTGTTGATCTCTGCGCGGCTTTACGATAGCTACCGAGTCTCAACACGCTAAAGCTTGGCCCCAATAAAAGAAAAAGAAAATGTCTTCCTAAAACTTACGCTTGTTTCTCGTGGAGTCAATGAATTCGACTTTAAAATAAATATAAAGTTGGTAAATTCGCTCTATCTGTGGATTTGTTAAAAATGCTTGTCATTAAATATTAAGACATTATTATAAACACACATATACGTTTTCTATATCCCCAGTACACTAGACAGTTATTGCAGATAGCCGCTTGCCTACTGCTGCAGGAACAGGCAAACAAATGTAATATTTTTCGGATTCATGAAATAGGTGGCGTGCCTATTGCTGCCAACGGGCACCTTTTCATGGGTTTTTTATTGACTGATACAAGGAAAACAGGGCTTTGTGTATACAAAAAAGGCAGGAATCTGAGTGGCTTTAAAACACTTGCAACTAAATGGTTTTAAAATACTTGGCGGTAGTAGTCGTGGTATCTGAAAAGCCTAGTAGGTAGCAAGGATAGATTGCATGCTAAAGGCGGAGGATTGGGTGTCATGGCACATTAAGAGAGGCCTATGTCCAACACTGGACTGCCATAGGCTTATTGATGTATTATTATCAATCAGATAGATATAACAGATTGAAAATAAATTTAAGTTCAGTTTTGTGTATGTTACTTGAGCCTTTATCTCAATCCTCCAAGCCTTTTACCTATTAAGTTGGGGTCAGATATCAGCCTAACTACAAAACGGCCGAACTTCGTTTTTGTTACATTGATGTAAGTAGTCACTTTGACACTTTGACACTTTGAGTCAGAGTAGTTGCATTCTTTTGAGATTTTATTTTAAGCTGCCATCAGCTCTCTACAACCCACTGGCGATATCGAAGTTCTGTAGTTGTAGTAGACCAGTTTGTCGGACTTCTTAGGGCTGTAACTACCCGTAACGATTGCCACAGTGGCACAGATGGTCGTATGACAACTGGGACCGACGGCTTAACGTGCTTTCCTGGGCACTTTCAATGTGATCCTAAGAATTGTTTTCATTTGATCATGAACCCATGATTTAGCCTTCATCAACATTTGTTAGTAAGCGCAAAACTCAAGAATGGTTTGACGGATTTGGATGATTTCTTTTTGTCGTTTTCGTAATTGTCTGGACAAGGTTTATATGATCTAACATTTTGGAAAATCCCTGGGAATAGCCGGCACCCAGTTAACGCTAGCGCGAACAGCTAATGCAATCACTATCACTACATACTTATTATAAAATAAAATCATCCACCGCGACTGTCTGTCTGTTCGCGATAAACTCAAAACTACTGCATTGATTTTCATGCTGTTTTCACTAATGTTGTTAGTCGTTTTCGAGGAAGGTATAACTATATAATTTTTCAAGTTTTTGTATACATTGGCCAAAATATAATGATATTCGTTGGAGGTGTCTGAGAAAAAAAGCCGTCTGGGAGCTTCCAACGAAAACGCTACCTAAACCCTTTAAGATATAACAAAATTATGTATGGTGGATTTGTGTATCTTATATAGATTTTGGTGATGGAATAGGGTCCCATATGTAGCGGCAACAGGATTAGAATTCTACGCGGATGAAGCCGCGGGCAACAGCTAGTATATTAGCTAGTATATATGATTATATCCAATAGACTGAAACTTGAAAATAGTGCATAATGGTCTAAAATTGTATTCTGCTAAACTTTGTTATTGATATTGTAATGCAAACGAAACGAAAAAATACAACCTAATGTAACCTTCGGGATCCGGTGGGATGGCGAAGTACCACAGAACACCAAGCGTCGCACCCAAGGTCGGAGACTTTGACCCTTTGATCCTGGAATTAGAATATAGCAGTACGGACGCAGGCAGATCCCGGAGTTCAAATCTCGGAATTTGGATCCCGGGAACTGAACCTTGTAATGGATTCTGTGACCTGGACTCCGAGATCTGAACTCCAGGTTCCAGATTCTGGAATTCTGTTCCCAGGATTCAGGTTCTGGGCTCTGGCAGAATCCGGACTCCGCAATAGTACTTGGGATCCAGATTACGAGTACCGGCCTTAAGGATCCGGACTCCGAGATAGTACTCGGGATCCAGGATCCTCGACCACGACACCAGTGTCGCGACACTGGGATTCGGATCCTGGATTCCAGACACCAGGTTTCGGTATATGAGTTCCAGTTTCCGGCTTCCGGGATTTAGTTCCCCGGGATCTAGACTTCTGGATCCGGACTCCGGAATTAACTCCAGACTTCAGTTAAAACGTCAAAGTTACTGACCTTGGATATGATACGTGGTGTGACTGTATTTTTTATTTTTGTTTTTGTTAGTGAATACCTTATTTTCAATCAATTCATAATTCAGTTGCAATTCAATCACTTTTCGGTCTGTGATCGCCATAAATAAGAGAATTGGCAGAAGGAAGGGCTCGTGGCTAAGTGGTGACCTAGTAGACTCACACACTGCAAGGCTAAGTAATACAAGCCAGGTCAATCTTAGGATGGGTGACCATTTTAACACATTGAGACACCTCCGTGCCTCGGTAAGCACATTAAGCCGTCAGTCCCGGCTGCTATACAAACATAGCAGCATAACAAACCGTAGTTGGAGCCCTAAAAAGTCCGACAACTGGTCTAACTAGAATTCGATACCACCAATGGGTCAAATGGCAGTCGCTTCACGAAAAATATCGAGGTTCGGCGGCTGCATAGTTACATTGAGACATCGATCCCAACTAAGTTGGGAAAAAGCTTCGAGGATAATAATACAACATCGAAATAAATTCTGCCGGTTCAAAGGTTAATAAGTCTCTTATCAACTCTGAAGAGTTTAAAGGTTTTATATTTTACTGCTCATCACCTTTAACTATAGCGTGACGATTTATAGCCCAGATTATGTCTGTCTAAGTTCTACCAAACTGCGCTAAATTTCGTGGAGATCTGCCGAGTAATAATAAAGTTATGATATATAAAAATAGAAAAGAATAAAGATTCGGTCGATTTGGCTCTGCTGTTCCTATCACACTTATGAAAGCGTGATGACATTGATAAAATAATAAACGATTGTGGTTTTGCACTTTGAAATAGTTTTATTTCTTCAAACACACGATACAACTTATCATATTGATAAACTTTCTTAACAGAACCATTGCACAAAGAGACATCGCAGAAGGGAAGAGGTTCAGCGGTTTTGCAGTGATGCTCGGATATTGATAATAACCTGCAGAAAAAAAAGGCAAAAATTCTAAAAATCACATTTTCAGCATTAGTACCGCTCCTGAAACAGAATTTTCAGAATAATAATTGACTTAATAATCTTTGGAAAAAATATTCAATGTATAGTTTTCACCTCGATTTTATTATATGTATATAGGTAGATACTCACAATATATAGATTATGATATTCTTTTATTCAATTCTGTGAATTATTTTACCAACTATTAGAATTAATGCAATAACAACAATGAATAAGTAATGCAGTATAGCTGAGGGAGCTATATGGAGCTACACACGGTGTATAACTTCATCTCTCTGCCTCAGCGGTTTTGAATTACTATTAGAGCGTCGAGAGTTAGGATTTCATGTTCTACACAGAGGTAAGATGTTTAAAAATGCAAGTAGCCTGCGAGGGTCAAATTTAACCTATCTATACATAACTTATTCTGAGGTATTGTAAAATTGATTTAATAATTATATGCGCAATCCAAAATTCTTGTAAGATTGAAATTGGAACTATAACTTCAAGCTAAATAGCTATTAAACAATGCTAAATGACTTGAATTTTATAACGCATTATAAAGCTAAACCACCGTCTACAATAGGGTCATAACAACGGCACCTTCTTACATATAAACATAAATATGAGTAATAAAACCTGACCACGCTTTGTGGCTTTTATACCGAAGCACTATCTATAATTAAACAATGGGTCTGACCCACGCCCTTCTATTACAACCCAACGGCGACGTTTAACACATTCAGATAATCTCACTAAATCGCCATAATCTCAACTTGGGACGAAACTTAATTCAATTCCACGTTAATTTACTTATTCGAAAACGAGAGCACCCGCGATACAGGGTTATCAGGGATAGGTCCCTCGAGGATTAGGGTGTAGTGGATGATCAGGATAATCTTTTTACGAATTAATCACGACATGGGCACCCCCCTTAATGCCGCAATGATACTCTTATAATTGTAACGTAATTAATACAGGGAATAAAGATATTGCATAGTGGAAAAATTAAGGGAATGCTGATTTTTGTATGAATTAAAGAGGTACGCTTTTATTGTAATGGTTACAATAAAATCGTGAAAAGTCCCCATCGATCCCAGTTCCTCAAGTCAAAATTCACAAATTTTAGTTTTTTGCGTATATTTCTGAAATGGTGTGAATTACTTTTTTTTCTCCCTGCGAATGCGTTTTCCCTCCCCTTTACCCTTTTGGAGTTACTGCAATTTCAGACTGCAGGTAGTCGTCGTTTAGCTAAATATCCTTACAATTCCGCATTACCTATTTGACACATTTTTTTAAGGTTGTTTCATGTAGTTTCATAATTTTTAAAGTTCTATATTCGAAAACTGTTAATTAGTAGTAGTTGTTAGTCCATCAGTCTAGGGGCATCCCAAGTTTACAGATTCGCGGACTCTACTCTAAGACTCGCTTGCGGCCATTGATACTCCGGGAGATGCGGCCAGCCTATAGTTACTTCAGTTCGCTTATTCTGTGAAATATATTAAATATATATTAGTTAATTTATTTCGGACGACCTCACTTTGAAATTTATCTTTCAAAGAAACTGCAAGTCTAGAACTTTTAGAGTCACTGTATCTCACAAATAGTGATCCGTTGGAAAAAACAGAAAAAACAGTTTTAGTAAATACTTGGATGATCTTCAACTTTTTATTTATTCATTTAAAACTTTTTGCACATGGGGATGTACAAAGGCGGACTTGATGCCAAAGGCATTATCTACCAGTCTACCTTGGGGTGATGCAGGGATAAATTGAAGTAGGTGCTCGTATGGTTTTGATGTAAACTTATTATAAGATGGTACACTATATAACTATATGCATAATATACAACAACACACACATATAAACATAACTAGTATGGCCATAAATACTGTTACATCAAAACTTTTCTTTCTTTTTCAACTTTTTAATTATTTTGAATTTGGAACACGTATATTATTTTAGAAACTTCTTTCGATTTCGCGCCATTTCACATATTTTTTCGTGTTCATTATCGAATTACAATATGGAATGGGGTGTTAAAGAACATAGGATCGCTGTGATCACCTTGCACAAAGTGGGTATGGAGCCGTCGGTCATATTCCAGACACTTCAAAAACTTGGTATCAGCCGTATGTTCGTATATCGTACTATCAATAGATACAACAACACTTCGTCTGTCGAAGACCAGACAAGTTTGGGGCGGTCGCGTACAGTTAGAACTACAAAGGCTATTAATGCTGTTAAAGCCAGAATTCGTCGAAACCCCATAAGAAAGCAAAAAATCTTATCGCGAGAAATGAAGATTCCCGCTAGGACTCTGTCATAAACATAAACTCACGCCTATATCCCCGAAGGGGTAGGCAGAGGTGCTAGCACCCACATTTCGCCAGTTTATGTTTAGGTCCCAATGTAATAGGTGGCGAGCCTATTGCCATTAACCGGGCACTTATAAACCTGCGATAAATACACAAATAACTTCGAAAAGCATCGAAAAGTCATTGGTGTGTGCCATGGTAAAACCTGGGATCGAACCCGAGACCTCGTCTCAGCAGTCCATTACCCATACCACTAGGCTACCGCGGCTTTTTTTTGTCTCTGGGACTCTGTCACATATTATAAAACAAGACCTGAAGCTCGGTGCTTATCGTCGATATACAAGACATGCCCTAAATCAATCTTTACGATTAAAGAGAGCAAGATATGCAGGTGAAAGGCAGAAATATCCTCTTTACCAATGAAAAAAATTTCACGATTGAAGAACAGAAGAAAGTGTACGCTCACAGTTCTATGGAAGCTGCTCAAGTGGTCGGAAAGGTACAACGTGGTCATCATCCTGCGTCAGTGATGGTTTGGTGGGGCGTGTCTTATCAGGGAGACACAAAGATTCATTTTTGTGAAAAAGGAGAGAAAACTTCAGCCAAAGTGTGTCAAGATACTGTCTTGGATCATGTTGTGAAACCTCTCAGCAATACACCTTTTAAAAATATACCGTGGACTTTCCAGCAGGACTGCTCTTGGTCACAAGGCACGAACTACCCAAGTCTGGCTAGAAACCAACGTTACGGACTTTATAAGAGCTGAAGACTGGCCCTCATCTAGCCCAGACCTCAACCCTTTAGACTACAAATTATGGTCAGTTTTAGAGGACATGGCCTGCTCTAAACGACACGGTCACATTGAGTCTCTTAAAAAATCTTTGGATCAAGCAGTGGCAAAATTTCCCTTGGAAACAGTGCGTAAATCCATAGATTCGTGGGTAAACAGATTAAAGGCCTGTATAAAAGTCAAAGGTGGCCATTTCGAATAAAATATACTTTTATTTTTTGCTAAGACTTTAATAAATATGTATACATTTTAATAATATTACATTACTTCATTTAAAGGGAAATTAAAGGCCTGTATAAAAGCCAAAGGTGGCCATTTCGAATAAAATATACTTTTATTTTTTGCTAAGACTTTAATAAATATGTATACATTTTAATAATATTACATTACTTCATTTAAAGGGAAATTGCATTTTCATTTGTAACAAAACTTATGGCTGGACTAGGTTTATACATTGAATGTAACATAATATTGTAGTTATTATGGTTTAACTACTATGGGTTACTGTAGAGCTGGCGTACTTTATTTTTGAAAGTAGCACGATTTGTGGACATCTTGACTTCGAGAGGAAGCGCATTGCAGTGAAAAACAGCCTGCACAAGGAAAGATGAATGAACTAGACCAGAACTATGTGTGGGTCAGAGGAGAAGAAGATTGTTAGCTGAGCGTAGATTTTGGTCGTGATTAGAGTTAAGCAACTGAATCTGAGATGTTATGTTAGTAGGGATGTTAGGAGAATTTAAGAATGTAAAAATCAGCGTCACCGCTCGCAAGCTGCATCGCTGACATATAGGCAACCAACACAGCTCCGAACGATGAGTTGAGACGTGATCGTATTTTCTAAGGTTGAAAATGAATCGAATGCAATTGTTGAGGAGTCGGTCAAGTTTATTAAGCAGATCTGCATTCAGGTCGAGATACCATATTCCACGACGTGGAACTTCTTCATACGACTACTGCCAATTAAAATACACTGACATTTATCAGGATTTACAGACAGTCCAATCTTGTTACACCAGCTGCCTATTGAGCTCAAATCAGTGTTGACCCTATCAATAGCCTCTGAAAGATTATCCACACTGGCTTGGCTGTACAACTATGGGTCATCGGCCTACAAATAATACGCACACTGAAGTTCAGAGGTAATGAAGTTAATAAATAAAGAGATTAAAAGAGGAGAAAGAATACCGCCTTGTGGTACCCCAGAGTCGAGATTGCACCAGCTCGATGAAATCTCATTCACGCAAACTGACTGCTGGCGTCCACGAAGATACGAAGAGAACAATTGTAGCTCGTCGGGTGAGATCTTAAGATGTGCAAGTATTGCTAACAGGATGCCATGATTCACGCAATTGAATGCGTTAGAAAAATCCACTAACACTAGCACTGTGATACTACTTTTCTAGTATCCCCTGTTACTTACAGGAGTGCAGTAGTAGTGCTGTGTCCTGGTCTGAATCCAGATTGTAATGGACTTAGAATGCCATTGGACTGTATATAGTTGGAGAGCTGGCGATGTACGCAGGCTTCTAGCAGTTTCGAAAAAAAAGGAAGGATTTTTTTTTGGAGGAAATTTTAGGTATTGGGCAGGCAGGGCGTACATAGGCTTTACGCCACAAGGTAGGGAATCGTCCAGAATCGAGCGAACAGTTTAATATGTGTGAAATAGCAGGTAGAAGTTGGTCTATGATAGTGGGAATCATGCAGCGGCTAATGTTATCGCAGAGGACTGCCTTGGAATTGATAGCAAGAATAATCCTTTTGATCTCATCCGACGTGGCTGGAGTGAAATGAAAAGCTGCGTAACTGAGACTGGGCAGTCCGGCTATATCAACCGTTTGACACTAGGTTAGGCCATCAATTGCACAAGAGGTTGAGAAATGATGCTTAATGGCATCTAAGTCAATTGTCTTGGGTAGCTCCAGCTGCCTTAGTTTACCGATGCCCAGTGTCCAAAGGAACTTCCAGATATCAGCAGGTTTCTAGGAAGATATATTGTCAAGAATAAGTCAGCGTTTAGCGTTGCGTATCACCTGGTTACACCGATTCTTGGCAGTTTTATAGGAGTCCCAATTTAAATCCGAACGATTCCTTTTGAATTTAAGGCAGGCTCGGTCTCTACATTTCATAACAGTTCGAACGTCACTCAGTATTCAAGGAGCTGGCCGAAGTATTAACGTCACCCGTCTAACAGGAGCGTGAATATGATAGAGGCCATTGACAGTTTCATTAAAGACAAGAACTTTTTCATCAATGGTGTTTGCCTCAGCTAAATGCGCCCAACTGATTTTGTCAGCATCACTACACAATTTATTAACATCCATGCGACCAAAGCAACGCCTGAGCAGTACCTTGTGTTTGAGTTTAGGAGGCTTCAGCATATAGGAGATGTAGATTAGGTCATGATGAGAGAATGCTGGAGCTAAATGCTGACCATGTGAAAGAACTAGAGTGGGAGAAGAAGTTAGTATTAAATCCAGTCAAGTGTCTTCCTCTTCCTTATTGTGGTATGTAGCCTGAAGCGATTAAACCTGAAGACATTTTGTAAGGAAAGACACTACGAAGATATATAGCTACCCCGCCACCTTATCCGTCCTGCCATTCCTTACCAAGATAAATCCAGGCAATGGGTAAGGAGTAGAAGGTAGATTGGGTTTAAAAAAGCTCTCAGAAATGAGGATGGCATGAACGTGGGAGTCAGCAAATGTTGCAACCAGGTCACTGTAATGACAGGGCACACTTTCTGCATTTATGTGACACACATTAAATGACCGCCCCGATTCTCGTTCAAAAGTCTCACGGAGTACATCGCAGAGTGTACGATTATTATCGGTAGCTGAGCAAAAAACTGTCGTTCACCAACAATGTATCATCCTCGTGGGTTGAATCATAGGAAAAGCTATCATCGGACGAGTAACTCATAATAAATATTAATAGTAAATAGCTATAAATATATAAATTACTTAAATACTAGATAATAAAGCTATAAAAATGTACCAGTATACTACGCTGAGTTGATGTTTGTCTCAATCTCTGCACCATCCGTCAGCTAACACTCACATTTTCTGCAAACACAATAAAATTTCAACACAAAACCCAAAAGGAATGGTATGTAAAACGGAAAAACAAAAAAATATGTTTAGATGCAAAAACTCCCTGCGCCAAACACGGCAGTTGTGTTCTTCTTCTTTTTTTAGTTAATGGCTTTTGCAGTAGAATCACCGCAATTTCGACAAGATAATATACGTGTGACGCAAGGGGTCATTCAAAGGAGGAAAGATTTTCAATCACAATTAAAAACTAACATTGAATGTTGAAATGTGATGTTAACACCAGCACTGGAATTTGTTTTGGTATACTTTTCGATGACACTCTGAAGTTCCTATGCAGTTGTAAGTTTACTGCGTCTCGATTGTCCTCGGCTATTCCAGTACAGATAATAGCTTTTCGGCGCTGCCAATTGTCAATAGCATCTGTGGATTTAATGCATTCCAATATTTGCCTCCGCAGTACTCCAAGAATGTTGTATATCAGCTCTCTGAAGGTGCGAAAACCTCAGTCAGTCCTCAGCAACTTTTGCCACTGTATCCTTGGCTGATCCCCTTCCATGCAGTTGAGCTTCCAGTTCATTTATCTTATTAAGGAAAGTTTCCTCTAGATTCCTCTGCACGGACCGGATATCATCAAGCTGAGACATGTTTTGGTACTTAGTGCTTATTTAGTGAACAATGTAGTGCGATTGCAAAATCAGCGAAATGTGTGAGTGTGGTGACAAAGTATTGGATATTTACATGTAGTGCCACTAATGTGAGTACTGTTTGTTAATTTAGCAGGTATTATTGATTAATTTTAGAAAATATTAGGAAATTGATTTAAAATCTAATTTTAATTAAAAGACCAAATTCCGACACATCTTAACATTTTCGCACCTATCGCCGAAAAAAACTATTTTCTTATTTATTTTTACGGTAAAATGAGATTTTGCGTTATTTGCCATTGGCCCCGCTTAACATTTTTAGCAGCGCAATGTTCGTCAGTCTGGCCCAGTCCCATGAAATTTGATAACGAGATTAGTATCAATCTATAATATTCCTTGACATAAATATACGTACTTATTTCATTTTCAATGTACCTCTTCTATGGAAAACTTAGAGGCTGATTTCAAAAGTTTGTGTCGTGCAAGTTATTTGCGCTACAAACATTGGAAATTATCACAGCCCTTGCATAAAATATTTAATTACCTTTTAGTGCAACTACAGCTTTAAATAAAAGCTTGTTTAAAAAAAATTAATTACTTTATTTTCAACTTTACTTTAGTAATATCATGTATCACCAGAGTGACCCTGAATACCATGTAGCAATAAAAAGTTCACCAAGACAAAACAAATGAGCCCAAACTCGATAACTTTATCTTGTTTACTTTAAGAGTTCCTATGGCCACCTTTCTAGTCCATCTACAGACTCTGACTACCATGTAATGCCAAAGAGTTTGCTAAGACAAAACAAATGACCTCCAACTCGATAAGTTTATCTGATTTAATTTAGAAGTTCCTGTGGCCACCTTCCTACTCCGTCATCATGGCATCATATTAATGCATTATCATCCAAACTAAACGTGTATCACTCACGAGTTCCGTTATGATTACAATATGCCTGTTAATGCGGTTATCGAGCCCGAGGCCCCTCCCAGCTCCAGTGTCCCTGCAGCTTTAAATTCTAATCAAGTTACTCGTTCTGGCTGGGAAGTGATACCCCCTTATCGGTGGACTTACCCATTGATGGAGCGCTGACGTCCACGCTTTAACATGTGAGCTAATGTGTAATAAATTAATTCTAATATGAATATGTAACTATGTAACTACTTAGTTTTTTTGAACAAATATTGTAATTAATAAGCTATTTTAATTTAAAAATAAAACTGACTTCAAAAAACAAAGAAACACAGGCTCTGGCCTCACTCACGCTTGCACATTTTATCGCTTGCACGGGGATGTCCATGATATGGCGGATGAGGACCTACGCTATTTACCCAACTAATTCCTATTTGGCTTGGCACTGACTTCTACAGAAAAGTCGTCTCGGGGTACAGACGCCGGGGTGTAAGGTTGCCCATAGAGCATATCCCTCGCACCCCGACTGAACCTGGGCCATCTCCGGTTTCGAGATGGCCCCCTCGGGTTTGGGAACCACGGTTTGGGGGAGGGGCGCTAGTCGCCCCACCGTCCCGGCCTGCTTCTGCTGGGGTGACAGGTGGCCTCACCCGCCACCCCCAGGCCTGCGCTCATGGAGGACGGAGGTCGTTAAGCGACCTCCGGCGCCTGAGTTGCCTGCGACGCGCGGCGAGCAAGTTGCGGGCTCGGCGGACCGGGAGAGTTCTAAGTCTCTCCCGGGCGCGCTCCGCCACCTCCTTCGCGAGCATTACATGCTCGCAGAAGGAGGCGGCGGCGGCCCACGCGCTCGCGCTCCGCACCATTGCCGCAATCATGCTGCCGAGCGAGAAGACTCCCACCCCGATGGCAGCCACGAGGTCACGCCTCGGCACCTCCCACGCCGGGCAGTCCGCCAGCGTGTGCAGCCCTGAGTCCTCGCTCGCGTCGCAGTGATGACACTCAGGCGTTGGCTCCTTCCTGATCCGATGCAGGTGGTCCCCGAAGCACACCTTCCCGGAGATCACCTGCGTCAGTCGGTACGAGAGGCTTCCGTGTCGCCTCTCCAGCCAATCCTCCATGATGGGCGTTACCGCCGCTATTGCGGCGTGCCCTGCGCTTGATCGCCGAAGTCGTTCCTTCCACTCCACCACGATGGCCTGGCAGAGCTGGGACTGCACGGCCTCGATTTCTCGAGGCTCGGGGTTCCATCCCTGCTCCCGCGCCTCCTTTCGCCACTGGTACAGTTGCGAAAGGGCTCTCGCTTCCAGGTCCCATGGCGGAGTTCCGGCAAGGAGAGTTGCCGCCTCGAAGGAGATCGTGCGGTACCCTCGGATGACCTTGATGGCCAGAACTCGCTGCGGAGCGCGCAGCATCTGCACAGTTCTGGTCCTCAAGGCCTCCGCCCATATTGGGCACCCATACAGGGCCATGGACCGCACGATCCCCGCGTAGAGTCTCCTGCAGGAGTCATCGGGCCCCCTCATTTTGGGCAACAGCCGAGCCAGAGCAAGAGCTGTGCCCTTCAATTTGGGGGCCACACTTCGGATGTGCTCTCCGAAGTCCCATCGGCCGTCGAGCACGATTTTTCATTTGGGGCTTGATGCCGATGCGATTTCCTCCCACGATGAGACTGGATCCCTCGGGTGACTTGCTCCGAGGCCCATGGAAGAACAGGGCTTCGGTTTTATGCAAGGCCACCTCAAGACCCAGCCGCCGGATCCGCCTAACGACTTGGGCAACCGCGGTCGTGGCCTTTCGGGTCGCTTCGCGGTACGTCGCCCCGCACGCCGTCACGAGCGTGTCGTCCGCGTCGTTGCAGATTATACCTACGTACAAATTTTATTAATTATTAGGTGTTGTAGTTTGTAGTTTTAATGTTGAAAGGTAATTAAATAATTTGAGCTAGGCCCCTAAGAACCCTTAACACCTCCTATGATATGGGGTTTTATTAATTTAAAACGTGTTCTAAATTAAAAAATAATTGGCTTAGCAAATTCTAATTTATTAGCTTAATTGATATTGTCGGACGTTAACGCGAATGTCACACATTGAAATAAAACTATTTTTAACGGATTGTATCGCGATTTCTTTGATGTTATTTTATATTTTACATTGATCCCGACGTTTCGGTTGCTTTTCAGCAGCCATGATCACGGGGAGACATATAAATACAAAATATAAAATAACATCAAATAAATCGCGATAAAATCCGTTAAAAATAGTTTTATTTCAATATTAGCTTAATTATTAGATTTAGCTCTTGAACATTTCATTAGTTTAAAAAAAGTTGGTCAATGTAGTATTTTACTCACTCGTTCCAAAAACCGCGCGAGTCTATACTGTGAGTGTTGAGTGTCGTAAACGGGGACAGTGGTGGTAGTGGCATGCATAAGAAATGAGCGAGGAAGAGGGTGATACGGTTTGCCTACTAACATGACAACTAGCTCGCTGAACTCCAGCACATCCGTGATAATGGCACTTGTAACAGTGCCGAAATGACGGATACTCAAACATCCTTTTAAACTTGGTAAATAACCCATTAAGAATTATTGTTGAATTGGATTATTGATGACTACTTACAATAATAAAAACTATGGGATGTTGGACGACACGCCTTTTATTGTGTTCGCCAGATTTCAAGAGGAGATAGTGAGAGTGGTTCTGGAAGTCACAGCTCACCATAGACTAAATAAAAAAAATATTAAATATTTAAACAAACACTTTTCAAACAATAATATACAAAAAGTTTTGTAAACATATCAGCAATTTTTTCATAAGTATTTATATATTTTAACTAGTATTTTGCGCGGTGTGCGAGCTGCAAGCAGCTCGCGAGTGTTAAATAAAAAAAACGATCCACCATTTTGGATTTTTCAACTTTTTTTTTCAAAAATTCAAAATCAGAATCGATTTACTCAAAAATGACACCCATATGGCCATGGCATCAAAGATGGCGGATAAACGACCACCATGTTGGCCGCCATCTTGAATTTTTTGACATTTCGGATTTTTCCCATAGTCACCTCAGCTCTCTCTACATTTTTCCCATACATCATCCATATCCCCCATTACTCCTTCTAGGAGGACAATTGTGTCAGTGAGTGAGTGAGTGGTAACCGAGCTATATATAATACTAGTATTTTGCGCGGTGAGCGAGCTGCAAGCAGCTCGCGATTGTTATGTGTAACGCTCTATTTCATTTATTTATTTCAAATAAAAAAATCGATCCGCCATCTTGGATTTTTCATCTATTTTTTTTCAAAAATTCAAAATCAGAAGCCTCGATTTACTCAAAAATGACACCCATGTTGCCATGTCATCTAAGATGGCGGAGAAACGACAACCATGTTGGCCGCCATCTTGAATTTTTTGACATTTCGGATTTTTCCCATAGTCACCTGAGGTGACTCTACATTTTCCCATACATCATCCATATCCCCCATTACTCCTTCTAGGAGAACAATTGTGTCACTGAGTGAGTGGTAATCGAGCTATATACACATATAATATGAAATCTAACCATGAAGTCGTTGCTTGGTACCTATAATATTAATTCACTATGAACACTTTCTGAATCTTGATAACCTAGGGCCTAGGCGGGCAGTAAACTTTCAGCATCAGGATTAAGGAGTTGGATCCAGAATTTTTTATAAGACGAAGACGAAAACTTCTGCTGTTTATTTAAAAAAAACTTTGCAAATCGGTCCAGAAACCGCGAAATAATCGGTGTACATACATTGAAAATAAACGGGCCGTTTTGACAACCACCTCTTTTTTGGAAGTCGGTTAAAAGCATATCAAAGTCTTGCACATTTGTCTCTTCAATATTCGCCTTATACTTTGTATGGAAAAATAAATTTCGCCATTTTGAATTTTTTTTCTATTCATCGAGTAGACCTCTAGGTCCTGATCATCTTTTGCCAAAAAACCTCTCTTCTATCTTCTATTATACTTTGTGAGATAGACACTGTCGAAATTTGTATGGGCGCCATCTTGAATCTGCCATTTTAGTTATATTTTTAGCTCACTGGCAATTGGATGAGATTCCGAGTGGTTTTTATTTGAGCACCCCCCTACCTCTCTTCAATACCTTGGCCGTGCTCTTCACCCGTCTCCAAAATGCTCAATCATCAGCTCCCTCCATATTTTTCCTCCGAATGAATTTTCGTCCTTTATACTAAAGCATCATAATACTTTCTGAGAGAGACACCCATAACATTTGTGTTGACGCCATCTTGAATCCGCCATTTTGGATTTATTTTCATCTCCCTGCCAATTGGATGCGGTTCCGAGTATTTTTTGTTTGAGCAGCCCTCACCTATCTTTAATACCCTGGCCATGCTCCTCACCCATCTTCCAAACCCTCGATCATCATCTATCTCTATATTTCTGACTGAGAGTTCTTCCATAAAAACATTCTGAAAAGGAACCATATCAAAGTCTTGCATAGTTCCCAACTTGCAGTCACTTCAATATTCTCCATATATTTTGTATGGAAAAATAAATTCCGCCATCTTGAATTTTGTTTCTGTTCATTGAGTAGACCTTCAGGTCCTGATCATCTTTTGCTAAGAAACCACTCTTCTATCTTTTATACTCTCCGAGATAGACACCGACGAAATTTGTATGGCGGCCATCTTTTTTTCTCCATTTAGAATTTTTTTCAGCTCACTGCCAATTGGATGAGGTTCCAAGTATTTTTTGTTAGAGCAAACCTCACCTATGTTTAATACCCTGGCCGTGCTCTTCACCCATCTTCCAAACCCTCGATCATCATCTATCTACATGTTTTTGACTAAGAGTTCGTCCCCAAAAACATTTTAAAAAGAAACCATAAATCAAAGTCTTGCATAGTTCAAAACTTGTAGTCTATTCAATATTCGCCATACATTTTCTATAGAAAAATAAATTCCGCCATCTTGAATTTTTTTTCTATTCATCGAGTAGACCTTTGGATCCTGTACGTGTTTTGCGAAGAAACTACTCTTCCATCTTTTATACTCTCCGAGGTGGACACCGACGAAATTTGTATGGCGGCCATCTTTTTTTCTCCATTTAGAATTTTTTTCAGCTCACTGCCAATTGGATGAGGTTCCAAGTATTTTTTGTTTGAGCAGACCTCACCTATGTTTAATACTCTGGCCGTGCTCTTCACCCATCTTCCAAACCCTCGATCATCATCTATCTACATGTTTTTGACTAAGAGTTCGTCCCCAAAAACATTTTAAAAAGAACCCATAAATCAAAGTCTTGCATAGTTCAAAACTTGTAGTCTATTCAATATTCGCCATACATTTTCTATAGAAAAATAAATTCCGCCATCTTGATTTTTTTTTTCTCCGAAATCCTCAATCTTCAGCACTCTCCATATTTTTCTTCCGAATGAATTTTTATCCTCTATACGAAACCATCAGTGAAAAAAAAAATTTTCATACAAAATTGTTCAGGAGAGGTGATCAATGAGTCAGTGAATCAGCACGAGCAGCTATATATATACGTGACACTCAGAAAGTTTTGCGAAAATAAAAAAAAGTGTTCTATAGGTAAATATTTTTTTATTAAATCTTTTCAAAGTACTCTCCACCAGCCTCTATACAAAGTTTCATGCGTTTGAACCAGTTTTCAAAACACTTTTTCCAATCCGCCGCAGATACCTCGTTTACAGCCTGCTCAAACGTTCACAGCGCATCTTCCGGCGACGAAAATTGTATCCCTTTGAGCTGATTTTTTATTTTCGGGAATAATATTTTCGGGAATTAAAAGAAGTCGCACGGTGCAAGGTCAGGGCTGTAAGGAGGGTGACCTAGGAGTTTAACCGGAGTGCTGTCCAGGAAGTCCCTCGTTTTAAGCGCGGTGTGTGCGGGCGCGTTGTCATGGTGGAGTAGTATCCCGCGGAGCCCTGTGTTCGGTCGCTTGTAGCTCACTACAGAGAAAACTTCTGCCAAGCATTTGGTAGTGTACCATTCAGCGTTGATGCTTCTTTGATTTCGTAACGGGATTGATAACAAGTAGCCAGACACATTGAAAAAACTCGCGATCAAAATCTTCCCTCCGCTTCTAGATCGCTTCACTTTGGTAGGTGTTGATTCGTTTTGAAACACCCAAACCGTCGACTGGCGTTTTGTTTCTGGATCATACTGATAAATCCACGACTCATCACCTGTAATGATGTCATAAATACGCCGAGACGCGCCTGCTTCAAACTTGTTTATCATATCACGACACCATTCCACCCGGGCCTGCTTCTGAGCATCGGTGAGATTGTGCGGCACCCAGCGTGAAACTATCCTTCTCACACGAAGATGCACGTGTAGAATCTCGTGAAGGCTTCCCGATCCAATCTGAAGAATGTGCTGAATCTCTTGATATGTGACTCGTCTATTATCTTGGATTAAATTTTTCACTGCTAGCACGTTTTCTTCCGTAACAGCCGTCAAAGGGCGACCACTTCTTTCTTCATCCTCCAAAGTCAGTCGACCGCGCTTGAATTCGTTATACCAACGATACACGGTCGCCTTGGAAGGGCCTTCATCCATGAATGCCATTTGAAGTCTATCGTACGATTCGTCTGGTTTCAGGCGACACTTGAAATCGTAGAAAATCATAGCGCGAAAATGTTCCCGACGCAGATCCATTTTTCAATGAGACACAATAATTGAAATTATCTTGCAAAAAATGCAGAGAGAAATTTTGAAATTGGAACGTACTTATTTTTACTCATAAATAATCATATTTTAGAAATAGATTATAAGTGACCAGTCTCTCATATATAAAAACTTTTTTTCGCAATACTTTCTGAGTGGCCTGGTATATTAATAGGTATATTTTGTATGGAAAAATAAAATTTCGCCATTTTGAATTTTTTGTCTAATTATCGAGTAGACCTCTAGGTTCTGATCATCTTTTGCCAAAAAACCTCTCTTCTATCTTCTATTATACTTTGTGAGATAGACGCTGTCGAAATTTGTATGGGCGCCATCTTGAATCTGCCATTTTGGTTATATTTTTAGCTCACTGGCAATTGGATGAGATTCCGAGTGGTTTTTATTTGAGCACCCCCTACCTCTCTTCAATACCTTGGCCGTGCTCTTCACCTGTCTCCAAAATCCTCAATCATCAGCTCCCTCCATATTTTTCCTCCGAATGAATTTTTGTCCTTTATACGAAAGCATCATAATACTTTCTGAGAGAGACACCCATGACATTTGTGTTGACGCCATCTTGAATCAGCCATTTTGGATTTATTTTCATCTCCCTGCCAATTGGATGCGGTTCCGAGTATTTTTTGTTAAAGCAGCCCTCACCTATGTTTAATACCCTGGCCGTGCTCCTCACCTATGTTTAATACCCTGGCCGTGCTCCTCACCCATCTTCCAAACCCTCGATCTTCATCTATCTACATATTTCTGACTAAGAGTTCTTCCACAAAAACATTTTAAAAATAAACCATAAATCAAAATGTATGGCGACTACAAGTTTTGAACTATGCAAAGTTCAAAACTTGTAGTCGCCATACATTTTCTATAGAAAAATAAATTCCGCCATCTTGAATTTTTTTTCTATTCATCGAGTAGACCTTTGGATCCTGATCATCTTTTGCGAAGTAACTACTCTTCCATCTTTTATACTCTCCGAGATGGACACCGACGAAATTTGTATGGCGGCCATTTTTTTTTCGCCATTTTGAATTTTTTTTCAGGTCACTGGCAATTGAATGACGTTTCGAGTGACATTTTCTCAAGCACCCCTACCTATCTTCAATACCTTAAGCGTGCTCTTCACCCGTCTCCGAAATCCTCATTCATCAGCTCTCTCCGTATTTTTCCTCCGAATGAATTTTTATCCGCTATACGAAACCATCAGCGAAAAAAAATTTTTCATACAAAATTGTTCAGGAGAGGTGATCAATGAGTGAGTGAGTGAGTGAGTCAGTCAGTGAATCAGCACGAGCAGCTAATATATTAATGAATGACAACAATCCTTTCTTAATTTGATCTACAATATATCTATGTTTCAACCGCTTATTATTTTCTGAGTTACATGCTAATTTCATGATTGTTTATCTTCATACCTATTTAAATCTTTAGTATTATTAATATCAAAATCTATCCGAATGCTAATCAGCTAATTCGCTTCTACAGTATACAAAATATCAAAAGCTATTACTATAGTAATGAATCAATTGACTTTTACCATACACAAACTTAATGCAACATATTCAGGCCCTGCTGAAGAAAGACTAACACACACATTTGATTATTCCTAGACCATAATATTACACAGTTAAATTGTTTGAACACATATCCCGAAGTAGATTTCCTGTCATGTATTATTTGCATTCTGCGATAGTATTATTTGCATTATATACTAATGAAAGATGTAAAGTACCTTTAATATTCTTCAATAATCTGTTCAACGACTTAAATAACAATTGGCTGGCATCATGCTGGAACCTACTCAAGAAACTAACTGCTGCACATATATCAGATCGTATACCGCAAGCTGCATATAATAAAGAACTTATTAATTGTCTACATTGTGTTTCTATTTCACTGCATTCTGACCGTATTCTTTGTAAAATCTGAAAATTAAAATGTTGATCTTAAGGGGTAGAAGTTTCTTTGCAATTCGTCATTTAATATGTTTTAGAATAAAAATTAAATACTTCTCCTGATTCAAAATTGTTATACGATTTTTTTGGTTCATATTTATGCCTAGATATGTTTTTGCTAATCCTAAGTTCGTATCCTTTCGTTTTAAAGTTATTGCTTAGTTGAAGTTTAAACTCTTATGAATCTTTTGAATAAGCTTAAATATAAAATATACCTTTAAACTTTCTGTAATAAATATAAACAATAGTCGATTTTGGCCTTAGAAAACTTTTATTTATCATAGCAAACATAAAAAAGAGACTTATTAAGGTTGCAAATGTGACCCGTATGAAGTTTAACATACACAATTTATTTTTGAATAGATTTTTGATGATAAACATAATATTTCAAGTTATTCGTTGTTGCCATGAGAATTCTGAACGTGCCTAACTTTATTACTGAGAAGAACAGACTGAGAATTAACATCTAGACTTTCATCTTGTTATTGAAACCCTCTAAAAACTAATCTAGCCTTATACAATTCCCTGTCATTAATAGCCTTAAAAACCTTTTTACTGACTACTACCTAATAACTAACTAAAAATACTAACATTTGTGCATTTTGGTACTTCTTAAATAATGGTGAATGTGTTATTTACATTTAATGTATCCAATCTCTTTTGATTGCTCCTTGGCATTTTTCATTATCATCTCGTCTTCTTCATATTTTGATAGCTCAAATATCTTGTAGCATTATCATTTAACCATTGTGATTTCTTCCTATTCCTTTTTGATCTTAATTCTCGATTTTCTTGACTAGTTTGTTCCTGAACATGATATCTAGACTAATCTCCTGATTCTCGAAATCAAAGCTATTAAACTCATCTTCTCTTTGTGTAATATCATCTATTTTTTCTTCCAAACCTGCTGCAATGTAAACTTCAGCTTCTCGAGATTGATTTAAATTAACTTTTTGTATTGTTTCACTATTGACCTTAATTTCTGTCAATAATACAACCTCTCTTTTGATCTGAACGTTATTTGATTGTGTTATTCGATAACCTTTGTAGTTATAACCCTATAAATATTCCACTCTTAGTTTTAGAATTATATTTAATCTTTTTGGTCTGGCACGGGTGTATTATAGGTATCCTGCATTTCCTGTCCTATTTAATATATATATAAGTTAACCACTGTCTAATAGCATTGTTCTAGTACACTCTGTTATAGTAAGCAACTCCCGTTCTGCACAACGGTTTTGTTCTGGGGTTGTAATTCACACTAGTTTGGTGAATTATTTCTAGGTTATCAGTTACTGCCCTCATTTGCTGATTGACAAACTCTGTACCGTTATCAGACCTAACGATTTTTATTTTATAACGTAGGTTATTTATAACGAACTGTAAACATTTTTGAATATAATTTACGGTTTTGGATTTGTTAAATAAGCAATATACTGTTTTAAATCGTAAAAAATCATCTTTTATCAATAGATATAACATACATACACAACCTACAGAAATGGCCTTCATGGGACCACACAGATCTATATGCAATATTCCACTTGGTCTTGGACCTTTAACCTTACTAGTAGGGAATGGCTGTTTATGTAACTTAACTTTAGACAAGCTTCACATGTAGAAACGATGCCATTCGACGGTATATTAATATTACTTCTTTTTTAAGATTTATTCAACTTATTAACTTACTTATAACGCTTTTGTTCAAACACTGCGTGTGGTTTCTCCTACATTTCTTGTCTTACAATTTAAAATGTGGTGTAATGTTTTTTCTGCTAACCTGGTAAAGATGATACTCTGCACCTTGGCATCTTTTTCCAACCACAGTGAATCATCTTCTTTAGTCTTACTCGGCCTGGGTAAAGAGCCGTCTGTGACGCAGAGTGTGTTGTCTATTTATCTATAAAAACAGTTATAATAAAAATGTAAATAAATATTAAATCATAAATGTTTAGTTATATTTCATAGATGTTTATAAAACTTGTAGAAATTAGAACAATTTCTATTACGATCTCTAAAACGGCCTTGCTTTTAGGTTGTTGTAGCAAGATACATAAGATATGTATTTAACAATAATGAGATGGGTATTCATGTAGAATAACAGACAACATAAAATAAAGCTAATGCGATTCTCTGATATGCTAATTTAAAACATTTTTTTGTTTACAAATTAACAAAATATGTGTAAATTTTAATTTAAAAAACTGTTGGTTAGACCTTCACGCTAGGCTAATTAAAGAATGAGTATCTCCTGTGTGTAACTTATGTCATTAAGTAATTCTTCGTCTTCTTTTTACATTTTACTAGTTTGCAAATTGTTTAAGAAAATATGTGAATACGAGTATTCGAGCTGCTCTGATATTTAAAAGTTTGTGTTCTTATTACATGTGGCTGGTAGAATGTAATATATAAATAATTATGTTAAGTTCAACTGTGTTGTAGGCTGTACCAAAGTTTGTAGAAAAGTATTCACCATTCTTTTCCGGTGTTATTATATAATCTATCTGACATAACATGCACCTTTTTTTTTTTTTTTTTACGTGTGGGAATTCCTTCGGATACCCCCCCCGCTGGCCAGCGCTAACCTTTATAAAATTGCTATTTGTAACTGTCTATAACTTATTTTTATCTGACTTCGAAAAAGGGAGGATCTCAATTCCGATGATTATTTTTTTATGTAGGTTTGGCATAAGTCTATCCTGTGTAGACGGATTTTTTTATTGGATACTTTCTTCCGGAATGGTATCATTTGGATTTCGTTAAGCACACCAAGACGAGACCAAGGCACCACCTACCTTTTCTCGAAGCACTTCGCTATATTTTTGTATCCTAATAGATGCGATCTGGACAGTGCAAAAAAGTCCAAATTCCTGAGAATACTAGACTTTTTTGCACTTGACATCATATCCTGAGATATGATGTCAATAAAATACTTATTAAATATGTCAAGTTTAAAATGTATAACTAGTATTTTATACTTTAGAGATTATTAATCATATGATCTATACTTTTAAAAAGAGTCAAGATTTGTTTGTTTGTAATCGATTAACTCTAAAACTACTAAACTGATTTGAAAAATGCATTCACCCTTAGAGTGCTACACTATTTCTGAGTAACATAGGCTAATTTTTTTCCTGATATTCCCACGGGATAAGGACTTGCGCGGGTGAAGCTGCGTGGCGATGCAAGTAGTCTATATAGAGATAACATAATGTACATGCCCCGTAGGCAATTAAGGGATGTTTTCTCGAAGAAAATCGAAAGGGGGTCGATCGCCGAGTTTTACAGGTAGATCCAAGGTAAATTTTTTTATCGTTTGTCGGACACATATTAAATTGTATTCGCAATGAATCTATTTGTTGATTAGGACCAAGATAATAGGTTAACATCGGTGGTTCTTAGTTTTAATTAAAATATTTTCCTGAAAATGTGTAATAAATTGAAGTATTATTTACCTGTACGTATATTTGTACATAATACTGGTTAGGCAGGGAACTTGGGTAGTGAAGGTGAGTGTTGATGTACATCAACAAAAGGGGGCCCCTTCTACACTTGCAATTGGGTCGCAAGTCCCAAGCACTGTCCCGAGTTCCCAACTCAGCAACGCGATGGACCCGGCACCCGCACGGAGAATCCATGGATTGCTAAGAATATCGGTCTCATGGTTAAAATATGTAGAATTTTAGTGCAACATAAAGCAAGAATCGCAATATAGTAGATTGTTACACAAGGGTTGAAAGTCAGCCAGTTCACCCGAGATATTTCTGGCGCTCGAACGAAGTGAGAGCGCCAATAGTTCGAGGGTGAAATGTGTCACCATTTCACCCTCGAACTATTCACCCGAGGTAAACACTCTACTTTTCATTTCGACTATGTGAGGAAATTAAAATACTACACACACATTTAATGAAACAGGTATTTGTATTGATTATTTGTTAGTTAAAAATAAAAGTAAAATTAGAACAATTTATAAATAGATTATTAACAACAGCTTTTGCCTGTTCTTTAATCTCATCGGGAGTTAAATTAATGTCCATGTCACTGGACTCACTTTCCGAAACCATTTTTAACAACAATTAACACAAGGTATTTGTTTATATTGAATCTCGTTTTACCGCTAATTTTTTAGCAAACTTAAATTGTTTTTTTTTAATTCTGAAAAAAAAAGTTATAATTCACGTACCTACATACAACCAAAATTAGAAAAGTTTTGAAAATCGAATCTATTGGTTACATTGTAATCGAGTTGGTCACGACATGTGCATCTAAGCGGCCATGTAAAGAAAAAAAAATCGTCATGATATCAAGGCATTATGACGTAACTTAATTATCATGGACGCAATAGCAAAACTTAAAATTAAAAAAAAAAAACTTTCCGCCCTAGGGATGAAATAAGCTACTTTCCACCCGGCTATCTATCTACCTATGAAAATTAAACTTTCCGAACAGGAGACATGAAAAATAATATTACTGTACCACCTTTTCTATCAATTAAACATAAACTCTTTGAATCCGTATTGACTTCCATTGTCTAAAACACGGGAGACTATTCCACAAGAATTTTAGTAATATAAACCGGACAGTAGGAGCTTCAGCTTAAAGGTAAACGAAGTAGTACTATTGATAGGACTACGGATAATTTGATTTGCCCGTGATCCGATTTTGAAATGTTGAATTTGAAACACTTAACGGCCCTATTTACTTATGGTCAGTCGTTTGTAATTGGCGCGATCAACATAATTTAAAATCCATGTTTTTCACATGGCCTGAAATGTTGTATTTCGCCTGTTCCCGTGTCGGACTACCAACAAAACTATTTATAAATGCTCCAGAAAAAAGTCAGCTCTAGAATAAATACACAACACTGTTTATTTTTTCTTTTAGAATGTTACCAAATTCAATATCAGTCAGCTAGTAAAACTATAAGTTATTATAGGTTCTTTGCTGTACCATAAAGACTAGGAATTCGTTATCAACACATGTTTTCTTCTGTCTACGATATCCGCATCCTTTAAGCGTGCCATGAATGAGCAGCTGACGAGGCCGTCAAGCTGAAGGTCACCATTATTGTATTGTTAGCATCTATAATGTATAGGTGAACTTTATTACTTACCATCACGCGAGTTGAATTCTAGTGCTAGTCCTATATGTTTATATCGGAAAAAGAGAACATCCAGGAGGGGACTAGTGTTTTAGTTTGTGTATTCTGGTAGTGGTGCTTTTCCTATAAGGAATGATCTGGCATGTATCACTCAACTATTAAATATTGACGAAATAGCAGCATTTTATCTCTCTTCATTATCTTTTTGCGGTTCCTTCTTCCTGCCCCCTCCTCCTCCCTGCTATTTGCTCATTGTCACAGGTGGCAATGCGGAAATGGCAATGTTACAATATCAGTGGGTCATGCTTGTTACTCCTTAAAAGTATGAAACGTAAAAAAATCGTTTATGTGCTCGGACATTGATTCCATGAAATCTAATGAACGGTATTTGATTAACCTTTTTTGTTCGAATGTTTATGATTTGATTTGGATACGGGTACGTCTAAGTTGATTTAATATCGATAAGATAGCCATAGCTAGAGATAAAAATTGGTACACGCGAGTGACGCCACGAAGAAAAGATTAGTAGTGACAAGAGTCAGTTTAATAAATGGTTTGCTGTTAGTTTGATGAATATAAAATCATCGACGTATTAACAAAACAAATTAAGAATTAGTTCTTGTTTTCTGACTTTGAAAGTCTGCATTTGCATTGGACACATTGAAAGGTTATGAGTATGTAGGCTTTTTTTATAACCAACCCAATAAATAAATAGGTATCTACATTGGAGGGGTGCGACTGGTTGGATCACCTCCAAGTTTGTTGCACCCTGGACAATGTGGGCGATGACGCATCATTGATTGCTCCTCTGGAGTAGCTGGCGTCAACGTCAACGGCCAAGAGTCTGACCGACCGGCCCTTTTCAGGGCTAGCTGACCCCATTGCACGAGGGGGTCGGGGTATGGCGGGCCTTCCAGGCCCGCGGGGGTGGTCGCTCCAGGTACCCCTCTACTGTTATCAGAGGGGATACTGCGAATGGCACAGGGTCAGTCGGGGTGCGAGGGATATGCTCTATAGGTAACCTTACACCCCGGCGTATGTAGACCCGAGACGGCGTGCGGTTTTAGTCGGTTCAAGCCCGACATAACCGCCCCCGCTGGCCGGCGGGGGGGTATCCGAAGGGATTTCCGCACATATAAAAAAAAAAAGGTATCTACATTGGAAATCAAAGATAAAATAAAAAAATTGAGACTGAAAGAAAAGAAAGAAAGGTTACATAAATTTAAAAAAAAACGACGGGTTGCACTCCGGGAGTGCCGGCAGAAGTGAAAACTTGAATATTAACGTTGTGCATTTTTGATATTCTGAAATGGTTAGGGAATAATTTTGCACGAATTGCTTTAATTATCAGTATAAAAGTACTATCATTTATGTGGTAACAAACAATATTCATTTATTGCGCTATCGTACACAAACATGACAATTTATATTACATTAAAAATTTAACACTTCAGAACTATTACAATTATTTTACATTAAAAAGTTTACATGTACTTTGTTTAATTTTCATTTTATGTCAATAGACTTATGGCACAAAATAGAATGAATATTACAAAAAGTTATATGATTACAAAAAATTGTTTCTTGGGCCTTGGTCGTACTCGATCTCAGTCTTGACGAAGTCAACAACCACTCATTAGACGAACGCGCCACCAAGGTTGTTAAGTACAGTGTGAAATTAGCGCTTCTATATTTGCCTGCAAATGTCTTACGAATTTTCGATCAGGTCACGTGTCCTGACGCGAGTTTAACCTTTTTTACCCATTACAAAAAAGTGCACAACGCCGCTAAAGAAGTTTTCACTTAAAAAAAACTGATATAGCTAAGAAAACTCCCAACTAATTCACTTTTCAAATTAAAAAAGCGAAATCGGTTTATCCGTTCAGGAGCTACGACACCATAGACGGACACACATACATTTTGCCTAATTAAACATGTCAGTTTGAGTCAAAGTTATAACACACCGTCGTTTTTGCGTCGGGGGTCTAAAAGTCCACAAAGTTCCACTGGGGACCTTCTTGTGTATGCCACCCACATTTGGAGAGAGGCTATCGAGAGGCACGGAGAGGCACTTGCCGTTTCTCTCGACATCTCGAAGGCTTTTGACAGGGTCTGGCACGATAGCCTGATTGGCAAGCTTCCGTCCTACGGCCTTCCCGCTGGCTTATGTGTCTGGATCACTGACTTCCTGAGGAATCGGTCTATCCGGGTGGTCGTTGACGGCTGCACATCTGACCGATTAGCGATCAACGCTGGGGTCCCTCAGGGGTCGGTACTCTCGGCTACATTATTCTTGCTGCACATTAACGACCTACTCAAGCCCGGTACTTTTGGGTACGCAGACGACAGCACAGTAGTCGAGAGTTACGAGTCCAACCTCCGAGCCAGCGTGGGACAGATCCGATCTCTCCGAGAGGCTATGGTTGAGCGTTTGAATTTGTCCTTGAAGGCAGTCTCCGATTGGGGTGATGCTAACTTGGTCAAGTTCAACGCTACCAAGACCCAGGCGTGTCTCTTCTCTGCCAAGCGAAGTCAAGTTCAGCCAAACCCCACATTCCGAAATGCATCCGTGCCGATAACCGACCGCCTCGAGCTTCTTGGCGTTACTCTGACGTCCACCCTCAAATTTGGGTCTTACATTGAGGCTAAAGCTCAAGTGGCTGCTAAAAAGCTGGGTATTCTGTCGAAGGTGCGACAGTACTTCACACCGGAACAGTTGCTCAACTTGTACCAAGCGCAGGTTCGATTCTGTATGGAGTACTGCTCGTACCTGTGTGATGGCTCAGCTAAATGCCACCTGGAAGCGCTTGAGACAATAGAGAGAGAGAGACGGGCCAAGAGGCTCATCAATAACACAATACACTCGTCGAGAAAAGGCTTCAGAGCCTTGATCATCGACGCAAAGTTGCAGGCCTATCGGTTTTTTACCGGATGCATTTCGGAGAGTGTGCGCTGGAATTGCACAACTTGATACCTCCAAGCCCTTTCCACCAACGAACGACCAGACGCACAGCGACGCGCCACCGCTACATGGTGGTGATGGCAAACGTGATCCATCACAGACCACATCGTCACTTACGATCAGGTGAGATAGAGGTCATACGTGAGCTTATCATTCATAAAAAAATGGCATTAAAACAAAATAAAGCCTTCATTTCAAAGTTATCATTTATTACTCGAATATAGTATGTGTAAGATTAAGGATAAAGTGTGATAAACGTGGAGATGGCCCGCTTGGCCATCTCAACGTTTATGACAAGTATCTATTAATAATACGCCATACTGATTTTGAGTTAAGTATAATGGTAGTGTCTTACACGGAACGGATTTTAAACGAACAGGTGAATTATTATAACTATTTTTCGGTAGTCGCTTCATATAATCTAACTAATAGAACGATGCCAGTTAATAAATTTTATTACATTAAAAAATGATAGATGTCATTATTTTAATGAGTACCTACGACAGATAGGCTAGGAGCTGGCGCGCTGTTGGCGCGTATTTTTAGGTTAGACGAGATGGGCTCTGTTGCGCAGATACGTAGCTCTGTCGCCGCCCGCAAACGCCGCTTGACATTAACAAATTACATCGGCTGTCAACTTTTTGAAACAATATACCAGTTGGCGTTTAACTTATCTTGGAACTTTTCGTTTCGTGTAGATAAAATGTTGTAATACTAAAATGTCATTATGCTTGGTCGAGAGGCCAGTTCTCGTAAGTCACACAGGAGATAATATTTCATTGGGCGCGGTGCGGTCCCCGGCTCGCTCGACGCTATCGTTTCAGTTAGTATCGCAGTTACCGAAGCGATTTGTTATGTTATCTCCGTTACTTTGTTTGAGGTTGATAGGTCAACTTAAGGTATCATTCACGAAATCTATTCTTACGTATGCAGGTGACTTTAAATTATATACATAGCATTTCGTTCACCTTATCCTATCTTTAAGCAATATTCTAATAGAACGTGGTTCCATACCTTAATCATTAAGATTTGTTTCAATGCTAATTAAAAGTTTCATATTATTATCGTAATTAAATGAAACTATAGAGAGTTTCACCTTCGCGGTAAGTACATAACAACTAACTTAAAAAAAAAACAAATAATATTAAACCAGCGAGTACATAATTTGCAAACATTTGAGATAACAAATTCTTAATTAGAAGTCCTCTTGGTACCGTTGAGCGTTTTACCAACTTTGCCTACTCTATTTACCTCTCAGTATACATACATAGGTATATCCAACTATGAACGAATATTTAAATAACTACTCACAAATTTTACTATTGTACGGAAACAATATACAAGAGATTAGTCATGGAATTTAAAATATCAACATAATAAGTAGCAGTGTTGGATGTGTACAATTTTGAATAGGATTAAGCTTACCAATTTGACAGAAGCCTACGTAAGATAACATCGCAGACATTTCGACTTTTTACAGTAACATATTACCTTTTTAGACAAACGGTACAAGCCAGCCCACGTTCTATGACAATCGGTGGACTCCGACTTAAAAAAACTAATCACACTACTTTTTATTACTCTTTGGGAGTGAGGCTAGAAGTGATTTGTCCAGGGCAATCTATCATTCAAGCACTATGGGAATAATTAGTGTCAGCGCGCGCATCCGGACTGAGTGCGCGCCAACAATGAGCCGCGTGACGCATCATTCAAACAAACCATTAATAATTTTGAACGCTAGTTTTTCTAAGACGGATTCACTCTTATAAATAAATGGTACAACGGATTTTTAACTACCTACTTACGGAGACTAACAGCGACAAGCCGTTAGGCGGTTAATGTCGCCGCCGCCACCGCCGTGATTAAGAAACTGTGATTTAGACGAACTATGACGAACGTACATGCATTGTAAAGGCACTACATTAGTTTTGTGTTGTCTCTGAGCTACTTAGTCATTGCGCGAAAGTTAAATGAATGTTTCAAAACGCTCAAATTATTAAAAGTTGTATGAAGCCGTACAGGCGGGACATGTTGTGTTTATCGCCCAAATACTTTTGTTTGTACACGAAAATATTTAAAAATGGTTGAAGGAACGCAAACGGTCACGGTCGCACACCGCGTTTTGTAGGAACCGAACCGGTGTGAACGACCTTTGTTTCGTTCCAAGATATGTTTTAATACGCATTTTAATAAAGCTCGTATTGTTTAGGCTATAACGGAATACATTAAGGTTGTCATCAGAAGCATATGATACATGTAAGTACTCTTAGTTTTAATTAAACAGAGTAGGGTACTCGAAAGTGAGACTTATTAATAAGTCAGTATTATATTTTGTTACACTCAAAATACCATGTACAGGCATGTTGTTTTCTCATGGTACACGGTATTATAAAACATTCGTATCTTTTAGATTTTTTACTTTCTTCCCCAGTTATCTTTTTTGCGTTACTTAATACAAAATAGAATAGCGACTGGCCATGCCTGATAATTTCAACTAAATTTATTTTTTTAAACCCCCGACGCAAAACCGATGGTGTGTTATAAGTTTGATGTTTTTAACCCCCGACGCAAAAACAATGGGATGTTATAAGTCTGACGTGTATGTGTGCGTGCCTGTCTGTGGCATTGTAGCTCCCGAAAGGATGAAATTTCTTTGTTTCAAAATATGATCTAGAAGGTTCTTAGCTATAAATAAATTTGTGTCGAGGGTTTTTAAATTTCTGAATTAATGTTATTTATTGATAGGATGGGAATGCTATATATACATTTTGCAACACCAAAAAGCCAACTCGATCGGGAACGTTTTACCTAATGATATCAATGTAGAGCGGTAGTATATAGTATTTCGTATGAAAAGAAACAAGAGACATCCCTTGCTTTCCATTCACCATTCACAAGCGGTGACAAGCGACCAGAAGGCCCTAAGTCATACCAACCAATAACGTTGTTGCGATCACTGGGCAAACTTCTGGAGCTTTGGCTTTACTGTAGGTAAGTGTACTACAGACGCGGCTATATCTTTCAGAAAAACGGTTAAGTTATCAGTATTTCAGTACGTTTTAGTTATTTTCTTAGATTCTCAGACGCCTTTGACAATGCTTGGTGGCCAGTGCTACTACTGAAATTAAAATCTCGAGGCTGCTTTAGTAACATTTACTCACTTTTTTATTCATATTTTACCCAAGATGTACCTTGTTGTAACTGACTTGAAGCTAGGCCATTACTTTATGTCGAAGGCACTAACAATAGGCTGTACTCAGGAATCCGTGCGAGGACAATATATGTGGACTTAAGGTGTTTATGATTTCCTTACCCCGCCCTTAACAGCAGGTTGCACATTGATACCCTTCTAAAACCTATATATAACCTACACCTTATAAAACTTTTCAACTGCTTCTAAAAGGACAACTTAAGGTACCACCTTCGCTGGCCGGCGGGGGGGTATCCGAAGGGATTTCCGCACGTTTAAAAAAAAAAAATCTGTGAATCTCTCTGGGTGCTTTCAACCCTCTTTCCTGAGACTTTACCTTCAGCTCACCATCAGTATAAAGTACAAATAATGTAAGTAATCTGAAATCAGAACCATTAGATACCAAAATAACCTTATTATATAAGACTTTTGAACTAAATAAATATTATATGTGTTCCTTAATGATACAGCCTAATTTTTCGATTTTCTAGGTTGCTAAAAAGTGTAGTCCTCTCAGTTAAAACCGTATCGGGCGTCATTCACCACCCTAGACACAGATCTCATTTAATTTTTCTTAGACGTAGGGACCCAGAAATGGTAACGCAGCTCGAATGATAAATTTAGAAAGAGTGCAGAGATCTATATTAAAAGTCATGACCTTAAGTCCGCACAGATATTCCACTACACGTTTGTATAAAACAATGTTAAGTACTAACGGTGGTATATTTGTCAATTAGTTCTTCAACAGTAAAAAATTGTCCCTTATAATCTTGATGAATACGGCAAACAACGCGTAATAAAATATGTATGTCCTTCCGTGGTATATGGAACAGCCACCGCCAGGCGGCAACATGCTTGTACAGTATACTTATATCATAAAATAACAAATATCCACGCCTTTTTTTTTTTGCGTGCGGAAATCCCTTCGGATACCCCCCGCTACCCCTTACCTAATCATGAGGCTAAAACCATTGCTAAGGATTGGCTCCTACGACTTAACTATGAGCAGTCTGAATTGCTAGTATTTCAATAAATTGAGAAACACACGCACTTTAAACACACATACAGTACACAACACATATCACAAACACCACTCACATACATACCACTCACACCACACACTCTGACACAAACAATATGCAACGATATCGATTCGCAGATACTATTTACATTATTACTATACATTATTTACATATTAAGATTGTCACTAAGGTAACAAGGACACTGATTTCTGTAACACAGGTATATAAACCTAGCACAGAGACCAGAGACATCTAAACACATGTAACTTTTTATGTGACCAAGGATTATTATAATTATTTCCATTGCGAAGACCAATTCCGGCAGGTAGGTAAATATCTGCCAATGCAACAAAAATAGGTAAGTGCTTAATTGTATTTGCGGAGCGCGAGTGCGCCTCCTTCTGCGGGTAAGTAATGCTCGAGGAGGGGGCGCGGCGGAGGGAACCCGGGAGAGATTTAGAACTCTCCCGGCCCACCGAGCCCGTAACATGCTCACCGCGCGACGCAGGACGTCGCTCAATGACCTCTGTCCTCCATGAGCGGTGATAGGCCGCCTCTCACCCCAGCTGAAACAAGCCGGGGTGGAGGCATGATGCGCGCCCCCTTTCCGGGGCAAGATGTGGATACCGTGGTTCCAACACCCGAGGTGGCCATCTCAAAGTTATAGATGGCCCAGAGTCAGACAGGTTGCTAGGGAATTGCATTATTGGGCCACTTTACAACCGGATACATATCTATAAGACCCGAGACGGCGGCGTGCAGTTTTAGTCGGTTTGAGACCGAAATCACCCTCGCTGGCGAGCGGGGGACGGTTTCCGAGGTGATTTACGCACAAAAAAGGTACTTAATTGTATTCAAACCGTGATAAGTTAAAAAAGGTAACCACTTACCATCAAATGGTATTAGTGCAAATCAAGCAAAAACATTGTCTCACCGGTGCTTAAATTGAAGTGCATAAATTACTTGTATTGATTAAGGACTATATAAAAATGCATAACATGCGTAGATAAATTAAAGCATATTATGAAACTGCATAATATATTTATATCATAGCCAACATAGATCCGATTCGAATGAGATTAAGCTCTATGCGGTGTAACTATTGCTAGCAGAACATGTGAGTGTTATAACTGAGTGATAATGATCTCATTCTAACACTGTTTATCACAATTCATGCCTAAGTTATGTTTTGCACAAGAAATATAACTAACTGTATTAGGTGGGAGGACATTGACATTACTTCTTTCACAGAGAAAATTGGTGCCAAAAGACCAGGCTTTTTGTATAGCAAATAAAATTTAACAAGACGGTGTTCACACGTCATTTACTTGAGACAAAAAAAATACATGTCTAAATTCGTTTATCTAGCCCAACAATTTATGATAATTAAATTAGTTAGCACTGGTCAAGTAATAGGCAATTATATATAGGTGAGATTCCGTACGTGGTTTTCATTTAAGTGATAAAATGCTTCTAAGTAAATCTGTTCGATACGATGTATATACGAGTAGTACTTATATTAATTTTAAAAGTGAATTAAATAAATTAGTAATTACCAATAAATAACCCACTACATTCTACACAGTGCTCTCTAGATCCAAAGTGAGCATAGTTTAATTAGCTTGTTGTACGTATTCTAGAATGCGGATATACAAATAAAAAGTCCTATACTTTATTAATAAATTGAAGTGAAGTGAATTTAAAGGAAGTATATTGATGTTTTAAAAAAGTCATGAACTTTCATTTTTCACCTTAAAATGGTAATTTATATTATTAGTTCATCATTTTAGTCCCATTTATTTAACAGTACGCCTTTTTTTTTTTTTTTTTTTTAGCTTAAGTAGCCCGAAGAACCCTAAATAAGAATTAAAAAATAACAATGGCGATTAACCTCTTCTAAAATATTTTTGAATGGGCCTTCACTTTGTGTAATAAAGAACTCGTTCATAATTAGCGCTGTATATTAAGTATAATGTCTAAAACGTGATAATAAGGAAGTAATGTAAGCAAGATCGTTATAATAAAAATAGAGATTTCTTTATGTGTACAACTAAATGAGTGAACGTCGTCGTATTAATTGCTTTACAGCAGCTGTTAACGTATATGAAATACAGCTAACTTCACGGTAGGGGGCCGTGTATTATCAGCTACTAACAGGGTTTATTCCTCGTATACGTAGCTTTACATAGAAAAGACGATTAACGGATTCAAGCATACACATACCGAAACCGCTGGTGGTGAAATTTGCAGCAACAACGGTCAATTGCCGCCTATGATATTAATAATGTGTTATTTCTTCTTTGAGATGGAATATCAAAGTAATGAATTCCCGGCAGATTTTTCAGTATCAGTGGCGCGATTACACAGAAGACGGTTCCGTCGACAGATTTAACGAGTCGGACAAACAACGTTTTCACAGATATCTTTCACCTGAATATTTAGCTCTTTGAGTATAAAAATAAATCTTTCCGTTTCTCGGAATAACAACAGTGTCAAGTCAACTCGCTTTAGAGCAAAGATTATATTTGTCATCAAGGATCGCATTAAGCTCGTTTACGGGGTGTCGCGGACGCGGTAAACGATTTAGTCAGAATAACCGCCGAAGGCTCTCCCACACAAGAAACAGATGTTTTGTCATCGCACCACCTTTCCACTACAAACACACTCTCTTTTAACTATGACAAAACAAAAATAAATAAAATAATGTACTTTAAGAAGACGCCTGTCAACTATTTATGGAGCTGTCACCTCAGCTTAAAGATCTAATGAGCCGTTTCTAATATCGTATGGTAGTTATTATTTGGTTTCTCGTTTGTTGACATAATTACCATCTACAAGTCACCAACAGTCAACGTGCCTCGTTATACCTTAAATACTTAACGGCAACGGTTTCATTTTGGTGTTATACTTAGGCAATAACTTAGTAATATTTTGTTTACTTAATAAACAAAATACAACAGATAACTAGAATTTTAATTATTGGTATCACAGTCTAGTTTGTAACCTTTAACTTGTAAGGGAACTTTAAACAATTTGTTATTATTCATATTTTTTTAAAGATTTGAATGGTCTTTTAAACTGACACTATCAATGAATTTTTGGGGTAATATATTTTGTTTATAAAAGTATCATTATGAAGTCTATGGTATCTATTAAATATAAATTCATTAATATTAAACTTCTGAATCGAGGAAGCTATCAAGAGCAACAACATAGTTAAAAGCTCAGCTCAAAATGATTCCGCGGAGGTGGTTGGGGCGGCACTGTCGAATCGTTAGAGGATTTGAAAAATATTCTGGTATTAGTCGAAGCGCCCACCTGCCCGTTCACACTCAACCTTCGGAATTTTTCGGTATTGCTGATGCAAAGTTTCTCGTTAATATGCAAATTAAGAATTATCTGCACAGAGGACGGGATTTAGGGTCACTTTCAAATAACGCCAAGTGCGCTGCTAAATGAAAATTTGAACTTCACGCCCTGATTGTATTCGGACCCGTTTAAAGATTTAGCATAATTACGAGATTATATTTTTGTTGTGTATGTTTATCGTGGTATACATATATTAACATATAATTACGCGTGAAATTCGTAGCGCATAATGTAACTAACGAACTAAAAATTTTAATAATGTGTTACAGTGCTTAGTTAATTCAAGCAAACTATAAAGAAAGACATAAAACTGTTTACTGCCTGCATTAGCTCATTAAGAAAACAACTATTCTTTTACTAAGTATGGGTACCTGGCGAATCTTAAAACACGTTCGTTGTGTATAATTAGGTAACTGCCCAGATCATTTTAATAATTTGAATTTTATTATAGTACGAGGTAGATAACGTTTCTATGGTGGCTTAGAGGTTGAATCTATGTTTCACAATGGACTGTTTCGTGGAATGTTAAAGACCCTAACGAGTACAATTATAATTATTATTGCCGGTTTAGTGAGGAAACTGCAAAAGAAAGCGTTAAGAAAGTACACATTAGTGTGTATATTAGTTTATGAAGAAAAAATCTGAATGCAAAAAGGCGTTTAAGAATTATACTTATACAATAATACTGAGTTGGAGTAAGTGTGAAGTAACAGTTGGCGGCACAAGCGTTCGCGACACTGCAGCAAATTACCGCTTGACCACATGAAGACTTCGCACCAACGCGATGGAGTGTCATCAGTCAATTAATTGCCATGCGTGCTCAAAGAGATTTATTACTAGTACTTGTGAGGATTCCCTAACTCCACCTACCAAGCGATTGTCTTTATTCTATCCATTATTTTTTTGATCTCACACGTTAGACGTTCTGCATAAACACATATTATCAATATCCAAACAAAGGCATGATATTATGTGGATTACTTAATTGTTCTAATTATTACTAATTAATAAGTAGTATTGGAAATCAAAGAAATAAAATTATACAGTTTTAAATCATGAGCACCCTAAATATGTCAATCATGCTGGTTGACCCTGATTGAAATCCTGCATTAATTTATATTGTAAGTAAAAACTATGAAAAAAAACCCAACATTTATTTGAAATTCCAACAAAATAACATTTAGTCGGTATGACAAAACCAACATTGGACAGGCTTGTTGGTGGAATACTAATATGGCTTAAAGAAGAAATAAAGAATCGCATAATGTTGTGTCGTATTTGTAATATGGACATCGATAAATCATAGGGAACCGACCACAATCGTTCCAATGACATGGCATGCTTACAAAAAATAATACAAGCCATCATTCAGATGCCCCGTAGAATTGGGTGGGAGCTTAGTTCATCTTTAGGGTTGGAGAAAGTTAGATACTGTAGACTTTGTCTAATTTATATATTACATTATGTTATGGCTTTATGATTAACTGCTGAGGAAATCCGCTCCACCATAGAAAGCTTTATCTAAATCACGACTGGGATCGTCCAGCCGCGATTTTGCTAACGATTGTTTATTTATTGGAAATAATTCACATTAGATAAATTTTTGTCAGTATTGACTTTATAAATCATAACAATTCGATGTACTAATAATGATTCTGGAATTGATTAAATTTTAGTAGTAAAGTAATTTAAAATATTTAACCAAGTCGGTTTACTTCTTGCCAACCTTAACAGATCACGATTCAGACAAGAGCAAAATAATACAGTTTTATATGATACAAATAATGAGAATACGACTTGTTCCTAATTTATTTATCTATTGTGATAACATTTTAAAGAGTATTGGCCAAATATTCCTTAAATGCGTTTTTAACCCATGACGCAAAAACAACGGGGTGTTATAAGCTAACATGTCTGTGTGTCTGTCTGTAAATGGAAATGGAATTTTTTTCCCACATTTTTAGCGATTTTCGTTAATAACTTTGTTATCTGTGGTTTTACCATTCGCACTTGTTTTTCAAGATGGTGGCCGCTGGACAAGGGTAGCGACACCACAAACTTAGATTTAGCTTTATACTAACCCTTTCTTGATCATCCAAAAAAGAAATAGCACTCTCCGACTTTTGTACACTAAGTCTTAAAAAATGTAAGATTTTAATGGACTAAAAGAAATACCAGTATAAAGTATAAATGGTCTTCCACACTATACAATTTTATAACTAATTTGTCTAAATTGACAATCAAATTGTATCGTATGGATAGTAGATTTGATCTACAATGATAGACGTCGATACATGTCGATAGAAATTGGCAAATCGAACTAGGCAATCAAATTCTATCATGTTGAAACCCTATTAGTTAGGTACCTATTTGTCTCATTGAATTTAAAATTTTTGATTTACCATGTTTGTTAGAGAGATTTGATCCTTATGATTGACCCTATCTATTAATGTGGTGGGTAGTTATTTTTTCAGATTTTAGCAAGTTGGATTACCGAATGTGGAAATAGAATTTTGGAAAATGCTTGAAAGCAGTAAAATTATTTTTAAAATCAAAATGTACTCTTCTTTCAGTAAACTTGTTTATCTACATTATCCTAGATGCTTTTTCTCCATGCGGCATAGCCTTGAGACGCCCTGTATAAAAATATATTGCTACTGTTACAAGAAATTTAAAGATAATTAATTGAGACTATTTTAATAAATTTGTTGATTGTGTCTGATTAGATATTGTTAGTAATGCTGAGTCTGTAAGCCTCAAAGTAGCTTCTGCATAGATGACTAATTGTATGCCTTCTCACTCAGTTTCCTTGCATAATATTGTACTTATCAACGTGGGAGTAGGGTTTTAACGTATTTTAAAATATGCATGCATTCCCTTGACGATCCCGACTCATTGTTTGTGACTACAGAAAGAACAAAACACTAACCAAGATGGAGATGTCCAATATTTTAGATGGCATAGCAGTCGCCGCTACGAAATCGGAATTCCTGCTCAAGGATTCCCCTCGAACGCAATGATAAAAAAGAGCTTTCGATTCATACAATTAAAGTCGTAACTTGATTGCGATATGTGTTGTACAATGAGACTGTATCGCGACGTTCGGACAACGCTTTAGTAACCAGGTATGCAATAGATAACCATGTTTTATGCTAATCCTATAAACAGAAACATAACTTACAAATTTTCGAGAGCCTTCGTAAATGTTGAGTTAAATCATGAGGAAGTGGGCTTTGTAACCAAGCACCTACGTTTAAGTGTGCACATAAAATTATAAGCAATCAAGCTATAGATTGTTGTGTTGACTTTTGCCCGTCATCGGCTATTAAGATTTCTTTGTTATAGAAACATGTTGGACTATTTACACAACACGTTGCTCTGAACGTCTTTGTAAAAGTAATTTCTTTTTTTTCGTTGCGTTCTTGTCGGTTAGTATATATCGCTCTCACGAGTTCGAATGAAATCCTCAAGTCACTTAGTGCGATGCGACGTTAGAATTTGCTTTTAACATAATGAATCGTTTCGATAGCTTTATTATACAAACCGAATGACGGCGATATGGTCCGGTAAAGGTTCAACAAAGCGAGCATCTCGATGTGACAATGAAGCGTGATTGGTGCGTGAGAGTTTGTAATTGAATTATGAACTTAAATAAGTACTTAATTCACTGTGAATCATTCCATAAAAAATTTGATTGGCCTCTGGAAGGTCTTGGTAAATTTCTTATTTTTTATAAAGATTATTTGTAATACCTATAATATTATTCCTAATATTCTCAATAATCCCTCAAACAAAACGATATGCTTATGTTATAGCGAGGGAATGCGAGATATGTTTTCTCTATACCGGGTGGCCCCATAAGTCCCTAGAAATGTAAAAAGAAAATTAAAAAAAAAACCATTTATATTATGTAAAAGGTTTTAATTTTGTAGTCTGTAATCCTTATTAAATAGGAATCATTTTTTACAAGAAATTTCACCGTCTATACGTAATCCGTTACGACCGTAGCACTCTTGTAAGCGAACTCTAAGATTAAACAGTACTGCGCGGCAAGTAAGCTCTGCAACAGCTTGCAATTTCTCGTCGGATATTTTCTTTCAAGACATCAATTGACCACGGGTTGGTTTCGTATACTTCACTCTTAAGATAACCCTATAAGAAAAAGACAATTGGGGACAGAACCGGACTACGTGGTCAGGGAATGTCTCCTCTGTGTAAGATCACTTTATTAGGGAAAAGTTCATGGACGATGGGCATAGTGGTGTTAGGTGTATGGACAGTTGCTCCATCCTGTTGTAACCAAGTCCGCATATTGAAGTCTGGAAAATTATACAACTCTGGTGTAATAGACTTTTCGATTATTGCTGATGTTATGTTTCGATTATTGCCGATGTTATGTTTTGGGTAAATTTAGTGGAACGCTTACGAGTCGACTGAGTAGGATTTTCAAGAACTGACTGTGCCACTACATCTATATTCTGACGTGCCCGCTGTTTATACAACTTCTAACCAGTCTCCTTGAACTTAACAACCCAGATTTTAATCGTTTGAATACTTGGAGCATCGTCGAAGTTGCGGAAATTGTAATGTTCTCGAAATTTACGCCATGCAATGGTAACCCAAACTTTGATTTGATAAAACTCGCGCACACGAAAAATACGGTCCGCACCGGTGAAACGTTCTATGGCATCTAAATTCTCAAAAACCAGCAACGCGTGAGCCGCCGCCCCCGCTGCATTTTATTCGAAATCTACATTTCTAAGGACTCATGGGCCACCCTATATATGCATTATACGTAGGTAAATGGGGCCTTAAGAAATTTTGAAAGACATGACTTCTATTAAATGTACTTTATTGTTATTTGATACCATGATAATGTTTTTAATAAAATAATATCGATTACTGTAAATTACGTAACCCATGAAAAACATAAATATGAAATGAGAGCCAAGTTTAAGTTAAGTGTAAATTTATGCATTGTTGTCGACTTCGTCGACACAAGAATTGAAATCAATATGGACCCCGTGACCATGGCTGCTGAAAAGCAACCGAAACGTCGATATCAATGTAAAATATAAAATAACATCAAATAAATCGAGATAGAATCCGTTAAAAATAGTTTTATTACAATCAATATGGATGCCAATCATTGTGTTGAAAATCCCTAAATTTTACACACAATTATTTACAAAATGTTTTCACACAATGTATTCCCTTGGGATGTAACCAACAGGCTAAATTATATTTGTGTTTATATTCGTCAAGTCATACGCAAAACTAACAATTAGGTTGAATTGTTGTTGTAGCTGTGAAAGTTTTTGAAGATATTTGGACGTTTGTTACTCAATCACGCTCGGACGGCTGAAAAATTCTTACTGATATTTAGTAAGCACAGGGATAGATTATAGTCTTGAATAACACAGTCTACTTTTTATCTCTAGAATAAGTTCTCATGGGTTAAAGGAACGGGATCAAAAACTCACACGGATGGAGCCTCGGGCAACAACAACAGTTATCAATAATTTTCAGTTTTCAGATTTTTTCCTATGTAAATTGCTTTGATGCCAAACATGAGTTAGTCATTACAATGCCGGTTTTTAAACGTTAATGTATCAATAACTATTTGAGCAACATTAATGAAATTTTGCATTCCAGACAAACTATGTAGCTTTAGTAAATGTGCGTGTCTCATATACGTAGATTAAATAGTTTTCGAATTGTGTAGGGGTCAGAAGTAGCTCGCATCGCCAATTCCTTTTGGTTTGAACTTGGTTGGACACGCTGCTGCGTGTCTAGATTCTGAAAATTCTGATATTTTATACCTACATTAGAGAAACAAATAAGTCAAGTCAGAGTCAGTGGGCTATTTTCTTGAATTTTATAAAGTCCTTTTTGGCAAGTTTAGTTTTGATCTGACTTTTAAATTATTATGATATAGATCCTTAATTTCATTAAGGAGTTTGTTGTAGAATCCTATACAGCTACCCTGGAATGAATGATTAATCTTGTAGAGTCGACTGTCACAAACTACAAGATTATTTTTATATCTTGTATTTATATTAAGAAGTAGCTGATGCCCGCGACCCCGGCCGCATGGATGTCGTTTATCGCAACTTTTGTTCATATCTCCGGTTCTACTCAAATAATAGTAATCAAATATATGGCAGATTTTACTGATCAAGACCTTTTTAATAAAGCAAACCGCATCAAAATCCGTGCAGTCGTTTTAGCGTCCATCGCAAACAAACAGATAAACAGGCAAAGAGAAGAATTCAAAATATATATATTTAAGTTATGTTTTTATGTGTTATCGGTATAATTATGTTCAAAATCGTTCATTTCACATAGCCCAAGTTTTTTTTAATATATTGAACCTAACCTAACCCAAATAGTTTTCAAATTTATAATAGTATAGATGGCACTAAGCCTTAAGAAATTGAAATCTTTCTTCGAGCCTACATTAGGCGGTACCTTACTTAGTTATGTGTTTTTCGCCTTATTTGTCCGCATACGACGAAGTCTGGAGGACTTATGCGTCTATATCTCTATCTATGCTTTATTCGCATGCATACGCATAAGGGCGAATAACATAAACATAACATAAACTCACGCCTATATCCCGAAGGGGTAGGCAGAGGTGCTAGCACCCAGATTTCGCCAGTTTATGTTTAGGTCCCAATGTAATAGGTGGCGAGCCTATTGCCATTAACCGGGCACTTATAAACCTGCGATAAATACACACATAACTTCGAAAAGCATCGATAAGTCATTGTTCGTGTCATGGTTCGATTCCATGGTAATACCTTTTTTTTTTTTTTTTTTTTATTGTGCGGAAATCCCTTCGGATACCCCCCCGCCGGCCAGCGGGGGCGGTTATCTCGGGCTTGCACCGACTAAAACCGCACGCCGTCTCGGGTCTTCAGACGCCGGGGTGTAAGGTTACCCATAGAGCATATCCCTCGCACCCCGGCTGACCCTGGGCCATCTCACCACTAACAGCATCGCTCATCCTGTCTCCTCTGAAAGCAGAGGAGTACGGAGAGCGATGTGTTCCCGCCACGTTGGGTATTGGCCGACGATCAATGCCAACCCTATGAAGGGGTGAAGGGGAAGCCATTGACCGCCGCCCAGGGTGTACCAGCCGCTCCGATTCCGTTCCCCCCGGACTGCAGCGGGATCGGAATCGGAGCGACACTCGAGGAGGTTACCCAACACACACCCCTCCATGGTAATACCTGGGATCGAACCCGAAACCTCGTCTCAGCAGTCCTTTACCCATACCACTAGGCTACCGCGGTTATCATATATACAGGGAACGTGCACAACATAGGCGGTGCAAGCCCGACATAACCGCCCCCGCTGGCCGGCGGGGGGGTATCCGAAGGGATTTCCGCACGATAAAAAAAAAAAAAAAAAAAAAAGGTACTACCGACTGTCATCGTCAATCCGAATCTTTTTCTCTATTAATATTTGATATTGAAATTTATAACAAGTAAACAGAATTGATTTTATTATGAAAATTATTATTATAGCTAATCATAATGCATTGTTGCATTTCTGAATGTACCCATACATTCTCAAAATATAAAAATAAATGAAATAGCAAAACATGTAATTACTTTGAGGAGACTTTACATATATAACTAAAGCGCAGATGTGCTTACATTTCCCTGAAAGGCCAGCCTTGCATTTACAAACACTTGCAATGTTCCTGTTGCAGTTAAACTGAAAAAATAAAAACATAAATAAAATTAACTGTATAGGTAGGTACTTTGAAAAAATAATACATAAATGAAAAATTACCATTATTGTAACGTCGTAAACATTGGATATTTTAGTATATGCGACAATTTTGCCAGTTATCACAGCCTCATTGTCTTAATTTGTTATCTCTTTAACTTCCCATACATGGCTGACCTCGAAGAGCTTTTGAGCATTTGATATATTTTGACCACGCTGACGAAATATAACTCATCACGCTACACCTGAAAGGTAATTATCAGTAAAATGACGAAACTCCACAGAGTCACCCACGTATAAACGATAGTTGATTAGAGACGCATAGACATTTCATAATAAATATCATCACAAACGGACAGGATAAATTTCAATGTTACATATTAAAGTACAACGAGTGCACCACATCATCTCACCTGGCCCGTGAAATAAAAGAACTAAGAGATACCACCCACACCTTGTTCAAAAATTACCTCACAAATAGGAGACAAAAGGTCAAAATAGGTGAGCTTATAAGTGACGAGGATATGATATCCTATGGCATCCCACAGGGGAGTATTCTAGGTCCGACACTCTTCCAGCTGTACGTAAATGACCTCTGCAGTATATCTCTACCACATACTGACATCTTCACCTACGCTGATGATACTGCAATTGTTGTAAGTGGTCCCAACTGGTCAATGGTGAGAGAGAGAGCTGAATTCTCCCTAAAACAAATCATGAACTGGCTCCGTAATAATCTTCTAACGCTGAACCTGGATAAAACACTATATATCCCCTTCTCGTTATCAAAAATCAATACCCCTAGTCATAATTTCTCTATAAAAGCCCACATATGTACCTCAGGCAAGGACTGTAACTGCAAAGAACTAACTAGAGTTGCCAACACGAAATATCTTGGTGTACATATTGATAGTAGGCTCAAGTGGGTTGTTCAGGTCTCGGCAGTAAAAAACAGAACCAGGAAGCTAATACACAAACGCAGGTAAAAATGGTATACCTGGCACTATGCCAATCAATCATACAATACTGTATACCAGTATGGGAAGGATCCGCTAAAACCCAACTGCTCGAACTGGAGAGAGCAGAAAGGGCTGTACTCAAGGTTACAAGCGATCAATAAGATATCCCACTGATCAGCTCTACAATTATAATAAGCTTCTGACGGTGCGAAAACTCGTTGTCCTTAGATCTATTCTCAGAATGCATCAAAGCGTACCTCTACCGAACCCTAATAAACGTAGTAGGCACCTCGCTTGTCTTATCGTTCGATACAAAACATCTTTTGCCAGGAGTCAGTGCCAGAGTTTAGGCTGCAAAATCTATAATACACTAAATAAAAACTAAAAATTGTAAAAATGAACAAGAATGAGGTTAAAAGAAAGGATACTGCTTGGCTGTTTCAGCTGGATTATGAGGGAACCGAAAACCTACTTAAATTCATAGAATAAACTAAGATACTCAACACACAGTCTCCTGCACTCTCATTAATCCAATTCATTCAATTCACCTATCGACCATGTATTAATCATAAGCACACACAAACTCACCATTATGTGCGCGCACATACACACACTCACACACACATACTCTTATTTCCACACATACTCATCCCCACCCTAATACAAAAACACACACACACACAAACACACCTCTCACCCTCACACTCACCCTACTCTTTTTATATGTTAATTAATGTCAATATTATACTTAATTATCCCTATAACCCTAGCTTAATTATCCTCTTTTAGTTAAATAAAAAAAAAATTTTTTGTTCATATCTTAACGCGAAATTCACCATATTGTAAATGTGATCGCCTTAGTTTGGGAACCAGTTACCTGTACACAATGTAACTCAAATTTTGCCTTAATGGTAAGACCTTGCAATATAATACTTTTTTTGAGACCAATAAACAATTTTATTTATTATTATTATTCCCTTTTATTAAACTTAAATACATATTAAATAAAAAAAACAAATATATTTAAAAATATCTTAACGTGTTAGTATCGAGACTGCAGAAATAAACATACCTTGATCTATCCCGAACTAAACGCGTACGAAGTCGCGGGCAACAGCTAGTCGATAATAAAAAGCAAACAGACTTAAATCCTTAAAAGCACACTTTCGGCATCGGTATCGACGGTATCGCTCCTAGAATAAATAGCAAATATTTTCTTTTTGAAAAATATTCCATTTACAGTTTTCACCTCGTTACGATTTTATTATAATATCTAGGTCACCGAGCTTTGTTTGGATTATTCTTTTCTCGACGTTTCCTAAAAATGAAACCTAGTTATATCGATTTATCGCCTCCGAAACTCCCTATATCCTAAACGTCATGAAAATCGTTAGAGCTGTTTCCGAGATTCAGATTATTTATATTATAATATTTTTTTAATAAATCTTTTATAAAGAATATTAATACCAAGTTTGAAGTTATCACACCAGGAAAATACATCGTTCCATGCAAACTTTGCAACCACTTTTCACCCCCTTAGGCGTTGAATTTTCAAAAATCCTTTCTTAGTGCTCACCTACGTCACTTAAGGAATATTTGTGCAAGATTTCTTTCAATTTGCTACTTTGTATAAATCAATTGTTCACATCCGATAATACAAAAATTGTACCTTGAATTTTACCTTCTTGCAATTTGCAATTATAATGTTACATTTACTTGCAAATGGCTTTGTATGCTGTTAATGTAATGTATATGTAAATAAAAATTATGTACATACCTATATAACGATTGGCAATAGGCTAACGGTGTCAACCCACAGGATCATAATATTGTCCAGGAGAACAAAATGATTTTGAAAATATATCATTGTGTTGCTTCATTGAATCACATCATAATTTGTAGAAAAAATACCGGTCAAGTGCGAGTCAGACTCGCGCACTGAGCATTCTATACAAAACTGGATTGAGGGTCAAACTTAAAGGATCGCATATTTTGATGGCGCTGACATAAATGTTTGATTTTTACACAGCTTCAAGGTGTTACAGACTCTATTTGAAACTATTATCAACTTATTACCTCCACGCGTTCCTGAGAAATAGGTCTGGACAGAGAGACATTCAGTTTTTTTTTGTGATTTGGGTAGCTCTCTCTCTATATTCAAGGTTTTCAGACTATTCCCTTTACTTATGCTATAAGACCTTGCTTCTTGCCAAAATTTCATGATTTTAGCTCAACGGGAAGTACCCTATTTTTTTTTTTTGTGCGGAAATCCCTTCGGATACCCCGCCGCCAGCCAGCGGGGGCAGTTATGTCAGGCTTGAACCGACTAAAACCCCACGCCGTCTCGGGTCTACAGACGTCGGGGTGTAAGGTTACCCATAGAGCATATCCCTCGCACTCCGACTGACCTTGGGCCATTCGCAGTGTCCCCTCTGATAACAGCAGAGGGGTACCTAGAGCGGCCCCCACCCCCGCGGGCCTTGCAGGCCCGCCATGCCCCGACCCCCTCATGCAATGGGGTCAGCTGGCCCTGAAAAGGGCCGGTTGGTCAAACTCTTGGCCGTTGACGTTGAGGCCAGCTACTCCAGAGGAGCAATCAATGATGCGTCATCGGCCACGTTGCCCAGGGTGCACCAAACTTGGAGGTGATCCAACCAGTCGCACCCCAACGGAAAGTACCCTATAAGTTACCCTATAACTTATAGGGAAGTACCCTATAAGTTTTGATGCCCTTGCATTTGGTTAAATTTGCTACATAAACGATATTTTGATTGCTTTGACCTAGATGTTCGATTTTTTCATAGCTTCAAAGGCGTTGCGGATCTAAGCATTTGGTATGAATCTCAACTTAATGCCTACACGCATTTCTGAGAAAAAGGTCTTGACAGACTGACGGACAACGTAGTGATCCTATAACTATAAGGGTTCATTTTATCCTTTTGAAGTGTGGAACCCTAAAAACAATTAAGATAACATATTAGAACTGAGGAATGGTAACAGAAAATACAACCTTACTAAACTTGTATTATCTGAAATAATACAAACAGAAAAAACATTTAACGTAGTACACTTTTTCTTCTTCCTTACTTTGGTAACCAAGAAACCTATGTTGAACAATCATGTCAAAGTTAAAATCAGTACCTACAATAAAACCTTTTTGCCTTACATCCCCTGAATTTTTATGAGCTAATTGAGTTCATGTCCTGTAAGCCAATTCTTTGACTAAGTTCTCGGAATCTCGGTCCAAGTAGTGGTTTGGTGAACTAATTATCAAGCTGCTTTTCTGTGGTGACTTGCTACACTGAGAGATCAACATTATTAATACTTTCTTGTATGAAGATGTGTCTAAGCTTAACATGTTTTATAGCCAACACATTGTCAATATTTTCATTTCTGTGATTTCTTGCAGAAGTCCTTCTAGTCATATTTTTTCCCAGGCTGTTTCATATAAAGCTATTAATTCAGCTTCAGTTGAAGATAAAGAGACAGAAGGCTGTTTTGGCTCTTCCGCGTCCCCGCGTCCGTTGGTTGGTTTGGCTGCCAATGTAAGCTATTCAACTCCTAGGATACTGAACTGCTTATAATAAAAGAGATGTCAATTGATCCAGTATCATGCTCTGAGTGCAATAGGCTACATAGTATACGAATAACATCAACATAACGGATGTAAGAACCAAAAATGTGGGCTCACAAAAAAATTATCACACGCGATTCACCAACGATAGAGGAATTGTGGCGCTCGGTGGTCGCTACCACAGCAAGCTCGCTCCACGCGCTCGCCTTCGTACGTTAATCTTCAATGGTCTAACCTAACCTAACCTAATCTAATCTACCCTTGTCCGCTCCGCTTTACTCTAGTCCATTCCACTCTATTCTACTCTAAATTTTAATCACTTGGCCGTCTTGGGTGGGCGGTTTATTAACTGGATGACCTTATTACGTGTTAGTATTCTTTGTGCGTTTCATAACTTACTTATTTAGTCTATAAATATTGACCACTGATAAATGTGCAGTAGATGAACCGTTCGTTATTTCAATCAACTGTAGTTGAATAGACTCTAAGACTCCTGAAGACTCACTACATATTGAAATGCATCTTCGCGACAGTTGCAGGTAAGTTCAAATTTTATTAATATATTGTCTGTTTTACTTTCTATTTTCTTTTGTTCCTTGAACTCTTCTCTATTTTCCTTTACTAGTTTAATCTCTGTGTTTTGTTGCTTTGCTTTTATACTCTTGTGATCTAATTGTGCTTTATGTATTTCAAATGACTGTACTAACATATCTTGATCGTAGCTATTCCATTCTTGTAATGCGAACCCACCTATTTGTGTGTATTGCAGCATCTTCTTCAACGCTGTCACAACCTGTCATCATTTCATCGACATAAAATGAATTGAACACCGTATCTGATGCCATAGGACAGTTCCGTCCTTCATCATATGCGATTTGATTTAAGGTCTGAACTGCTTGGTATGGTGCCGATGCGGTATTAAACGTAATAGTTAGCAATTCATTATCCCATATCGGCATTTCTGGACTGTCTCACCAGAGTATGCGCTGATATATGTTATCCTCATCTGCTACTCTCACCTGTCGATATATTTTAGTGACGTCTGCCACAAAGAACATGGCGACGCCACTTGGGGATCGTATACCGGAGATTAGCTTGCAGGGCGGGCTGACTATTAGGGTATCATTCAGCGATACGCCTTTATTGTTTCGTCCAGAAACGTTCAAGGTCATTCTAACCTTGGTAAGCGTAGGCGTAGGAGATAGACTGTACCTTCTCATTTTTCTTTATAGATCTCATGTGTTCTAGTTGTAACTATTCATTTTAATACTTTGGTATATACTTCTTTTAATTGTGTATTGTTAATCTTTTTTCTAATTATTTAAATCGTGTTTCAGCAATGCCTCGTGAATTGCCGAATTTGCAAGCAGGATCAGCTTCTCCGAACAGTAATTTGACCATATATCTACCATTCTGGTCTCGTTTAGGTGTCTGCTTGTAAAACTCTCTTTTTCTTCATCGGCGGTAAGTATTTTCTTGTTATTTATTTGCTCTTCGATTTCTCAAAACTTTTTAAGTATGTCATCTTCTTGTATCTGTGACACCAAGGTTTCTTGTTTTTGATTTATGATTGCTTACAGAACTCATCGCCATTGACAGGATCCACCCTAAAGTGGTGCTCTGAGCGATAATAGTACCTAAAAAATATCATTTTTTTCTCGGGTCTTAAGACGCCGGGGTGTAAGGTTACCCATAGAGCATAGCGATAATAGTACCTGAAGGGCTTTGTGTAATGCGACTGTATAGGTAAATATCAGCGCCGAATAGGATGTCTATCTTGTTTTTTTTATGTCTAATCTTGTTAGGTGTATTGCATTCTGAGTCAGCTAGATTTATACCTAAGGTGTCTAGCCAATAAAAATTACTAACATTTATTATGCAATCGGGGAAGTAAGACGTTATTTTAGCTAGTACATATGCATTCAACCGAAACTAGAAATTTGTATCCGTGCGTGACTGGATCGACAATAGAACCATTATATGTCGTGCATTGGTCGACCTATCATTACCTAAAGCAGTAATAACTCCTTGAATCTGAATTCGTTTGAGACGAAGTAGTTGGGCTGTAGCTTCTGTGATGAAGCATGCTTGAGAGCCCTGATCGAGTAAGGCTCGGATGGTTAAATGTTGCCCGGAGTTAGATTCAGCCGTTACATATGCTGTTGCTAGCACAACTTTGCGGTTTAAGTACTGTGCCGGTGGAGAGACATGATACTAAGGTTACCTGGCTACTTAAGCTACTTAGTTGATCAGTTTACGGTTGTGCAGAATTGGCGTCATCCTTAAAATTGCTATCTTCACCATAGTGTAACAATGAGTGGTGACGTTTGTGACATATTTTGCACAATGTTGATTTTTTGCACTCGGGCGCATAGTGATTGTTGCCCAAATAATTGAAGCAAATCATGGCTTTAGCTATGAATTCTTGCTCTTTTTGATGGGTTGTTTAAGCAAACTGTTTACAATAACCGAGTTTTCACGTTTCGTGGCGAAATTCACAGCTCAAAGATGGCGAATTTGCGATCAACAAATATAGTCTTTGGATTATGAGTATGCGATGTTTTGTTCTGGCGAGCTGACGACTTAGGTGACACTATAAATTCTAATGCACGGTAACGGTTTTCAATGAACGACTTAAACTGTTCAAAGGTTTGCAACTCGTGTACACCATAAGGGTTACTACTTAGTTACCATTGTTTGCGAGTCTCAAAGCCCAATTTAAATGCTACTATTTCAATAATTATGACATCCTATGTAGTCACATCAATTTTCTAATTCTTGGGTGCGTATGAACAGTAATAAGTTATTGAATGTTGTCCATTGCTGTATTGTATTGTTTTGTATTTACTTTATTTGCCAGAAAATATCGGGATAGCTATTTTATATAACTTTAAAAATGTTGAGTTTTATGAGTGCTGATCATTAGTTGATTTTTCCGACATAGGAGATGAAATTTTATTATAAGTAGACTACAAGAGCGTTTTAAAGTTAACATACATCTCTTCAATAGAATCATAACTGTCGAGCACGATTTGATGTACCGTCTGCTCAGTTGCCTTATAAAGCTTCTAATAATTAGTTTCATTTTATTATTATTGATTATTTACATACTGATACAATTTAAATTACAGGTTAATTACATTTGATAAAATAATTTATAATTTTGAAGTCAAATATTTACATCGTAAAAAAGAGTGTGTACAAAGTAAAAAGTTTAGGTGTCAAAGAATTCCTCCCCATCGATGTCGACTAGTAACGTACCCAAAAGGCTGGCGGCATTGCCACGTTGGTACACGTTGGTGCACGGCTGGTAAACTGACATCGGTAATTCCACCTGGTATGACATGGTATGATTGTAAGACCACCACAGCGAACCGGTAGAGTTGCTTGCAGCCAGGCTCGATCGTTTAAATCTGCATTCAAAATTTTACACAGAGTATTTTGAATAATTTGGTCCATCTTGCCTAAAAGTGCCGAATTTTTTAAAAGTTGTGATGATCGTAAAGCATGTGTGAATTTTGGAACGAAAAGGCAGTATCGAACGATAGTAAATGCTGAATGTATATTAATTTGGAGGAGTCGGTCCGTAACTTCATTAAAATTTTGTATCTTTTCCTCAACGAAGGAATCATAGGCTACTTCTAGAATCGGGGAACCTAGGAGCCGAAGAGAACTTTTATGCAAAGCTTTTAAATTTGGAGCCACAGCATTAAATTTTGAGATTGCCAAAGAACTGTTAACGTTATCGTTAAGAAAAAATTCACATTTTGAAAAATTTAGTTTTAAACCAATAGTTTTAAATTCGTGTTTCAGGAAAGCCAGATCTTTAAGCACTGTGTCTATATCACCTCCTAGAATACCGTCATCTAGATACCAGATGTTAAATTTCGAATTTACTTGCCTAATGATTGGATGTATTGATAATCTGAAAATGAGGGGCCCAAGAGGGTCACCTTGTTGACACCCGACCGCTGAATCTAAAACATATTCCTTAAAGAGTAATTTAGAAGGGTGTCTGTAGCACTGCCAAAGAAACTTGAAAATTTAGGTGTTTCCAGCTTGGCCTGTGTCAACAAAGTCTCCCTGTTAACTGAAAAAGGCATTCTTCAAGTCAACCTTAAGAATTACCTCTCCTTCGCCACAGTCAAGGTACGTTGACAGGGCATGTAAAGCAGCGTCACAACCCCCTTTAGACCCAAAACCGAGCTGTAGGGGTTGGAATTTGATGGATATATCTGCACTGTAAAATTTACAACACAGTTTGGCTGTCATACGCCTGTAAGTACATCCTACGGCAATGGGACGAACGCCACCATCTTTCTTCCGCAAGGCGCATAAATTGGCGCCATAGAGGATATCAATGATGCCTTCGTCCACATTGCCGGATAGCATGAGGTTCATTAAACCTGTGAGCTTGTTCAAGAGTGCTCCGCCAACATCCCCGACCCCTGGACTCAGGAGGTATTTGAGGTGTTGAGGAGTCAGGCCATCGAGGCCGCCAGCAGAACCACTCCGAAAGGAGCCCACAGTCGTTAGCACGTCCTTGGCTGATACAGTCTAAACTTCAGCGTCAGAATTTGGAGGATCGGGGAAGGAAAGGTTATCAACTGGTGCTGGATGCTTGCTCTTCAGATCTGCAAGACTACCTGGAGAGCAAGGCGCCAGTACGTCGCTGATATCACCTACTGAACAATAACCTAGAGGCTCCTCTGATATCACCTTCCCTCAATTTCGATTCTACGTAATGATACGTTAATAATTGTTCCCAAGTGTTGGTACAATTCTCCCGTAGTACAAGACCAATGCAGAGTGCTAGGTTTTGAGCTACCAAAGGCCTTGCACCACGGGGGATCCTCTTTGAAATCGTGAGATCGTACAGATTTTATTAACTTTGCTAAGTTCTGCCAAAAGTGAATTTTAGGGGTGGAGAGTTGTTGTAGTAGCGTTGTTGTGCTTGGAAGTACATTTTGGGCCTTATGTACCTTACCAAAATGTACTTTCAAACCGTGCTCACCTTTGAAAAAGCGAGCTTGAAAATAATTTGGGCAGCGTACTTAGTCATTTTGCGACGTAGTAGGTTCAAATTCAATTTTTTTCTTTTCGGAAATGTGGTAGTACAAGATGTCACATTATTTTCGTTCAGCACATTTACCATTTCATTTTATTACATGCAAACATTAACATTAAACAATATATTATATTAAATCATTAAACCATTAAACATTTTTTTATTAAAATTGACCCATCTGAATTCAACTTAAATTATTATATTTTGAAATTATTAAATACTGTCATGGTTTTGCTTAATTGGATATAGAAATAAATTAGTAGTCGTTAATAAATTAGTTATCAATTATGATTATTCTCATTCAGTCCAGTCAATTTCTTTTAATTTTATATTTGATATATTCATCCACTGAGTAAAAACATCTCTCAATGAGCCATCTAAACAATTGACTAAAGACATTCAAAATTGCACTGCCGTTATTATCTTGCGACATAAAACAATTTAAAAATTCTTACACTTAAATACCTACACTAAATATAAGTATATACATTTTAATAGAAAAATGTAAAACACTGAAATTCACAATTTAACAAAAACGTCAAAAAAAAAACTGCTGCCACAACGGTGCGTTGCCGTTGCACCGGGGCGGCGGCGTCGCCTCCGACGCTATCCATAAACTATTTTGATTGAGCGTGTAGATTGTTCAACTAATGTAGTGTCCAATTCTACTCTATTCCTAGGTGTACTGAGCAAACACAGTTCGCTTTGTCTCACGTATCACATTTTTGACCAATTTTACGTCATAGAACGTTGTACTAAAATACTAAATGGACGTTCAATGATGTATATGATTGTTTTTATTCTTGATAAATTTTATGGGTTTTTATTCCTGACGGAATACGTTATCTCCATTGTGCATATTAAACATTGAAACGTCCAGACTTCTTCAACTGACTCTAAATTTTCAATAATTTTTATACTATAACTTATTCCAATTATTTTCAAGGACTTCTTACCTTGTTTGTATATTTTAAAGTAATTCTTTTTTTCGGTATTCTTTTTTTTTAATTAGTGTTTCCTTTTTATATAGTAGTTAAGTAATGCAAACCATGTGAACCAAAATAAACTCTGTAAATTTAAATGATTATTACAACAAAAATCAGCATAACAGCTTATATATTGACTATTTTCTACAAATTGGCTGAATAACGTTGTAAAAACTAAAAGCGTACAAAAACAAAAGTCCAGCAATAAGCGACTATTCTAAGTGCTATAAGACTCAACAAAAATATTATAAGTGTATTTTTAAACTACAACATAGGTTTCCTAAAATTGAGCAAGTACAAAGAGCAAGTAAACACAGACATAATAATATAATAATAATAATATCATTTATTGCAGACCATTTTAAGTCCATAGTGTTAGTATATTAGTAACAATCTGCTTAGAATTATGTTAGTATTGTTAGTACATCAATTACATTTAAATCACAAATTGCCATTGACTACCCTTACCCAATGTTTTTGGATAGAATGCTGTTGTTGGTATTGCGCAGGCGTTGTAGCAAGGAAGCAGCTTTTTTGCGGATTATCGCCTCGAATCCGTCAGTTTGCATTGCAGAAAACATTCCGGAGGCACTACATCGCCGCGGCAGCCCCAACAGCATTCTGAAAGCGTTGTTATATTGAATACGCAGGGTGTTGTAGGATCGCTGCGTATAACTCACCCACAGGCCACTCGAGTAGAAAGATTGACAGAATGCCTTAAAAGGCGTTATCTTAACTAGTTCTGTACATCGAGTGAACCTGCGAGCCAGCATATTGCTTCTCACCGCCAACGCCCTACGCTCTCTCACAATGTCCTCATCATCTTTGAGGTCATCAGTCAGTATATGACCCAGGTATTTAAATTTGTCAACCAACTTTAGCGCAACGCCACCAAGGTATACGGGAGGCACCGACCGATGTTTGTCTGGTTTAAATATAAGCAATTCACTCTTCTTCGAGTTGTACTTAAGCCCATGCGCTTCCGCGTATGCCTCACATATACCCAACAGCTTTCTCAACGCGTTGATCGAGGGAGCCAACAGCACCATGTCATCTGCATAACTAATATTGTTGACACAGGTACCGTCAATATAGCAGCCGACATAAGTGCGGCTGAGTCGCTCGACAAGCTGGTTGACATACAAATTAAATAAAAGTGGCGAGCTCAACCCTCCTTGTCTAACGCCACATTCCAACCTGTATTCATCCGACAAGGTACCGGCCCATCTCACCTGGTTCTTTTAGTTTGAGTACCAATACTTGAGAAGGGAGACAGTATCGGCCGGTACACCTGCAACACACAGGTTCTCCCACAGAAGGTCATAAAAGTGACTTAAATACATAAGAAATTATAAGCGAATATTCTAAGTCCCATGAAATTCTACAAAAATATTACAAGTGTTTCAAAATATGTCTTAATGTCGCGTGCCGGCGGTAAACGTACATAGTCTCCCCGTTCCCCCATAACTAATATTTTACAAGTTACTACAAATTACTCTTAATTTTTCTAAGTCTGCATTAAAATCTTCTACTTGAAACTTGAGAAATGTTAAAATATAAAGTTCAAGTTGATTGAAATTAAACGAATTTCGTAAACTTCCCAAGTGACAATCTTGACAGTCATTACTTCAAATTTGCATAAAGATAAATAATACCTTGTAAATAAGTAAATTAAATGTACTTACAGTGGTGGCAAATTGGCGCATAGGTGGCGCCCTCTGTGGTGATTTCTTGAACTGCCGACGTCACTACCTCTAAAAGCGGCTCATGCGACAATACTGTGTGTGTTAAGTGTATCTGCGATGGCGGCACCTACCAAGTCATCGCTTCATCATTCCGATTCGGCGTCAGATCTCCACTCTATAACTGCAACGGCAACTAAGTGAAAAAAGAGGAATTATGAAGAGGATTCCCCTGATGCATTATCACTGTAATAAAGGATATGTTTGCTGAATTTTCGAGGGATTAGGATTAGGCGTTTGATCAGTGCCTTGAAAAGTTATAATTAAAGTTATTATATGTGTATTAGATGTTATACCATTATAACTAAAGTTGTTGTATCTATTTTCAAAAGACCTACTGTCATATGAGATACTGCCTAAAATACCTACGGTCCTTTAACAGATGTTTGTAATAACTAATGGATGAAATATCTAAAGGTCAACTTACATAACATAACAAAACTTCAAGCCTGTATCCCTGAAGGGGTAGGCAGAGGTGTATTACACACCCACGATTCGCCAGTTATGTTAAGGTCCCAATGTAACTTACCTACGGGCAACTCACCTACGGTGTATTGAACTAGGGTTGATTGAAATAATGGATGATTCACCTACTGTAGATTTATCGTCGGTCAGTTGTAGACCAAATAAGTTAAGAAACTCACAAAAAATACTTATTAAATTAGGTCATCAAGTTGATGAACTGCCCAAAAACAGAGCCAATTATATATAATGATATAAAGTAGAATAGAGTGGAAGGGACTGCAGTAGAGTGGAGCAGACACGAGTAGATTAGAATAGGTTAGAACATTGACCATTAATTCGCAAAAGTGAGCGAGTGGTCCGAGCGTGCTGCGGCAGTGGCCGCCAAGCGCTAGATCACTTCTATTAGTCATTGGTCACATCTTAATGGTCACTGTTCTAACCTAACCCAAATTATTCATTATAAAAACATTAGATTCACCTACATGATTTCTCAGTGGTCAATATTTGTAAATGAAAGTTAATAAAACCCAAAAAAGCATTGAATCATAGTTTTATTTATAATAATTAGGTTATTAAGTTGTAGTGAACACTGTAACTAAAGGATACAAATAAATGACTAACTAAAGATTTGAAGTTATTAGCTTGTATTAATTCTACTTGTGTGTACTCTGAGATTTATTTTAAAATCTTTCCTATTATTTCGTATATACGCTCATTTTGGTTCTATTGCCCCCCTCCCCTTTGCGTTTTTATTATTTTTAACGTTTCCAGCCAAATTACAATATTAATAACAACATGTACTCAGTTATGTCAATTGTCATTGACACTACTACCATTATAATTTTATAAATATCCACCACTTTAGAAATACATCCATCGCGCCGTAGTAATAAACCATAGGAGAGTTTTCCGCACGGTAAAAAAAATAAAAAATAAAAGGTATTTCAGACACAGTTGAAATATTCAATATTTCTATCACTGTTTGAATATCCTTCTGGAGGCTTCATGTAAATCTCTTCTTCAATGTGCCGTAGAGAAAGGCAGTTGACACATCGAATTGAGATAAATACTGAATAGTCGTACGCGCATTTGTGTTTTGAATTGAATCACTAATGCAGTTTATTTGAAGCTTTTTGTGCTTTTTAAAGCCAGTTTATTTAACAAAAGGTACTTAATAATTAACTTCTTCATGTGGCTCTTTTCTTACAATAGTTGCATGTAAGCTCCTTGGAATTCTTATTATCACCCTTATATTTTATTATTACGAGATTCGCGTACAAAGCTTCTTTAACTGACTTGTAAAGTTCTCGACACAGTGTTCCTTTTTTTAAATTAACAGCCAACTGGATATGAATCCTATTCCGGAAGCAGAATGTCGAGTATTTTGCACATTTCTAAAATTTCGGACGATTTTGACTTGCTCTGAAACTCCGTCTATATTTAGATACATATATTCTTTAAAATTGACACATGAGTAATAAAACATTATTACCACTGTATCACTGATCTGATCTGAGTCCTTTTTGTTGCTGAAGAATTTCAGACATAGATTGTTTGTTTTGTCTACACATGTACCTCCGTATATGCGCTCTAGCTCGTCCTACATGTCTTTAGCGTTATCAAAACTCACAACTTTTTATAAATTGTCATCGGACATGTTTGCCGTGAATAGAAATATTATAACGCTGTTCAAATTTTCAAAACTCTGAAAGTCTTTCACATAGCATTTCTTTTCCTCGCTATTTGCCGTAAGCGCCAAGGGTGGTCTTTATTTGTTTCCTTCCAGAATATTTGAACCACCCGGCATTGCCTTTAGCGCGATAAGATCAAGGACAACCATGCTCTACTACCACGTTAAGAAATCAATAGAAAACGTATTTTCTGTTCATGACATGTTTATTGAAGTTACAAATAAACATCAATTGCTAGGTAATATTATGTAGTAACCTCCTCGAGTGTAACCTCCTCGAGTGTCGTTCCGATTCCGATCCCGCTGCAGTCCGGGGGGAATGGAACCGGAGCGGCCGGTACACCCTGGGCGGCGGTCAATGGCTTCCCCTTCATGGGGTTGGCATTGATCGTCGGCGAATACCCAACGTGGCGGGAACACATCGCTCTCCGTACTCCTCTGCTTTCAGAGGAGACAGGATGAGCGATGGTGTTTGTGGCTGAGGCCACCATAGGATCCTAGGGGATCCAGGGGCGGGTTGGCCCACTGCTAACGCAGGGGCCGACGGGCACTTGTGCCGCCACCGGTGAGAGAGGACTAGCCATCCTCTCGCGTTCCGTAATCGGCAGGTGATCAGCAACGACCTGACTGGTGGCTCCAGAAGGGTACGCCGTGAACTTGCCGACCGGAGGGCTTGCCTTTATTGGCCGGCCCACGACAAGGAAAAGTCTATAACACCCGACAGCGAAGTCGTAAAAACCTATGGATACCAGCCGACCTCCATAGTATATAGGCTTATCCAGGTGCAGGGGGCACCGCCTGGATGGACCACCTTTCCCCCATACTCGTGGGATATGCTATGGATTACATAAATATCATAAAAAATAATAAAACGGACCGGAAACAAAATAAAAACGACACAGGCATTAATACGGACACAGAAAAGGACGGAGTCTGCGCGGAGGTCGCGCAGCAGGCGGGCGTAGAGGTGACGCCAAACACCTCGGCGGTGTCGGAGAGGTTTGACACCGCCAGCGAAAGGAGTAGGGCGGCAAGCCCGTTAGGATTGGGCGTCAAGGCGCAGAAGCGCAAACGGCGCCCAAAGAAGCAGCGAACAGGGGAGGGCGTGTCGGATGAGGATTACACCCTCACCGGGACGGCCTCCTCCAGCGACGAGGCGACAATGTGGGCGCCTAAGGTGGCTGCAGTCCGCCGGGCGCGAGGAGGGTTGAGGGGTGGGCAACCCAGCCGGGCCCCCTCGGCCACTGGGAGGTCCGCGGAAAAATCGCCGCCGAGGCCTTCCACCTCGGCGGTGACGGAACCGAGCGGGAGGACGCGGTCTCTTTTGGAGAGACTCCAGAAGGTGACCGCGTCATTCCAGGTGTCCCCAAACCCTGAGCAGGAGGCGATGTTAAGCATTGTGCTCGACATCGCCTCCGAGAATGAGGGCCTGGCGGCGCAGCTGGCCGAGTCTCGTCGAGAGACGGCTCGACTAGCTGCAGCCGTCGAGGAGCTCAAGAGGGGGATGGCGAGCTCGGCCCAAACGGCGCAAAGGGCCCCGCCGGCGGAGCAGACACGCGTGACTCGCTCGTCCGCGAGTCGGTCAGCGCAGCCAGCGCTGTCGGTGCGGCCGGTGCAACCGGTCCAGCAGCCGGCACCGTCGGTGCGGCCGGCGCAGCCGAGGGCACCGCCGGCGGAGTCCTGGCTCCCCTATATGGAGGCGCTGGAGGAGAGGATGATGTGTCGGATGGAGGCCCTAATGGACTCCATCCGCCGTCCGCCTCTGGCGCCACCAGCGGCCGGCTACGCGGCTGTAGCCCAAAGGGGCCCTACCCGCCCGGCCGCGGGTGCGGGTGCGACTCTGCCGGTCCCGGCTCCTCAGCCCCCTCCCGCTCAGGGTAAGGGGAAGGGCAAAGGCAAGGGGAAGGGCAAGGGGAAGACGTCCCCAGCCCTGGCCCCAGCCCCAGCCCCAGCCGTAGTTCCGGCTACCTCCACCCCATTGGAAGGGGGCTGGGAGGTGGCTGGAGCCAGCAAGAAGAGGCGGAAGGCCGCCAAGAAGGCCGCCAAAAAGGCCAGGAGGGCCGCGGCCGCCGCGAAAGCAGCGCCGGGGAAGCTCCGTGCCCCCCGCACTACGGCCGTCGTCGTCACCCTGACGGCGGAGGCAGCGGGTAGAGGCATGGGGTATGCGGAGGTGTTGGCCAAGGTGAAGGCCAACGTCGACCTCAAGGCCCTCGAGATCCCGGGCGTCCGGTGCAAGAGCACACGGACGGGAGCCCGGCTTCTCGAGGTCCCCGGCGCCGCCAGTGGCTGACGCCCTAGCGGCTAGGCTGAGGGAGTCGCTGGATGCAGCCGACGTCCGGGTGTCCAGGCCCATTAAATGCGCAGAAGTGCGCATCACGGGCCTGGACGACTCCGTCACGGCTAAGGAGCTTAGGCTCGCCGTGGCCGAGGCCGAGGGCTGCTCCCCGGACACAGTGAAGGCCGGAGCTATACGCTTCGGCCACGGTGGACAGGGGGCAGCAGTTGTCGGCTGCCCTATCGCGGCGGCCCAAAAGGTCGCAGACGGGTGGAGCCTCCTGGTGGGAGGCTTCCTGAGGGCGCAGGCACGGCTCCTGCAGGCCCGACCGGCCAGGTGCTTCAGGTGCCTGTCGGTGGGCCATGTGGGGGTGCACTGCACGGCGGAGGTAACGGCGGGCGACCGCTGCTTCCGCTGTGGCCAGCCCGGTCATAAGGCCGGCACGTGTAGCGCCCCGTTGCACTGTTTCAGATGTGCAACGGGGGGCAAGCCGGCTGACCATAGGGTTGGCAGCAAGGCCTGCGCCGGAGGGGAGCCGAAGCCGGGAGGTCGGCCTTCCGCCTCCAGTTCACAGCGGGATGCGGAGATGGGGGTTCCATAATGGATCCTCAACTCCGCATCCTGCAGGTGAATGTTGGCCACGGTGCCCATGCTCAGGATCTTCTGCGCCAGAGCATGGCACAGTGGGCCATAAATGTCGCCGCTGTCGCCGACCCATACACCCACCGGTTCCTCGGGCCTGCCTGGGAAACCGCGCTGGATGGGTCGGCGGCACTGGTGCACAACCCTGCCGCCGGCAGCCCCCCTCTTGCCGTCGTTGCAAGGGGACCCGGCTGCGTGGCGGCGGCGGTTGGGGATATAGCGGTCGTGGCCGCTTATATCACGCCGAACCGAGACCAAGCTGCATATGAGCAGTGGCTCCGTCAGCTGGCCGTCGTCGTCAATGCCTGCCAGCCCCGTCCGGTCCTTGTGCTCGGGGACTTCAACGCCTGGTCGTATGCCTGGGGTTCCCGACACGAAAGGGGCGCGACGGGGCATAGAGGCAGGGCACTGGTGGACTGGGCCGCACGACTCGGCCTAGTCCTCCTAAATCGGGGAGCCGTGGACACGTTCGTGACCTCGAGGGGTAGCTCCATCGTGGACCTATCGTTCGCGAGCCCCTCGTTGGCGCGACGTGTTCAGGGCTGGCGCGTCGTTTTGGGGGAGGACACAAGTTCGGATCACCGATACATTCGGTTTGACGTGTCCCCCCCTGCGAGCGACGCGCCGGCTGCACCGGCTCCTCCCGAGCCACGTTGGGCGCTTAAGCGACTTGATCGGGAGCTCCTCCTGGAAGCCGCCATCGTACAGGCCTGGGCCCCCGCGCCGGACAGGCCTGTCTGCATAGACGATGAGGCGGAGTGGTTCCGGGAGGCCATGACCCGTGTCTGTGACGCGGCGATGCCTAGGGCTCCGCCCTATAATCCGAGGGGTCAGGTCTACTGGTGGTCGTCGGAGATCGCGCAGCTCAGACGGGGCTGCGTGATCACGCACCGCCGGTGGGCCCGATTCCGTAGGAGGCGTCGCCGCCCCGCAGATGCAGAGGCCCGAGAGGTGGAGTTGTACGAGGGATACAGGGAGGCCAGACGAGCCCTCCGAGCGGAGATAAGGCGTTCCAAACGGGACGCCTTCCGCGAGCTGCTGGAGACGCTGGAGCGGGACCCTTGGGGGCGGCCCTACCGGATGGTGAGGGGCAAGCTGCGCCCCAAGGCCCCGCCGTTAACCCGGTGTCTCCAGCCGGATCTGCTCGGAGGAGTTGTTGGCTCCCTGTTCCCAGCGCGGGCGGTGGAACATGTTCCACCGCAGATGACTCCGCCTCGGTTGCGCATGGCGCCCGACGTGGAAGACGACGACGTGCCCGAGGTCACTTGGGTAGAACTAGAGCTGGCGGTGAGAAGGCTAAGAGCCAAACACACCGCCCCGGGACCCGACGGCATTCCAGGCCGAGCGTGGGTCCTAGCTCTAGTCGACGACGCTCTCGAGCCCCGACTGAGAGGGCTTCTCAGCGCATGTTTGGAGCGGGGCCAGTTTCCGAAATTGTGGAAGACGGGGAAACTGGTCCTCATCCGAAAGGAGGGGCGCCCGGCGGACTCGCCGTCCGCCTACCGGCCCATAGTGTTGCTCGACGAGGTGTGCAAGCTCTTTGAAAGAGTAATTGCGAAGCGCCTCGTCGAGCACCTCTCAAGAGTGGGGCCGGACCTGGCGGATGGCCAATATGGCTTCCGCCAGAGGCGCTCCACCGTGGATGCCATCATGCGCGTGAGGGCTCTGGCGGAGGATGCAGTAGCCCGGGGTGAGGTGATGTTGGCGGTGTCCCTGGACATCGCCAACGCGTTCAACACCTTGCCCTGGAGTTGCATTAGGGAGGCGCTCGTGTATCACGAAGTGCCTCTCTACCTCCGCCGCATAGTCGGGGCGTATTTGACGGAGAGAGCCGTCATCTACCCAACCGTGACCGGTCTCGGTCGGCGTGAAATGTCGTGCGGTGTTCCACAGGGATCGGTCCTGGGGCCGCTCCTGTGGAACATCGGATACGACTGGGTGCTTCGCGGTGAGCTCGTAGGCGGTGCCGCCGTCACGTGCTACGCGGACGACACGCTCGTGACGGCGTGCGGGGCGACGTACCGCGAAGCGACCCGAAAGGCCACGACCGCGGTTGCCCAAGTCGTTAGGCGGATCCGGCGGCTGGGTCTCGAGGTGGCCCTGCATAAAACCGAGGCCCTGTTCTTCCATGGGCCTCGGAGCAAGCCACCCGAGGGATCCAGTCTCATCGTGGGAGGAAATCGCATCGGCATCAAGCCCCAAATGAAATATTTGGGGCTCGTGCTCGACGGCCGATGGGACTTCGGAGAGCACATCCGAAGTCTGGCCCCCAAATTGAAGGGCACAGCTCTTGCTCTGGCTCGGCTGTTGCCGAACATGAGGGGGCCCGATGACTCCTGCAGGAGACTCTACGCGGGGATCGTGCGGTCCATGGCCCTGTATGGGTGCCCAATATGGGCGGAGGCCCTGAGGACCAGAACTGTGCGGATGCTGCGCGCTCCGCAGCGGGTTCTGGCCATCAGGGTCATCCGAGGGTACCGCACGATCTCCTTCGAGGCGGCGAGTCTCCTTGCCGGAACTCCGCCATGGGACCTGGAAGCGAGAGCCCTTTCGCAACTGTACCAGTGGCGAAAGGAGGCGCGGGAGCAGGGATGGAACCCCGAGCCTCGAGAAATCGAGGCCGTGCAGTCCCAGCTCCGCCAGGCCATCGTGGTGGAGTGGAAGGAACGACTTGGGCAACCAAGCGCAGGGCACGCCGCAATAGCGGCGGTAAGGCCCATCATGGAGGATTGGCTGGAGAGGCGACACGGAAGCCTCTCCTACCGACTGACGCAGGTGATCTCAGGGAAGGGGTGCTTCGGGGACCACCTGCATCGGATCAGGAAGGAGCCAACGCCTGAGTGTCATCACTGCGACGCGAGCGAGGACTCAGGGCTGCACACGCTGGCGGACTGCCCGGCGTGGGAGGCGCCGAGGCGTGACCTCGTGGCAGCCATCGGGGTGGGAGTCCTCTCGCTCGGCAGCATGATTGCGGCAATGGTGCGGAGCGCGAGCGCGTGGGCCGCCGCCGCCTCCTTCTGCGAGCATGTAATGCTCGCGAAGGAGGTGGCGGAGCGCGCCCGGGAGAGACTTAGAACTCTCCCGGTCCGCCGAGCCCGCAACTTGCTCGCCGCGCGTCGCAGGCAACTCAGGCGCCGGAGGTCGCTTAACGACCTCCGTCCTCCATGAGCGCAGGCCTGGGGGTGGCAGGTGAGGCCGCCTGTCACCCCAGCAGAAGCAGGCCGGGACGGTGGGGCGACTAGCGCCCCTCCCCCAAACCGGGGCAAGACGGGGACACCGTGGTTCTCAAACCCGAGGGGGCCATCTCGAAACCGGAGATGGCCCAGGGTCAGTCGGGGTGCGAGGGATATGCTCTATGGGCAACCTTACACCCCGGCGTCTGCAGACCCGAGACGGCGTGCGGTTTTAGTCGGTTCAAGCCCGACATAACCGCCCCCGCTGGCCGGCGGGGGGGTATCCGAGGGGATTTCCGCACGAAAAAAAAAAAAAAAAAAAAAAGGTAATATTATGTAAATCATAAAGAATGGTGCACTAAGTATGTAGCCCGTTTCAACATTAAAGCCGTAGTTGTCAGGATTGACATTGACTGGAAGTATCGTCGTGGTCCATTTATAATGCTTAATCGTCAATAAAAGTTTAACAAATAGTGAAACGCAAGCATACCGTTTCACTGCTTCTCTGGATGTTGCAACTTACAAAATAAAATAATTGAAAATCGATATGATGCACATGTTTCATTCAATCGAATAGTCCTGCCACTATGTACATTTGGAAATGCAAATGAACCGAGAAAGCCAAATTTTGGATATTACGTTGGCTAGAAAAGCTTGACTTTAAATTTTCGACAACAATTTCCTTGTGCATTTTCCGTCATCTTGAAAAAAGGGATGTATTCAGTTTTTTCATAACAACTCGGTTCTCTGTTTTAATTAATTCAGTATAGGTATCGTTTTCAGGGTTTTCAGGATTGGTGATAACGAATATATTATCCATTTAGCGATGAAACATGACAGACTCCAAATTTTCAATAAAATCAATATGGGTATCGTTTTTTAGGTTTTCGGGGTTGGTAATTTCGAATATACTCTATCCATTCAATACAAAGAACAAAAAAAGCGGCCAAGTGCGATTCGGACTCGCCCATGAAGGGTTCCGTAGCAGCAAGTAATATAATAATGTTTTTTTTAATTTTTATATTTGAGTTGATTGAATGAAAGGTAAATTGCGGTTTACGATTTATGTCGTACTAAAAAAAAAACAACTTACTAGATCTCGTTCAAACCAATTTTTGCTGGAAGTTTACATGTATTGTGTTTACAAGTGTATATCATATATTTTTTTTAGTTTTATCATTCTCTTATTTTAGAAGTTACAGGGGGGGGGGGGCACATATTACCACTTTGGAAGTGTCTCACTTTTTGCAAACTATTCAGTTTATTTATTTTTGAAAACCTATCCATAGATACCACACACATATAGGTTTAATGAAAAAATCATTTTTTGAGTTTCAGTTCTAAGTATGGGGAACCCCCAAAACTTAATGTTTTTTCCTATTTTTGTGTGAAAATCTTAATGCGGTTCACAGAATACATCTACTTACCAAGTTTCAACAGCATAGTTCTTATAGTTTTGGAGAAAAGTGGCTGTGACATACGGACGAACAGACATACAGACGACGAATCTATAAGAGTTCCGTTTTTTGCCATTTGGCAACGGAACCCTAAACAACAAAAAAATATCGAAATTTTCGAATCGTCAAGAAGCGAGTTCATAAATGTTGTAAGGTTAGTAAAATGGTTGAATAAACCTATAGTATAAATGAAAAAATGATAATTATTATTTATGTTCATTATTATACATTGATTTTTGAATCGATAATGTTCATAGCCGATTTTAGAATGGGGTACCATTGTGTTCGTATTCCATGGCATTAAGAAACTAATTATCATATGATGAAACTGAATTGGTTATAACTGTAACAGAGTAAATATTTCCGGGACTTTTTTCTAGGTTTTCTAAAAATGAAACCTATATTTTAATTGATTCAATTACCGTGTGTGTCTTCTTTCTCGAAAATTGTCTATCTACATTATTTAAGATACTTTCTTTCCACGTGGCATCGCCGTGGGACGCCCTGTATATAAGTATGAAAGTCGGGCTGGAGGCACTGTTAGTTGAAATGCAGGAAAAGCCTCGTTCAGCAGCAGATGGTAATTTAATACCAGACACAAATTATAAAACTTAATGTTACATTGGCAGCCATAAATTGTGTTACCATGTCAAAATTCTTTGGTTAAATAAATTATAATTATATAACCAAATTATTATGAATAAATTTCATCATGATGATCTGTCAACGACACCCTAGGCTGTTCTGCGATTTGTTTATTTATATTATGGTCGCCTTTCATCTAATATACGTGAGCAAATAATTAATGTTTGACATATCAGAATCCTGTGACGTCACTCCGGACACGGTCACATCAAAGCGTCTACATTGATGATTTATGTGTATTTTGTTAGACTTCGGCCCAATTACGTTCATGAAAATTTGTGCACTTTCACAATAAAGTGTTTACCGCTGAAATGCTTTGATGTCTAATTAGGCGGACGGTGAGATGTGCTATATTATATTTATACGTACGAGTGTCCCGGTAATCGCTGATTGATTTATGTTTTCACTTGAGGTGGATTCGCATCTTGTTAAGGATAGGCGTAATAAGTAAATACTTGGTGGACGACAGTCCCATTCACCAATATACAAAATTCTGTGATCATTTAAGCATTATTTGATTACACACTATCGCGATTTATTTTATGTTATTTCGTTATTGGCAATGATCCTGACGTTTAAGCTATGGACGGAAGCCTAAAATGTTGGTAGCCTCATGTTTTGAAGTATAAAGTTATCTCAAATCGGATACTTTGAGATAACTTTACACTTCAAAACATGAGGCTATGTTGTGGTTTTACTATTTACGCAGAATGAGCTCACATGGTCTGGTAGGTGGTCATTGGAACTTCTGGACTAAACATGATAGACCCTTCATGTTTGGGCTCCCTCGTTTTGTCTTGGTAAGCACTCTGGTTTTACATGATAAACAGGGTCTGAAGATGGAGACGGTAGGTAGTTAGAGGAGCTTCTGAACTAAACAAGATTGACTCGTCGTGATTGCGCTCATTTGATTTGTCTTAATTAGCACTTTGGTACAACATGATATCCAGTGTCTGAAGCTGAAGACTTTAGGTGGTCAGAGGCGTTCTATCTTGTTAAGTATAGTTGTTACTATACTTAAAAAGATACACCTGTCGTATTTAGGTTTATTTCATTTGTCTTGGTAAGCACTCATGTGCTACATGATATCCAGGGTCTATAACAGGGCCTACAAGATAGTCCCGTCGTGTATGAGCTCGTTTCATTTATGATTGAATGCACAGATTAAGACTAAACTAAAAAGTTGAAAATAAAATTATTGCCTAATAAAAAAACTTTTTAAGAAACAAGCTTTTAATAAAAAATCAGATGTACTAAAACGTTATTAATAATTTTAAGCAAGGATTGTGCTTGGGTTTGATGAAGTGAATCATTTGAATGTTTACTAATTAGGCATTATGCATAAATTAATGATCGGTTACTGATTTATTTACTTATACTTGTACTACTTACAGTAATCGAATCCATGTGCCTTTGTATCGTTGGTATTATTAACGCGAGATATTATATTAATCAATTAAAATTTTAAAAAAGATACATATCTAATACGTTTAAGCGAGCAATTCTTTTTTTCTCTATATTTAACCGGCATTGTCGCTAAAGCCCTGATCTTAGCAGACAGGATACAGTCTGCGGCTGCGGCTTCGTTGCGGACATATTCCATCAAATAAATTTGTGTTCCTAATGCGTAAAATTACATCCCCAAACTGTACGACCTGTAATGTACTTGACGACCTGTACCAAATTTTGATGGAGCGTGTGTAATGAGATGCACAAGGGACCTCTGCTGAAGGGTAGCCAAATGGTTGGTAGTTGTAACAGTGTTCTGGCTGATCCAGTATCGGATACAGCCCAGGCACTGTAAAACTTAATTAAACTTAGAGGCTAAGTATTTTGTTACACTGTTGTTAAATATCTGTATTTTTAATATGGGTAACGAGCAATTCTTGTATAATCATCTGAAATATAATCTGAGTCTATGGAACGGCGATAAATCGCCCTAACCCAGCCAGACCCCGAGTTATTTTTTCTTAAGCAAGCGAATATCTAATAATTTAAAAAAACTTGGCCAGTACTTTTCAAATGAATACTAACATAAAAGAGATCATCACCATCATCATCAACCTATGCTAGCCCACTGCTGGACATAGGTCTCCCCTAATGACCGCCATAGCGCCCTGTTTTCAGCTTGCCGCATCCAGCATCTGCCCGTAGTCTTTCGCTGATCGTCATCCCACCAGGTCTACACTACGTTTGCCGAGTCGCGGTCTCAACTCAAGAACATGTTTACCCCAGCAGTCGCCGGTGCTTCGCGAGATATGGCCGGCCCACCCATCAGACACCATAGTTAGTAACATTCCTTTGGTAGTAGTCATCAGATCACAAAAAGCACACTTTACTAAGCTAGTGCTTATTTATATTTAATTTTTGTTTTTTGATTGATTGATTAGTAGATATCAAAAACAGTAAATATCCTGACCATAAATATTGATACAATTTAAAAACTTAAAGGCCCATTTGCACGATGCTTTTTCTTGTACAAACAAGTGAAAATATGGATTTTCAATATATCAATCGTGCCAATTGTCAACGGCTGACATGTATGTCAAACGCCATAAGCTTATATTATCAAATTGAAATCAAAGCCAAATTTTGTCATTTTCCGTGCAACTTTCCTAACTTTTTCTTTCATTCAGCGATTATGTCGGGTTATGTCGGGCTTGAACTGACTAAAACCGGACATCTTCTGACAATAACAAACACAACAGAAAAGAATTAGCGAATTCAGTCCAGCAGTTGATACGTGATGCCGTGCCAAAGGAAATAGGGATTCATTTTTAAATGTATAGATTAACTTCTGTGTTAATCTATACATTTATGTATATTATACCCTCTGAATAGTGAACGATCTTTCGTAAATAGCTTGTGTTTTGTTTACGCGAATAATGTAAAGTATAAGAACAAAAGTTACGGTGATATCACCGTGAGAAATATTTATATGTAAACTGTACACTTGATAAAAATAAAACGGGATTAATTTTAAAAGTATCACCGCCATAAAATTCTTATATTTTTCAAATACTCTTTCGCCTCGGCTCATACACCTCGCTGGTAAACCCCCGCCATCAGCATCACTGGCTTGGCGTCTGCAGAGTCTGAACAGGCAACAGAACAGCATGCTCATATTATGAGCGCTCACTTTGGGGCCATTGGAGGAGAAACGGGTGGCGTGGGATGGTGAACAAGATTGCTTCGTAACTTCCAAACTCTGGGGCCGCCACTGACCGACATTACGGACTAAAACCTAGCTGACTGATTTCGATGCAGCGCTCTAAGTACTAGCTGACCTTTAGTGCAAGTTAACTTGAAGAATTAAGACTAAATATTATGCTGCTTCCATATTAGAAGAATAGTAGCAGTATCGGCAATACCAATTCAATTCTGTTTGGCGTTGCTATATGTTAGTTTATCCACGGTGAGCTACAGTCAAATCAGCGGGATTGAACATCGTATCGCTGTGACAAGGGTCCTCTTCGGCAAACTGATTAGTTTCAGAACTGATCATAAGGTCTTGCGGTTCGTCAGCAGCAAAAGCAGTTGCGGGATGTGACATAGGCTCGGCCTGGCCAAATGCTTAGTAACTTGCGGACCGCATTGACAACCTGGAATAAACGGTAGCGTCGGTTGCGTTTGACCTGCTAGTCAACTACTGCGTTGATTGGAAGGAGTTCCTTGCCACTACAGCTGCCGAGGCTACATCTATTATCGCTCTATGGGTAACCTTACACCCCGGCGTCTGAAGACCCGAGACGGCGTGCGGTTTTAGTCGGTGCAAGCCCGACATAACCGCCCCCGCTGGCCGGCGGGGGGGTATCCGAAGCGATTTCCGCAGGATAAAAAAAAAAAAGGTGGTGCAATATCAGTATTGCAGCCAAAACCCTGGCCTCTACTTTGGACAGAGAGTCAGCTCTCTGTCCAAAGTAGAGGCCAGCGTTTTGGTCACGTGGTTTCGCATCGATCAGACGTCTCAAGACAAATCTTAATCCCATCAAAACATTTTCATGTGAAATGACGCCAAGATACATTTTGCTTGCACTGTATAAAAGTTATTAGTTCTATGGAGAGCCATGCTTCTAACTCTAGACGTCGTAACCTATAACTCTAAATCTCAATATAGCGTTTAGTGTTCTGCGTGAATGCTAGTCTCGAGTTCTCCACAAATCCAACACCTTAGGCAAAATGTGTGCCTTGACCGTTTCGTACACCCAAAGCCAGCGGGAGTAGTTATGTCGGAGTCGAACCGACCAAAACCGCACGCCGTCTGGGGTCCCGTATCCCGGACGTAAGCTGACCCATTAAGACAATCACCTCGCACGCCGGCTGACCCTGGGCCATCTACGGCTTTCTCGGTTGTGGGAACTACGGTGTTCACATCATGATAGTTGGCATATCTAAATGTTTTTTTATGGATAAGTTTCTTGATACCTATAGGTATCCATAAACCTTCACTTACATTTTATCCCTGTGTAGACAAATATACAATATGTAACAAAATGAGTATCCGATCCGTGAAGGTGTATATATAGGTAGGTATGGTATCAATAATGGGTTCTGTATATGTAACCCTTTTTGGAACATTAGTTTAAAAAATTACCCCTCAAAATATGCAATACAATTTAGATCGATGCGGAAACTTTAATGGCAACACAGGAGGGCGCCACGTTGTGATCTGATGATGATGATGATCTAGGAAAAGCCATTTAAAATTCCTATAGTACAAATATTTTCATTAATGTATTATTTTAAATTTCAAATATGATTATGTATTTAGGATACCTATGTGCCCGATATCGATCGGACACTAGTTTTGATATATGCTGTATTCAAAATTATACCAATGACATTATTAATAATAATTGGAAATTTAAATAAAATTTTATACAATATATAATTGGTTACAAAACCTGATTCGGTGTTGAGTTCAGTGAGGCATAGAAGTAGCGGTAGCTTTCGACGCAGGTAAAAACTTTTGATCTAACAAGCTTAACCAGATGGCTGAGCATTACGATGTTTTTAATTCAAACACTAATGAAGCTTTTCATGTACGTATATCAGTAGGTACAGATACAATAAAAACAGCCAGTAAATATTTCTGTATTAAATTTTATTGCATCTATTCACACACCTTTAGCTTTCGGGAGAAACGGTTAAACGACGTTGAAGCAAAAAATACAATACGTAATAATTTCAACAACAGTTACTTTGTTTTTAAATTAAATAATTTATGTTAACACAGTGTCCAATTCTATAATCTGTTCATAACGCTACAAAGATACTGAAATATTCATACGATAGTAAATGTAAAGTTTGGGCATGTAGTTTTATATTTGTTGAAAAATATACACTGTTTTGTCATGTGCAGCTGAATATATTATTTCGTTGTTTTAAAACTACTTTGAAGATTGATGTCTTTAATCCATATTTTTATTTACATCAAAAGGACTTCTAATACAGAAAAATTATTGCATTTACCTCTCTTAAATACTCACGTTATCATTACAATATATACTTACAACAGTGACGTATGTACAAAACTATAGACTCAATTTTGGACTTTCAGTCTCTACAATATTGAAAACATATACATACATTGTTATGAAACAAATCGACGTTGTAAATTTACATTCTTTAACGTTTATAATTATACAAGGCCATTGTTTATGTAGTTATGACATAATAAGACGGTGACAAATCTTGGGTAAAATAAATGTTTTATGTTATAATATTTTAAGTTCACAGTAAAGCTGACAATCACAGAAAGCAATTATTGATTGCAAACGAAACGAAACCACGAAATATCTCTGCTAATTCCAAATGAAATGCAATAAATATTTAAAAAATATTCATTACTTCTTCGCCAATCATTTTTTATTTGCATTTTATAACGCAAGTTATCGTCATGTTTCACTTTTACAGTAGGTATCCGTAGTATTTGTTACCTTCAATAATATTTCATATTATTGAGAGATTTTCACTGTTACATCAAGCTATAATTTAATTATAGATTTATATCGGAAAAAGAGAACATCCAGGACGGGACTTGAACCCGCGACCAATCCCTTAAAGGGGGAATGCTTTGACCAACTGGATGTTCTCTTTTTCCAATATAAATCTATAGGAAAAGTTAGCATAGTAATTGCTTCAAGATTTAATTGAATTAAAGTGGCAGAGTAATCAAAAACAATGTTTAAAAATGACTGAAGAATTACGGTAGATGGCTCTAGCGTCGCCTCGAGACGAATAATATATCGGAGATTTTCGAATATCTAGGACGTGTCCAGGTAGCTCAGTTGGTCAGAGTATTCTCCCTGTAAGGGACTGGTCGCGGGTTCAAGTTCCGTCCTGGATGTTCTCATTTGCGATATAAACGTATAGGAAAAATAAGCATACTAATTGCTTCAAAATTTCATATAATTAAATTTTCATACAATTTGTCTATAACTATTTTCAGCCATTGACATTAAAATAGCACTGTTAATATTGAAATGCTACTGTGGATCAATCTTAGAGTGACAGATGCTGTCATTAATGAAGTAAGCATCATTGAAATTACATGAAACGTTTGACCGTATTTAATCGTATTTGAATTTGATGAAAAGACGGATAACAAGGTATCTTATAATTGCTAACTACTCGGTAGCACTAACGCTGTTAATATTTTTTTTGTAAACCTACTGTCAATTATTAAGTTCTACTGATACCCATTGTACTGGGGCCTACTAATAACCGTGATGTTCATAGAAGGCTCTGGTCATATACTGAATTCAGATTTTATGAATAAGATACTATTTGGCTAAGATTTATCTAGATTTTAGACACCAATGATACACATCGGCAAAATTAATTTGTTTTGGACTAACTTACGGTACAAAGAGGGGACAATGTGGAGTTTCGGCAAATAACAAAAGGTGATTTTATAAATGTCACAAGTTAATAATTTACCCTTCATAGTTCAATGTTGTAGAATAAATTCGTTGTTTTATTAGATACGGCTGCATATTCGGTTAAATACTTGTGGATCAGCTTAATTTTGTAAGAAACATGTCTATGTGAAGAAATTTAATATTAAGAGCAGACATTTTAACTTCACGATATAGTTTGTGTAATTATGTACTAGAATGAACAACATTTGAAATAAAATAAGCTCTTCGCGCTTCGCGCTGCCAGATTGCATTATGTCGTTGGTCCCACAAAGTTAGAATGTACATATGTGCGTATGAATTAAGCGATTATTGTTACAATCAGCTATTTAATTTTTTGGTTTTATTGCTTCCGTTTGCCAACTTTACGTGAGCGTAATAATTAGTAACTAAAGTGGTAAATTTATTAGTTAATAATAGGTATGTAATTTCATTAATGTTTAACACAGACAATCATAGTCTTCTGACTAGAAAAAATTACACAGATTTGCCGAAGTGCTCAATAAATCTGATATAAATTATTATTGAAATATTGTAGATAAAAAAACTTACATTAACGACTCGTTATACTACTGACCTCGTATCAATAAATATTAAAATTCGAATGTTAGATATTTTAAGAAACTATCAAACAATAGAAACACTGGACGTAATTAGGCACTAAATATACGGAGAATATTTGAAAATAATAATTTTCACTACATACAAAATAATGATCTAAAACAGTGTCGTATCTATAAGAAACTTAACACATATTAATACCTATTTTTGAATGAAATCACCTCTTTTACCACCTCCAATAATAACTACAACAACTTGTCGCAAGGTCCAACTTGAATTAGCACCTAGTATTGTCGGTCGGTCGGCGCAAGCGCGTCGACGTCGTTTGCGAGTTGTCAACCTCTCGGTGCGGGCGGCGGCCGTGGCAATGTCGCACCGCTCGCTCGCATAATGTGTCCACTATCACAATTCTAAGCTTCTCTACCGGTGCATAATAATTGTTATCACGTATTTATACGTATGTATACATATTTATATCATTAAGTCTATCGCTATTTACAGGCTTAGAAGGCCCTCACGGCACTCATCTAGAGATCGCAGTTATTGTCGATGTGCCAGCGGCGGGCGGGGGGCTAGTGGTCAGGCGCGTGGAGGGGGCTGCGGCTCAGCCAGTGACGAGGTGGAAGAGGAAGAAGGCGATGGTGCTGGAGGCGCAGGCGCAGGGGCGGCCAGTGCTAGTGATCGGGAATACTCAAGCAGAGCGTCCGCCGGGTGGGTCGGGGGATACAAGCCACGGTACAACTCTGGTCGACTGTAGGGGTGAGCAAGTCGAGCTGCTGCCGCCGCTGCTGCCGTCTGATAAAACGCAGAAGCCGATGGAGGAGGTGCTGGTGTCTCACCCTCTTTGCTCGCCATGTCTGCTAGTGACCATATTCTGGGCTTAGCAGAAGCAGGTGTGCTGCCAGGCGGTGCACGAGAAGGTAAGTGTTGGTAGGCAGGGTGAATCGGCCTGTCATAAGGCTCCGGTGATTCAGGGCCGCTGTCAGCGCGGGATTCAGACCACTCAGACTCAGTTCTTTGACCAAGCATGTCTAATCTTTGTTGCGGTCTATCTCCATCCTCACTGGAACCAGTTCCTGAATCCTTGCCATCTAAAATGAAAAAAGATCTTGAGAGAAAGAACTCTAGATTGCCTTTTAAAAGGTTTTGATAGTATAAGTACAAAATACATAATCTTCAACAACTATGTCATGGGATTGAAAGAAATACGTACCAAGTCCATCTTTTCCATCAGTACTTTTGTGATCATCATCATCATTGTTATTATCGTCATCATCGACCCTGTTGCGCGGTTCCCACGTCATCTTGTTCTCCTTTTTGAGGCGGCGGCGCGCGTTTGCAAACCATGTAGACACCTGGGTCAGTGTCATCTTGGTGATTATTGCTAACATTATTTTCTCACCCTTAGTTGGGTAGGGATTCTTTTTGTGCTCGTTTAGCCACGCTTTTAGAGTGCTCGTCGTTTCCCGAGTAGCATTTTTTCTTCGCGCGCCGTTTAAGTCCATTCCGTACCTATTAAAAATAAAGAGCTATTAGTAATAAATATCATATCATAACACGTTTCTTCTGTCTAATTAAAATTCTAGAAAAAAGAACGACTGCAAGTTTTTAGAAACACAATCAGGCGTATAATGGTAGTCCGATTTCGGCGAGATTTCAGATAACGTAAATCGAGACCGCCCCAATCCCTATCATGCCCTCCCGCTTGATCGCAACACCGAGCCAATGAAAGCGCCAGCATAATAATTGAAATCGAGATAAGCCATCGACTGCTGTGCCAGCGTTAAGCTGCAGCTTATCTGAGACACAGTCATACGCATTTGTTGAACCATGCACCGTTATTTGAATTGTACTATCTTTATTACTAACTTTCTATATTTATTTTAATGAGGCAAAGTCAAGACGCGTGTCACATGTTTTGTAGATGTGAATAGGGATGATATAAACAATAGTTTGCCCGATATTCTATCAATAATTTGGAAAACTTATTTTGGTTGTCTGTTTATAATAGTAATAGTATATTACCATGAAATTATTTAGTTACTAGCTGTTGCCCACGACTTCGTACGCGTTAAGTTCGGAATAGATCAAGGTATGTTTATTTCTGCAGCCTCGATACTAACACGTAAGTATTAAGTTAATTTATTTAACGGGCTGGATGAGGTGATGTGGTGGCCTCTTTTTACATTGACAATTCGTTCGAAACAGATAGAGAAATATGTAACATCGAAATCAATTCTGCCCGATTCCTTAATATAATAGTATGATGATATTAATTATAAAATGTTTATGCGTCTCTAATCAACTATCTTTTATACGTGGGTAACTCTGTGGAATTTCCGTATTTTACATTTTCCTGCTCATTACAATGAGTTATAGTCCGGATTTTGACCCTACCTGAGTTCTACTGAACTACAAAATTTCGGAAAGATCTACCTTATAATAATAAAGTTGTCATCAATAATAGTTTAAACCGATTTTGCTCTACACTCCTATCATACATATAATAAATAGCGTGATGATATATAGCGCAGTTTATGAACATGCCCTAGAAGAATGTTTATGCAAAATTTCAGTCAAATCTGGTCGGCGGTTTTCAAGTGATGCTCGGACATCGATTATAAAAAGCAGACAAACAGACAAAAATTTTAGAAATTATATTTTCGTGGTATCGCTCCTAGAACACACATAATAATTTTTTTAGAAAAAAAATTAATGTACAGTTTCAGCTCATTACGATTTTATTATATATGTATTTATATAGATATATTTTTTAAATTTTTTTTTTTATATCACTAAGGTGACAGACAAGCACACGCCCCACCTGATGGGAAGCGGTTACCGCGGCCTAAGGACGTGCGCAACACCAGTGGTGTCACACTCGCGCTGCCGACCCTGTAAAGGAAAGGCCATTGGAAAGGACTTTGGGAGGGGATAGGAAAGGAGTTTGGGAGGGGATAGGAAAGGAGTTTGGGCTCCGGCACTCTCACTCACCAAACGGAACGCAACAGTTCAAATACCGTTACTTGGCGTCGATATTCTGTGAGCGGGTGGTGCTTCCCCGGTCGAGTCGGCCCATTCATGCAACGGCCAAAATGACTGTTGCTTGACTCTACCACTTTTACTATTTTTACTACCACATATAAGTTTATCTTCAAACACCGTATATAACTAAACATTTTATAATGTGTCTGATTGCGAGTCTGAGTCCGCATTGTAGCCTTGTTTGTACCATATGCGCATGCATCAGTGCCGGAAGTTTAGTAGGGTGGCAAACAGGATGAGTGGTGGGAAATTAATAAAACTGTCACTTAAAATCATAGAAGTGACGAGTAAGCCCTCTTTACATTAGATCAGTCAATCAATTCTGAACCTTTATGAGTAACAAATATGGTTACCATTCATATGTTATATTTGAACTGGTTATTTCTATTGTTAAGTCTCTCTACACTTCTTATTCTTCGCAATCCCCACCGAAGGAGATTCTTGTAATTAATATACATTGTAATATAGGATAGGTATATAGGTTTAGGACGAAAATAATATGGTTCCGGATTTAATTTACAAAGTTCGCCGCTACATTATTTTGGTCGAATGTCACCAGTGAACTAAATTAGGTTCTCACGTTTAACAGTGCGCTAAAATGTGATAATTTAGTTTGGTATTGTTCTCTGGTCTTATCATTGGTGAAATCTACTTTTAGTTACACCAGAATCGAACGAACTCTCCACTGTGGTTACACTATGAACAAGTAGCTCTTGTTAAAACCTGAGTTACGCTAAGTGTAGGCATACAAAGATATTTATGTATGAAAGCTGCAAGGCGACATAAATTTAATGATGCTGCAACGGAGCGAGCCCAAAGAATGAACTAACATCCATAGAATTCGACTGACAATACGAAAGTGGAGCGTCGCCAAGCTGAGGCATATTCTTCAAACAAAAAAGCTTCATTTATCCACGGCGTGCCACTTTCACGGCATCCGAGCTCGCGGGGGATCGGCCTGTGCGCTTCATTTTTTTATTATTTTGCTACCCCCGCGGTGTGCCCGGCGGGCGGTTGCGGCTACCCACCCCTCTGCCATATAACCGCCTCGCCTTCAATTAAATCCCTATCTCCCTCGCCACCTCATGCTTCCTACTTAAACTCATAAAAATGAGATAAACACAAAAATATTGCTCGTACTTTCTGTCGTTGTTATTAAAGTAATCCGTTGGTGCTGTGGTTAATTCGTCGCTTAAATTTTATGCTACCAATTCATAGATATTCTGTTGTTTTAATGATTTGCATTTACATCATTGTGAAGTGCATACAATGATGTATTACGCAAATAGGTTAATGAACTGATGATTGAGACATAAAAATGTTGGTTTATTCTTGCTTGATGATTGAGTGATATTTCCCCACATAGATTATGTAGTACGGCGGTAGGTAATAAAAACGGGCGGTCCGGGGCGTGAATTGGGAGTCATAATAATGAAATAAAGATAAAAGAATGAGCCGCAACGGTCACGAGTGTTTGTTTGTAATATCTGCCGCCTCGAATTACGATCACATGTAACGTTTTACTGATAATGGGATACTGTCATGTTTTGCTAAGTTATTATTTTAAATTGCTAAATGAGCTGAATTGAAATTATATCTTTTGAAAAGACAGAAAGTATCGTAGCATTATACGAGTACAAACTTAATAAAAGATATCACAATTTTTTTTATTTTTTTTTAAAGAATATTAGTAACCGAAATTACTAATATTCCCCCTAATCCCTCCAGCTAAGCTAAATGCTTGTGTTAGGAGTGGGTTCACGTCAGTAGTGTAATGGCCAGGATTCGAACCCGGGACCTCTCGATCGTAGGGTTGACTCCTTAACCACTAAGCTACCGACGCTTTACTAATTGGTTTACTTTCCATGATATGACTAAAATTAGCAGCAAAGCACATGGTGCTACTAGGTTAGAAGTTAATTTGAGTTTCTAGGGTCCTCACTTTTATCCGATTTGTAAATAATTTACATTGTTATTTGGTCATTGGAAAAGAGAATAATTTCTCACAGGCCAGCCTCTTGCATTGCGAACCACGTATTAAAATCATTGTTTGTTTTTCAAAAATTATGTTCATGTAGCAGAACAATGTTGCCGGGCTTGCTACAATGCTCACGTAAAATTTTTCTTTTTACTATAAATTTAGATCGGAAAAAGAGAACATCTGGGACGAGACTTGAACCCATGACCGGTCCCTTACAGGGGGAATGCTCTGACCAACTGAGCCACCTACACACGTCCCGGATATTCGAAATATAATAAATCTAAATCTATAGTAAAATTATACTTATAATTATTACATTTTTCTTTTCTTGTATGTTTATCTCATAAGTCTATGTATAAATTAATTCTTTCTTTTTTCTTTTCTAGCTGATGCGGTGGCTCCGCCCGCGCGGTATTCGGTTATCGTTTTTTGGCCATATCTTCGGTTCTACTTACCTAATTGCAATCAAACACACGGCAGATTTTATATCTGACCAAGATCTTTGTAATAAAAACAAGCACATCAAAATCCGTTCAGTAGTTTTTGCGTCCATCGCGAACAAACAGACAAACATACAAGAATTGAAATTTTTTTTGTGTTCAGAATCATTCACTTAACATAACCCAAGTTTTTTTAATATCTCCAATGTACAGACACAGTTAATTTACAATTTTATAATACTAATAGATATATCAAGAAAACCAGATTTTTACAATGCAATCTATACTTAAGTATAAGTAAGTATGAGTATACTTAATTGTTATCGGCGAAAATAAATTATAAATAAAATAAAATTCCATTCGATGAAAATGTTTTTGGTGGAAAATGTTCTTCATTTATTTTTGTAAGTTCCCCTTTTTATTTTATTTTTTCGTGCGGAAATCCCTTCGGATACCCCCCCGCCAGCCAGCGGGGGCGGTTATGTCGGGCTTGAACCGACTAAAACCGCACGCCATCTCGGGTCTACAGACGCCGGGGTGTAAGGTTGCCCATAGAGCATATCCCTCGCACCCCGACTGACCCTGGGCCATCTCCGGTTTCGAGATGGCCCCCTCGGGTTTGGGAACCACGGTGTCCCCGTCTTGCCCCGGTTTGGGGGAGGGGCGCTAGTCGCCCCACCGTCCCGGCCTGCTTCTGCTGGGATGACAGGCGGCCTGTAAGTTCCCTATAATACTTCTTGTCGTAGTGGTTTTCATTATTATGTTCATTTTATTTACTTTTTAGAGTTGTGTACCTCAATAGGAAACGCTTATCTGGAAGCAACCTTAAGTTTGTTCCTCAATCTAGTTGCATATTGAACCCTCAATGCGTGAGTACGACTCGCACTGGACGTTTTTTTTATTGCATTTTTTGCAAATGTAACAAGTATTCTAAATAGCAATTTTAATATTCCTAACTTTAAAATTGGTAAAGATCCATACAAGCATACTTCCTCCTTTTTAAGGGCTAGGGGTTAAAATATAATAATATTATGTTGTCCATGTGCTAATCCTAGCTCGCATACCAAATTTTGGCTTTCTATGACTTCAGGAAGTACCCTAACAGTTTTACTGTTCAACTGTCAGCGAATGAGTGAGGAAATCTACGTATTTTAGATTGTTCAGCGTATAGATTCCTATAAGGGTACAAAAATACGGCGAAATGCTTCGAGAAAAGCTAGGTAGTGCCCTGCGCTCCGCTGTCTCGTCTTAGCTGGAGCACTGCCGTGCCCCCAGATACATTAATCGACGTTCTTGAAGGTAAGCAAAGTCGGCCTGAATCGGTTAGCGGAATTGGTTAGCGTCAAGTCTTACAAGACCGATGTATGATGTAGTGACATATTAATGTTGTAATCTCATTACCTTCAAAGTAGATTGTCCATGCGTTATTATATCTACATGATTTAAAGTGTCACTAGTTTACAAATAAAGTAAATCCTACTATCCTACTAATATTGTAAATGTGAAAATTTTTGAAGATGTTTGGATGTTGGTTACTCAATCACGCTCTAACGGCTGAACGGATCTGGCTGAAATTTAGTAATGTGATAGATTATAATTAATCTGGAATAACACATAAGATTTTATTATCAACTTTTCATCCCTGGAATAGATTCCAATGGGAAGCGGAAACGGGAACAGAATACCACACGGGTGAAGCCGCGGGCAACAGCTAGTGTTAAATAATTCAATTTATCTACCTCATTACTCGTAGAAAACTACTATAATTGAAATACAGCCCATTGAAAATCAGCACAGCCTAGGCAACTCGCCGGTTGTTTGGGCGGCTGAAATGTATTTCTACATCTAAAATTTCATTGCACATGTCTCTGTCGTGTTTAATTAAAGTGGCTACATAAACACATCACTGTTAGTCGAATTAACAATTGTGATTGCTTTGAGGCATATTACTTAAAGCTCTCTTAAAAGTTACTTTGCAACTTTGTGAATGAAATTCTGAATGCGTAAAACAAATTTCGAATAATATTTATTCTTTTCTTTTTTATTTCCCTGTTGAAGATGCTAAATATCGGGCAAATTGGGGAAGAAAAAGTTGCAAAATGGACCCCAGGGTCTGAGGTGAAACACCTGGATGCAACCGACATTCACGCTACGAGGACATGAGGAGAGAACATGCGATGGACAGGTCTTGTCACAAACTCCACTTTCTCAAGCAGTTGTTTCTTACTTTTACTTCTAATAACTTTCATAAAGCTATATTCACTTTATATATTTTCTTTTCAATGTAAATACTGCTAATTTCCTCATTTTTATTTGGTAAGTACTCGGTGGGTGGTAGACATGAATCTATTCAAGTAGGTATATTGATTAGAGTGCACAAATGTTATTGCTAATGGATGTTAGGATAATACTAGTCTGATTTGCAGTGATGCGGTCTACCAAACCAGCGCAATCGATTTGCAAATATTGGACTAAATTTAATTTGTCAGTGGACGAAGAACAGATATACAAACCATAAAGGTACAAACTCCGTTCGGTTTTACACGCGTTGTGGCCAAACCACTTAACCGATCAGGATAATATTTGCAGAAAATTCATTCGTCGTGCAACGTGATAAGTGAAATATAGAATTGCGACGGGCAGATTTTTTAGGATTTGTAGTGAACACCGGATCCTAATAGTTACGGTATATCCGTCCGTCCGCCCGCTGCTAAATAGATTATAAAAAAAAAACCAGTCGAAAAAAGTCGGCTTCGTTTTCCGGAGCATTTCATTAACACTCGGTAGGACAAAACGTAGAAGAAAAAATATCACAGCTAAGAATGTGTCAAAAGTATATAGAGTTATAGTCATTTAACATACATTTTTGCATATAATACTTAGTTTTTATGTTCGATAAAAGCTACCCAGCCTGAGTAAATCAGTACCATCATGATGATGATGATACTACTAGGTAAGGCAAGAATAATTAGAAAAGGAAGATTTTTTTGCATATAATACTTAGTTTTTATTTTCGATAAAAGCCACCCAGCCTGAGTAAATCAGTATCATCATGATGATGATGATACTACTAGGTAAGGCAAGAATAATTTGAAAAGGAAGATTTTTTTGCATATAATACTTAGTTTTTATTTTCGATAAAAGCCACCCAGCCTGAGTAAATCAGTATCATCATGATGATGATGATACTACTAAATAAGGCAAGAATAATTTGAAAAAGAAGATTTTTGCATATAATACTTAGTTTTTATTTTCGATAAAAGCTACCCAGCCTGAGTAAATCAGTATCATCATGATGATGATGATACTACTAGGTAAGGCAAGAATAATTTGAAAAGGAAGGTTTTTTTGCATATAATACTTAAATTTTATTTTCGATAAAAGCCACCCAGCCTGAGTAAATCAGTATCATCATGATGATGATGATACTACTAGGTAAGGCAAGAATAATTTGAAAAAGAAGATTTTTTGCATATAATACTTAGTTTTTATTTTCGATAAAAGCTACCCAGCCTGAGTAAATCAGTATCATCATGATGATGATGATACTACTAGGTAAGGCAAGAATAATTTGAAAAGGAAGATTTTTTTGCATATAATACTTAGTTTTTATTTTCGATAAAAGCCATCCAGCCTGAGTAAATCAGTATCATCATGATGATGATGATACTACTAGGTAAGGCAAGAATAATTTGAAAAAGAAGATTTTTTGCATATAATACTTAGTTTTTATTTTCGATAAAAGCTACCCAGCCTGAGTAAATCAGTATCACTTCTCAATCATTTCGATTTTCGGTATTGAACAAGTATTTAAAAATCTGCCGACACAGGCGATCAAGAAAATGTGCAGCATAGCGTCTAGTAAACTAAGTAGGTAAGTATCTATATTAACATTCCTAGTAAACTAAGTAGGTACGTAATTAACATTCCTTGCTAAATTTAATTAGCAAGTACCATGCGTATTGTGCTTATTCATAAAAATATCATATATATTAATATTACACTAGTAGTGACTATTGTAAAAAAAGCAATCATAACCCTGCCTATCTGTAACTAATCGATTTAGCCGTACGTCTATTACCTTCTTAAACAACGTTTCTAATGTATAGTACCTACCTACCTACGAATGAATAATAATATCAACACAACGATTTTATTACTTTCAAGTAGGTAATCATTTAACAAATGAAACAGATACTTACATGGTGTTGTAACAGTACACTTGTACTCGTAGATATAGACTTAACTGGGTTTTTGTGCGACTGATCATGCCGCCTCGGCTGACGTAGGCCAGTGCGTTAACAAGCCTCAGGATATAATGTTTCTCTACACTTTGAATTTACCAATGACATCGCCCGCACCCATATAAAATTACATGGTGCCATATCTTGTGAGGTAATAGACGCACACCTTTTTCTTACGCTCTAGGGATTTCGTCAACATTTCGTCAATCCACCAACTATGAAATTTTAAACAGACTATTAATGTAATGCATAGTGACAGTTTTTGTGTAAAAATGCTTTAAGATTGTACCTCGTAGTCCAATATCGTATTTCGTGTCATTTCAAACCATATTAAGGTAAAATATCGACTAAATTCTATACCGTCGTTTGACCCGTTTTGTTTTCTACCAAGATAAATTTACACATTATTTAGTCAATATTATATCAAGGTATTTTTGGGGGCCCCACCAAGATAGGCAGAAAGGAGTAAGCGGGCTCCAAAGTTCCAAGAGCCTTAGATGCACTCGGGAACAGCCTTAAGATAATGATCAGTCAATATTACATAAGTCTACTTAATTCGGTCAATATAATCAAAATAATACCTATGGAGAATTAAGATTGTTTTCAACGCAAACCTGACGTTCATGCTACAAGTAAATTACAATGTTCGTAAACGATATCTGATAGAGCTAATTATTCGTCATCGTAATATAGAAATGGGCGCACGCAACGGCCAATCTCGGGCTATGAACAAAGTTTTAAAAGGTACGATACAGGTCCTAAATATTGGTGAGTAGATAGGGTGGAAGGGGCGCAGCACGCCAAAAACTCATTACGAGCCAGCAACGCGCTATTACGGTGAACCGCACGCGTCCATGTTTGCCGATAGCTGCCACCCGAACATGCTATCCAACGACTAATTGGTCAGCTTCATGCACAAAAACCCCTAATAGAAACAACTGTGGCCAGGGGACGACGCTTTACAGGCTAAAAATCTATGACTCTAACAGTCTAAAAATACGGAATATTTTCGGAGGTGGAAATTAAATAAGGACCAATCGTTAAGTTTAGGTGGTATGAAGGGCGTGTTATCTAGAGGCTTGGGCGGCGCATGTCACGTGACAAACGAAGCGTAAACTCACCACCGGTACTTTGCTGCGCCATCTTTGTTTTTGTAACAAGGGTAACGTTTTAAATTGGTTTTATTTTTAAGCATCCGCTTACCTGGGAAGCTTCCGGTGAAATGCTGCGCAACAGTACATGCCCTTATTGTATTCAGTTAACCACTTTGGATTTTTTTTTAATTTCACTCCAAACATTAGATTACGCACGACAAAAAAAGATACCTATATTGTATCAATTAATTGATGCTCGTGGCTCCGCCCGCGCTGAGGTCAGTTGGCGTTTTATGGTCATATAATCCGGTTCACTCTGGTCCTGATTAACCAATTGCAATAAAACGTACGGCAGAATTTAAGTCTGACGAAGATCTGGGTAACATAAAAATCCGCATCAAAATCCGTTCAGTAGGTAGTTCTTGCGTCCATTGGGAACAAATAATCAAGCATCTTTTGTTTTCAAAATCGTTCATTTAACATAACTTAAGTTATGTTTTAAATATCTCCAATGTTCAGACACAATGAATTTACAATGTTATGATAGTATAGAAGATAGTTTGATTGTCAAAATCAAAAGCTCTCTCTCTCTGACGTATAGGTAGGCACAATTATTATACATCTAAGTACTTGTTCAATGATGTAAGAACAGGCGACGTCCTAAATCATGATACAAATTATGTTAATTCAAGTTAAACCTAGATTATCATCATCTCAGGTTTGAATCCCAGTCGCATCAGAGGTTTTCACCTTTGAGCCTGGAAAGTACTACCCAGGCACATGCATTATAGATGCCTGAGTTTCATTAATCCCCATTTGAAGAATCCTGCCTTATCTGCTACTAGCTGATATCCGTAACTCCACCCACATGAACGTCAGTTATCGTTTTTTTGGTAATATCTCTGGCCCTACTTGACCAATTGCAATCAAAGGTCTGGCAGATTTTAAGTCTGTTTAATACCTTTCTAATAGAAAAACCCGCATCAGAATACGTTCAGTACTTTTAAGTCCAGCGTGAACAAACAGACATTTGTGTTTAGTATCGTTAATTTATCATAATCTAAGTTCCTTTTGTAAATATCTCCAATGTACAGACCCAACTAATTTACAATTTTATAATAGTATAGGTATAAACCTAAATTGTTATTATTCCGGCTTCTGTCATCATAACTAGATAAAATATTGTATTCGTTTTTAATTTTATTGTAATCATAAGCTTTGAACATGATTGATTTGTGACAGATTGAACAACAAATTCCAATGAAAAAAATATAAAATACTATAAGAAAGAGTGCCATACAATATATCATTTAATTAGACAAGAATTAAGCATTAATAAGTTGGCAAGCCCCATCGACTAAGTATGCGTTCATAACTTATTGGCGGGAAATTTTCAAATGTTATTGATTTTGGCTTTAGGAGCTTCTGAACTAAACAAGATAAACCCATCATGTTTGGACTCATTTGATTTGTCCTGTTATGCATTTACAGAAAGCTTGTTTAAAAAAATCGTAATTTATTAAGCTTTGATTTTTTTTATTACTACCTATGTGATTACTTACATATTTAGAGCAATCACATTTTTTTCATTTTGGTACACCTCTCAGATACAAAAAATCTAACCTAAAATAAAGCATCATGAAGGATCATAAGAAAAAATGTTTACCTATACCTACTTATGTACGCACGTTATACTTTTTTGGCGTAATAACATAAAAATCTTTCTAAAAATTATATCCTTCGCGTTATCCTACGTTTGTAGAAATAAGAATATTTTTTTTAGTTTATGATGTAAATAAATAATGCATACCGTCAACTACCCTCAAATTATACAAAAGCAGGGTGTCGGTTTTCTAGCTAACTTCATGGTGTCGATTTTCCAAACGGCGTGCGCGCGCATTGTAAAAATTTACTCTTATCATTTTTCCCTATCGCGCCAAAACAAGTATAACTTCAAAAACAATAGAATCTTTACCTATGAAATTGCCTAAATTTTCTTACAAATTCATGAGTTCGTTATTCCTGTAATTTAATAGCTATTTCCATCATTTATATTTTGTTTGAAAGTTGATTTCAAGATTTTACAACTCTATATTAAATTTTGTTTTTATTGGCCGCTTGATAATTAATTTATCAAGCGATTCGATCTTCAAAAACAGTACTTCCTAAATGCTATCCATTTTGATGATAAATTTCATATTACTTAACAACTGTCACTTTTCAAAAATGTAATAAAAGTTGCTGTTCGTTAGCTTAATGTTGTCTCATTCATACACAAAAAAAAATCATAAAATTCGGATTTGTCATTCCTAAAAAAATGCCAAAATGTTAGTACTGAAAATTGGGTTTCCTCCAATTTCTTCAAGAAAAACGGCAATTTCATATGTAACGACCTTATATTAGAATAACTTGTACGGTACATATTGTTACAGCGTTAAAATTACTAAAATAGATACTTCATTTATCATTCAGTTTATATCGCCTTGAAGAATACATTTTAACCGTTAGTAGAATACTTTTCTATGGTGTGATACGTAGAGTCAGCGCCAAAGGTAGATCACTTTTAGATCAAATAAAAAATTCTGCATGAAACTCATTAATTTTATTTTAATTAATATTTAAATATAATTTTCACTAAGAAATATGAATTACATTGCACATAAACTAATTTTCCAATGCTAAAAATGATCATCTAGTTTTGACGCTGACTATTAACGTAAAAAATATATCATTACGTGAAGAAATATTATCTGCATGAGCCTGGCCAAATTCACCAGATTTACAACCGGTGTTTCTTATATATTTGCAAATAGTAAGGTTGAGGAAGATCATAGTCACATAATCTCTATATCGCAGGTTCAAGTTACATTTGACCCGCTGTAGTGCAGTTATCTTTCTGCAAAATACGGTTTGACGATGATTTATGTAATGATTTATGCAGAGTGCGTGCTCCATTTGATAAATTTTAATGTATCACGTCAGTTAAATGTTTTTGCACACCAATGAGACATGAACATGCCAAATGATACTCCAGAATCCGGAAATCCGTAATGATAGTAGTTAAGAGGAAACAGTCTTAGGGACCATTAGCTCTTGTTTTGTAAAACACTTTTGGCATACTTAATTTTTAGGATCCTATTACTAAGACTCCGCTGCCCGCCCGTCCGTACGGTTCATGAGATACCTGATGACAGACTCACAAGTCTGTATCTCATGAATCGTGATAGTTAGACAGTTGAAATTTACACAGATGATGTATTTTTGTTGCCGCTATAATAACCCCAAATCCTTTTTTCCTTTTACTCAAAAGTAAAAAGCATAATCCTTATAGGATCACTACCATATATATATATACACCATATATAAGTATATACCATATATAATAATAATAATAGTTTATTTGCCAATGTATCCCTTACAGATCACTTAATATATTTAAACACATTATAAGTACTAGTATACTACTAGTATACTACTAGTAGTATACTACTAGTATAAATATGTACCAGTAGTGACTCAATATAATATAACAATATCTGTAGTTGTTTAAATCTGTATGAGTATGTGACCCTGCCTCTTAAACTAGGTTAACCTGTATCTTAAGAGACAGTTCAGCCAAAAGAATTATAGTACAACTAACTTAAGGCGCTGTCTGCACCTAAGCTACCATAATTATGCTTATTTTTTGTCTCCAAGATTATTTCTCTCTCTTTCAATTAACATCCCCAAATCCGTCATATTTTTTAAATGATTCATTTATCTGTTTGATTTGTTTGATTTGTTTTTCGGCAAACAGATTAATAAATCATTTAAAAAATATGACGGATTTGAAGATGTTAATTGAAAGAGAGAGAAATAATCTATCTCTTTTCTATGCAGTTATCCACATCACAAATATAATTATCTGTATGTCTGTCAAGACTAGAAGCTCCACAGCAACGTTAAGTTCGCCTCTCAATCCAGTTTTTTTGAATACCAACTCTCACTCTGTTCAAAAAAATCATTTGTCATTTTTTTTTAATGATGAAACGGGCTAATGTTTCATTCTGTCAGTTTCACCTATTCTGGGTTACCTATGCTATAGGACTTCCCCTTTTTGTCCGATATAAAAGATAACTTCTTGCATTTTTTTACATTTGGTGAACCCTGTTACAAATTTTCCACCCCAACTTTAACTCCTCGCGGGATGAATCTTAGTTTTCAAACATGTCATCATTCAACAAATTCAAAATCAAACAATATTCTGTTCCTTTCTGTGGCTTTTTTTGCAGAAATCGCCACGGTTACTCTCCCACCGGCAAGCGGCGGGGGTGGTTATGTCGGACTCGAATCGACCAAAACCTTACGCCGTCTCGGGTCTTTAATGTCGGGGCGCAAGGAGACATTCACGAAATAATTTCAGCTGATAAGGTAATCAACATAACTTGATTCTAAGGCGCAACGAAGTTTGGCGGGTCAGCTAGTCGTCATATGAATATATATAATAACTATTTAGCTAATAAACTAAGTAGGTACCTATATGTTGGGTTATATTTTCATCCACTAATTAATAAGTGAAGTTGAACGCATCCAAACTTACTTGTACGTCGATTTCGTTGAGTAGGTACTTACTAAAATCATTTGGAGTACAATATATTAAAGAAGGTACACTCATTATATTTACTGTTCATTGAACGTTATGGGGCCTAATGAATGAAGTCATTGCTTTGAGTAATTCTTGGCAATCTCATTTCGACCAAATATATTAAAAACAAAACATAAACTGTGGTGTTTATCGGTGGCAAATTATTTTTCTGTTAAACTTGTATCTTGACCCCGCCATTTGCGTAGTTGATAAATTTTATTTGTGTGATACCACACGCAACCGTTTCAATTAATGTAATAATTATAACAATAATACTGTATAAAGTTTAAATCAAAGTATATGCTAGTAAATTTTCAACTACTTATTTATAGACTGAGTGATATGTAATTGAATGAATAAATTCTACTATAATATATTATAGTAGAATTACCTACTAATATTATAAGCGCGAAAGTTTGTTACTATTAAATGCAAAAACGGCCGTATGGATCTGGTTGAAATTTGGCAAGGGATAGATTATATATAGTCATGCCATTGGAACCTATTCCAGGTTTAAAAAGCAGCCTATGTCCTAGGTTCCTGTGGGTCGTGGGGAGACGATCAGGATGTGGAGGACCACAGCTAATATCTATATAAAATTACTGTTAGACAACAGCAAGACCATAAATGCATCTGTTCCACTATTCCTATATAGTTTTAGTTCTATACTTTTGTATAGACGCAGAATTAATAATTGAACGGGTGTATTGTTGGTGTGGTGGCATATAAAGGAATATCGTTACCCGCCGTAGCGCTAAGTTTAGTGGGCTATAATAGATGACAAGAATAGATGACTCACACTAATAAATATTTGATGATGAGGGTATATTCCTCATCATCAAGTATTTATTCCTGTGAGTCATCTATTCTTGTCTTTATTCTAATTATATTTTTGTCTGTGAAGTTCCTGCGATACAAAATGAATTATAACTACTGGTGTTGTCTTTCATATAAGATAAATAATAGTTATTGATCTATATATGTATAGTATAATATGTAAAAAATTACTATTGTATAATTCTAGATCATTCATGATTGTATTAGTTTTAAATAATGAATTAATTAATTAGAAATCTAATCGGCTTCTTGTTAGAATGCATAATATTATGCAGCCTTCCAGACACAAGGCCAAAATACTTAACGTTTTAAATTAGTATACTAACTACTAAAATTACTACTGTTGAAAAGTTAAATAGCCTAAGGCGCCGGACAAACAGAACGGACGCGCGTCCTAAACGTGGCTTTGTAACACCTCACAAATTCGCATCGTTACCCTCTTCGCTCACCTCGGGTGGTGCGCGGCGTGTTGCAAAGACACGTCTAGAACGCGCGTCCTTTCTTTTTGTCTGACGCCTAATACTGTTACAAACTATTCCTATACAGTCATACTCATAAGATTTGAATAGCGTGCTAATTACTATAAATAATTCTAATTAGGTAGGAAAAGTAGAGTTGTAGGTATTTGGTTGTTCCGGTTTCGGTAAAAACACAAAAGAATGTTATTTTAATTAAGTACGTGTAGATCACGGAAGGCTAATTTGGTTAAACTTGAAAATATAGATAAAAAATAATAGAATCTGTCTGTGACTTCCTTCAATTAATATTTTTTATTATTTAGTGCTGGAAATTGAACGAGGCAAGACCAGCAACCAATCATACTACAGAAGCACAGCGTGAGAAACCCAGAGTGAGCGTCTAGTTACTATCGAAGTCCAACTGCGGTTGGAGTTGAAAAATGTCTTCCATTTAAGTGATAGCCCACGTGGAATTCATAATTTTAATTTTTAATTATTACTAGCTGTTGCCCGCGGCTCCGCCCGCGTTGTATTTTAATCCCGTTTCAAATTCCCATAGGGATAAACAGTAGCCTATATATTATGCTAGCCTAAAATCTATTCCTGTAAAAAATTTCAGCCGCAGATACATTTAGTCGTTTTGCGTGAAAGAGTACCTAACTTCCATACATCCAAATTTTCGAGTTTAAAATATTAGTAGGATGATTTGTTTACGAGAGAAAATATTTACATACTCTGGAATGGAGACAGCACACACAAGTATTTTATTTAAAAGGTACACTAATCACCGGGGTGTGTGTTGGGTAACCTCCTCGAGTGTCGCTCCGATTCCGATCCCGCTGCAGTCCGGGGGAACGGAATCGGAGCGGCCGGTACACCCTGGGCGGCGGTCAATGGCTTCCCCTTCACCCCTTCATAGGGTTGGCATTGATCGTCGGCCAATACCCAACGTGGCGGAAACACATCGCTCTCCGTACTCCTCTGCTTTCAGAGGAGACAGGATGAGCGATGCTGTTAGTGGTGAGATGGCCCAGGGTCAGCCGGGGTGCGAGGGATATGCTCTATGGGTAACCTTACACCCCGGCGTCTGAAGACCCGAGACGGCGTGCGGTTTTAGTCGGTGCAAGCCCGACATAACCGCCCCCGCTGGCCGGCGGGGGGGTATCCGAAGGGATTTCCGCACGATAAAAAAAAAAAAAAAAAAAAAGGTACACTAATCACCTATCTTTTATACGTAGGTAATAAACTCTGTGGAGTTTTGTGATTTTATATTTTCTGCCCATCACCTTTTAGCTAGAGCGTGATGATTTATAGTTGTTGATCATATCTGAGTTCAGATGAACTACGAAATTGCGTGAAGATCTGCCTTGTAATAATAAAATTAGAATTAATAATACCTTTTTTTTTTTTTTATCGTCCGGAAATCCCTTCGGATACCCCCCCGCCGGCCAGCGGGGGCGGTTATGTCGGGCTTGCACCGACTAAAACCGCACGCCCTCTCGGGTCTTCAGACGCCGGGGTGTAAGGTTACCCATAGAGCATATCCCTCGCACCCCGGCTGACCCTGGGCCATCTCACCACTAACAGCATCGCTTATCCTGTCTCCTCTGAAAGCAGAGGAGTACGGAGAGCGATGTGTTCCCGCCACGTTGGGTATTGGCCGACGATCAATGCCAACCCTATGAAGGGGTGAAGGGGAAGCCATTGACCGCCGCCCAGGGTGTACCGGCCGCTCCGATTCCGTTCCCCCCGGACTGCAGCGGGATCGGAATCGGAGCGACACTCGAGGAGGTTACCCAACACACACCCCAGAATTAATAATACCTAAGAGCAATTTTGCTTTACTGCTCTTATCATTTATCAGACCTATAGTAGCGTGATGATATATACTGAAGTTTATGACCATACCCTAGAAAAATGTTCGAGCAAAATTTTAGTTGAATCTATTCTATTCTATTCAATGATGCTCCAAAATCGATAATAACCTACAGACAATCAGAAAAACATTTTAAAAATCACATTTTCGGCATTGGTATTATTTATTTCTTGAAAAATATTCAATGTGTACACCTACGTACCATTATGACTTAATTATATGTAAAAATTCCATATTTATATTTACTGCCAGATTCCCAAGGTAGAATGCAGCTTGCGAGAAAAGAATCAAAATTAATAGGTACCTAACACAAAACCATTGTTTCTCAATGTAGGCATTTGTGTCAAACGACAATAACACACTTACATAATAGTTAATATAATTTATACTTAAATCGTAAATCAATTTGTACCATAATATTAGTCTATACTATTATAATCCAGTATGAGCCTCCATATTAAGAAGTAAAGGAGGACAAGGCAGTACGTAACGTACCGAATTGTGTACTTAATAAAAATTATGTTACTAAACTTCAAGAAGAGCCATCATGGCACTATCTCAAACCATTCACCGATCTCCTCACCATTAAATATGTCAAAAGAAAATTGGTAGTGTAGCTCAAGCCGCTGTCAAAAGTAATATCATAGGAGTAGCATAGATATCTCGATGAGATGACGTACAAGAGTAAGGTTAAATATAAAGATGCTAGTAAAGTAAAACAAATTTAAAAATTAAATCAGTCTTACGCACAAAATTGAATTTGACAATTATATGACTAAAATAATAGTATAAAACTAGCAACAAATATTATTTCTCTTTGTAAAAAAATTATAGATCGTACAATAGTTTGCCTTAAAAGATGATTCTTAACATAGAATTTTCACTGTTTACAGTTAAGTTCGTAACACTAATGAGAATTCCGCATAGGAGTTATTAACTTTTCCAAATGATTATGCGTATTTACACATTTTTGGTGAGTTCTAGTGGCAGTCGAATATATTTCACTTTTCTTAAGATATAAATGGATGTTTAGTTTCACAAACATACCGTTGGGAAATATTTATTGTGATGCAACCCTTTAAATTCCTTTCTATTTCTTTTGCTTCTCAGCAAAATCTTGAGCGCCTAGATTATAACTTGCACTTCCTAGAATATACCCCCGGAAATTTCTTGTCTCTTGTCATTGTGATTCCTACACAACCATTTAGCTGGGGTTCAGTATTCAGTATTTTATTCATCAACAACTTTCAATTGTGTTTGAAAAAATTATTAAAATGAACAGTACACTTACAACATTTTAACACAATTTACAATTGGATAATATTTACCAAAATTACAATAAATTAATGTCAGAGAAAAGAAAAATAGATGTCAATGTAAAACCGAGAAAAAATGTCAAATAGAATAAAAATGACAATATTTCCGGACACTTAATGACTAACATTATAGTATGTGAACTATTTTAATAAAAAATAATCAGTCATCAATATCCTAAAGGGCACTGAAGAATGCAAAATAACTGAAACACGTAAGAGTTTTCAGTTGAAGTCGGTACCAAGTTCGAAACCGAACAGTTGGCAACCAAAAACTCTTGTGTTTTTTTGTATTTAGAATCAAATCTGTATTTTCGTTATTTTACCCCTTTCAGTGACTTTTTAGTTATTGAGGTCGGTTTTTTTTTAGTAAAATAGTTCTCCCTTTCTAGTGTATGTAATTAATGTTGTTCCCGGTAGTAACCCACGGAGCCCAGGACTCGCTTACTCCGTTCGCCTTCTTTTGATTTGGCAATCTCTTCATTTTCCATAAAGCCTCAACTCTCAACTAAAATTAAACATAATTTTCTTATGCAATATAGTCAATATCTACATAATTTATCATTAGTTAGAAGATCATATAATCATGTTTTGTGCCATTAGACTAATAACGATGGGCTAATTATGAAAATGAATAAGTATGCTAAGCACCATATGATTAATGTCTTCCACTCTGCAAGTGTCCATAGGCTATGGACACTTACACGTTGCCATAAATCAATGGACACTAATATTTACTTAGAGTACAACCATTTGGGAAAAATGGATTTGGTGCTTGAATAAATAATTTAATTTTTAAATAATTTTTGATAACCTACTTGATGACCAGTTTTAAATGTCATCAAATCATTCGATAATTTAGAACTTATGTTCTAACCTTATAATTATACATATGCGTTATGATTAACTTTAGTTAATGTTATTAATGATTATAGCATAAAGAGCTCAACTCAACAGCTTTTCAGCTTGCAGTCATAAGGATAAATATTAATAAATTTGATCGCCCCCTTTGTTCATTATATTCACCACTTCATTATCTCGAGTTAACTCAAATCTTACCTTAGATGTAACCTTTTCTTCACCAATGCTACTTACTAAATGATTAATTGGAAGTTACACTGTGGTATTCATGTTATTTTATTATAAGTATTTATTATGCACAATTTGTATTATGTGGGTCCAAGATTTAGGACTCGCTAGATAATTTGGCAGAATGAAAGCTTCAGAAGGTAGAGTTGTAGATCTTGAAAGTTATTATTTTTAAAGTACTTACGTAGGTAATGCATATTAATGTCATATTGTTCTTTGATAAGAAATGCCTTCTGCACATCAAGTACTAAACAATGAATTATTTATATTATCGGAGTAATAAATAGAAAACAATTCATAGCAAATACTTAAAACTGTATTTATATAATATTTGAAATCATATTATTATTCTTGATGAATTTGATAACATTCATAACCATGGTTCTAGAGTGGTTTATTTTATTAATACCGATAGAGTCTAGTGTAATAACACTTTAGGCTGAATAAAATAAAATGTATTTGTATTTGAACTTGACTCATACCTTTTTTTTTTGTGCGGAAATCCCTTTGGATACCCCCCCCCCCCCCGCCGGCCAGCGAGGGCGGTTATGTCGGGCTTGAACCGACTAAAACCGCACGCCGTCTCGGGTCTACAGACGCCGGGGTGTAAGGTTACCCATAGAGCATATCCCTCGCACTCCGACTGACCCTGGGCCATTCGCAGTGTCCCCTCTGATAAGAGCAGAGGGGTACCTGGAGCGACCACCCCCTACCCCCGCGGGTCTTGCAGGCCCGCCATACCCCGATCCCCCGTGCAATGGGGTCAGCTGGCCCTGATAAGGGCCGGTTGGTCAGACTCTTGGCCGTTGACGTTGACGCCAGCTACTCCAGAGGAGCAATCAATGATGCGTCATCGCTCACGTTGCCCAGGGTGCACCAAACTTGGAGGTGATCCAACCAGTCGCACCCCAACTTGACTCTTACCTATACGCAAATATAGTAGAGTAAAACCGGTCAAGTGCCAGTCGGACTGGCGCACAGAGGGTTCCTGTCCAAACTGGATTCAGGGGCGCACTTGCTATAGAGCTTCTAGTCTTGACAGACAGACATACAGATAATTTTTTTGTTATGTGGGTTGTGCTAAAAGACCTTGCTTCTTGCCAAAATTTCATGATTCTAGTTCAACGGGAAGTACCTTATAGATTTTAAATGACCTAGAAATTTGATTTATTTCACAGTGTCAAGGCGTTACAGACCTGAGTATTTGGTTTGAATTTCAACGTGATGCCTCTACGCGTTCCTGAGAAAAAGGTCTTGACATACAGACAGACGAGCAATGAAGTGATCCAGTAAGGGTTCCGTTTTTTCCTTGAGAGGTTGGAACCAAGAAAAGAGAGAATATACAGCGAAGTCTGGAAAAACATACATTCGAAATGTAATTATAGAGTTTTAAACTAAAAGCTTTAACAAGGCTTTAACGAATCTCTTTGAAGTATAAGTGTTGTCATAATAACCTTGGGAAATGCCGTGAAGCGAAACCGGTCAGGTTTAGTAAATAAATATTGTCGAACAGTACAAGAGGTTTAATTCAATGCGTGTAGCAAGTTCCATCAAGTGACGTCAGTCAACAGTATAAATATCTAATATTTGTTATTATTTGTTTTTTCATTAGTTTATTATTTCTATGATAGCTTTTATATTGATCTATTGATGATAGCTTGTCTACTTTCCTTTATAATACCACTTCCTATCAGCATTAAATTCACTCTCACACGTTAAAATCTACTGAGGGGACGCTAATATTTTAAAATAAGACACTTCTGTGACTTTCTCAAACTACTCCTGTTTAGGAATCTTCAAATAAAGCATTGACTCTTAATTAAGTGGTACTTACAGGGTTGAAACGCACGAATATACTCTTATGTCAATATCCTGTAATGACTATTTTATGTGCGACATTTTGTAAAAGGATTTAAAATAGGATGGATGAAATTCAAATCAAATCAAATTTTCATACATGAGGGCGCAATAATACTTATACTATAGTGAACCATAGAATAACATATGAATATGGTAGGTTTATTATTGGCTCGCCCCCTATTACATTGGGACCTTAACATAACTGGCGAAACGTGGGTGTGTAATACACCTCTGCCTACCCCTTCGGGGATACAGGCGTGAAGTTATGTTATGTTATGTTTTAACAAACCATGAAAAAGCTGAAATCTGTTGTCAGGATTATTTTAAGATCCTGATTACTATTAATTGAGACCGGATGAACTTGGTTATTAACTGAGACTGGTTAAACTTCCTGCTGGTGTTTTCACTGCGTCACATGCCTCTCATATATAATAGGTCTTTACCTATGGAATTGCCGAAATTTTCTTACAAATTCATGAGTTCGTTATTCCTGTAATTTAATAGCTATTTCTATTATTTATATTTTGTTTGAAAGTTAATTTCAAGATTTTACAACTCTGTATTAAATTTTGTTTTTATTGGCCGCTTGATAAATTAATTTGATCATCAAAAACAGTACTTCCTAAATGCTATCCATTTTGATGATAAATTCCGTATTACTTAACAGCTGTCACTTTTCAAAAATGTAACAAAAGTTACTGTTTGTTAGCTTAATGTTGTCTCATTCATACACAAAAAAAATCATAAAATTTAGATTTGTCATTCCTAAAAGAAATGCAAAAATGTTAGTACTGAAAATTGGGTTTCCTCCAATTTCTTCAAGAAAAGCGGTAATTTCATATGTAACGAACTAATATATAGATATTGTTATTCATTTTTGTGTTATTCTGACAATCTAAGTTTAATTAAACAAATGTCTGTCATTGGCTACTCATGAAAATGAGATCACTCTCTACAATCTACAATTAATAGATAAGGTATATTTATATTTGACCAAAAATGATACGAATAAATAATTACCTACTAAATTAAAACGTTTAATGAACAGTGGAGCATTTTATCGAGCCGATAAATCGTCATGTTTATTTTGTTGTTGTAAATTTGTTTGCGACCTCCCAAAGACTTATCAATGCTCAACTCTCACTAGGAAGATGTCAACACATGCTATTTATCAATCGTCAATCAACTATACCTACGTGGTAGCGTAAAGGCGTAGTACAAATATGTCAAATGAAACTTCGCAAGCGATGATGTGTTATATAAACCGAATGATACTATAAATTAAATATATTGATGATTCTAGGAACGTATCTTTCATATAATCGGTATTTCTCAGGACGGTCTGAAAAGAAACTGTCTTATCATTCCAAGGTCGCCTAGGTAAATTAACCTTGAATTCCTTGCAGTGCAGTGAGTATAGGAAGTTATGTAGGTATGGAATAGTAGATTGTAACAAGGGTTGAAAGTCAGCCATTTCACCCGAGATATTTCTGGCGCTCGAACGAAGTGAGAGCGCCAATAGTTCTAGGGTGAAATGGTGACATTCACCCGAGGTAAACACTCTACTTTTCATTTCGACTATGTGAGGAAATTAAAATACTACACACACATGTTATGAAACAGGTATATTGATTATCAGTTAAAATTTAAAGTAAAATTAGAACAATTTGAAAATAGATTATTAACAACAGCTTTTGCCTGTTCTTAAATCTTATCGGGAGTTAAATTAATATCCATGTCACTGGAATCACTTTCCGAAACCATTTTAACCACAATTAACACAAGGTATTTATTTATATTTAACTCGTTTTCCCGTTAATTGTTTAGCAAACTAAATTGTTTGTTTTTTAATTCTGAAAAAAAAAGTTATAATTCACGTACATACTGCCAAAATTAGAAAAGTTTTGAAAATCGAATTTATTGGTTACATTGTAATCGCTTTGGTCACGAGATGTGCATCTAGGCGGCCATGTAAAGAAAAAGAAACGTCATGATATCAAGGCATTATGACGTAACTTAATTATCTAGGACGCCATAGCAAAACTTAAAATTTAAAAAAAATTACTTTCCGCCCTAGGGATGAAATAAGCTACTTTCCACCCGGCTATCTACCCATGAAAATTAAACTTTCCGAACAGGAGAGATGAAAATGTACTAACGAGCGATCTAGCACGAGCAATGAATCCCAGTCGGTAACAATTTCGTAAATATCTTCAGAAATCTAAAAGCTAACATAATGAAATAAGCACAGTTTTGAAGGCATATATATTAGTGCCTAAATAAATTATATTAGTGCTTAAATAAATTAATTTAAAAGTTAAGTCTTCAAATGCATCAGTATATATCATAAAAAAAGTGTTAATTCTGATAAACACAATAAAATTCCAAACAATTTGTCCAAAGAATCAAAGTTAAATATTTGTTGACTTACTTCTCAGTATTTAGTATTACCTCCGCGTGCTGTGTACACCGACGTAATGCGATTCGGCATACTGGTCCAGTCATTTTAGCGCGACATGTATTTGTAGGTTTTCATTAATTGCAAAGAAGCTGATAATTTGCATGAATGTTAGGGATACCATTTTAATGAAATTGTAAAAATTCCCATCGAATTAATCGGTCCAATTTTTTTTATTCAAATCAAAAGTCATAAATATTTCTTGCATTTTTCTCATGAACGGTGAGGTTTATCGTAAAAACTTATGGGCAACGTTTAAGATCATGCGATTATCTATAAAAATTGTTCTTCATTTTTTTTTCCTACGATTCACCATTCGTGAGACCGCAATAGACTTAAAGTGATTTAATCGTTTTTTTTTTGTGTTTTCAAGTGTGATTTGAACTTCAGAAAGATGTCTTTTTACAATCCATTTGTTTGGGTTGCTTCGTCCAAGACGAATAAATTGATTTTTCAGTGCAACAACTCACCACAATAAATGGATTTCCTTATCACATTTGCAGTTTCGGAGATATTTGCGAATTGTTAACTTAACCGAATTCATCGCTCATGAGTGTAGATCAAATCGCGAAAGAACAAACATAAAAAATATGTTTTACTAGCTGTTGCGCGCGGTTCCACCCGCGTCGAAGCTACCATTTCCAGGGACAAAAATTTGTCAATGTGTTATTCCAGACTATAATCTATCCCTGTATCTAATTTCAGCCAGATACGTTCAGCCGTTTTTGTGTGAAAGAGTACCAAACATCCATACATCCATACATCCATATATCCATACACCCATACATTCATATATCAATACATCCATACAACCGTACTTACAAACTTTTGAGTTTATAATATTAGTAGGATTCAAATAAGTACCTACCTTATATTTTCTTGATAACAAATAATTATAGAATAATTCCTCAACAGGCAAAGTATCTAAAAGTTGCAAGATTTGTTTAGCTAATTTATCCGTGCCTTAACAAGTTGGCAACTTGTCGCTACTCTGGGTTGTGGCGCCGCTGTCGTTCTGATAGCCGTATTAGACCTCACAAGATGCCATATGTAGAACGTATAAACTAGTGAAAATTAAGTGTCGCGTCCACGGTTCATTTGCTATCAGGGGTCATGTCACATTTTATTACTGACATATTATTAATATCGATGAGAACATTGAATTTTATACGTGTGGATTCATTGTTTCGTAACTGGTTTGGTATTTACGTAACGGTGATTTCATGATTTGTAACTATTATATTGGTCAACTTGCAAGGAGTTTATCATTGGTTTGTATCTATGTCGTAAACTGTTTTCTGGTAGGTCTCCAATTTAAATTATTTTGATTTAATTTCAAAGTTTTGATATCAACTCATTACTACTCATACTATCATTACTTAATGACTAAGTAATTATAATAACACAATTTTATTACAATTCTATAAGAGGAAAAAAGGAAAGGAATAGACCTCTGGCGTTCTTATAAATCGTACGAAATGCAGCGTACTGTTACTTAAAGTCAATTTCAGTGACAAGATGGGTACTTCCATATACAAGCCAGCTTATTCATTAGGAGAATTAAAAAATGAATTTTGACTCATTACTATGTTAATTTTAAAGTTTATCAAACTAATTATCATACTGTAAGTAAAGTGTGTAGTAAGTACGAGTATTATGGTGTGATAGGTTATCGAGTCCGTAAGCACAATACTCGCAAGAAAATCTATTTACGTTATAGATATGTCTACTCAAGTCAGTCGAACTTACAATTAGTATGTTAGTATGTCTATCTTCCCATTAATTAGCGTCACCTTTGCGCTATTTAGATATCGTACAAATATTTTTTTACGAATACTATACTAGGGTTCATTAGGGACACCACTACAACATAGACTACAGAAGTATCTAGGTGCCTATAGTTTTATACCTATTTACATCACATTCTTAAAGGTTAGATCTCGCTCATACCATGTTCATGGATTCTTGTTGGTTTTAGTGTCAGAATTTATACAGCCTACATGCAATGATTCACCTATTTTAATTATTTGTATCACCAAAGCATTAAAATAAGTTGCATCCAATGCATGAATAAAATCAATATTTACACGCTTACACCACATGCACATATATCATGTATGTAGGTGCATTTCGCTTGCACGCACGACCGATACATGGCCAGTACAACAAACTGTCTGCTACATATAGTACGTACTTAATCGTACGTAGGTAAAAGAGCCACAAATCCGGTAGACATAGGATGATTTAAGTGGGATACACGTGATCAGTTAAACTGACAGTTTTGTCTTAGTGTGTTTGATGACTTTATTGCTTATATAGGCTAGACAAGTACCGAGCTATGTCGTGGTTAAGTTGAGAAATACTTATTTTGAAGTTACAAATTAAATTAGGCTTTGCGCCAATTCCCAGTGCTTTACTTAAATCTATATGAAACTATGTTAGAATTATGTTATATGTTAGGTCAACTTCAACATTTTGATGTGATATCGTTTGTTTTTAGTAATATTGAATAAGTACATTCATAGCAATCCCAACTCGATTCGTGGCTACCGCTGACCGATAGGAAAAAGGAAAGAGGAAGCATCCAATGCGCCTAGAATGAAATTAGCTCGTCGGTCAATTACTCCGAACCGAGTGCGGCTTACTAATGGCACGCGCGGCGTCCCCTGCATACGGCACCGCTCATTTATATGCCTTCACGCGCACTCTTTATTGTTCCATAGATTGGTAATACACGGGAGGACTGGCACTTTGTGCTGTAAATCGTTGTCTGTACACGTATCCACGATTAACTGTGTGCTATAGCCATAGGCGAAGTGGGCACCGTGTCAGTACATGCCGCCTGAGCAAGTGTGTACAATGACATCATGTCCGGACTCGACTGGCCACACAGAAAACGTAAGGGTACCTACGTGTTTGACTGCCTGGTATTATTGTTGCATGTATATGACGCATAGCTCTTTAATATTTTATAAAATTGATCTGCCATTTTAATAAAATAAAACCTACATGAAAAATGTTATGTAAAAACTAACTGAAGCAGAGATTACTTGCTGTACTGTTACTTGTAAGCAAGTTTCTTCTTTAAGAAGGGTTCCATATTTTTCGTTTTGTGGTCCGTACGAAACTTATAAAATCTTCAAAAAAGATTATGTGGACTGTAAATCCATAGGTCGCTGGTTTGAAATCCAGATTGAAGGACCACTTTGTAGGCTATGTAAACGGGTAGGCACAACAGCTGAGATATCACTTTTTTATTCAGGTAGTAAAAATATTACACTGAAACAGCATATGGCAGATTGTACCGTGGACAGAGATTTTAAAAGTTAAATCAATTAAAAAAACCGACCTGGTGCAAGTCGGACTCGCCCATGAAGGATTCCGTAGCAGCAAGTAAATTTTTTATATTTGAGTTGACGGAATGAAAAGTAAATTGCGGTTTACGATTTCCGTGGAAGTTTACATGGTAATGTACATCATGTAATTTTTTTAGTTTTATTATTCTCTTATTTTAGAAGCTACAGGGGGGGGGGGAGACATTTCACCACCTTGGAAGTGTCTCTTGCGCAAAATATTCAGAGAAAAAAATGAATTAGAAACTTCAATATCATTTTTGAAGACTTATAGATAGATACCCCCAGACGTATTAGGTAGGTAATACTAAAGAAGGCTCTAATACATTTCGTATGAGTTTCGCTAACAGATCAGATTTACAATAGATAGTCTACCTTACTTACACATAAAACTTGACATGTTGGCCATGCTTTCCCCCTTTCAAATGGATATGAGACAAGTAGCAGTCTGTTGCAACTCATACGGTATGTAAAAGTTCCGAGAATTGCTTTCGTTTTCCCTATTGTCCTTTTTGTCTACTTCATTCACTGGAACTAAATTAGGATAACATCCCCTTTGTAGATTTTGTTAGTGTTGATAGGTTGTTCATTAAATCTTTTACCAAAGTTACAAAATTAATTTGTATTATCAGGTAAGCGACCTTTAATTTGAATCAACCGTAAGTACACGTCTCACCGGTGTGGGTCAAAGAAATATTTCTTTTTATTAATTTACATAACTGATACAACAATAAACATCTTTTAAAGTACATTTTCTTGTAATCGAATAGAATGATAACGCAACACGATATTTGTATTGACGAAAGGTTAACTCTATATCTTTTTTAGGGTTCCGTTGCCAAATGGCAAAAAACGTAACCCTTATAGATTCGTCATATCTGTCTGTCTGTCCGTCCGTATGTCACAGCCACTTTTTTTCGAAACTATAAGAACTATGCTGTTGACACTTGGTGAGTAGATGTATTCTGTGAACCGCATTAAGATTTTAACACAAAAATAGAAAAAAAACAATAAATTTGGGGGCTCCCCATACTTAGAACTGAAACTCAATTTTTTTTCATCTAACCCATACGTGTGAGGTATCTATGGATAGGTCTTCAAAACGGATATTGAGGTTTCTAATAACATTTTTTTCTAAACTGAATAGTTTGCGCGACAGACACTTCCAAAGTGCTAAAATGTGTCCCCCCCCCCCCTGTAACTTCTAAAATAAGAGAGCGACAAGTCTAAAGAAAATATATGACGTAGGTACATTACCATGTGGGGTGTGTGTTGGGTAACCTCCTCGAGTGTCGCTCCGATTCCGATCCCGCTGCAGTCCGGGGGGAACGGAATCGGAGCGGCCTGTACACCCTGGGCGGCGGTCAATGGCTTCCCCTTCACCCCTTCATAGGGTTGGCATTGATCGTCGGCCAATACCCAACGTGGCGGGAACACATCGCTCTCCGTACTCCTCTGCTTTCAGAGGAGACAGGATGAGCGATGCTGTTAGTGGTGAGATGGCCCAGGGTCAGCCGGGGTGCGAGGGATATGCTTTATGGGTAACCTTACACCCCGGCGTCTGAAGACCCGAGACGGCGTGCGGTTTTAGTCGGTGCAAGCCCGACATAACCGCCCCCGCTGGCCGGCGGGGGGGGTATCCGAAGGGATTTCCGCACGATAAAAAAAATAAAAAAAAATAAAGGTACATTACCATGTAAACTTCCACCGATAATTAGTTTGAACCAGATCTAGGGAGTAGTTTTTTTTTAATACGTCTTAAATCGTAAACTGCAATTTACCTTTCATTTAAACAACTCAAATATAAAATTTTACTTTTGCCGGTTTTTCAAATAAACCGATTTTGGAAATTATATTATTAAAGTGAAAGAACTTAAAGGCAAAAATATAATATACCTACCTTCGACAATTAATTACTCATTTATTGTTCCGTGTATACTTTTGAAGGATTAATAGGACCACTTTTTTAATTTGATAACTAGGACCACTTTAGCTATACAAAGACGAAAGTGATTTCATTTAATCGACTTAAAGATAAACAAGGGGCCACCGGGGATCCCGGAGATTTTTTATAATTAAATGGTTTTATAATATTTTTTTTTATTTTCAGGGGATTTTTTATATTTAACATGCAATTTTTTAAGTGCTGGCACTAATCTTATATATTATTATATATAAAATATTTGAGGACCCTAATTTATTTATATCATAAATTATGAGTTATTTCTTTATAAATAACTCGTTTTTTTAATCTATAGTAATTGGTTAATATGAGTTGTAGGTAAATGTTACATGCACTCGAAACTGATTAAGGTATTGAGATTTTTCCCTTTGACACCAAAGCCGTATTTAGATGGTACTACAGTCAACAAAATATTTACAATGTCCCCCGACGGTTATAAAACTACTAATACGTCAATTTATCCATGAATCCCAATGTTAAAAAGAATTGTAAATATTTTAGTGGTAATCGACTTTTGTCATTGACTTTAGGTAAAAACATGTATTAATCCATATTTAGAAAAAGACTGAACCGATTTTCGTTAAGCGCAACTTGCACTGATGACAGTTGAAGAAAATAAAAATCAACTTATATTTACAGAAAAATGAGTGGATCATTATACCGAATAAGTGGGCGATAGCCCAGTGGTGTACGTAACGGACTGACTAGTTGTCTAGGCAGTCCCGAGTTCGATCCCAGGTCGCCCCGGGCACACACCTCTGACTTTTCGTAGTTATGTGTGTATTAAAAAGAAATATTATCGCTCGCTTAGTAATGTGCTCGATAGATGGCAATAGGCTCGCCCCCTATTACATTGGGACCTAAACATAACTGGCGAATCGTGGGTGTGTTACACACCTCTGCCTACCCCTACAGGGATATAGGCGTGCCGCGTGAAGTTATGTTATGTTATTATACCGAAAAAAAATTATATTTCCTTGGAAGCCCCAATAGATTATCAAAAATATGCGAATTTGGTACCGTTTTATATACATAGGTACCAATCGAATTGATATACTTCTTTTCTGAAGTCGATTAAAAATAATATACCTACATAATGTGCATGATTTGTAAACTTCATTCTTCTTGAAGTCGGTTAAAAACGTACTTAGTGAAAGATTTTTTCTATCCACCAGGAGGTGCGATTAAAAAATTGTGGACGTTATACCTTTTTTTTTAAATTTTCTATATCACTTAAGTAGTAGACAAGCACACCAGCCACCTGATGGAATGCGATTACCGTGGTCTATGGAGGTGTGTAACACCAGAGGTGTCACACTCGCGCTGCCGACCCTAAAATATATAACTACTTAACTTTATTTGAGTTTGCGTGTACCATCCTCGACTGCATCGTCACTTACCATCAGGTGAGATGCAGTCAAACGCACTCAAATTTTTAGTAAAAAAAAGTTACTTTAGTAATATATACATTAATGTGTCTATGTCACCTCAACAGCGACCCTTAGGCTCCCTTATAACCTATAACAAAAATAGGATAACCTAAAAGTAAATTACTGCTCGAACCTCGGTTTTATTTTACAACGTTTTACAACGTCGATATTATATTAATAATGCTAATCGTTATTTAGGATAACATTTTCTCGTAAAATTTTGTACGTCATATTTGGAAGTTATGGCCATTATGAGAATACAATCGCAATTTCTTCCTGTCATAAATAAACTTTGGCGGGTATGAGTATTCATTACTTTGTGTGCACAATATCGGGTCGGGGCCAAATAGATTGGTACGTGCTCAGCATATCGAGCGCTCACCTCCCGTGTATATCACTCACTTCAACGAAATTCGTCTACACACTTTTGTATGGTGTAGTTGAATTTTCCGTTTGTAATTATGTCGGTGGACAGCGGAAGTGTTGGCAGTGGTTGTTACACCAGTCACGACGCACCGGTTGACGACCGTCGCGCGACGCCTAACGGGCTATCTCCGGCTATGGATACAGGCGCGACCATCTTGCTATAAGGACTTTAAATATAGTTTTATAACGCTCAGTGATTAAATTTTTATGATTCAAAGACATTATCTACTTTAAGTTCAGTGCAAATTGAGTAAAAGTGATAGTAGACGTTTACTTCACGGGAGCAATTGTTGAGCTGCATTACCGGCCCTAAATGATATGTTAAATGTATTATTATTACCATTTAAATAAATATAACGTTAAAGTGCCTGTGAGAAATTATTAAGTCATCAAATTAGTGTAAAAATATGATAACGTAGTACTGTTATGTTCTGCAACAACATTAATCATCAATGCTGAGACATTAAGCGTTAATTTCTTTAATTAATTTTATAAACGGACAAAACAGTGGAAATGAACGTGTACCTACTACGTTTCGCTTGAAGATACGTAGATAATTAGACAGTTTAGAGTACGGCCGCCTACTACACAAGTAATCCGTCTCCCTCAGTTGATTTTACCATGATTGTAGAAGGGCAAATAAGATATAAATTTTATCTTTATAGTAAAATCAGAGGCACGGGTAAATAAAATAGTATAATTGGCATACCTGTTAAAAAATTAAGCAGCCCTGGTAGTATGACTCATTGTGAATATATGACTATCGTCGGTATTGACTATTATGATTGGGTATTTTAATACTAAGTAATTCATATTATATTATTTTCGTAGTCTTCGTTTTAGTTAGTTGTAGTTACGAGTATACACACTGTGGTTAATTTCGTTTCGTGTAGGTAGGTACTGTACTTTTCCGTTGCTTCGATATTTAAATACTATACTGACCGAACATTGTGATTTCAATAAAGTTATTTTATTTTTATTTTTTTATTAATATATATATATAGTTTTATGATGTGTTGAATAACCATAGGGGTGTTTAACCACCTCGCCAAAATGGTCAACATATAACTATACATTTTATTTAATAACTTTTTTATTTAATAATGTTGATAATATTATTTGGCTCGTGTCATGGCCCCACTCAGACAAAGAAATCACACTAGCATGAGCTGTTCAGAAGATTTTATCTTTGTGTTTGAGCAACGACATGTCCTGCCATCTACGTCTACAGTATTATTATAGTTTATAAGCCACAGTGGCGATCGGTTATTTTTTTCTGAAGGGGAACCGACCAAGCTTGGCCATACTTTGACCTTGGCCATTTTTAAATGTAATTATGTAGTACCTATGTGAGAATTAATAATGCTTAGGCACCTATAAAATTTATGTACAAGTATCTATTTAATCATTATTTTTGGACCTATGACTTATGTATTTCTTTCTTAACTTTCAAATTGTATTTGGATTCCCAACCCGCGCTGCCAGTAGCGTACAATACGTTCACAGAACACGCACGAACGTATTAATGAGCAAAGCTCCTATGGTTGTTTAATTTGCAAAATATGCAGAACGCAAAATGTTTTGTGATTTATGCACCCTATGCACCCAAGACCTTCAGCTATGTTGCCATCAGACCACGTGGTCCACGCTCCTGCAGCCCCCCCCCCCCAATTTTGCTTCTAGAGATCGGGCATATAATTGGTGTCACCTTGAAAAAATTGGAGACGTACCTATCGGTCTGTGTCGCGCAGAAAAAAATTTAAGGTCAAAGGTCTAAATTTTTTGTCTCATAAACGGGAAGTTTCACCTTAAAAGTATATTAAAGATCATACAATTATCTTCGAAAAATGTTTTTGTAGATAATTGGTTCTTTTTTCTATTCGTGAGATACAGATATCCTAAAAACTCTAGCATAGAATACATATTCTTAGCTTGGAGTTTATTTAAAGGTCAACATGTATTATTATCTATTCTATGATTAAACCTTTTATGTAACTATGCGATTTTAGAGAATTTTAGAGAAGAGCTGTACCGATCTGAGTTGGGTTCGGTGACAATACACTGTTCACTTTGAAACTTCTTTAATCTTTAAACACAACTCAGCCTAACAAAGTCTAAATACTGTCACACAATGGCTCGAAAGAAATGTACTCACATTGAATGCCGATAAGCCTAAATATCTTACCTTTTCCAACCGTGGCTCTCTAGAAACTAATGCAACACTAACTGCGCATAGTTGTGCTCTTTCACCCTTGTCTAATGTGACCTGCAACTGCAAACCTTTGCAGCGTAGTCAGACCATTAAATACTTGGGTGTTATCATAGATGAAAACTGTAGTTTTGGACCGCCTATTCAATTGATAACAAAGAGGACATTTAAGCTTATCTACATGTTTAAGACCTTGAGATGTGTGGTCGCACCCTCTACTCTTAAACAGATCTATTATGCTCTGTGCCAATCATTGATTGCACACTGCATAGCATCGTGGGGTGGTGCACCCAAAGGGACCCTAATACAAGTTGAGGTAGCGCAAAGAACCATACTGAAACTATGCACTTTTAAACCGTTTCGTTTCCCAACCAAGCTTCTGTATGAACATCGTGATGTGTTGACTGTTCGACAGATATTCCTACTCAGGATAACTTTAAAGCAGCATTCCGCCGTGCAGTATAAAAATACTCTACAATCAAGGCGTAGAGACGTCATTTGTCCGTAGGTTTTTCCCTTTTCTAGGTCCCTATATTTACAATAAATTAAATAGAATAAATAAAACAGAGGCCAAGAAAATCACTTATCAATAGCTTAGTAAACTATCTTATGAGTAGACAGAAAACCTATTGAAAATTCTTGAGTAATTGTGATTTACGGCTAATATAGTTACTTAATATATTTGTTCCAACATAAAACTGCATGCAACATACATAACACACACACACACACATCACACACATATACATTTTTTTCTACATAATTTCCTTGCCCATCTAGCCATGATACACATCTAATAGCTTAATGATATTATGGTATTAAATACCTGACTATGTTTTTGGGCCTAGCTCAGCAGCAGATGTATGACTATGTACAAAAACTTAAATATCTTTGTATTTGTAATGTATATTTGGGCTAATAAATTATTATTATTATTATATTATTATTTCCTTCATTTAACTTTAAATACATATCAATTATATTTTTAAATACATTCTATATATAAAAAAAAAACAAATATTATTATTATTATTAATGACTTCACTTATTACCACTTCTATCCAAAAAAATACTTTGATAAATATTTACGTAATATATATTAATCTTTACCTCCCTATAGCTGTAGTCTCATCATTCCTCTTTTCACTTCATTTATTCTCTAGAATGCGCTCAATCAGTAATCAGTAAATCAGTAAATCGACCAAACACCTTAAATTTGACTTACATCAGCTCTATAGAAATTTGAGGGCCGGGCTATCTGCATAATTATGTTTATTAAATAATAAATAATGATACATATCTAACCCGTACTTATTCATCACTAGCTGTTGCCCGCGGCTCCATCCGCACGGAGGTCGGTTATCGTTTTTAGGTCATATACCCGGTTCTACTTCACCAATTGCAATCAAACATTCGGCAGATTTTAAGTCTGACCATGACCTTTATATATGACCCTTTATATATGATATATAACCACCGATAAAACTCGCATGAAAATCCTTAATCTCGAAGAAACAGACAAGAATTCCAAAAATAAATATTTTTGTATTCAGAATTATTCATTTACATACCCCGTATATTTACCCCCAGTATATTTTTTGAAGTATCTCCAAAGTACAAACACAGCTAATTTACAATTTTATAATCGTATAGATACTGGTTCATCTATTATAAAGTGTACCTGTCTGTCTATACTTCAGTCATTAAACACTGTTCTAATTTTCTCTAAACGGTCGGGCCGTCCGTTCAGTAAAGAGGGTTTGTTTGTTAGAGTCATTTCTGGATTGACCTGTTGTCACTCTTCATTCTTGACAAGCTTACCCTCGGGCTAATTGTCTAAAACTTCCGAGTTCTGACAACCGATGTTATTATTACCACAGACTAAGATTGTCTTGTATCTCTTATATTATTCCAAAAGTTTATGTAAAATGTTTTATTAACAACATTGCGTTTAACTTATAGTTGTAAAATTGGGGAATTTCAAGAGGTGATGTATTTCACGGGTTTTTCTGTAGGAAAAACACGATAAAGTTAAAAAATTGTAACCACGGAGGTTGTACGGATAGGTTAATAATATAGACGTGAACGAGTTAATCATTTTAAGAATTGTAAAATATAGTCTCAGTTCTCCATCGGTAGACGGCGCTAGTAGTGTTTTAAATCGCTGAAATCTATCTTAAATATCTACATTGGAGATATTTAAAAAAAAATCCTGAGTTACGTTAAATGAACGAATCTGAACACAAATTTTTTTCTTAGTATACTATAAAATTGTATTTTTTTCTCTTGGCATATTCCATAATATTACGTTATATTAATATATTTGAACTTAGTATTTTCTCCCCTTTAATTTGATATCACAGTCGATACGATAGCCAAAATATTTTTATTTTTGAGGCCCCACATTGTTGGAGCATCCATCCGTTATATTGATCTTATTCGTATAAAATGTGGCCTATTGCACCCAGAGTATGATAATGAATCGATTGACAACTCATTCACTACAATCAGTTCAGTATCTTAGGAGCTTCAGTGTACCATAAGTAAATACATACATAGATAGCCATACACATAACCCTACTACGGACATAACCTACAATTATCTGCCATAGTCTGGTAGAAAGTAAAAGTGAATTCATTATTGGTCACTTTTAGATTGCTAATAATTTAAAGTATGGCAAAACTAGTTTCGTAAGTAGATATTTAGCAAACTATCAGTTCGAAGTAAAGTTAGTTACCAAAAACCTTTATGATTATTTTTTTCTTTCTAAAATTATGTTAATTGCGTCAAGTATAGAATTGATATATTTGATAATTTATGGTCTTGGTCAAATTTTCAAATTGGTTTTATGTTTAGTCACAGACTGAGAAGAGCCCTATCAACATGAATGAAAAATGGTTGTACGGTGTCAATTATTGGTATCATACCTAATTTAGAAAAATTACTCAAAGTGATATGAAATCACAGTGTTCAAATTGTTATAAGCCTCCATAGTGGTCAAAACAGCTTTTTTTCATCTTAATTTATTTTGAGTTTTCGATCCAGTAAGGATATGTTCCCTTCGTACCCCTTATACTCACAGTGTGAGATACATCACGTTGTGGGTCTATGGGTAGAAGTGTCATTTAGTAACAAGTACACGACTTCCCGAACCGGAAGCCAGCTTATTCCAGTCTGAGTGTTTTTTTAAACCGCTCTATTAATTCTGCTCGTATGTCAACCTCACCCTCAATATGTTGAATTTCAACCTGAATTTCAATTATCCAGGTAACCCAGTAGTCTCATTGTAAGTGTTAACTTTTTCCAACTGTTGACATTGACAAAAAATGACAACCGAGTTCTACTATCAGTTGACACTACAATGTCTCTACATCAAATTTGATAACTACAACAGTTTACATTATAGGTCGCAATGAGTAGATATTTGCTTTTAATACCTAGTTTGTAATGAATAGGATTCAGAAATGTACCGGATGAAAGAATGGATCCATAAGGAAACGATAAAATAAGCTGATTTGAAGTTTAGGATTTAAGTCATTATGGAATATTTATTTACAAAAAAATAATCGTAAAATGTAATCATCTTCACTAAATATAAGTTAGTTTCATTGAATTCTACAATTAAAAATAGTTAACTCTCTGACTTTTCGTAGTTATGTGTGCATTAATATATGTTAATTATCGCACGCTTAATAATGTGCCAGGTAGATTGGCAATAGGCTCGCCCCCTATTACATTGGGCCCTTAACATAACTGGCGAATCGTGGGTGTGTAATACACCTCTGCCTACCCCTCTGGGGATACAGGCGTGAAGTTATGTTATGTTAATAGTTAAAACTCGCCTCAAGTGATAATAGAAGATAATAGTGACGATTTTCCTTAATTTATTATGAAAGGATTAGTTTCATAATCCTTTCATAATAAATTAAGGAAAATCGTCACTATTATCTTAAAATTATATTATAATTACTATAACCACAGTTATTCGTTTCGTTTTCGTATTCGTTTCATTGACCGGTTAAGAAGTGTATCCTCAAAAAAATTGTTGTCTTCAATCCTAATGACTGACGCGTCTAACTTGTGATTAAAAAGTTGCAAGGTCGGCCCAACCCATTTCCACTAGTGACTTAAACCCACTAATACTAATACAAGTGTTCAGCTTTATTGGAGAGGTTAACTAGAACACTTGTGATGTTAATGTACTAAATAACAAATATAACTTTTTGTATCTTTAAATAAGAAAGCGTCTATGTTTTTCTAAATTAAATTGTCACAGTGTGTAACAGGAAGTAACGGTAAGTAATAGCTATAGTCTTTGGACCTCTAATTATTGTGTTTATCAGCCAATTCAGAAGTAAGTACAAAAAATAGTTCAATTTGGTCCTATCGGTTTCTACGTCAGGAACATAGTTAAATGTAGTTAATTATGGTCCGTTTTCGTGTTTATTTAGTACATACATATCATTACGGATTGATGCCGATATAAGTGATTAAAGTGTAAGATATCCATCGTAAGGAACCGTTGGGGCGAAGCACCTGCCGACCGCTCGGCTCACTTCAAAACGTTCTATTATTTTGTTATTAGCGAGACGCCCCTCCTCGTTTTACAACATTTTAATTGTGTTATTTAACGCCTGTTATTCCACAACACATTTGTAAATTATTGCCGTTGATGGGTATATTGTTCAAAATTAAGATTGTTTTAAGTGGTTACGTAGTAGGTACGAGTATAGTGTATCAGTATAATCAGCAATCAGTAGGTTTTTTAGCATTGTAGAATGTTAGTCGATTAAATACTAAGACCTGCGCCTGCTTTTATGACTTCTGTCGTGGGCAAACATACCATTGTCACTTAACATTGTACACGACTACGACAAAACCAAAAGGAGGGTATCCTCCATTTTTAGGGTTCCGTAGCAAAATGGCTGAACCGGAACCCTTATAGATTCGTCATGTCTCTCTGTCTGTCCGACCGTATGTCACAGCCACTTTTTTCCAAAACTATAAGAACTATGCTGTTGAAACTTGGTAAGTAGATGTATTCTGTGAACCGCTTTAGGATATTCACACAAAAATAGGAAAAAACTATAAATTTTGGGGGTTCACTATATTACTAATTAGAACTGAAACTCAAAAATGTTTTTTTCATCAAACCCATACGTGTGGGGTATTTATGAATAGGTGTTCAAAAATGATATAGAGGTTTCTAATATATTTTTTTTCTAAACTGAATACCTTGCGCGAGAGACACTTCCAAAGTGGTAAAATGTGTCCAAACCTACTTCTACAATATACACTAATAACTTTTACAATAAGAGATTGATAAAAAAAAATATATGATGTACATTACCATGTAAACTTCCACCGAAAATTGGTTTGAACGAGATCTAGTAAGCAGTTTATTTTTTTAATACGTCATAAATCGTAAACTGCAATTTACCTTTCATTTAATCAACTCACATATAAAAAAATACTTACTGCTACGGAACCCTTCATGGGCGAGTCCGACTCGCACTTTGCCGTTTTTTTAAATGTTTTAGTGTAATAATAGTTATAAAATATTCACTAAAACTAAATGATTTCTAAATAAAAAATTAGCAGCCTCACTGCTAATTTCCTTGATAATTTACTAATTAAACTACAGAACAAAATCTAACATTTTTAAGTAATACTTCATAATATGTGTCAGTAATATACCAGTTCTGTATATACATTGGAGATATTACAAAAAAATGGTTGGGTTATCATCTTATATGAACGATTTGTCTGTTTGTTGGCGATGGACGCAGAAACTACTGAAACTGCCGTAGGTTGGTTTGCAATTTGTTAAGTAGAACCGGAGATATTACCAAAAAAAAAACAGTCAAGTGCGAGTCGAACTCGCACAACGAGGGTAGCGTACAATTTTTTTTTTTAATTTTTCCTTTATTTATGCTGTGAGAACCTTTATTTTCGTGATTCTAGGTCAACGGGAACTACCATAAAGGTTTTCAACCAAAACCTATTGGGTACTTCCGGTTGGACTTGAATTGTCAATTTTGCAAGAAAAAGCAAGCACAAGTAAAGGGAAAATTCCGGAAAAAAGCAGTTGAAAATTAAGGTAAATTTTGGTAGGGATTACCGCACGAAAAAAATAAAATAAAGGACGGTTCAAGCCCGACATAACCACCCCCGCTGGCCGGCGGGGGGGTATCCGAAGGGACTTCCGCACGAAAAAAAAGGTAAGTACTTACAAGTTTTCGCGTAAATTAAATTTAATCTTTTTATCGTGTTGACTCGGGATCTTGGTTTTTATACACCTAATAGGGACTTTTTAGACCTCAGAATCTGGTATAAATTCCAACTTGCTAGGCCCATCCGTTCCTGAAGAAAAAACGGTGGCGCCACACGGACAGACGAACAAGAAAGTGATCTTAAAAGGGTTCTTTTTTTACCTTTTGAGGTACGGAACCCTAAAAAATTATACCGACCTCCGCGCAGGCGGATCCGCGGGCATCACGTAGTACTTACATAAAAATGTAAATCTTTACTGACTTTTTTAGATATCTACCAGTAGTTCCTCTCGGCCAGAATCAAGAGAGTCGTCTGAGGCTGGATGTTACAAGTGTAGCTACAGTAAGTACGTCTTAGAAAACTATAAATATACACTTTTGACTGTTCCATGAAAAAATAGGAACTAATGTAGTTACTTGAACAGATTTATCCTATAAATATTATAAATGTGAAAGTTTGGATGTTTAAGTGTATTGATGTTTGTTACTCAATCACGCAAAAACGGCTAATCGGATCTGGATGCAATTTGGCACACGGATATATTATAGTCTGGAATAACATATATATTATTTTCCCGGGAGTAGGTCCCCATGAAATAGAAGCGTACATCAGACGGTAGTCGCTACCGTAATCATAAACCAGTAATGGAGGAGGAGGTGAGCGGATCCCGAGGTTCAAAATGCAACCGAGGTGAAGATGGAATAAGTTTTATATTGTTCTAAACGAAAGTTTCTTTTCACATCCCTTTTGAGAAGTTCTTTAACTCTAAAATCTCCATTAAATTGTACATAAATTAAGTGGGCCTATCCAGTGACAATCGTACAAACCTTTATATATAAATTATTTAATTTCTTTTAGTAGTGTATTTTATAGATTGATTCTGTAGAACCGAGACGGCGTGCGGTTTTAGTCGGTTCAAGCCCGATATAACCGCCCCCGCTGGCACGCGGGGGGGTATCCGAAGGGATTTCCGCACGACAAAAAAAAAAAAAAGGTACTGTTCAGTAGTTATCGTGATACGCACCACGATTGCTACCGTGACAGTGAGTCCACTTATTAAATTAAACAATAACGTAGTTATCATGTTAGATGTCGGCCTCAAGTGCCTATAAAACACCACTTTCAAAAGACACAGAAATTTAAATTTTATAATACAGAAACTCTACAGTTATGTTGTGATTAGTTAGTATTTTAGAAATAAGTTATTAAGAAGGAAGGTGTAAGGAAATAAATTATATGAAACAATAATTACAAATCAGGTTCAGTTCTTGAATATATTGCTTTTTGTGTGTTTTTTTATTACATAATGTTATATTTTCAATTATTTATTATGAATAAACAGCCTATTTCCGATGGTTAACTCGTCAACACAGAGCCAAAACTACCGAAGCTAGAACTACGAAATTAGGTTAGTAGGTTCCTTGTACAGCCTTTAATTTTTTGGGTGTGTAAATCCCCTCCGTATCCACCGCAGCGGAGCCAGCGATGAGGTGGGTATGTCGGACCTGAGCTTGTATCGTGCAAGTTCTTTCTTTGTTTTGTATTTGCGCTGTAAGCTTTTGAAATCAGCATAACGCTTTAAAAACGTTGTTTTCGTTTTAGTAAAACAACATTTTTGAATTAAAATGATTTTAAAAAAGATTATTTCTCTAATTCATTTTATTCTTACCTTATTCATTTTAGCAATATCATATAGCACCGGAGTATTTGCCAATATCAGACAAACGATCTCAAACACAACGGATCTATCTTGTTTAGTTCAGAAATTCGACCTCTCTATTAATAACATTAGTATAGGTAAAAATATACACAAAAATTGCTTTAGGAAGTATTACAACCTAACCAGCAACTGAATATCACAAAACTGTGTTTAGATGTTTAAAAATACTTAAACATGCAAAGAAATTAAATCTCAGCTATAAGTGATGACTAACATCACAGAATGAATACATTTAATATTCTTTGTTACCATACTTTATTATCCATGCGGGTCTTCTGCTGCCAGGGTGTAAGGTGGCAGCATTTTCCTCGGATGGAACCAGTAATGTGTAAAAATATAATATATTATATTATTCATCGGTTTAATACGTACAGTCAGCAACAAAATTTGATAATCATATCCAGGTGTTAAAAGTAAGTGATGCTAAGATGATGCTACAGAGCGCCAAAAGTAAGCATTGCGACAAAGTTTCAAAAGTTGATGATGATTACATAGTCACCTTGGCGTTCAAACTTACGCGAAAGTATGACATCATTAGAATAGTACCTAACAAGTTTCTGAGGTTAATGAAAACCACCCTTATTCGTTGACACTAAGGTATATTTGTTTCTTTTTCAGTATTTATTTAATTTAGCTTCTGTCTCTTTCATTTTGCGTATGACGTAGTTGATATATCTTTTGTTTGGATTACATTTGAACCCAATTCTCCAATTACAAAACTGTCTAAACTAGATTACCTTTTTAAAGTTAAAATTTAATTCAGTGGCAAATAGAACAAAATTACGAAATTCAAATAAAGTAACTTTAGAACTTTATTTTAGTTTCGTGAAATGAGCAATAGAATCAGCGCCATTGTGTGATTTGTTTTATAGTTTTAGGCTGTTATACTTTTTTCATTTATTATTGCACAATTTTAAACGTCAAGATGACTTTGTACTCGTCATCATATGATCATCAACTTTTGTCGCCGACTGTACTTGAAATACTACCAATAGCTCTTCATTAGAACATTGCTTTACGTATCACGTTGCTTAACGAATACCGGAACTGCTCGATGTATGTAATGTGCAATTAGCAATCCTATTTACCACAGATACGTTTTTATAGGCATTTACTGTTTAACAGCTAACTATAAATGCTTACTGCCAGTAGAGCGGTAAACACTTAATAGAGAATACTAAATGTTTTTTTTAATGACTGATCAAATTAACGAGGACTTTAGTTACGGTATAAGAACTATAGTTAGTTCTAATTCAATCACTTAATCTACATCTATTTTATTCATGCAACGAATTTGGCGGTATCACTGCGGCCGTTGTGCAGTGCAATTAAAAACATATAAATCAAAGCAATGTATATCAACTGCTAACGACTGGTATCTTTAGAGGTGTTATAAGATCGTCTATCAATGTACCACTGTTTTAATATTTTAAAGTTTTCTGCTTGGCCAATTATGATTTCTACATGTGTCGACACATAAAAATATTCATCATTTTTAGACCAACTGCTAAAAGTATTATTATGTTATGTTAATACGATAAACCCATATCCATACAAATAAATAAAATTAAAGTGTCTGTCTGTAATATTAATAAACATCCTTTTACAGATTGTATAAGAATTTATACACGGTACTTCTAACAAAAACTATAGGTAATTTTTCAAATTTTTTGCAGTCTCTCTGTTTGTTCCAGGTAATCTCCGAAGTGGCTGGGTAGATTTTTACTGCAGATAGCTCATGATATATGTAACGTAAGCATTTTTTTATTATTGGGGTTCCGCGCAGAATAATTAAATCTCGGATCATAGTTCACGCGGATGCAGTCGCGGGCATATAGCTAGTCTATACATATAATAAAATCGTCATCATCAACCTCTATTAGTCCACTGCTGGACATAGGTCTCCCCTAATGAGTGCCATAGCGCCCTGTCTTCAGCTTGCCGCATCCAGCATCTGCCCGCAGTCTTTCGCACATCGTCATCCCACCTGGCCGGAGGACGTCCTACACTACGTTTGCCGAGTCGCGGTCTCCACTCAAGAACACGTTTACCCCAGCGGTTGTCGGGTCTTCGCGAGATGTGGCCGGCCCACTGCCACTATCTTCAGGAAATTTTGTAGTTCAGCCGAACTCAGATAAATGGTCAAAATCCGGACTATAACTAATACGCTATACCTGAAAGGTAATTAGCAGTAAAGTCTCAAAATTCTACAGAGTCCCCACGTCTAAAATATAGTTAAAATATAGTGGATGCGTAGTGCGCATAAACATTTCATAATGAATATCATCAAGCTATAATATTAAGGAATCGGGCCGAATTGATTTCGATATTACATATTTCTGTATCTATTTCGAACGAATTGTCAACGTAAAACGATTGTAATATATTACCTCATCTGGCCCGTTAAATAAAACTACTTAATACTTACGTGTTAGTATCAAGACTACAGAAATATCTATTCCGAACTTAAAGCGTACGAAGTCGCGGGCAACAGCTAGTAGGTAATAAAACTCATGCTTGCTTCTAAGTACTGAATTATCTGTGTCCTAGGCTAGAAAGCTTTTTGTAATGTGTTTTTAATAAAACCTTTTTTTTTGAAATGCGTTACCTGTGGAGATAGGAGTGGCTCTCCTTTTAACTTGCTCGATTTAGCCCCATTGTCCCTCTGGCATTAAGAAGACATGCCAGAGTAATGGTGAGGGAGTTGATATACACTGGCACATACCAATAGCCAGCGTCTGGCCAAACCGTAACCCGGACCTGAATATGGATATGAAGATAGCTCTTCAGTACTGTGAGTAATGAGGATAATGGAATCATCCTCATGATCTAGTGGTAGTGGGATGGGCAGTCTGTCACCCGATTGACGAATTAGAATAGGCCACGCATTTTCAAGACAGAAAGAGGGTGTGATTGCGTTCAAAAGACTATGTCTAATATCAGATACACCGAGTGGTTTCAATCGCTTCAGCTCCAGTCTAACCGTGCATCGCATACCTGAACCAAAAGTTGTCCACGTGAAAATAAAATAACATACCTAAAACCGCACGCCGTCTCGGGTCTACAGACGCCGGGGTGTAAGGTAATAATTATTACGGTGAAATTTTATTTTTGGATAGAGGGTGACGCTTATAATGTAACAAAAAACTGTGAACATGATATATTTGCTATGATTAAGTAGCGTATCGTTTATTTCTGGCCTACATGAAAAAACCGCTAGGTCAATTAAACGAATCGTTTTAAAAAGAGCATCTACAATGGTAAATGTAGATAACCTAAGGAAATTAGAAATTTCATTAAGGAATTACTTGATATCAAACAACCTGCGATACCTAGTCATTTTTATGTAGACACAGTGTTCACTTAGCATTATTTATATTTAATTGTTTATGGATATTTCAGCTGTAACAAATGTTATAAAAACAGGGTTTCCTCCTGACATAGACTTGGAAACATGACTGGTTATGATTACACTGGCTTAACGAGTTAAGTACAACGCAAAAAGAAACTTAACAACGATGCATTTAATTGAACCGGCTTTCATATTATTGTTGTATGATCAATAGATAGTCGGTGTTATCACGAAAAACTAATGAAGGGCGTAAAACGAATGAAGTGTTACAACAAGAAAAGTGTAATGCGAAATGTTATACCGTGAAGTTTATTTACACTATAATAATTCCTTGTTTTCCCATTGCTTTTGTGTGTGGATTTATAAAAACTATATTATAGCCTAAGTTAAACGGGGTTGGCTACGGGGTCTTAAACAGCTAAAATATGTATGACCAACAATAGGTATTCCTGTAAGCTACACGCAATAACTGAAAAGCATCCATAGTAAACCAATGAGCATTAGCAGGCCATTTGTGCCAAACATCTACTAATTCATTTGCTAAAATTTACATTGAAGTAAATTCTTATTTGAAGAATGTAGGTCGATCGATGAATATGACTACTCCGGACCGTACGCACTTATAGAACTGTCTTCATGTGTGCTGCGTTTACAACGCGGACACAGTTTCGATAATCTGATACAACATTCATAATTATCTAATAAACTCATGTTTTGTAACCTTTACAGTTTGCCGCTATCAGTTTACATAAGCATGTTGACTATATCAAATCCTATCTACATGGGTACGTGTACCTACCTTGATTACGATAATATATACACACATCAAAAGGATAATTACTTATTTTGTTAACTAAACCATATTTCATTCACATTTGTTTTGTGATTTTTCATTATTTGAAATAAAAGTTTAAACTAAAAGAAATCAAATAGGATTACAGGCTTTTAAAGTAAGATGTAACTCAGCAAAGCGATGGACCCGGCACCCGCACGGAGAATCCATGGATTGCTAAGAATATCGGTCTAGATATCCCACAAAAAAAGCACTTTTCTTATCGCAGAAATATCGCTTACGAGTCCCATATTGCTTTTACTGTAAAAAAGTTATCAGATCTTATGAAGAGTCAAGCTTCTAACTCTACACGCCCTAACCTAACACTCTAAATCTCCTAATAGCGAATTATAGTGTTCTGCGTGAATTCTAGTCTTAAGTTCTCTACAAATAATAGACCTTAGTCAAAATCTGTGATCTGGCCGTTTCGTAAGAGTGACGTAGATACTCCTATGGGTAAGTATATAATTCACTAACAAGACGTACATTTTGCCAATAGATCTTTGAGTAACGAAACTGCCAAGTCATACATTTTGGCTAAGGTTAAGATAGGTGTAGGTTTTTATGTTCTTAGCTTTAAAATTGTCAAAGATCCATATAAACCATCCTGATTTTGCTCTATGGATCGTCGCGGAGAATTAAATGGAAAAGAATACGCCTGTGCATTGTTTGTTTTTAGACATGCAGATGACCTTCGACTGTGTTCCCCGCGCGGTGGTCTGGCGTGCACTGCGGTCCAAAGGGGTTCTAAAATCCTATGTTGTTATCATCTCTCTAATGATGTCAATAAAGTATTCTAGGATGTACTGCGATTCCAATTCCGTGGTTCTGACCATTATTGGTGCCACAAAACCTTTCCCCATCACCGTCGAAGTACATCGAGAATTCGTCCTTAGTTCGCTTTTGTTCAGCGTGGTAGACATTCTGTCGGACAGTATCAGAAACTGATGTAAGCAGCCCCCATGGCTGCTCATGTATACTGCGCATATAAAATAGGCGCTTGAGAACGGCGGCCTGAAATGGCGTCCATGGCGTTAAACTCTACCGATCCCACATCCGTACACATAGGCAATGACTTAATCGAACCCACGGAGTAGGTCAAGTACCTGGGATTTGTACTCCACGCGACTGGTAACATAGATGACGACGTTAAAGCACGCGTTGCCGCTGCATGGGTCAGGTGGTGTGAGGTGACTGGCATCATTTGTGACCCCGAAATACAGGTTAGGTTGAAGGGGCAGGTCTATAAAACCATAATTAGGCTTGTCCTTCTACTCGGCTGCGAGGCGTGGCCGTTGCTAGAGCGACACAAGCAGGAGCTGCGTGTCACAGAGATGAATATGCTGAAGTGGATGTGTGGAGTCACCCCTAAGGATTACGTGAGGAACTCTCACATCCGTGGCCCTCTCCATATCCGTGACATCGTGAACAAAATGCAGGAGAGTTGCCTTCGCTGGCGTGGCCACATTCTGCGGTGATCGCCAGATTACGTGGGTAACAAATGTGCTAGCCATGCCATCTCCGCCGGGCCCCGGTAGGACGGGCAGACTCTAGAAATTCTGGCTTAATGTTCGGACCGTGCGAAGTGGAGAACTAGAAGCCGGAAAGTCCTTAACCTCAGTCTGGGGTCAGACTATGAGAGAGGACTTATGATGAACAATCTCTAAAGTATAATAGCTGTGCATTTGAAACTTGGTATGTTTAATAACTACTTTATTGATATCATATTCTGAGAATTTGGACTATCTAGCATTGTCCAGACCGAATCTATAAGGGTACAGAAATACTTAAAACGCTTCTAGATAAGGTAGGTAGGATGAGTGCCCTGTGCTTCGCTGTCTCGTCTTGGGGGGTCAATCTCGCAGATTCAGTTAGTAATGAGATATCAGCTATAAAAGCTAAAAGAACTGGAGTTCTATTAACTTATATAACTTTACGCCTGCATCCCCGAAGGGGTAGGCAGAGATGTATTACACAACGATTAACCAGTTATGTTTAGGTCCCAATGTGATAGGGGGTGAGCCTATTGCCATCGTCATGCCATCCATGCAGCGACTGGAGATCGCTCTCGAGACATCGTCTCGGCAGTCCGTTACTAAACTCAAAGTGAACATTTCGATTCCATTGAAAACGTTTATATTCTAAAAATAGCGAACTCAGACTAAATGGATAATGTTATTCTTTTATTCTGACGTAGCGAATTGGTAAAAGCAAATAATTGGTGGTGAATCGCAGATAAAACCCTGATGCACAGTACTGAGTTTTGCTTTTTAACCTTATACGTTCGATATACCCAGCCGCAAAAAGAGCAGCATGATACACTGAAAATGTGGAGTGACAGTGGACAGGGTAGGGTAGGTATCGATTTTCAACTTTTTTCGTGATTAGCGTGTCTATTCTGTCGATATTGCACCCGTCAAGGACTTAACTCTAAACAGGGCTGAAAATTGTTTCGTATTTCTCACTGAGCCATAATAAATAATGAATAGTGCTAGATTCCAGCGTCTGGCGCTGTCCAAGTGAGATGGGTATTTTGCAGCTTTTGGATTAACGTGAGCTCTTGATCATTTCTGTGCAAAAATTTACTTACCCATTAAATGGGTATCCAGCGAAAGCGGCGTCGTAGGGGTGGTACACCGTTGGGTACGGCCATGAAGCAGCACTGGCCGCCAAGTTTTCTTTCAGCTCAATCCCTGCAGCCTATTAAAAAAAAGATTATTTGTCAATAAAATACATCCTATTATCACGATCATCGGTAAAATTTGGCACATTATAATTGTTTAAATAAGACACATTACAACAAATATAAAAGTTATAAGTACATTTAACTAAAACGTCCCACTGATCATAACATTGTAATAAATCCATCTATGTTTCCGGTAGCTTTAACGCAATCCATTATTAAAACGGTCCTCGATTCCTTGATCGATCACTTTAATGTTTCGTGCTTAACTATTATTACATAATGGGCTAAGATACGAGACCTTTCGTCTCTCATCAATCATCGTTCGGTCCATAAATGTATCTTATTTTTTGTTTTAATAATGTAAAACTTTAGTCTTTTTAAAATAAACAAACGATGATGCACTCGGTATTCGAATAATTTTAAGTCGTGGGGTTTTAATCTATGTATTCATTTAAACATAATTTTAATATTATGATTAATTTATTATCGTGACAGTGTGTGCGCAGGAGATGGCGTAAAAAGCACAACTGCCACTAAGGGTTCAAAAATTTATAGCAACATATTAAAAATAACTCAGAAGCAAGTCTTAATGCGGTCAGCCAAGATAAATCTATCAAAAGATTTTGTTGTCCAACAACTTCATTGGTGGCCGAATCGAAAATCCGATAATAAATTTTACTCAAGTACGACAGCGTAATCCAGTCGCGCTGTCGCTCTTTGTTGCTGCGACCTTTGTAATATAATTCCAGTTTTCTGTAACTTCAAATAATCGGAGTAAGCCGTAACGCGAATCTTTACTTACTTCGAGTTAATGTGCCATCCTGTAATATTTATTTGATAGTCTAATCGCTACTGCATAACTGCATCATTATTACCTTCACAATCAATACATATTATAAAACAAAGTCCTCGGCCGTGGATGTCTGTCTGACTGTTCGCGATAAACTCAAAAACGACTGCACCGATTTTCATACGGTTTTCACCAATGGGGAGAGTGGTTATCGAGGAAGGTTTTTGTAAATAATTTGTAATTTTTGTAAATATAATGATAACATTTGTAGGAGTTGTCGAAAAAAAAATGATCCGTCTGAGAGCTTTCACCGAAAACGCTGCCTAAATTGTGTATCCTATATAAGTTGTGGTGGTGGAATAGGGTCCCATGGGTAGCGGGAAGGGGATTAGAATTCCACGCGGGTGAAGCCGAAGACAACAGCAAGTACTTTATAAAGCAGGCAAGTGTGACACATTTTACGTTAAGGCTTTTTTATTTTCATAAGAAGCACCCCGCAATTCATATACATGACTGCAGGGTGCATTTTATGGAATAAAAACTTATAGTGACCCATAATTAATTACTATCACATCATGATATAGACATATATTTTGCTGAATAACTTATAGAACTGAACTGACAAAATATTAGAAATTGCCCTTTAAACTATCTTAGAAACTAAAGGTATTACTTGTGCTAGCAGTCATTTTAACCAAAATCTCACACCTGATCGTTATTGCTATCAACATTATGAGTTTGAGAGATACCTAGTATAATGCATTAACATAGGTATGTCAAACTACGTTGTAGGTATAGATATATTTTTATGTAAGTTATGAGTTAATCCGGTAAGCGACGTGGTCGACACGCAAGCGTTCAAATGTCGACGGACCGGTGAAGGCACTAAGTAGATATACTTAAGCAGTAATCTTGAAATTACTGCTCTAGTTATTTATGCTGAAAACAATACACATTACTGAAGGAAGGGATAAGTGCGTAATCGTTTTTAAAGCAAATCACTTGGAGCGTTTATTTGTTTGGAGTAAGTAACAATGTATCACAAGTAGGTACATAATTAACTAAGTTAATGTAAGTAATTGCCTTTAATTTGTACGTGATAAAATATTTTGATTAGTAATATATAGGATTAGTTAGTTGACATTGACCAGAGTAGGAGTGATTTATTTTAAGACCTGATTTAAAAATCGTTATTTCACATAATAGTAATGTGCTTCCTGTATGTGCAGTGTATAGTCTACGTTTAGCATTGTATACAGTGTATAGCATACATTATCATTTAAGTCATGTAAAATGATTTATTTAAGACATAGAGGCCCTAACCAATTTAATTCTTTTAAAACGTTCCTCCTATTGCACTTAAATCGTAAGTGGTAATACGCCTAGTCAGAGAATAATATTCGAAATTTTAATATTTTTCCACTTGACTCATAAATATAATAATTATATTTGTTTACATTAAACGTTAAGTATAAACTACAAACGAATACGTGATAATTCGACAACTAAGAACATCAAACAAAGACATATAAAAACATATCTTCAGTGCACGGGTACTCTGGCGGCTGGGATGAAATAATAAATTATAGACAAAATAAAAGGCGTTAACCAAAAAAAAACAGTGGGCCAGGATCCCATTGAAGGCGTCGGTCGGAGTTAACACTTTCGCCACTGATGATGTATGATCATATCTTCATGAATGATTGAATCATCTGCCGGGACACGTTCACGGCTTTTAACACCTTCCTCCAAAAGTTTTACTACACGTCATATATTACGTAGCGTGGCTACTTTTGTGTTATGTGGTTATGATCATTATTATTCAAAGTTACTTACCCATACATATTCGGTGAGGCACGGTACTAACACAGGGAGTGCTTTTATTATTAGAGTTTACTATCATTTTAAACATGTGAAGCAAAAATTTAACTTTTTCGTTTTGTTTTCTTGTATTATTTGGAACGACAACGTTAGTAATTTGTGACGTATTTGAATAAACATAATCCCTTATAAATGCGATATGATACCTCCAACTTCGGACTTATTTTAATCCTCGGGAAGGAATTGTTAAACATATTAAGTTATTAAACTCGGCGGGTCGGGTACAAGATTTTTGGTGCGATGGACAAAAGGACATACATCAACGGATTACGATTCCAATTTATATGTATTTATTACTTAGATCGTAAACCTTATTGTGAGGCCTACTTAACACCGAAAGGGTCTTATAACTACTTTTGTAACGCAATATTTTGACATTGGATCCTAATTATTTCAACGTAATACCTTTTGTAATAGACCATAGAGAAAAATAAAAATAAAAGCAATAATCTTCGCCTCGATTGGTGTATTAAATAAAACCCTTTGGTTTGAGATAATATCTGGTATTCATCAAGCTACTTGCTCTCCAGCTTTTGTGAATATAACTATTTATACGCTCAGAAGATTATATGGCAGTAGGTATTATAACTAATACAATTTTCGGAGGCTACGTGATGTTCAAACTGATTGTATGTATATTAAACTGATTTTAACTTACTTTATATCTGATTGATACGAGATCACTTGACCAGATCGGTGAAAGTCTTTAGTACCTTTTTTTTCGTGCGGAAATCCCTTCGGATACCCCCCCGCCAGCCAACGGGGGCGGTTATGTCGGGTTTGAACCGACTAAAACCGCTCGCTGTCGGTCTTAAGACACCGGAGTATAAGGTTGTCCATAGAGAATATCCCTCGCACCCCGACGTCTTTAGTACCTTTTTTTTTCGTGCGGAAATCCCCTCGGATACCCCCCGCCGGCCAGCGGGGGCAGTTATGTCGGGCTTGAACCGACTAAAACCGCACGCCGTCTCGGGTCTGCAGACGCTGGGGTGTAAGGTTGCCCATAGAGCATATCCCTCGCACCCCGACTGACCCACGTCTTTAGTACCTACCTACTTTAAATTCGCAATCAATATTAGTAGTTTTTTTTTTCGTGCGGAAATCCCTTCGGATACCCCCCCGCCGGCCAGCGGGGGCGGTTATGTCGGGCTTGAAGCGATGCTATAATAAGTTTTATTTTTAATTTTATGTATATGCGTTTATAAAGTGCGTATGTATAGAATCGTCTTTGAATTCGTAATTCGAATTTTTTGATTTGAGTGTAGATAAACTTATTATCTTATTGCACCCGTTGTGTTGTAATATTAAGGCGTCTCCGTAAAAAGACATCCTGAAACAGTCTTCTAAGTTTGGAATTAATGAGAAAAGATTCAGATCGTATAACAGAGTTCTTATCATAATTTTCGCTTTAACAATAAACTATTAATATACTTGGTCGTTTAATTGATTTTATAGTAGCTACAAAAACCGGTCAACATTTCTAGTTTTGCACCAACTTCATGCTGGGCATAGTACCTTTTTTTTCGTAACCTTATCTTACCATGTTGGACTCGAACCGACCAAAACCGCACGCCGTCTTGGGTCTCTAATGCCGGGTGTAAGGTGGCCCAATAAGGCAATCAATCGCACACCGGCTGACCCTGGGCCATCTATGGCTTTGAAATGGCAACCTCGGGTGTGGGAACCACGGTGTTCCCGATTGGTCCGGAGAGGGAGGGCACGTGATGGTTCGCCGCCTGAAGCTTGTTTAATTCATGTGATGGACCGATAAACTTATTTTTTAATTGAAGATAATGAAACAAGGTGATGATTGAGGTACCCTTTATCTTGAGATAGGGATATGTGTCCAACAGGATTTGGGGCCTTGTAGAATTTCATTGTAATGTAGGATGGAAATCTCATTAGGGAGTGTCAGTCAAGCGGTTACTACCCAACTGTTTTTATTTTCTCTTTCTATTATCGGGGCTACCTTCCTTTTTATAAGGAAGTTACGCAATCCTCTGGCAACCTGGCAACATGAAGAGAATCTTCGCGAATTTAATCTAGTATGGAATGAGACACACTGAATAAAATTCACGACCACGGTTATTCTAGATCTATCAATAAGATTATTATTGTAATTGATTAACTGTTTTATTATACGTCCCTGGTATTTACTTCAGCTACCGTGACTTGACTGGAAGCGAGAGCCCTTGCGCTGCTGTACCAGTGGCGCAAGGAGGCGCTGGAGCGGGGCCATAGGCCGGAGCCCCGAGAAATCAGGGCTCAGCGGTCCCTGCTCCGCCAGGAACTCATGGAGACATGTAGGGTGCGAATTGAGCACCCAAGGTGGGGGGAATCCACCATTGCGGCGGTGAGACCGATCATGAAGGAGTGGTTGGAGAGGGACCATGGGGACCTCTCCTACCGAATGTGCCAGATGGTTACCGGACACGGGTGCTTCGGTAAGTATCTGTGGCGCATCCACCGGGAGACAATGCCGCAGTGCCAGCACTGCGAGGATCCTGGCGAAGACACGGCGCTCCACACGTTGGTGGAGTGCCCTGCGTGGGCGAGTCAACGCCGGGATCTCGTTGCGGTCTTGGGCGTGGACGTTCTCTCGTTGGAGACCATGGTGAGGGCCGTGGTCTCCGACGGGAGCAAGTGGCACGCCGCCGCCTCTTTCTGCGAGCAGGTAATGCGCGCGAAAGAGACGGCGGAGAGGGAGCGGGAGAGAACCCTGCCCCCCGAGTTTCGCAGTCTGCGGCGAGGACGCCGCAGACTCATCTACGCCCGGGACTACCGACCTCCATGATCGGGGCCTGAGGACGGCAGTTGGCCGACTCGCCGTCCTTACAGAAGCAGGCCGTGGCGGAGGCGTGTCGTGTGTGCCCTACACACGCCTGCCAACTCACCGAAGCGGGATAAAACCCGACCCCACCAGGCGAGGCCGCGGTGGCGGCCAAAGTCCGCCGGCAACCCTGGGGTTATCCTTTCGAGGGCTTACCCGGGGTGCCCGGCAACGGACACTTGGGGAGGACACCGTGCGGTTTTAGTCGAGACACGACATAACCACCCCCGCTGGCCGGCGGGCGGGGGGTATCCGAAGGGATTTCCGCACGTTAAAAAAAAAAAAAGCTACCGTGACTTCTTGTGTTATCACTATGAATCACTATGGAATAAAGTTAAAATCAATCATAACTGACGATTTTAATTTGGGAAATGAGTCATTTCCTTGAATCATATTAAAATTTGTAATAATTCATTACGATACTTTTTTGTACTTTTTGCATTGGGATGACGTAAGAATAGATAAGGGCTTTTTTAAGTGAGATGAGTAAAGGATACCCATTTGCGATGATTTAAGAATGTAGGATTTTAGTGGGATGAATGTGGAACAACACTTATTTCTTTATCAAAAATCTCTACAATCCACACAAAAAAAAAAAAATGTTGGCTATGTCAACTTCCTCTTGTAGTCTCTAACTCACGTGAGTAACATTTAGTTTTGTTGAAATTAGTTGATTTTAATTATTTTTGTGACTGTGCTTTTTAACTTGGTTACATAAGTGTAAGCAACATAATAATATATTTTCCAGTCAAAATCACGATTAATAAATGGTTTTCAGACAAAACTCGTTATGACGTATATCGTTAATTTAATGATTGTTTGTTGCAATATTAGTATCTGATTATCATATCAACCACTGAGTCGACTACAGATGTTGTGGTCGGTATAATATATTAGTATGTTGAAAACTCTATAGACCATTATTTTCCATTTTCATTACATTGCCTTTTTTAATTATTACTGTTGTTACTACGTTGAGTTATTGTTATCACTTAGATTTTTTTTGCGTTAATTTAATATTTTGTAAACAGTAAGTAATGGATTTTAAAGAAAGTAAACATATTATAACATTTTAATTCTTTGAAATTTTACTTCATGTAACATATATTATAAGTAACCTTTTTTTAAGCATCTATATACACAGATAAGATTCATTTATAATAACTACCTATCCAAAATTATAACATTTGATTTAAAACATTTCTACAGAACTAGATTATGACGAGGGATCTGAATAAATTTGATAGTTGGTGACGTAAATTGTTTGTTTATATTACAGCAATATTGTGGTTAAAATACGTTAAACGCTTTTAAGTAGGTATGTAAGTTGACCAGTGGACATAAACAAAATTTCCATACATGTCACATATCCTGTCGGCCTACCAGCGATCTCTCATCATTATCTGATTTGTACTAATAATAATGCCTAATAACGGCCAAAAAATACCGATGATCTGGAGTCATTATTGTACGGTTTCTTGGTAGTTATACTTACTGCATTTGTGTAAAACGGTGGTTGATCGGCTGCTAGTGCGGGAAAGTATGCCCCCAGTCCTGCGGCGGTCGCTGCAGCTGCATCTGAGTACGGAGCACTGTACATAGATAGAGGCATGCCTGAGGCGAGCCTCTGATAGTTGAGAAACTCGTACTGACACGAGCACACAGTCTGTCCGGTGATAGGGTCCTGGAATATAGGGCGGCCTGTGTCGCAGCAACGCGGGGCTGCGGCGGCCGGCGAGCTCGGCCGGGGCGCACTGCTCGCGCTGCCTGCACCCGCGCTCATTCCCGCCTGCGCCGGCGGCGGACTGTTGGAGGCTGTCGAGATGGTGCTCTGTAAGTTGTAAATTTTGAAATGCCTTTATGGCGCGTTTTCACATTCGCGAATGCAAATACAAATTTAAGAAGGAGACGTAAGTACGCACAGCAAATGCTCGCAAAGCACATACAAGTAGGTACCTACGCAAAATGCACTTTGATAGGCCCACGTTGGTACAGCCATAAATTAATCGACAAAAAGTTCGTAATGGACGGATGCTTTCATTAGCATAATATAATATAATTGATGGATAATAAACGAGCCTTCAACGATTGTGTGAAAAAGGGTGAGCATCATCAGTATCCTTGGGCGTGCCTCTCATGTCGTCAAGGCGAAAATCACCCATGGTACGCAAATTCGAAACGCTCTGAATTCCCCTTCTGAATACGCTCTGTCGCGAGAACCTAATGCTAAAATGATTCGATTAAAATTTTTAAATGAATTACAATGGGATCGCCCAGGGCGGACATATTGTTGACGTAATAGATTTATTCGCCGCACTACCTGAATCGATAACGCGGTCGAAAAATAAACATCCGGCTGTCCGTTTACAAAGAGAGAGACGTGAGTTGAGATCGTCCTTTTAATTGAGCATAGTGTAGACTCGCACGAGGGCAAATAACTTTCTAAATATTTGTCATTGAAATGAAAAATGATCCCAGACGTCCGACTTGCTTTGTCCTTTCAATAGGATTAGAACCCGAGAAATATCGTAGGTACAATCCCTTGTAACTCCTTCATAACAAAGGTTATAATTAATATTTCTATACCATTAGAAATGTTTACTTTGTCGTTCAATTATAAATGTATAAATAATTTTCTCCTTTAATCTTCGAAACTTTTGTTTAAAAAGAAAAGTGTACGTGGGTTAACCTTTAATCGTGTAAAGAAGTGGTGCTGTCACCGTAAGTAGTAGTAAAATCACGTCCCGGTTGACAGTAGCCGTATTACGCTGAAGCTGTGACCCGACTCTTAGAAGTATGGCTTCCCTCGCCCTAAACACGAGGCACACACCCATTGCCACCTTCACTGCTATAGATATGAATATGCCGACGACCTTAGGTATCAGCACACGTTTACCCGGCGCGCTACAGGCTAAAAACATTTGTTGTGTTGCGGGAATTATTGAGGTAATCCCGAAGCCGTTAAACGTTGAATCCCTGCATTACCTACATTACATACCCTGCATAGTTATTTAATCCTTGCTCGCTAACATTGTGTATGTATAGGGGGCTCTTTAGTTGGTAGCTGTTCGCGCTATATCGTCACTCATTCGACCTAATGACAATGGTAATAGGGATTATATCGATCCATTTGGGGGATGTGGCTGAAATTGACATTGGTGCTTAAAAGGGGTTCAATCCGTTTGAACGATACTATCTGCTGGGTGAAACGACACAATTATTATAGATGCTACGTAGGTAAGTACTTACGTACAATAGGATCTGTCTAGTATTTTAATCGGCCATTGCGGACGGCGTGTGTGTTCTCAATTTCCTTAATATTTACATCAGTTTCACTGAATCATATAGTTTCAGTAAGTGGTAGTTGCAGAGTGGAAATTCAATCTTCAGCCAGACACTTCACTTGTTTATGCATACTGGCTAGCTATTCATTCAACAAATTAATTTGTAAGGTACATCGTGTTAGTGAATGATGAAGTATGTCATGTACTAAGAATGCAAAATATGTAGGTACGTCATTGCGGTAACTTAAGTGTTGGTGTACTGCCGAGCTCCCTGCATTAGCGGCAAATGTACAACAGTTTTTACTGATTATAAATTCAATGAACAGATAAAAAAGGGCATTGATATGTTAGTTTAATCAAGAAACGAGTAACGTTTTATATCTTACGCCTTCTTTGAAGGTGCAAAACCGACAGATTCTTTGGGGTTTGGCATGTTTTAGGTTATAAACTGATAAAAAAATACGTTTATAACCCTAAATGGTAGATAATAATATATCATTACTATGGTAGATACGTCTTCTCAGGTGTTTTGTGGCAATTGCTGATTTTTAGACTGAAGCTACGGTCAAGTGTTGCGAGTAATTAATGTACCTAGATACTCTTTGCACATACCGTGTCGTTTAGCAAATGCAAGTTTGATTCGTTACTAGTTCAGATATTGATAGTTTCGAAACGAATTAACATGACACGTAACTAGGTAAATACTCGTGTATAACACGTCGTTCTCATTTATCTACTTAGACAAACTTTGAAAATAAGTAAGTATTAGTTATGTGTGCTTATTAGATAAAGAATACAAAAAAGTTGTCATCATATCCTTTTCAAATATCGGACGGTTGGAGGATTAAAGTGCCGCTGCACCTTATCTTCAGCAGACATCTTTTAAAAAACAAACATGAGAAGTATTCTCTTTTTGTCCTCTTTTTTCATCGTAACCCGCAGGATGTGTTAGAGTCGTTAAGCCCTTTTAAGTGTTAAACCATGTAACTGAATATTCGAGCGTATAAGGGTCCGATCTATTTGTTAAATAATGTAAAAAAGTTAATCTTAGAGAAAACGAACCCAATGACATGAATTTCGTTAAAGACATCAGCCGAGCAAAAAATATCGATGACATGTCGCTCGCTTAACTAACAGTGGGTGACGCCGAGCGATGGCTTTTGTCCAGGTACCAGTAGGTTTTTTATCAAAGTCGGCCCTTTAGCAGACATCATTAAAGTATTAAATTTACGATAAGGTTACCGATGCAAAATAATAATTCCGAAATACTTGCTAAGGTTTAATTCCTCCAACCTCGAGACAAACACTTCGCAATAGAACCCTTATGCAATAATTCGAAGTGTCTATCACCCACACCACACTTCAACAAAGGTTACGTGTATAATTCTGTTCTGTGCCTTTCTTTTGAACCTTATTACGATTTGACTTGCTGACTCAATTTGACAGCAAAATTACTTTCAATTCTACATAGACACATAGACATAACTCATATCATAATACTTACAGTTTAACCGTATTGGTGCGCTGATCCACCCAGAAATGACCCAAGATATGGCATTATCAAACTAGTCAGTCAATTGAGTAATAAACGTAGATCACTTGAGAGCGGATTCCACTAATGATAGGGACCGACATCATTAAAAATAAATGTTTTACTCAATGGATTTCATTGAGTAAAACATGAGAACCCAACTTAGTTGAACGGATTTTCACTAGCGAAAAATCGTTTGAAGCCCTCCGGTAAAGGAAAGGCCAGGTCAAGTGTACCCGGTGAGCACGTATGAAAACAATGATGAAAGTAGAAGAAAAGGGCGTTCGCCAGGGTCATAACAATTGGAAAGATGTTGTCTTTGCCTACCCCAAAGGAAAAGAGGCGTGACTACATACATGTATTATGAAATTCAACCTCAGGCGAAGTAGTTAGTTCTTAACATGAATATGCTCAAGAATGGTAAAACAGGTGCGTCAGTAACAATGTTAATTAGTGTAAGTTATAGTGTAACGTTCGAGGGCTTCACATTATTAGTCGGGCCATAGACAGTCCATAGAGTTATTAAGGCCTTAATATTCTCACTTAATCCTTTTCGCACATAATCCACTAAATAAAAAGCATCATAATTTGATAGATTGTAGGATAAGCGCTCGTCAGGCGTGACGGCAGCTTGTGTTCCCATTTACATTCCTTGTCATAAGAAAAGCGAGTGCTAGTCAATAGGTACTCTATAGTGCCAGTGTGTTCAATACTTTTGGAAACCTAAACAAAAGGTTATTTGCTACAAATTGACATCGATATGAAAATAAATTATTGTTTTATTTAAGTACGTGTTCATAACTGTGTGCGATCATGAGATTTAGTGTTCGATTTTCGGATGGACAACCTAGGGTCAGGCAGTGTTCCATTTTTTGCTAATAAAATATCTGAATCGTTTTCAGTTGCATTGGCACAATTTGCATTGGTCTGGGTATTATTGTGTATAATATTTATGTATTTACAAAAAGAAATGTATCTAAGTATGTATGCATTCTAGAAGCCATAACACAAGCTATGCTTACTTTGGGTCTAGATAGCGCTGTGTAGAATGTCGTGGAATATTTATTTATTTATTAAATACAAGGCAATAGACTCGTCAAGTATTAAGTTCGTTTCTAGGAAAAGAACTTAATAGTAGAGAGATTCATTAATCGTAATCATCCGAGCGCCAATACCGGTTGCATTTAGAGATCCGCTCTTCCACTTTTAATTTACGGGATTGACGGCCATCTGACCTCTCAACTTGGAGGAAAACCTGTGTGAGCACTTCGTCCGATCATCAGCAGGTATACCGGCTTGCAGGTAAGTTTGGCTTGGGCCCCGAGGATATTGATGGGGCACCATACACCCATTCATTAATCTTAACATTCAATGTCGTCCTTACCACCTATTAAATTAAGGTCTGTCACGTTAAAATAACAGTTTAAATAATGGAAACACGGTTTCATGTAAAACATGTAAGAAATGTACGGTCGTAACAATAAAAAGTCAATTTTTTAAACTTTTGTGTGTCTTTCTGTGTGTTTGAATTAGATAATCTTTAGAACGGCTGAGCCGAATCTGACGAGACTTTCACTGGCAGATAATTATTATTATAAGGCGTAACATATTCTTCTTTTATTTCAGAAATAGAATTATGGTTCCACTCAAAAAAATAAATCCCAGATCTAGGGACGCGGGCATAGCTGAATTTGATTGTTGCAATGGCCCATTATCATCACCCCTCTTACCGGGGACTGGCGGGTGTGCCATTTTACCTGCTGCGTTAAATAGGCACTACTGTAAAGAAGCTCATAGACAATATTGTCACCTGTCTGACAAAGTTGCGTATCATTCTGCTGTTTTCTATAATAGCAGATTCGCAACTTTACAGGTGACAATTATCTTCAATTAAAGATTATACATACAGACGAATATAGAACCTCCTTCTTTTTGAAGTCGGTTAAAAAAGAGATTGCACCAGGTATATGTAATTTGTATTTAAGGAAACTCGTTCCACTATGCATTATTGTTCCATATGTGAAGAAAAACATTATTATGAACTCGGTATCAAAGTATGTAAAATTGCTGGTAAGTCGTGTGATCGGCCTTAAATACCGACGCAACGACTCACTCGCATGAATAGAAAAACTATTCAACCGGCCGTTCGCTGAATTGTTTCAACTTTTAAGGAAAGTATTTATGACGCCTTTTGAAGTGGTTTATAGTAACACATTTTAAGCCTTCATTCAGGGAAGGATAAATTTGTAACAAAGTACAGGTTATGCATCAATCTTTTCAACTTAAACATCCTACTGCAAGATACAACATTTGTGATTGTTAACCCCCAGTTATTTACATAAAATTAAGAATTTAATTGGATAATTACACGGTGGATCACTCGAAATAGGTGTCTATTTTGACCGCATCCTGTGTTGAGATATCTATATAGATAACGTCACGAAATTGGCCCACCCTAAAAATTCGAAAGAAATTCACACCTTTCCTAATTAGGGTGGAATTAGGGAAGAATAAATATTGAAAGGAAACCGCTTTTATTCTAATATGTTGTATGGTAATGTAAAGTTGTATCCACGTTAATGTTGTTTATCGATAAAATCATTGCGTTTTAATAATATCATAAACGTTGTTCGTCAAAAGGATCTAGGGGGATAAATATGTGTTTATTGTAATTAATTTAATTTAATATAAGGTCACAATATACGTTACTTATTGATTTATCTTCGGCTTTATCGCCCCTCTGTAATTAATTATAGGTATTTAAAAAAATTGGCAATTATAAATCCATATTAATATTATAAATGCAAAAGTAACTCTGGCAGTCTGTTACGTACATTATCATGAGTAAACCACTAAACCAATTTTGATGTTTTGTACAGAGGTGGAATAGAGCTTCAGAAAGGATATAGGCTACCTTTTGAATTGAAAAAACCTTGAAAGGGTTCAAATACGAAAGTAAGTATGAAAGTTCGTAATTTTCGAAGACATTGCCATGAAACTTTATATAATTTTTATATTCTAGGCACTTGATAATAAATAAATATGCTTTGCTGCGTTTTTGAAATTTCGACCTGTGGGGGGAAGAAATAGGGGATTATAATTCGTATGGACATCTCGCGCGATAACCGGCATCCACGCGGGCTGAGCCATGGGAAACAGCTAGTCTATACCTATATTATAAAACTAAGTCGAATTAGTGATACCGTTTATAACTCGATAACTGGTGTAGCGATCTTTATGATCTTTGATTTTATAGGTATTAAATTGTTTTAAAAAAAGGAGAACACTCTCAAATCGAATTTATAATTTTATTTAAGTATGTTTTGGCATAACTCTTTCATTTGTAGAGGGATTTGCAAAAATGTTATTTTTTTGGTTGTGCAGACATTTATTCCCAAATGGTCCCTATCACATCTCGTAAAAATCAGATGATAAGTTTGGGAGCAGATATCGGAACTCTTCAATAAACAGCAGCAAATTTATCGCCGAGAGTAAGGTGGCTTAATAAATATAAATAAATATTCTACGACTTTCTACATATCGCTCTCCAAAGTAAGCATAGTTTAACTAGCTTTTGTTATGGGTTCTAAAATGCGGATAAACACACTTATATACTTTGAATTGTAAATAATTACATATTATACATATAAACACCCGGACCAATGCAAATAGACATATTCATACATACAAATATATGCACTGAGTGGAAATTGAACCCACGCCCCCTGTCCTCGCAGTCGAATGCACTACCACTACGCCAAGGAGGCCGTTATAATCAGGCAATTTCCTCGCAACCCGGCTGACCTGGGGTCATCTACATCTTTGAGATGGCCCCCTCGTGATGGTGTGCCTATACTAGCAATTAGGATAATTAAAAATATGAGACATACACTAAATAAATTCAGTTGATAAGGAAACCAACACAACTTAATTTTAGAAGGAACGAAGTTTACCGGGTTAGCTAGTGAATAAATAAATATTCTACGATATTCTACACTGCGCTACTAGACCCAAAGGAAGCATAGTGTGACTATTTGTTATTATAGGTTCTAGAAAGCGGATAAACATACTAATATTATATTTTTTGTACATACATATATTGCTGACCCCGGGCAATAAAGCGGTAAGCACCGGTTACGCTCTTTTTTTGTTATTTGATTTTTGACTTCTCCTAGTGTCAATCTATCACTCCTATTTTTCAGTTTTTTAAAATTAATTCTTTAAAATAATGACAAAAGCAGCCTTACATTACTCTAAGAACCATAACACAAAAAACCGATGAACTTCTTTGCACTAAATTTATAAACACATAATAACGCATTTAATCGCATTTAAAAAATAATCTGAAGCATAAACAAACTGTAAGTAAACCGATAACATAGACATCAATGCTGTGAACACTTTTTAATACGATGTAATCACAATGGATTTTCCTGTCGCGCTTTTATAAATTTCCCTGAAGAAGGTGGTAATCGGCTGGAAAAAGATCTCAGTGGTCAGTGGGTTTATAATTGTACTATACATTTTTTAAGGATTTCAGCAAATATTTATACCAATAAAAAATATTTCTAAAAGACTAAATTGGTGAAAAAATTAGCTTTCATTTGACATAAATTGAATTCTTGTTTGGGACTATTATACGCTCAAAGATTTTTGATATTACCGCTTTATTGCCCGGGGCCAGTGACATATACATAAACTCACTCACGCCTATATCCCCGAAGGGGTAGGCAGAGGTGCTAGCACCCACATTTCGCCAGTTTATGTTTAGGTAACAATGTAATAGGTGGTGAGCCTATTGCCATTAACCGGGCACTTATAAACCTGCGATAAATACACACATAACTTCGAAAAGCATCGAAAAGTCATTGGTGTGTGCCATAAACCTGGGATCGAACCCGAGACCTCGTCTCAGCAGGCCATTACCCATACCACTAGGCTTTGCACTGAGTGGGAATCGAACCTGAGACCTCTGACTTAGCAGTCAAACGCTCTACCGCTACGCCACAGAGAGAGATATCTAATTACTTACTATGATATATTTTTTTTTTACAGAATATTAGTAACCGAAATTACTAATATTCCCCCTAACCTCTCCAGCTAAGCTTAATTGCTAGTGTTAGGAGTGAGTTCACGTCAGTAGTGTAATGGCCAGGATTCGAACCCGGGACCTCTCGATCGTAGGGTCGACTTCTTAACCACTAAGCTACCTACGCTTTGTGATTTTGATTTATTTATATTGATACGATATGATAATATTGATAATGCATTGGTCTGGGTGTTTCCATGTATAATACGTATGTATTTACAAAAAATCTGTACTATTGTGAAATTGTAAATTAGTTATGTATTTACATTGGAGATATTAAAAAAACTTGGGTTATGTAAAATGAACGATTATGAACAACGAAATTTTGTTTCGGAATTCTTGTCTATTTGTCTGTTTGTATGTTCGGGATGGATGCAAAAAACTACTAAACGGATTTTGATGCTGCTTATGCTATTAGAAAGATCTTGGTCAGACTTAAAATCTGCCGTATGTTTGATTGCAATTGGTTAAGTAGCACCAGAGATATGATCAAAAAACGATAACCGACCTCCACGCGGACGGAGCCGCGGACATCAGTTAGTTTCTAATAACCGATAACGCTCGTAGTGCGGGTTTTAATGTCTGACTTTTGATATCTTCTACATTTTACCATCTATAGGTAGTGACTTTCCGAATTACTTATGGTGTAATTTTAAAGTTATAGAAATTGTGTATAAATAAATGATTATTTTACCGGATAACATAAACACGACGTATGAATTAAAATTTAACTGCACGTCTAGCACAGTGGTTTGACCTATCACCTCGCCCTTTACCACTGTTCAGTTTGTTCTGCGCGGTTCTGCTTCTGATCCGTATGCTATTAGTAGGTACAGCATAAACTAGGACGGTTACCAGCTTCGCAATCAACCCAAACTTAAGCGTTTTAGCGTTTTAACTTTAGCGCGAGATTTGCCTATCCAACAATAGGTCAACGTGACCGGTCGACTTTTCCATTGATTTGGTTTTTCGGTGATTATTCCTCGATGGTAAGACCGATTTGGACATTCGACACTTAACACCCCTTACGACACTCAGTAATGTCTACTTGATCACCGTGGCAAATTTGGTCGAGATCGGTCAAACGGTCTCGGAGGAGTATCATTTGTTTGAAATGCAAATTTGAAACCAAAGACGCTTCGCTTGCCTTCGGCTCGCTACGCTTAATTACCCATTTTTAAAGTAGCTATGTAAATTTTTGATTTTGAATTACGCAATCATGTTGCGTAATTCAAAATCAAAAATTTACATAAATGTATTTTAAATCGTAGCTCACATCGTTTTTAGCGCTTCCCGTTGACCGATATAACTGGCCACTAACTAACGTGGCCGCAATGCATAAATAATGAAATGAGAATCAACAAAACCGAATCAGCCTGTTCTGGTCTCCGCAACCTGGAATCACCATAAGGCGATTTATTCTATGTCATTTATATTATTTCTGGTGTTTATTTTCATCCATAGGGTTCGACCTGAAAATGACTTTTTTTTTCTTTTTGGTTGAAGATTTATTGATCTTCAACCAAAAAGAAAAAAAAAATGAAACACAAAATCCAACTTCTGTTCAATCTAGAAACTTTTTCTTTGCTCTATTTTATAAAACATTAAAAATACTGGTCAAATGCGAGTCGGACTTACGCAGGATTGTATATAAAACTGGATTTACGGTACTAAAAGTTGCTGTTAAAAACATTGGAGTTACCAATATGGTTCGCAGAATAAGCGAACTGAAAAACACAAATACAAATGATGGGATGCCCCTAGCCAGATGAACGGATGACCTGAAAAAGGTAGCTGGTGTTTGACTGTGCTATGACGGTGGCCTACGTCCAGCAGAGTCAGAGAGAGCATAGTCTAACATTTATTGATTGAAATACATTTTTTATCTCTTTTTTCCTGTAATGTATATAACTAGCATATTTTACAGTTTTCGGACTTTACCTTTTCCTTGCGATATAACACTTTGATAATAATTTGAAACCTTCAAGCGTTCCTCAGAAAAAAGGTCTTAGAAGACAGACAGATGAATAATGAAGTGATCCTACCAGGGTTTCATGTTTTCCTTTTGAGTTACGGAACCCTTAAAGTAATCATTTTCGACATCTTACCTTGATTCTGAAATTAAAGATTGTATTTGGTTTGACTTTGGCTAATTTCTGTTTCCTTTTAAGGCTAAAGGTTTCATTATACTCATTAGTATAACAGATTGCACAGATTGCAATGGAACAAGAAAGAGAGGGAATTTCTAGGGAAACGCTAGGTGGAGAGTTTTCTCTCCATATCATATTTTGTGGCCTTAAAGTGACTCATAAGTTATGTAGAGCACCTGCCATTCTTAAAAACTAACTCGCAATACTGCCTGAACGGAACACTATGCGGTCTTAAGCATGATTCACAAGTCAGGCAAAGTTTATGGGAATGTTCTGTTTGACAATTCTCTCTTATAGCAAGGAGTTTGTAAACGCGCCCAGAAGACGGCAATGGGTTCCTCCTTTATACTGTGAGATCGAATAATAGGTATAACTGATGAAACTTGAACGTCATAACAACTCTGCTAACGCTTCGGAATGTATACCGGGGTGAAGACTTGAGTACGTAGGTATATAAAAAGTGTCAGTTATTTTATAACAGAATTTTCTTATCAAACCATGATCTTTGTGGTTATTTAGCTAAAAATGGAATATTCGATGTGTAACCACCGAGTATTCTATATTTAGTAGCAAGATTATAAATATAATTACTGACAAGATTTGAGTGGTCTGGAGGTAGTCTATGCAAACTTAATTATGTTTATGTTTCATATTAACACTTGCATGGATATTACCGTAGCGATAGGCAGAGGTATATTGACACTTGACACCTACATAATCATCGACATCATGTTTTAGTAGTTATAGGTATGTTTATAATTTCCTATATTTATGTAGTAACCATTTTTTTGTTATATTAATATCTAGTTTTAGCGTAACAGCAGTGCAAATTCTACTCGAACACGAGTTCTGGCCAAAAATTCAATGCCACGCCACCACGTGGTATGCATAAGTGGTGCGCTTTTTTATCGCGATATCCTCAGTAAAGCCTACTATCTACACGTAAAGCACTATTGCAAAATTTGCCCATTAGCCTCCGCTTCGCTATTAATATTGGACCAGCAGTGGCTATTTCATCGTCTTCAGTACCATAGATAGAAATAATTAGGACGGTTACCAACTTCGCAATCAACCCAAACTTAAGCGTAGCGAGATTTGCCTATCCAACAATAGGTCAACGTGACCGGTCGTTTTTTTTCCATTGATTTTGTTTTTCGGTGATTATTCCTCGATGGTAAGACCGATCTGGACATTCGACAACCTTACAACACTCACTACTACTCTACTTGATTACCGTGGCAAATTTGGTCCAGATCGGTCAAACGGTCTCGGAGGAGTATCATTTGTTTGAAATGCAACTTTGAAACCAAAGACGCTTCGCTCGCCTTCGGCTCGCTACGCTTAATTATCTTTCATATCGGGTTTTCATCCGTGATGCGATTATCAGTTTTGTTGTAATCCTTTTCTTCATAAATTTCATTACACTCTAGCTGTTATAGAAATATGGATCTCATAAAACATTAACATGCAAAATGATGCCAAGACGAGTCCATATTGCATGCACTATAAAAAACTTATGAGATCTTATGGACAGCCAAGCTTCAAACTCTACACGCTCTAAGCTAACACTTTAAATCTCATCATAGCAATTAGTGTTCTGCGTGAATCCTTCTTGTTCGTCTTAAGCTCTCTACAAATCCTACCATAGTCAAAATGTGTGGCATAGCCGTTTCATAAAAGTCACGTAGACACTGCTATTATTATTATTAACTAGACGTTAAGTTTGCCAATAGGTATTTGAGTAACAAAACTGCCAAGCCCTACAACTTAAATACTAACATTGCAAGTTAAATAAATGTTTGTAAAAAAAACGATTCCTAAAAAGATACGTAGGACCCTGCGCTCTGCTGTCTTGTCTTGGCTAGAGCAGATCCCGTTCTGCGCCCCAGATTCCGTTCCCGCAGCCCACGGGAACCTATTCAGTGGCATAATATGTGCTATATTGACTATTCTATCTCGGTGCCAAATTTTATCTAGACCCGTTTAGCCATTCAGGTATGATATAGTAAGAAACATCCATTCATCACCAAAAGTAGTAAGATAAATCCAATATGGAGGCGCAAAAACACCAGGTAGCAAAGTAGAAATGCGGAAAGAGTATGTAAAACTTTTTAGATAAATTACCAAATGACTGAACTAATAAAAATTAATATTTGACTTTCTACTTTGTTCTTATTTGATGCGCTGCCGTAACGTTCATTCGACCACGATATAACAATAATTGAACCCGGCAGGTGGAGCTGCAATCACGTGCGAAGCCGGGACGAGTCAGCAATATAAAGGGATTATTGTCATGAATTCCAATAGTAATTTGTTCCATGGCAATAGTTAGATTTCATTTTACAAGCTTTTATGAATTTGTAATGTATTTATGTACTCGTAGGTATGTATATTCAGGTCAAATCTTGCAACTGAATTTTCTAGTAGTTACCCTCAATTGATTGATATACACGTTTAGTTTGAATGACTATGTATTATTATGGTATCATGAAGCTACTCTGGTAATGGAATAAGAAGGTGGCCGTAGGAAGTCCTAAAGTGAAAAAAAAAACAGATTAACCCATCGACTTAATTCTAGTACCATTAAATCAATGCGAATACCATTTAAATGAGATAAAATTTACTGAATTTGATACGACGGATAAGAAGATGAGACAAATAAAACAAAACATAATAATAAGTCTCGGCTCACTAGTCGTCTTTTTATTGGAACAAGTAAAACTGAAGTTAAGCAACACTATTAGGTTGTGTAACCCTTTCTCATTATTCCCTGGACTTTCTTCTAAGGAGTAAGGCATTGCATAGGGATATTATAATCGTACCTACATGTGACTTTACACTATTTCAGTGTAGATTTAATTAACTTGATGCCTTTGTTCTATAATATTTTGTATTGTTTTAAATTTTACTGTTACGAATTAAATAAGAGCAAGAAGGTTGGTCCGCTGTAAATCGATATAAAATCTGATTAAGTGTTTTATGGGGAGGTGAAATACTTAACGTCGGACCAAATATTATGCCCGTTTAAAAGGCGTTTCAGACACGTACACGTCTCTACAGCGGTCTCTGCATCGATTCGCAGCCCGAACCGTATTATTATTGTGTTTCATTCAAACAACTCATTCATAAAATTGCAACTCTGTCAAGAGCAACCGGAGAGCCCGTCGACACACTCCATCGCACGCACAAATGCGAACGGAAACTTTTACCTGTTCTTTTTAATCCAATATTCACATGTGAAAAATTACATTGGATTCATTATCTCGGCGACGTCTTATGTATCTTCAATCACCCAGTGCGGCGTGAGCAAGCGTTGATTTCGCTAATGAAGTTGTTTCAGATTGTTCAGCGAGATTTATTGGCCCCTGTTACGGAATAAACATGTGCTAGTGCCACGGGTACTTGTCTATTAATAACTGGACCATTATTCTGCTTAATACCCTTGTGACGCGGTCGCAAACATTCCACTGTTACAGTAATGCTGAAATTAGATTGATGCAATAGGTACATTGTACTGCAATGATTTGTGCTTTTACACTTGGCTGACATAGTAGTTAATTGCTTTCGTCTAATCAGTTTTCAGTCATAGTCCGTCACATAGTCGACTCAGGGCAACCAGCAGGTGACATCGCTAAGTAACTAAAATTTTCATTCACTCTTCGGCATTGTTATACCATCAAACTAAAAAGCTTAAAATTCCTGCTTTTTAGCTAAAAGTTTATGCACTCGTGAAAAAATAGTGGCAATTTTTTAAAAAAAAATCCCTAATACGTATCGGCTACTTTTTTACGCGCTTTTATTTAACTTGCTCTGTTAGTTTGTAGATTTTTGGGTTTGTTAGTTCAAATCTCGGAAGTCCAATTAGGACCACTTTCTGACGTTCGGTTGGACTCAAATAAACTAGAATGGCACAGAATAAGACTAAACTAAAAAGTTGAAATAAAAAATTGATTAAAAAATACATTTTTAAAAACAAACTTTTATTAAAAAAATTAGTTATACTAAATCATATAAAATATTTTTTTGCAAGGGCTGCGCTGATTACAAAAGCTTGTATCGCACAAGTTCTTCTCATTGAAGAGCTCTGTTTTTTAAAAAAACCTTGTCTTAAAAAAAAAATTATTATATTTTTTTAGAGATGTACTGGTTAACTACTCTTAAATTAATGTAATAATATTCATCATATCTATAGATACAGAAAAGAAATTTTCCTTGGAGTAATACTTCTGACTTAGATAGTAATATCGTTTTTCGAGTAGGCAAATTACTTCCACATGCACTCCTAACGATTGCATGTGGAAGTAATTACCGTTACCTTAGTACCTTTATTAACGTTAACTTTAAAATTGCTGTTTCATAAATAATATAATTCTGCGCACAATTGCACTACATTCATATAAGGATATAACAGGTACCATACTACTAAATTTAATAAGTCTGGGAAATATGACACCAAAATTAAACCTAGATATTGGCGCACTGTATGCGCTGATACATGAGTGGGTTTTTAGGCTAAGTATGTAATGATCCAACCACAACCAATGACATTAATTGTGAAAACTACTCGACCTAAATATATCTTTAAAACTGTCACTTTTCAGATATTATGTATTATTATACATATATATATTTCCCTAAAGGTTGCCCACGTAGGCAACGTATAAAACGAACTTAAGTGTTTACCTTATCACCTGCAACCTTTCTTATAAATATTTACTTTTATACAACATAAGATAAGCATATTTTTCTACCCTAAGCGAAAAATATATATATATATTAAATTGGGTACATTAAAGAAAATATTTGGGAGCGAAAGGGATTCTCATGAGTAGACTATAATTAATGAAATATAAGATTCCTTAATTTTTACTTCTTTTTCGTGGACCTTATTAATTTATCCATGTATTTTTACAGTGCATGCTATATTTTAAGGTATACATATTATAAAAGTAGTGCCGTAAATAACGTTGTCATACATTTTATCAATAATAATCATAAATAGAATGTGAATTGTTATATTTATACTTTACGGAATCGCTTGAATAGTCGAGCTATTATGTCAGATTGTGTTTAGAATTGGAAGAGGGGTATGGAAATTTGAATTATCGGTTAATACAGACGCTATTAAAGCGGTGGCGATTCAAAACATCCCGTGCTGTTCCCCACCGAGCCTTTATTGCACTCTCTATCGTTACCCACTAATCGACAACTGTGTTACTAAAATAACTCGGTGCAAAATGACTTCCTAAATGATATCAACTTATTTACATTCATACACATGTTTTATGAAGGTAAATTACATTGGATGAATAATAATAACCAACAGCTATATACGTATTGAAAATATCTTATTTGAACATCAGTCATTAATTAATAGGCACTTGTAAATATAGCGATTATTTGTTAGCTCAGGCCTAGACCCAAGACTAGACCACTCGAGGCAAATATATTTTTAATAAGAATTCCTATACCACCTAATTCTAATGATATTGGCAAACAATTTAATGTGAAAAACGAAATTAGGCCTGCTGATGATATTGTCGGAAGTTTACGCCAATGTCACACATTGAAATAAAACTATTTTAACAATAAAATAACATCAAATATATCGGATAGAATGCGTTAAAAATAGTTTTATCTCAATAGGCCTGCTGATGATATGGTAGTACCTTTTTTTTCGTGCGGAAATGCCTTCGGATACCCCCCCGCCGGCCAACGGGGGCCGTTATGTCGGGCTTGAACCGACTAAAACCGCACGCCGTCTCGGGTCTTAAGACGCCGGGATATATTGTACTTACCTAGGTACTATGGGCGATTATAAATCAGGGAACAAAATACCAAGAAAATCAAGAAAAGAGTTGCTTTGAAAATATTATGATGCTACAAAATATCCTACTTCCTATTAATATTATAAATCTGAAAGTTTGTGAAGATGTTTGTAAGTTTGAATGTTTGTCACTCAATCCCGCTCTAACGGCTGAAAGGATTTGGCTGAAATTTGGTAAAGGGATAGATTATAATTTGGAATAGCACATAAGTTACTTTTTGTCTGGAATAGATAGGAAACGGTAACGAGAACAGAATCTCACGCGGGCGAAACCGCGGGCACTTCAGTTTCTTTTTATGTTACAGCTATTAACAAACAAGAGTTATAATTCTGAAAAGACTAAAATGAAACAATTATGTTTTTCATTTGATTCATTTCTGCCTTCGCAAATTATTGTTGAATTTCGACTAACACAATTCTGAAGGGAAAAACTTAGATGTTTAATACTAACTGGCAAACTGGACCTTCGCAAATTTCGAAGGCTCAATTTATAACAAGTTGGAAGACTAAGCCTGAAGCATCTGTATACCGAGTAAAGGCGTCCCAGAGAGGAGAGATGCATTGCTGATGGGATCTCGATGGGATGCTCGGGGATGTTGCTGGTAACAGTGACTGTTAGAAACAAGATAAAGCGTGGTTTTAGATCACATCAGTCATAATACAATGGGTTGTAAAACCAACAACTGATGTAGCAGGAAAAGTGATATATTTAGGTAGAATGGGTTTTTATTAGAGTTAACTGGTATACGTGTATACCTACATTTCGTACCCTTACTTGTTTAAAAATTAATATTAATCTGGTAGATTCTGGCCACTAATATCAGCTACCACTAATAAATCAGGCTTCGAATAGAAATGCAGAGTTTAGCTATAACGTATAATTTGTTGAGATTATGAATTCGAATTGAGTACGTAATCTGAACTTACTCTTAACATTACCTTGATATATTACCTGGGATTATTAGGAATGCTAGCAATCATATACTTAACTGACAGTTCAAAAATGTGTCTTTCAGCGGGTCTTCGTCCGTCCGTATTTCCGTGTGTTTTAGTGCATTACAATGCAGTGTTGTCGAATGTGCGTTTTATTGCAATACATGCAGTGAAGCGCAGGTGAGAGTCGTTAGGTGAAAGTTGTGACATTTCGACATAAATCACATGTAGTTCACTGATCACGTTACGGTAGGTGTACCTCTACACACTAGGTTAATCTTCGTGTGTATATTTATGTATTTCGATAATCAAGATATTTATATTTTTGTCATCATTGGAAGTTTTTACGTACACCTATTTTATTATTTTTATCATCTAGCTCTCTATTAAATTAATAAGTGCGTGCCATTTTTGACTCATATGTGCAACTTTGCTTTACATAGCATGGGTTATTGAGATGCAAACTGCTACTGTTACCTGTGGGAACTACATTATTGGTTTGATAACTACACCATTATAAATTTTCTCTTTATTCTCTAGTGATTCAAATGGTTTCATTGACAATACAATTTGTGCTTCAAGAATAAACGTTATGAGTGTGAGCGAACGTTGTAGGTATTATTGAGAGTTGTTAACTTGAAAACGAGGATAATTTATCGTAGTATTCCATGTATCATTTGCACATCCCAAACAAGAGCTGTTACCTGGGTGGAAATAACCACGTGGACAGGTATGGTCCATTACAGCTCTTATACGAGTACGATTTCAAATTTTCTGTAATTAAAATTTTAAGGTTCCGTACTTTTTTTTTTCGTGCAGAAATCCCTTGGGATACGCCCCCGCCGGTCAGCGGGAGCGGTTATGTCGGGCTTGAACCGACTAAAACCGCACGCCGTCTCGGGTCTTAAGATGCCGGGGTGTAAGGTTGCCCATAGAGCATATCCCTCGCACCTCGAATAACCCTGGGCCATCTCCGGTTTCGAGATGGCCCCCTCGTGTTCGGGAACCATGGTGTCCCCGTCTTGCCCCGGTTTAGGGGAGGGGCGCTAGTCGCCCCACCGTCCCGACCTGCTTCAGCTGGGGAGACAGGCGGCCTCACCTGCCACCCACAGGCCTGCGCTCATGGAGGACGGAGGTCGTTAAGCGATCTCCGGCGCCTGAGTCGCCTGTGACGCGCGGCGAGCATGTTACGGGCTCGGCGGACCGGGAGAGTTCTAAATCTCTCCCGAGCGCGCTCCGCCATCTCCTTCGCGAGCATTACATGCTCGCAGAACTCCCACTCCGATGGCTGCCACGAGGTCACGAATGGTCATCAACAGACCCCTATTATTAAGACTCCGCCCTATGTCAGTGTATCTCATACACCATATTAATTAGACAGCAATAACAACAAATAACAAAAAAAGTTTTGTTATAGCCTCTTGTTTCTTTTATAAAATATATGAAAAGTACCTCGTATTACCCGAGGATCTTGCACGGTCGTACGGAACCCTTCGGGCTCAAGCCCAACTCGCTCTTGATCGGTTTTTTAATTATTCATCTTAAGCCGACTTGATCTGTCTGCAGGTATTGATAGTTTACAGCATATCGACTTTGCCGGAGACTCCACCCGCATACTGCCTTGTATTATAAAATTAACTGATAACGTATCGAATTATAAAAAATACAATTATTTGAACGAGTATTAACGGACTGGGAGAGAAGCAATAAGCTCAATGGATTTATTTTATGTTCCACTACCAATAAAATTGAAAAAGCATGATAAGTTTTAAACAGAAGCTCTTGAACGGTAATCCCCTGTTCAGATGCTCTATTTACGGGATAATTTGAAACGTTCATTAAAATAGTGACACTTGTACTTATCTATGTATATATTAATGAGTTGAAGAACTTTATCGTTAAAAAAAAACTAACTATTCGTGCCCGGCTTCACAAGAGTGGCGACTTTGCCCGGGGATGTTCGAAAATTTTTCTTCTGCATAAATCTTGCCGTAACAATTAGAAACACAACAAAGAATAAATCATCTAAATCCGTCGAGGCGTTCTCAAGTTTTTCATTTTTATCACAGGTTAGACTTTGTTGAGTGCGGTGCAAGACCACTTATTGTGGACATCCTATGACTGATGACATCTCATCAGTTATTGTTAACATTTTCTTTGGTGTACAGGCAAGCATGCGCTAAATACCTATCGAATTAGAAAAGAAATTTGATTAATTGCTAAAATACACCACGATCTCCCGGTTTACATCATTTTGATACGATCATATAATATAAAAAAAAATGCGTTCTAGATTGAAATAATAAAAAAAGTTAGCATTTTCTTAATTTTCATTCAGGCCATTACTAAATAACAAAGCTATCTGAAAAAAGTTAATAACACTAGTAGCTTGATTTTCGACCACGTCTTCGTAAATATTTTTTAATAATAAATATTACCTATCTGCTAAGGCGGCTTGGCTCACCGGCATCGTTTCATTTCCAAAAAGAAAAGTACAACGTCGAAGAACTTCGCCTTGCGATTTCGTCCTTTATGATGTTACTTGATCAAAGTTTGTGACTGTGAAGCCAAAGACGCCCAAGTTTTAACCTACCTATAATAATATATGCAATTTAATTTATAGTTATTGACTGTTTATGTTAACATTCAACGCTTTTTCCTTCTTTTTGTAAACCTCCGAGTACCTTCTCGTACAATGCACCACAAACCGACTATAACCACATAGTGTCCTTGAAATCAGACTTATAGCCGAGAGAGGCATTATACCTAAGGACCGAAATGCCTAGCAGCTCCTAGCAGATTTATAAAAGTGCAACCTCCTTCCTCTCATGAAGTGCATACGTGACATACTTAACCGCGTCGCATCCTTTGCCTCATAAAAATAATGATGTCTTCCACCATCAGACTGTCAAGATAATTTCCTCGATTACGTCCTTAGAAGTAGCTACTCAGGGTAGCTAGTTGGTCAGGGTTACGGCTGAGCGTGATGGGAACTTGAGATAGACCGAATCTACTATCTGTCACAAAGTCTGAGATGGCTATAAATAAGTATACTTAGTGCGCGCCGTTTAAAGGGGGGATATTTATTATTATAGGCACTATACTCCTTGTATAACCAACCACCGTTCTTTTCCGGGTGAAGATCTATGTAAGATTATAATATATACCGTGTCTCAAGACTTCAGAGATAGTGAACCCGCTCGCGTCCACGCTTCTTCGTGCTCTCTACCTAAGCGACACGGGTCATAAAGACAACTAGGAGATTTTCCACCCCAACACTTTTAACTTTATCATCTTTTTTCTTTTAGAAGTCAATTTTGAAGTTGTAGATAATTTTGTAATGTGATGACTCTACTCAAATAATTAGCAGGCCGTGATTTGCGAAGCTACATTAATGACACTGCTCCTTGATTGTAATGATGACATAAAGAGACGCGGTGCTGTAATATAGCCGCGATTGTGTGCCTGTGTCACTCGAATAATGAAGTCTCGCGATCGCGGACGGTTCAGAGGCGACGAGGTGTGAACTAACGATATGTGAGCACCTCATGCGTCGCACACACACGCCCGTGGGCGAGACAACGCCAACAACGACAGTAATTGTCATACATGTGTATTTTAAGTTCACAATGTTGGTAATAAAGTTTCACGACTCTCTATGGCGCTGCTGATTAGGACCACTAACGAAAGATCTGTGGCCGCGACGCGCTACATCGCTCGTTTATTCGTGTATTACAGTTGTCTTGTGGTTATTTTCACGCAGTATTTTTGATGTTTATGCCTATCCTTAATGTAAATAATGTCGCGACACTGATGACTAAAGAACAATTTAAACATTGTGAAAGCAATTTACGTTTTTCAAACGAGTTATGACGTCGTTTATGAAGTACGAGTTTCTAGATATTACGTTCAAAATTTTCAATTTTGAATAGGAATGTGTAGGTAGGTACATGTGTTTTATAATAGATGTGCAGTATCGCTATAGATATATCTAATTGAAACTTAATGTAAATACAATGATACTTATACCATCCTATGTAACTGTAGCGGTTTTACTTGAAACCTTGTTAGAATAAAAGGAAACATACTTCAACTACACATCTACTAGGTGTATTGCTTGAGGATCAATGCTGGCACATGAGGTTTCCTTTAGGAAGCTGCACATAAGCTCATGTAGTCATCCATAAGTATTGTTGTATATCTCCTTATTAATAGCAACATAACTCGCCAACACTACCTTTTCATTGCAGTATTTGAAGGCGAAAAAGTTTTATTACCATCAAAATGTCGTAATATATCTCTGGGTTCCATCCGACTGACTATTAGTCTATAAGGCTGAATTAAACTCTGTTGCGAAGGGCAAAAGATTCAAATTAGAAAGGTCGTGAATGCCCGTTTATATTCACGAAATGGAGTATGTCTTTCATCACACGCACACATACATTGCTGAATCCGGTTGCGCCCGCGCTTTTGTATGAGAAACACTATCACAATTCGTCGCGACCGTAACCAGAGACTACAAAATTTACTAACCGCGTGAACAGCGCACTCGCTTCATTTCGGAGAAATTAATTAAACTTTCTGAGAAGTGAACGTCTCACTCAGCTATTTGATTGGGCCGAGACGAGTGAATGCGGAGGATCACTACGGGCCGATTCGGGATTCCCGTGATACGGTGTTGGATTTTCGGTAAGGATCCGTGGCTCATAAAAAATATATTTGAATCCACTTTTAAGTGGTCTATTGTATTTGTTTAATTTCTTAAGCAAATCGATTCAAAAGTTCACATTAATCAGGTTTCTCTTTGTTAACAAGAATAAGCATTTAATCGATCATAATTAATTTACTGAGTTTGGTCTTGTCAGTTACTGGAAAAAAGGAAATTAGGATACGAACAAAACATACTAAGTGTGTTAAAGTTAAGATTTTGCAAAATAACTATGTGCCTACAAGCTAATTAGTAAAAACTGCGAAGAGATATCATGTTACGTAAATGTAAAAAGCATACTTACTTATCATTAAACATTGGCTCATTATCAAGAACAATAGCTCACCAGACGAACATTTACTTAATCATGGCTTTTTATTAGGTACGCATTATTAAAGTCGAAACGGGTACCACACGTCAAATTACGATTCCATACAAAAAGGGGTCAGTAAGCGGTCGAATGCAAACTGCAAAAATGACGAAGATTGTTCATGGCTCATTATGAAGTTAAATGAATGGTGTTGGTTTTGTACGTCGGTTTACGTGTCCCGAGGCCGTGCACGCGTGTTCGCCGTATGTGACCACAAGCCAGCGAAGTAGGCACCCATAGCTGAGCTCACTTACGCCTCCGCGCCTCGCCTCTCAGGTCCACCTTCAATTACGATGGAGTGTAATCGTCTATACTAGAAGGTACAATGCGGCATCCATTGCGAATATGGAATGCCAAATAAACTTTGATATAAAATGGTATGACTAACTTTACGCTTTAAAACAGTTCTGACGCGAAGCTAGATTCAAGTCTCAATGTTAATCTATAGGTAGGTAAATGAGAATTGGCGTCAAGTGCGCGTCGTACCACCCTATTCAAGTTGTAAACACATTAAATAAAATTGGGTATTCCTCGAAAGGTTTGCTCCGGACTGCACTGTGTTCACAATGCAAAAATATTGAACTCAGTACTTGCAACGCAATCTTCACGGGATTCGTATGGCCTATACAAAAATAATAGCTTAATTTTTTTGTTCTAACTAGTAAAGTACCTAAAGTAAGTAAAGTAAGTTGTAATGTAACATACATGTCGAGCTGTGTGGCGTAGAGGTAGAGCTTAGTGTAGATATTTGTATACAGCAAAACATATGTTAACATAAGTGTGGATGATTCTATGTATAATAATAATGTACCAATCTTTACAAAAAAATAGATTACAAGCTAATAAGCCTTTGCTTACTCTGGATTATTAGATTATTATAAGGATTCCTAGAGTATTTTCGTGAAATTATTCTTAGTGATTATCGTTGTTAAATATATTGGTTTAGAAGGAAAACCTAGAATGTCTGTACAAACTGCGACTTGAAATCAGCACAGTCAAGCTTTCTAAATTCATTCAGTTAATTTTACCGGAGTCAATAAAACAATCAACTCAAATCACTCATTGTTCTGAAATGCTAAAAAATTTCGGTAGAAGACTCCTATGTAACTCCAAGGCATACATGTAGACGAGAATTTCAATTATCTAAGTTGCTCTAAGTTGTATGGAGATGAAAATGGCAACTATCCAAGAGAGGTCCAAGTAGCTCAGCTGGTAGAGTATTTCCCCTAGGTGGATACAACTGCACATGTTAACTTTTAAAATATAAAGTTACACTACTAAATAAGTCTATGAATGAATAAAACCCCGGTACCCGTGCCTGGTAGATATAGTGGTGTATAAGACGAAATTAAAGGGATGAAATGAGTGATGACTTGCTACATATTCGAAGTACCTATTACTTTATGAGTAGTAGGTACCCCTACCTACCTACCAAGCGAATAAAATTTCTCACGATGGTGATTAAGCTTGTTCAACGTATGCTGTTACGTATTAGCGAGCATTAATTAGGATACAAATGAACACAAAACAATTAAAAACAAACTAATTTATACATAGCCTACAGTCGTAACTAAATGTTCTACAATGTATTGTAAAAAACAAGTGGAACTAGGCAAACGTTTCTTCTGCACACATTTTATTAGTGAAAGTAAAATGATGCTACTCGAGGTTTAGCGAATCTGAGGCACTCTGAGGTCTTAAAACTTACGATACAACGCAGTATAAACGTTTACAGCCCATTCTTGTACTTAATTGCTATTTAAATAAAAACGTACCATGAAAGCAATGGGACCATGCTGCTATTAAAGAAAAAAACTTTGAATTCTTATTAAGTAAGCTTATTTAAAGGCAGCATTTACGACGGTCTCATATTAAGAAATGAAAAAAATAGTGAATAATAACTGCAGGGCGTTGAGGAATTGAGTGTTTAAGTCGTGGAATGTAATGTTGCGCTGTTTGGCGAGGTTTACGTTCCGAAACTGAGAAATAATGAGGATAATCCCCTCCCTGTCGAGGGAATGAGTCCCTCTTATCACGGAGATAGCAAAAGTAGATCGCATACGGCACGCACTCGGCCACTGACCGAATCATTCCGTATTATCTTTATTAATACAGAGTTCTGCGTAGGTAAATAGACTTCACCATTTTAATTAAGGCTCGCAAAACTAACTGAATTGATAGATAACTTTTACCATACAGATATGAATACAAGTGAGAAATTTAATAAACTGTTATCGCATACAAATAAGGGTTACAGGGAATTTAATAATTTGTTAATGAATCAGGGGCATCACTGCCACTTGAGAGATATTAATTTATTTTTAAATGATAATAGTATAAGAATATTATATATATATATATATATATATATATATATATATACTTAAGTAAATACTAAAGAGATTTTATTGGATGAATTCAGATAATATTCTGAGAATATTATGAGTAATAACAGAAATGTATAGTGGTAAGAGCAATATTTAAGGAACTGATAAAAAAATGAAAAGATATAGGTGCATTATTATTTATAAAACAAACATAGCTGAACAGATTTTCACCATATTTATATTCTAGGCTAAATTCTTTTTTGTCAGACAATAATGAAAATTAAGATTGTTTCAATTTAACAAATCCGCAGTAGATGTTTAATCTACATTAATGTTGTTAAGTACGTTAGAAGTTAAAACAAAACGTACATTAACATAAAAAACCCGTTCCAACTGGTTTAGCCGTTTCTAAGGTGTATGGTATGGTTGCCTGACCAAATGATACTTATTTTAAGGTAACTCTATAATTTCAAAGTATTGTAACACGATTACTGATTCTGCGTTTGATTTTTTGATTTTACTTTTAGCTGTTTTATATCCTTTTATTATTTAGATGGTGAATGGTCACCAACGTTTGGGATAATATTTGGAGTTGTGATTAATTTCTTGTGTATAATTATGTTCTTCTTCTGCCGTAGAGGTATTTTCTATGAACACAAGCGATCTTTAATTTTTTATAACAATGTGTTTGTATTTTTCTAATAATAGTTTTTAGAAAAAAGTACAAAAAAGGTAGGTAAGTTTGAGATTAATAGATAGATATAGATATGTGCAACAAAAATATGAAAATATTCCTGTGAGTTTCTAAAACTAGGAACGAACTTTAATCGTTAGTATTATTATATTTTAGTGTTTTGACCTTACCATCTAAAAATAAGAGAACTATTTTCTAACAACTTTTTTAAATTTGCCATATTTATTCAGTAGGTTGGATAAAAATATTGTATTATCATTATTTGTATTATTTATCATCACATATTTTGAAAATGTTCACGTGTCTCAATGGTGTAGGTAATATAAGCTAATATGTAGTGTGGCTTAAAAAGCTGTTATCACCGTATGTAGTGCTCTAGTTTAAAAGTAAGTTACATAGGTATATATAAGTAGGCGTATCGATTGGATTATTTTTATCGATGTAATAAAAGCCTAACAATTTAATGAAAACTAGACTATTGATGTAAATCTCCAACGGGTTACCCGTGAGAAACACAGATACGAAGATAAAACGAATTATGCAAGGGGGACCCCGAGATCTAAAGCGGAAGCTGCGGTTGCAACTGGGATTAGCTTTTGGCTGAAGAAGAAGAAGAAGACATTTGAAGATAATTTATTAATTTGTTACTAATTAGTAAGTAACGCTTATAAGTCATAGTGAAGTAGATCATTACGGTTGTCGGTCTATTATTCCACTAACATTACAATGTATTTTTATACTGTTTACACTATCATATAAATATATTTTTTGCGGAAGATACATATGTTTAATTCATACCAATTTTTTTGCGACCGGGAAATCATATTTATATAAGGGCTGGTCGATGGTTAGGTATAAAAAAAAAAAAAATTAAATTTAAGTGAGTCAACACACACTTAGCTTGTATAATGTTATGTTACACGTGTGTCGTAATTAATTAATACTTAGTTGTATTGGAATAGTCAATAATGTTGTGGCTTCTTTAGATGTTTACTTGTTTTTTGAACACAATGTAACTACACTTCATTACATTTGTATAAAGTTAATCGATTTAGTTTCCAATTGTTTATGCTACGTTCTATCGATAATAAGTAACTTTCTGTGTAACAGAATAACTTATGACCATATTATAACTATATAGTTTATGTATGTGTGTCTACTGACATCTATCGTAGTTGTGTTAATGAGAAAATGTTGTAATATATAATTTGAACTAAGTGCTGGTCATTCTTCTTACCTTAGTTTTATTCTATTATTATAGTCATCAACAACTTTAGTTCCCTTTAGATGATCATCCGTATTAATTATTTATTTACCAACTTTACCACTGAATTACATTAAAACTTCATCCTATCCAACCCGTGTCAATTGTTCATTTACAAAATATGACTGTTTGTACAAGTCATTCTGACAGGTAACAAATATGTAAATATTGAAACTTTTTAGGCATGTAACCACGTGAGCATATCACTTTACATATCCATTATTATTAATGGCATAGGAATATATTACATTTATGAATTATAATCCAAAACATTGTATATACATCGCAATGCATATTTATTGGATCCAATAAAATTTTAAATCTTAAAAAAATATTATACATATAGTTTAAAAAAAATGAAGCTTACCTGATTTGGGGGAGATCCTCTGAAGGCGAACTGGGACGTCATTTTTCACTGTGTAACTCGCCAGTAAACTTATAAATATCACGATTAGCGTTATGTCTGTGTCACTGTTCGCACACACTTCACAGTTGCATGTCACTACTTAGGACGCGGGCTGAAGTAGTCGGCGGTGCATCCCCGAGGCGAGCGAGATTCAGTGAATTGGCTCGGGATGCACAAGGCAGTGGTAAGTCGCGACGGTGGGTTGTCGCGAGCGACGATGCGAATATCGATTGCGGTGTTGTCGGGATAGAGCGAAGCGTCACAGGAGCGGAGCGAGCCGCGTGGTGCAGCGGGCGCGTGGTCGCGCGCGCGGCGGCAGTGGGTAATGCGGTAGCTGCCCGCCAGGTGATAGTAATTGGCGCCGCCGTCCCGCTCTCGCGTCGCCCGTCCCTCTCGGCGCGCACACGCACACTTGTCGCTGTGTGTGTGATGCTCGCACACCGCTCCTTCTTTTCACGCTCGCGTCGCCGTTTGACCCCGCGCCACCGTCGACGCTCTCGATTTTTGCGGTGTGGTGGGTGGCGCCCGCCACAGGGGCGGCTCGGCGCGGTGGGGGCCGGCGGAGGTGGGGATAAATGCACTCCTTTCTTTTTAAAGCTTCTCTTTCTTTTCTCATATTTTTTATGTTAGTATTGGTACGAAGCGGTCTCTTTTATTTTATTTCATATATATATATATATATATATATATCATAATATATATAAATATATATATATATATATATATATATTGTGATAATTACCAGTGACGAGGCGCACGACGAGCGAGTTTGCCAAAGCATTGACCTAATGATAGCTTTAAATTTGATTAAAGGTAACCACGACATTTGTAAATTTGGTTTTCCTTTCATATGAATCGTCGCACAGTCACTATAAAAGCTACCTAGTTAGGTTTCTGCAAACTCGGTAGTTTTGGTCAGTTGTGTACCACTCAATAGCTACCTATATTGCCCACTGGGGGTGCTTAGCGGTGACAGTATTAAACGATCTTTGTAATGTGTTTCACTGTACGTAAGTCTGTGTTGGTACCCCAAGTATAGGTACAGTATCTATGTAACGAGGTATTTTCTAACAATTAATTAATACCCGAGTTTTGAACAAACGCTTTAAGATCATAGTATGTAGGTACTTAGTAATTTGATTTACTTAGCTTCTGCTCCTCGATAATTTAGGTAAGTAAATTTTAGAAAACTTTTAAGCAAATATGGAAAAAGTAGGTAAATACGTGAAACAGTTTTACAATCCTGCTTTTATCGTTGATTACATACCAACTTAGCTGACACTAAATAGACATGCAGTTTAAAGTTGAATACGAATGGTTAAGGTACCTACTAACTTTTAAAACTGAAATTGGTCCGGTTATTTCACGGAGATCAAAAATAAATTTTAGACATCTACAATTAAGCTATGACAAAAACGCCACAAAGTATTGAAATAAAAAGCGCAACGTCCACGATCGATCTGTTCCCCTCTTCTTTCTTATCGCGCGAATATTTCACACTGAACGCATACCGACCAAAAAACTCACACAGATATAAAATATTCAAACGGTATACCATAAAATAAATTATCTTAGGTGAGTGTGAGATTGTGTGCGTGGCCCCCTCCTCTGGGCGGGCCGTCGGCGAGCGACCAATTGGGTCGAGCGGCGCGCGACGCTGTGCCAAAGTCACTCATCGCGGCGCTCTCGCCGCCGCCACACGCTCCTTTGTTGCTCCGTTCGCTCGTCGGCCATTACTAAGCCCTGACCTTAATCCTTTGACTCATTACACCGCGATGTAGGTACTTACGCAACTTTACTTACATTCTAACAAAATTTGTTCAGTGGAAACTCTAGCAAGTACGTACCGTATTCGCTATTCGACCAACAAAAAGTGAATTTCATTATACCTGCAACCCTACAATTTTATTACAATCTCTAGATCGTTAGGATTTGCCTGTTGTAAGGAAATTATAGCTGTATTTATGTATTGTTATGATTTAATCATTAAGGAATTTCATTTAATAAATAATGCACCATTGAAAATTATATCACTGTATAGTGTATTAAGTGTAGAGCTCGGCAATTGACCATGAGCGAGTTGTGCTTAGTTCAGAATTATTGACGTTTTCACTAAACAATCAATACATTTCTTATCAAATCCAAATCCTTCATCATCTTTAGTTACTGTGGGATAATGAAATGATGGGATTTAATCAAGATTTTCTTTATTTGAGTTTGTTTGAAACTTTTTCGTAATACCTACTGATATGAATAATGAATATGCCGCACTAGCCTAATTTTGTCGGCGTGGTTGTCAGTTACGCGGACGCAGCCATATATTTTTTTTTTGGCGCCCGCCGGCCAGCGGGGGTGGATATGTCGGGTTTGAACCGACTAAAACCGCACGCCATCTCGGGTCTACAGACGCCGGGGTGTAAGGTTGCCCAACTAGAAATAAGGTAACATGTCTTTCTCCGGATCTCGGTTCACGTCTTTGTCAACTGGCCAGACAGATAGAGCAGTTTTCATTTTCATAAATTTAGGGTCAATGAGGTTTGTTGTGGGCAGATTACAGCGCTTCACCTAATATGTATCATTGTGAAAACAGTACAAAGGCACCTAATCGCCTTCATATTATATAATGTAGATATATTCACGCCGTTCTCCCTTCAGGGTAGGCAGAAACAACAACACCTCATTAGCTACATCTATCGTCATTATGAATTGCATGGGTATCTAGGTTCACGTCCGACGCACCATTTTTTCAAAATATTACTTTGATAGGTAGTACTTTGATAGGTATAAAAGCTAGATCGATTCGAAAAGTCTCCATTATAAAAAAAATAATTACTTAATACGAATAATGCGACATGAATATCAAAACATAGATAGCTACTAGCGGATAGTTGCCGAACGTTATAAATGCTTCGAAGTATAGTTACCTCGCGCGTTGACAGACACCTAAGGTATTTTTAGAAAAACAGATTATTTCAGTTTAAGTGATTTGTTATATTTATTTACTGCAACAATTATTTACCTACTTTTATTGAGGACTTATCCACATTATAAAATATTATTAAGTTTATACTTTGAAACCATAAATTATAAAAATATAACTAATATGGCGTACAAAGTTTAAGTTACTTATTATTTCATCCAATTTTTGAATGCAAGTGTTCAAATATCTTTAATCTTCTGTCCAACTTATGTGGCGCGGATAATTGCTCTTAGAGTGCTCTAGAAGCATCTGTGCGCCCCTCCCCCAAACCGGGGCAAGACGGGGACACCGTGGTTCCCAAACCCGAGGGGGCCATCTCGAAACCGGAGATGGCCCAGGGTCAGTCGGGGTGCGAGGGATATGCTTCATGGGCAACCTTACACCCCGGCGTTATAAGACCCGAGACGGCGTGCAGTTTTAGTCGGTTCAAGCCCGACAAAACCGCCCGAATTTCCGCAAGAAAAAAAAAAGGTACCCGAAAGCAACTAGGGCGACTATCCTTTTTTGATACGGAAAAGAGCCCCTTTTTATTTGCAAAATAAATAAATAATTCAACAGTAAAACGTAACGAAACGTGTAATATAAACTCTTATGCAATATGATTTTATATACCCATATTAAATATTAATTTTGCTCACATGATCGAAATGTGTACAAACGATTTAGATATATCTGTCCGTCCATCATTTATATTTGTATGTGTACACTTAGGTCTGCAGGAGGGACACTGACAAATATAGTAAAGTGCTAATGCCACCAACGTCTCTTACATAGTGTATTCAAAACCGGGGCAACTATCCCACTGAGGCATCTATCCGGCTTCTACCCTATATTAAGTAGGATTTTCCATGTGTAGTAGGTATGACTGAGGCGGTGTCGTCTGACAGGTAACTAATAAGCTATGACATATTACACAGCGCTATCTAGAGTCAAAGTAGCCATAGCTTAACTAGCTTGTAATATGAGTTCTAGAATGTAAATAAACATACTAAGATACATATTCTGATATTTAGATACGTACGTATTATAGGCACAAATAACGCCAACAGTCATTTTCATGCATAGTAATATTTGCACTGAGCGGTAATGGAGCCCGCGACGAGAGGATGACATATTGTGTCGGCTCAAAATAGTTGAGACAAGGGAGAGGTATCATGATTTGTCATTCATTGAGAAGGTTTATTTGTATCTTGTAATCATAGGTACAATTATAAGAATATTATTATATTACTAGCTGATGCCTGCGGCTCCGCCCGCGCAGAGGTCGGTTACCGTTTTTTTGGTTATATTTCCGGTTCTACCAATTGCAATCAAACTTACGGCAGATTTTAAGTCTGACCAAGACCTTTCTAATAGACAAAACTGCATCAAAATCTGTTTAGTAGTTTTTGCATCCATCGCGAACAAACAGACATGTAGGTATATAAAAAAAAATTTTTTTTGTTCAGTATCGTTTATTTAACATAACATACACAATAACAACTACAACTAATTTAAGATTTTATAATAGTATAGACTAGCTGTGCCCGCAACTTCATCCGCGTGGATTTAGTTTTTTAAAGTTTTAATTTTTTGCGCGGATCACTAATTCTTTTTCTAAAATAAAAGTAGCCATATAATATTTCCTATCTGCCAGTGGAATTTCCGTTAACATCGGCCCAGAGTTCCAGAGATTATCTCTTTCAAACATTCAGGAAGACAGATAGATAAAAGCTTTAAAAATTGTTTTTTTGTTGTCACCTATTGTGTTGCGAGGGATATGCTCTATGGGCAACCTAACACCCCGGCGTTTTAAGACCCGAGACGGCGTGCGGTTTTAGTCAGCTCAAGCCTGACATAACCACCCCGCTGGTGGTGAAAAAAGTGGGTGAAAAAAAAAGGTACCTATTGTGTATATATTCATACGCATTCATTGAAAAAGTGTTAGTTTAATGTTACAACAGACACTTAAATTTCATTTATTTGTGTAAAAGATAGCCACTAAAATAGATTATAAATATGAAGTAGAGGGCGCTTAATTTGCAATAATGAGGCTATGGGTTATAATGCTATTGAGTAGATATTACCGCCCAGACCGCGTGCTCCGATTGCTTACCACACCGATGTGGCCCCACTTCTAATGCAAGCAAATTTAGTTAAATATAACCAGCGATGCAGATCATACCTAATTTGTTGTAGCATTTGCTGAACTGTGGCCTTTTAAACACAAACTCCACACTCACCTATTATGAGGTTAACAGTACAGATACAAGCAAGGGAACCTATCATTTTGTTAGGTTACCCTCTTTTCCTGTTGGAGTTCGATGAGCGAAATGCTTTATGAGCAACCTTACGCCCCGGCGTCTATAGATACGAGACGGCGTGCGGTTTTAGTCAGTTCAAGCCCGACATAACCGCCCCGCTGGCCGGCGGGGGGGTATCCGAAAGGATTTCCTCACGAAAAAAAAAAGAAAGGTACTCTCTTTTCCTGTCTTACTCGTCGTGTCGTTAATGTGTAATGTGTTTAGTTGCTTATGTTTAGCAATTGTTATGTGTGTGTGTTTAATAAATGTGTTTTATTTCTTCTTTCTAAGGCATAGCGATAATGATCTTATAGTTAAAAGTGATAGATCTACTTAATTTTAATATGAATTTGACCCTTTATAATAAGTATGACAATAAAGTTTGTGAATACATAGTTTAGTGTATATCTGGACTCTGAATTAGTAGAATTAAACCCTGTTGCTAGTAGTCGTTTATTTTTACCCAGTTGTTGCCCGCAGCTCCGCCCGCGTGTAATATTGCAATAGTCGTTAAGTTTTCTAAAAATTGCCAATTATTTGTGTTTTTTTATTTAATTTTTTCTATTATTAAGAATCCTCTACAAACCATTAGAAAACTTGAAAAACAAAGAGATGAATAAAATTTAAAGTCGCTCTCAAGTTGCCCTCGCTCAAGAAAGACTGAACATCATCGTCATAGCGAATTCTCCGTTGCGTCCAAAGTTTGTACTTTGGAGCCCGAGGTTCACGTATTGATTTTAATTGATATGTCAGCTTTTCAGGGAGTGACTGCCTTCTGACCTCCCAATCCTGAGAGGAAAGCCCGCGCCAGATCCTCGTCCGCTATTTAGCAGATGCATCGCACCACAAAAAGGCACAGCATGTAGAATATACTGCTTCCGAGCTGTTTGGCCGTGGTCCATCGGAAACTTGTAGGTATTCCAGACGACCTGTACCACTGAAGATGTCGACCGCAGTGATCGACGAAACGTCTGGAATACAAGTTCCCGATGGACCACGGCCAAACAGCCCGGAAGCAGTATATTCTACATGCAACGCCGGCCGTGAAAGCCTTAAGATTTATATAGGCACAGCATAGGCGGAGACCAAAATAAAAAAACAAAGATCATGAAAATCGGTCCACCCGTTCTTGAGCTTATCCCAGTTATCACTAACACGACTTTTCTATCTAAATTTATTACATAGATTTGACTAGCTTATGCCCGCGGCTAGGCCCACGCGGAGTTCGGTTAAAGTTTTTTGGTCATATCGACAGTTCTATTTAACCTATTGCAATCAAACAAGTTATCTGTTAATCAATTTTAAGTCTGACCAAGGCCTTTCGGATAAAAAAAACCACATCAAAATTCGTTTAGTAGTGTTTGCGTCGATTGCAAGCAAACCGACCAACAGACAAGAATTAAAAAAAAAATGTTATAATACGAGGTCTTTTGTATGAATCCCTTAAAAGTGTTGAAAACAGACACCACTTTTTAACTCTAGCAGTACTTTTTAACTCTAATTAAGCTTACTTATGACTTTTTGTGTAGAATGTGCTAGGTTATATAGGTATTTATTATGTTTGTAATACATAGGAATTCATGCTTATCATTACTCCACGCCTCAAAGGCAAGGGGACGGTGCAGGAGTGTGGCAGCTACCGCGGTGTAAAGGTAACATCCCACTCCATGAAGGCCAGTTGACTCCCGGATTCAACAGGAGTGTACACTTTCAGAGTGTCTATATAGGTTTCGCCACGGCTATAGAACCTTGGATCCGTTTTTAGGTAGATTTCGATGAAATCGATCTACCTATTGGTTTCTTGACTACTGTGGAATTTAAAAAAAAATCTTCATAGGAGGTCTAGTTATGACCCCCTGAGTCCGAAATGACCACTGGTCAAAAAGTTTATAAATATATATATATGTATGTATGGTTCCACTTCCCAAAATTTGCGGCACTCTCACGGTCGCATTTTTGCCCCTATCGCTTTCAAACTAAAAAAAATTGCTTGGGTGTAAACTTAGTTTAAGTTCGTGAACGGGTGGAATCCGGCCTAAGGGGACGGTAGGGCCTCACTTTTTGTGAAATTAGTTTTTCCTCAAAATTTCACGTTCCATGAAAGATATTCGAACCGTTCTAATTTTATCCCATAGTATATATGAATACCAACAACTTTTAATCATAAACCTATTTTTTTTTTTTTTTTTTACGTGCGGAAATCCCTTCGGATACCCCCCTGCTGGCCAGCGGGGGTGGTTATGTCGTGTCTCGACTAAAACCGCACGGTGTACTCCCCAAATGTCCGTTGCCGGGCACCCCGGGTAAGCCCTCGAAAGGAATAGGGATCATAAACCTATAAGATTAAAACTTTAACTAAAAGTGGAGGGGGGAAAACCAAAATTTTTCGGGAAAAAAATCATAACTTCTAACCTAACATTCTTGATGTCGGAAACATTTTTAATCGATAGGCCATTTTTAAGTCTAAAATAAATGGCTGAAAAGTTTTTCGCTAAAAGTTACCGTTTTCGAGAAAAAAAAATTAAACTGTTTAAAGTCCGTAGTTCTCTATATAAAATAATATTAATTGCTTCACGAAATCTACCTGTACGTTCCCCCTGCGGGAATGGATTTTTTGCATTAAAAATCGTTGCGGAGAAATATAGGACAAAGAATACGCCTCAGTATTGCCTATTTCCGGACAGAAGGCCATTCGTGCGATGATCTGGTGGGCATTGCGGTCCAAAGGGGTTCCAGAATCCTATATTGACATCATCTGAGACTTGTATACGATTCCGATTTCATGGTTCGGACCGTTGTTGATGACGCGAATCCTTCCCCATCACCGTCGGGGTACAGCAAGGATCCATCCTTAGTCCGCTTCTGTTCAGCCTGGTATTAGACATTTTGTCGGACAGCATCAGGAACTCTTAATATAAGAGCAGCCTTCATGGCTGCACCATGGCGATGACTTCGTCGAGCGTACCAACCAGGTTAAATATCTGAGATCGGTACTCCACGTGACTGGTGATTTCGATTGCGACGTCAAGACACTAATTTCAGCTGCATGGCCAAGTAGTGTAAGCTTGTCTGCCACCTGAAAAGTATAAAAAAAGAAACGTGACTGGTGTTATTTGTGAGCCCAAAATGCCAGTTAAGTTAAAGGAGCAGGTCTATAAAACCATAATTAGACCTGTCCTTTTACACGGCTGCGAATTATAGCTATTGTTACTGCGACACACAGTTAATGCGTGTCACAGAGATGATCATGCTGCGGTAGACGTGTGGACTCACGCGTAAGGAGGAACTCTTGCATCCGCGGCATCCTTCATGTCCATGATATCGCAGATAAAATTCAGCAGAGTCCCCTTCGCTGGTGCGGCCACGTTCTGCGGCGACAGCCAGGCTACATGGGTAACAAATATCTGAACATGCTGCTTCCGCTGGGCCCCGGTAGGAGGGGGAGACCCAAGAAGTGCTGGCTTGACTAGAAGACGTGACCGGGACTAACGCTAAGATGATAATGATGACAGTTGAATCCTCATGAGAGAGAGAGAGATGCTGAAATGGCAGTACAGACAAAAAAGGGGAACAGAAAAGTGCAGCCTTAAAAAACTTCCTAAAATGTAAACAACGATGTTCATCTTCCTAGGTGATAGAGTTATATTTCGCCTGTTCTATCAGGAAACACATTTACCACATTCAAATTTAAGACTAATTGTAAGAAGCGAGTTTTAGAGAAAGACCAGGTCAAAAGTAGATACCCGCAATCGGCGTGCTGTATGAAAACAGTTATGAAAGTAGAAGAAGCGAAAGGCGTATGTCAAAATCGTTGCAAGTGAAAAGAGGTTTTCTCTGCCCAATGGGAAATAGGCGTGACTTTATGTATGAATGTAAGAAGAACAATTTTCCACACAGCCACAGCCACCCTGCAAGTCTGTACATCTGCTGACAAGGAATGGAGCTCTGGTGCAGATTTTACTCGTGGGGCTGGGTGGCCAAACGGCGGTCGCGCCTATTAAAGCCAAGATAGGGCAAAACAAGATGCAGAGTAAAGGAGCGGGTCACGGGTTTCAAAGCTTTGGATGTGATTAATACTGGACAAAGCATCGGTAGCTTAGTGGTTAATGAGTCGGCATTACGATAAAGAGATCCTGGGTTCAGATCCTTGCCATTACACTGCTGACGTAAACCCATTCCTAACTCAAGCAATTTAGTACACAAGTTTCGGTTACTCTTTAAAAAAAACCTGTCAAGTGCGGGTCGGACTCGCGCACTCAGGGTTCGGTATCAAACATTTAAAAAAAAGGTGAATGAAATCGGTGAATTCTTTCTCAACCTATAGCGTGGCGAGAAGAAATATTAGTTTATTTTTAGGTTTTCATAACTCAAAAGGTAAAAAAAGGACCCTTATAAGATCACTCTCTGGTCCGTCTGTTCGTCTGTCCGTATGTCATTACCGATTTTCCCAGGAACGGGTGGACCTAGCAAGTTGAAATTTACATCAGATACTGATATTCTTTATTAGGTGTATAAAAATCAAGGTCCTGAGTCGAAACGATAAAAATATATGAGCAAATTTAGATTTATGCGAAAACTTAAAAGTCCCAAAATTTACCTTATTTTTTCAACATCTTTTATTTTTCTTTTATTTTCCCTTTATTTGCTCTTAACCAAAATTGACAATTCTAAGTAAAGTTTTTTGGTCGAAAACCTATATGGTAGTTCCGTTGACCTAGAATCACGAAATTTGGGCAAAAGCACGGTCTTACAGCACAAATAAACGAAAACTTCAAAAAAAATAAAAGCTTTAAATTATAGTAGGTAGTAGTAGGTGTCCCACATACATACATAGTGGACGTACATAGACATACATATATACATACCTCTGAGTTGTATTGACATTTATACAATTAGAGACCTAGCTTAATTACAGAGTCTTCATCCTCAAATAGCAGAGTGCAGCAGAGGTCTGCACGTTATTGAGAAAAGGTCTTGACAGACAAACGGACATGCAGGTAGATAATGAAGTGATCCTATAAGGGTTTCGTTTCTTCCTCTTGAGGTACGGAACGCCAAAAAAAGGATGGTAATGGGCTAAAACAGCAATTTATATTTCGTAAAGTTTAGGTATTATTGTTTCAAAGGTATAGTAGTAATAGTTTATTTTTCCTTTTTTCCTGCTTTTAAGGGTTCCTTTACCACAAAACGAAAAAACAGAACCCTTATTCATCTCTTTACCCACTACAGGTGTTAACGCAGCGAAAAAGTTCATACGAATGATACGAACGATGGACGCTTGCGGCATATCGTATAAAGTTCATGGTATATTATCATTATTTATTTATATACGTCATTGCTTTCAATTTGTTACTATCCAATGTAGGAATAGGAGGTACTTCCTATAACCACGTTCAACAAACTTGATTTAACATTCCCAAGAACTTTTTTTGAAGTGAAAACTTCTTTAGCGGCGTTGTGCACTTTTTCTGTAATGGATAAAAAAGGTTAAACTCGCGTCATTAAATACGTGATCTGATCGTGAGACAACAAATATACAACCGCTAATAAAAAGGTGTTTATTGAAGGAGCCGTGCCCCGTGGCAGCTGTGGCCGTGCGCAGTTGCCGTTTCGTCAGTTGTCGAAGACGCCTGGTCAGTCTATTTTCAAGCACGGGGAGTGCTTCCCTCGCCTTTCTGCAAACTTCCAGATTTATCCAATAGCTGTTGTGTTGATCTCTCGTTCATTTGTTTACTATGGTTCGTAGGTATGCAAAGGGGATCGGTATTATGGGCTCAGGTCCCATTACCACCATGTCAGATCCTCTTCTGGCAAGCTCATCTGCTGCGTCATTGCTGCGCGAGCCGCTGTGGCCCTTAATCCATTGCAAGGTTATGTTGTTGAAATGGCCTATTTGGTTCAGTTTACGATGGCACTCCAATATTAGTCCCGAGTTTATAGTGTGGCTGTTTAAAGCTTGCAGCACGGCCATGCTGTCGGAGAGTATGCGTATTGAGTGGCCTTCCACTCTTCTGGCCATTACCGCTGAAGCTGCTAGGGTAATCCCCATGCATTCAGCTTGAAATACTGTGTTATGGGTCCCCAGCGGTGTTGAAATGGATACATTAAGGTCCTCCGAGAAAACGCCGGCCCCGGTGCCTGTACCAGTTTTTGACCCATCTGTGAAGATGCGTACTTCCGTTGGGCATAAAGCCTCACAGCGGTGGTCCTCATGAAGTTGGATCTTGTATTTTTTGTCGAATACGTGTTGTTTGGGTACCCGATCATTCATTGCTCCTATCATGGGTATCTCCTTTATGAGATCTGTGAGCAGTGAGGTGTGTCGTGTGTTTCTCTCGCTCCATAGGTTGAGTGCGTATAGCCGCAGCTGTTGCTTCTTGGCGGATGAACAGATCCAAGGGCGGGAGTCCGAGCATGGCTTCCATTGCCGCGGTGGGGGTAGATTTCATGCATCCAGTGGTTGCCATGCAGGCTAGTCTTTGGGTCCGTTGTAGTTTAGCCGCTATTGTGCTGTTTTCGGTCCTTGGCCACCAGATGATAGCGCCATACGCTATCATGGGGCGGATTACTGTTTCGTAAAGCCACAGGATGATTTTCGGTGATAGCCCCCATTTCTTACCAATCATTCTTCTGCACTGCCAGAAGGTAATCCCGGCCTTTTGTAATTTATTGTCTAGGTGGCTACTCCATTTTAACTTGCTGTCAAGAATAACGCCTTGGCGAACTCCAACTGTCGAAAGAGGTCAAATACCTTGGTATTTGACCTCTTTCGACAGTTGGAGTTCCGTGTCAAAGAGTTTGGGTAATCGGTATTCGCCTAATACCCTTTTATTCGTAAACATTACTAACTCGGTTCTGTTCGGATTCACCGATAGTTCGAATTCCCAGCACCATTTTTCTACGATGCGTAAGGCTTGTTGGGTTAGGTTACAGACCGTTCCCGCTACCTTCCCTGAGATAAGGATTGTTAGGTCGTCTGCGTAGCCTATTGTGTAGTCGCGGTTTTTGTTCAGCCTTGTGATTAGGTCGTCTATCACTAAATTCCACAGAAGGGGAGAGATAACTCCACTTTGGCCTTTGGCTATCAGAGCTGTCTGATCTTCTTCCCCAAGGCGAACTACTCTTTTGCTGAGCATGTTTGTTATCCAGTCTAATAGTACCGGTTCCGCTCCATGTTTTGTCAGGGCGGCCTTAATACTGGTGAAGCTGGTTTTGTCGAAAGCTCCTTCGATGTCAATGAACGTTCCTAGGCGGAAGCCTTTTTGTTCGATCGCTTCCTCTATCCGGCTGACTTCCAGATGGAGGGCTGATTCAGTAGACTTACCGGAGCTGTATGCGTGCTGGTTTGCATGTAGGAGTAGCTGTTTTAGTGCACCATCTCTCAGCTCCCTCTCGCATAGGCGTTCCATGGTCTTTAGCATGAAGGAGGTCAGACTGATTGGTCGATGTGCTTTGGGATTCGTGTATCACTCTTTCCTGGCTTCGGGATGAAAATGACTCCTACTTCCCGCCATCCTTTCGGAACGTATCTGTGTGCCAGACAGGTTTTAAAAATACGCTCCAGTCTGCTTGCGACTAGTTTGACGTCCCACTGTAGCATTGCAGGGATGATTCGGTCGGGGCCAGCTGCCTTATAAGGGTGAAAACTACTGATGGCCCACTGGACTTTTTCCAGTGTGACCACTTTGTTTGCGTAGTGCCAGTCTCGGGCAGTAGGTGTTATGGTTTCATCGTGCCAGTTGATTGTCGTCGTGAAGACGCATCCAGGGAAGTGGGTTTCGATGAGTACGCGTCTAGATTCTTCTGGCAATGTTGTGAGTGTGTTGTCCTGTTTTTTAAGGGCGGTCAGTGCCATCGGTTTTGACGGCGCTAGGACTTTCCTTACCCTGTTTGCTTGCTGGCCTGATTCTATGTTCCCACAGAATTTTCGTTTGCTTCGGTATCTAATACATTTTTTGTAGCTGGATTTGGCTGAACGATAGGCGTCCCAGTCTTCATCTGCACAAGTATTCATAGCCTGTTGAAAGCCCTTCTAACCTTCCTTCGCTTGCGCTCTAGCTCTGGGCCCCACCATGGCTGTTTGCCTGGGGTTTTGGGAGGTAGGGTTTCTGGGCATGCTATGTGGTAGCTGTCTATTATATATTTGGTTAGGTGGTTTACCTGTTCCTCAATCTGTATGGTGTTGTCGAGTGTCAGTGGGGCTGTTGGGTAAGTCTATTTGCCAGATGCTGCTCAAATTTGACCTTGTCGGTTTTCCTCGGGTTGCGTTTTGGCAGAGTTTGTAGTGTCCCCGCCTGTAGATCGAAGCGAATCCACCTGTGGTCTGAGCAGGACGCCTCCTTGGAGACGTGCCAGGCCATGATGGCTTCCGCTGCATTTTCAGTAGCTAGTGTTAGATCAATAATCGTACGGCTCTTTTTGGTGACGAAGGTCGGTCCAGAGCCGGTGTTTAGTAAGGTAAGGTTAGTAGTGAAAAGATATTCAACAAGGGACTTACCTCTGTCGTTTTGAGTGCTCATGCCCCATGGCGGATGATGAGCATTGGTGTCGGCACCAATTATGACCTCTACCCTTTCCCTTTCGCAGTGGTCCACCAGCCTCCCGGGCACCCGGGTAAGCCCTCGAAAGGATAACCGCAGGGTTAACGGCGGACCTTAGCCGCCAGCGCGGCCTTGCCTGGTGGGGTCGGGTTTTATCCTGCATCGGTGAGTAGGCAGGCGTGTGTAGGACACACACAACACACCTTCGCCTCGGCTGGCTTTTATAAGGACGGCGAGTCGGCCAACTGCCGTCCTCAGGCCTCGATAATGGAGGTCGGTAGTCCCGGGCGTAGACGAGCCTGCGGCGTCCTCGCCGCAGACTGCGGAACTCGGAAGGCAGGGTTCTCTTCCGCTCCCTCTCCGCCGTCTCTTTCGCGCGCATAACCTGCTTGCAGAAAGAGATGGCGGCGTGCCACTTGCTCCCGTCGGAGACCACGGCCCTCACCATGGTCTCCATCGAAAGAACGTTCACGCCCAGGACCGCTACGAGATCCCGGCTTTGACTCGCCCACGCAGGGCACTCCACTAACGTGTGGAGCGCCGTGTCTTCGTTGGAATCCTCGCAGTGCTGGCACTGCGGCGTTGTCTCCCGGTGGATGCGCCATAGATACTTCCCGAAGCACCCGTGTGTGGTAAATATCTGGCACATCCGGTAGGGGAGGTCACCGTGGTGCCTCTCCAACCACTCCTTCATAATCGGTCTCATCGCCGCAATGGTGGATTCCCCCCACCTTGGATGCTAAAGTCGCACCCTCCATGTCTTCATAAGTTCCTGGCGGACCAGGGACCGCTGAGCCCTGATTATAGAACTAGGCCTGCGCCTCCTTGCGCCACTGGTATAGCAGCGCAAGGGCTCTCGCTTCCAGGTCCCATGGAGGGGTCCCGGCTAGGAGACATGCCGCCTCGACGGAGATCGTGCGATACCCCCTGATGATTCTGGCGGCCATCGCTTTTAACGGGTTGTTTAGAACAGCCACGTTGCGGGCTGCCAGAGTCTCCGCCCATACGGGGGCCCCGTACAGGGCCATGCTTCGCACGATCCCCAGGTACAGTCTCCTAGTGGGGACGTTGGGTCCCTTAACGTTGGGCATCAGCCGCAATAGCGCGGCCGCAGCCACCCTTAGTTTCGGGACCAGACTTCGGAGATGTGGTCCGAAGTCCCATCGGCTATCGCGTACGAGTCCAAGGTACTTCATTGTGGGCTCGATGCCGATGCTTACGCCCCCTACGGTTCTGCTGGTTCCCACAGGTGGCCTCCTCTGAGGTCCGTGAAAACACATAGCCTCGGATTTGTGGAGAGCCACCTCGAGTCCCAGCCGCAGTATTCGACCCACGACTTGAGTAACCGAAGAAACCTAGGTAACGGTACAGAGCTGCCACCCTGTCTAATCAAGTATGATCGACTGAAGCGCCTCTAGGTCTGTGGTAATATTTCTAAACCAGGGTGATCTTTAGATAGTCGATATTGTTTCTCCAGTCTTTGAAGACTTATTTGCCTCTAGCCTGCGGAAATATAAAAACATAATTATAGTAGATACTACATGTACCTATAGTTATATCTTGCAAAAACATCTGTAGGGGCTTTGTATTGGTTGCAGCTCGATACTCTTGTCGGATTATTAAACCTCGCGGTAATTTGACTATTGGAAATTGCGGCAGGTGTGAATTTAACTCCCTTGCATTCATGTCGCAGCGCTGTTAACTTGTTGCATTGCGAACCAAGCATATTAATTCCGTCCATCATAATTGGGTGCAATGAAAATTAAACAGTTAATTAATGTTCGTGAAGATTCATACTAGAGGATATAGGGAAACTGTTTTGAACCAATGGAATAAATAAGTATCTGACATCATCTTTTATTTTTGTGGAAGTGGATTGGTGCCTAGCGGCCTTCAGATTTGTTACTCGCACGTAGGCGCCTTTTCTTCCCATGCAGCACAGGTGACCCTACTTACCAAGAGCTACACAATACAATTCACAACAGCGGTATCCTGTAGGTTGGATCTTCAACATAAAAATATATATATCTCCTTTATATGACAAACGAAATGGAATACATAAAAATATAAAAGCCTCTGTAAATTTTCCGCAGGTGTAGCCTTCGAAAAGTTTGCGGAGGCTAGTACAATCATATAATCGCTATAAGTGTTATCGCTAAGTACAATAATGCTAAAGATTGTGATATATTAGGTACTCAAGTTCGAAGTAATGAAGTCATTAGGTTTAATAAGTTAGAGACCGTAATCTTAGCAATCCATGGATTCTCCGTGCGGGTGCCGGGTCCATCGCGTTGCTGAGTTGGGAACTCGGGACAGTGCCTGGGACTTGCGACCCAAGTGTAGGTTTAGAAGGGGCCCCTTTTGTTGATGTACATCAACACTCACCTTCACTACCCAAGTTCCCCTCCCTGCCTAACCAAATTTGATACGAACCTACTAGTGCCGCTTTAGACATTCGTCCTAGTAATGAGCTTATTGTAGCTCTCGATAGGCCTAGATCTTTAAGTAGGTTATAGAGAGATTTTGCTGGTATACCTCTCGCTCCCACTTCCACTGCATACAAATTAACCACGTAACCGTTTTTGATTAATTCGTTTGTGAGATCATAGTATTTATTTTTCTTTATTGTGTGGTCCTTCGGTATATTTGTTTCCCACGGTACAGTAAGTTCCACAAGAACCACATGTTTTAATCTCTTAGAATATAGGAATATGTCAGGTCTAGATGACGAAACCCCAACATCCTCCGGAATTTTGTAGTGCTTTTCATACGTGTCGATTAGGAGAGTCCAATCTGGGGCAGTATCTAAGATTGAATAAGGTTTGTTCCTGGGTGTTATGGATGAACCTTCAGACACAAAGTTGATATGACGTCTGTTAGTAGTCAATCCTTTTTGGGCTCTAGCTACTGCCAGACTCATTGCTTCACGTATGATGATAAGCACCTTATCGTGGCGGCGTGAGTAATGGCCTCTATCGAGAAGCACCCTACATCCTACTAATATGTGTCTAGCCGTCCCTATTGCCTCACCACAAGTATAACATTGTTTTTCTGTGGCCTTCCCCCACCTTACCAGATTACTCTGGTCTGGGAGGGTCATCTGAAAGGCGTTAAGATAAAATTTTAACAGGGCCGGCGACCAGTCATAGATCAAGGTGCGCCACTTTAAGGCCATCGGTATGCAGAACTCTCCTATTGTCAACCATTCATTTTGGATTAGCAAATAGACTATAGCAATAGACTAGCAAAAAGTATGTAGGCATTTAAAAGAAAGTTTATATCAGACTAATTGGTTGGTGTTAGGTTATAAAGAAATGTAATGTTCTCCATATATTTCCATAATCGGTGGTGCGTGTTGCCGACTCTATGAGAACCTACTTACAGTCGCTTGAAAAAGTCATAATAATGTGCTCACTCCCCGATATTATGAGTGTCAATAGGAGGAAATTCCTGTATAGCTGCTTAGTACGTAATTGCTCTACATTATGTTTACTGCTCTACATTAACATGTCCTTTTTCCTGTCATCACATCATATATGCAAATTTTTATACATTAAGAGCCTGACTTCTGTTTGCTATCTAATTCGCTTCCTACTTCAACAAGATTCCTTGTTCAAATTTGAAACACCTTGAAACTTAACGGCTAGTATAATCCTCTTGAATTTCCAAAATAATTAATAAAAACACTTTTTTAAAACTAGTTTTTATTTATAAAAATCAGTTCAAATAAAACGAAAATAATAATTTTAAGCAAGGGTTGTGCTGATGTCAAATGCTTGAATCGTGCAAGATTTTTCTCTGTGTTCCAATTGCGCTACAAGCTTTTGAAATCAGCACAACTCTGGCATAACATTATTTATTATTTTAGTTCTAGTTCAACAGATTTCTTTTTAAAAAAGCTTGTTTTAAAAAAGTTATTTTATTAATTATTTTATTCTTAACGTTGTAGTTTAAGAAATAGCATGTAGCACCAGATACTAGACACACCTCACTCAGTAGGTGGGTAGGTAGATGTTAGGTGGTCTGGAACTAAACAAGATGTTAAGTTCCAGACCATCTACCGTCTCAATCTTCAGACCTTGGACATCATATAGCACTAGAGTGTCTACCACATCGAGAATACACTACGTATACAACTACAAAACAATTGAGCTCATACTCGATAGGTATATCTTGTTTAGTATTGGGTTCATATGACCACCTTCCCACTTTATCATCAGTCCCTGAATACCATGTAACACCAGAGAATTTGTGAAGACAACACAAAGGAGCCCAAACTTGAAAAGTTTCACTTTTTTAATTTAGGGGTTCTTATGATCACCTTCCTGCTCCATCATCAGACCCTGCATACCATGTCACATCAGATAGTTTGTATAGATAAAACGAATGAGTCCAAACACCATAGGTTTATCTTGTTTAATTTAGGAGTTCCTATGCCCACTCTCCTGTTTCATCATCAGACTAGCTACATGGTACCATATTCATGCATTGTCATTGAAACTAAACGTGTATGCCAAATTTCATCTCAATTGGTTAAGGATAACTGCCTCAAAATTCAGTTGCAAGATTTGACCCGAAATAACATACAGAGCAAGTTAAAAGCTTATAAAAATGCTGCTTGCAAAGTGTTCACCTACTGAGTGTGGTCACCAGAGCTGTGTTATATTTGCCTTGGATAGGGTTGACCTTTTGATTTTTATAATATTTTTTTTTAAGTGAAAACTTCTTAACGGCGTTGTGCACTTCTTTTGTAATGGGTAAAAAAGTTTAAACTCGCGTCAGTAAACACGTGACCTGATCGTAAGACAACAAATATAGAAGCGCTAATTTCACACTGTACTTAACAAAATTGGTGGCGCGATCGTCTAATGAGTGGTCATTGACTTCGTCAAGACTGAGATCGATTCCGAACGAGGCCCAAGAAACACTTTTGGTCATTATATAACTTTTTGTAATATTGGTTCTATTTTGTGCCATAAACCTATTGATTATTTATAATTATTTATAACCATTCCAAAATATCAAAAATGCCTAACGTTAATATTCATGTTTTCACTTCTGCCGGCACTCCCGGAGTGCAACCTGTCGTTTTTTTCTTTATAAGAATACTAGCTAACACGGCAAACTTCGTTTACCTTATCAGCTGAATTTATTTCGTGATTGTCTCCTTGCACCCCGGCATTAAACACCTTAGATGGCGTAAGGTTTTATTCGGTTCGAGTCCGAAATGACCACCCTCGCTGGCTGGTGAGGGGAAGGTGTGGTCAAAAAAACCCTAAAAAGGTACAGTATAAGCGGAGACAAAACTAAAAAACCAAAGATCATGAGAATTTGACCACCGTTTTTTGAGTTTATCCCGGTCATCGCTAACATGAGTATGTGTTATATATATATATAAAACATATATATATACATTGTTCAGTGCGTGAACCGAGCGAGCGCAGTAATAAAAAAAGACAATTAACAGCTCTGCTACCAGTCTCCTTTAACCCGCAGACAAGGGTGAAGAGTGAGACCACGAGCAGGTAGTATTCAAGCCGTAGCCCCACCACTCACTTTCACGAAATCACTACTTCGTTCCACAGCGTGATCTAAAGCCCGTCAATGGAAACGCAAATAAAACTAAAACTTAATATCTAACTAAAATAAAGTGTCTAATGATCCGGATCTACACTAATGTGCAGTCAACAAACGGTACAAAATCATTAATCAAACACAGGAAGTCGGTTCGAATATAAAACGGTTTAAACAACATAAAACACCGCAATTTTATAAAAATCGGTTAACCGACAAACCCTCAAAACGGTCAAAAGGCATTTGAGGAACCGCCCCGAACTTAGAACAAATCAAACAAAAGTCATATCAAAAATTCCTGGGAAGTTGAATTCTCGTTACAGTGCATCGGTTAGTTCGGTCAGAATCGACCACAAAAAATTACCCGGCAATCCCGAGAAATTTTAAATTATAAAATTAGCTATTTTAAACTAAAATTAAACCAATCCGTTAATTATCATCAACAATACATAAAATATATTCATAAATGGGTCACTGACCTTCAATGGACCGGGATTCAGCCGGGAAAGTAGCAAAGAATGGAAAGTGTGCCTATTTAGTGTATCTAACTATATGTGATATGAATATACGTCTAATTGAATATGCAATAAACTAATTATGCAATTAAATAAAATGTGAGATTTACTTCCCATAGAATGTATTTTCAACCGCAGCAAAGTTCTAAGTCCAACGAACGCGATGGGCGTATTCACTTTATTTAACAAAGAGATAACTAGCTCGATAATTACTTTTCACCAATTAATCAACATTCAACAAACAAAATCACAATAATGCTCCCTCGAAGCGCGTGGCAAGGCCAACCCAAAAAAGCGCGAGCCCAGGGTCCACCAACGAGCCAACAAGCTCGGACCCCTCACAGAGCGACGGCGACGTCGTGCTCAACTCGCGATGTACTGGCGTCATAGTTCACGTACAATAATGCGCGGGTATGGTCCTATCAATACGCGGTACCAACATCAAAACATAAATAATTAACGATTAAAACTAAACATACATATACATACATATTTATACATTAGTAGGTAACCGAAATTAATAGTATTCCTCCTAAACCCTTCAGCTAAGCTAAATTACTTGTTTTAGGAGTGGGTTCACATCGGTAGTTTAGTATCCAGGATTCGTACCTGGGACCTCTCGATCGTAAGGCCGACTCCTTATCCACTTAGCTACCGATGCTTAACAGTACTGTTGCAGGCTGCATGCTGAACAATGATAGCCACCAGGCAGAGAGAGCAAACACACTGCTAGTTGAAAAAAATCTTTTTCTTTTTATATTGAACACATCAATGATGGTAAGCTAAAGGTAAAGTCTTAGGAATGGGGTTCAATGGTGACCAGACAGACACCAACAATATTCAAATGGTGGCCCTCAGCCTGACGGCCTCATCAGATGCTCTTTCACGTCCCGCTTAAAGGAAGACTATAGGAAGAAGGAAACGAGCATAGAAAAGAGGCGTCGAAGATAGATACTATTTATTTTTCTTTTTGTAGTTTTTATATAGCACATATACCTACCTAGATTTAATTAGAAAAATATATACATCATATATAAATTAATGACTGTTTCCCTTGGTCAAGCCATTACTTAAGAATGACTTTACAGATTCATTCATCCTTTTTAAAAGTTTTCTAATACTTTGCAATATGTTTTTGCGGAAAGAAAAATTAAGCTAACTTTTTAACAGCTTAAAACAGTACTCTAACTACTCATGTACTCATGACTACAGTAACAATATATAAGTTCATGTTGTGGTTCTTGCAATAAGTATAGGTAGAACTTTTGTGATTTTTAAGGTAACGCTGTACTGCCATATGGCACACTATACACTACTTTTTCTCATTATGCTGTTATCCACTAATATCTACTATTATTTTCTTTGTATGCTCGATAATTAACATAGCGCGACCCTTGGCAGAAAAAGTTCCAACATTAATAACTTTTCATCTATTTTTCACTTCAATTGATATAAATCGTGGCTTAGGTAGTTTATTTGATCATTTTATGTGGTTACGGGGTACGTGAGTGTGTTATGGCACGTGTAAGGGGCAGGCAAGTCGGAATCGTCGTCGCGAAACATACATTGATGCATGGAAAAATTACAGGAAAGAAGCTCTCACAACCGGCTTCACATAATATTTACCTCATTAGAAGCATATAGAGAGAAATCCGAATCGTAATACATTGATAAAATATTGAAGTGAGTTGTGTTGTTCCTGTTGAAGCTCTCGACGGATTTTTCATCGCTATCTTTCGGTTACAGCGAATTCACGTGTAATATTCGGTTAGTCATCTGCCTATACATATACCCACTCTATAGCTTCAACGCGAGATGGAAATAAAATGTTAAGACTCATCGGCATCTTAAAAAGCGTGCGCATAAGAAAATAAAAAGAAAGTGAAGGTTATTTGTTTTAGTCAAATGAGTTTCTGACGTGAAGCGTCTCATACATATCAAGCTCATGGAAGGCTGACTTTATTAGCGCGTCTGTACCGGCACAAAGACACATCGCATTTAAATATCACACTAAAAGCGTCAATCTACATACGTCCTATCGAGCAAATCCTAAAAGTGATTTATACTGAGACCCTATTCGATTGAAGTAGATTACAAATAATGAATAAAATTGCATACGAAATGAGTAGATCGAGAGTCCGCGGGTGTACCGTTGTTTGAGCGGGGCGGGGAGAGACGCGCAGAGGGACTTATTGCCGGTAAATACTTAGCTAGTATACCTCTGGATATCTCACCACCGCCGTTTCGATATGTCCCTGTGTGAATACGTCAAAATTCATTTCCACTTTTGATCTGTGATCCAATACGTGGAACCGCTTTTATCCCTCTTATACATTAAATCCCGGAAGTTTCCGGTTGTAGGAAACAGAGCCAATTTTAGACACATTAATTTTATTCTACTAGGGCGGAACACTGACTGATCAAGTTAGTGCAACATTACTCAAGTGGAAATTTATAAAAGTAGTAAGTACTGATGATATAGAAACTGGCATAGTCAACATTTTGATTTTATATCCTGATTTAATGTAATAGTTCTTATGTTACTAAGGTGGCAAAGAAGGTGGTAAGAAGTGCAAATAAGACAGTGTATCAGTGTGAATGTTATTTTATTTGACGATGGAGAGTGATAGCTAATATCGCTTCGAAGACCTTTCTGGAGATTCCTTATTATAAATACATATTTTTTGTTGGGAAGATACCAACCCCTTTTAGTCATATGTTGGGACCTATGTCTTCACATTTCCAACAGGTGCTTAGATTTTTTTACCCAATTTGGGCTTATTAAATACCCACTGGAGACAAAGCATAGTAATGGACTTCCCACCTATAAATGGTTGCTAACAGGAACTGAAAGCTAATTTTATATTCAGAAAGTTAAAGGCATTGATTTATTTGATTCATTAATTCACAATATATTTCAAAATTTAATTTATTAGTAGCGTAAAATATAGAATGTTATAGTGCCTACACGCCCAAATTTGAGATTATAACTTAAGCACCAGCATTACCTACTTTACAACACTTGAACAAGTCGTATGAATGGAGATTTCTATAGCTCCTCGTAAATGAAGTCGTAGCGCCTTATAGCAATTTACACAATCAAACAATGCAATTTCTACTCCGTGAGTCTTATTATAGGATGAATCAAGAGATCGTTAATTACCGTCTAGATAATTTTCAAACGGTAAAATTTTTAAATTTAATTTTTCGAGAACTTATCTCAGGAGCACACATTGAATAAGTGGCTAAACATTTTCTTAGGGGAGTTAAAGGACAAGTTGCAAAAACAGTTTAAGACAAAAGAGTTGCGAGAACCAGAAATGAATCTAGGCGGGAGTGCTTCCGCCCTGCCCCAGCGGGCGAGGGCGCGGAAATAACACGGGAGGTACTGACATAGACTGATGAGATCATAGAATTGCCGCATTTCAAGAATCACAGTGATCGCAAAACAATACATTATATTTCTACGAAAAGAACTGAAGGAAAAGTGGTTTATGCATTAGTTACTTAATAGTAATTAGAAAGTTACACAAACAGATAATGTATTACTATTGCCGCTGTAACAACAAATACATGAAACAAAGTAAAATAAATATTTAACAGGGGCTCCCATACAAGAAACGAGATATTTTGCCGTTTTTGCTCGATATTAATAACGGCAATAACCAGGCTGTATCTCATACTAGACAGTTAAAATTTTCACAGATGATGTATTTCTGTTGTCGCTATAAAACCAACAAATGCGAAAAACAGAATAAAGTAAACATTTAAGGGGGCGCCCATACAACAAACTTGATTTTTTAGTGCGGTATTGATAATGACAACAGGACGTTATAATCAAAGTTATGTCTTCCTTTGGAAGCCTTTAAATATCTAGTCAAGAGAAACTTATTCAAATTTATTAAAACGAATTCTAAGAGAACATGCTACTATGTATTCTATTAAATAATAATATAAATTAACTAAATTTTAATCCAATTCATTATAGTTCTAATAGATGACTAAGACCTGTTGTTTGCCGCACTTACCGAGTATACTGTTTGTGGATACGGTGGCATGGGTTAACAGAGTAGAGGGATGGTCATTTAGTGGAAGGTAGCCTATCCCCTCATTCCCCTCCGCCTCCCGTGTCTGCAGCACAGACTGATTAAACGATCTGCCGTCTGTCTCTAAACTTGTTTGTATTGCCGCTCTCATGAATGATAGTTTTTAAACTTGAGTAATGTGTATTTAACTGGAAGTATGGCTATAAACAATAAAGCAAGTGTTGCTCAATATTATGCAACTACGTTTCTTTCACATTAATAAGGTAATATAAATCTAGCCGCGGTAGCCTAGTGGTATGGGTAATGGACTGCTGAGACGAGGTCTCGGGTTCGATCCCAGGTTTTACCATGGCACACACCAATGACTTTTCGATGCTTTACGAAGTTATGTGTGTATTTATCGCAGGTTTATAAGTGCCCGGTTAATGGCAATAGGCTCGCCACCTATTACATTGGGACCTAAACATAAACTGGCGAAATGTGGGTGCTAGCACCTCTGCCTACCCCTTCGGAGATATAGGCGTGAGTTTATGTTATGTTATGTTAAATCTAGAACAAACAGGTTAAGAACTCTATAAATTAAGAACTATGAATATCCGGTTAAAGTTATTAAGAATTATGTCCTTACCACTACTTCCTACTTTATTATTGAACTAATCAGTTAACAACGTTTTCAACGATCTATCGTCATATATATTATGGTCTTCTCATTTCAGTGTTTAAAAGTTATTTTTGCGATATTCACTACGTTCAGTTACGTTCACTAAAAGGGCTTCACTAAAACGATTCAATAACAAATAAAAACCAACTTCATGTCAAAAAGGCACTAAAAATTTGCAAAGTTATTGATTTACAGATTTAATTGTAAACACAAATATAGGCGTTAACCTTTTCTGTTGAAGTCAGTGCCAAACCCGAAACACAACGTTATAATGCATCAAAAATTCAATACGTTCGTCTACCCGCAGTACCCGCAAGTATTTCGTTCTATTACTGGAGACGTCCTTTTTTTTTTTTTTTTTTTTTTTCGTGCGGAAATCCCTTCGGATACCGCCCCCGCTGGAGAGCGGGGGGTCTCCAGCGGGGCGGTTATGTCGGGCTTGCACCGACTAAAACCGCACGCCGTCTCGGGTCTTAAGACGCCGGGGTGTAAGGTTACCCATAGAGCATATCCCTCGCACCCCGACTGACCCTGGGCCATCTCCGGTTTCGAGATGGCCCCCTTACTTGCTCTCCACTGTGCCCTCTGCTAATCAGAGGGACACGTGGAAAGCTTCCGAACAGCCCCCAACAGGGCCGTCCTCGCCTCGGTCGGAGTTGGCCGTAGGCGGCAGCGTCTCTCCCACCCTAGGAGAGAGGCGCTGCCGCCTCCGTTGCCCAGGGTGCACCGCGTGGAGGTCCCCAACCAAGCACCCCTACTGGAGACGTCCTCAAAAGACCTCAGTAAGACAGTAAGCTATACTTACACATTTCATCACTTGCGCGGGCAATTACTTATGATGTGGCGAATATAGACTGGGTAGCTGGGCACATACCTGATTCTGGCTTGGCATCGCCTCAACAGAAAACTACCAGGCCACTCAGAAAGTATTGCGAAAAAAAGTTTTTATATAAGAGAGACTGGTCAGTTATAATCTATTTCTAAAATATGATTATTTATGAGTAAAAATAAGTACGTTCCAATTTCAAAATTTCTCTCTGCATTTTTTGCAAGATAATTTCAATTATTGTGTCTCATTGAAAAATGGATCTGCGTCGGGAACATTTTCGCGCTATGATTTTCTACGATTTCAAGTGTCGCCTGAAACCAGACAAATTGTACGATAGACTTCAAATGGCATTCATGGATGAAGGCCCTTCCAAGGCGACCGTGTATCGTTGGTATAACGAATTCAAGCGCGGTCGACTGACTTTGGAGGATGAAGAAAGAAGTGGTCGCCCTTTGACGGCTGTTACGGAAGAAAACGTGCTAGCAGTGAAAAATTTAATCCAAGATAATAGACGAGTCACATATCAAGAGATTCAGCACATTCTTCAGATTGGATCGGGAAGCCTTCACGAGATTCTACACGTGCATCTTCGTGTGAGAAGGATAGTTTCACGCTGGGTGCCGCACAATCTCACCGATGCTCAGAAGCAGGCCCGGGTGGAATGGTGTCGTGATATGAAAAACAAGTTTGAAGCAGGCGCGTCTCGGCGTATTTATGACATCATTACAGGTGATGAGTCGTGGATTTATCAGTATGATCCAGAAACAAAACGCCAGTCGACGGTTTGGGTGTTTCAAAACGAATCAACACCTACCAAAGTGAAGCGATCTAGAAGCGGAGGGAAGATTTTGATCGCGAGTTTTTTCAATTTGTCTGGCTACTTGTTATCAATCCCTTTACGAAATCAAAGAAGCATCAACGCTGAATGGTACACTACCAAATGCTTGGCAGAAGTTTTCTCTGTAGTGAGCTACAAGCGACCAAACACAGGGCTCCGCGGGATACTACTCCACCATGACAACGCGCCCGCACACTCCGCGCTTAAAACGAGGGACTTCCTGGACAGCACTCCGGTTAAACTCCTAGGTCACCCTCCTTACAGCCCTGACCTTGCACCGTGCGACTTCTTTTTATTCCCGAAAATATTATTCCCGAAAATAAAAAATCAGCTCAAAGGGATACAATTTTCGTCGCCGGAAGATGCGCTGTCAACGTTTGAGCAGGCTGTAAACCAGGTATCTGCGGCGGATTGGAAAAAGTGTTTTGAAAACTGGTTCAAACGCATGAAACGTTGTATAGAGACTGGTGGAGAGTACTTTGAAAAGATTTAATAAAAAAATATTTACCTATAGAACACTTTTTTTTATTTTCGCAAAACTTTCTGAGTGTCCCACGTATTACGCGTATTTTGTCTTCATGGTTAAATCTGTAATTCATTTTTCATTACCTTTCTAAGGTTCCGTTGCCAAATGGCAAAAAACGGATCCCTTAGAGATTCGTCATATCTGTCTGTCTGTCCGTCCGTATGTCACAGCCACTTTTTCCGAAACTATAAGAACTATGCTATTGAAACTTGGTAAGTAGATGTATTCTGTGAACCGCCTTAAGATTTTCACACAAAAATAGAAAAAAAAAACAATAAATTTTGGGGGTCCTGAATAGGTCTTCAATAATGATATTGAGCTTTCTAATAAAAAAATTTCTAAACTGAATAGTTTGCGCGAGAGACACTTCCAAATTGGTAAAAAGTGTATCCCCCCCCCCCCCTGTAACTTCTAATATAAGAGAATGATAAAACTAAAAAAAAATATGATGTACATTATCATGTAAACTTCCACCGAAAATTGGATTGAACGAGATCTAGAAAGTAGTTTTTTTTAATACGTCATAAATCGTAAACCGCAATTTACCTCTCATTCAATAAACTCAAATATAAACATTTTACTTGCTGCTACGGAAACACGTAGCCGGTTTTTAGGGTTCCGTTGCCAAATGGCAAAAAACGGAACCCTTATAGATTCGTCATGTCTAAACTATAAGATCTATGCTGTTGAAACTTGGTAAGTAGATGTATTCTGTGAACCGCATTAAGAATTTCATACAAATAAAAACAAAAAAAACAATAAATTTTGGGGGTCCCCATACTTAGAACTGAAAATAAAAAAAAAAAATTATTCGTTATTTTTTTTATTTTTTATTTATTCAATTTTTTCAAAAATGATATTGAAGTTTCTAATATCATTTTTTTCTAAACTGAATAGTTTGCGCGAGAGACACTTCCAAAGTGGTAAAATGTGTCCCCCCTCCCTGTAACTTCTAAAATAAGAGAATGATAAATCTAAAAAAAATATATGATGTACATTACCATGTAAACTTCCAACGATAATTGGTTTGAACGAGATCTAGTAAATAGTTTTTTTTTTAATACGTCATTAATCGTAAACTGCAATTTACCTTTCATTCAATCCACTCAAATATAAAAATTAAAATAAAAACATTATTATGTTACTTGCTGCTACGGAACCCTTAATGGGCGAGTCCGACTCGCACTTGGCCGCTTTTTTGTTATTTATTGAAGTAGGATTATTTAAAAAAAAATTAAAATAACAAAAAATAAAACTAAATTAAAATCACAAGTAAGTATTCGGCGTGATTTAAGGACTCGAGATCATGAGCTCGATACACGCTCCACGGAAATATTAGTATGTATGAATAAGTTTCTATGGTACAAAATGGAAAAATTCACACCAATGCAAATAGCATTGGAGTGGATTTTTCCATTTTGTACCATTTTTCCAAATTGTAAGGGATGCTGAAGTTCATACAAAGTGGAGAAGATAGAGTAGGATACCGGACTCCGGGCTTCGGGCTTCTGTAGCAACCGGAACTATCGCTGAGATGATAATGATAGCTGTGAGACCGACCAAACATTTTAAAGTTATACAGGGCTTAAACGAATTTTAAACGGCTGCCGACAGATTATTAATAATGCAAATATTCATAAGTTCGTAGTTGGCAATTCAAATGGACGTTTTGTTAGTTTTGTGTCGCAACGGTGACCTAACACTCCCAGCAACCTTATTAAATTAGAAAATTGATTATTCATTATTATATTCATAGTAATTATGTTTTTAAATTTGTTCGACAGTTCTGAATAGTTTAGTAACAGTTTAACACGATGTGGTCGTGGCGAGTTAGTAAATTAAACACACATTGTCACCAGTCGCGGTCGTTACGGTATCCCATTATGTTAGAGAATACTGGAAAACTACATTTAGTTGGCTGAAGGTGATATGATTGATTAACCTATATGCATTTGCATTTGCTGAGAGAATAAAGAATATTTCAATTAGCCACAAGATTCGACTTGAATTTTATTATCATTTTAACATGAAATGTAGATACATCCAGATTAACATGAAATGTAGATACATCCAGAAGTCATTGAGCAATGGATTGTATAATAACTATTTTATTCATGATGTAGGTTATCTATTGTTTACATATGGGGTGCTGCCTAACCTAGCACTAATATTCAATCTGTTCCCTGAGTGGTGGCCGCCTAGTTTCTTAATTAAGAAGTCATACGAAGCAGAGTTTACATCTGTACATCTTCGGCGTGGTATGAAGACCCTAAGTATGTTCTCTTAAAAATAATGAGATACGTTCTATATAAGAACTACGTATTCTAGATAAATTAAGTTAACCTAATTCTAATGATAATTAATAATAGCCATACAAGCACGGTCCTTATTTTGTAGTATTGTTAAATGTTGCCTTTAATGGTGGCCAGGACCAGCTGCCAACAATTTAACTCTCCCGGTAATACACATACGTCTAATATCTGAGTCACTACAAGTCCGACTTAATAACGTCATCGTTCCCCCGAGCTGCCTGTGGTTAATCCTGTGAGTACCATCCCGCCATGTGTTTGACGAAAAAAATACAGTGATAACGAAACCGCTCCCCCCTATTATTACACAGCAAACGGACACACGTGGAGACCTATAGAATCGGCTGGGTTCCTAGGTAACTATCGAAGCTAAATTACAGTACTTATTAAAAAAAATAGCGAGTAGGTTAAGTTCTGCCTCCTACGCTGTAGTCACTGTACGCTTTGGCGGCCGTAGATATGGCTAGAGACAAAATTATATAGCAATCGTATAAACTGTACGAAAGAACAAACATTAATTTTTATATATTTAATATGTATAATAGTAAATATAATGCTATAAAACTTGAGTGGTAATTTAGTACGAAGAGCTTAAATGTTCTTGACGACATAGGTAAAACAACTTTATCAAAATTATGTGGACGGTCTATGTTAATAATTTTTGTTTGTTTTGTGTGTGAAGTTTTGGTAGGTATATAATTTTGAAAGCTTAAACTAAAATTGAAGTTATGTTATCATGTTAAACTAAAATTCAAGCCGCACTGTTCAGCTTGTTATACCAGTAAATCACTTTTCGAGTTTAATAACATATTTCAAGTTCTCCTTATCAATGAAATTTCATGGGTGTATATATATGTATGAACAGTTGTGTACTATAGTGAACTATAGTATAGTATGGTATACTTGAACTTACTTTGGTCAGTTATTTGTAATCGTAATCGGTTGCTAATTTTGTAAATAAATTAACGCGTCTAATCTTTATTAACAAAAGTACAATTGGCGACTGCAAACGTGTTTTTGGTCAACTTTTAACTTGTCTCAACACAATAATACATCAGTCTTAACACGTTTTGTTATTGCTTTCAAGATGACTTGCGCTACTGATGCGAATAACTCCTTAAACTAGTAAGTAGTACTTCATTTAGATTATCTGAAGGGGTTTCATTTTCTCTTTTTTCTTCTTTCGTAAAACTGTGTGACTGAGTTAAGCAAGTATTCTGCATCTATAACTTTTATCTTATCAATGCTTCTACAGTTTAGCTATTTGAAGCAATTGGAATTAGGCCAACATTTAAAAAAATCTTCATGGATTCCTTAAGACCATCTTTCGACATGATATGAGTAGAGTTATCGATTTTTGCGTTTCACCAGTTAGCTATACTTAATGATATTCTTAAAATTAAAGACAAGTAGCCCTAATCAGAAGTAGCCAAAATGAGAAGTGGCCATAATCAGAAGTAATCCATTAGCGAGTCGGTTGCCATAATGAGAATTAGCCATAATGCGCCCAAACCACTTTTATGTTGAAATCGGTGCCAAGCCAATATATATTGCCTGTTCCAATAAGTTCCACCCTCTCCTTTCTTATACAGGACAACACGTGCAAGGCTGAGGTATCACCCTCACACGTTGCAAACAATCTCATCATGGAGGCCGTCAAGCTGACGGCCTCCATTGTAACATTGTTGGTATCTGTAATGGTGACCTCCATTCCTGAGACTTTACCCTTAGCTTACTATCAGGCGATGCAACGTTATATTGATGTGTTCATTATAAAAACAAACAAACATATAAACAGACGAACAGAAAAGAATTAAAAAAAATATACTTACGTTAAATTGTCTTTTTATCTCAGTAAGCAACTAATGTAAAAAATTTAACCGCCTTCAAAAAGGAGGACGTTCTATTTTCGGCTGTATCTATCTTTTTATGTATCGATCCATCGATAGTTGGAAGGTCAGACGGCAGACACTCAAGCCCAATTTAAAGGCGGAGAAGGAGTAAGCGATCCCCGGACTCCGACATGACAACCTGGTATGCAACGGGAAACAAACCTAAGATGTTTAGTTACATTCACTAAAAAGGGAGAAATAAATTAATTTCATAAAAAATTAAACCAACTTCAATAATCAAAAAGGCACTAAAAAGTGGAAAATAACTGAATTACAAATTTAATAGTAAAGATAAAAAAACACGCAAGACTTTTCTGTTGAAGTCTGTGCCAAGCCCGAAACACAACATTATAAAGCATCACAAGTTTCATAGGGTCGTCTGCCCGTATGATGCACAATATACCCGCAAATGGTCGGTTCTATTTTGCTGAAGACGTGTAGACCTCATTCACTCTTACACATGTATCGCTTACACGGAAAACTGTGTGGCGGAAGTCGAACTACCCTATTTACCTAATTCATATTTAGAGTGTAAAACATTCTAACTCGACTTAAAGCACTTTTAATTTTATGAGTTCTTAACTAATAAGTTATTAATATTTTTATGCATTTAGGCTTTACATTGGCCAACCAAAGACACGTGATCAGTATTACCCATAAAAAATCTCGATTCCCCGAAACTCCCCGCTTTTGAGGGTTAAAAGGAAAAAACGGAACTCTTTTTGGAATACTTTGTTGTCCGTTTGTCTGTCTGTCTGTCCGTATGTGAGACCTTTTTCTCAGGAACGCAGGGAGGGTTCAATTTGAAATTAATATGGAATACTCAGCTCTGTAACGGTTTGAAACTGTGAAAACTCAAACTTCTGCCTCAACGCAATCAAAAAGATGTTGCCTTTTATGCAGCACGGTCCCGTGCGAAGCTGGGACCCAGACCGCTAGTTTTGGACCCCGCTTCGCACGGGAATGAATTTGTAAGAAAGAAATCGTATGACATGACTGCAGCGCCACGCCGGCGCAATCCTTTAGTTAATACTTTTGCTCGAAAGTTTTAATATATCGAAATTTCAGAAGATATTCAATGACATTGTGTGATATCAAAGGTCATTATTATGTATATGTATTGAGAACGTGAATATGTTACCCACATCATAAAAAATATCGTCTGTCAATACAAAAAGCTCTACAGCAAGGTTAAGTTCGCCCCTTGATCACCTTAATCGTGTTATACGTAACCCTCAGTGCACGAGTCCGACTCGCACTTCACTGGATTTTTAAAACACTTTACAGTAGTTAAATTCCCATTTAGTTCGGTTATCGGTGTGGTCATTTGTGTATTGACTTAAAATTAACAAAAGTTTAGTGTTTACGTGACTGTTACGCAAAGGTATACCTACATGTTTATATCGTTTATTTATGGGTACCTTATATGGATTATATTATGTATGTAATATATATATATTTTGTGTTTTACATACATATTCATCACTATTATATGTCACACTAGAGTAATGTCGACCTACATTGCGTCGCACTAGCGTGTATTTGAACTATGGTGAGTCGCAGAACAGTTTTGTCACACAATCGTTAATCGCACTTCCATTTGTCGAACTCACGTAGTACACCCAAAAAATACAGACGAACATAGAATCTACTCCTTTGTAAAGTCGGTTAAAAAGAGGTTTACTCGTACAAAACATTAGGTATATTTAATTAGGAATGAATATCAAACAGGACAAAATTTATAATTCAGTATTGTTCGCTTTATAATTAATTTTTTTGATTATATTACTCTCTTATCGAGATCGATAGCATTCAGGAGATTGTGAACGGTACCTTGTTGTAATTTGATGTCAGCGGTAAAATAAACATTCGTGATTTTAAAAAACATAACATAACTTCACGCCTGTATCCCCGAAGGGGTAGGCAGAGGTGTATTACACACCCACGATTCGCCAGTTATGTTAAGGTCCCAATGTAATAAGGGGCGAGCCTATTGCCATCTACCGGGCACATTATTAGGCGTGCGATAATTAACATTTATTAATGCACACATAACTACGAAAAGTCAGATCATTAATTTTACAAATTCCTTTATAAACGTAACATTAATGTTTCTAACAAGCAGCCAGAGAAGCAAACTTCACTCTGTCAAAAATTATTGAATTTTCGTAGTCCAATAAAAAATAAAACGTATTTCAGAGTGATCACCCTATTATTGATTTACCGTCTCAATAATTTTAAAATTACCAAGAAATTGCTACGCTCTGAGGAAGTAATGATGACATATACAGTGAGTGGCAAAAGTCGATGATGTTTGCACAGATTTCAGATATTAAAATCTGTATGAAAATTAATCAACATATTTTAATTAAAAAATAAATTTTCGAACAGTATCGCAAAAAAAACTTATTTAAATTTTGAAAATGCTCATCTACTTCCGACGCTGATGTCAGTAATCTGTCTTTGTTGACACGCAAGTCCATTTTTTCTCGACTTGAAGACATCCCATAATTTCACCATCTTAATGCAGAAGTCGGCCGAGGACCAGCCAAGTCAATTATTTTCAGTCCCCATAGGCCTTTATATGTTACCGCGATGGTATGGAAAACAATCAACTACTTACTCTTCAAGTTCAATCGACTGTTATCTATATGTATCTACAAAGAATTTTATTGTTGTGTCGGAATCCCCCAAGTAACAGCGCGTGGAGCGCTGGTCTGGAAAATCTTTTCGTGATGTACTCTTGGCAATGAAACTGGTAATGTTTCTCTTTCTATCTCCAGTGGTAACCTTGGTCCAGTTAATGTTCCAGTGAGGTGGGAGTGACCCATGTTTTGGATTCCTCGGTTTTACCGCAGACAATCAGAGCCGATCCTGCAGGTGAAAACGCACTGACTTTTAACGACATCATTCTTGGAAGATTCTGTAGGGAGACGGTGATTGGAATTCCCTAGGACATCACCAGAAGCACTGTTTCATTATAAACCCCATCTGGAAGATAGCAATTTATATGGCGAATCTTTTCTGGAGCCGATGGGTTAGATACTATCAGTACTCTGTGGTAATACTCAATACCCTTCTTACCTCATAATAAAATTATTCAGATCGTTCAATGTTTAGAGACTGATTTATAATTTTTTTTGTCAAACCTAATTATCAGTGGTTTACAAGTAATAGTCGGCCAACATAAGCAACTATGAAACCTTACATTGCACATGGCTCAACACGCACTTGGCTGATATTTTTATTGACTTAATACATTTACTGCAACTTTGGGAACATGGCTAGTTTCATTAAAATCAGTTCAGTAGGTTTCAAGTTAATAAAACTACAATTTATATAATGCTGACTATAACGTGATCGAACAAATAAAGTAACAGGCGACGGTTAGTCTGGTTATAACATTGAAACTAGGTATTTCTCAAGTATTCCTTTAATCCGAGAAGTTTGCCGACTTCTTATCTATTTCTGTTAGTTGCATAACATTTTTACATATAAAATGGGCCATGATATTGATAACATCGTATTTGGTACTTAGAATAAGATACCTATCACACGTTTGATATACGTACGATTACGAAATCGGTGTGTTTTATTATATATATATATATATTAATTATTGTGATTGTCTCTTCGAAACTGTCAACATTTGTGTAAATGGCTGATGAAAACCGTCACATTATTTGGCTTACATAGAATAAAAGCCAGGCTTAATAACATCGATGAATATTAACGTGTTTTCAATTTTTACTCCATGAATTTCATTAAGAACAATGTTAAAATTAATATTTAATAAATAGATATTCTCTGATGAAATCCAGCCTTATTTGCGTACCATGTTTGTGTATCAGCAAATATTATTTATATTATATATTATAATATGCGTTAAGTTATTAACAGTATTTTAAATAAGACAGACGTAGACAGGGCAAGGTAATTGAACCTGCGATATACTTACGTCAAATTATAGTTACAGAATACTGAATAGCATAGAGGCTGAAAAATATGAATTTAGGTAACGCTATTAATCATAACATAAAGAGTGCTTTTTATAAATTTGCCGTGGTTAACATTGATACTAAACGTTGATGAGATGTCACGCCACCTCATTAACGTTTAACGACGAACTTCGAGTGATGATGGCTAACCGGCCATTATTGCTCTATAATAACGCAAGACAGTGCACGAGAAACCCGTTATAACTCTACAGGAGCTACAGTTAGAATCCATACTTTATCCTCCGTACTGGCCAGACCCTGCTCCAACTGACTACCTTTTTTTCGTGATTTGGACAATTTTCTAGGTGGTATAGATTTTTCTTCCCTGGATGCAGTTCAAAATGCTTTGATAATGATAGTAAATATATATTGTTTAAATAAATATGTTGCTACATCTTAGAAAAAGACGTGTCTTAATTTTTCAATATAAATTAGTAATTTCATACTTTAACCCCTAATGTTTATGTACGCTTTAGCGAGCTGAAAGTAGCTACTAAGTAGCAATGAATTAATACTACAAACTCTTTGGTGTCTTATCTCTTGAATGGATGACGCGGCTAGCGGTTTTGGTAGTCCTGCATCCACTTAGTTGACCGCTACGGTGGTAACAACTTAATGATTTGGTGTGGGATTAGCTTACATGATAAAGCTGAGCTCACCATTTTAAATACGGTTTCGTAAATGCAGAACGTTACATCGAGGAAGTCACCTGGCCTCAACTGATTCCATTTGGACAGCGAGTGAGGTCTGGATCGATTTTGATGCAAGATAATGACCAAAGCTCAAGCAAACCGAGCCGTACTGAAAGAGTCTCGAATTGAGGTATTACCTTGGCCAGGTAATAGTTTTTACTTAAATCCAATTGAGCATATGTAGAATCAATTAATCTCAATTAGCTCAATTAGCTGATTGTGGTTTAAAAAATGGCTTCAGACTTTAAAAACTGCCCGATGAAAACTCGAATAATTTTATACAGAGTATGCAACCGAGGTTTCAAGTGTGCGACAGTAGATGGCTTTCATATTGTAAGCATTCATTAAGAAAGGATTCAAAATTGTTCAATGCTAAGGGGTAAAATAGTGGATGACCATACTAACAATTGCACATCCGTCCGTCATTTTAAAAGTAAGAATTACAAAATTACAAACACCTACTTTTCGTTTGTTATAAATGAATAGGTATCAGCATTTTTCAAAATTGTATCCCAAAGGGGGTAAAATAAGAAAGAAAGAAGACACATTTATTAAGGACATGCACGTTACATATGTAGATACAATACTAGGAGCTATAAAATAAGCCGACAAACGGTACTTTTATACGAATGTGAAGGATGGCCATTGCTGTACGCAAACAGTAGCTGCGTACTGCACACGTAAAGATCGCGTAAGGAACTCCCACATCTGCGACAGCCTTCGTTAAGGATAACTTAACATACAGGAGGGTCGCCTTCACTGGCACGGCACCTTTTGCGACCACCACCTGATTTTGTGCGTAGCAAATAATGTCTGGCTATGCTACTTCCACCAGACCTCGGAAAATGATGTAGGTAGGACGTCAACATATTATTATTATTTGCAACAGGAACGCCGATGACCGGCCGGGTGATCAACCTTACCTGAGTGGGATATTTCACCTATTTCCCCTGGTCTTCCCTTTCGGGGAGGTGTTTGATATTCAGCAATCACGGCGTTCCGTCAAACCTACCTGTTTCCTTGCAAAATCTTACAATCAGTTCCACCTGCAGATCCTCCAGATCTTCTATGTGGAGAGTCTCTGCTTAGTCCAGTTTTTAGTCCAGCCAACTGAGGCTTGTACTTTTTTGTCTATGCCTTTAATGCAAATCTTCGATGGTCTCATGCTTGTCGAAAATTTCCATCTCCGGCTGGTCTCTGCTGCTATGCTTCGGCTGATTATTCCCTTGGTTATTTTTTGGGCAATTGGTAGCCTGGGCTCAGAGCCGGCCCGGTTTTCATTTCCTGGCCAGTTCATCCGCTATTTAGTTGCCTGTGTTGCCCTCATGCACAGGTACCCAGGAAATCGTTATTTCATCTGTTCTGGATAGCCTTTCCAACGATATTTGCCCCTGTTTCCACTACTGATGTTTGCCTCTACTTTGCCAAGTACCTTCAACGCTGCCTGGCTATCGCTGTAGATGGCGACCTTCCTTAGTCAGGTGGCGTACCATTTCCACGCATTCCATAATAGCGAACATTTCTGGTCTTGTCTGTGTAGAGATAGTGCTTTTGGTGTCCATCTGCCGGTCGTCTCTCGGTCCTATGTACATTCTATATTTCTTGTCTAAAGTCTTTTCCTCCCTAATCAGGTTATTGTTTGAAAGGATCATTGACAGTCTTTCTTTGTAGCCTTGGGTGATCCTGGCATGGTCATGGTTGTTCAATTGCTCTCTTTTTTGCTTCTATTTCTAAGGGATTCAGACACAGTATAATCTCAAGAGCGGCCGTGGGTATAGTCCTAATTGCACCAGTGGTCATCAGGGCTGCCATTTTTTGCTGCTTTGCTGCTCTTTGAACTTTGTCATATTCTTATTTGTTCCTCCGTACGTGGGCTTTATGTCAGCATACTAGGGCACCGTGCAGAATTCTCGGCATAATTATTGCCTTATAAATCCACAGTACTGTTGTTGGCTTTATGCGGCAGCTTCTTCTTATTATTGCGCTCTTACATTGCATCATGGGCATTTTCGCCTTTGAGCATGTGTTACTTATGTGAGTCTTGAAGTCCAGTTTGCTGTCCAATAAAAGTCCCAGATATTTGACTTCCTTAGTTACTTCCTAGTCATGTCTTATCCAATCGTACTGGTTCAGCCCGCCCTATTATCCTTTCGTCAACATAAGGGATGACTCAATGCCCCATCGATATCCCTAATGCCTAAAATAGTGCGAAGTGGAGAAGGAAAAGCTGGAAAGCGGACCTCGGGCTCCGAAGTAAAAGTCTCCGATGCAATCGGGACCCAACGCTATGATGATGATGGCTAGGGACTATGAAAAATAATAATGGTTGGGTGAGTCTATATACCCCATGCCATCCCAGCTTAGATGCTTAACAGCACATACCAACATTTTCAAATAGCGCCTTTCCCGTGACGTTGCGTCATTGATTACACAAATACTAATATATAAGGGATGAACATTTGTATGAAAGTTCGTCATTTTCAAAGTAAGAAGCTTCTGTTTTTTAATGGTTAAGTTAGTAAATTAACAATTATACTCGGTAGGTGGGGCTGCAATTCAGTTATAGATTTTTTTTTGTAGTTATTTCCGGGTGAAGCCAGTGCCCCGGGCCGCTAGTTTTGTATTATGTTAGATACTTCAAAGATAAGCAACCATTCAAAGATACTTCCTAGGAAAGCAGATAGTTTGTAAGGTTTCAACAGTGCCAGACATGGGGTGAAGATCATGTGCCAAAGTAACCACGGAATTAATAACAAAAAATCGTATTTTATACTTATTACTATGATGTAGGATCACGCGTTCTTCCTCTATACTTTGATAAAGTAGTTATAGAATGTTAAGTAACTAAATTTTCCTTTTAAAATGTAAACATAAGTTATTTAAAGTTTATTAAATAATTATAATTATACCGTTACTTTATCGAAAAACTTCTTTGTATCTAAATGCCAATAAGTATGAGAATAATGAAACCGTAGCCAATGCAATATCGTAATATTGCGTTGTACGCGGTTGTAGCTACAGTAAACTCAACTTATAGTTGTTGTGTAATTTCAGAAGGACTTGATCGGTGGAGCTCGTATTCGTTCGATGTAATTGTATAGCCGAGACAATAGATCATAGCTATACCTACTACGATTCCTTAGATTTCATTAAATAAGTAATATGTTAGTTTATTAGTTTCGTGTCAGAAAAATAATCATAAAATCTAAGCCTAATGGATCGTAGTGTTATCAAATCCATATTAAATGTATATTATTGGAACTTGTATAAAAGAGAAATGTTGGAAACACGGCATCTAATACTAAAAAGTATTTAGTGATTCACATCACCGCAATTAGAACAGAGGATAACATTGCTAGATTATGTACATTTATGTAATTTCTCTACAACTCGGCTGGACAGTTTTTATATTCGATAGGCCCGTGTTGTATCACCTGTTGATGTGCTGACAGATGTGTTCCATCGTCGACCACATTAATACATGTCAACCACAGAAATCATGTATTTACTCTAAATTGAAAGATCCCCATGATACAGCTGTCTAGCTTAGGTACTGGAAACAAGAAGCCCTTCCTTCTTGTTTCCTCCTCAGTTCTTCTCATTAGCTGAGGGGACGCACAATGAAAGTGTTGTGAAAACATTTTGTAGAAATGAGCGGAATATCCACCATGTATTTATTGGTGGCGTGTCGCCGTGCGTCTGTTAGATCATTCAGTGATGGATGGGAGGAATTAATTTGCACAAAATTCCAGCGGACGCTGGTTTTGATAGACTTCAAATTCAAACTATTCTCACTTTCAGCCTTGAAATCTGTCTGAGGTAAATACCTTTTTTAACTTCGGTGTGTGCAACATACAACGTAGGTACATACTTTTTCCCAGGGCCAGTCGGGGTGCGAGGGATATGCTCTATGGGCAACATTACACCTCGACATGTTAAGACCCGAGACGGCGTGCCCCCCGCTTGAACCGTAAGGGATTTCCGCACGAAAAAAAAAAGGTACATACTTTTTAGAAACCATTAGGCATGACGGTCATCATTCTTGTGGAGCTTTTTTGCTTCCTTTTCTATTAGATTCTACCCTCGAACTATTGGCGCTCTCACTTCGTTCGAGCGCCAGAAATATCTCGGGTGAAATGGCTGACTTTCAACCCTTGTGTAACAATCTACTATTGTGTCACAAGTGATGAGCAAAGAATAACAATAATACCTGTTCACCCGAGGTAAACACTCTACTTTTCATTTCGACTATGTGAGGAAATTAAAATACTACACGCACATTTAATGAAACAGGTATATTGATTATCAGTTAAAATTTAAAGTAAAATTAGAAAAAATTGAAAATGGATTATTAACAACAGCTTTTGCCTGTTCTTCAATCTCATCGGGAGTTAAATTAATATCCATGTCACTGGAATCACTTCCTAAAACCATTTTTAACCACAATTAACACAAGGTGTTTATTTATATTGAATCTCGTTTTCCCGCTAATTATTTAGCAAACTTAAATTGTTTCTTTTTAATTCTGAAAAAAATAATTATAATTCACGTACATACTGCCAACATTAGAAAAGTTTTGAAAATCGAATCTACTGGTTACATTGTAATCGAGTATCTAGGCGGCCATATAAAAAAAAGCGTCATGATATCAAGGCATTATGACGTAACTTAATTACCATGGACTCCATGGCAAACCCTAAAATTAAAGAACAAATTACTTTCCGCCCTAGGGATGAAATAAGCTACATTCCACCCGGCTATCTACTCATGAAAATGAAACTTTCCGAACAGGAGAGATGAAAAAGTCAATTGCACGTGGAAGAATTTCTACACAAGAGATATATCAGATTTGATACAAACAGTTCAGGGCATTGGCCAGATTATACTTACGCTCCATATATCACGTCAATAACGGAAATCATGGCACAATTTTTATTGTGCATTTACTGTTTTCTATACGGTAAGTAACAGCGTCTGTAAAACCTATTTCGTGAATTTTGAATGCTACAGATTGTGTTTTTTTTTTCGTGCGAAAATCCCTTCGGATACACCCCGCCGGCCAGCGGGGGCGGTTATGTCGAGCTTGAACCGACTAAAACCGCACGCCGTCTCGGGTCTACAGACGTCGGGGTATAAGGTTGCCCACAGAGCATATCCCTCGCACCCCGACTGACCCTGGGCCATCTCCGGTTTCGAGATGGCCCCCTCGGGTTTGGGAACCACGGTGTCCCCGTCTTGCCCGGTTTGGGGGAGGGGCGCTAGTCGCCCCACCGTCCCGGCCTGCTTCTGCTGGGGTGACAGGCGGCCTCACATGCCACCCCCAGGCCTGCGCTCATGGAGGATGGAGGTCGTTAAGCGACCTCCGGCGCCTGAGTCGCCTGCGACGCGCGGCGAGCAAGTTCTGGGCTCGGCGGGCCGGGAGAGTTCTAAATCTCTCCCGGGCGCGCTCCGCCCTCTCTTTCGCGAGCATTACATGCATTATACGCATTTACGAGCATTATATGCATTAAGGAGGTGGTGGCGGCCCACGCGCTCGTGATGGTAGTTACCTATTAGATATTAGAGTAATATCTATTTTAAAACCATTCGTTGAATGAATTTAGTACAGGTAAATTTTCCTGTAATGCGCATCAACTTAGAATGTTTTAAGCTGTTTATAAATTAGTTTTATAGTATTTAGGACAGTGTGCCTTTATTACTTTACTTTGTAATTAACGGGTACGAAAGAGTTCCCAAAACCAGCCGTAACGTAACAATGCTCCCATTGTTTGGAACGGGAAGTCAATTCAGACCTTATGACCTTACTTACAACGCGAGGTTAGGTCGTAATTCAACTTCAGATTCATGTTAAGACACGATAAGTAAAAGTAGCAAGTGTTATAGTAAAAGTTATTTATGTATCACTTATTATATGTACCTACTTGATGCTATCTTTGTTAATCACAAGCAAATAATGGCTAATTTATGTGAACCAGCTGGGTAAACATAATTCCTTATGTAAATCATTTCAGCATTCCATTTATTTATAGATACACGTACCTACATCTTTATACCATCCAATCAGCCTAGTTCTTGAGATTTTTAGATGCTTTTATTTACGGTTCGAGTGGCAAATTGTAAGGCATGGTGATAGCAAATGGCTTCCGTACTTGCAGCACTTGCACGGTGTTAATCTTTGGTACTATTAAAATATAAAAATGTTTGATACTGTAACTTCTGAATTTACTGCAGTCCAACAATAAGGTTATGTAAAGATATTAGAGATATCTTATAACTATTGCAACTTTGGTTAGTATCATGATAGTAACTTTGATTGTTTAGTAACATCTTACAATTATGGACGAATCTGATTTAATGAAAAATAAATTGGATTATATTTTAATATACTAGCTGCGCACCTTGGCTTCACCTGTATGCCATTGTCGCACCTTACCCGTGAATTTCCAAAATTTTGTTTCATACATACCTTGTATCCTGACAATAAAAAACACAGAAAATAATTAATTATTTAATTTGATGCAGTCGTTTGGTTATGCGCGTAGATATATTTTGGCGATTCATTGTTATTTATATAGATAGATTAGTAACATTAATGACAAATAGGGTATCAGGAAACGGCCTTTTTAAAAAACATCTTTTATTGGTCTTAAAACGCAATTTGCATAACAATAATTGCCTTACAACTTTAGTACGTAAAATAAAAATATTGTGAATCTAATCTAGTCTGATTAATCGTTAGAATCATATCAATTTCCGTTACGGACGTTTTATAAAAATACCTTAAGTTTTTTACAACTATTAGCCTTCTAAATCCAGCTTATCTTTATGTTGTTGAATGAGAAATCGTAAATTAAGATTTAAATAAAAGATGTCTTGTAAACATCAAACCTTTTGCTAAAAGCGGTAATAAATTGTGGGACCCGCGATTTTTTCGTATATTTTTTGTTGCCATTGTATTACTTTTCTGCTTGCCTATTTTTTGTAAACAAGCTTTTACCAGCTACAGAATCAAATCCTTATCAGGAACATACATATTTTTGATCGTTTGTAGGAGGTAGTAAAAGGTTGTGTATTTTAACATTTAACCGTTTAGACCGGTCATTAATTCAGTATTTTCTACAATGCCAATTCAAAATCGTAGTAGTTTAACCTAACTTCATTTTAATAGATACACAATTATGTTAAAATTTCAAAATGACCGACGTTCCTATAACTTTCACAATTATTTGACATTGTGAATATGTAATTTTGAATGTATTTGATAATTTATTATTGTTTAAACCTGTGTATATATTTAATTTATTTGATTCGTGTGTTTCTAAAATGAAATACGTAAATACAATTAAATGACATCGCTTGTGAATATGCAGTGTGTATTCGAATTACTAATTTACCAGCGTACAATGAACAAAAGGTCAACAGAAACAACCTCTGTTCCTCGATGAAAAGATAGATATTAATACATTTGATCATTATAATAAATTAAGATTACGATCGATGTAGACATTCACTGTTATATAAAGTAACTTTTTCGAATGTCTATGAACCAGATTTCCTTAACCATTCTAATTTTGTACTTACTTAGATTGAAAAAACTAAAAGACATGCCGACGCCACATTGGCTACTGGTGTATAAGCATTTATCAAATTTTAATCTAAATTATCAAAAAAATAAAGGTTACTGATATATTTGTTCTTACCACGCTTTGCACTTTACTATAACTATTATCTACTGATATACCTGGATTACATTGATTTTGAATAATAATTACGTTATCATAAAACATCGCACACAATCAGAAAATAATTATGATATTATGATATTCTACTTTGTTTGTATTTTACATTATATCACATTTATGTCTATATCTGAATGATTTGAAGCGCAATAGAATTACACCAAATAAATAACATAAATTACACACAAACATACATATAGTCACACATTTATTATAACTTACTGCAGTTATAATAAATGTGTGACTCTAGACTAAATATAATTTGGATTTTATTCGAACAACATAAAAATATTAATAATTATTGAAAATCAGAATATCAAAACATTTTTCCCAGCTGAAATAATAAATAAATAAAATAAATTATCATTTGATTTCTATGGTTCATTACCCTTGCATTAATCATAATGTTTAATCGTATAACAACGTTAACTTATTCCACATATGCTTATTTTGACTTCAGAACTTCCTTCGTGTAATTGGTAATAATATATTTGTAATTCAGTTGACAAACACTCTGTTCTTCAAACTTCTTTATTACATGTGAACATAGCATTATATTGCCTATAAAATGTTCTTTATATAGAAAATAAAAATGCTTATTAAAAATTGATTAATTGCGTGAAGTTCATGTACCTAGTGTGAGTAAAATCAGCATCACAGCGTTGTGTCTCGAGGCCTACACCTCGAAGCCCGGGGTTCACTTTCCTGTTTTTCCTTCTCCACTAAGCACGATCTTAGGCATCCATGGTAATGATCCCTTACGATGTCAAGTCAGCACTTCTTGGGTTTCCCCCTCCTACCGGGGCATGGCGAAAGTGCTATGGCCAAACATTTGTAACCCGTGTAGTCATGCGGCTGCCGCAAAACGTGGCAGCACCTGCGAAGACGATAGAGTAACGGACATGGCAGCTGCCTCGGATGAGGAAGCTCCTTCCCGACCTTTTTGCGTTGCTCCGCACATCCATCGTAGCATATTCATCTCCGATGCACGCAGCTTCTGCTTATATCGCTCTAGCAACGGTCACGCTTCACAGCCGGCTAAAAGAACAGGCGTAATGATGGTTTTATAGACCTGCCTCTTCAATGTAACCGGCATTTTGAGGTCACAGGTGACACCAGTAATCTCACACCATTTGGCCCATACAACGGCGAAGAGTGCCTTAACGTCGCAATCGATGTCACCAGTTCGCGTGAAGTACTGATCCCAAGTATTTAACTTGGTCTGTGCGCTTTATCAGTAGCTATGGTTTCATTTCTACTATGCTATATTTTTGCTATGGTTTGAATCCAGCTCGGATGGGCAGCATTCGTGAAGCTCCGGCATACATTCTTGTCCGAAATACCTCAATGTCTCAAGACGAAAGTCTTTGACCAGTGTGTGTTGCCAGTTATGACATATGGAAGCGAGACGTGGTCCTTTACTATGGGTCTCATAAGAAGGCTCAAGGTCACCCAGCGAGTAATGGAGAGAGTGATGCTCGGTATTTCCCTGCGCGATCGAATTAGAAATGATGAGATCCGCAGGAGAACTAAAATAACCGACATCGCTCGAAGGATTGGATCGTTGAAGTGGCAGTGGGCGGAACACATAGCGCCGAGAACCGATGACCGCTGGGGCGGTAAGGTTCTCGAATGGCGACCGCGTACCGGACGACGTTCCGTGGGCAGGCCCCCTACAAGGTGGACCGACGATCTAGTCAAGGTCGCGGGAAGCCGCTGGATGCGGGCAGCGCGGGACCGATCGTTGTGGAGATCCTTGGGGGAGGCCTATGCTCAGCAGTGGGCGTCGTTTGGCTGATATGATGATGATGATAATGGTTTCATTTATGATCCAAAACGATAGTGCATAGGACTCTGCCACCCTCTTCTGCTAGGAGGTGATGTATGTGAAGTACGTGGTAGAAAGAAAATGAAATGGATAAGTATTCTTTAATTTAATAACTATGACGTACGAAGTGCTAAAGAGCAATAAAGATATTCGACCTCTATGTGCTGCTCCTGGGATTGCTTAATTTAACCCGTTGCTCTAGCTGAATTCGGCTTTGGATGTTCTACACGTGCTTCTATTTAAGGGGCATGGTGTGTGAGGAAACTATTGTGCAAGGGCTACCAAAGATTCTCCCTTGTTTTGTGGAGAAACAACATTGCCATAAACTATTTAAACAAATATCACTAAACTAAGATGAAAATGTACCTATATAAGTGAACTAGATAAGAGGAAAATAATTTTAATAGTTATTTATTCGAATCACTTTGTACTTGCCATAGTTAATTGTATAAAAAAAATTTTGGATTGATTTTACGCCAGTTTTCTTATTTGGAAACGAATTTATAATACCAGCGATAAACGGAAAGCACAATCAAATAATGGGTAAATAGGTTAATTCAACACTTTGGGGATCATACTTTTTTTATTTCTTTTTCTCGAATTTCATTATCGAACGCATGAAGACTTGGCTTCTACTAAACGTCATTCAACTCGCAATCTTATCTTGAAGAACAGTCGGTTGTTCCCGACCCCCGGTTTATTGGTCGTCGTTTATTATCAAGATAAGTTATCTTTGAGGAGCCAATTAAATTTGAAAACAAAGGTAACATAATAAGGCGCCACAACGAACTCGAGTGGAGTGCGGGACGCGTAGCGTGAGGGCAGCCACTGCGGGGAGGGGGTCACTGGCTCTGGCGACTTGCGTAGGCGCAACTCCTTTGTCGTTCAAAGGATTTATAACGTAACATTATGAGGAATCGGCTATTGTATTATCTAAACTAACGATTCGCCGATACAATTGGCATTTTAATTATAAGTAGGTACCTAAGATTCATTACCAATTTCCATGGTAGTTGAAATTATAGAAATAATTGGAAAATATATATATATTTCACAATATGTAAGTATGTATAGAATACTGTTATATTAATTAAAGCTATTAGTGCAAAACTTATAAATAATTGCAAACTAGTGTTTGGTTTACTCTAGTTTAAATTTGCCTTCAGTAACTGAACAAGAACTCACTCCATACTTGGCCTATATCCGTTCGGCACCTCAATCTCCCATTTTATTACCTTCATTTCTTCCAAAGGTAGACACAAAGAACCGTGTTTATAGCTAATGATACTTAGGTGTGTATTTTAACACAAAATCCGGACCTCATAAAGGTACGTGTAAAAAACACTACACGATTATAATAAGGAACTGCTGTACTTGGAGCTGAGGTTCTCTTTAGTGGCGCCTATTTTTTGTTAACATTTTGAACGCATATTAAACCAAGTCTTGGTAGAGCAATAAAATGGCAACTGTAGAAATTTAACAGCCACTTTCGGCAGAACCCTCAACTTTATCATTTAAATTTATTATTACATTAATGGCTGCCCGCTTACGCGATAGAAATTCCCAAGGCTTATTTTCTAAATAAAATATTTTTACAATGCAAATAAAAGATAAAGTATTTGATTTAAATATATAAGTTTTTCTGAACTTATTAAATTGGATGTTACTTTTTTTACGATTCGACACTCCACTTACATATAAAATACCTAAATTCTTGTTAATTTTGATATCATTGTATGGAATAATGATAAGTAATATCACGTTTATACGTAAGTGAATTAATCAGGAATTCATTCAAAGGGAGTTGGAGGCAGAACACATCAAAAAGTCAAGTCTCGTAAAACTTGAAATAAAAAGTAAACATAGAAAAGAAATTAGGCCAACAAATCAAACTTTTGCTTTGACTTACTCAGTTGTGTCACGCGATATGAAATAACATCGAAACATAATATTGGAGCCGCATAGTGTAGTAAAAAGAAAAATGACAATCATTTAATAATCAAAATAAATCATCTAAATATAAAACAATTAGTCGATAAAATAGTAAGAACCAAATATAATCGCCCTTACACTTAATAGCTTTTGTATCTACGCACTTATCATACTATACTAAAGTCGGTATACAACGACAAACAACAAAGCATCAGTTTAAGATTAACCCCATCAATTCAAGATAACTTCGCGTTTTCTTGTGTGGCCACTAAAAATTATACCAAACAAGATACTATTCTACTGCACACTTTCTATTCAAACCAATTTTTGATGTATTTTTAATATTTAAGAATAAAAATTTACTAATCGAATCGGATTCGTCTATACAAAATCTATTTTCGACAATTTTGTATGTGTGATTAAACTGGTACAAGGAATGGTAGCAAGATGCTGTACTTTCATAAAGATTCCGTCCTCATTGGGATCCGCTTTTTCATTCAATAGATATTTGTGTACATCACAATGATCAGTAAAAAGGCGAAGGAAAGCTAACGAAGCATCTTGATTGGGATACAATGCGAACTTAGAGTCGTCGGTCCATTAGTGAAAGAGTCGGTGTCACGATTCGACTCGCACGGATTTTATTATTTATTCCGAGTTTCGTAACCGCAGTGCCACGCCATCGGCGTTCACAACAAATGAACGTTTATGCACAATGAATAAACAGGCGGAGTGGAATATTGTGACGACCCACGACGATTACACTGAAACCATTGCAGCTTGCTGGTGAAACTTTTAAATTGGTACGGACTATATTCTGCCACGTACGAAAAGCTAGTAATCTATATTATGTGTTAAAAGAATTAATGTAATCACAACGAATTTGTTTTGTAGTTCTATCCCATCGATTTGCTTCTGTTTTCATAGTAGCATAAAAATGTTGATTATCGCTCGCTTAGTAATGTGCCCGGTAGATGGCAATAGACTCGCCCCCTATTACATTGGGACCTTAACATAACTGGCCAATCGTGGGTGTGTAATACACCTCTGCCTACCCCTTCGAGGAAGTTATGTTATGTTTCATAGTAGTCCAGTCAACGAATGGTCGAAAAGGGGTGTAGAGTGCATGAGCGGGGTAATTGGCGATTTCTTCTGAAACTTGTTAAGGGTGCATAGGAAGTGAACATACTAAATGTCCTGACGTCTCGTAGGAGAGCCGTGTGGGGGCGAGGGGGGTACACAGGTACCACTTTTGGGTTTTTTGCTAAGAAACGGTGTGCCCTAGATAATAAAATTCTGCTACAAATTAAAGATCATAAAATTATTTACAACTTTTATCCGTACACTTTCCCCGAATTGCTGACTGTTTACGAGATGCACGCCCCAAAAATTAAAATAAAAGTTATTCCTGATGTGCATTATTTGAAGTGCAAGTTAGCTAATCTATGCAATCATTTTGTCTAAGGACACTCACTAGAACGAGCTCTTTCATTTGGGGTTTTACGAGTACCCACCTAAATTGGTTATTTTAGAGGAAGCTAGGTGTGAACATTAAACTGGCATTTTAATAGCGTCCATTACATATCGTTGCTATTTTTAGAACTTTTATGAGAAACAATTCAATACACTATTTTTGTGTAACTGTGCATAAGTTCTCAAGGTACAAGAAATTAACCGACTTAGTTAGCGAACTGCGTCATGACTCTGATCTATACATATATAATTACTCGTCCTGACTGACTGACTGATTTGTCATGATTGACCGATGATTTGACCTACAATTACGAATAAAATAAGGGATGAACGTTTTTATCGAAATTCGACAATTGCTAAGTTAGAAGCACAAAATGTCATATACCTACTTCTGGTTACAAAAATTAACAACGTGTATCAGCGTTTTTCAAAATTTCACCCCTTAGGGAAGAAAATTTGGATGAATGAAAATATGCATGGAAGTCAGCCATTTTCAAAGTAAGAAGAATTAACTCTTGCAAACATACAAACGAAAAGAATTTCACAAGCAACTTCAGCTTTTTCATCTCCTGTATTCAACTTAAGAATATCAAGCTACAATTACTCATAATTTACAAGCATTGTTATTGGACTATATTACTAACACAATACTGCAGAGCAGCACACACAATAACTAGTTTTGTATGAAAAGGGTTAAACACCACGTTTTTTCTATATTATATACTGTAAGTGTTTATGTGTGTGTATTATGACATTTTGTCCACGTTTTTGTCGCAGTTATTTCGGCTAGTCAACGCCTAGGTACACAAATTTCTAGGGTCACTTCATGGGGGTGTGTGTTGGGTAACCTCCTCGCGTGTCGTTCCGATTCCGATTCCGCTGCAGTCAGGCGGGAGCGGAATCGGAGCGGCCGGTACACCCTGGGCGGCGGTCAATGGCTTCCCCTTCATGGGGTTGGCATTGATCGTCGGCTAATATCCAACGTGGCGGGAACACATCGCTCTCCGTACTCCTCTGCTTTCAGAGGAGACAGGACGAGCGATGGTGTTAGTGGCTGAGGCCACCATAGGATCCTGTGGGATCCAGGGGCGGGTTGGCCCACTGCTAACGCAGGGGCCGACGGGCACTTGTGCCGCCGCCGGTGAGAGAGGACTAGCCATCCTCTCGCGTTCCGTAATCGGTAGGTGATCAGCAACGACCTAACTGGTGGCTCCAGAAGGGTACGCTGTGATCTTGCTGACCGGAGGGCTTGCCTTTATTGGCCGGCCCACGACAAGGAAAAGTCTATAACACCCGACAGCAAAGTCGTAAAAACCTATGGATACCAGCCGACCTCCATAGTATATAGGCTTATCCAGGTGCAGGGGGCACCGCCTGGATGGACCACCTTTCCCCCATACTCGTGGGATATGCTATGGATAATAACCAACATATTAAAAATAAACCGGACCGAATAATTAAAAATACAGACACTGGCAGGAATAAGGACAATGAAAATCACGAAGTCTGCGCGGAGATCGCGCAGCAACCAAGCGTGGAGGTAGCGCGAAACACCTCGGCGGTGTCGGAGAAATTCGACACCGCCAACGAGAGAAGCAGGGCGAACAGCCCGGCGGGTCTGGGCGTGAAGCGGACCCGTAAGCGCAGGAGGCGCGCGAAGGCTCGGGCGGGGGGGGACGTTTCGGACGAGGAGTTTACCCTCACCGGGACGACCTCCTCCTCCAGTAGTGACGAGGCCTCGAAGCCGGCTACAAAGGTGGCTGCTGGCCGACGAGGGGCGCGGGGTGGCGTGAGGGCTGGGCAATCCACCCGAGCCCCCTCGGCTCTTGGGAGGGCCGCGGTAGGGTCACCGCCGAGGCCTTCCACCTCGGCGGTGTCGGAACCGAGCGGGAGGACGCGGTCACTCATGGAGAGACTCCAGAAGGTGACCGCGTCCTTCCGGGGGTCCCCAAACCCTGAGCAGGAGGCGATGTTGCGCATTGTGCTCGACATCGCCTCCGAGAATGAGGGTCTGGCGGCGCAGCTGGCCGAGTCTCGTCGGGAGACGGCTCGACTAGCTGCAGCCGTCGAAGGGCTCAAGAGGGCGATGGCGAGCCCGGCTCAACCGGCGCAGCGGGCGCAACCGGCGGAGACGGCGCGCGTGACTCGCTCGTCGGGGAGGCAGTCGGCGCAGCCAGAGCAGCCGGTGCAACCGGTGCAGCAGCCTGCACAGTCGGTGCGGCCGGCGCAGCCGAGGGCACCGTCGGCGGAGTCCTGGCTCCCCTATGTGGAGGCGCTAGAAGAGCGGATGATGTGTCGGATGGAGGCCCTAATGGACTCAATCCGCCGTCCGCCTCTGGCGCCACCAGCGGCCGGCTACGCGGCTGTAGCCCAAAGGGGCCCTACCCGCCCAGCCGCGGGTGCGGGTGCGACTCTGCCGGTCCCGGCTCCTCAGCCCCCTCCCGCTCAGGGTAAGGGGAAGGGCAAAGGCAAGGGCAAGGGGAAGACGTCCCCAGCCCTGGCCCCAGCCCCAGCCCCAGCCGTGGTTCCGGCTACCTCCACCCCATTGGAAGGGGGCTGGGAGGTGGCTGGAGCCAGTAAGAAGAGGCGGAAGGCCGCCAAGAAGGCCGCCAAGAAGGCCAGGAGGGCCGCGGCCGCCGCGAAGGCAGCGCCGGGGAAACTCCGCGCCCCTCGCACTACTGCCGTCGTCGTCACTCTGACGGCGGAGGCAGCGTCGAGGGGCATGGGGTATGCCGAGGTGTTGGCCAAAGTAAAGGTCAACGTCGACCTGAAGGCCCTCGAGATCCCGGGTGTCCGGTGCAAGAGCACACGGACGGGAGCCCGGCTTCTCGAGGTCCCCGGCGCCACCAGTGGCCCCAAGGCCGACGCCCTAGCGGCTCGGCTAAGGGAGTCGCTGGATGCAGCCGACGTCCGGGTGTCCAGGCCCATTAAATGCGCAGAAATGCGCATTACCGGCCTGGACGACTCCGTCACGGCAGAAGAGCTCAGGCTCGCCGTTGCGGAGGCCGGGGGCTGCTCCCCGAACACAGTTAAGGTCGGAGCGATACGCTTCGGCCGTGGTGGACAGGGGGCAGCAGTTGTCGGCTGCCCTATCGCGGCGGCCCAAAAGGTCGCAGACGGGCGGAGCCTCCTGGTAGGAGGCTTCCTGAGGGCGCAGGCAAGGCTCCTGCAGGCCCGACCGGCCAGGTGCTTCAGGTGCCTGTCGGTGGGCCATGTGGGGGTGCACTGCACGGCGGAAGTGACGGCGGGTGACCGATGCTTCCGCTGTGGCCAACCCGGTCACAAGGCCGGCACGTGCGACGCCCCGCTGCACTGTTTTAGGTGTGCAGCGGGAGGCAAGCCGGCCGACCACAGGGTTGGAGGCAAGGCCTGCGCCGGAGGGGAGCCGAAGCCGGGAGGCCGGCCTTCCGCCTCCAGTTCACAGCGGGATGCGGAGATGGGGGTTCCATAATGGATCCTCAACTCCGCATCCTGCAGGTGAACGTTGGCCACGGTGCCCATGCTCAGGATCTTCTGCGCCAGAGCATGGCACAGTGGGCCATAAATGTCGCCGCTGTCGCCGACCCATACACCCACCGGTTCCTCGGGCCTACCTGGGAAACCGCGCTGGATGGGTCGGCGGCACTGGTGCACAACCCTGCCGCCGGCAGCCCCCCTCTTGCCGTCGTTGCAAGGGGACCCGGCTGCGTGGCGGCGGCGGTTGGGGATATAGCGGTCGTGGCCGCTTATATCACGCCGAACCGAGACCAAGCTGCATATGAGCAGTGGCTCCGTCAGCTGGCCGTCGTCGTCAATGCCTGCCAGCCCCCCGGTCCTTGTGCTCGGGGACTTCAACGCCTGGTCGTATGCCTGGGGTTCCCGACACGAAAGGGGCGCGACGGGACATAGAGGCAGGGCACTGGTGGACTGGGCCGCACGACTCGGCCTAGTCCTCCTAAATCGGGGAGCCGTGGACACGTTCGTGACCTCGAGGGGTAGCTCCATCGTGGACCTATCGTTCGCGAGCCCCTCGTTGGTGCGACGTGTTCAGGGCTGGCGCGTCGTTTTGGGGGAGGACACAAGTTCGGATCACCGATACATTCGGTTTGACGTGTCCCCCCCTGCGAGCGACGCGCCGGCTGCACCGGCTCCACCCGAGCCACGTTGGGCGCTTAAGCGACTTGATCGGGAGCTCCTCCTGGAAGCCGCCATCGTACAGGCCTGGGCCCCTGCGCCGGACAGGCCTGTCAGCATAGACGATGAGGCGGAGTGGTTCCGGGAGGCCATGACCCGTGTCTGTGACGCGGCGATGCCTAGGGCTCCGCCCTATAATCCGAGGGGTCAGGTCTACTGGTGGTCGTCGGAGATCGCGCAGCTCAGACGGGGCTGCGTGATCACGCACCGCCGGTGGGCCCGATTCCGTAGGAGGCGTCGCCGCCCCGCAGATGCGGAGGCCCGAGAGGCGGAGTTGTACGAGGGATACAGGGAGGCCAGACGAGCCCTCCGAACGGAGATAAGGTGGGCCAAACAGGCCTCCTTCCGCGAGCTGCTGGAGACGCTGGAACCCTTGGGGGCGGCCCTACCGGATGGTGAGGGGCAAGCTGCGCCCCAAGGCCCCGCCGTTAACCCGGTGTCTCCAGCCGGATCTGCTCGGAGGAGTTGTTGGCTCCCTGTTCCCAGCGCGGGCGGTGGAACATGTTCCACCGCAGATGACTCCGCCTCGGTTGCGCATGGCGCCCGACGTGGAAGACGACGACGTGCCCGAGGTCACTTGGGTAGAACTAGAGCTGGCGGTGAGAAGGCTAAGAGCCAAACACACCGCCCCGGGACCCGACGGCATTCCAGGCCGAGCGTGGGTCCTAGCTCTAGTCGACGACGCTCTCGAGCCCCGACTGAGAGGGCTTCTCAGCGCATGTTTGGAGCGGGGCCAGTTTCCGAAATTGTGGAAGACGGGGAAACTGGTCCTCATCCGAAAGGAGGGGCGCCCGGTGGACTCGCCGTCCGCCTACCGGCCCATAGTGTTGCTCGACGAGGTGTGCAAGCTCTTTGAAAGAGTAATTGCGAAGCGCCTCGTCGAGCACCTCTCAAGAGTGGGGCCGGACCTGGCGGATGGCCAATATGGCTTCCGCCAGAGGCGCTCCACCGTGGATGCCATCATGCGCGTGAGGGCTCTGGCGGAGGATGCAGTAGCCCGGGGTGAGGTGATGTTGGCGGTGTCCCTTGACATCGCCAACGCGTTCAACACCTTGCCCTGGAGTTGCATTAGGGAGGCGCTCGTGTATCACGAAGTGCCTCTCTACCTCCGCCGCATAGTCGGGGCGTATTTGACGGAGAGAGCCGTCATCTACCCAACCGTGACCGGTCTCGGTCGGCGTGAAATGTCGTGCGGTGTTCCACAGGGATCGGTCCTGGGGCCGCTACTGTGGAACATCGGATACGACTGGGTGCTTCGCGGTGAGCTCGTAGGCGGTGCCGCCGTCACGTGCTACGCGGACGACACGCTCGTGACGGCGTGCGGGGCGACGTACCGCGAAGCGACCCGAAAGGCCACGACCGCGGTTGCCCAAGTCGTTAGGCGGATCCGGCGGCTGGGTCTCGAGGTGGCCCTGCATAAAACCGAGGCCCTGTTCTTCCATGGGCCTCGGAGCAAGCCACCCGAGGGATCCAGTCTCATCGTGGGAGGAAATCGCATCGGCATCAAGCCCCAAATGAAATATTTGGGGCTCGTGCTCGACGGCCGATGGGACTTCGGAGAGCACATCCGAAGTCTGGCCCCCAAATTGAAGGGCACAGCTCTTGCTCTGGCTCGGCTGTTGCCCAACATGAGGGGGCCCGATGACTCCTGCAGGAGACTCTACGCGGGGATCGTGCGGTCCATGGCTCTGTATGGGTGTCCAATATGGGCGGAGGCCCTGAGGACCAGAACTGTGCGGATGCTGCGCGCTCCGCAGCGAGTTCTGGCCATCAGGGTCATCCGAGGGTACCGCACGATCTCCTTCGAGGCGGCGAGTCTCCTTGCCGGAACTCCGCCATGGGACCTGGAAGCGAGAGCCCTTTCGCAACTGTACCAGTGGCGAAAGGAGGCGCGGGAGCAGGGATGGAACCCTGCGCCTCGAGAAATCGTGGCCGTGCAGTCCCAGCTCCGCCAGGCCATCGTGGTGGAGTGGAAGGAACGACTTGGGCAACCAAGCGCAGGGCACGCCGCAATAGCGGCGGTAAGGCCCATCATGGAGGATTGGCTGGAGAGGCGACACGGAAGCCTCTCCTACCGACTGACGCAGGTGATCTCAGGGAAGGGGTGCTTCGGGGACCACCTGCATCGGATCAGGAAGGAGCCAACGCCTGAGTGTCATCACTGCGACGCGAGCGAGGACTCAGGGCTGCACACGCTGGCGGACTGCCCGGCGTGGGAGGCGCCGAGGCGTGACCTCGTGGCAGCCATCGGGGTGGGAGTCCTCTCGCTCGGCAGCATGATTGCGGCAATGGTGCGGAGCGCGAGCGCGTGGGCCGCCGCCGTCTCCTTCTGCGAGCATGTAATGCTCGCGAAGGAGGTGGCGGAGCGCGCCCGGGAGAGACTTAGAACTCTCCCGGTCCGCCGAGCCCGCAACTTGCTCGCCGCGCGTCGCAGGCAACTCAGGCGCCGGAGGTCGCTTAACGACCTCCGTCCTCCATGAGCGCAGGCCTGGGGTTGGCGGGTGAGGCCACCTGTCACCCCAGCAGAAGCAGGCCGGGACGGTGGGGCGACTAGCGCCCCTCCCCCAAACCGGGGCAAGACGGGGACACCGTGGTTCCCAAACCCGAGGGGGCCATCTCGAAACCGGAGATGGCCCAGGGTCAGTCGGGGTGCGAGGGATATGCTCTATGGGCAACCTTAAACCCCGGCGTCTGTAGACCCGAGACGGCGTGCGGTTTTAGTCGGTTCAAGCCCGACATAACCGCCCCCGCTGGCACGCGGGGGGGTATCCGAAGGGATTTCCGCACGAAAAAAAAAAAAAAAAAAAAAAAAGGGTCACTTCATGTAAAAAATAGTAATACCTTAGTTTGTTGCTATATTATTATTTGTAAGCATTACATAGGTACGTATGCTTTGTGTTACTTAGTTATATACGGCCTTCATGGAAAACTATAATTCTGAAATGTAATAAAATAAACAAGTTATAAATTAGCATGTAGGTACATTGTTACCATGCATAGGTTATTTCAATGTTATAGCCTATAATGACTCTTAGTGGAATTATAACATTTGTATCATAGTACCTGCCTACGTAAACTTTTCTTTTTTATACTTACAGTAAGATATTTTGAGGCCAAAAGGCTAAAAGAAAAACAAAGTTAATAATGAATTTTTATTTTCTTTCCAAGTTTTGAGAACAATGCCACCTAAGCTGTTTAATTTACATCCGAAACAGTGAAACAAAAAGGATAAAGTGACGACATGCGCCGACACCAAAAGCCTAGAGATGTTGAGCGGTGGTTCGCTCAGCGGCGCGCGCACACTGTGCCGCCGCAAAAAGGACGAATCATTAGGAGGCGCCACACGAGATCCCATTTAAAAGTATGAGAATATTTCCACAAAAAGCCTCACATTCAACTCCCAGCACATTCATTTTATGAGAACAATGAGTGATTTTTGTATTTTTCTTTAGTTCTATGTCGATTTTATCCGCAACAGCGTGGAGGCGAGCCTCTGTGGTTGTCGCCTCGTTCCGTCTTCGACTTTTTGCTATAAAGGAAGCGCAGGCGTCAGCGCAAACGGCGGTTTTATTCCCGCAGAGGTGCCACTTCTCTGCCTCTCTCGCCCCTCGATGTTAAATTCACCCCTTCATCGCCCTCTTGGCGGCGCCACATTTACGCGCCTAACGCCGGTCACACACGGACTAGTACATGTCCTTGAGTCTTCTGACTGCCACCGCACCGCTCCATTAAGTAATATCAATTCTATATAACGGAAGTATTTGTTGTGTAACAATCCTCAGTTACAATCATTATTCTAATCAACATTCTAAATGGTCCCATAAATGACTTAATATTGTTGAACAAATGTCAAATCAAAAAAGACAAACAGAATCTACATACATTATTAAAGAAGTGAAACTATTTAATAAGTAGCAACCGGCGAGTCCAGTGACTTGCCGGTTGATTTCAGTAAGTTTTTGAAAACTATTTCTAACAGATCTATGACAGGGCCTCGTAACATGTCAATGTGACGGCATAATAGTGCGGAGACAATGGACTTCAAGACTTGTTTATTAAGTGGATGGAGTTGTTTTGAAGTAGAGTGTGCGCAGGAGTGGAGGCGGCGTCTGGTTGGTGAGAGCCAATGATAGCCGCTCGGCGCAGTGGGAGGAACGAGTAATCATGCATTAAGACTATCACGAGCGACGGGGAGATTCACCTTACAGTAACAGTTTTACGATTCATTATAAATATTTTTTGTAACTTTGTTTATGAAGCTCTACAAAGCAATCTTAATATTGTAAATGACGAAAGACAAGTCTTGTACTTTGTGAAGTTATTGAGACGTTATTTACACCTTTATATTATTTCGCTACCTACTTAGTAACTACCTCTATTTTTATTCAACTAGTTTTTAATGAGTGCTCTAGTCTCTCCCTGTCTCTTTCAATATGAGATAATTACAACATTTTAAGTAAAGATTCGACTTTATAAGTATTTATACTCGTAGTTATCATTTTAAACTGAACTGAAAAAGAAAATACACCCTAAAGAATAGAGTTCTATTAGAAAGACTCTAGATAACCATAATAAACTGTAAAGTGAAAACTTGTATTACTTAATGTACTTATTCGCCATGTTGGATAATTCGTAAGTTTGCCCAACATACTGGTGGTAGAAATTTGATGACACAAATTTGTCACAAAATTCGGCCGGGTAGGTACCACCGTGCACGATTGTAAAAACCCTCCATAGCAATCCAATTTCGGTTTGATTGCGTTCAGGGGTCAGCAAGTGCTTGGCCGGTCAGGGGGATTGTGGTCGCAGCACTAGTGGGACTGGTGGGTGTCAAGCGGTGCTGCGACGACAATCCTCTTCTGATGAGGCCGTCAAGCTGAGTGCGACCATTGTTAACATGATACGTGTATGTAATGGTGACCCTCTTTCCTGAGACTTTACCTTCAGCTTACCATCAGGCGAGGTGAAGCCAAATTGACGTGTCCTAAATATAAAAAAAAACTTACGAATAATCCAACTTTACTTACATTCAACAGACATATTAATAAATATTGTTATTTATACACATAATCCTTCAACTGCGTGTTTCCATCCTATCCGGTTTAACATAAACATAATATATATTCAAATTTCAAAGTGCACAGAAACATAAAATAAACAAACATTTCAATAAATCTTTTGTAAATTAAAAAACTTTAGTTTTAAACACATTTAGGATAATTAATTTAAAATGTAGCCACTTTGTATGCATTTTACCGTAGGTACTACTTCAAGTTATCGAGTTTGTTTTATAAGGTTTTTAGAATTCACTGGAAGGCTTTTGTATACATATAATATGTCATATCATATGTGTAAATATTGCCTGAAAGAGATCGCTATTATTGATATGGTCGCCCATTGTGCTTCTGTAACTGTAAATGTTTCATTTCATACATTTTTCATAATTTCGGTGTACAATAAAGAATTATATCTATCCACTAGCTGTCGTCAGCGGCTTCGGCCGTGACATACTTCGATCCCCGTGGCACTTATTTAACCCATACCTATATCCCTGTAATTTATCATTTTTACCATAATGTATAGAAATTTACTTAATTTGTTGACATGTATATGATTAACGCTCCGCTCCCCTGGATAGTAGCATGATGATATATAGCCTATAGCTTGCCTCGATAAATAGGCTATCCAACACAATAAGAATTTTTCAAGTCAAACCAGTAGTTCCTGAGAATAACGCGCTCAACCAAAAAAAAACAAACAAACAAAAATTGTGAGATAGAAGATTAATTCAGCAAATTGAATGGCAGGCAGTGGTAGATAAAACAAAGGTAACCGAATATTGCGTTTGGATTTAATCAATTGGTTTATTTATGGAAATTTTATGTGCCTGCCAATTTAAATCAATACAATATACAACTATTATGTATTTATAGGCAACATATCAATTCCTCGGAGATAAACCGGCAATAGCAAGAATTACATTTTACAGGAAAAAAGGAAAGGTAGATATGGGCTTAAAGCCGACCCTTGGTGTAAGCCTATAACCACACTGTTGCAAAAAAAAGACTCGCCGAACCGCTTGGTTCTTGATGGAATTGTTTGAACCGTGTAAGGGTCATACTTCAGCCTTGCATTTGTTGTCCTGTATAGGAAAGGAGAGGGTTGGACTAATTGAAAGAGCTCATCAAAACACTCGCCATAGCAGAGGCGGTAAAATAATGCCAAAGAGGCCATATCCCTACGCAACTGCAAAGTTTCGAGGGTGTTGGTGAACTCAGGACTCCTAATAATACGGACCGCACGTCACTGCAACCTGTCTAGGGCATTTAGTAACTACCTACTGTACAGAGCTATCTCAGATATGAGAGCGGTATACCACGCCAGAATTAATTTGTGTATTTTTTGAAGACACCGCTACCCTGCGTGAAAATACGTCTCGGCTTGTACTGGACTCCGGGTTTACGCGAGGTCCTTTAGATGATACTGACGATGAAGTTTTGGTTGTTCAGTTTACAGCGAACATCCATACCGAGTATATTCCATTCATAGGCTCGCCCCAAAGAGGGGTAACGTACGCCGAAAGATCACTCGTTGACCCTTGAAGCCACATTGCCGATCATTAGTTAAGGAGCGATCCTCTACGTAACGCATGATGAGCACACAGTTAATGATGTGCTCAAAAAATTTGCACAGCACTGATGTGCCGGCTATGGGTCCATAGTTGTCCTGGTCTGAGCGATCCCCTTTCCTGAAGATTGGATGTACATTCACCTCTTTCCAGGCCGGGGGAACTGTACCCCTTTAGGTATAAGAGATGCGGTACAGACGCGTAAGCATTGGAGACAACTCCGCTGCGCATTCTTGTAAAACTAACCGGAGTTCCGTCGGGACTGACTTTCCGGACGTCGAGTGATTGCAGCACTTCATGGACATTGCGTTGCCTGATATGGATATCAGATATTGCAAGGTCACAGTTGGGCAGTGTTTATGGCTGCACATCGTTATCATAAATTCGGGTACTGGCCACATGGGATTAACCAGCAAAGCTGATTTCTCCTGCGGCTCATGAACCAGGAATTCATCAGGTTTACGCAGTGGGGGTGACGGCTAGCAGAAGAGTGATTGCACGGCTATGGCCAGTCGCCAGTAGCCACGACTGCTCACGGGGTACGCCACAAGCTCGTGACTAATCCATGCTAAGTGCTGGGCATTCACTCTAATGTAAGCCCTCTTAAATACCTTTATGACTCTGTTGTATGCTGCCTTGAAGTGGCCCACATTTGGATCGCACGTGGTACGTGTCCTTGCCATGGGCGCTACGCCAAACTACTTTTGGTGAACAGCCTCTGCGCACTCGCGCCCAAACCAGGGACGCACCTAGCAGGCACCGGTGATATCAGTGTATGGGATATAGTATACCATACCCAAACTGATCTCACCGGCGACAGCAGTAGCAATATCCGACGGAGCCCTACCCTTAAAGCAGTGCTCAACCCACGGGATGGACGCAAAGTAGTCACGAAGTCCATCCCAGTTTACTGACGAGTAGTACCAAAGTGCCGTCACTTCCCCAGCATGGATCGTCAGGTAGCTACAATAGGACCCGATATTTTTAGTATCCTGGTGGTCTGGCTTACAAGTTGAGTCAGGTTCTGCGTGAGAGCGAACGCGTGGGCGGCTTTGTCTGCATGGTCTGTTTTGATAGAGCTCAGCCATGTCTCAAGGGGCGCCTTGAAATCTCCCAAAAATACCATTTCAGCGTTCGAAAACCGCTCTTGCGCAACATCTGCCACCTGACCCAGGTATACAAAGAGTCTAGTTATCTCGGTATCTACTGTATGGGAACGGTAGAACGATATTTATGTGTACGCAAAGGATGGAGCAGGGTGGGTCCTCTAGGCAGCGCAAACGGCGACAGCAAACATCCGCCCTAACAAACACGTACACCCTGGCTTTCGCACGGAATGTAACATAATATACACATATTATTTTACATTTGTTTGACTTATATTCTGAAATTCGAATAAACAAATTCTTGTGCACTAAAGACATTTCATTTAAAGTGTTTTATATATTATAATATGTAGAATCAACCCCAACTCTACAAAACCTATTTCATTTTCAATAAGTTTAAATATACAAATGATTTTAATAGTAGTTTTTCATTCATTTTTACTTGATCATTATTAACACAAAAACTAGAAACAGTATTGCAAAATCTTTAGTTATAGTATAGCATACTTAGCAGTTTAATTCAGTAACATTTAAGTTAAAGCTCGCACTCAATATTTAATATAATAATAAGGTAAATAATTTTAATTAACTGAAAAATCTGAGTCTTAATAAAATTGTAGGACAGTTTCATTGGTCTCTATTGCAGTCTATATCTTTAACTAAGCGGTACAATTTTATTCCAACAGCAATGAAGAATCTTTCGTATCACTACGTAGTTCTATTATGTATTCTGTGTATTATATTAGTGCTGAGAACTGATATAGGAGCAAGTTAATGTATGAGTAGGACTGAATCAGATAAATAATAGAAAAAGTGAAAATAAGAAAGCGTAAAGTGTAGAACTAATTTCCACATGAATGGAAATTAGTTCTACACTGAAATTTATTCCTAGTAGGTAGGTAGAGTAGATTTTTGCTGTTATGTGATTGTGATATATGCGAAGAACATTTAATTATGAATGGTAATTATAAAATTACCAATACGGTAAATACGGTAACGGGGTACATGATGTTTCCCCCAAACCGGGGCAAGACGGGGACACCGTGGTTCCCAAACCCGAGGGGGCCATCTCGAAACCGGAGATGGCCCAGGGTCAGTCGGGGTGCGAGGGATATGCTCTATGGGCAACCTTACACCCCGGCGTCTGCAGACCCGAGACGGCGTACGGTTTTAGTCGGTTCAAGCCCGACATAACCGCCCCCGCTGGCCAGCGGGGGGGTATCCGAGGGGATTTCCGCACGAAAAAAGAAAAAAAGGGTACATGATGTTTTTTTTTTCACTTTTTATATGGTTTTATGCATTGAGCCATAAAGATAGCAAAGCGGGTTAAAGTTGTGCAATATCTTTTAAAAATGATGATAATCGTCCGAATATACTTAAGGCGAGGGTATTCGATGACTTTAGGTATTTTTGACATTGTAAAGTTACCACTTTACGCTACAGCTATGTGCTTGCGGTCCGCGTCCAGTGTGTCCAGCGCCAAACTGCAAAATTTTGATGGGGCCTCATATACCCATATGGCCCCCTAAAACCATGGGGCCCATACACTAATGGGCCCCACATACGTATCGGGCCCGTACTCTCTTGGGTCCCCATACATATTTGTAACCAATGGGGCCCATACGCTCGTGGGGCTACATTCACCTATACACATACATCACTCATGGGGCCCATACACCCATGGGGTGATAAAGACCCATGGCACCCCACACTTCTATGGGGCCCCATACATATTCATTACCCATGGCGCCCATATACCCATGGCTCATGGGGTCCTATGCACCCATGGGTTCTTTATACCCATAGGCAACATTAAGACCCGGACAGCATTTGGGCCCAAGCAAGATGTGAGCTGGCAGTCGCTCCCGTAGATGTCACAATGAACCAGGTTATGGAAAGGAGAAGTAAAAGAGCGTACCCTGGGCTCCAAACTGTAAGCATTGGATGCAACTGGGATTGGAGCTCGGATTCATGAGGTTAGGCCCCAAAACAAAAGCTTCATCAGCAATGAAAATATTATATAGATATTTAGAGGCAGGTCGTAGTAGTATTTAGTAGTGTTGTAGATTTGTGACAGTTTAAATTATGTCGCTGGTAGGTACTGTTCCTAATATTTAGTACCACCATTCAATATACGTCTATTAGTACCAATATCAATTACGCTAAGTAAATTACAGTACAGTACATTTAAAAATCGTACGATTTCGTTGTGCACCTGCCGCAAACCGACACACATCCTGCCTCTAACACGTTCCGCTCGGGACTGATTGACTCTCCGAACGTGTCATATAGGTAGAAAACGTAGGTATTTTGAATTTTCAGGGTATACTTCAAAATTTATGTAAATTTTGATAACCATTCTTCATTCTCCTATCAATGACCTTCATTTTGGTATCATTTTTCTTTTTTTAACCTAAACACAAATCAAATGAAACTGTAATGCGTTTTGGGTTAGACCAATCTTTGAGAGCAAATTGTATCGAGGAAAGTAAAAGTCATCGTGTATCGGATAACCGAAAATACTAGTTTGAATAGCCTAACTTAACATATATGTTTTTCAGAATACACGGACTTCTAATTTTCAATAAATCTTAACCTAAAAACACCCTTTCTCAGGGACCCTCGCCTTAATATTGCCAGTCTGTAACATTCCACGCCAAAAAAGATGACGTTCTTCGAAATTTTTCGTCCATGTTTTGGCCGGCAGGTCTGCCTGTCTAGGTGGTAGGCATTTTCCAGCATTTATGGATTGACTTCATCGAGGAAGTTCCCTCTCTCTAAATACCGACTTAGAAATATGTATCCAAAATAGCAGTGTGTATCTTTTCGTATCTCCAGTTTATCATAGTTTCTAAGAACTCTTTCTATAATTTTTACCAAACTGTATGTTTGTTAGCTACCTAAGTAGCCTCGAACAAAATGAGCCAAATCTTGTAACATACTAAGTCATTACGAAACTGAGTCTCAAGCGTAGAACAATGCTAAAATAGAAGGCATTAAATAATTAGTAATAAAGTTTTCTCATATATTTTTGTACTATGGTCTCAATAATTTCGCGTTATCTATCCAAAAGAATATGGGAAATATGTGTAAATGAGATTGCGCAAACAAAATAGTAGTTGGACCGGTTTCGTGTTAAACAATGGATGAAATCACCACGGATGTGGTGTTAAATTATATTTATTGTAGTCAAATAATTATCTATCTCTATTGATATCATTATGGCCCAAAATATTTTATTTACTAATTCATTTATGTTAGACTATAACAATAATGTCATTCAAACAATCAATCAACCAACCGATTGCTGTCCACTGCATTACTGACTTATATATCATATCTGGGTTTCTAGAATCAAATAAAAGATAACGCATAAGCACTGCTTAGGCAAGTTTAGACTCAGAAATGTTTATTAAAAATTCAAATCACTGCATATTGTAATTTAAATGGCATTGGTCGATCAAAGGCATCGAAAATAAAATTTTGAAATAACAGAAATTGCGAAAATTCGTACGGCGACTACTATATCGCTGAGTTAATAGTGCATAATACCGGTGGAATAAATAGACCAGTTATAGGTTGGAATACAACATTGAATTTTTCGGGATGTAAAGTTGATTAATTTGGATGTTAACGTCGAAAGAAATTCGGTCAAGTGCGAGCCTACTGTGGGTTCTGTCCAAAACAGTTGTAGGTACACAAACATCGACATTGGTCGCGATCAATTCATCAACTGCACTGGGAGGTAGGGAGGGATGGAGTTATAGAGGGACGGAAGGAGGTATTAGCAGGGACGGAGGGAGTGGAGGATGGATGGAAATTTCATGATTTAAATATATTAACAGGATCTTAATCATATCTTTAGAAGATTAAGAAATTTAAGAAGTAGTAAATAACTGAGTTTGATTTATTGAATGATCAAGTAAGAATCGAATCCATGCAACCATAAAAAACTGGTTTGACCTTTAAAATCCTGTGACCCCTAGATGGGATAGTAGCCGTCCGCAGCACATGAACAACATAAGTACCATATATATCCTGTGTCCACAGTGCGCCGCTTAGCTGTCGGTCTTGAGCTTTGCACTTTATTTCGCTTCAAGTTTTTCCTAGGCTTGCCGCTTCTGCAATAATAGGCCTATAGGCCTTAGGTCTGTCTGGGACGGCCACGCGTATGCTTTCTTTGGGGGTTGACCTGGTTTGAAGGACTAACTAAAGGTTGCTGTTACAAAACTGAAGTTACAAACATAGCTCGCACACGCTGCACTGGGCTGGCCACATCTGCTGAAGGACCGTTGGAAACAAGTCCTAACAGTGGAGATCACAGTCACAGACAGTGGATTAAAATACAAACAATTGGTATTATTAATAAATGACGGGACGCCCCCCAGACACATGGTCTGATTACGTGTAAAAGGTAGTTGAGATAGATTGAATGCCAAAGGTGCTATGGGCAGGTCTATATCCAACAATAAAGTAAAACTAATTGATTGAAACAAGTTTTTAATCTAATTTATTCATGATGTGCGTAACTTCGGATATTTCTACTTGTGACATTTTTGTAGTTGTACTTACTAGGTCTGCAATACATTCTGCTGTTGCAAAAATTGAGCGAAGCAATTTCACCAGGAATTTTTCTAACGGTGATAATTTCTCAATGGCTCAATGGTTTTTTTGTCTTATGTATATGAACAAATTACTTAATTTGATACCAATCGCGTAAATGAGGGCTTTTTTGTTCATTGAGAAATCAGATTTTAAATATTTTTTTCCGGTAATTATTCCTCCGTGGTACACATGAATTTTTAATTACATAGCCTATGTCCTTCCCATCAGTAACATCTTTGCTTGTGTGGAATTTCATTAGAATTGGTTTAGCCGTTTGAGAGTAGAATATGGTCTAACAAAATACATGAGTCGTCTAAAAGAGAGCAAAGCTCTGACGAGCTTCTCTCAATAAGACCTGTTTCTTGCCAAACAGAAACTAAAAATGTGTTTACAAACGCTAGCTTGATATTCAGAGCTGTTATTTTATGCTTAGTTCTACAATAATGCTAGTGTGTATATTTAATTGAATGTAGCAATAGACTACTTAAAATGAAGATATTTCTTTCTAGAATATATTTTTTTCTTTTGGCTTATTCCTCAAAGTTTGATCTTCAAAGTTACGTCCTTTTATAGCGGAAAGTTTAATTTTATTTTCTACTAGCTGTTGCCCACGGCTTCGCCCGCGTGGAATTCTGATCCCGTTCCCGTAGCCCACGGGAACCTATTCGTGGGATAAAATTACGTGAATCTTTTGTATGGGAATATAGAAAAGGTTTTTTTTCAGGCAATTATAAAAAAAATTCTCTCCGTAAGAACCATCCTCGTACTTCAAGAAATATTATAAAAAAAGAATTAGGGAAATCGGTTCAGCTGCTCTCGAGATTTGCGCTTAGCAACACATTCAGCGATTCATTTTTATACTATAGATTTATAATTTGCTTTAAATGAAAGGCATCAGAAAAATCATGATTTAAATAGGTATAATTGTTAATACCGTAACTTTCGTGACACACAGCTTTTACATCAAAAGTAAGCAATTTTTATATGCAAATATCTTTACTTACACCAAGTGAGTTCTCCAAATATAAAAGTAATGTTTTATGACCCGGTTTCTTCACAAAAAGCGATATTTAGCTTTAAATTTTTGCTGATAGTTTTCTTTTATATACGTACTTCAATACCTTTTTGTTTTTCGTGCGGAAATCCCTTCGGATACCCCCCCCCGCCGGCCAGCGGGGGCGGTTATGTCGGGCTTGAACCGACTAAAACCGCACGCCGTCTCGGGTCTTCAGACCGGGTGTAACGTTGCCCATAGAGCATATCCCTCGCACCCCGACTGACCCTGGGCCATCTCCAGTTTCGAGATGGCCCCCCCGGTTTTGGAAACCACGGTGGCCCCGTCTTGACCCGGTTTGGGGGAGGGGTGCTAGTCGCCCCACCGTCCCGACCTGCTTCTGCTGGGGTGACAGGCGGCCTCACCTGCCACCCCCAGGCCTGCGCTCATGGAGGACGGAGGTCATTAAGCGACCTCTGGCGCCTGAGTCGCCTGCGTCGCGCGGCGAGCATGTTGCGGGCTCGGCGGGCCGGGAGAGTTTTGAACTTCTCCCGGGCGCGCTCCGACATCTCCTTCGCGAGCATTACATGATCGCAGAAGGAGGTGGCGGTGGCCCACGCGCTCGCGCTCCGCACCTTTGCCGCAATCATGCTGCCGAGCGAGAGGACTCGCACCCCGATGGCTGCCACGAGGTCACGCCTCGGCACCTCCCACGCCGGGCAGTCCGCCAGCGTGTGCAGCCCTGAGTCCTCGCTAGCGCCGCAGTGATGACACTCAGGCGTTGGCTTCTTCCTGATCCGATGCAGGTGGTCCCCGAAACACCTCTTCCCTGAGACCACCTGCGTCAGTCGGTACGAGAGGCTTCCGTGTCGCCTCTCTAGCCAATCCTGCATGATGGGCCTTACCGCCGCTATTGCGGCGTGCCCTGCGCTTGGTCGCCCAAGTCGTTTCTTCCACTCCACCACGTACTTCAATACCTTAGCGTGATCGAATATAGAAAATGAATATGCCTAAAACGATGTTTACTTGCTTTGTAGCGGAAACGGTCGAAACTTTAACTATTTCAATTACTTACCACTATATTATACTCCTGTATAACGAGAAGTTATTTTCACTCCAAGACATTATACTGATTTAGATAGTTGAATGTCATTTCCTCATAAAATTAACTGAACGCCCCTACTCATTATTTAGTTCTACCCCTAAAGACAAAACAATAGCATGCATCGAAAATTATAATTGGATGGGAAAATAACATATTTTATTTAAAAGCACTTGTTTAAAATGTACAGTGTAGTATGAATTATAACAGGTATCGTTTGGTAATAAAAACTGTCGTTCGATATCGGCAAGGCATAAATAAACGTTGTTGGGTAGCACTGAGGTACATGGTCGATCCCTGATTAGGAGCGCGTCGCGTGACAAACCTCTATTTGTTCGATCATTGTCTTACCCTGCATCCTCGCGCCATCAAAACAAACTGGAACACACACAAACTGCAAACTACAGCGCTCTGCATACATATAATATAAATGTGGTCTAAATTAATAATGTAGTTAAGTATACCTATTAAATACTTATGGTTACCCAGTGGTGTTGGTCTGGTCCTATATTGTGATTCACAAATTCAATAGAAAACTATTTACCATAATTATTTCCATTTAGAAGTTTCAAACAACTTATCATGTATTTTAAAGCCTATTTTTGTGAAGTTTTAATATACTAGGACGTTTGTCAGCTTGGCAATCAACCCAAACTTAAGCGTAGCGAGATTTGCCTATCCAACAATAGGTCATAGTGACCGGTCGACTTTTTCCATTGATTTGGTTTTTCGGTGATTATTCCTCGATGGTAAGACCGATCTGGACATTCGACCCGTAACGACACTCAGTAATGTCTACTTAATCACCGTGACAAATTTGGTCGAGATCGGTCAAACGGTCTCGGAGGAGTATCATTTGTTTGAAATGCAACTTTGAAACCAAAGACGCTTCGCTCGCCTTCGGCTCGCTACGCTTAATAAAATAGCTAGATACCTACATTATAGCTTAGTTTACATACAGTGTTTAGATACAGGAATAGATTTAATAGACCGGTACAAGTAGGGAGGATTAGATTCAGATTACTATAAAATACAGTTTCGCCATTTTTGATTTTGTTTAGCAGTTATTAACAATGTATGAATATGAACATAAAATTATATGCAACTAATATGCAAATATTATAGCAGCATTAGAAAACACCTGCCATGGAACTAAAATGTACCTCGCGTTTGTAATATAATATAAGGTATCAGAATTTTAGTTAAATGTAGACCCATTTGATCATAAAATCAGCCTAATATATTGGGTGTAGCGTGTCCAATATATAAGGCTGGTCTTAAAATCAAATGTGACATGCTTAAACTAAACTTATCTATCCGTTAATTTAATCTAAATAGCAATAGTATTCCCAATTTGCTTATTGCATGGTTAATCTAGATTAGAATAATATCCAATAAGTAATTGAAAAGTACGTCTAATACCGCTTAGCAGTTAAATTCTGTTAAGTCGTCGCCTCATTGTATACATATACACAATAGTCAAAATCTTAATCATTACGAGACCTATGGATCCCGCAAGGGAACTCGCTATGTATGAATAAAATTACAGTTTGCCACAGTGAGATAACGAAATATACGGTTATGGTAATTATACCACAACCATTAAGGTTATGATGAGCTAGTTAGGTAGGTGGAATAACTAATACTACGGCTGCAATTACTAGTACTAAACCATACAATCATTTATGTTGAGTTTATTTAGTATGATAACCGTTTATAGTAACAGCTAAGGTCAATAATCTGAATTGGATACTATAAGTCTCACAAGTTTAGTTTGAAAGAGTACAATCGTATTAATGCTTCTCAGAATCTACAGCGAACCATACGTTGATTAAGGTCATAACGCCATCTATCGATAAAGCACATAATTAATCTCAACAAGTACTGTGGAAACTGAATTGCGCGCGCGTTGAAATTATCTTGAAGACAACATGAAATATGAATAAAATATAAATATTTCCCCACTCGGTCTCGTCTCGTTAAGTTCCGCTTACGCGCAAAGTTAATGAGCCAGTCCAAGACAGGACAGTGCTCAACCGTTGGTGTAACAATTTCTAATTTATTTTATATTGAGTTTTTATTTAATTTATTCAGTGTGAGAGAAGTGGGTAGGTTTCCGATGCTTGTTACGATACGATAATCTCGGCTTACAGGATGTTTGTGGCGATTTAATTGGCACTCGAAATGCTTGGACGTTTTTGCGCTTGCTTTTTATTGCAGGCTAACGAGAAATGAACATAGTAATGTTATTTATATATGTCGCCCTCATCTGACCGGACTATTTGATGAGCTAGTTGTCTAGTACGTGCTACTACTTATATGTCAAAATTTAATCATTAATTTCAAGATCAAATCTAGATGAAGTCTAAATTCCTATTCTGTTCTATTTCTTATCATTGTCTTTTCTATTCTATTTAGTGTAACTTTCATTCTTATTCATTACATTTTGTTATACTCGAAAAGTACACATTTGCATCATATAGCATCCAGTTGTAACCGATGTTCCACAGGAGACGCCCCAACATCAAACCCTGTGGAACGCCGCATGACATGGCTCGCCAACCAAGCCCTGCTCTACTTGGATAGATAACGGCTCTCTCCGAAAGGTAAGCCCCGAAAATGCGGTGGAGGTAGAGAGGTACTTCGTGATAAATGAGCGCCAAGGTAAGGAGCTGAAAGTGTTGGCAACATCAAGAGACACTCACCACCTTGCCCCGGGTCACTGCCACCTCCACCAGGGTCCTTGCACGCATGGTCGCATCCACTATGGAGCGCCTGCAACGAAAGACGACCTGATTGTCTGCCAAATCCCACCTTACTTCCGTAAGGTGCTCAAGGAGATGCATCGCTATGATCCGCTCGAAAAGATTGCACATTGCACACTTAGTCGAGCAACACAATGGGCCGGTAGCCGGAAGGTGAGTCCGGAGGGCGGCCGTCATTGCGGATCAGGACCAGTTTCCCCGCCTTCTATCTTTTGGAAACTGTTCATACTCGAAACAAGCCCTAAAGAGCCCTCCTAGCCGGGGTCCGAGAGCGTCTAGACCCCGGAACCGCGTTCGGCCTGGAATGTTGTCAGATCCCGGAGCAGTGTTTTTGGTTTTGAACCGTACCTCTAGCTCTACCCAAGTGACTTGGCACGGCGGCATCTTAAAAGTTTGGCACTGAAGCGGAGCCATCGATGGAAGAGTGTTCCCCTCTACCTTCGTAGGGAACATGGCGCCTATGACTTCATAAAGTAGCTCGACTATTAGAGCACGAATCTATGGATGGGATTCCTATCATGGGAATTATACCTGTAAAAAATTTCGGGCGCAGCCAAGCGGGGGCATGACGGTTCAACACAAAGAACTTGCAGCTAGCCGCATCCGGCTCCACATCTATTTTCTTATGATGCGGTGCGGTTTCATATGAAAATTGCCGGATGCGGCTAACCGTTAATGCGGTGTCCCTCTTAATGGATGCTAATATATAGCGAGATTAACGATACAAATTTAATGAAAATAGTAATGGTAGGTGGGATGAGTGTTATGACAATGACTTTGAATATACGTGATGGATCCCTAGATTTGCTGCTCCCCTGGGAGTGCCGCCCGCGTGCACTGGAAGCCTTGCATGCCCGCTTACGGCGGACCTGTGGAGTATACACCAAACCCTTGATCCAACCGTCAACAGCTACCCAAAAAGATAAATCCTTCAGCTCGAGCCCACGAAGGGCTCGAGTGTTCCTTATCCCGGTCTGAGTCCATCTAAATATGCCAAAAGAGTACATCAAGAGTGACATGACCCAACTGTTACAAGCGCGCATTTTGTTACCATCTGACAAAAGAAAATTATGTACTTTTTCAGGCGGGTAAAAAAACATTCTTGAACACTTGTTTCAGGTCGGCTTCATATCAAAAATGCATTAGGCATCAGCCTGACGACCCGAGGGTGCCATCTCGAAACCGGAGATGGCCCAGGGTCAGTCTGGGTGCGAGGGATATGCTCTATGGGCAACCTTACACCCACAACAATCTGAAGACCCGAGATGGCGTGCGGTTTTAGTCGGTTCAAGTCCGACATAACCGCCCCCGCTGGTCGGCGGGGGGGTTATGTCGAAGGGATTTCCACACACAAAAAAAGGCGTCAGCCTGACGCCTGTAATATATCCAAGTATCACTATGTTACAAAACAATGTTCGCCGCCGCGTCTGTCTATCTGTTCTCGATAAACTCAAAATCTACTGGACCGATTTTCATGCTGATTTCACCAATGAATAGAGTGGTTCGCGAGGAAAGTTTCAGTATATAATTTGTCAAGTTTTTGTATACATTGGCTAAATTATAATGATATTTATTTTTAGGTGTCGGACAAAAATAATCCGTCTAGGAGATTTTAACGAAAACGCTGCCTTTGAGATATAACAAAATGATTTATGTTGGAATTGTGTATCTTACATAAGTTGTGGTGGTGGAATAGGGTCCCATGGGATCAGAATTCCACGCGGGTGAAGTCCCGGGCAACAGCTAGTCTCCTTATAAGTTTCAGTTACGAGAAGTGATACCAGGTTCGTGGAATTATCTCTTCATCCTGTACTTCCTAGTAATCAAATCAAAATTATCTAAAAATATTACTTACCCTTTAAAGTGCCACGCTCTATTCTTATCAGTTACCTGCGTGCCCAAATCTTTTGATAACCTAGATAGAAGTTTTCAATACTGCATACATTACTTTTAGAAGTTGTATAGAGTTGCGTTACCTTTATAAAACTGTAGCACCCTCAGAAGCCATACATGCGGAACCAGCTACAGCTACCAGCTTGTCACAAGTTCATTAAGGCTGCGGCGAACTAGCTAGGTAGTAGTTATGTCAATAAGGAGGAGCTCAATAATAGAGTTCATTTTTTTATGTCTATTCCCTCAGATCCTCCCTCATTCTCTCAGAACCGTATAAAAACACGTGATTGGTTCATATAATTATTGGGTTCCGACTACCAATTTAATGGGGTTATTCTCACTAGTTCCAGGCTCAATAGATCAAGTGAGTAACTTCTATTGTCAAAAAATCTGGTAGAGTCCCAAATTCTACAGGGGACTGAAATTCTGAAGCTAAATCGTCATACGAATTGCGTAGGCATTTTGGTCAGAAATGATTCTAGCGTCCGGGACCGGACTCCGTTATTATTATTCTTAGTATTGATCTGACGATGATGTCGGACTACCTGTCAAAAATTTAGCAAAAGAACTACAGAGAAAACCATACGAAGCAAAACAGCAAAATTCATTCCAATATTTGAGCGACTGCGATATTGAATTTGTTTGGACTTTGTAGAATGCAACTACTCGCGATGTCGAGCAGTGGGCAGACATAAAGAACCAAAATTTCTTCTATCTCTCACTATTATACAAGCAGTGGACATTTACCACACGATGGAAACGTGGTCTGAAACACTAGTATAAAAGCGATCAGCAATTTCTTTTATATAACAACATAATATGAATAATACCTATTTATAAAAGAAGTAGGTACCTACAGTTGCGAGGTAATTGTGAATACATGTACCTACACTACCTAAATACAACATTCAATTTACTTAAAATCTGTGATGTATCTATAACATTAAAAATAATTATTTTAATTATAATATGCTATGTTTTATGTCGAATTATACACAAAACTTGAGCAAAACGGGTTTTAACTGCAATAAAAACAACAATTACCACGACCGCTTATTTTTATTAACAAATACTTAACACGTTTGAACCAGTAGTTATTTTACATAACCTACAAAAAAGGTACTTAAGATAACATTTTCATTATAACTACTCATTGCGAGGGAGTTCACACCCAATTTAGTTCAAATAATGACGAGATTACAAAAAATATTTTCTAAATACCATTTGCAATCAGATGGTATTCTTACACAAACAAGACAAAAACAACCAGATATGCCTTCAGGAAGGTTAGCCAGAAGAGGTCGAATAGGCCAGCCTGCCGCCCTAGTAAAGTAGTCCAGATACGGTGGCGTGACAGGTACCAGGTATTTCTGGATGCGGTCGTCTGGTATTAATAGAAATAAATAATAGTAATAACATGTGTATTACAAATAATCAATTTCCTCAAATTAATAGCATAAGACAGGTAAAACATATAATTTAAAAACCCCTTAGGTACAAATAATAAATGTTGCAAATGCTTACATGTATCTATCTAATCAGAGATCACATAGCATATGTCTTAAGCACGTATCATTCACTCATTGTATCGATGGGATACAATCGACTAGCCAACATCATACTTGTAAGCCTTGCACACAAGCACAATCTCACACCATGCTCTTAGAACCTGAACAACAACAATATAGACCTCAATATGTTCTAGAGAACCCCTCACATCTTTCTACTATAAATGCGTAGTACGGTAAGTACGCGAGCAATAATAATATTTAGTGAACAAAAATATTTACCGAATAGCCATCACAGTGTCGACCTTAAACTGAAATATTTAAAAAACCGCTCAAGTGCGAGTCGAACTCGTGCGCCGAGGGTTCCGTACTTACCCATTATACTGCCATAATAAAATTGGTACCTATCACAATAAATATTTTCTTTTAGTTTCTTCTACGCAATAGCACAATTTTATTTATTCACCTTGAGGTAACTGCCAATTACACTAGATCTCTAAATTGTTCGAGCGCCTGTACCAATCAGAGGCCTATCTGAATTGGAGTTTCTGTTAATGTATGGGAACATCCTTTAATTTTCAACTTTCTTATTTTTTGGACATTTTCCTTGATTTGTGCTGTAAGACCTTGCTTTTTGCAAATTTCGTGATTACTAACTTTTAAACTTTCGCGTTCCATGATATAATAATTATATTTACGGGGATTAACGCGATCACTTATTTAAAGGTATTACATACATCTGGTTTGCCTGACGTTTCGACCAGGTTGCACTGGCCGTGGTCACAGGCTGACTGGCTCAGCGTTGCACGCCCTCCGTCGTCGAATCCGTGAAGTAGAGGATTCCTCTTCCACCCGCACATTTTCGATATTGTTGAGATTTTTGTTTCGCCATGTACCGTCACATACTACCTACACTAACAGTGTCCCTATTCTGTAAGCAAACCGATGTGTTCCTATTCTGGTGTTTATCCGACTGCGAAGAAAAGCGAGGTGGTATGTTTTTTAACACTGGATTCCACGCTGTAGATAATTTAAAACCATCTTCCCGATTGAATGTTTTATGTTTTTTAATCTCAATCGCTTCACGTACAACTCTTGAGTAAAAGTGACGTTCGGTGGAGAGGACTTGCGTGCGGTGAAATTCAATCCAGTGGTTGATGCCTGCATCGAGTGCATGTTCTGCAATCGCCGATTTGCTCGTCTGTCGGTTCTTCGCAGCAGCAATATGTTCTTTGACCCTTTCAGCAATAGTCCGCTTCGTTTGGCCTATGTAGGAACTTCCGCAGCTGCAGTCTATTTTATAAACACCTGGACATACCACCTCGCTTTTCTGCGCAGTCGGATAAACACCAGAATAGGAACACATCGGTTTGCTTACAGAATAGGGACACTGTTAGTGTAGTATGTGACGGTACATGGCGAAACAAAAATCTCAACAATATCGAAAATGTGCGGGTGGAAGAGGAATCTTCTACTTCACGGATTCGACGACGGAGGGCGTGCAACGCTGAGCCAGTCAGCCTGTGACCACGGCCAGTGCAACCTGGTCGAAACGTCAGGCAAACCAGAGGTATGTAATACCTTTAAATAAGTGATCGCGTTAATCCCCGTAAATATAATTATTATAATTTCGTGATTCTAGGTCAAGGGGAACTACCATATAGGTTTTCAACCCAAATACTGTAGCGTACTTCTGGTTGACCTAAAATTGACAATTTTGGTTAAAAGCAAGGTCTTACAGCACTAGTAAATTGAAATTCCGTAAAATAAAACAGGATGAAATTGAAGGTTAATTTTTGTACTTACAAGTTTTCGCAAAAATCTAAATTTGCTCATATCTCTTCATCGTTAACTTAATACCTTGATTTTTATACACCTAATAGGGACTGTAGACCTAAGTATCTGATATAAATTATAACTTGCTAGGTCTACCCATTCCTGTGAAAATTGATGGTGACGCAAGGACATACGGACAGATGAACAAAAAATTGATCTTTTAAGGTTTCCTTTTTGTCTTTGGAAGTACAGAACCCTAAAAATTAATACAAATTTCAAAGATGGCATCTTTAAAAATTTGGAGCCAAGAGAAAGTATATATGTAGTGCCAATATAGAATTGTATACTTAATTGTTGCCCAAGGTTGGATTATTGGGTGGGGTAGAGTGGTATATACTTTTCCTGTTATTAAGGTCTCAAAAAGTCCACGTAGTCAGCAAATAAGTACCTTTTTTTTTTACCGTGCGGAAATCCCTTCGGATACCCCCCCGCCGGCATGTCGGGCTTGCACCGACTAAAACCGCACGCCGTCTCGGGTCTTCAGACGCCGGGGTGTAAGGTTACCCATAGAGCATATCCCTCGCACCTCGACTGACCCTGGGCCATCTCACCACTAACAGCATCGCTCATCCTGTCTCCTCTGAAAGCAGAGGAGTACGGAGAGCGATGTGTTCCCGCCACGTTGGGTATTGGCCGACGATCAATGCCAACCCTATGAAGGGGTGAAGGGGAAGCCATTGACCGCCGCCCAGGGTGTACCGGCCGCTCCGATTCCGTTCCCCCCGGACTGCAGCGGGATCGGAATCGGAGCGACACTCGAGGAGGTTACCCAACACACACCCCAGCAAATAAGTACCTATCGTAGGACAGGACTAAAAACAGGTGTTACATCCTTAAGTATTGAAGGGATATACAGGCCAGAGTTACAAATAATGTTATCAACAATAATATCCTGAAAAGATATTAACAACATAATCTCACCAAAACCAATTTCATGTGAAATGATGCTTGCACTTTAAAAAAGTTATCAGATCATATGGGGAGCTAAGCTTACACTCTAAATCTCATTATAGCATACAGTGTTCGGTGATTTCATTTCATTTTGTAACAAGTTTGTATTGAAATAAAACTATTTTTATTGGGTTCAATGTAAATAATAAAATGACATCAAATAAATCGCGAGAGAATCCGTCAAAAACAGTTTTATTTCAATGTGTGACATTCGCGTAAACTTCCGATAATATCAATAAGTTATTGATTATATAAGTGCCGTAAAAACTTTAATGCTCCTATTTTAAGGTATTTGGGTGCAAAATGTACAGATTTCTTGATTTTTCTGTTGTAATGTGCTAATCTTAGCTCGTCCACGTCGTACCAAATTATGGAGTACTACGACTTCACGAAGTACGATCAGAATTCTGTGAGTGAGTGAGTGAGTGAGTAACGAAATCTGCATATTTTAGACATTTATAATGTCTAAACTATAATTTCTATGTATTTGAAACCTGGTATATTCAATAAGTACTCTATTGACATCATATCCTGAGAATTTGGACTTTCTAGCACTGTCTAGACCGAATCTATAAGGGTATGAAAAATACGGTGAAATGCTTCGACAAAAGGTAGGTAGTGCGGTGCGTTCCGCTGTCTCATCATAGTGGGTGCCCCAGAAATCATATCCTGGGAATGTATAAGAGTACAAAAATACGGCGAAACGCTTTGAGAAAAAACTCACCTATCGAAAGTGAATTTGGGTGAACAGCGACATTGAAATGAGACAAGCTAAGAAAGGGAAATATGTCCCGCTTAAAGTAGGAATTATACATCCTAGGCTATTTTGAAAGAAACTTAATACAAAACTAGACTTCCGCATTTGTGAGCTCGAAATAAAAAAAAACATTTCGACACTGTTATCTAGAGGCCCATACGACAGAAGATCGTAGAAAATGCTACTTACCGCTTAGTTCTACAATAATCTACAAAAACATTCTGGCATGTGATTGACATAATTTCTTTAATAATTTAAACGGGATTTTCATAATGTTCGTCGTTAAGAAGTTCCATTGTCTGCCTTCGTTGTCGAAGTTTAGTCCATCCCAGCACGTCTGTGATCATAGTAAGGTACCTCTATCTCATGGAATTGGCATGATACCCACAATAACATAAGCAAGGCATTCGTGCTGGATATCGTTGAGGAGTTCAGTTTTCTACCTTCTTATTCATAGGATGATCACAAACCTAACAATACCACAATCATTTCAAATCTCCTATTTGATTTTAAGGACTTTTCTGGTGTGTCGTCGGATTCCTTTCTTTCTCAAGAACCTCAAGATTTCAAAGATATCCATGCAAAAAGAAATCCGAAAATTAAAACATGTAAAGTGAATTTGTGAGATCGTAGTTGGTTTGACTACAATATAGTCTTTTCTCCATGGATAGACTGTTAAACGAGCTTACTCAGTACATTTCAATTTCTCAGTTTAAGTTCATCTCTCAAATCAAAATACCAATGGAAATTAAATTATTCTTCAGTAATAACTTCATAGAACATTTGGTCTAAAAGGCTAGGCTTCTTCAACTCAATGTCGTTAAATTTATTATGAAGCGATTTATCATCAGTTTTGAGTAATGCGTACTTGCTTTACTTTTTTGATAATAACATACTAGTTACATTTACAGGGCGGATGATCAGATAATGATGTATTTTCTTCACAAATTAGAAATTGATGTGGCTTTTAATTTGTATTCCCTGTTGTGAAATGATTGTGTAATGTACCAAGTATTCCTCTTTTTTTGTTCTTAACAATATAAGCAATATTATTTTATTTTGTCACTGGCTTAAATAATATACGATTTTGTTATGTAGTTTTTTGTTGTTTTTTTAAGATAGATGAATGATCAAGATAAATATTACAAACTTCTATGCTTCGTGTTTAAGAACTTACGTTAGGGAAATTACGGGATTTTTCAACTTTTCATACCATTTTCTCATTTCTAGATTAGTTAAAATACCTGTATATTTTTACCTAGACTTTGTCTTCGTCTCTGCAGTCCTTTACCCATACCACTAGGCTACCGCGGTTATTGACTGAACTGAATTAAGTTCATTAAAAACTTGAACATAAACAGACTTCAACAGGGTGACTCGCACTCGTTAAAGAGTGAAGTGGAAAAGCCTTTGTCCTGAATTTTTAAGGGGGTATCAAGGAGAGTACTGTGGTACCGGGGGATTGGGTACCACGCGTGTATGAAGTGTCGAAATTATAACACTTTAAGAGGAAAAGATATTATTTATTTATTAACCACTCGCACTTCCTACTTATATTATTAGGGATTTACGCGGTTGTTTTAACTTTAAATAGCGAACTGGGACGTATATCGCGGTCTCGGCCCAAGGATAGGGCTTAAAGCGAGGTTCTTCCCAGGATACTTTTCTCAGCTTCAATCGGAACGGCTCCACTAGGCCCGTTCAGATCCCGAATGTCCAGACCGCGATTGTTTTTTATCGTTCCTAACTTAAATTATTTAAAAGGTACAATAGTTTTATTTAAACTCTGACACATGATCGCCAGGTAAACGAACCGTAGTGTGTCGAACGAGGTCCGAACACTACAGTACCAACGGAAAAGATATTCATCAAAGAACGTATTTCATTGGTAATGAAATGGGTTGGATGCTTAATTTTTGCCAGAAAATAAAGATTTTGATAATATAATTTTGACTGGCTCTCGACATTCGTAGTTTCTCTTACATTCAACACACCACCAACTGTTATTATTTTTATTACTCTTTTTAAACCTTGCACTGACTAACTATTGCAGTAATAATTTGCATTATCTCAGCCCTTAAATTGACTTTAGTTTTGTAGTGAAATGACGACTGCTGCGTATTAGACTTATTATAAACTTCTAGATGTTAAATTATTAAGGCTCTTTACATTTCCAGAAAGAACTGAACAGCACTATTTTCTAACTTATAGCGCGGAATACGAGTATATACCGTTTTCTTAATTTCTATCTACCGTTTAATACACCTACTTCTAAGTTTACACTAATATAACACTGATAAAATGTAGAATTTTTGAAACCTATTATACAATTATAGCTACAAACAGAGTTCAACAACTTTTTAATATCTAAATTTACTTTGCACTTGGTAATTAAGTTTTATAATACATTCGACATATAAATAGCAGTTCAACGTATGGCTAAATTTGTATTTAGCCATACGTATACGTATGCGCTTGTGTGCATACCTACTTATTTAAATTTAGGTGATATTATAATATTTACCTAAAGTTAAGATTGTTTCACAACCTTAAAAAAGTTCCGTACTTCTATTTTTTTGACCGATTGATATAATTACTTACTGTGAACTATGTAATTTCTAGACGTTATAAATAGTTTTCATAAATTATTGCAGTCGACAAACGCCACGAGTTTCCGCTAGCGTTTTCGCCGTATAGATCGGTCTACGTATATATGTTAAAAGAACAGATGCTGTTTCGTTGCCATCTTAAAATATTGTTAGGTGTTAGACTATCATAGATCAATACTGCAAATAGAACACAACCTGCAAATAGTGCGCTGTTCTGTCCATCTTTTGCCATTGAAATACGGGGACATAGCATCACAGTGCTCGTTTGGTTTATTAAGAAATAGGCTACGGTCTTAGGAATACTATTCTTGGTTTTATAAACTCCAAAGTTTCCACATCAGTCTGATTGTGTAACCATAACCATTCATTAAAAAAAACAGCGGTGACAGCCTAGACGAGCGAGGTCTCGAGTTCGATCCCCAGTCGCCCCGGGCACACATCTCTGACTTTTCGTTGTTATGTGTGTTTTAGAAATGTTTATTATCGCTCGCTTAGTAATGTGCCCGGTAGATGGCAATAGGCTTGCCCCCTATTACATTGGGAACCTAAACATAACTGGCGAATTGTGGGTGTGTAATACACCTCTGCCTACATACAGGTGTGAAGTTATGTTATGTTAAAAAAAAAACAATTATTTTTATTACTTTAGTGCCTTTTTATAAAATTTAAGGTGTTATTACATAGGTATTCTTGTTAATTTTAAAAAATAACTATTAATCCAGCCAAATTTGCACCTCTAAATATATAAAACATAACGTCTATTTAATACGTTAGGAACAATTAGTATTATGAATGAGCATCTTGAATATTAGAACAGATTTATGTCGGATTTCATCGCTATATCAATACACAAACAGTTAAGCTACTAATAACTAACTGGCTGCGAGCAAATAGCCATATGTTTCATACAAATAATAAAGCGCCGCGGCGGTAAAACTTAAGAAACTTAATTATCTGCTATTGAAATCAGAATAAAGCTATTAAAAAAAAGACGGGTTGCACTCCGGGAGTGCCGGCAGAAGTAAAAACTTGAATATTAACGTTGTGCCCTTTTGATATTTTGGAATGGTTAGGGGTTAGGTTAGAATTTTGCACGAATCGCTTTAATTATCAGTATAAAAGTACTATCATTTATGTGGTAACATACAATATTCATTTATTGCGCTATCCTACACAAACATGACAATTTATATTACATTAAAAATTTAACACTTCAGAACTATTACAATTATTTTACATTAAAAAGTTTATCTCTCAGAAAAATCAACTTCCATCCATAATTTCAACGCCTTTTTCACTATCAGTATTATCTTTCGCTATTTCTTGGTCACTTTTTTCATTAATAGATGCACTTTGTTTAATTTCCGTTTATTATCGTCGGAATCGATCTCAGTCTTGACGAAGTCAACGACCACTCATTAGACGAACGCACCACCAAGGTTGTTAAGTACAGTGTGAAATTAGCGCTTCTATATTTGTTGTCTTACGAGTAGGTCACGTGTTTACTGACGCGAATTTAACCTTTTTTACCCATTACAAAAAAAGTGCACAACGCCGTTAAAGAAGTTATCACTTCAAAAATATTTTTGGCACTAAACTACATTTTGATTGCTTTTTCAAAAGCAATCAAAGATTCGGGAACAGTGGCAATAATAAAATAGCACAATAAAAATCTCGATAGAATCCATTCTAAATAGTTTTATTTCAACATTCGCGTAAACTTTCGACAGTATCAGAGTACTCAAAGAAACGACTTCAACTGACAAGTCTTACATGTTTTCTTTTATCTTTAGAATTAAATCTGTAATACTGGTATTTTACACTTTTCAGTGCCTTTTTGGTTTTTGAAATTTTTTTTTGTAATACTTTCCCTTTTATTGATTGTAACTCAACATCTTAAGTTTATCCCAGGTTGCATCTCAGGCTGTGACCTCGGAGTCTGGGGTTCGCTTCCTTTTTCGCCTTCTGATTTGGCTTATACGGCTTTATGGAAGTGACTGCCGTTTGACCTTCCTACCTCGGGAGGAAAACCTGCAACAGAGCCTCGTCATTCGTCTGTCAATTAGTAGGAGTACCAGCTTGCAGGTGAGGTTGACTTTCTAGCTTAGTGATTGATGTAGATGTTCACTAAACTAAACTATCTCTAAAACTATTTCATATAATCTAGACTATATTAAAAAGGTAGTCCAGTTTAGAAAGTTTTGTAACATTAGAATCGGCACCAATATATACGGCCTTTCAAAATGAGTTAAAAAAAAACCGTTCCCGCAGGGGGAACGCACAGGTAGATTTCGTGAAGCAATTAATATTATTTTATATAGAGAACTACGGACTTTAAACAATATTTCGTGAAGTTAACATGTCTAATTTTTTTTTCTCGAAAACGGTAACTTTTAGCGAAAAACTTCTCAGATATTTATTTTATACTTAAAAATGGCCTATCGATTAAAAATGTTTCTGACATCAAGAATGTTCACCGGTTAGAAGTTATGATTTTTTTCCCAAAAAATTTTGGTTTTTCCCACCTCCACTTTTAGTTAAAGTTTTAATCTTAAAGGTTTATGATTAAAAGTTGTTGGTATTCATGTATACTATGGGATAAAATTAGAACGGTTCGAATATCTTTCATGGAACGTGAAATTTTGGGGAAAAACTGATTTCACAAAAAGTGAGGCCCTACCGTCCCCTTAGGCCGGATTCCACCCGTTCACGAACTTAAACTAAGTTTACACCCAAGCAATTTTTGACCGCAGTTTGAAAGCGATCGGGGCAAAAATGCGACCGTGAGAGTGCCGCAAATTTTGGGAAGTGGAACCATACATACATATATATATATATAAACTTTTTGACCAGTGGTCATTTCGGACTCAGGGGGTCATAACTAGACCTCCTATGAAGAATTTTTTTTTAAATTCGACAGTAGTCAAGAAACCAATAGGTAGATCGATTTCATCGAAATCTACCTAAAACGAAAAAACGAAAAGTGACGAATTATGTAAACGGACGAATAAGGAAACTGACGATTTAGGGAAACTGACGTGTGGCGACCTTACTCTTCAAAATATGTATTCCAAACAAAAGACATTTGACATTTGTCGTCATGTTCGATCATACCTAGCTATACCTCGAACATTTCACATTTTCTACTTAATTTGGAGGAGCTCCTTGCTGCATTGCTTGAGTTTTAGGTTCAATACTAATAAAATTTATATTTGACCAACTTAGAGTTAAATCAATCCCAGTGCAAATATAATTTTTAAAATTGGTTTATAAACGATGGAAATACATCTATAATATAAAAATGAATCGCTGAATGTGTTGCTAAGCGCAAATCTCGAGAGCAGCTGAACCGATTTCGCTAATTCTTTTTTTATAATATTCCTTGAATTAGGTACGAGGATGGTGGGGGTGGCAGGTGAGGCCGCCTGTCACCCCAGCAGAAGCAGGCCGGGACGGTGGGGCGACCAGCGCCCCTCCCCCAAACCGGGGCAAGACGGGGACACCGTGGTTCCCAAACCCGAGGGGGCCATCTTGAAACCGGAGATGGCCCAGGGTCAGTCGGGGTGCGAGGGATATGCTCTATGGGCAACCTTACACCCCGGCGTCTGCAGACCCGAGACGGCGTGCGGTTTTAGTCGGTTCGAGCCCAACATAACCGCCCCCGCTGGCCGGCGGGGGGGTATCCGGGGGGATTTCCGCACGAAAAAAAAAAAAAAAAAAGGTACGAGGATGGTTATTACAGAGAGAAAAATGTAAAAAATTGCCTGGAAAAAAACCTTTCTATATTCCCATACAAAAGATTCACGTAATTTTATCCCAGGAATACGGGTTACGGGTTACTTCCTATGGGTAACGGAAACGGGATCGAATTCCACGCGGGCGGAGCCGCGGGCAACAGCTAGTAAAGAATAAAAACATACAGACGAACATAGAACCTCCTAAGTAGTGCAGAGGCTACGAGAGGAGAGGTAGAGAAATAATGAAAACAGGGTGCCTCCGGAGAACAAGCAAAGGAAAATCGTTCCCGCAAGTATGAGGGGGCTAAAGGATTATGAAGAATATCAAAAAGGAGGCACAGTACCCGAGTGTCGCTGCGGAGATGGATATATACAGATTTACACAATTCACGTTCTGAATTTTGTTTTTTTTTTTTATAATCACTTTTAACAGTATCACATATTTATACTACTTTAAATAAGTAGGATTTTAAAAGCATATGAAGCCACAACCCACAGTCGTCCCTTACTTCAATACTGGGCAGATCTTCCTGCCTTTTTTCAAAATACGATGTGTCCGTGTCAAATGTGTCCAATGGATTCAATGGTTCCCAGCGAAGTAGGATGAAAGGGCCACTGCATCACGTCCCACGGGTGTCGTACAAGTCGACTACGGGACAGGGCCGTTCTCCATCTGAAAATAAACATACAGTCCATGAAAAATGCCCGATTGATGGCAATAAGCTTGCTTTCTATTATGTGAGATCCAAAATAAAATCTACGTATAAATAATAAATACACCTCTACTTCCAACTTTGGGGATATACAGGTGTGAGTATGTACAGTCAACGACAAAAGTAGCTTAACATATTCTAATTTATTGATTACCTTAGTTCTTAAACCTGTCATAAAACAATAAACAAAATATGAATGATATTATCTTTGTCTTCTGGGGAATACAAAACCAATTATACATCTATTATTTTTACATGCATTCCAATTGAAAAAAAGGTTAGTAGATATTTTAGTGTTTGCATGAAAATTAGTCGATAATTTTTCCTGCGGTGTTCTGTGTATGGCCGCCAATAAATATTTTTATCTACACTTAAATCGAATTACGAATTCAAAGACGATTCTATACATACGCACTTTATAAACGCATATACATAAAATTAAAAATAAAACTTATTATAGTATCGCGAACTGTATCATAATACTCATTATAGTACCGCTATCTTTTTTTATTCATTAAACTAGTCTAAGGTTTTAGGCTGAATATGAAAAAAAGGCGCACGCATGCGCAGTTCGAACTGTGAAAAAAATGGCGTCCTTGTAACCTACCTACTTTGTTTAATTTCAATTTTTCCTATGAGTGAAGATAAAGTAGTGTATGAAACTGCATATAACTTAGGTATTAAAACACTCGAGTCAACCTATTATCGCAGACTCTCGTGTTTTAATACCCCTTCTTATATGACAGTTGCATAAACTACTATTTCGGTTCGGTGGCTCTCATTAGGGCTAGTATTCTGTTTTGTTTACTCAACTTACAGTAGAATTTCTAGCATCATCAGTGTAATGATGAACTCATTGTTGTTCCATAGCTACACTCTCCTAATGTTGTAGATTGATAATTAAACTCAGATTTAAAATGCCAAACTCATAGTATTTCTCACACAATTTTTTTATTTATCGTTGAAGCGAGACCTAAGTTCAGTATCGTGATTTTCATTTAGTGTTATACTTCGATGTTTTACAGATTTGAAACAGCATGGTGCTCCGAAAAGTATAAATTTGTAAGTTTATTAATTACTAAAGTACTTTGTTGACAGAATGAGTGAGTTGATGACGACACGAAGCAAAGGAGCTGAGGAACTGAGCGTGGGAACCGCGCAAGTGTTCACTTACCTACTAATATGCGTCATGCCTTCTTCCAATTAATATTAAAAGTACCTAACAAGTACACTTAGAAAGAAATGAATTCTCAAGAGAACCTTATCAACATTTATATTATCACAAGTTACTGAAAAAATTGTAAAAGCAACGAAAGGGTCGCTGTTTAATAAAAATGATTTGTCATAAACAATGGGTATTCAGCAATATTAGGTTATTTAGCTAATATCTTGTTAGCGTAGAAATAAATGTTGTTAAAATTTATCTGTAAACCTTCTGTTAGCAACCATTGAACAGAAAATCTACTCGTATATGTGTTATAGAGTACGCACAAGAATAGAACAACAAATAGAAACGCAAACAAACCAAAACTTCGACTTTAGGTGACGCGAACAGATTATACTTGGACAAAGCACGCATTGACCCTTTGCATTAGGACGCGAAATCAAAAATGAATAGGGATAGCAACCCCCGCACATAATTCAAGAGTCATCCTCGTCCATATTCGACAATCCTCGGACAATGGCTCGGACAACACACAGTTAAACGCCGCAAATGCCATAAGCGGCTATAAATCATTGACATAGCGGAAGTGCGTAGCCTGCCAGTGGTGAGAGAACCCCAGCAATAACGGTTGCGTGGCCGTCTCCGGCATTTTCAGCGTTATAGATAAATTAAATGCCAACATATCCAGCCGAGGCAAGCGCAGCGGAGCCGGAGGCGCGCTAGGAATGTCCAAATAAATTTTTTGATAAACGCACCGGAAGCTGGACCTATTACGTGACGCTGTCCCCGTTCCTTTCTTATTCTCCTCGGTTATTGTTTTTCTCGATTGGTATTCAAAGAATTTGAAGCTTTTATTCAAACCAACATATGGGAAGCGCGGCCCTTTAAATCGATTAGATTGTTATCAATAAAGTGTAATAGGTCAGTTTTGTGTTGGAATTAATCAAGCGTCAAAGGTCTGGCCATAATTGAGCGCCAAAGGCTGCGGGTGTGTGTCGTATATCTCGTTAATTAATGGATTCGCTGGAAATAGTTATGTCACAAAGGATCCCGCTTAGCGGACAAAAAACATCTTAAAATGTTTTTGTATAGGAAACACCAAAATAATCTTTAACTCGGAAAAAGTGAACATCCAGAACGGGACTTACGCCCGCGACCAGTGCCTTACAGGGACTACACTCTGATCAACTGAGCTACCGGTTTACTTCCTAGATATTCAAAAGTCTTCGATATGTTACAGCCCAGGGCGCCGCTAGGTTTTAATTTCATTAAACCAAAATAATCCTTTTTATTCCAGAGTTTGAGTTCTTTAAATGATGATATTGGTAATGTTGCAGCAATGCGAAAATATAGAAAAGGATTCCATTATTAATATTTATTAGGCGCACATGTGCGGAGTTGATGCGTGCTTGTTCGGTATAAAGAAATATTAATATTTCCGCAGCTATAAACAAGCGTTTGACGATATTAATTCGAACGCATAAAACAAAGCTTTATCTATGATCGAAAGTCAGCCCCCGGAGAGTTTAGTGTGAAATGTGTTCTCAAAGACACCGTTTAGTAGCGTAATACGCGTGACTGTCGTACAAATTATGCATTTTCGAGACACGTCGATTTTATTGCCGCGGAAGTGACGTCAATAAAGTACAATGTACAGCAGTTAATGTTCTCGTATAATAATTTTGATCGGATCCGTTCACGATATGCATCACACTCTGGCACGGAACGCGGAGCACGTGCCTATTGACAAACATCATCTGGTATGGCATACTCGAACTGCCGGCTGACGCACTTGTACTCTACAAGATTTGGTTTTTAAACTCTTATGAGCACTGCCTACTTCTCAATATTCCTCTCTTGACTTGAATAGAGTGCAAACACTTCAATACCTCATATTTCCTAGAATAATTGAATGAATTAATTTAGACCGTTTTAAAACACAAACCGAATGACGGAATATACATAAATTAAGAATAAAGCCAAACAAATATATTTACGTAGCTTCCATAAACATTCAGCACTTACAGTAAAAATCATCCATTAGTCAAGTACAGTTATTAGTTAGATGTCTAGCTGGTGTATGAATGTTATACTTGCTCACACACATTAAATTAAATCTTTTCGTAAATTCAATGATTATTTCCTTGAATTTTAGACGTATTTTCAACAACTATGGCTAGTCTCTGCATACATATTATTTCTATAGATTTAGATCGGAAAAAGAGAACATCTAGGACGGGACTTGAACCCACGACCAGTCTCTTACAGGGGGAATGCTCTGACCAACTCAGCTACCTAGACACGTCCTAGATATTCGAAACTCTCCGATATCGTGATATAATATTTATCTGTAGAAATAGAATATAAATTTCATGCTGGTTATGCCTAATTGCTAACACCTATTTACTCGAACTTAAATAAATAATACAACAAATAATCAAAAAAGTAAGCGTACACTTTACGAACGTCAAGACATTGTACACGTGTTATGTGTATTTACGTATAAAAACTTTGCGTATTTCAGTTCAGAAACAGGAATCGAATATAAGAATGATACTATTATTGTTCCAATACATCAATGTTCTTATTTTAAACTGCGACATAATTCATAGCCGTATACTTAATACGTCGAAACATCATAACGTCCCAAATATAAAAATGGTGCGTGACGCCCAACCGCTCGTCGCGCCCTCAGAGATTTGGTACTGACTCAAAAAATGATATACTCCATACCTTATATTGAACGGAAAATAAATCGTATACTTCCGTTAAGTGCCAATAAAAGTTGGAGTAAATCATAAAAGTATCACTCCTCGAGAAATGTCTATAACAAGTGTGTTATTGCGGAATAATTCAGTAGCGACGGAGGGTGGTTTGAAGGATGGCTCCCTCTAGATCCGCCCGGCGGTGCTCCGACCTGGAATTCCCGATGCTCTATCAAAGCCTTCAATTATTTATCGGACCCGTGTCTACTTTTCATTTTACTCCTTTCCCCGGCTAGGCTTTCAGTGCCGGGAAATAAACATGTCACACCATTGGGAATACGTTTTACACGAATAGTGGTCGTGTGACTAAACTGTAGCGGTTGCGGTTCTACGGTGACAATGACGTATGGAATTGTACCTACTTTCTACATTGTTACTACATTGTACGTAGAATAACATTTTGATTATTTATTAAATAGATAAGATTGTCGGTTTTTTAGGTAGGCGAAATTGAACCTAGCCATAACTTCTTAAAGTTAATTCTTTGTTTTAGAGCATTACATTCACTATGATGTACCGCAGTCATGCATACAAGAAATATATATGCAACATCAATAAATACCCAAAACGGACTAACTAACTAGCTAACAGCAAAGAAATTACCATAGTATTACAAACGGTTACAATGTATGTATACTTTTTGAGTAGATTTGTTCGAGTAAAAAACGTATATTTGTGAATTTTAATAACTGTAATAAAATTTCTTACTTTATATTTACCAAACACATTACGTTCCTTCATGCTAGCGACGAATTATTTTAGATGCAATAACTACAAATAAATCAAAAATCTAATTTATAGGAACCATTTGCTATGAAATAAAACCATTGCGTTCAGTAACAGTGGAGGACACATAAAAATTATATTATCTTTTCACGTGTAAGCTCTACCATCGTTTAGTGCCTCCTAATAAATATTTTGAATTATGACCAGGTTGTTAAATATATCAATAATGACAAGTCACTGATAACACTTCATTTGTACACACAATTTTTTTTTTAAGTGAAGCTACAAGCATCGTGAAGCTGCAAGCCGGTCGTGAAATTAAATTGTGTTGCAATTATACTTGTACCGTCTATGAAGAAATAAAAACAATATAGACTAAGAGCCAGTGGCCGATGGACTGGAAATTCTATATTTTTAGGGTTTCGTACCACAAATGGAAAAATGGAACCCTTATACTGTCACTTCGTTGTCCGTCTGTCTGTATGTCTCTCAACATCTTTTTCTCATGAACGCGTAGAGGCATCAAGTTAAATTTGCCACCAAATACCTGAGTATTTGTCGGCAAATTTAACTTCAACTCTACGTCAATGCAATCAAAATATGTTGCCGTTCATGTAGCACTAGCGGCCCGGGTCCCGGCTTCGCACGGGAATAAATTCGAAAAGAAGAGAAGTCCTCATAACATATAATGATTACAGCGCCACGCGGCATCGGCGCGCACCTTTAATTTTTGTTGAGTTAATATTACGATATTTCAGAAGATATTCAATGAAATTGTGTGGTATATGAAATTTATTTACATTATGTATATGAAGCGCTTAAAGTAATATAACTTTTCAATTATAACATAAAATGTGGCTATTTTGTGGAATTTAAAATGGCCATTGTAAAGATATATATAACCCATCGCGGACTTTTTTGTAGACCTATAAAAAAAGAAAAATCCCACGATACATGGTTTTTTTATGTCTCAAAGGGATTAGGAAGCGTATTCGATTGGAGCTCTTAGTCGGCTGGATTTCTTTCGTAATTTTGAACGATTATAGTCATATTTCAATATAAAAAATAAAACCTCCCGCTTGAATCACTCTACCTGTAGATGGAAACCGCCTCAAAAAGCGTTTCAAAATTCAGAAATTCCTAGCGAACAGACACCGGGAAACGACTCTATTTCATAGCATATCAAAATGTTTAGACAATCGCAAGAAAATCATTACCTATAGGGTTACTTCTCATTTAGCTTGAATCTTGATATATTGCAGATAGTAGTCTTATAGCACAAGTAAAAGGGAGAAGCCTTAAAACCGGAAATATGTAGTTACTGTCTGTCAAGGCTAGAAGTTATACAGGAGCGTTAAGTCCGCCCCTCAATCCAGTTTTGTACAGAACCCTCAGTGAGCGAGTCCGATTCGCACTTGACCGGTGTTTTTCAAATACTTATAAAATGACGTACATATATATCCTATCAGGTGTTTTTGGGCCCCACCAAGATCTTCGAGGCCCAAGCCAACCTCACCTGGAAGCCAATACACCTACCGATTGACGGACGAGACTCTTGCGCAGGCTTTCCTCTCGGGTATGGGAGGTCTGACGGCAGTCGCTCCCACTTAAGTCAAGTACGCCAAATTGAGAGAAAAAGTAGGAGATTGTTAAAATGTAATGGGGTACAAGCGTATTGCCGTCAATCGGGCACATTTTTCCAAGTGACTTGGGAGTCCGAAAAATTGGGCCAAGTGTTACAGTTGCAATTTGAAATGAAGAGAAGAAATAATTCGAAATGTCCACATTTCGAAGCACTCACCTATAATTTATAATCAGATTACCGTGGCCTTTGTATTTAATTTATTAAGTATCTGAATGCCATTTACCATTGCATGTTTTAGGGTTTACAAGGTGAGTTAATATTTACTTCTGAATCCAACAGCTGCCCTATTAAACTCTCAAAGCTTGTAAAAAGGTTTTTCAACTGTATTTATGATAATAGTAAGTTCTGAGAAACCACTCATCTGTTATTTAATATAGGTATTAAAGATTACATTATACAGTGCAACCCATGTAACCGGGATCTGAAGGGACCTAAGATATTTTTAGTATTCAAATAATGTCAAGAAAAGCGAAGTCATGGTCTTTGAGGCTGGCGAAAAATGTCTCGATAGTATACCTTCAGTACTGTTGAATGGAGAACCACTGAACAGAGTGTACAAAATTAAATGTCTCGGACATGTACTAAACGCGGACCTCAAGGATGATGACGATATTAAGAGCGAGCGAATGGCGAATCGGTTTGCACAGTGCTCCACTGATGTTAAAATAACTTTATTCCGTGAATATTGCACATCCTTATACGCGTGCAACCTGTGGGTTAGTTACACCAAAAAATTGTAAGGTGCCCTTTGAATTCAGTACTATAACGCGTTCTAGGTGTTGATGGGACTGCCTCGGTGTTTCAGTGCATCAGGAATGTTTGCAGAGGCACGTCTCGACTGCTTTTTCACGATAATGTGGAAGCGATCCGCGCCTCTGGTGCGTCGTGTGCGGGTCAGCCCCAACAGCATCCTAGCGTGTAATGCTAGTAGACTAGATTGCAAATATGTCAATCACTACTGCAGGCTCTCCACGTTTGTATTATCTTTGTAAAACAAATAGCTTTACTAACATGGATATAAGAAAATTGTTACTTATATCATTTAAAAGAGTCCATGTTACTACACTAAATAATTTTATTATTATTGTATTACTTCGGGCCACCAACCAGGTGGACACCGAAGTCTTAAAATCACGCAAAAAAAATCAAAATCTTACACCCACTTTTTATCATTTTTCTCGACGTTTCACATGATTCTAAGTCTAATTAAGCAAAAAAAATTTTTGTGTCGGTCTGTTTGTTGGTCTGTATGTCTGGATGTCTGGATGTCTGGATGTCTGTTTACGCAATAACTCAAGAACCACTTATCCGATTTAAAAAATTCTTTCACCAATCATCTTGTTTGGTTAATGGGAAGAACTGAATAGATTTTGGGGTTTGTACGTACAAGGTTTCGGGTACCTACCATACAAATTGTCCCTAAAAAACTTTTACAAGTGAGTTTCTTTCGAGTTATCAGAGTAACGCGTATTTGACTTTGACATTTGAGTAACAATGACAATACGTATATTGTATATTTACATAAAACAACCAGACTCTGAAAGAAACTGAAATATAAAATTATTTTTTTGTGTTTTTGACGTCGAAGACGTTTGATTTGATTTCATTTTCTTCATATTTATTGCTCAATATATAAAGACGCGTCGAATAATATGCATAAAGCCTAAGGTCTGTAATTTTGAATAAAAATACTGCAACAAAAATATCTAAGTTTGGCCCGAAGTTTGACAATCACTGTGTGATTTCCGCCCCACTAGATTATTATAGAGGTTTTACATTTACCCAGTTTCCTAATTATCAATAACAGAGATTACCTACATATCCAGGGCCCACTTATCCAGGTCACACTGTATATGATATTTTGTTTTCACCCTTGTATAAAAAGCACTGCAAAAACCAAACTGCTATCTTAGCAATTTATTACTTACCTTATTAAAGTTTGAAAAGTAAAACAGAAATTATATACCGATTCTTTTGTACTTGAAAAAAGAACGTTAAATTATTGACTATCAACCATTGTCAATCAACTGGATCAACCAGGTATCACGTCTTATAAAGTAAATTGTACTCATATATGTATTAGTACATAACGCTGATACGTAGGTTGTGGCCAGTTATGTGTGGCAAAAAGCGATGATAATGACAGAGACCATCGACGCAAAGGGCGCGGGATGAAGACTTGCCGACATACGCGCGCCGAATAACAAATTTTCTTAACATAGATGGTAGAAACTTGCAGAGTGGACGGCCTCAAACATCTTTAGCTTGAACTTTTAAAATATGAAGGGCATTTCAAATATGATAACTAGTTCGGTGGATAATTTATAAATACCTTCTATTTTCAATTTTAAGGGTTCCGTACCCTTTTTTTTTTTATTTTTTTTTTATCGTGCGGAAATTCCTTCGGATACCCCCCCGCTTGCCAGCGGGGGTGATTATGACGGGCTTGAACCGACTAAAACCACACGCCGTCTCGGGTCTACAGACGCCGGGGTGTAAGGTTGCCCATAGAGCATATCCCTCGCACCCCGACTGACCCTGGGCCATCTCCGGTTTCGAGATGGCCCCCTCGGGTTTGGGAACCACGGGGTCCCCGTCTTGCCCCGGTTTGGGGGAGGGGCGCTAGTCGCCCCACCGTCCCGGCCTGCTTCTGCTGGGGTGACAGGCGGCCTCACCTGTCACCCCTAGGCCTGCACTCATGGAGGACGGAGGTCGTTAAGCGACCTCCGGCGCCTGAGTCGCCTGCGATGCGTGGCGAGCAAGTTGCGGGCTCGGCGGGCCGGGAGAGTTCTAAATCTCTCCCGGGCGCGCTCCGCCATCTCCTTCGCGAGCATTACATGCTCGCAGAAGGAGGTGGCGGCGGCCCACGCGCTCGCGCTCCGCACCATTGCCGCAATCATGCTGCCGAGCGAGAGGACTCCCACCCCGATGGCTGCCACGAGGTCACGCCTCGGCACCTCCCACGCCGGGCAGTCCGCCAGCGTGTGCAGCCCTGAGTCCTCGCTCGCGTCGCAGTGATGACACTCAGGCGTTGGCTCCTTCCTGATCCGATGCAGGTGGTCCCCGAAGCACCCCTTTCCGGAGACCACCTGCGTCAGTCGGTACGAGAGGCTTCCGTGTCGCCTCTCTAGCCAATCCTCCATGATGGGCCTTACCGCCGCTATTGCGGCGTGCCCTGCAGGGTCCCGTGCAGGGTTCCGTACCCGTACCTCATGAGGTAAAGACAGAACCTTTATAGGATCACTTCGTCGTCCGTCTGTCTGCTAAGACCTCTTTCATAGAAACGCGTAGAGGCAGTAAGTTGAAATTTATACCAAACTAACTGTGCCCGCAACTTCACACGACTTAGATCTGGATTTTTTTTCGCGGAAAAGGGTTTTGATTCCCATGCGATTATCTAAATATGCTGCATGAACGGCAACATCTTTTGATTGCGTTGTCGTGGTAGTTTTATTTTTTCACAGTTTCAAGATGTTACAGAGGTCTGTCTTACAGAAGTGTTATACCTCCAGGTATTCCTGAGAAAAAGATCTTGACAGACAGACATACAGGTAACTTTATTGTGATGTGGGAAACTACATATTTAGGGTATTCAGACTTTTCCCTTTATTTATGTTATACGACTTTACTTCTTACCAAATTTCAAAATTCTAACGCTGCACGGGAAGTAATTTTGATGCCTGATGATGGAAGGGTTTTAATGCCTGGGGTGCGACAGGTTGGATCACCTCCAAGTATGGTGCAGCCTGGGCAACGTGGGCGATGACGCATCATTGATTGCTCCTCTGGAGTAGCTGGCGTCAACGTCCACGGCCAAGAGTCTGACCAACCGGCCCTTTTCAGGGCCAGCTGACCCCATTGCACGAGGGGGTCAGGGTATGGCGGGCCTGCAAGGCCCGCGGGGGGGGGGGGTGCGTGGTCGCTCCAGGTACCCCTCTGCTGTTATCAGAGGGGACACTTCGAATGGCCCAGGGTCAGTCGGAGTGCGAGGGATATGCTCTATGGGTAACCTTACACCCCGGCGTCTGTAGACCCGAGACGGCGTGCAAAAAAAAAAATTGATTGCATTGACTCAGAAGTCTGATTTTTTCACAGTCAATGCGTTACAGACCTGAGTATCTATATCTACTCTATACAAACAAATAAAATTGAATTGTCTACTTGTAATGTTGAAATAACAGTTTTCCAATGAATGCATATGAATGTAGAGACGGTACTTACAACAAAAAACTTATTTTTATAAATTTTGTCTGTCTGTCTTACTTTTTTTTTTACATTGATTCAAGTTTATTATATTCAAATTATTGATTTTTAATATACATATTATAATCTCTACTATCGGACTTAATATATACAGATAAACAAAACTAAATTAATAAATAAAAATATTTACAAGATTAAAAAAAAAAGGAAGGGAAAGGAAAAAGGGGTCAGGTGTCGAAGAATTCCTCCCCATCGATGTCGACTGGTAACGTACCCAAAAGGCTGGCGGCATTACCCCGTTGGATGGCAATACCAATCCTTTGGGCAAAAAACAGGCCAGCCCTTTGGTCACGCGAAGCATCGACCAGTCGCTTTGCAATTTCCGTGTAAAGCGACCGTGCGCTCGGACCCCACGAACCCAACGTTTCGACCCCAAACGGCTCAAATATATAATTGTTGGTTATATTATCATATTTGCGCCGTTTGAGGGTCTCCGCAGATGCCGCAGCAGCACAGGCGCAGCCCGTCGTACTTGGAAGATGGAAAGGCGCAAGGGTGTCGACGCATGTTGCGTCCCACACCAAAGGCCTGCCCATCTTCCAAGGCACCAAAGACATACCATCCGGTCTCTTGCCATCATCGCGCACCAAACCAACTGGTTCAAGGATGGCTGGGACGCCGACGGTGACAAGAGCCCGGCGGATTAAATCATTTAAATGTGCATGACGTGACATGCGTCCTGCGCTCTTGCTGCATGGTGCCCGAGACTGTCGACTGCTTCTCCGCAGTGACAACGATGAGGAGCAACACAGGGAGCACCTAAACGAAGACAGGCTGCAATTCTGAATGTCGTGTCGTCCAACATGGTGCCAATGTTGGACGACGGAAGAGCCTGAAGCCACACACCAGACTCCCATTCTCCCACAGCCAAAAGGCGAGCACGCTCTGCAACATTAGAGGACGTATTAATTAATTGCTGTCTTAAAATGTTGCAAAGCGGCTCATCCCACTGTCTCTGGGAGCATAGGTTGGTGGGCAAAACAGAATTTGGGCAAAACATTTTCCAAGCATTTATGGCTTCGGCTTTGCCCGGCACTTCAGAATTAACCAGTGTGGGTAATAATATTTTCCTGGTTAATTCCTCTGTGCCATGGACCGAAACCAAAAATGCTGGTAAGCTCACGTCGGAAATTTTACGAACGCCGAGCCCACCCCGGCGAACCGGGAGAGATGCTTGGAGCCTGGCTCGGTCGTTCAAAACGGCGTTTAAAATTTTGCATAGGGTATTTTGAATAATTTTATCCATCTTGTCTAAAAGTGCCAAATGTTTAAAAAATTGAGATGAGCGAAGAGCATGTGTGAATTTGGGGACGAAAAGGCAATATCTGACAATTGTAAAAGCCGAATGTATGTTCATTTGGAGAAGACGGTCCGAAACTTCATTAAAATTTTGTATTCTTTCTTCAATGAAGGCATCATAGGCATCTTCGAAAATCGGGCACCCTAGGAGCCGGAGTGTACTTTTATCTTGAACTTTTAAATTTGGTGCCAAAGCGTTAAATTTTGAAATTGCCAAATATTTGTCAATATTATCGTTAAGGTAAATTTCACATTTTGAGGGATTTAGTTCTAAACCAATTGTCTTAAATTTATCTTTCAGAAAAGTCAAATCTTGAAGTACTGTGTCTATATCTCCTCCTAGAGTACCGTCATCTAGATACCAGATGTTAAATTTCGAATTTAGCTGTCTAATGATTGGATGTATTGATAAACTGAAAATGAGTGGCCCAAGCGGGTCACCTTGTTGACACCCGACCGCTGACTCTAAAATATTTTACTTAAAAACCAATTTATAAGGGTGTCTGTAACACTGCCAAAGAAACTTAAAAATTTTGGGAGTTTCTAGCTTGGCCTGTGTCAACAAGGTGTCCCTGTTAACTGAATTGAAGGCGTTCTTCAAGTCAACCTTGAGAATGACCTCCCCTTCACCGCAGCCAAGGTACGTGGACAGGGCATGTACGGCAGCCTCACAGCCCCCTCTAGACCCAAAGCCTAGTTGTAGGGGCTGGAATTTACTTGACATATCCGTGCTGTAAAATTTACAGCACATTTTGGCTGCCATACGCCTGTAAGTACAGCCTACAGCAATGGGACGAACGCCACCATCCTTTTTCCGCAAGGCGCATAAATTTGCGCCATATAGGATATCAATGATGGCTTCATCCACATTGCCGGATAGCATGAGGTTCATCAAACCTGTGAGCTCCTTCAAAAGCGCTCCGCAAGCATCGCCGACGGCCGGACACAGGAGGTCTTTCAAATGTTGTGGAGTCAGGCCATCGAGACCGCCAGCATAACCACTCCGGAAGGAGCCCACAGTGGATAACACGTCCTTGGCTGTTACGGTCAGAAAATCGGAGTCAAAATTTGGAGCATCGGGGAAGGAAAGGTCATCAACTGGCGCTGGGTGCTTGCTCTTCAGATCTGCAAGAGTATCTGGAGAGCAAGGCGCCACTACGTCGCGGCTAAATAATAACCTAGCTGCTCCACTAATGTCACCTTCTCTCAATTTGGATTCTACATACTGGGATAAACTATTTTTGTAGAACGCGGTGAATTTAGGGTCGAAAGTGCTGGTCGAAATACAGTTGTCCTTAATTTGTGATGTTAAACTTTTGGGAGTAGCCTGATTTTTCGAAATGTGTAAAATCCTATAGGAGAAAGTGAATAATTGTTCCCAAGCTCTGGTAGAATTCTCCCGTACTACAAGGCCAATGCAGTTTGCCAGATTTTGGGCTACTAAAGGCCTTGCACCACGGGGAATCCTCTTTAAAACCGGTACAGAATTTTTTTTTCTGTCTTACTGTCTGTTTCAATTAAGTTATACCTAGAACGGCTGTGCCGAATTGGATGAGACTTTCACTGTTAGATAGCTAATATTACAGGCTATTTTAATTTAATGAAATAACTAGGCGCCCGCGCAAAAAATTTAAACCCTGATCTTAGTCCACCCGGACGAAGTTGCGGGCATAGTTAATCAGAGAATAAAAACTCCTGGCCTTTTTTTGTGTATAGACAAATATGTGACGACCTCTGCGATGTAGCGGTAGTGCATTCGACTGCTAAGTCAGTTGTTGCGGGTTCGATTCCCGCTCAGTGCAAATATGTATATTTCTATTGGTCTGGGTGATTCTATGTATAATATGTATTTATTTAAAGAAAAAAATATTAATGTATATTTATCCGCACTCTAGAACCCATTTGACAAGCTCTGCTTAGTTTGGGTCTAGATGGAGTTGTGTACTTTGTCCTACAATTCAATATATTATTATAATTGTATCGGTAAGAAAAATGCAAATTAAGTAATGATACTATTAAGTTCCTACTTTTTATACTTTATTTATTTTGGGGTTGTGATCAAGTAAGGATATGTCAACCCCATCGTAAAGTACCTATTTAAATGAATATTTATTCTTGAACGTCGCTAAAGCTACGTTTTAAATTATGAATGTATGTAAATGTTACGATTTTAATTCTTCAATTTACTTAATATTCGTTAAATTTGTAATATCATAATCTCAAGTCGATCAGTCACCTCAAGTGGCATCTGTTCTGGATCATTATCCATTCATCGAATTGAAAGAGAAAGAAGCGACGCGGTCTACTACACAACCACAATTTCTGAAGTTTGTGTCAATATGAGTCTTTTTCACATGAGACTCGCAATAATAAAATTGTATACTAGTATAGGTGCCACTTACAATTTTTAAGCACCGGTACTTAACAATTTAATGATTAATAAGTGAGTTTTAACCACTTAACAACATCTCATCAGCGCCACAAATGCTCAAACGAAAGTAAGCAACTTAATTCCATTTCTTTGCATTATTAAAATAATCTTTAATTACATAATAGTAGATCGTCTTTAAAGACGATCCATAACAGACATTTGAAATACATTTAGGGGTAATTGCATAATATTTACGATTATTTTTGCAGCACATACTTAGCAAAGGAGTTATAGACTTATCATAATGGATAGCTGTGAATAGCTCTCTCGAGACAGAAACTCGAACGCAATTTATTAATCGCACGTATAGCACTAAGACAGGGCGCTATGGCGCTCATTAGGGGAGACCTATGTCCAGCAGTGGACTAGCATAGGTTGATGATGCACCATGCCTACGAAGTAAAAATATAGTTTATATGTATATCAGCTACTTCCCCATAACAAGATAGCACCTAAGCTATGTTGTTTTAGAACACGTAGCTTGTCTTGATCTAATGACCATTTCTACATCCATAAGCTGTCAGACTTTACTTAACGCCAAAGTAGAAGAGCTAAGGTTCCCTTTAAATAGGATGCTTACGAGTATGTGTTATAATGTTATTTACGTGCTGCCCAAAATTATCTCCAAAATTACAGCAGTGAATCCATTGATATGATCTAATTTTTTTTTTTTGATAATGGATACCTGTTAAATGTATTATCTTCTTTTTCAAGTTTTTAGGTTGTAAACGAATCAATATTGCGCCAGTTGATTCAAAAATATCTCTAAAATTTCTTTAAGTGCGTCGTTATACACTTAATTACAAATCTAAGAATAAATCATGATTCATGTGGAGTTTAGTACATGTTTCTGTACATTGAAGACAAATAAATTTTCAGTCGAACGTATCAGATATGTCTTAAAATATCAAAGTATCTATTAACTCAGTCTCGGGAGTATTAGACTATAGTGAGGTTAGTATAACTAGAATAATTGATAATAAAGACTTAAAAGAAATACTATCGCTTTGGGCAGAATAAAAATATTTAATTTTTATCGGGAATATCTATCGCTACTTAATTCTTTATTATATAAACCCGCAGTGATACTTCTTAGTGGCGTCGTGAATAGGGGAGGCCTAAGGCAATAGTAAGAACACGTCGCAAACATCGAAAGAGAGTCACGTAGCGTAACGTTACCGAATTACTCGCAAACTGATCCTGAGTGTACCCAGGGAAATATGCCGCGGTAAGGGAATAAAAAGTATGTTGTGCGTTTATTACGTATGGTAGCACAATTCTTCAGTGAATAATGATTATTAGAACTAGTGTACAACCTGATACGATGGACTCATACAGAGGCCAATTAATTTATCTGTTAAATGAAGGGTATAGAAATGAACGAAAGTTAGCGCAACCCAGATACAGGATTAGGATTGGAATGCGCAATCATTAATGTAACGATACGTGTACATGTATCCGACTTTTTATTTGCCACCTCGCGCGTCGTCAGTCGGTAAGAAGAATGAGAGTCCGGAATTACCATGCCAATTACCATGATGGGATGGACACCAGGTGTCAGTAAGCTCCTGCTATCTTATAGCCAAGTATAGTGGATAGTAGTAGCTCAAGACTACCGCAAACAGATGATATAACTCCACTAGACCCTGAATATCCCTCAGTCGACTTTTACAACTTGCCGTGAAGATAAGCAGCTGACGCATGCTTTGCTTTTCTCTCATTCCTCGATGAGCATGGGAAATATGCATGAAAAATATATAATATATCGTAGTTATATACTAGGCGTGTAAATACTTTCTTTAGGTCGTCCATCAGACATCTGGTTGGTAGGCATCCCACCTTAAATAAATCCCCAACCTAGTGTTACCAACGTAAGTACTTAAAGAGTACGTTTCACCATATATTTTCATATCCATGAGACAAAGATAATTAAGAAATGATTTGTTCGGGCACCTCATTTGAAATATTTAAAACTACTAGACTGAATAAAAATAAATGTTTTTTTTCGGTGGTTTATTTTTTTGTGGCTGTAATCTACTAATTACTAAATGCTTCATTTTTGATTATTTTTTAAATAGCTACCAACCTTACTTTAGTAAATCACCAATTTTCATGTAGGTACTTCAAAATTCGCTTAATGACCTCCGTCCTCCATGAGCGCAGGCCAAGCAGGCCGGGACGGTGGGGTGACTAGCGCCCCTCCCCCAAACCGGGACAAGACGGGGACACCGTGGTTCCCAAACCCGAGGGGGCCATCTCGAAACCGGAGATGGTCCAAGGTCAGTCGGGGTACGAGGGATATGCTCTATGGGCAACCTTACACCCGTAACCTTACATCGGTCTAAAGACCCGAGACGGCGTGCGGTTTTAGTCGGTTCAAGGCCGACATAACCGCCTCCGCTGGCCGGCGGGGGGGTATCCGGAGGGATTTCCGCACGTCAAAAAGAAAAGTACTTTGAAATCATATCCACGATGAAGATTGGTTGCAAAATTACATGGTATGTTTAAAGCAAGACGTAAAAAGTTAGTATAGTACTTATATCTAGAGTTAATCGCCCGTAATATATGATATAGAACGTGTAGTACGGGCGATTAATTTATAACATACTGAATACTCTTAATAAAGATAACAATCATGATTCGTGTTACCTGCTGGTTACTACCACTGGTAACACGAATTTTATTATTAAGTCTAAAGTTATGGTACTACCTGACTTTAGAGTAAGCACATATATTATAGATCTAATTTCAGGAAGCAACTAATTACCTAACGTACATACGTCATAAATTCGGGTCATTTGAACTAATTAAAATCTACACCTCTAGCTACTCTTACACTATTAAATTAACAATCATTGTTTAATTCTGATATAACCAATAACTCAATTTCCATGCACGCACACAACACGCGTTCATACTATCTGAGTACATAGTAACTAAAGACGTATTAATTGCTGTTGTTGTAAGACAATGTTTTGAGTAAGATCTAAGTAGTTCTGTGGATATATGTAATTATATTCATCGAGGCAGTCACCTTCGACTGCACTGGTTGGATAACAAGGGACGACTTTGTGGACCAAACGTGCCCAGGAAAGGAAACTTCGAGACACTTCCTCAAAGTGCTTCTTAATTTATTACTCAACTGGATATCGTAAGGTTCAGCTCGACCATCTATTGCTTCATCACCGAGGGAGAGCTGTGATATGGCACTAGTCACAGTGTACACACTACACAGGTCCGTTTCGCTAGAACTTAGCTCAGTTGGTCGGTGCCTTTGCCAATACTCGAATTCATCAATTCAGATTTATTTTAATATCCATGGTAGATGTATATTTTGCTATCTCACTCCTACCTACCAACTTCATCTTTAGAAAATATTACTGAAAGTCGACTATGATCATTTTATATTGGCTGAATAAACATTCTGATATCAAAAAAATAATTGTGAAAACTTGCACATCCAACTACCAAAACACATATATATTGCCAATACTAAAAAAAACAGTATTCAGAAACCGATATGTTAATGGAGTCAAGGGCAATAGTATAAGAAATTTCGTAAATTTACCGAAACAATATCCGCAAAGTTTTCCACCCAAATCTTTCTATAAACCCCTCTCAGCTTTTTAAAATCTTATTCAAACTTTATAAAATAAGTGGCGCTCCCCTCAGATAGGGGCCTTACTGCTGATATTATTGTGTAGCCATCTGTGACGAGACCGGGACGCCATAGAAAAGACATATTTTTAGATTTAACTCGTAAATTACTTCGATCCAATTGCTTTACGCTCGTGTGAGAATTAGGATCGAACTTTTATTTGCCAATGTGGTTGTTTATGACTGTGAAAGGGGCCACTCAATCAATAATCTAACACTTTATCTATTAACATTTCGACGTATTGAGAAGTGGTTTATTTATCCCTTGCTAAGAGTAGTACCTATAATAACTTTAAACTCTAAGAACAACAATCCATAAATGATTATGGTTATCATTTGTATAATGTAATAATACGAAGTAAGCTATTCTTTCCTCAATTAGGAGACAAGCACTTTTAATAATTATATGTATCTACTAAATTACAAATATGCATAAAATATTAATAACAAAATATAATAATATTATTTTGAATAAAGTCTGACATCAAATAGTCATATTATCTTCATCGTGGTTGTGGGTAAAGCTATTATTTTTTACACCTAGCACACGAAGTGCGTGTCTAATTATAAGCCACCATCAATCCCACGTCTTATTGGCCTAATAGACAGTTTTAACTTCGTCTCACTTTATTGAGGCAACTCAACACGTAACTAACCAATTTAAAAATTATGTCTTTCTTTATTAACGTAGCTATAAATTAATTTACTTTCATAATATAATAATACGAGGCCGCTATAAAAACTGTCTGTCACCATAATTTTGGACACAGATTGTTGCACTAATACGTTGACTTTAAAAGAAGGGGTTGACGACCCCTTTTGCTCGATTTTCATTCGTCACACACACGCTGTCAAATGTAAGTTTAATTTTTTAAAATTGGATTTTTATTGCTAGTTGGAATGTAACAAAAAGTGCCAACATTCATGGTGTAGGCGAGGTCTATAGGTCTATATCTTTACAAGTGGTATGCTTGTGTAAAACACATTAGATGTTTAAAATGCTTAAAATATTTCATAATCGTTTTATCGTTTAGGTAATACTTAGTTCTATTTTCATTTTGATGCCTACCTTGAAATATATAATGTTTTTGTACCGATATAAAAAAATAAAATTCATTTAGTATTGTTATAATTCACCTAATTTTAAATTGCCGTTAGTTAAAATTTCAAGCAATCCTTTACTTATTAGATCCGCAGACAGTGAATTAACCAAAGTAAATCAAACCAAGATTAATCAATTTACCGCACATTACACTTACAGAAAATGTTAAAGTATTTTCATTTATATTAAGGCGTCCCAAGTACTAGAGGTAGACATCAAATAATAACAGGGTGAGCACCCTCATCGACTATTAGATTACGAATCCTTCGAATTTGCACCGTTTTATAATAACTTAATTTGCAGGTGGCGCATAATGTACTGTTTGCACGTTAATAATTCCATGAGACTTGTACCACTAGATCGTATAATAGCCAACAATTATATGCAAAATAAGTGCACTAAATATACCCTTTTCGTTGTGGCCCGCGGCATGGTGATAGGGGATTAATTTCTACGTGTTTTAGTGATGACATTTCAGAATTAAGTGTGTTTACTTTGATTCTGAGACTTTTCCTTTAACTTACCCTTAGGTGAGGTAAAGTCGAATTGACGTGGCCATTATAAAAAAACAAGAAAATCGAGCGCCTCGCTCTAGGATTCAAAATGTGTATAATAGTCATTATAGCTGAAGTATAGTAGTGATATACAGCAGTGTCTAACTTCAGAAGTAGCTAGTAGCTTGTACTAAAAAAACACTAAACTAAACCCCGAATCAACTAAAACCTGAGGGAATAGCCGAATTCGATATTTAACAAACCGCAAGGAATCGGTGTCCATTAAACTACTACCTTCGGGTCTCTAGGTGGTTTGGTACTAATAAAATGTTATTGCAACTACATTAATCTAAATGAGTTACGGTTGAATGCGGAAACGATGAAGGTAAATCTGTCGTGGAAGATACATTTTCAATTTTCTTATGAATGCTTGTAGATTGGAGTGTTGAAAAACACTCATCGTACATGTTCACTCGAATCTGCAACCTTGTGGTCACGTATTGGAGTCATTACGCCATCATTGCTTTCATATGCGATGTAACTATATTGTTTAGTTTTAATCGTTAAGTATTTATGTTGCTACCGCGTATTGAAGTGTCGGTGTTTGTGAATTATTTTTTCTTTACGTACCCGCACTATGACGCCTGTACAACAGAGTTGAGCGGGACGTTTCTTTGTGAAGGGTCCGAGCTCATGAGCTCGTTTGGTAGACCCTGGGCTCGCGCTCTCGGGTTCGATCCCAGGTTTTACCATGGCACACACCAATGACTTTTCGATGCTTTTCGAATTTATGTGTGTATTTATCGCAGGTTTATAAGTGCCCGGTTAATGGCAATAGGCTCGCCACCTATTACATTGGGACCTAAACATAAACTGGCGAAATGTGGGTACTAGCACCTCTGCCTACCCCTTCGGGGATATAGGCGTGAGTTTGTGTTATGTTATGTTATGTTAATTGGTGAAAATTAATTATCGAGATAGTTATCTATTTGTTAAATATAGTGAATATGCCCATCGCGTTCGTTGGACTTGGAAAACACATTCTATGGGAAGTAAATCTCACATTTTATTTTATTGCATAATTAGTTTATTGGATATTCAATTACACGTACATTCATGTCACATATAGTTAGATACACTAAATAGGCACACTTTCCAATCTTTGCTACTTTCCCAGCTGAATCCCGGTCCATTGAAGGTCACTGACCCATTAATTAATATATTTTGTGTATTGTTGATGATAATTAACGGATTGGTTTAATTTTGGTTTGCCATTTGAAACTTAACACGCGGTTCAAGTCTGCCATTTTGAGTGTTAATTTATCGGTATTATTTTGCCTTTTAGTGCAATTGAATTTGACTATTTTCACCTTAAAACTTGGAATTGTTATTGTAATTAAAATATTTCCTGGTCGATTTCGATCGGGTGTCAATTGCGGCATAATTTGATTATTGAAACTAGTACGTGCTAAAAAACTGTTTAACTTTGAATTGTTATTTATTCACGTATTGGATTGGACCCGCCGGGCGGTCTGAATAGATATTTATCGGTGTTTACTTGCTATAAAATTGAAAGTAAGTTATAATTTGATTTAATGAAAAATGAGCATTTAAAATAGCTAATTTTATAGTTTAATATTTCTCGGGATTTCTGGGTAATTTTTGGTGGTCGTATCTGACCGAACTACCCGATTCACTGTAACGGGAATTCAACTTCCGGGGAATTTTTGATATTACTTTCGTTTGATTTGTTCTAAGTTCGGGGCGGTTCCTCGAATGCCTTTTGACCGTTTTGAGGGTTTGTCGGTTAACCGGTTTTTATAAAATTGCGGTGTTTTTTGTTGTTTGAACCGTTTTATATTCGTACCGACTTCCTGTGTTTGATTAATGATTTAGTACCGTTTGTTGACTGCACATTAGTGTAGATCTGGATCATTAGACACTTTATTTTAGTTAGATATTAAGTTTTAGTTTTATTTGCGTTGCCACTGTCGCGCTATAGTTCACGCTTCGGAACGAAGTAGTGATTGCGTGAAAGTGAGTGGTGGGGCTACGGCTTGAATACTACCTGCTAGTGGTCTCACTCCTCACCTTTGTCTCCGGGTTAAAGGAGACTGGTAGCAGAGCTGTTAATTGTCTTTTTTATTACTGCGCTCGCTCGGTTCACACACTGAACATTATATGATAAAAGACGAACATCATTCAAGCTGCTAGACCAAAATAAGCTTAACTTTGAATTGAATTCGAATTGTAATGGGGTATCCTTTTCATATTTTAGTAATGGAAGAGTTATTGATATTCTTAAAAATATTATTGACAAAACAACGTTCAACATTTACATTAGAACTGCTGACAACAAGTTTGTATAAAGGATTACACAGGGTGTCCCACGGCTATGTTATCTGAAGGGAAAATATCTTAAATAATGGAGATAGACAATTTTGCTGAAAAGAGACATCATTTTGATTTTAAAAATAATTTAAATGAATGCAGTTAACATTGTTGCCAAAATCAAAATGAAGTCTTCTTCCAGTAAAATTGTCTATCTACATTATTTAATATACTTTCCCTCCATATGGCGTAGCCGTGTGACGCCCTGTATATAAAAAGTTGTCAGTAGACGCTCTCATGGGCAATACCACTGGCCATGAGAGCGTGTGTTTAGATAAGTTTGCATAGGTGGTGTTTGGAGAAACAAAAGCCAGTTAAAAGTTACAAAAATAGACCTTTATTTTGTCTGCATTTTTTAAATAATAGAATACAGAGTGTCGGTAAACATTAAAAAAGTTTAGACAGACAGAAGTCGTGAGATGTATCTACAACCCCAAAATTAACCGAATCTGAGCCTGTGTCATTGTCGTAGAAAGTTCGGGAAATGGTAACTTAATATTGACGGATGGAATTGGATAATTAAATTACCAGACACCGGAATAGTTGCCCTGAATACTGTATTACACTTCAAAACCTATAAATATAGAGACTAAAAGCTTAGGCGAAGAGGTTTTGAGATTTACCTTGCAGAAATTCATGACTAAATTTAGCTGTTCTCAAACGGCTACGGTATATCAAACATAACTAAATCAGTAATTAATAATTATTAATATAATAATTTAGAAGAAAATGTGTAGAATAGAAATAAAGAGAATAAGATATTTTCTGACAGGAAGCAGTTTTTATTTATTTCATGGTCCTGCTAAAAAAAAGTCTTCAGGCAGGTATATGTGGCTGTGCAAAAGAACAGAATGTACATTGCATGAAAGTAGCGAATTTTTAATAAGATGGGTATCTATCTCCATTGGCCTGTCTCTAATGATAATTTTATCGCTATTAATTTAGCTCTTCCGAAAAGCTATTTGTACTAGGTATGATAGTTTTAAAACTCCACTTCACTTGCAACGAAATCTTGAAATACTTATTATTTTTCTTGTTATTTTTATTGATGTCCTACGATAAGCAACTGACAATAATGATTCTACGTTCTTTTTGACACCTCCTATCTCTAATTACAATATGAATGATTACGTTTACGACCAGTTCCAGCTCCTAAGGTTAGTCATCGAAAAAATGCTTTAGGGAAGACATAATATGACCAAGGTGTTGAGGTTTCAATTTTTTTAGTTTTGTTATGTGACTGTAAAAATGTTCTGACCGGAGTCAAACAATCGAAGTAAAAAAAATACAGCACAACAATGAAATTTCCAAGAGTGAATTACAATAACTATGGAACTATGATCTAGGTGAACGTAACTGCGTTTCTATATTTTATTTATGAATTTCATTGAATAAAACGTTAGAACTTAGTTTCGTTGAACAGATTGTCATTGCTTGAATTCAACATAAATAGTTAGTTAGTTATTTTTTTTTATTGTTGGTTTGACGACAAAAATAAGGTAAAATCGGAAGGTGCTCGGACGAGCGAATTCCACTTGAACCAGTTGAAGAATAAGACAAGATTCTTTAGTTCTTCATCTAACTATAGTAACATTATTGTAAGGGAACCCTCACTACTATATTAATTTAGTGTTTTTTTAGAAGGGGAGGCTTAAAATTTGTGATTTAAAACGTTTGAAGGTGCCAAATTTTTTGTGTTAGTATGCATAGTATAGTAATATAGTAGTTACGTGGAAGTTAATCTTGGGAACCAAAGTTACAAATTAAAAAAAAAAACACTGGGACGTGCATTATTCCGTATGGACATAGGATTATATCATCTTATACTATTAAACTCAAATTCCTGACTGACCTGAGTGACTGATAAAACTGGTCCTAGATACTTGAAATTTGAAAAGATGTGTCTTGATGCATGGAGGTGTATTTAGAAATATTTCTTTGAGGAAGAAGGAACCCTTTTTTCCGTGCGGATATCGCCTCGGATACATCCCTGCCAGCCAGTGGGGGAGGTAATGTCGGGCTTGAACCGACTGAAATGAAGTGGTCCGAAGTGAGCTATATTTGATTCTAATATAATGTATGATAGAAACGCCTAAATGCACGGAAATTTATCCCAGTTCATACGAGATCCGCATAGTATACCGCTCCGTTTGTTATCTGTAAACTATTCAAAATAACAGTACGTTTATTGCCCGTAGATACACTTTTTAAAAGTCCCCGCTTTCTTTCTTGTTAGTTACTCTATTGTCTAGTACAGTCAAATTTACAATTACTTAAATAATTAAATTAAAAGTTTATTCCCCATAGATACACTTTCCTCATAGATACATTTTTGAAAAATGCCTGCTCACCGAAACTATAAAGGTTCCGGTTTGAGTGCGGAACCCTAAAAAGGAGTTCAATCGAAGTGTTTCTTTCTATTCTCGAGGAGAATTTTAAACTGGTTGAAATGAAATATAAAATTTTTGTACGCATGTCTACCAAATAGTGTGTCTAAGAGTAATGACTACTTTAGTTTTCAAAAAGTGTATCTAACAGAAACGAAAGCATAGATTTTTTTAAAGTGTATCTACGAGGAAATGAATCTGAGGGCAATAAACTGAAATTATAGTAACTAATAATGCCGTCCTAGATCCAAAAGTAGCACCTCTTTGGGATTGTCTCGAAGAGAGCTATCTTCTGGCACCGTAATTGGCCTCAATTAAGACTGATGGAGTTCAGACATACACAGACTGCAGCTTCATCTATTAGAATATGGAATATATCAAGAAATGTTATACCTTTAATATACTATATCCTATGCATTGCCTATTTTCCGTTTCTGTTTAGCGTAATATTAGACGTTCTGTCGGACAGCATCAGAAATTCCCATGAGCTACCTCCGTGATCGCTCATGAATGCTGATGATATCTCGGGGGCGGACTCGGACAGGGGCAGATTGGTGCGACGTGTGAAGACGTGGTAGGAGGCGCTTGAGTACGGCAGTCAGAAGCTTAATGTGGCGAAGACTGACTACTTGGCGTTGAACTCAACAAATCCCACACCCGTCCGCATAGAAATTGACTTGGTCGAGCGCACAGACCAAGTTAAGTTTTGTACTTCACGCGACTGGTGACAACCATTGCGACGTCAAAGTATGCATTGCCGCTGCATGGGCCAAGTGGCGTGAGATGAATGGTGTCATCTGTGACCCCAAAGTTTGTGAAGTTTTTTGTATGTTTGTTACTCAACCACGGTCTAACGGCAGAACTCGCTGCAATTTGGTACAGGGATAGATTATATCCTGTAATAACATATACCTAGGCATAACTTTTATCCCTGGAATAGCTCCCCATAGGTTTCGGAAACGGGTTCAGAATTCGCGGACAAAACCGCGAGCAATAGTCATTATATTAAATACTTTAAAAAATAGTTTATAAAGTTCAGCCACCTTTCTGTCAAACCAACGAGTAGAGCAGTACAGTAAATGGTAAACAGGTACATCTACTGGTTGGCGGACGAGGCTCTGGCTTTCCTCTCGGGCTTGGGAGGTCAGACGGCCGAACCTCAGAACTACTACTCTTTCTCTCGATTTGGCGAACTTGGCTTTTGTGGGAGCGACTATACGCCAGTGCCTCGTCCGCCTATCAGTAGATGTACGGGCTTATAGCGGAGGTTGACTTGGATCCCAAAGACCTTGGCAGTGCCCCTAAAGCACCCAATGATTAATAAAGATTCCCCAACTTACTTCAATTTTCAATAAAGAAACGTTCCGTGACGCCCCTGGTGTTGTACACACCCATAGACCACGGTAACCGCTTCCCATCAGGTGGGCTGTGAGCTTGTCTGCCACCTAAGGGGTATAAAAAAATTACTTTCTATTTCCATTTTATAAAATGCTTTCTTATATTTGTCTTCAAAACAAGTACATATTGCTATTATGGCTATTTAAATTGGTACCGAGTTATGTAGGATATTTACTTCACAAATGTGAAAACCCTACAAGATTGTTCACAGCGGAATATACAATGTGGAACTATCTTACCACCATTCACGTTAAACTTAATACTTACTTGAAACTTTCACGCAGCGTGATTGCGAATCTGAAAAGTTCTGGTCTCGGCATGTCTCGAATGCCGCATGTGGCGCCTACGTGAAGTCTCCACAGAAATATATACCCTATTCTCTGAAATTTAAGTGGTACTATTATTTAAAGCGGTTCATGTCAGTCTGCCAAGCGTGAACTATCGGTTCACACTCATGTCTCTCACTTCGGCTCAATGCGGATTAGTTCTTAAGTGTAATCGCATTCTTTGTTCAAGTTTTTGTTCTTCTGCGGTAGGGGTACAGTACGAACATTTGTTATTCATATCTTATCAAATGAACAAATATTGATGTAAGATGTGTCAACTTCTCTCGACACGTAGTTGAGTGACGTAAACATAAATATGTTTGGTGCTAAAAATGGTAAATATAATACAATACACTCAGTACAACCACTAATGATCTCTGGGGTATGGTGATATAGCATTCGGTCGATGTGTTGGAGGTGGCGGGTTCAAACCCCATTCAGTGCAAATATTTGGTATGGCTGATTTTATGAAGGTAGGTAAGTTAATAATCATCATCATCATCATCAACTTATTCTAGTCCACTAATAATAATAATAATAAATAATAATAATAAATATTCTACGACATTCTACACAGCGCTTTCAAGACCCAAAGTAAGCATAGTTTAACTAGCTTGTGTTATGGGTTCCAGAATGCGGATAAACATACTTACATACTTTTTTTTGTAAATACATACATATTATACATAGAAACACCCAGACCAATGCAAATAGACATATTCATGCATACAAATATTTGCACTGAGCGGGAATCGAACCCGCGCCCCTTGTCGTAGCAGTCGAATGCACTACCGCTACGCCACAGAGGCTGTCATAATGTATGTAACCTCAAAATAAAATGTTTCTAAGTATGCTTATCCGCATTCTAGAACCCAGATTTTAGCGCTGTGTAGTAAGGTATGTCGTAGAATATAGCTATACAATTTTTTTCATATACAACAAACATACGCTAAGGTAGGTGAATATAATGGTTACACATAGATACTAAAGTAATCAATATTATTAAATGAATAATTCATTTCCATGAATCAAGTATCACAAACAGAAAAACAAGACTTCTGGGGTTAAGTAGGTACGTATATTAAACAGCCATACTAGTTTATTGTACAAATTAATCGTTGGAAATTTTAATATCACAAACCGTTTGCATTTGCTCAAACTCCAAGAGCTTTTAATAAAACCGGGGAACAAACAGCTCTGCTATGGTATGAACTCTTGCAAATTGCTTTAAGCTGCAGGGCGGCAGCGTTTAACAAGAACCCGCGCGGCCGAAGTTCCGCTCAGTTCTGTTTTAAGGCGAATACTGCAACCTGCAACTATTTAATAACATTTATGTAATTTTGCATTAACTCAAATTTAAGCGAGTAACAACATACCTTCTGTTTTTCACCTTCGAAAAATCACGACAGTCGAAAGAACCGGATGTATGCGTGAGTTGCCATAAACGTTACTTGTTGTTACTTCAATTCTATGAGCAGCATAAATGTAAAGTTTATAGACTTGAATACTGAATAATAATATTCTATGACATACCTACTACACAGCACCATCTAGATTCAAAGTAAGCATACCTTAACTGGCTTCTAATATGTTCTGGATAATCAACTATGGCACTTGTAACAGAAATATTTATATTTCGATGCTGTTAGAGATGTAATCGCGTACAGACCATGGAGTAAATATCAGTTGAAAAAACATGTAATTTTCCCTGTGGAAGGCATAATAATATGTAAAGTATGGTAAAATTAAGATCATGAGAAATGTACTATCATCAGAGACTGTCAATATAGACGGGCTAAAATGTGATCTTTTTGGTAATTATAAACTGATTATTTATTATTCATGTAAGTTTCCAGTGCAGTTACTCAACCTGGTGTTCAGATTTTATCAGAAGTTTAATCTTTTTTAAGAGTTTTAAATGCTAATTACGAAATAGTTTGTTAGATAGTTTAACTAATAGTTTTAGTAGTTTTATTTAAAATATACTGCAATGTAATTTAGGTCATAAAGTATCACTTGTGAATACCATTTGTATACTTTCACATTACTGATATTTACAACACAATAGTTGGTCACTAAGAAAAGAACTTGGTAATAATACCTCGAGGCCATCCATCACAGACCGATTATGAAGGAGTGGTTAAAGAGGGACCATGGGGACCTCTCCTACCGGATGTGCCAGATATTTACCGGACACGGGTTTTTCGGTAAGGATCTATGGCGCCTCAACCGGGAGACAACGCCGCATTGCCAGCACTGCAAGGATCCTGGCGTAGACACGGCGCTCCACACGTTGGTGGAGTGCCCTGCGTGGGCGAGTCAACGCCGGGATCTCGTTGCGGTCCTGGGCGTGGACGTTCTCTCGTTGTAGACCATGGTGAGAGCCGTGGTCTCTGACGGGAGCAAGTGGCACGCCGCCGCCTCTTTCTGCGAGCAGGTAATGCGCGCGAAAGAGACGGCGAAGAGGGAGCGGGAGAGAACCCTGCCCCTCGAGTTTCGCAGTCTGCGGCGAGGACGCCGTAGACTTATCTACGCCCGGGACTACCGACCTCCATGATCGGGGCCTGAGGACGGCAGTTGGCCGACTAGCCGTAATTACAGAAGCAGGCCGTGGCGGAGGCGTGTCGTGTGTGCCCTACACACGCTTGCCAACTCACCGAAGCGGGATAAAACCCGACCCCACCAGGCGAGGCCGCGGTGGCGGCCAAAGTCCGCCGGCAACCCTGGGGTTATCCTTTCGAGGGCTTACCCGGGGTGCCCGGCAACGGACACTTGGGGAGGACACCGTGCGGTTTTAGTCGATACACGAAATAACCACCCACGCTGCCCGGTGGGGGGGTATCCGAAGGGATTTCCGCACGTTAAAAAAAAGGCCATCCATCATATAAAAAAAATATTAAGTAAGCATAACAATCACAAAGATATAATGTAGTGTGAGTGCGCTATATACAGTAATATAAATACATATACTCCCACTAAAAATATTATAACATATTTACTTTAAAATGAAGCAGAATAACGAAAATGAAATATCCCATAGTATCGAATTACTAGTTTTTATTCCTTCTATAATTTAATCATAAATATACCTAGTCGTAAATATTTATCCTTAACAAAGAGTATTTCTGTAAAGTGAAATATTTAACAGTAGATACAAAATTATAAAACTTACTATCTGAGTGAGATAACCCATGTACTGAATTACTTATACCATTTACACGTTTCACAAAATAGAGAGCGCTGCAGAACCACCGAGCGTTACATTGACAATGCAGTCCACTTTGAACGCTGCAGAAGACACCAACATATAGATGTATCGCAGGTACTCAGAACAGACCTCCGTCAATTTCAATAACTAAACATACACGACTTTGAGTGGAATTAGATATGTTTCTCAATCGAATAAATATTTAATCTTGATAAAACTACTGATATTAAATTGATTTGAAAAGTCGATAAAGCACGTCTATCGATAATAAATAAATAAATATGAAATATTTTTATAGATATTATTTATGTTTTCTGAAAATATTTAAAACTTACCTTTAACAGAATAGAAATGTAGTCAAGTAATTAATATAAAAACTATATATAATATATCGGAAAGTTCATTAGTAAACTGGTAAAATGTATGTACAAGTACAAGTTTATTTTTAGAAAATTAGTCCAAAATTCTGTGATAATATGAATATTTTTTTAAAACCACATGTCGTCTGTTGATAATCTTCTTGCTCATGTCTTTATAAGCCATTCGATATTGTCCTTATTATCGGCTTTTTCATATATCGTTGCAATCCTAAATATTACTTGTGACTAGAAAAGTAAAATTACGTAGGTATCTCATAAAAAACATCGCTCATTTCACTATTTGAATTTCATACTTTTCGATTCTCTTATAACAACTAGGACTAGTACTTTAAAATTAAAACTTCATAACCATAATATTAGGATGTAAAATCAATTAATTTTTTTTAACTTGTAGATGGTCTGTATTTTCACCTATTCTTAAAAAAAATTAACACTAGTTTATCCCAGATTATATGATTCCAATATGCTTGTTTGTTGATCTGATCTGCGAGAATATTAAATTAAATATTATGTACTTAAACTAAAATACCATCTAATAATATTGATGCATTGAATTATTAACGATATGTTGAAATTTTATAAATTAGTAAGTGTTTCAACCAGTAATATTTAATAAGTTGAAAATTAGGTTAATAAGAAGTCGGTGTGGATAATCACAGCCTAGAAAATTGTAGGTAATTGTGTATCTATGAACACGATAGTAGCATTACTGCATGTTGATGTATTTACCTACATATATGTAGAAAACATAAAATAAAGTACCTATTATTTTTAGAAATACGAGGTGCAATTACTAGTTTCTACGTAAGCAGCATCATCAGTAATACGGAATCCCAAATAACGATGTTCGAGTAATGGATATGAAAATAGGATAGTATAAAAACCGACAACAAACATTATTATAGATTTAGATCGGAAAAAGAGAACATCTAGGACGGGATTTGAATCCAGAAACGAATTCTCTCTCCCCCTCAGCAAAATCAAAGGGAGTTCGATTAGTTTCAGCCAATATAGATCTCACCCAACAGCCACTAAAGAAAATATAATAAAACAAATTAACTTTGGATAAAATACGTTATTATTTCGATTTTTTATATTAGAGATTTGGCTACTTTCAATGATGAACGTATTTTTTTGCATTTAAAGTACCCAAATATGTCTGCATAAACCTAAACATAAACAAATAACTTGCTTCCAGTCGCCCTCAGGGTATCGTAATTATAGCCTAACGAATCTCATTGAAAATAATTTGCTTCATCCACATACAAATATTTTTGTGAGCCCGCCCTTTTAATAAGCGAATTATATTTCATTGTTAGCTCTAGTACCCGGTAAGAGATACTTGAAATTGTCCAATTAGTTAGGGCTGAGCCTTAAATATAAGCTCGAGGCCGATGAGAGCTTGCGAACAAAACTATGCGGTGGCGCGGAATAGCAAAGCAAGCAATGCAACCGCCCTCATCCCTCTTCACCCCGCTTACCACCGTCGTCGCCCTCCTCCCCAGGTACACATAGAGGTGAACAGCAATCTCGTCCGTACAATACTCTGTACTACTCTGTAGATAGTTCACAACACAATAGTTTCTGCGAGTCTCGCCTACTCACCTGTGTCGGTAGGTGAGTGGTTACATTTTATGAGATTAAAGTCTTATTTATGAATTGTTCCTCAAGATGAGTGTTGATCGAAAAATATGTTTTGTAATATTATAACTTTATTCATTTCTTTTACGTTATTGAACCACCAATGTAGCCATTTCACTTTAGGTTTATCATCTATATAATTTAAAAAATCTACATTTGCTGCGATGCTGACATGTAACTATTTTTTTTTTGTATTTCAGCCTAATCAATGAATAAAAAGAAACATGTTTAAATGTTATTAATTAGCAACATGATATTAAATTCAATGTTGTATGCATATCAAATATCGTAAAATATCAAAATTAAAATGTCAAAAAGTTTCAGTTCTGTAGTACCTAGTAAACATCAAAAAAAAGAACAACGCACTGGCTACAACTCTTACCCTTTCATTATACATAAGCTAGCTTGCTTATGTATATTGTAAGCCCTTACCTCACACGGTTATGGCCTGCACAGAAAAATGACAATATTTTTGACCCTTCAAATATATTAAGTACTAGCTGTTGCCAGCGACTTAGTCCGCGTTAAATTCGGAATAGATCAAGGTATGTCTATTTCTGCAGTCTCAAACCCAGCATGTAGGTATTAGGTTACCTATTTCATCGTTTTATTTTCAATCTTTTATCTTGAAGAAATAAAGGTTGATATCTAACATCGAAATTAATTCTACCCGGTTCCCTAATATAATAGCGTGATGAAATTTATTATCAAAGGTTGAGTGTCTAATCAACTATCTTTTATACGTATTAAGTAACTCTGTAGTTTCGAGAGTCCATATTTTACTGTTCATCACCTTTTAGCTATAGCGTGATGATTTATAGTCCGACCATGTCCGAGTTCTATCGAACTCCAGAATTTCGTGATGATCTGCTTTGTAATATTATAGGAATGATCAACAATAAATTTAGTCGATTTACCCTGCTACTCCTATTACACTTATAATAGCGTGATGATATATAGTGCAGTTTCTGACCATACCTTAGAAGAAAGGTTTCAAGTGATGCTCGGACATCGGTAATAAAAACAGACAAACAGAAAAAATAATTCTAAACCTGTATTTTTGGCATCGGTACCCTTTTTTTCGTGCGGAAATCCCCTCGGATACAAGCCGGCCAGCGGGGGCGGTTATGTCGGCCTTGAACCGACTAAAACCGCACGCCGTCTCGGGTCTACAGACGCCGGGGTGTAAGGTCGCCCATAGAGCATATCCCTCGCACCCAGTCTGACCCTGCACCATCTCCGGTTTCGAGATGTCCCCCTCGAGTTTGGGGATCGTTGAATTATTTTTTTTTAGACAAATATTCAATTATAGTTTTTAACTCGTTACGATTTTATTATAGGTATGTTTAGACATAGAATTGCATTTTAATGCAGCGGTGTGTGCTTAAATGATGTTCTTATAATTTTTATTTATAGTTCGAATGGGCGCCTATTATGGCGTCTTATGGAGCCACCTTACACCCCGGCGTCCGAAGAACCGAGACGGCGTGCGGTTGTAGTCGGTTCACGTTCGTCATAACCTCCTCCACTGGCTTTCGAGATTTCTACACGAAATAAAAAAAAAGTTACTCGATGGCGTTAGAGATCTAATCTAAACGTCTAATAAACGATCGATATTTCAATATAAAAAGGAGGGCTTACTTATTTCATTTTATTACCAAACATAACCACACTAATTTATAGATCAAGCTTTGCATCGAAGTGTCTATAACTAAAATACACAAGTATTTTTTCTATGCCTCGTCATCATGCCTGCCTGTCTCATCGCTACTTTGGGTATTCATCTCCTGAGTTGGCCACCTTAGCTTGTAGTAAGGGGTGATACGACAAGTTGATAAGCATTGTACCTATGAAGAATTGTAATATTATGGCTGCTTTAAGAATGCCTAAAGGTTTTCGGTATTGTAAATATTTTGTTTAGTTCAAAGTAAAAGTCCTTGAATAAGTCAATACACAGACAGATCAAAAAAATGTATGGTACTAATAGAACTTCCGCTATGACATTCCACGCTGCAACAAACACTGAAGTGCGTGACTCATTTGAGATCTGTCTCCTGTTTCTCAAGCACCAGCAGTCCATTCACAGTTATGGCGTTCAGACACTCTTGCTAGTCAGCTGACTTAATAACTTTACTTCACAGCATTTTATACACGTATACATACATATTGTTCCTTTTCTGAGGGCTTAAATGCAAGGTACAAGCAAAAATGTCTATGTCTTTCATAAGAGCCCTGATGTTTCACGATTGATCTTTTCCTATTGGTTGATCAGCATGGACGATTTACACCACTGAATAAGCACTATAAAAGGAACCAAATAGTTGAATGATTACTATCATGAAAATGTATTAAATATTCAACCGACAGGAAAAACTAAATAAAACCAACGAATGGATGCATATCTACACAAATATCTTATGAACGTATTAATGGATATTAACGATATGATCAATTACATCGATCCCGAAGGGACTAACTTCATCAATGGGCGCATGAGAGTAGATCCATTAGCTAAACAAACGGTAGCCACACGTAATATATCGTTCGGGTCGGGATGTAACGTAATCATGTTCGTTAAATTTACACATAATATATAATTACTTGTTCTGACTGGATTCATCAACACAAAGCCTACACCGCTGGGGCTATGAACTTGAAATTTAAGCAATTGATGCCTTTTATGTTATAATTGTTCAATAAGAAGGATTTTTGGAAATAATACCACTAAGGAGTAAAATTAGGCATGAACCGTTATATAGAAGTTCGTTATTTTCAAAGTAATATGCACGCAATTTCTAAAATTGTTTCTGCAAGATAAATATAGATTAGTATTAGTATATATAAGTACTAGTAAACCGAAATCTTTTTATAAAATAGTGGTCCTGACTCCTGACTGAACTTAAAACTAATAATTGATCTATAAATTTTGTTATGCGTTTATGAAAGCTTTCTTTCTTTGAGATAAGTATTAAATTTAATCGAATGCAAGATTTTGCAAAAAATTACTACGATCTACTTTCAGGTCTTACGTTTATTTATCACATGTTATATACGCAATTTAAATACTTATCATTCCTTCATACGTATAGTATTAGTTACTGCATGTGCTTATCGATACAGTTTGTATAGAAAATCACTGTAATTACTATCGATTAAAATAGAGTGCCCATGAGTTTTTGTTGCCAGATACTTTTCTTACAGGGTCTTTCGCAACCAAATCGAATAAATATATTTAAGTAATGTGATTTGAACTATTTTACTTACGTCATGAGCCAAATGATAAGGTGCTGCATCTTTAGTTGAATTGGCCCTCAGCATGACCCTGCAACACCATTTTTTTTTTTTGGGTCTTACATTGAGGCCAAAGCTCAAGTGGCTGCAAAAAAGCTGAGCATACTGTCGAAAGTGCGACAGTACTTCACACCGGAACAGTTGCTCAACCTGTACCGAGCGCAGGTTCGATCCTGTATGGAATACTGCTCGTATCTGTGTGATGGCTCAGCAAAATACCATCTAGAAGCGCTAGAGACAATAAAGAGACGGGCCAATAGGCCGGTCTTTTATCGGATGCATTTCGGAGAGTGTGCGCTGGAATTACACAACTTGATACCTCCAAGCCCTTTCCATCAACGAACGACCAGACGCACAGCGACGCGCCACCGCTACATGGTGGATATTTCACTCATACGCACGAAACGTTTCGGTGACACATTTATTATGCGTACAGCTAAGGAGTGGAATTGCCTGCCTGAGTCTGTGTTTCCGGAAAGCTATAACCTTGGAACCTTCAAGTCTCGAGTGAATAGGTTCCTTCTAGGCAAACGTGATCCATCGTAGACCACATCGTCACTTACGATCAGGTGAGATAGAGGTCAAACGTGAGCCTATCATCTATAAAAAAAAAACTGGAAACGCTGCATGAGTTTATCTCTCCAAACAATAAACATTACTATTATCAGCTGTTATTTGCAGTACAAGTGTCAGGAAATAGCCCGGAGCGAGGACTGACACATAGACAGACAAAGCGAACACATTAGTGCACGGAAAAGCTGGCTTGGAGGTTTCGTCAACGAAATTCAGAAGCTTGCGAAACAGTATTATGATTTGCTGCAAGATGTAGTAACGACGTGGTCTGAGCAGGTGGAATACATAGAACTCCTAATTTTAATTTTTTTTTTTTTAATAATCTCACGCTGTCTCAGATACCCCCTAGATACCCCTTGACCGAGAGAGATAGTAATATATTTTCTAACTAGCTGTTGCCTGCGACTCCACCCGAATGAAATTCTGATCTCTTTCCCGCAACCCAAGGAAACCTGTTCCAAGTATATAAAGTAGCCTATGTGTTATTCCAAACTATATTCTATCCCTGTATCAAATTTCAACCAGATCCGCTCAGCTGTTTGAACGTGATTGAGTAACAAACATTTAAACATCGTCACACGCTTTGCCCGTGGCTTCGTCCGCGTGAACTTAGATCTTGGTTTAAACTTTATTGCGCGGAACCCTATTTCTTTTTTTAAATAATGCCATTCGAGAGTTTACATAATTCAAACAGATAGACAGTTGTTGTAAGTACCTACAGTGTAAACATTCATATGTTATTTTAAGGATCTCCGAGAGGCTCATTGACTCCCGAAGTCGACAGGAGTGTGCCCGGCCACGAGACCTTGAGACCCGGTTTGCACCAACGATCGGTTAGGAGAAATATAGGACGAAGAATATGCCTCTACATTATCTATTTCTGAACATGCAGAAGGCCCTAGACTGTGTTCCTAGCGCGATGATCTGGTGGGTATTGCGGTCCAAAGGGGCCCCAGATTCTAATATTGAGATCTGAGACATGTATGTATGTATGTGTGTCGATTCAGAGGTTCGGACAACTATTGGCGACGTGAAACCCTTCCCCATCACAGTCGGGGTACACCAGGGGTCCGTCCTGAGTTCGTTTCTGTTTAGCGTCATATTAAATGTTCTGTCAGACAGCATCACAAATTTACATGAGCAATCTCCGTGGTTGTTCAGGTACGCTAATGATATCACGCTGTCTAATGCAGACAGGGGCAGAATGGTGCGACGTGTGAAGACATGGAAGGAGGCGCTTGAGAACGGCGCGGCGGTCTGTAGATTAATGTGGCGAACACTGACTACTTGGCATTGAACTCAACAGATCCCACACCCGTATAGGCGATAACTTGGTTAAGCGCACGGACCAAAATAAGTACTTGGGATCTGTACTTCACGCGACTAGTGAGTTGAAGGGACAGGTCCATAAAACCAAAGTTAGACTTGTCACGGCTGTGAAGTGTGGTCGTTGCTAGACTGCTGCAGGTAGGAGGATGAGACCCAAGAAGTGCTAGTTTGACTTCCTAAAATATGACATGCGTGCCAATGGTCTCTCTACCATGGATGCCCAAGATCTTGCGAAGTGGAGAAGGGAAAGTGGAAAACGGACCCTGGATGCAATCGGGACACAACGCTGAGATAATGATGACTTCAATTTCGAAGATAGTAGGAAGTAGGATTACGTCCACGGAGCTAGCGTGTTCTGACAATAATATCCTCTCAAAACTATATCGATGCCACATTAATTAAGTTTCAGTTTAGTGTCAGTTCATTTACCAGAGTATCTATGCAAGATACGGAATTATACGCTGACTGATTCGTTATATAATATAATATACAGCTGAGTATTTTTTTAAATATTTGCAAAGTAAAACGATTCAGGCACACATAGATAAAAGCGTGAATATTTATTTGAACATTTCTTATTTTTCAACTTTCTCTTTTAGTCTTTGTTTTTCTTTAGATACTACCTACTTTCTTGAATCTTAAACCATTTAGGTAAGCGCATAAATAAATATTATCATTGTGGGTTGAGTTTCATGCAAGGAGATAACCACTATTTATGTAATTTGCTGGCTCGTTTTGATTTTTGTTTAACGGCTTAAATCGTTACATACATTACAAACATATTATATACTCACTCCTGTATGCCCTGAAGTATTAGGTAGATGTGTATATTTAATGATGAGAGTGAATTACAGACCTGTCAAAACAGCTCAATATAATAACACATAAAATAAAATAATTATAATACAACTTGAAGAAGAGTCTGGATCACAAATGCGCCTAAATCTTGATTTTTTTTTAAATTTGAAAACTGAATGTAGTTAATATTAATGTAAATAGCTGGTACTCTGGTTTATTGGAATTACATCAGGCTCTTCTGCCATCAAAATACTCGTAAAGGCATTGTTTATTTGCTTCTTAGACCTTTATGAAATGACAAGTGTACTGTATCTAAGCCTGTTTAATTAAACATCGATTTTCAGTCCTTATAATAAGTACAAAATGTAAAGGAGATCTGTGAATTTGGGCCAACTTCAAATGAAAAATAAATTAGTATCAAAATATTATTATATTTTGTAAATGGAATCACTGAATACGGCCATTTCTCTAGTAATAAATACATCGATAAAACCTCAACACATGCTTTATTAAAAACGAGTGACAATTTCTTGTTGACAATCGAATGCGGGTAGGTACAAAAAATAAACAGAGGATTAACAGCATCTGCACTGATTGAAAAAATCTGCACTTTTTTATTTTGTTGCATTCTGAGTGCGTTCCAATTTCATATATTTCCGTTTAAAACCACGATTTCGACTTGAGAACTATTAAACGGATCTTGCTACTTTAAATTAGTAGGCTTTTTATATTATGACGAATGATTATGTAAATTCATTGAATATGGGAAAAAGACAGAAAAATCACCATCAATACAAAAATAAGCAACCAAAGTGCTACTGCTATTAACTCAGTCGGTGGAAAAGTCATTCTATGAGTTGTTTTGCCAGAAGAGGACTTCTAAAATTTTAATAAACTATACATATCGTAAATGTAACGCACTGATACACTTACGTCTTTTGCAAAGATTCTGCTCGAGATCCTGCAATATTCGATTATTCAAGCAACGAAATAAATAGAGAAACGAATGGCTACTTGCCGTTCGTTTCTCTATTTAGTATAGTAACTATATTTTTATAATCTCACGTCTGACTTCAGACTTGATAAATATATTACATTAAATTCTGTAAATATTTGCTATTCAAAGTTCTTCAAAATAAAAGCATGTTGATTGAATTAACATCCTGCACCTGAGTGTTCAGAGTTGTACGATTTTCCTTTATCACTGATTTTGATTTTCAGTTTAAACGACAAACAAAGATCATCACAAAAAAGAATTGTTCATCTTCATTTTTTTTTTGTTTGTTAATTGAAATGAATACTTTCCGTGTCGAATAAAAAAATATTCACAAGGACCTAACCTGAGGTTGCTGAGAAAAAAAAGGTTTCAAATGTAATTTATATGATTTATTCACTTTTAATTTATATGATTTATCTTTTGAAAGTAGCTACTTTAATATTATCTGCAATCTTATCACAATTCTCCATCATGAAAATAAAACAATTCTAGAGATAATTGCCTAGAAGTTATATTTATATAGTCTTGATTCAGTTTATTTTATTAGTACAACAGCGTTTCTTCCGTAACTTCCATCGCAATATATCTAATGAATTCAATGTGCGTAATTTACAGAATTATATTATTTATGTTGATCTGGGTTAAGAAAACCGACACAGAATATGGTTATAAGGCACTGTTTACTGATTGTGAATTTGGCAGAAAACCAGGGAGTCTACGGTCTCAGAATGTTTATTGCCCGGGACCTTCTGTAGTTAGGATAAGCATCTTCTCCTGTGTGTGTTTCCTTGTATAGCGTGCAAGGAATTTTGTAGCTTGTTTGTTTAGTTGTCCTTTTCTTCAAGGCACAGAAAAAATTATAGGGAGGTATATACAATGTGCTACTGCAACTACTAATATCTATATGTACATCTATACTACATCTAGTGGTACCAGTTTTACCACACAGTAGTAATAGCACAGATTACGTATAGTCTTACCAACCATTCAATGAACTGAAGGGTGGCGCCACCGTCCACCTGAGTACACTAATCTGTCGTAATCTGTAGTTTAATTGTATGAAGTTTGACAGTCGCGACAAAAAAAAGCCGCGGTAGCCTAGTGGTATGGGTAATGGACTGCTGAGACGAGGTCTCGGGTTCAATCCCAGGTTTTACCATGGCACACACCAATGACTTTTTGATGCTTTTCGAAGTTATGTGTGTATTTATCGCAGGTTTATAAGTGCCCGGTTAATGGCAATAGGCTCGCCACCTATTACATTGGGACCTAAACATAAACTGGCGAAATGTGGGTGCTAGCACCTCTGCCTACCCCTTCGGGGATATAGGCGTGAGTTTATGTTATGTTATGTTATGTTATGTTTGACAGTCGTAACCGTAGTTCCTATTTTCACCATTACGCAGAAAAGCTGGTACAACTTATATAGCGATATATGGCGGCTAGAGATGAACATAAATTAGTTGGAATGCATTGTCGTTTACAGCATGATCATAACTCCTTTTCGGGACTTTTTTTTTTTTATTGCAATTGGGGACACCGGAAGCCGGACGGACGATCCACCCACGATGCTTGTGGGCCACTTCATCCATTTCCCCTGCCCTCTCGTTGGGGAGAGCGTGGTTATTCCAGCATTCACGGCGCCCCTACAAACCTTTTTGTGTCCTTGCAGAATCTTACGATCTGTTCCACCCTCAGATCCTTCAACTTCTCCATGTCCAGTGTGTCCGATCCCAGAAGTTCCCATCTTATTAGTGAGTACATGGGACATTCGGCCAGCAGGTGGAAGCTGGTTTCTTCTGTCTCCATGCACTCCGGACACTTGGGGTCTTCCTTCACTCCGATCACTGTCAGGTGTCTGTTCAGTCTGCAGTGTCCTGTTATTACTTCGATGACGAGCCTCATGTTCCCTCTTGAGAGTTTGGTCAGTTGGCTTGTCTTTTTCTTATCAATGCCCTTGATAAAGATCTTCGACTGTCTCATGCCTGTCGATGATCTCCATCGTCGGTTAGTCTCTGCTATAATACTGCAGCTAATTACTCCCTTGGTGATTTTGTGCGATATTGGGATCCAGGGCTCCGGCCCCACCAAGGTTTTATCGGCACCGTCTCTGGCAAGTTTGTCAGCTGTCTCGTTGCCCATGTTGCCCTCATGTCCGGGCACCCAGGCAACTGTTGAGTCGATTTTTCTTGCCAGTTTATCTAGTGACTCTTTACATTCCTTTACGATTGCTGAGGTCGTTTCCGCTTTGCTGAGTGCCTTCAGTGCCGCCTGGCTGTCGCTGTAGATGGTCACCCTGTGGATGTCGGTCAGGTGTTCGACCAGCTCAGCACATTCCTTTATGGCGTATACTTCAGCTTGAAAGACACTTGCGTATCTGCCTAAGGATATTGATCTATTTATCTCTGATCCGTCTTCGCACTTAATGTGTATTCCAGATCCTGATAGCTTTGTTGTTTCCTTTCTTGAGCCGTCTGTGTAGCAGACCGTGCCACCGGCATCTGTCCTCCAGTCGTCTCTTGGTCCTATGTGTACTCTGTACTTTTCTTTCTTTTCGGGACTTAGTGCGCTTATTAACAAAATTCTACTAAATATTTTAAACCTTCGAATAAATAAATTCCAAGTAATTTGGATCGGAATAGTCAACATCTAGGATGGAACTGGTTGCGGGTTCAAATCCCGGACTGGATCGTTTTTTATATCTATATGAAGGTTAGCATACTAATTGTTTCAAAATTTCTTTAAAATAATTTTCAAGAGGCTGCTAAGAGATATTTGACAAAGATTTTCAAACAACTCACGATTTATTTGAATGACATAGGAATAGTGAAACTGAGTGGGTTGTTTCGGTGTTAGGTACAGGACTTATTATGGCTATGATTTACAAGGATTATAATGCTCGGTCAAATGTCATAACTTGTGTTCGTGTAGAAGACTAAGTCACTCCCTTACTTCTGATATCGCGACAAATTCAAGGGCTGGTTCATGCGTCATGCTCGTAAATGGATGCTTCTTGTGATGGCTGGTCGGACTTGACATCATGGTCTTACAATTTTAATTAATATAATTTAATATATAAATTATAATTTGAGCTTCTACTACACTATTTACAATAGATATAGATCTACTAACAATTTCATATTGTGTGAGCATTTAAATATTTTACATTATCATTCCTTTTAGTGTAGCGTATTAACCATCTTATTTGTTAAAACAATTGTAAACAAAATCTTTTTAACTATAAATTATTATACTGGCTAAAAGAAAAAGTGACTGTGAGTTTTTATTACCGGTTCCTTTAGCATAACTTTAACTATTGTCTTACGTATCTGAACGTAAAGAACCTAAACAGTACGATAATGATTGGAACACACCTTAACTCTTTCGTAAAGGATTGTCTTTCAAATATTATAATCACTCTATCTAGAATTATAAGGCGCCGGACAAACAGAATAAATGAGGGCGCGGGCGCGCCTCAGACGCGTTTTAGACTTATCCGCTGTTAAAGTACGGGGCGTTAAAGAAAGAGACGGGCGAAGACAGGGTGCGAAGACGTTTCTCAAAGGTCCATTTACACGAAGTTTCTTGCCTGTTGCATACGATAAAATTCAAGCAAGAAATTACTTAAATCGTCTAAACAACATGTCACATGTCACTAGACAATTTTTCCATGTAAAACTGTTCTTGGTAATTTTCTTATGCAATTATTGTATTCAATTGGGTTCTCTCTTCATGTGCAATCATAAGTGCCGTAACTCGTACACATAGAATCTTATATCTTTTTTCTTTGCCCCATGATACTGTGACTTTAGAAATCTTATTTTGTTTATCATTTCCTTAGGCCCAAAACCTTTAACTCCAAATTCTCTGCACCAATGCAGTAATTATTAAGTGCATCACAATTCTTATAATTTACATTTTTAAACATACATAACATAACATAACTTCACGCCTGTATCCCCGAAGGGGCAGGCAGAGGTGTATTACCCACCCACGATTCGCCAGTTATGTTTAGGTCCCAATGTAATAGTGGGCGAGCCTATTGCCATCTACCGGGCACATTACTAAGCGAGCGATAATTAACATTTTTAATACACACATAACTACGAAAAGTCAGAGGTGCCCGGGGCGACTGGGGATCGAACTCGAGACCTCGTCTCTGCAGTCCGTTTCCACTCTCTCCTATTACTTTAAATACTTGAATGAATATTCACCAACGCAAATACGTGCAAATTGCAAACTCTAAAAAGGCATTAAAAACATCTTCGCGGTCTATCTACGTCCGGTCTTATTGCGATATACTTTAACAGCGTACCCGTCTTAGACGCGTCTGAGGCACGTCCGCGCCCTCGCCCTTTCTGTTTATCCGGGCGCCCGAAGAGTACGTTTAGCATAGCAATAAAAATTTAAGATGCATGTAAAGTTGAATACATATTACTCGACAACGGATACGCCTAACGTCTGCAATGTAGTAAAGAATTTAGGTCCTCAATATTGGTTTCGAATTGACGCTCGGCTGCTTCATTAATTGTCTATCGGCATCCTGAACATTCTCTCATCATAGACGTGGTCATACTCCCGGCACACAGCACGAAGATTCCATTTCTGTTAGCGTTCCTGGAGCATTCACTTCACAGAAGAATTCTCCTATTTCTTTTAGGGGCTTCACAATTAATTCTATTTTTAATTCAAATATTATTTTCGCCTTCTTTCTTCTAAATAACGATGGGCTCGTATACCGTACATTGAATATATGAATGTGCCAGGAATTTATCGGAATGTAAAGCCGCGTTTTATACCACTCACACCAAAAAAAATACGTTGGCCAAACTGAAAGGTCCTTCGAAATTAGAGTTGCAGAACATGCTAGAGGGTGGAAACCCAATAAAACTGAGTCCAATTTTGCAGAACACCTCACACACCACTTTCCGAAAAGCATTCATTTGACCAGAAAACCAACTTCAAAGTCCTACAATGCTGTGATAAAGGTATAAAAATGAATGCCCTTGAGGCTCTTGAAATAAATAGGTTGATCAAAACTGACCGAATCGCATCGCTTACACAAGCACAGGCTAGCCGCCGAGCGAGCCTGTGCTTGTGTAAGCGATGCGACCGCAGAAAATTAGGGGTTTGTAAAACCGCTGCACTCACATTTATAACCTTTGCTGACTAGTAATTTAGTGGAGATCACAGGCCCTTTCAATCCTTAGCCAGCTCTCTGTGACTGTTATTAAAGCTCGAAATGTATCAACAAAATTTCTTTCATAGAGAATATCGCACTCTGCAATAAGGATCCAGAGATAGAATATTGGTTAATTTCGGTATCATTCTTTCACTCAAACAGTAATCATACCTCAAATATTCCCACACATACACACATTCTCACTCCTTACATAAACATTACAGGTGCACAGACACACACACTCACACACACACACGCACGCACGCACACACACACACACAAACACACACACACACACACACACACACACACGAACACTCATATCATATCGCATGCATATATAATTGTTTTAATAAAATTTCTTTGATGTAATTTACTTCATGATCTGATTGTTTTGGATTAACTTTTGGCTACAGCTATTTACCAAACTGTAATTTTTTCGGAGGGGATGGGCGCTGTTAACCAAGATACAGGCTTGTCCCAGTTCGACTATAGATGCTATTTATATGCTATCATAACATGAATAAACCATTGTGGACGAAACGGCAAAATTAAGCAATTGTATTCTATCATTATGGCAGGCCATACACCTCACTGACGTAACATGCAATGCGCTATGTGACGTCAGTGAGGTGTATTACTGCACACATTTCAAATTGGCCCTTATTTTCAAAACATTTTCAGACTCATTTCATTTCAGGCATTAAATGTAAATTCTACCAATAATATTGCAAGAAGAAACCTGCCACGTTGTTTCCGGTGAAGTAGAATAGATCGATTAAAAAACCATTCAAGATCCTACAGCCCAGATTATCTCCAAGTGGGTTTTGTGCAAGAGAACTAGTTTTATCCCTGACAGCCTATGAAAAATAAACAGTTGACAGTTGAACCCCTGAACATCGTGTGGGATTGGAGAGTAGAGTAAGGAGAAATGCGGACCCCAGGCTTCGAGGTGGAGGTTTCAGCAGCAACCGAAACACTCGCTGAAATCAGCTTTAGACACATTAAAAGAAATCCGTAAATAAATAAATTAATGTACTTACAAGGATTTTTTGTAATCTTCAGAGGACAATGTTTAGTTTATTAGGCTACGAGAGGTTTAAGAGCTAAGGTGATCGGTAACTCGGTGTATATTAAGCTACTTCTGAGATCGACTCCAGGTATTCCATAATGTGGAATATAAAGCTTTAGTTATGGGGGCACGGCAGTGCCGCAAATATGAAACTGCGGAACGCAGGGCACTACCTATCTTTTTTCAAAGCGTTTCAACGTATTTTTGTACTCTTATAGATTCGGTCTGGACGCACGAGAAAGTCCAAATACACAGGAAATGATGGCAATGAAGTACTTATTAAACATACCATGTTTCAAATGCAAATTATACTTTAGAGATTATTATTGATGTCTAAAAAGCCGTATATATTTTGGTAGTATTAGCAAACATACAATATAAAAATTAAGAAATCGGTGCATTCACCCAACCCTCCATCTATTAAATAGTCGCTTCTAGTTAGTCAGAAGCTTGGCTTTCTATAGGATCTGATAACTTTTTTACAGTGCGAACAAAGCACTCGTTTTGGCGTTATTTAACATGAAAATTTTTTTGGTGGTATACTTCATTCTCAATTAATTTGCGACCTAATTAAGCGTATCGAGCCGAAGGCGAGCGAAGCGTCTTTGGTTTCAAAGTTCCATTTCAAACAAATGATACTCCTCCGAGACCGTTTGACCGATCTCGACTAAATTTGCCACGGTGATCAAGTAGACATTACTGAGTGTCGTAAGGGGTCGAATGTCCAGATCGGTCTTACCATCGAGGAATAATCACTGAAAAACCAAATCAATGGAAAAAGATGACCGGTCACGTTTACCTATTGTTGGATAGGTAAATCTCGCTACGCTTAAGTTTGGGTTGATTGCCAAGCTGGTATCCGTCCTAGTTAGAATTTCATCCACTAGAAATTGCAATTATTCTCTATTCTAAGACTATTAATAACTGTAAAATAGAATTCACAGAGAGAAACCATTTGTAGGCTCCGGAACCACTGAATCTGTCATTAACTTTGATACAAAGAGCAATAATGGTTAATGATTATGGTAAAGTAATGGCGTCTGTGAGAACTTTTATACATATAAGGGTAAATGTCAAACTCACGCTATGAATCAATGACAAAACAGTGCAAGCTAATATAAAGCTTGTAAAGAGTTCATGTAGTGACAGTTGACTGCGAAAATATTCTTCATATACACACCTGATTGACACTCGAGAAACGTTTTTCTACCATTGTTAAATCTTTATTGGATAGCTGAAGTAACTAGAGCGGTAATCAAGATATTCGAGAAAAAGAACCTAAATTATGCATTAGGGGAGATGCAACATGGTACCAATATACTATCTTAGAAAACTGCAAGCACAGGACCCTTAAAAAAACTAGATTTATTTATATACATCAACATCTTTAACTTGTATATTTGATCGTGTTATACTCACTTATCGTTTCTATTTTGTACATACAGTAAAGCAAGATAAGTTAATAAATAATTCAATAAGTTAAACAGATAACTTTTAACAATTTAAAACTCTAAGATACTTACGAACAATGTAACAAAAGGCCCTGTTAAAAGAACTGATAGTGAATACGAAGATTCATTCTAATAATCCAGTGCTACTTAAATCTATCTCTTGTGTCCCGTTGCTTCGTTAGTTCGTGATCCGATCACAGTTTGTAGTAAAGATTATGTTCCAAAGAAACTCCCATCCGGTCTTTGGGCAATGCCGGTACACGAGAGATAATGAAATATCTCGTCATGTTGGTGTGTTCATATTTTCAAATAAAAATTATGTTTTCATATAAAAATTTATCTTATGAATGTTACTTCAAAATATATGATTAACAATGGAATACGTATTTGGGACTATGCTGTAGTGATGGAGAATTTATCTCATCTATCATGCTGATTAAAGCTGTTGATGTTGCAACTGTTTAGAAATAAGCACGACGATAAATCAAGTGGACTAATTGTTGGTTTGTACATTTTTTGTTTTTATTTTATACATTTTTTGAGCATTATTTTATACTATAGTTTTTATAATATTATATTATTGATGATTATATGTACTCCTTATTTAAGAAAAAAAAACTCTATCATGGTTAATATATATCTTCCTATTAGCAGAACAGAGTTGTTATGGTCTAAGATACAGTTGTTAACAACTTAATGCAGTACTTTACAGAATTGTTGGTACTAATCCAATAAAATTCTAGAAATACTTGGTGAATAAGCTGAATGCTTATTCACCAAGTATTTCTAGAATTTTAAGTCTCTCGTAAACGGCTATAGAAGAAAAATAAACTGGGCGAATATAAAAACTTTAAGGCAATTCATTTGCCTGAATTCAGCGCTAGGTTATTTCACTTCCAATGGCTTGTCCAGTAATTTTATGTGACACTAAAAACGACAGAAACCTACTAGAGACCCGTGGGTAATGAAATAGTAGGTACCTACTGAGTGCGTGTTAAGAATATAAACAGTACTTAAAGTATACTAATCAATTTTCTATCTAGTACATTTCAGGTTAAAAACTAAAAAACTTAAAAAAATACATTATAATAAATTAAATATTAAGGAAAATATGATGGTCAATCTCGTGACTTATCAACGGGGCAGTCACCCTGTGTGTAGACCATGTATAGTGGTCAACATCGGTCCTCCAATGTCGGACATGTCGCTCCTATCTGTTTCGATGCATTTGTCGTTTAAACACCGACCTGTAATAAATCAGCCACCGTACTAAAAACAATGAAACAGCGTAAACCTCGTTGTGGTATAAAGAAATTAAAGCTTTATGCCTATGGCTTCTGATGCCAATTTACGTTGAAAAAAAGCAATAACTTATATTGTCATCTTGGGAGCTAATTTAAGCCTATCTCAAGTCCACTACGGACACTCTTCATTCAATACTTTAAATGAGATTCTTATCGCACGCCCTTAAATAGATTAGTAGATTAATGATGTCTGTAATAATTAATAATGGATCGTGAATTTTACAACAACAATAAAAGCGGTTCGGTCGTCGTCGTAAACACTGCCTTGCAGTTTGTTGTTTTGAATCCTTTAACTTTACGATCCGTCAATGCGTTCCGTATATTTACCTCGTCTTAATTACAGAGGAGTTATCCTCTCAGTTTTATTGCCCTTCATTTTTGATATAATCAAGGTCCTGTTTAGTGGTAAGACAACAAGTTTTATGTTTCCCCTGCAATAAACGGCTTCAGACTGCTTTTTAATGATGAAATCAAATTAAATAGATGTTGCGAAAGAGTACAAACCGTTCAAACAATTTGCATGTTTTAATAAGTATTTGTGTGTTTAGGATTTTTCATTTTAAATATAATGCTCATATTGCCCATCTAGGCAAAACTTAAAATTAAATGAGTTATAAACTAAACTACCTACGAACGGACGAAACTCTGGCGCAGGCTTTCTGCTTTGGATTGAGGGGTCATACGGCAGTTAATGTCGTGAAAACGAAAATAAACCAAATAATGAAGTTGTAAGAGAGCGGACCTCGGACAAAGTGTAAGCTTTAAATGTAACCGGAATTTGCGCTCCAATGAAGCAGGAGACCTGCTCACGTAAACATTTAGTTTCACTTAGTACAATTCAAAATACAATCTCGTTATCCACTTATAATAGTTAAGAGTAGAACAAACGCTAGTTAATGTTTGCATCCACTTATCAGTTTATCGACTTAATTGAAACCCATACAAGAATCATTGAGATTGATCTAATCAAATAGCTAAAAAATAACGATCTACTCCGAGCGCCGGCTGGCCAACGAACAACTTTAAAAAGTTAAGCCCTTTTTGAAAAAGGAGAAAAAACGAGAAGACCCCTAATTGATGCGTCGTCTTTGTTTAGTTTAATTCTAACATGCTTTTCCCATTAAAGTGGTCAGGAATCGGGTCTGTGTTGAAGATAACGCCGACTCTTTTACTCCTTACACGTTATAATATTATGAGGTCGAGGCGGGCCCTCCACACTTTTAACCCTAGTTTAACTCTCGTGTCATAATGTTCGTCACTCGGCTGCACAAGAGAACAAATAAGTGATTGACGTACTCTACGCATTCGCATTTTTACATTGGCACAATGTCCCCGGGGCGTTAGCGTCGTATATTGAGAATCGATATGTTTGCACTAAGTGCTTAAGTGCTTCGAGGGGATTACATTTAACTGATGAATGAGCAATGCACATTATTAACATTTGGCAATTTTCACAATTCGTTACATCAATAAATAGTTATGTAACTATTGAGATGAAATATTACTGCAGAAACAATTATATTGAAAGTTATGTCAAATAAATAATTCTTTCACCTTCATAATAATAACATTCAATACACATATACAATCACATCAATCTCCAACCAAAAACCTAACATGACTAGGTATCTAAATTTATTTAAACGTAGATTAAAGTAGCGGCGAAGTGCTCCTGTGCCACCGGCCGTTGGCTTTGAAGACAACTCGGCACCTTTTGTGAGTTTTATACATTATCTCGGTTTACGTGTATTAACATGCGGAGCTGTGTCCGGTCGCGCGTCGCTCCTCTCCACACCCACTCGCTGTGTTATCACACACCCCGGTCAATGCTCGATAATTTTATTACAGAAGTTTTGTCGGATTACTTGAGCCTTCGAATTAAATTAAACGATACTTGTCCTTCGTTGATATGAACCATTAATTTATTTTAGGACCTCGTTTCACACAAACCACTGCCACAGAGGTGGGCTTACGTTTACCTAAATGTGAGTTTCCTCGACATCGATGGATCAAACGAAAATATATAAGGAATAGAGACGCGATTCGACTGAACATCGCGACAAACAGGCGTTTCCAAAGCTCCCCTGCGTTTCAGAAATGACACTGTAAACAAAAGTATCATATAAGTTTATTAATTACACAGCCCCTCCGGCACGAGCCTCCATGAATATTAATTACTGGATATCAAAAAGCTTTAGAACGCTCAAGGAGGGAAAGTTTTACAAAGAGCTTTTATTATTTAAGAAGTAACGTCGATGCGGTGAAACGAATTATGCTCACTAGCTGGTGTTGTAGGAAAATGTACGCTTGTGAGTTCATAACAGGGTCGTATTCATGGCGCATCAGCCACCATTTATCATAACTCGATAAGAAAGTGACGGAAGAAAGTCAATAGAGTAGGTGCTTGAGGGTAGGCTTTACACCGCGCTGGCGCTCGCTCGCCCCGCCTTAATGAACAAATAACAGCCGAGTACCGACTGTGTGCGACTCTCCCTATTCAAATTATTCTGTTTTCATAAAAATAAAGTGTTATAACGCGTTTTTCAACCGTCAACGATCGATAAAACTGCGCTCCTAGGAATGAACAATGGAGTTAATTAGGTAATTTATATTAAATATGTAAAATTAGCGTTTTTGCAACTGTATACAGTACTTATCCAGTCATAAAACAATTGGGTAAGAACATTATAACGTTCTGTGGATTTGGTATACTGTTAGTCTTAAACAATAGTATATTATTTTTATACAAGCCAGAATAAATATATTTATATCTATATGTACTTTTATATCTACTCATATGTTAATAATAATATTATATTTTTATAAATATGATTAAATATGTATGAGAAACTGGCAGAAGGTATTTGCCACAATTTTTATCTGATTAAAAAGAGGAAGAGGTTCTTCACTCGGTGTAATTTCTTGACTGACTTGCGTGTTTCTTTCCCTATATCTTTTTTTTTTAACTTTTATTATATACCTGAACATTAAAAATATATCCACCTGCTTTCTTTCATTATTTTCCACTTATTTTAAGTAGCAAATGTTTTATACAGTCATTAAAAATAAAGTATCTAAAATAAAAGTTAAACTAATCGCCTTTGGTAAATCTTACTACTTACTATTGTAAATCCGAAAGTTTGGTGGGATAGATGGATGATGCTCACGTCAGAACGGGTGTGGCTAAAATTTGGTACTAAGTAGTCTGGCAGCACATGGGCTTTTTATCCCATATACATATAGGGTTATGTGGGTTGCGGGAATGGCATCAGTGTTTTTGCAGGCAACAGTGTAAATCGGTGGTGGTGACGAATGGAGTTTGTGACCAAAGTATAATGTACCTATAGTAGTACCTTTTATTTTTTATTTTTTTTCGTGCGGAAATTATTTATCAGTGCTTGTTGAATGTGCTTAAATGCGCGTAGGCGCCTTTTCTTTCTTCAGTTTATGTTATTCTTTCCCTTTGTCCACTTTTTTATAATTTCGTAGTTTTTACGCTAGTGACCGTCGCCGTCTGACCACTCCTACATCTGTGTCAGAGCCTGGTCCGTCAATCGTACCTGATGGTGGACGGCTGAAGCTTGCAGGTAAGGTTGGCTTGGGCTCCGAAGACCTTGGTGATGCAGCCAGTTTATAATAACATCGGTTCAGTGTTAAAATTATTGTTCCATTATTATTCTCTTACAAATGAATCCAAATAAAGCATTATTTATTGTTTACAAATACTACACCAAAAATAATTTGTACATTTTCATTCTAATAGTAAGTTTTGTCGTAAAAATCTTGAAACAGAGGTTTAGATCATGCTATTTATATGATTTTCGTACTTTGACGAACATGATATCTGCTATCCAAAAAGTTGATATAAAAAAAATGCTCAAGTTAATTACCGGACATGTGGCGAGATAGAATACGGTTTTTTCCACTCTGGAAATTGTAGTATCCCAGAGTAGTGATCCGTGTGAAAAAATAAAAGAACTATCTTCATAGATAATTACAAAACATACAACTTTTATTTAACATATTTTTACTATAAAACTTATCGTTTATGAGAAAAATGCAAAGAACTGATAGTTTTGACATGGGAATGACTTAGGTACCTACATACTTTATTTGCCATTATTATTATCTATTTATTTTTCATACACTTTATTGTACGCCAGTTACAATAATCATGGTACAGAAATTAAAAAGAAAAGAACATAACAATGGACGTCTGCCAGGTAACCTTTGAATGGATTGCTCGGTATTTGTTGGCGTTCTATTGAATGAGTATAGTATATTTATATACATATTTATATAAATACATAATTATAAACATACCCACTTAAATATATACACACCTAAATAGATATAATAACATAATGTACCTTTATTCTTATACATAGGATATTTTCTATGGTACATTTTGTTACATAAAATATTTCAATTTTAAAGATATTATTAAATTTAAATAAAATAAATCTATTTAATATTTTAGTCAATGTTTTCAATTCATGTCAAATAAATCTGAATAAAAACAGTTTTGTGACAGCTATGAAGCTTCTTTCTAAATCTTGATAAATGTGTTCTAGTAAAGTGTTATGAATTTTGATACAAATGAAATAATAGATTTTTGAAACAGGTATTTTACATTGGGTGCCCTCCGAGCAGAGATAAGGCGGGCCAAAAAGGAGGCCCGCTGCGAACTGCTGGAGACGCTGGAGCGGGACCCTTGGGGGCGGCCCTACCTAATGGTAAGGGGAAAACTGCGCCCCAAGGACCCGCCGTTGACCCAGTGTCTCCAGCCGGAGCTGCTCGGAGGAGTTGTTAGCTCCCTGTTCCCAGCGCGGGCGGTGGAACATGTTCCACCGCAGATGACTCCGCCTCGGTTGCCCGACGTGGTTGACGACGACGTGCCCGAGGTCACTTGGGTAGAACTAGAGCTGGCGGTGAGAAGGCTGAGAGCCAAACGCACCGCCCCGGGACCCGACGGCATTCCAGGCCGAGCGTGGGTCCTAGCTCTAGTCGACGACGCTCTCGAGCCCCGACTGAGAGGGCTTCTCAGCGCATGTTTGGAGCGGGGCCAGTTTCCGAAATTGTGGAAGACGGGGAAACTGGTCCTCATCCGAAAGGAGGGGCGCCCGGCGGACTCACCGTCCGCCTACCGGCCCATAGTGTTGCTCGACGAGGTGTGCAAGCTCTTTGAAAGAGTAATTGCGAAGCGCCTCGTCGAGCACCTCTCAAGAGTGGGGCCGGACCTGGCGGATGGCCAATATGGCTTCCGCCAGAGGCGCTCCACCGTGGATGCCATCATGCGCGTGAGGGCTCTGGCGGAGGATGCAGTAGCCCGGGGTGAGGTGATGTTGGCGGTATTTCAGGACATCGCCAACGCGTTCAACACCTTGCCCTGGAGTTGCATTACGGAGGCGCTCGTGTATCACGAAGTGCCTCTCTACCTCCGCCGCATAGTCTGGGCGTATTTGACGGAGAGAGCCGTCTTCTACCCAACCGTGACCGGTCTCGGCCGGCGTGAGATGTCGTGCGGTGTTCCGCAGGGATCGGTCCTGGGGCCGCTCCTGTGGAACATCGGATACGACTGGGTGCTTGTGGCAGCCATCGGGGTGGGAGTCCTCTCGCTCGGCAGCATGATTGCGGCAATGGTGCGGAGCGCGAGCGCGTGGGCCGCCGCCACCTCCTTCTGCGAGCATGTGATGCTCGCGAAGGAGATGGCGGAGCGCGCCCGGGAGAGGTTCAGAACCCTCCCGGCCCGCCGAGCCCGCAACATGCTCGCCTCGCGTCGCAGGCGACTCAGGCGCCGGAGGTCGCTTAACGACCTCCGTCCTCCATGAGCGCAGGCCTGGGGGTGGCAGGTGAGGCCGCCTGTCACCCTAGCAGAAGCAGGCCGGGACGGTGGGGCGACTAGCGCCCCTCCCCCAAACCGGGGCAAGACGGGGACACCGTGGTTCCCAAACCCGAGGGGGCCATCTCGAAACCGGAGATGGCCCAGGGTCAGTCGGGGTGCGAGGGATATGCTCTATGGGCAACCTTACACCCCGGCGTCTGCAGACCCGAGACGGCGTGCGGTTTTAGTCGGTTCAAGCCCGACATAACCGCCCCCGCTGGCCGGCGGGGGGGTATCCGAGGGGATTTCCGCACGAAAAAAAAAAAAAAAAAGGTATTTTACATTATTATAATCAGAATCAATCTATTGCTGTGTCCTATATTTCGTAGAATTTGTAGCCTTACTTATGCGTTTAATAATTTTACTAGCAGATGTTAATCGGTGGGAACTTCTGATAGATAGCAGATATTTTAATAGTTTGTTTTGTACCACTAAACCGGCAAGGTCTTTTGATAGTAGGTATATCCAAGATTACTACTTATTTATCAGTTGTATGCTAATTAATAAAGCTAACATTATTTCCTTGTCTATTTCGACCAGGAAAAAGAAACCCATCTAAGGCACTGACCTGATGGGGTATATCACAAAAACTTTGATCATTGGATTTGGATTATGACTATAAATATTTTTAAGATAAATCCAATGAATCCAAGCTCATTGGTATTAGCTTCTGTTATTGAAAAGTTCTTATAGCCACCCTCTGAAAGTGCTCATAGTCCCTGGATGTTACCGATATTTATAGTTCTTACTAAGATAATTCTAATGAACTCAAACACGATGGGATTAGGCTCTATAGATGAGAAATCTGATAAGGACTTTCCAATTCCATATCAGCTCAAGGAGCCAGACAATAATAGGGTCTCAACAACCCAGCGTGATGGTCAATGGCGCTCATCGAAACCACGCAAAAACAATGTTACCATTCGCACGTTACCTACCGATTAATCTCCCTGCCTAAAAACTTAGGCAACTTTACTCATCACCAGAAAAATATGCTACAGATCCCATTAAGTGCTATTCACTTGCAGTTGTCCATACAATGCAATAACTTTTTCAGCCGTACCAAGCGTATTATCCGCATGAGAATTATACCATTAAGTAGATCAAATAAAAGCATTATCTGAAAACAGCTTCCATGGAAGTAGCAGGTAGATATAGATCTCTTCGGTACTAAATCAAAATCTTGAATGATCTCGACATGCAAACAGCATTTACATTGCTACAAATATCCATTATACATAAACTTAATAGCGCGCTTTAGCTGTAGAATGCTTTCCATTTTTACACTTTTGACAACATGTCAAAAAAATAAAAGTATGAGTACTTAAATACTCGTAATTTTGTTTTTAAGATACTAATATTAATACTAATGACATTACCTACAAATATTCTTATTAACCCCTCTAAGTTATATTGTTTGTGTTAGGAGAGGGTTTCCTTCAGTGGTATACATGGTAGCAATTTCTAAATTAAAAGTCAAAAACATCAGTCTTCACATCGCTGCGCAGCTTCAGATAGGACTCACCATTACAATTTAAATCTTTTCACGATGACCTTTGATAAGTATACAATAAAAAGCTTAATAATAATCTTTTGGTATTTTAAAACAATTGATAAGATTACAGTAATTACAACATTATTACTTGTGATTATAACAATCAGAAAATAACTTTAAGTTCTATTTCAATGTAAGAATGTGGGACGAAAACTCGGGAAGAAACAGAAACAAACCATTCTCATGTTTAATATAAACATTATTCTAATGATTAAAATGCTTGATTGGTAAGGTTGCATCCAAATAATAGCCTTCAACTAGCACATTACATTTTGTTAAAATTTTAAACCTACTTGTGATTGCCGTATAGATTGAAAACGTTGTAATTACGTAACATATGAATGGCAATAGCTTAATGTGGCACCATAAAGCTGATTAGATAATAGAACCATGAGGTGGATACACGGTCTTTCCTTAGGTACTCCGTGAGTGGATAGAAAAAAATTCCCGCAGTTACTAAAAACGCTCGTGCTTGCGTAAATTTGGTTGGTTTTACCGAGGCAAATACATTACATTTTCAAACAAGCGTTTTGTATTTTATTTGTTTTATCTATAATAATATTACAATTTCGTCGTTAATGACCCATGTTCTGTAGATAGTAATTGCTAACTTCCATATTATCTGATTTTGCATAAAACGTGATTTCCCAGGCGTAAAAAACTGGCTTGGAGAAATAAGGCATAGTTTACAGTTTTATTTCTGCTAATCAGTTATGTTGTGTTGTGTGTCAGAAATCACAGACTGCACCACGATCTGTAGATACATTCCTAAAACTACAAAAATTACTTGCAAACTACCTACGGACTTTATGTGAATGTAGAGTAGTAAACTTGCCGGGCCAAGCCGTCCCATTAAATTCTGCCTTTGATATTAAGGGAACACAACATTATTTTATCTTGGGGTATAAATTTACTAATGCTAGGACATTTAATAGACATTTAGTGTACAACAGGTAAAACTACAATATTACTGCTATGTCCTATAACATTATCGATTATCAATTTCATATACTTGAGTTAATTTTGTGATATTTGTATTTACGTTGATATAATTATGTTTTATTAACCATTTGCCTGTTGTGTATTGTATTTTTGATGTCTTTAATATATTTATTCCCTCTTACATTACGGAAGCATGTTCTCAATATAAATTAATTTTTAATATCATCAACATTTATGTGTTTCATTTGGGATTTATGTATGGTTCACCAACAATTAAGGGGATCTGGCGCTCGGCGACCGCTACCGGGGTGCGCTCGCATCGCTCACTCGCCTTCGCGCGTTAAGGGTCACTGTTCTAACCTAACCTAGCTCTAATTATTCATTAACAGTTGATAGTATCTGATGGTTACATACTAAATATTTAAACGAATCATAACAATTTTCAAGATAATTACTACCTATCATGTTACTAATTTTACATTTCAGCTCATAAATGTTATTGGTTATGTTCGCCATTTCGCACTAGAACTGACAAAGTTTCAATATCCATACCGATCACTTTTAAAATAAATCCAGCAGGCATTATTTTAAACCGTAGGCGAGTCGTCCAATAGGTATTTCAAACATACCGCAATAGCGGCGGTAAGGCCCATCATGGAGGATTGGCTAGAGAGGCGACACGGAAGCCTCTCGTACCGACTGACGCAGGTGGTCTCAGGGAAGGGGTGCTTCGGAGACCAACTGCATCGGATCAGGAAGGAGGGAACGCCTGAGTGTCATCACTGCGACGCTAGCGAGGACTCAGGGCTGCACACGCTGGCGGACTGCCCGGCGTGGGAGGCGCCGAGGCGTGACCACGTGGCAGCCATCGGGGTGGGAGTCCTCTCGCTCAACAGCATGATTGCGGCAATGGTGCGGAGCGCGAGCGCGTGGGCCGCCGCCACCTCCTTCTGCAAGCATGTAATGCTTGCGAAGGAGATGGCGGTGTGCGCCCGGGAGAGATTTAGAACTCTCCCGGCCCGCCGACCCCACAACTTGCTCGCCGCGCGTCGTAGGCGACTCAGGCGCCGGAGGTCGCTTAACGACCTCCGTCCTCCATGAGCGCAGGCCTGGGGGTGGCAGGTAAGGCCGGCTGTCAACCCAGCAGAAGCAGACCGGGACGGTGGGGCGACCAGCGCCCCTCTCCCAAAGCGGGGCAAGACGGGGACACCGTAGTTCCCAAACCCGAGGGGGCCATCTCGAAACCGGAGATGGCCCAGGGTCAGTCGGGGTGCGAGGGATATGCTCTATGGGCAACCTTACACCCCGGCGTCTGTAGACCCGAGACGGCGTGCAGTTTTAGTCGGTTCAAGCCGGACATACTGCCCTCGCTGGCCGGCGGGGGGTATCCGAAGGGAAATCCGCACGGAAAAAAAAAGAAAAAAAAAAGGTATTTCAAACATAGTTGAAATGGCCAATATCTTAAAAAGATAGTTTTTAACAAACTTAGGTTGAACAGTAGTAGAGTAAACCAATATGCGTTATGAACATATGTGGTTGTAATGATACGTAACTATATGAAATAGGTCTGAATTCAACGAGTTAAGCAAAAAGGTTTATTATAACTTCCTGTCCCAAGAATCCCTCAAGAACTTCCTGCCCTTGGAAAACTAGCTTAAACTTTTATTCAACCCATTATTGAGTGTCCGATGATAGGTGTATAGATGGCATTGAGGAGCTCCTAGATAAACTTAATAGATTACAAAACTTGTGCATGAATTTAATTTAATCTTAAACAGTATTGTACGATCACATTGAACCAATTGAGTTCTCTGTCACCTCTTCAACATTCTAAACAGCCCATCTACTTTAGCTGAACGAAATTTTAGCTGAGGGAGCGGTTTACAATTGCTGGCACTCGTACCAGGCCACTCAGAAAGTATTGCGAAAAAAAGTTTTTATATATGAGAGACTGGTCAGTTATAATCTATTTCTAAAATATGATTATTTATGAGTAAAAATAAGTACGTTCCAATTTCAAAATTTCTCTCTGCATTTTTTGCAAGATAATTTCAATTATTGTGTCTCATTGAAAAATGGATCTGCGTCGGGAACATTTTCGCGCTATGATTTTCTACGATTTCAAGTGTCGCCTGAAACCAGACGAATCGTACGATAGACTTCAAATGGCATTCATGGATGAAGGCCCTTCCAAGGCGAACGTGTATCGTTGGTATAACGAATTCAAGCGCGGTCGACTGACTTTGGAGGATGAAGAAAGAAGTGGTCGCCTTTTGACGGCTGTTACGGAAGAAAACGTGCTAGCAGTGAAAAATTTAATCCAAGATAATAGACGAGTCACATATCAAGAGATTCAGCACATTCTTCAGATTGGATCGGGAAGCCTTCACGAGATTCTACACGTGCATCTTCGTGTGAGAAGGATAGTTTCACGCTGAGTGCCGCACAATCTCACCGATGCTCAGAAGCAGGCCCGAATGGAATGGTGTCGTGATATGATAAACAAGTTTGAAGCAGGCGCGTCTCGGCGTGTTTATGACATCATTACAGGTGATGAGTCGTGGATTTATCAGTATGATCCAGAAACAAAACGCCAGTCGACGGTTTGGGTGTTTCAAAACGAATCAACACCTACCAAAGTGAAGCGATCTAGAAGCGGAGGGAAGATTTTGATCGCGAGTTTTTTCAATTTGTCTGGCTACTTGTTATCAATCCCTTTACGAAATCAAAGAAGCATCAACGCTGAATGGTACACTACCAAATGCTTGGCCGAAGTTTTCTCTGTAGTGAGCTACAAGCGACCAAACACAGGGCTCCGCGGGATACTACTCCACCATGACAACGCGCCCGCAAACACCGCGCTTAAAACGAGGGACTTCCTGGACAGCACTCCGGTTAAACTCCTAGGTCACCCTCCTTACAGCCCTGACCTTGCACCGTGCGACTTCTTTTAATTCCCGAAAATATTATTCCCGAAAATAAAAAATCAGCTCAAAGGGATACAATTTTCGTCGCCGGAAGATGCGCTGTCAACGTTTGAGCAGGCTGTAAACGAGGTTTCTGCGGCGGATTGGAAAAAGTGTTTTGAAAACTGGTTCAAACGCATGAAACTTTGTATAGAGGCTGGTGGAGAGTACTTTGAAAAGATTTAATAAAAAAATATTTACCTATAGAACACTTTTTTTATTTTCGCAAAACTTTCTGAGTGTCCCACGTATATTGCTCGATACAAGTCAAACGTACCTTTTTTGCGGAAATCCCTTCGGATACCCCCCCGCGTGCCGGCGGGGGCGGTTATGTCGGGCTTGAACCAACTAAAACCGCACGCCGTCTCGGGTCTACAGACGCCGGGGTGTAAGGTTGCCCATAGAGCATATCCCTCGCACCCTGACTGACCCTGGGCCATCTCCGGTTTCGAGATGGCCCCCTCGGGTTTGGGAACCACGGTGTCCCCGTCTTGCCCCGGTTTGAGGGGAGGGGCGCTGGTCACCCCACCGTCCCGGCCTGCTTCTGCTGGGGTGACAGGTGGCCTCACCCGCCACCCCCAGGCCTGCGCTCATGGAGGACGGAGGTCGTTAAGCGACCTCCAGCAAAACTAAGAGTAGAAGTCATTTTTAGAAAGGCAGTCAAACGTACCTGCCTTTCTAAAAATGACTTCTACTCTTAGTTTTGCTTTGTGTACTCATTTCCATCAGATATCCGGAGACAACAACTCTCTCGAGACGGTGGCAGAGACAGTTTTATAACATGATATGCCTGCACCACCGATGCTGATAGAAAATATTGCTCCACAGTAAGTGCGACTATTCTGGCTTTGATTTCCGATTTAGACAAAAACATAATTACTGAATCAGTAGCAAATCAGAGTCTAGAAAAGTGTTGGTAGGCGTTAATGGCCGTACAAATATCCTATTTTACACTTCTGCCCATCCCTTTCGTAGATATTCAGGCGTAAGTATTTTAAACAATCTATTTTCAGTAAACAATATGAACTAAACAGTATTAACAGAACACTGCCAAGAGATAGCTTGTAATGTAGTACGCACGGGTCGAGGCCAACGAGTTATTATTTAAAGTAATTATTTAATTAACACCGTGTCACGGAGTCTTACCCTCTTAAGAGAGTTTAGGGCTACAAGGAATTAAGTACGGGGCTAATGTTAACACGGCATACGTCGCGGTTATTGTGTAGACACCCGCGCCAGCGCCCGGCGCGCCGCGCCGTAGGCCCCCCGCCGCGGTATTTATGGCCACAGTACCCAAGTTTTGGCGCACACACACCCGAACTATGACTGTTAACAATGTTACTCTTACCCCTCGCTTTTAACGTCATTAGTTGTACGAGATTTCGTACGTACTCGTAATGTGTATTTGTTTTCATAACGCACTGCTCTATAGTGTTTTCAGTTTGCCCTTTATTACTCATTCCTATTTAATCGCTGTGGGAAACTAATGTTTTGACTTGCAGTTTTTTTTTTACAATTTACGAGTATAATATTCTTTTATGACGTAAGCAGATGCTTACAGAGGAAGCTTTACATTAGACACGTTAGCTCAGTACACAATTTACATCGCGGGGCTCGTTTGAACAGAGTAGAATGCGTTCATTGTACGTTAAATGGCGTGCCATAATCATTGAAGATATAAACTGATAGACAAAAAGACGTATAATGTTTTTGTTTTCTCATTAACAGTAGCTAAATGTTATCTAAACTCTCATTCGTGCAGTAAAAAGAAATTCATCACGTTTTATATGAGCATTTTATTCAGACGGCGAGCGTCAAAGAGCACTAAAGCTGTGCGCCTTTAAATTCATAACTTTTAATTAACTGGAATGCTAACACAATTACAGGCTTTATAGTCGTATCAAATTTTCCGAAACGGACCGTTCACCGTCGTAAAATGTGAGAATGATTACAAATTTTAAAACAAAGCATTGTAACGTGGAATTTAGTGCTGCGAGCAGCTGGCGTCGCGCTTAAGGGAAGCTTTAGGGCTCGTTCCGAACTGAGAATGGGTCGTTGCATTGCCTCAGTTTGCTTGAGTCGGTGTTAATTTGTCGCTACAAAAGGAACAGATGTTACATACGACGTATCCGCGCCTGCCAGTCGCCACCACCGCTACTTGCTCTACTTCAAATACATTATTTTAATATTACTCCATGGTAACTAAAGGAACACCAATGATTTACTTGCTCTTCTTCAAGTGAGCAAGCGTATATAAAGGTATATTATATTATAGGACACGAAAAGTGAAATAGTGAAAAGAATTTGATATTTTAATTGAAAGAGAGACCACCCGTCTTTATTACTTTTCTTAGTAATGGAAAGAGGAATTCAGAGAGTAAGTAAATTAGAATCGCCCTATGTTCAAGTTTAGTCGGTTCAAGCCCGACATAACCGCCTCCGCTGGCCGGCTGGGGGGTACCCGAAGGGATATCCGCACGGAAAAAAAAAAAAAAAAAAAAAAAAGTACCTACGTTACCACCTACGTTTTTTGCAATGGGGTGTAACGGGCTAGACTAAAATCTTTTAAGCCTAATTCAATCAAAGCTGCGAGCTGATACGCCTGCTTATTAATGGACGAAGGTCTGTCGCAGGCGGCAGTCGCTCTCATAAATGTTAAATTAAACTAAATCAGAAGGATAAGCTGAGGAGAGTAGACCGCTTGAAGCTGGCGCTTCTTTGGATGCTATCGGAATTAACGCTGGGATGATGATGAAGTTTATCGTTAGAATGCTCGGTTACAACCTCTTGTTGCCTGCGCAACGGAAATGGCAACGCTTACTTTCAACCTTTTCCTAGTACAACCCTGTCTTTCTTGCGTCAGTTCATAATCGAAAAAGAGGCAGTAGAAAGGGTATGGCAGAGCACTAGTTCTCATCCATCCCACAGAGAACACATCGAACGCTCCTCCAAGAGTGTGGGTCGTAGTACGATCAAGTAGGCTACCCATCCCCCTGGCAGAAGCAAACCCGAAACGGTGTTATGCCTTCCAAACTCGTTGTTTCGCGTGTAATTTTCAACTTAGACCTTCCTATCGTATATCCTAGATCTCACAATAGGCTAGCTGGATTTCACAAATGAAAATTTTGAAAATCCGTAGCTAATCTGATTATTCACGTTTTGCTGAATGAAATTCATTGAGTAGGTAATATGTGCTAATGCAGTTTAAATAAATTAACATAATGAAACGTTACTTTATACTAATATAGATTAACGATTTCGGTATATTTTTATGAATAACGCTTAATATGGTATTGTTTCTTTTTGTTTTTCCTTTTTTTAAAGAATATTAATAACCGAAATTACTAATATTCCAAATCGTATTACCATTCATCCGGTACATGTACACCGTGCAGCTACTAATTATTTTCTGAGCAGAAAAATCTAGTATGTAACACTTCTGCTCAACCCATAATCTTTTAAAGGACACGTAGCCAAGTGAATGTTTCGAGACACAGCAAGATCTTGGGGGCCACATCAACCTAATCTACAAGTCGGTACAGATGCTGCACAGACGCAGCTCTGGCACCGGCTTTCCTCTCGGAGACAGGTGGCAATAGCTCCCGTATATCCCAAGATAAACTAAATCAAGCGTAGGAGAGCGAGAGGGTTTACCCGGGGTGCCCGGCAACGGACACTTGGGGAGGACACCGTGCGGTTTTAATCGAGACACGACATAATCACCCCCACTGGCCGGCGGGGGGGTATCCGAAGGGATTTCCGCAGGTAAAAAAAAAAAAAAAAGTCTCCGAAGTACAAGCATTGGATATAACAAGGACTATCGCTGGGATGATGGTGGCTTCACGCCGGAATTACATGATATTTTTTTACCAGCAAGTACAACTTAGCCACAGGAAGGATGTTCAAAACTTTTCAGAGTCAGAAAAATTCACTTAAATATATCAAATATATTATTTTCCTTTAAATGTTCTTGCACGGATGTACTTTTAGATTATTAGGTAAAACGCTGTCAGAATGAACCTTTAAATTTTTGTAATTTTCCGTGTCTATCTATATTAGGAAGTTATTTAAACGTTATTTTGTAATTCTTTGTTTAGTTATTATATTTTTTTTAATTTATATCTACTCGTATTTACAAAAAAAAAACGACAAACGCGATATTTGCAAAATATTGTATAAATATTTATATTTAAATTAGTTTCAGCAAATTATTTTACGTAGCTGTATAATTAAAATTAAAAATATTTAAATATGTACGTTTCATCGAAGACAAAACGAAGCAGTTAACATAGTGTTGTGGTAATGCCATAAACAGAATACCGACTTAAGTAATGAATTTTGCTTATTTATTTAAATAAAAGTTTATCTTAAAAAATTTACTATTTTATTTTATTATATAATCCGTTCTTTTAATAATTCACGTTTTTCTAAATGTACTAGAAAAATGAGAAAGTATATTTTATAAGTTCGGAAATAATAGGTAATATATTTTATTTTAGAGCGTTTCCTGCCCTACGAAGATCTACCGGTTTCAAGCAGCCAACCTCACCTACAAGCTAGTACACCTGTTGATGGACGGACAAGGCTCTGGCGAAGGTTTCTCGCGCCCCCGGTAAAGATAGCCAGGATAAACCAATCCAAGGTTAGCATCTGGAGTTGGCGAGTGAGCTTCAAAATAAATGCACCTATAGTTATGGCATAATATTTTAATAAAAGCCATATTGGGCATCCTTGGCGGAGTGCTTGGCAGAGTATATTATGTTTTCAGCTTAGGCAGCAGGATTCAGAAAATCACAAATGGAAGTACTTAATCTATTCTACTTTTTTGTTCTTATATCTCATACCTATACAAACCTATACCTTTCCATGTCCACCATCATCTTCCTCATAGCGATTTCCCAGTGGCGTCCAATGTTTGCACTTTAGAACACAAGATCCGCTTATTGTTTTTGATTGGTATATCGGCTTTTCCGGGAGTGACTGCCGCCTGGCCTCCCAACCTTAGGAGGAAAGCCTGCGCTATAGCCTCGTTCATTATTTAGCCGATGCACCGACTCGCAAGTGAGGTTGGTTTGGGCCTCAAGGATGTTAATAGGACCCTATACACCCTTCCATGTTCATCCATTTGACGGCCTGTGTGGCGTAGCGGTAGTGCATGCGACTGCTACGACATGGGGCGCGGGTTCGATTCCCGCTCAGAGCAAATATTTGTATGCATGAATATGTCTATTTGCATTGGTCTGGGTGTTTGTATGTATAATATGTATGTATTTACAAAAAAAAAGTAAATAAGTATGTTTATCCGCATTCTGGAACCTTTTTTTTTATTTTATTTTATCGTGCGGAAATCCCCTCGGATACCCCCCGCCGGCCAGCGGGGGCGGTTATGTCGGGCTTGAACCGACTAAAACCGCACGCCGTCTCGGGTCTGCAGACGCCGGGGTGTAAGGTTGCCCATAGAGCATATCCCTCGCACCCCGACTGACCCTGGGCCATCTCCGGTTTCGAGAAGGCCCCCTCGGGTTTGGGAACCACGGTGTCCCCGTCTTGCCCCGGTTTGGGGGAGGGGCGCTAGTCGCCCCACCGTCCCGGCCTGCTTCTGCTGGGGTGACAGGCGGCCTCACCTGCCACCCCCACCGCATTATGGAACCTATAACACAAGCTAGTTAAACTATGCTTACTTTGGGTCTAGAAAGCGCTGTGTAGAATGTCGTAGAATATTTAATTAATTATTTATTTATTTATCCTTTCTTTAAGTAGATGCCCTCAATGTAAAGGGGATTGTTCAAAGAAGATGGGCCACATGAGCTGAATGAGCCACATGCGAGAAAGCGCATGCCAACATTAAGGAGGTAACGCAGCTGTCATTGCCAAAATCGATCCGCATAGCAGTAATAATAATTAAGAGTTTTTATAGAGTTAGGAGCTACCTGCACTGTAAAATGGTTTTCAGAAAAACTCAGCTGGAAATTTCTCACTGTCAAAGAGAATGGCTCCATGAAAGAGTTTGTTGACCTAATGTGGTGATGATAGACAGGCTTGTACTCTATGAAGACTGATGACAACATTTTTAAATTTGCAGAGAACTATAAAAAGTAAAATGTGAAGAACTCATTACACTCGTGGCTATAAGAAAACCTTATGATATTTATTCGTGTGTCGGGGTAGTATTTTCAAAAAAATGATTATTCGAGCACATGCCGCTATTATGTTACGAAATTATTTAACCTATAAAGGTCAAACCGACTCCTGCTTTGTTTTTGGAGTACCACTCTTAAAGTGACACGTCACAGATAAGCATCTTGCTATGTATAAATGCTAATTAACTTAAATAAACTGAACAAAGCTAAGACAAAGTAACAAAATACATATATGTATACGTACAATAATCGTGTTATATTCAAGTATAAAAACAAATATATTACATGTGAAACACTAAATAGACTCATCTAGCATACCGTGCCACAGATAGTAACTTTTAAAAGCAAAGCTGATAGTCTCCCAAAGTTAGCAAAACGATGTTCGCCAATCCCATTTTGTCGTCTCTTTATCCGTAGCGCGCCGCCGCACGCCGTGCGACGCGCGAATCATGACGGCCGGCGCCTCATTTTCCAATTTCCGACATTAATCCCCAGATCGTAAGGTTTGTTAAATCAAATAAGTTCTTGCTTTATTATGCTATATATAATTTAAGCATTCGCATTTACATTCGAACTAGATCCATCTCGCCGGCTTCTTCGCCCAAAAATTTTAATAACAAAATAACTTGCCAACTCCGTCTCGTCAAATATAATAGCAAAGTTGGAAGTAATAAGACAAAATTTTATGCATAACAAGGGGAGCCCTTCGAGACGGAGTGGGGCGAGGGTGCGGGGGACAAGCGCGAAGGAGGGTTAGCACTTGTCGGCTTGCCTAGACAGAAATGAAACGTCAAGCCTTATGAAGACGAACAACTTCGCCTTAACAAGTATAAATCTCCTTTTCATCCTGCGTACGTTTTTTGAGGCAGTTAAGGGTAATGTTAATTTATGGTTTGTAATTGTTTGCTGTTAACCTCGTCGGTCTAGTGCCTAATAATATTCTCGAGTGTTTTGTTCTCATATTTCTTAAGACAACTCAATAAATTTTATCTTTATATTGAGTACGACTATTAAGAATTTTAGTTAACACTTAATATGTTAACGCCATTGTAAACAACACGAGAATGTTTGCGATTGGAGCTGAACCTAAACTTTACAAACGATGTGGGGAGTTACGTGTATCATCCGCCACTCAATGCGACATCTGCGCCGCCATTTACATACAACAACAAAATATATTAAAATCCTGTCATCGCGATCCAAGACACAGTTGCGAGCCGTCATTGACACCGGGCGCGGGCGGTGATTAGCTTTGGGGGGAAGGGGGACACGGCGACAAGGAAAAAGGGCTACCCAGCAATAATTACTTTATATACCCCCTGTGAATAATTACCCCGGCCAGAGATCAATTAGACGGAAACACCGAATTAAGCCCTTCGTTAATGAGCCAGCAATTTTTATTTCACTTATGTTCTTCAATCTTTCATAAAATTAAAACAACTCCTTAATAGTCACAATGTGATAGTTATTACCCTCCTGTTCAGGCGACAGTTTTGATATTCTAGTCGCCAGCTACAAGTATCCACACTTGTAGCTGATATAATTGAATGTGTTGTATGCCAGTTAATTTCACTGCCGAGGCCACTCAACAGATTCATATATAAGGTTTTTGCGTGTATTAACGAAAAAAATATGTATCGACACCGAGGATGATAAACAGAAAAAGTCTGTTTGTCATACTATCTATCACAAGTCGTAAAACATTTTTTCCACTTCCTACTCAAAGCGTTGTAACGACTTAACATATGGTGAACTAAATTATGTTACCTACGTCTAAACGACAGCAAAATAAAAATGTCCAAACATTTGTATACATTAAATAAATTTATCATTCCGTTTCATTTATAGGAGTGTTGCAGTGAAAAGGAAGCTGCCGTGCACACATGGGGAGCCGTCAAATCCCAAACGTATTATTTTTTCAATATCACCTCACACGCTCGCTAATACAAGATAACGAAATTCACGACAATCGGATGAATGTTTGCGCTGCGTGAAATCACAACTTTTGTGTGGAAAACAAACTGACATTGAACGTTAGACGGACGCGACTCCGCACGGGACGAGTGAACACGTGTATGTGGGCAGACAAGGGTACGGGCATATGACGATACCTGTCAAAATATGACGAGTCTCATTCAGCTACAGATGTAGCTATTGTCATCGCGCTAATCTAATTCTGTGTCGCGAACTGTGAAAGTGCTATTCTGGCGATTAACACATTTTCGTAACGAATTGTTGGGAGGCTGTCAGTCGACTTGCGTAAGCTGTGACAGGAGAGTGGCAGCAGCCGTGGGGTGCGAGCTTAGAGCTCAGCGTGATGGGCCCAGCGCCCGCGTCGCTATGCGTGTGCCTGTCGGATAGCGTTATCAACACGCTTGCGCTGCGCCACTTGCACAACTGATGATTTCAAACAATGCTCACACCGATGCGTGCAGCGGCTAGTGCCAAAATAGCAAAGGTTTATAAATCTTAGATTCCAAATGTCTGCCGCAGCTAGTTCAAATGCAAGCTTTTACTGTATACGTACTTCTCAGTATGTATTAAATTGAAGCGTGGGTAGCTTAGTCGTTAAGGAGTCAAACCTACGATCGAGAGGTCCCAGGTTCGAATCCTGGCCATTACACTACCGACGTGAACCCACTCCTAACACAAGCAATTTAGCTTAGTTGTAGGGGTTAGGGGGAATACTAGTAATTACTAATATTCTTTAAAAAAAACAAAAAAAAAAAAATTATATATTAGCGCTATCTAGACCCAAAGTTCTATACTGAAGATAATCATACTTAAATAATCTTTTCTTTTGGAAATACAACCAGTACATTGCAAATAGACAGATTCATACATTCAAATATTTGTATGCTTGAATATTGAGTGAATATCGAATCCACGACCTCCACATAGCAGTCGAACGTTGTGCCGCCACGCCATCGAGGTTGCCTAGTAACGAAAACTGCAGCTGTTAGAAAATATATATATATATTGGTTTTCAAAATGTGTTGTTCCATGTTCATTTAAATTAAGACGAGACAAGAAATCAGCGCCTAAAACACATTTGGTTTGAATGTTTCGTCCCCAATACATTTGTAAAGATACGGCTACTTAGTAAAATTAGAGGGTAGGGGAGAAGTGTCACACAAAAGTTATTTAGATGTTTACGTGTGCATCGTTGCATTAAATAAGCAACGAATCCTTGCAGGGGGTGGCTGGGCTCCGACCTGGGACAATGATATCGCGACACCCGGCCCACCCTGGCGCACTAACATGATTAACTTTTATATTGGCAATCAGAACCGTTGACGTTTTGGGTTTTGTTCTATACAAATGCTACTACAATGTGTTATTTGTTAGCATTCTTGGCTTATCAGATTTGACCATCATAGATACGAATCTATTTAATCACTTATTGATTACTCAATATCAGGTTCATCGTTTTTTATTTTAAATATTATTGAAAGTTGATGTGTGGAACCTAGATGTCTTCATAGAAAGCATTCATAGGTACACATTTTAGGAGTTAACAATATATGATAACTACAGAATGGACTAACAGACGTTAGGCACACAAATTTCTAGGGCCACTGGTCCGAATCGACACTCTAATTTTAATATTTTTAACTGACAATAAGGACATCATCCAAATATTAAAGCTATTTTGTACAGTCAGCCTAGTACAAAATAGCTAATTCCTAACGTCAGCTAGCCACATAAGGCGTATACATGCGTATCATGGTAATCTCTGTACATACAAACATGTTCCTACATCTAGAGAAAATATTATAATCTATACAAATAAATAAAATTTAAGTGTCTGTTTGCATTCCGGGTGATATCCGAAGTGGCTGGGCCGATTTGACAAAATTGTAATACAGTTAGCTTATGTTATAAGGTGCAATTTAGGCTATTTTTCGTGATGGAAAAGAATTAGGATTAAAACCGAGATTATAGACAGCTAGTGTAAGATAAATTAAAGAAAACATTTATAAACTAATATTTGTCCACGTTTGCAGCCAAGATAATATAGATCTAAATATAAAATATCAATGTCTATAGAAAACGTTGGAAATTAAAAATTAAATAAGTAACGGTAGAATTTGACCACTAATAAATGAAAGTGATTCTTCAAGATCATAGAGCGATATCATTGAGCATAGGGTTTAATGCAAAGATAACACACGACAGTGCAGTTAATTGCGAGCACAGAATCACACTTAGGCGAACGGGGCCTCATACGTTCCCATGAGACGACATTGCTCGCACTGACATCCCCGCCTCTCCGTCACCCGACCTCTTAATCATTTACTCGTAATGGAAACCTATCAACGTCGTCTATCTCGCTAAAATAGGCATGAAATTTAAATGATCCACTCAAAAGAAATGCAGTTGAAAAAAAAGCACGAGATTGTTTGCCGAATTGTGTCCGAATTGAACAATAGCGAAGCCACCAACGCTGACGTTCAGCATCCCGCAGCGCGACTTATGAATAGAATAATGCGAGCCTACACAAAACCGTGCAAGCGAACATCATCAATCACTGTATTTAGAAATGTTTCATTAGTAAACATTAAGATGTTTGCTTATATGTCCGAATGTTGTCTGCCATAATATGGCCAGGTTCCGTGAAATAAGGGTCGGTGGTAAAATATTGTCAGTGAAGATGTATGGGATGACGCTGTGAGGTAAAATAATCGCAGTATACGGTGTTGCATCCCAAGTTCCCCACGGGGTAGGTGTCAAGGCCACTGCTGTGAATATACGTCGGTACAAATTCAGTTCACCCATTCTATTTAGATCTCTATCAAACATGGAGCGTCCTTTTATGAGAACTGGACAAACGTTTGTATACAAAGTAAGGTATCGAGTTATAATACAATTGCATTTTGTGATATTATGCTGCATTGTAGTACGAATCTTCTATTTTGAGGTATTGTCGACATTCTTTTTTAAGTCTCCAACTTTAATATAACATTAACTTAACGAGTACCCACACGACAATCTAAGTTAAAACAATTTTCAAGGCATAATTAAAAGAAATAGAAACGAACAATGAAATAGTTCTGATTAGATAGAGAATAGAGTTCTCATGACATTTTTCTGAACGGTACCTACAAGTACAAACTACGCGTTAGTTCTACCTAACTTAGGAAAACATATTGTTTTCGTAGTGAAGAAGTAACAATATTTTAAACAGGTATTTTATACATTTCACCATGGGTTATAAATCAAATTAATACTTTTATAGCCCGCAGCTACCACAAAACTCTGTCGGGAGCTGGTTTCGAATGTTTCTTAAGTCCATGGCGCCTGATAAAAAGAGAGAAGTCATAATTGTAGCCGTTCTACGTTGCCGCGTAAAAACGTATAGGCGCCTACCTTTCCTACCTTTCTTATCTTTGTATATTCTGTACAAATACATTGAATTTAAAATCGTATTTTTCTATAATTTTAACGTAATGGAATAGTAGTAGAATAGAAATACTTCTAATAATTAGATGATGAAATATTTAGCTTCTTAAAGTTTGTTTTTGTATTTATTAAAACTGTAAACGAGTAATTCATAGTACCTCCTTGAGTATTTGAACACTTAATGATTTTCTTGTAGTTTAATCTTATTTGTTATCGAATTGTTTAAGAAAACAAAAGTGATTTCTTGTCACAGGATCTTTAATAAGCTGTCGTGTCTAAAATGGAAGAAAAAAGTAAGTAGATAAAATATATGGGTCCTTATTTAAAATAATATAAATATTTATTGATAATCTTAATATTCATAATAAATACCTTTAAATATGCGACGTTATGTTTAGTGAGCATCTTATATTGAACGAGCTTTAGATATGATCGATGACTGGAAAGGCGAGGACACCCACCCATGCAACCTCATAGAGACAGAATCGATACTGGATGTGCTCATCAAAAATTGATCATATTTTTTGTAGGAGTTGTATGAAGACTATTCTACTATTTTCAATATGACTGCAAGATTCTAAACATAAAGGCTTTGAGTTGATATACCTTACAGTTTTGTATAGCCCCTATATTGTATAACCCTTGAGTTGGGATCTGTACACATAGGCCCTTGAGTTTCTATACCTATACCTATATGAAGGACAGAGACGCTGGAGCGCGACTTAAAACTATTGGTAGAAGAGAGTGACAAGAAAAGTGACCACTGTGAAAGTACACATAATAAGTAGCATTCGAAGTTATAAATAAATAAAGATTCTAAAAATCATTTGACACAGTACTATCTAGACCCAAACAAATCATTAATCAAACACTCATCCAATCTTTGTAAATAAAAATGAACCGCTAATTTTGTTGCTAAGCGCAAAACTTGAGAACGGCCTCACCGATTTGGCTAATATTTTTTTATCATAAATCAGCTTTAACCTAGTTATTGCACTTTTTGTAAGGACGGTAGTATTGTAAACAAGGATTAGGCATGCGAAATATAATAATATAACTTACAAGCCTTAAAGCTATCAATGCCTATATAGGCAAGCGTGTTCCATCGGCGATCACATCGTCAATAAGTAGGTGTAATAGTGATAAAATGCTAGCCTATCAATGATAATAAAATGTAAGCGTGAAGTATACTTATGTTAGTTTCATAGAAATATTCCTCAAATTGTCCTGCTTGTAAATTAAATATAGGTAACCAAAAGATTTTTTAACGACGTACATCAAAAAGTATTATCTATTAGTTTCTTTTTATGTTGATTACATCATGCAACGTCTTTGGTTTCATTAAATGTATAGATAACCCCTATTACAGATAACCTCTCATACTAAATGGCACATATTTAATTAGAACATATCAAAGTGACGAATTTATTAATATTGTCCAAAACAATTTTATTATAAATACCTATATTTGTAAACCGCTTCAATGAAATTATGTATTACTATTCACAAACGCAATAATAACTTCGTTATTGTTTCGTTTGAATATTATTGTTAATCACTAAGTTAGTAATGCTCACGTTAATTCAATGGAGTTAATTAATATTTTGGTATTTAATATCTTTTCTAAAATAAAGTATGAATTGATTGAAACATAATAAAATGGAAGGAATAAAATTAGTTTATCAGTTTAAATATGAATAATTACAAAAACATTTTATTTTGTTTCATTGATATGTGTTTATGATTATCACGAATTTGAATAGTTCACAAAATCATTTGTTATCTTTTTATTCAACTGCATCTCCACTTACGTTCAACTTCAGGATTTAAACGAGAATTCAATCGTTTAAGTAGATACAACTATGACACAGGCCTCATGATTCTGATACTGATTATAAGTCAATTGAACTAATCATTAGGTTATTAGAAAAAAGCTTATTAGAAAAAAAAATTGTACCACTTGGTAAAAAATCAGTTACATTATATTCAGACTAGCTGTTGCCCGTGGCTCCTCCCGCGTGGAATTATGATATTTCTTTTCCCGTAACCATTATCACCCTTGGCTTAGCTCTCATTATGTGCCGGATATCGATGTGGAGTACAGAAAAATAGAATAAATTTATAAAGCTATATAATATATAAAGCTATAAAGCAAAATGTTTTGTAATTTAAATTACAATACATTTTGCTATAACCTTTTGCAGTGAATCTACGAGTATACTACTGACGCATCTAGTTAGTAGTAGGTGTCCGTGTTCTTCGTACGTGCTTAATGAAATACAGATATCGATACATCATTGATCGTGGTGCGATAGCGGGCTCTACGTCATGTTTACTAGATCTGACATGAACACCCCGTGTAGTTTGAACTCTCATTACCGGGATTAATGATGATTGTTGTACCTAAATAAATGGTGATTTCATTAGTTCTAAACTTATTTCTGATGAAATTGTGAATATGGGTTCGCAGCCTGCTCTCATAACTGTAGGTAAGTATTGCATACCTAAGTTTATGCTGAGTTGAGTTCTTGCAAATAAGTTTACGGTTTTAAACGAGCTTCTATTAAAACAGTGCATGTAATGTTTAGAATATATACCTAGATAGGGATAGGATATAACAGAACGCCTCGCTTAAACCACTTTCTTTTTAGGCGATAAACAATCACACAGCCGGCTTTTATAGGCTGGTGTTTTATAGCGCATGGTACGCGGCCTACAATCTCTCGAATAACATGCCTTATTTGCGTATTATAAACTCTATGAACCTATCTCACCAAGGAAGTCTAGAACACTGGTGGTCCTATACACCAATAGCGGCAGATAATAATGCACTACTTGCTTTTGATTGTATGTTTAAATTATCTGTTATCTTTATAAAGGAGCTGCTTCCCCTTTCATGTGGCACCAACCTTGAACGTGAAATCCCGCTAAGCCATACCTTTTTCGAAGGCGTATACTCTGTTAAGTACAACCACCGTACATAATATATACCCAATCTTGTCAACATCCATACATCTATGCGGCGGGTACAATCTATTATGTTCATTAAAAGCGCAGACGGGTAGCAGTCAGTAATATTTTTTACGCTTTTTAAAACCAGACTTCCCTTTACCTGTAAAGGAAGAGTTTAGAATAGATATTAAGGTTCAACTATCGAGGGTATTTATACTGTCCATATTCATATGAGTGAGCAAGTGTTACTTCCTCATTCATGCAGAGAAAAGCAAAGCTATACTACCATAAAATTTATAAGAATTGCAAAGCCAAACAAGAGTTAGAGCAGAGCCGCTTTAAGAGAATATATAGATGTTTTGTCCATATACAGATTACTGATAATGTGCGGTGACACATAAGCTAAAAACGAAAAGAATTTCCTGTGTAAGGAGCGGGTTCACTTCGGTAGTGTATCTTCGCTACCTACTGACCCAATTATTAACTATCAGCCTAACCATTTTGATTGCCGCCGCTTTAGGAACGGCCTAGGGCTCCAATTAGCCAATAGTTGTGACGTATATATTATACTCTTAAAAGTAAATTAGAAAGACCTAAACCTGAGTGCTTTTCTATACTAATATTATAAAGAGGAAAGATTTGTATGTAAGTATGTTTGTAACGAATTGGCTCAAAAAGTACTGAAGCGATTTCAAAAATTCTTTCACCTTTAGAATTCTACATTATCCCTGAGTAACATAGGTTACTTTTTATGCCGATATTCTCACGACATCAAGACTTACGCGGGTGAAACCGCGTGGCGATGCTAGTATATCATAAAATGAATATAATAGAAAACACACTTTTTATAAGATTGTAATGATAGCTGATATGTGTTAAGATTCAAGTTTCGTTTTCGCATTCAAGGGTCTTCTTACGGATCTCTAATTATCTGGTCTCATGTTAAAGCCAGATTCGTCGGTAAACATTGTAACGACCCTTGTCTTCTGGCCAATTTCTATGTTTTCGAGCCTGTTGTAAATATACCCTGAGATTGTCGTACACGTGGCATTCGGAAAGAGTATTTCGATTTCTAATATATTGGTCTAGATCTTTGTTTGCTTATTAATATACCTGATGAACAGCGACGAAGGAGTAGGATTTCGTCCACCATGGCGCTCCACGCTTGTTCTCTACACTGCCATTATAGAGGATGAGTGTGGAGCGCGGTATGCAAGGTACCTAGAGCGATAGCTTTAGCCACATCCGATACTGCTTCCAACTGTCGCACGGCTTGATGAAGTGTTTTGTCCACGTTTTAACATTCCCTTATATTGTTTTTAGCTTCAGAGTGTAGACAAAACAATTTCTCATTGTTTCAGTAGGTAATAGGTACCCTACATGAAAACATATTTCACCTCTAGACAGTTTTGATCTAGGTATATATTTTCAGGGTCCGAGCCAATCTCTCCTGCTAACCGGTACACCTGCTGATCAACGGGGTGTCAGGCGGCACTTGCATCCATGGAAACCGATAAGCCAAATTAGGAGAAAGAGTAGCCGTGACTGATGTATTTTACCATGCACCCTAGGTGCTCACTAAAACTTTACAAAAATAATACAGTTCTGAATATTTTACGAAAATGGTTTTTAAGAGTCATACGAAAAATACACAGCCCTAAAAACTGTTTGGTGGTAGCGATAATAACTTCATTCATCCTTTGTGGATCTCCACACAACACAATAAAAAGGGTTTTACAATCGAAATCAATTTAAAATTAATAAAACCGTTCGGGACAACCACAACATACAATTATCTGGTGCTTATATCAAAAGCATTAAAAAAGAACACTCGTTTTGTGTTTATCATTTCTCGTAATACTGTGTTCCAAAATGCCTTTTAATAATACCCTTTTAGGAGAATAGTCCGGCATTTTTACTGTTACAGTGATATGTTGGTAACGATTATTGTGTTGCCTAACGAAGGTTATAAATTTTTATGTGCCTTGCGTACTTGAAATTTGTTTATTTGACCAGATTTCCAACTATGCTGAAGGTTTTCATATTTAATAGTAACACACTCAAATAAGTTTCTTTGTAATTTTAGTAGGTACAAAAACATTCCATTTTCATTAATTACTGTAAATAAGAGTTTATTTTGTGCCATTACTTTTATTCAAGCTTACTTTGCAATATAAATCGTCCAGAAAGAAGTCTACAGTGAAAATTATTTAATATCAATATCCATTACTTCAAACAAATTACATTAAACGATTCTGTCTTAATAGTGTTTTATTTGGTAATACTTCTTGCCCATCAGATAACTAATACAGCTTAATACGTACACACATTCCTGAGATTCACGGGATATATTTCAAGAAATACTAAATATTACACACTTACATTCATTAATCTAGAGATAAATTATAATTTATAATGGCGTACGAACGATGCATTAATAAATTTGGACTAGAGTATTGAAAAGTCCGGAGTTATGATAAATAAATAACAACATGATTTCGAGGAGCAAACAAACAAACACAGGTCACCTCCCGGAGCTCGGAGCGCGTGCCTCGGATTAGCTGTATTTTCATATCAAAGGGCTCGCTCAGTTTTATGAATTGCTTCTATTTGGGGCCCGACGTAATGTCTTTCTTTATTCAAGGGACATTTCGCGTGGGAGAATTTAATTTGTTGCACTTTTCGTTTAATCGCATTAGAGGGTATTCATATCTTTATTTTATATTCATGTCGTCGAAGCAATAATTCCTTATCGTTACTTTGCATAAGCGTTGAGTGACACTATAATTTAATTTGTATTCTATATGAGGATTTGATTTCATATAGGGCCAACATAGAAGAGGAGTAGAAGGTGTTTACTAGCTTACACAAGTGGCTTTTTAAGCAAAATTTGTAGAGATTCAGTCATTCCATATGTTGGTATATAACAATGTTACAGCAAAATTTTATATGTTAATTTTTTTATGAATACAATGCAGACTCTACATCTCATTACTAAAGAATAAAATTAATTGATATAATTAAATCCTAATATAAGTTAATTACAAGAGACCACGCGCCTCTCTGAAGTACCTGCTTGCGTTATGAACATTAGGCAAGCCTGACTAATTAATGTTAACAAAACTATCAAAAATTGATCGGAATAAGCCCAATAAGTTAAATATGAATGCGTATTGTAAATGTAGGAAACAATTTTATCACTGAATTGGATGATATGACGTCGATACTGGAGGATTCGCAGATAGATCACACAGTAAATCCGCAGACCACCGGACTTGGTATTGTCAGATTTGTCCCCATTTCCATGAATTTTGTTTATTCAACATTGGCTCGTTTCTGGGTTTATTTTGTATATTTTTTTTACATTTACACATGATTTATCCCCGCCCATTAGGTCACGGTGAGTAATGCAGGCAAGTCGGGCTCGCGCCCCGGGGCGTCCGATCCGTCTGCATAGATAGCGACTACACGTGTTGTCAACTTGTATGTTTTCATCCAAATACCGTATATTTGATAAATTTTACATTCTATATTAGTATGATAACTCGATAACGACCTCATTTTATACCAAGGTGTCAGTTATTAAGTCTATATTTCGATCGGTTGCTGAATGTAAGTGTTACAATACAACATATCTGCTCAACACGCTCTACATTTTACATGTTACATATCAACATGCGTTTTATAAAAAGATGCAATTATTTGTGAAATAATTCATGCTTCTCAACGTCAATTAAGGATTCTGAGACTAAGTTGATATTAAACATTTTCAATTGCAATTCTCAATATTCTATCTAAATATCTATAACTAACTGCGATATTGTAGTAACTTGTAGTCTTGTATTTGTTGTTGAATTTCTGATACACTCGTGTGCATAATCAAAGACAGAGCTCCCGACAACGTATCGGCCTTATAATACCTACCATAAACTAAGCATTGAGTGTCTCTGTTTACATGCAGCTTATGGGTGAACACGCATAGCTTTGCTATAAGCTGCTAAAGAGCAAAGTCATCAGGTGTTACGAACATTCAAAAACAAGTTGAACAAATCAACAAATATATAAACAAAGGCCACTTGTCACCCAACGTAAGCATTTTTGTTCCTCGTGCATTTTTATAACAAGCGTTTTTGTTGTGAGGCGATGTAGGAAGGAAGCCGCGCCGGGGGGTCCCGGCCCTGGCCTCCTGGGGCACCACTACACAAAACATTTCGTGATCCATAAAGACAAAAGGAAAATTAAAATCTGTTAAACTCACGGGCCGGACGGCGCGTTCTCGTACCAACCTTACACTCACATGCAGTCAAATGATTTTGGCGATAGAGGTGAATCTTATATATTACTTGGCAATTGCGAATGTATTTGTAAAAATGTTAAAATTTAAGTAATAAAGACTAGTAGTTCCGCCTAATTTATCTTTTTAACCGACGCGACGTTATTATGAGAAAAGCGAGCATTTCACCACTTCAACCACAGAATCGTCCGTAGAGTCAAACAATACAATCCAAACAATTAGTAGTGTTCCTTGTTGACACTTTATAAATTAACATGCATATTACTAACTAATTAATCGTATACTCTTCAGAAACTGTAACCACTTCCTTCGAATAAGTCACTATTATTTCGAATAAGTTAAAGGCATTATACAATATAAATTATAAGCGGTGATAGCCCAGTGGCGTACGTAACGGACTGCTGAAACGAGGTCTCGAGTTCGATCCCCAGTCGCCCGGGCACACACCTCTGACTCTTCGTAGTTGTGTGCATTAATAAATGTTAATTATCGCTCGATTAATAATGTGCCCGGAAGATGGCAATAGGCTCGCCCCCTATTACATTGGGACCTTAACATTACTGGCGAATCGTGGGTGTGTAATACACCTCTGCCTACCCCTTCGGGGATACAGGCGTGAAGTTATGTTATGTTAAATTATTTATTGGTACTAATATATGTTTTTACACAGGACAATTTTGCAGTGCGCTCAACAAACCATACCAAATATCAGTAACACAAATTTGAACTAGGTTATATACCGTACGCCCTCCATCCCAGCGTATCATTAAACTGGAGGTGACAAGTTTCCCGTGCTCTTATTTTAATCCACGTTTAACCTTGCCGGTCGATAGCCAACATAAAATTATTTTTGTGTGAAATACGATTTAATGCGCTGCGCATGTCTAGCATATTCTAAAACAAATGTTACGCCAGATCAGAAGAATCAATCAAAAGAAAAGAAGATCAATCGGTATAAACATTTATCAGTCAATAATCATATAATAGGTCTTTACCTACGAAATTGCCGAAATTTTCTTACAAATTCATGAGTTCGTTATTCCTGTAATTTAATAGCTATTTCCATCATTTATATTTTGTTTGAAAGTTGATTTCAAGATTTTACAACTCTGTATTAAATTTTGATTTTATTGGCCGCTTGATAAATTAATTCGATACACAAAAACAGTACTTCCTAAATGCTATCCGTTTTATTGATAAATTTCATATTACTTAAGAGCTGTCATTTTTCAAAAATGTGACAAAAGTTGCTGTTTGTTAGCTTAATGTTGTCTCATTCATACACAAAAAAAAACATAAAATTTGGATATGTAATGCCTAAAAAAAATGCAAAAATGTTAGTACTGAAAATTGGGTTTCCTCCAATTTCTTCAAGAAAACGGCAATTTCATATGTAACGACCTAATATATCTTCTACTGAAAATAAAAACTTCTTAATGTGCCTTCCCTATTGAAGATTATCTGTTATTTATTTTTAGATGTGCTTAAAAAGCCAACGTTTAATAACTCTGTTTAATAACATCAAGGATTAATAACTAATATTATGTTTGGGTGTATGGGGCCCATCAAGACCTTCGGGGCCCCATTCAAATGTACCTGCTAGCCGGTACCTCTGTGGATTGACGGAAGAGGGTTTCCTCTCGGGGTTAAAAGGCAAGATAAATCAATGTACAAAGAAACACGGAGCAGGAGAGCAGACCTCGGGTTCCGTAGTGCAAGCTTTGGATGCAACCGGAATTGACGCTCGGATGATGATGAAATAAGTAACTTTATATTTATGAAATACCTACGCACTCTGCATAAAATTGTTGGAGACACTACTTGCCCTAGAGGTCAAATATCTTACAACTGTACATTAATCACAAAATAACAGTCATACCAATTTTCTCAAATTGCACAGCTTAGCACACTGCTGTATCACGAAGTAGTCACGAGAGCTCTCGCCAAATGTGTATATAATAGTGTATTTACATATTATTATTCATGGAAACAAATGTCCTTTGAATCGTTCTGGATTTGTTGACTTAATACAAAGTGCTTTTGCGAGAGGTGGTCGTTCTGTTGGCGACATCGTATAATGGATGGTCGCTATGTTCACATTTTGCGCAAATGTTTCTCTTATTATATAGTAAAATATATCTTTCAGACGTTAATCGATTCGTTTTAGTCTTTTTCTATATTCGTCTCGTACTCCAGCGGTTCCTCTTATAATCTAGTGGGTTATCTGTAGCATTCAATTTCTAGAGATTTCTTTAAGGTAAATGCTATAAAAATCTCTTGATATGTATGTATCAAACAGTAACTACGTACATACATAACCGTCTCTGTTTTCAGACGTATCAATAGTTGTTTTTCTTTTAATTAACTGTTAATTATAAAATAGTACTCAACTTTTGATGCAGTAAATCACATACACAGTACAAATTTTTTATTGCATTACAATCAAATACGTATAGGTATGGTTTAAAAACCAACATTGGAGTTTATCTGGTTTTATGCAAATACTTACCGTGTGGTTTATGATCAGAAAGGAGCAAGGAGTGTGCCGAGTGGCTGTTCTGCTCGACCTCCGGAAATCATTGGTGCCGTAATAAAGAGCTGCGCGAGAAAGCGCCCGCACGCTGTGTGATAGATGCCCACGAGCGAGCGACAAAAAAAAAACAAAATCGACTTAGCAAACATGTTTAATAAAATGAATGACCCGCTCGTATATCTTCACCTGCTTAGTATGACATAAATTATAATAACATTATGTTGTACACGTTCAAGGAGTCCCAACAAATTCTTACTCACTAGAAAATAAGACGTTTCACAAAAAATATTGTTCGAGTTATTAAGATGAGTTTGAAATAGAATAAAATGTTGGAATTTTCTACTTTTGGTTGTGTTTTGCCTGTCTAGTTGATACATGCGGTTTGAATTTGTAGGTACTATGATAATTTTCACAGGTATTTTTTATCAGGTATTTATTCGTATCGTTTCAGTTCAATTAATTTGTACAAAATGTAGCGTGGTACTTAATTCATTCGCTTCTACTTAATAGGATAAAATAAATAAACGATTTTAGTTTAGCAATCATATTTAGGTACTTAACAGGTTTTAATTGGTTTTATTATTTGGCAAATCGACAAATAAATCAGTTTTTGTGTCTTTGTATGATATAAAGATTTCAGCAGAACTATGTAAATTAAATTAATTATTTAGTATGTTATCCAAAGCAAAATAGGAAACGTGTTCTTACTTAACAATAAGTAATCTTTATATCACTAACGCAAGGGATGCTATAATATAGATTTATAAGTGGTAGATCCGTAGGTTGAACAAAGGCACTGTTCAGATACTCGACAGCAGCTCAAACAAAGCCTCCACAAAATTGCCTCCCTCGCAGACACCCTTAACGATCGCAAAAGCAGGCTGCACAAAATTAGCGCTAAACAATATTTAGCACCGATTAACCCCATAAACTCGCATTAAATTAGAAGAGCAGTAAAAATCAATTAGAGAGTCCATCTAAGTGATGTAACCGCACGCTTCCGAATTCCTCCTTTTATTAACAATTAGATGGGTTTTATGTGTGGAGTAGGTGCGGATTAGGCGAGTTTCAGACGACGTGCGTGACTCTACCGGACGGCAGGGGCTTAGCCTCAAGGGATGCGGCGACCCTTCAAGCTACACGATGACAGCTGCCTTTGTCGTGTCCAAAGAGAAATTTTATACCGCGAAATTGACAGCCGCAATGTACTGTACAACTTATCGATCGCGTAACGTGTTCCCAGGGACGTTTCGATGAGCGCAATAAAGTATTTGTTCATGTTCTCGGCGCATAAGTGCAGCAAGTCCTCAGTTCACGCGGCAGGGATCGATTTATGTTGTTTTATATTGTCTTGTCCGCTTTTGTTAATGTGAAAACTAAATCAACCTTCATTTTCTTTTATTTCATTTTGCGTAAATCGCTTAGCTCCATCATCGCTATTGGGTACCTACTAAATATCCGTTAATTTACGTTTAAAAATAGCATGCTACTTTTTACACCATCTATAATCGGAGTTATAAAATAAATATGACGGTTAAGGTATTTTACTTTCTATGTTAAAGACAGAAAGAATATTATAAATTCTATTTGTATTCCAAATGCAATGTGATGCTGAAATGCGTGAGCCTTAATAATCTCTGTAAAAAGCAATCTGCAAAATTACGTACGTGATAACACCATAGCACAATCACGGCTAAAGGTGAACTCATTTAAACTCCAAAGTTCATCTGAACCGCGAACCCTCGACCGCCCCGTGTAGGAATGTCTCATTGATTTTCCTTCGGATTATGCGTTGACTGCGCCGTGAAAGTATTTCCAAGTCAGGTATTTGACTTCGATAGAAATATTAATGAAATAAATCTTTGATCTTGTGTCTCTGAGAAGTACGTAGTTATGATGATTGCCAGTGAGCTTTACTTTTTAATCGCTAATCGATACGACGAGTAACTTTCTTTGAATACTTTACATTCTTTACTTTATAACTTAAAAGGCTTATGTACAACTAATTATAAATAAATGTAAATATTAAGAAATGTAATAAATATTATACAAAATACCTTATACACCCGATTTTAATGGAAGTTTGGCTACATATACTCTATTATGTATTCTGTGGTTTGACTTTTGTGCTATTTGTGCATGTAGGTAAAATGTATTATGTTGTAAATATTATTACTGTGAAGATATCTAACATATAAAGTCTTACAATGTATACCATGTCGTGTATAAAGCATATCTAAATAATTTGAACTAGGTATACCACACCACCCATCATGGAGGATTGGCTGGAGAGGCGACACGGAAGCCTCTCCTACCGACTGACGCAGGTGATCTCAGGGAAGGGGTGCTTCGGGGACCACCTGCATCGGATCAGGAAGGAGCCAACGCCTGAGTGTCATCACTGCGACGCGAGCGAGGACTCAGGGCTGCACACGCTGGCGGACTGCCCGGCGTGGGAGGCGCCGAGGCGTGACCTCGTGGCAGCCATCGGGGTGGGAGTCCTCTCGCTCGGCAGCAATGCTCGCGAAGGAGGTGGCGGAGCGCACCCGGGAGAGACTTAGAACTCTCCCGGTCCGCCGAGCCCGCAACTTGCTCGCCGCGCGTCGCAGGCAACTCAGGCGCCGGAGGTCGCTTAACGACCTCCGTCCTCCATGAGCGCAGGCCTGGGGGTGGCGGGTGAGGCCACCTGTCACCCCAGCAGAAGCAGGCCGGGACGGTGGGGCGACTAGCGCCCCTCCCCCAAACCGGGGTAAGACGGGGACACCGTGGTTCCCAAACCCGAGGGGGCCATCTCGAAACCGGAGATGGCCCAGGGTCAGTCGGGGTGCGAGGGATATGCTCTATGGGCAACCTTACACCCCGGCGTCTGTAGACCCGAGACGGCGTGCGGTTTTAGTCGGTTCAAGCCCGACATAACCGCCCCCGCTGGCACGCGGGGGGGTATCCGAAGGGATTTCCGCACGAAAAAAAAAAAAAAAAAAAAAAGGTATACCACACCACCCCGGCGTTTTAAGACCCGAGACGGCGTGCGGTTTTAGTCGGTTCAAGCCCGAGATAACCGCCCCCGCTGGCCGGCGGGGGTTATCCGAAGGGATTTCCGCACGAAAAAAAAAATTGTATTCCACACCATGTATTTGTGAAAAACTTACCTATTGGTTTGAATAAACTTTTATGATTTTATGTTATTTGCTAGTGATTGTTGAGTCAATCCATTGAATCAAATGCACTAGAATCCAAGTCCATCAGTGCCTCAAGTCAGTTATTAAGTATCTAAGTAGGTATATTTAAAAATCAACATTTTAATCTGTTTAGTATCTGCAGTAAATTCCTTTTATGTAAACTGGCTTATCTTTAACGACATTAATATTTGTAAGGACATTATCTAAAACCTGTGGGCGCGTATCGTAGGGTACGATGCCGGACGGTACTCATTCGATTCAAGACACAGGGAGCCGAGCCCAGACGAATGGCTGTAGATAAATTATTAAACGTAATGTTTTCAGCTATCTCCGATGTCGGGATGGAGGAATGCTGACGATCACATCTCGGACGTAGAGAGCGATCGATGCTGCGATACGCGCCCGGCACACATCTGGTAGCCACTAGTTTGTTATCGGCGTGAACCGTCGGCCAAACCTATTTATCGAAGTCATAGAGATTTATTGATGGCTATTTTAGTTAATAACATGCATCTAACACATTATGTCATAATAAATAATTAAGTAAATCTCGGACTGCAAATGATGATAATTTCGTAATTATTGTTTTATATAAATGTGAATTGTTTTATTTACCAAAGTACCTACATGAATAAGTAGACATTAAATTGTAAATATCTATAGTCAATAACACAATAATATGTCTAAATGAGTGGCTTTTGAACTAAACCACCTAGGGTGTACCATGCTAATCAATAGGTGGGTGGTAACTATTTCCGTCATGAAATCATACTAACAGGTCATTCAACTGTATTTTTAAGATATTTCGGAATGCTTTGAATCAAGATATAAAATTCTTAACAAGTCGAATGTCTGCATTGCATCTCATAAATCGTTCATAAAAATCTGTTTAGTAGCGCAATAAATAAAACGGAAGGTCCGCAGTGATCTCCATGCATATAGGGGCAGTATTACGCAATAGTTTGATTTATAGGTTTCGGCAAGGTGCACGAAAGTCTAACGGCTCTCGCCCTTCTCAGAACGCGGCGTGATAGAATTTCGCCTCGGCAATTTTCTCATACATGCGAAAAACTACTCGAAGCGGCCCGCGGTGATAAATGCGAGGTTATGAATAAATTTGCCCCTTCGTAACGAAATCTGAAGTGTTTAGATTCGACACCTTTGACGTGAAGCAGGTGGACCGCAGTCACCTGGCCTTTTTCACATTGTTTACGACTGTAATTGCGGATATAATAATCAACTCTCCAATAGCGTTAAATCACCGATTGCATATATAGGCGTATCTATAATACGTTTTATTTTTGATGTTCTGAAATATACCGTAAATACACCTAATAAAATTTACAAGCCCCGAAAAAGCTAACTCGAAATGCGCTCGCAATAAGGGCTCTCCTCGGTGAACAATAGCGGAATAACATTCACAAAGCAGTAAACGATGTTGGAAATCTAAATATTTATTTGAATTACCGTGAACGGGCGGCTAGGGGCGCGGTTGCCGGCCGCACCGCCGACTTTACGAGTAAGTTTCAACCACGGACCGCAAACTGGACGCGTTTCGCGGCCGGGGTTAACCAAAGACGAGACTAAAATATTGATGAAGATAACAACATAAACGTGTTTGTGTAATAAAACTGTTCTTTAAAAAATCGATATTTGGTTTGAAGTCGAGTTTGTTGCGGTGTTGTGGCAGTTTGTTTATCTACCATGTTCTTTTATGATGTCGAACATCTATGGGTACCCACGCCGTGAAGGCGTAAGACCGACTTGTACGCTGCGCCGTGACGGCAAACATCGCAATGCTTCATTACGCCGTCATACCTCCTCGCGTGATTATAGATAGGTACTATAAATTTCGTATATTGTTTTACGTCCGTGGGTGACACGACAACATTTTTAAATTGTTGGCTTTTACTCTATGGTGGCAAATATCGGCAACGGACACTTGGGGAGGACACCGTGCGGTTTTAGCGATACACGACATAACCACCCCCGCTGGCCGGCGGGGGGGTATCCGAAGGGATTTCCGCACGTAAAAAAAAAATGGTGGCAAATATGGTAATAGATTACGGGCGGCACCAAGCGATTACCAGTACCTATACAATCTTCCAGTATCACAGATCAACTCAGTGACGCACGTTTCTGACCTTATTCTCTTGCAAGTACGTACACGGCGATACTACCGAGCACGAACTTGACTTCATGAATGGTAATTTAAGTAACTTATATCATTCAATAAGCATCTAAAAGCATATCCACTCTCTAATTTTGAAGAATTTTATCCATTTTTCACTCGAAGGTTACGAGAGTCTCCACTAAAACAACCTACTATATGCCATATTCTTCACCTTAAACTGCCCTCGGTAATGCTACGATAAATAGATCTAATGACCATGCTGAAAGCGACCAATAGACGCCCGCATGAAATACGAAAATAAATAGTGTCATTTTTTTTTTTATACCCCACCTTTGCATCGGGATGCAAAGCTCTTGTTATTCAGGACTAAGTAAAAGGCTTCCTAATTTAAATCTAGCTTATCATCTTTCATTCCGAGTCTCTTAAGCATACCAGTTCTCGCAATCATTCCTCTCGTACTTTCATACATCCTTTCATTCTCTGTTGGGAGTGAGGGCATATGGGGATTATGTACCTACCCAGCTAATTTCTAGCTATCTTTATTTCTTTTATTTTCTTTTTCTTTATTTATTACATTTTATTACATAGCTGTTTACATTTTTCTTATTTCTATTTGCTTAACCTAATACATATTTAGGAATGGCAACACTGTTTTTACATTGTACTCTTAATATATATATATATATATTTATATATCTTATTGTATACAACAAAGTTAATACAGAACTATAATTTTTACTGCTATTTATTAGATTATGCTAGGTAGCATTATGGTTACATAGTGTTCCTACATATTCTCTACGTCTTGTTCCTGGCGTTTACAATTCCTACAATTTTATTAGCAAATGCTATAGTTTTCTCTGTATGCAAAACCATCAGAGACTGTATACCATTCCGATCTATTGTGATTCCGGTCTCACTTTCTAAATCGAACCTGTCCTTGGCATGTATGGGACAGGCCATCAGGAGGTGGGCCACCGTTTCCTCGACCCCAGGCTCACAGGCACACGATGGGTCCGTCTTACACTTGAATCGGGTCAAGTATCCGGCGAACCCACCATGCCCTGTGAGGAATTGGGTTGTTTGGCCCCTGATGTTAATCCTCCTGACGGTCCTGTATGCCTCTACCGCGCAGGGGAATAAGAACTTGGTTGTGGAGGCTGTTTCGCCATTTTGATAACGCCTGTTCCATTGTTGTTTAATCAGTTAAACAACCACGTTGTTTAACTGATTCTCGTCTACCACGCTGTCGAATTCCAGGCGTATGCGCTCAGCGGGGTGCGGGGCCGCCAAAATGGGTGCCAGCCGTTCGACCTCCCTGTCCCCTAGCCACGGCTGGGGCACTCCTCTCTTGACCTCATACAATGAGGCCACCTCCCGAACTCGGAGGTCCAGAGGGAGTATCCCAGCCAATAGCAGTGCGGAGTTCAAGGAGACCGTACGGTAGGCTTTAATTAATTTTTGAGCGAACACTCGCTGGACCGCGTTCAGCTGCTTCCGGACGCACTCCTTCCTGGTAGCCTCGTACCATGCGCTTGCAGCGTACAGTATCACAGGCTCAATCACGGCTGTATAGATGGTCCGGATCACCTCGGGGTGAAGCCCCCAGGAGATCCGGGCCGTCCGTGCCAGCTTCTTATATATGCCTATGGCCTTTTTGCATATGTTCCTGACATGGCTATTGAAGTTCAGGTTCCTATCTATGGTCAGGCCCAAAATTCTGACTTCATTGGACAGACCAATGTCTACCCCGCCCATGGTTAGGCGTGGGTTGTCATACTTAAGTTTCCTGGTAGTAACCATGGCGCAAGTTTTGTGTGGTGCGAACTTTAACTTATTTATGACCCCCCACGCCCGCACACGTTCGAGGGAGGCATTGGCCTGACTCTCTATGTCTAGTGCGGTTTCCCCATCGAAAACTAAGACTACGTCGTCCGCATAAGCCAGGACGTAGTCTCCTTTCTCCTCTAGCATCTTAAGCAGCGGGTCCAATAGGATATTCCACACCAAGGGGCCCGTTATTGACCCCTGAACGCAGCCCTTTTGAGTGCTTCTTCTGCACTCAGCACCAGCGTATCTTACCCGGACTGTTCTTTCCCTGAGGTAGCTGCTGACTATTCGTCTCAAGTTGACGGGGCACTTTTCCTCAGCCAGTCGTGCAATTATTGCTGGCCACCACGCGCTGTCGAAGGCACCCTCTATATCCAACGACACTAACGTGAGTTTGCCACGTATGTGCCGCACCAGGTTATAGAGGGCGTCTTCGGTGCTCCTCCGGGGCATAAAGCCGTACTGGCGAGTACTGATCCGTGGTAATAAGTGGAACTTGAGCCGAGCAGCCAGCATCTTCTCGTACAGCTTCCCCAAGACAGGTAAAAGACCTATCGGTCTGTAAGACTTGGGGGAGCTGTACGAGTCCTTGCCCGGTTTTCGGAGGGCTACGACCGTCGCCTCCTTCCACGGTCTTGGAAAGTATTCTAATTCCAGGCACTTATTTAGCAGTTGTAAGAACAGTACCGGTGCGCAGTTCACTGCATGAGCGCAGATGTCGGCGGTAAAGCCATCCGCTCCTGGTGCTTTTTTTGGGTTGAAAGAACCCAACGCGTCCCTTAGTTCGCCAATGGTGAATGGCGGGTCGTAAACATCATGTTCATTCCCGCCATTAACCGTTCTGGCTAATGCGCGGGTTCTTTCATGATCCGCGTTGTCCTCCTCGCTTCGGTCCTCCGGATAGAAGATCGAAGCGATTAGCCCCGCGGATCCACTGGCGTCCAATTCAACCCCATTATGTACTAAAGGAGGATCCTCCTCCCTTGTTGTGGACCTTCCTATGACCCTATAGATGCCTTCCCACATACCTTCTTTGTCCTGTTTGGTGCAAAACTCCCGCCAACTCGCAGTCTGTGCTAATTTAACCTCCGACTCATAATTGTGTTTTTTCTCTAGGTATCGCATAATGACCCCCTGCCTCCGGATCGGGGCTGCGTTCCTGATTCGGCGCCTGAAAGTACTGACCTCCTTCTTCATCTGGCTGAGCTTCTCCGACCACCACGGCATGGTAAGTGTTTCCTTATTTACTTTTACTGGAATAGTTTCCTCGCAAGTGGATTTTATACACTCGTTGTACTTTAATAGTGTCTCTTCAATCTCCTCTGTACTTGCTATTTCGCTGATGGCATCAACAACCAGGCCATTCTCCGCCAAGAGGCTGGGCATTTTCTCATGAAAATGGGGCCAGTTTGCCCTCTTGGTGTTGAATAGCCTGGTTGTTCTATTAATATTGGAGCCCTTTGATCTTATTATTTTTAAGTTAAACACTATGCCGAGGTGGTCCGAGCTGGCAGCCAAGCCATCGTCAGTCCTCCAGCCGTCGATCAGTCCTAGCAGATCACCCGAACATGCAGTTACGTCAAAAAAGCTGCAGAACCTTCTACCCCCCCTAATGGTGTCGAAGGTGGGCACCCTACCGTCGTTGAGGATGTGTAGTCTCATCTCAGTGAGAGTTCCCATTAGATGTTCGCCCCTGTCATAAGTAGTGTCATTTAGGTACCATGAAGATACTTCGGATTTCATTCTATCAGTCGGAACCAAAAAGTATGTTCGGGACTGAATCAAACATATCAAGGAGATTTTCGTTTACAAAATATTTTTTTAAGAAAAGAACTAATAAAAACCAACACAACTATGAAACCGATATTCTTAGAAATCCATGGATTCTCCGTGCGGATGCCGGTTCCATCGCGTTGCTGAGTTGGCAACTAGGGACAGTGCTTGGGACTTGCGACCCAAGTGTAGGTTTAGAAGGGGCCCCTTTTGTTGATGTACATCAACACTCACCTTCCCTACCCAAGTTCCCCTCCCTGCCTAACCAAATTTGATACGAACCTACTAGTGCCGCTTTAGACATTCGTCCTAGTAATGAGCTTATTGTAGCTCTCGATAGGCCTAGATCTTTAAGTAGGTTATAGAGAGATTTTGCTGGTATACATCTCGCTCCCACTTCCACTGCATACGAATTAACCACGTAACCGTTTTTGGTTATTTCGTATGAGATCATTGTATTTATTTTTCTTTATTGTGTGGTCCTTCGGTATATTTGTTTCCCACGGTACAGTAAGTTCCACAAGGACCACATATTTTATCGCTCTCGAGTAAAGAAATATGTTACGTCTAGATGACGAAACCCTAACATCCTCCGGAATTTTATAGTGCTTTTCATACGTGTCGATTAGGAGAGTCCAATCTGGGACAGTATCTAGGATTGAATAAGGTTTATTCCTTGATTTTATGGATGAACCTTCAGACACAAAGTTGATATGACGTCTGTTAGTAGTCAATCCTTTTTGGGCTCTAGCTACTGCCAGGCTCATTGCTTCATGTATGATGATAAGCACCTTATCGTGGCGACGTGAGTATTGGCCTCTATCGAGAAGCACCCTACATCCTACTAATATGTGCCTAGTCGTCCCTATTGCCTCGCCACAAGTATAACCTTACTAGGTTACTCTGGTCTGGGAGGGTCATCTGAAAGGCGTTAAGATAGAATTTTAACAGGGCCGGCGACCACTCATAAATCAAGGTATGCCACTTTAAAGCCATCGGTATGCAGAACTCTCCCATTGTCAACCATTCATTTTGGATTTCCAAATTCATCGCGTGCACTCGATATCTATCATTTTCGTCTTGTTTTAGAAAGGATCTAATTATATCCTAGTCCCTTTTTGGCTCTCGTACTCCCAACCCCACTCTGTTTGACTATCATAAATCGTTTATGGAATATGAGTCTAGATTCAAGCTCGGACGCGTTATTATCTTTCGGGAGTGCCCTGACTGTGTCATCTTGGGATTTACCTAAGATGTGGGCTTTGGTAACTCTAAGGTGTAAACAACAAGGGATCAGCAGAATGCGCTAGTACAAGCCACGATTTTAGTGATTTTGTGACAGTTGCATCTATTTTCGCCAGTAAGGTTTTGCCGGATTCATATACCAGAAAAGGCCAAGTCAGACGTGAAGTAATTGTCATATATCCAAGCTTTTTTGATATTGTTCAGTGGTAGCTGATCTATATTATTTAGGTCCTATACCTACCTCTATTAAGGTCTGATACCTTTTGAAATAAGCCGTATAGTATCGTGATTTCCTTTTTTTGTTTGTTTTTTGGTGGGCTGTCAAAATTCTAAATTTGGCGTTTTCAGGTCGTTTCATGGTATGGTTTAGGCTGAATGAACTGTCATGTGCCGTCTTCGGACCCGATTGCGGGATAAATGCGTTTCATGGTACCGATTGCCCGAAATTTCATTCCGTAATTGCGGATGTACGCTTCATGGTAGACCTGCTGTTTACAGACACACACGTAATTCATTACCTCACAAGAGGCTCTTCTGCTAGTGCACAACAAATCCTACCAAATCCACACGCAACCACACTTAAGGTGTTATAAGGCGTTGGTCAGGACACATCTCTTGCGAATATACATATTAAAAATGAATCAACTGCGATATCCTTCTTTGTGATATGCTCCACCGTATTATTCTGTTAGGTAGGAAATGTCCTGGATAATATCTTAACGTGAAATATGTTTGCTACCGCCACGGAGCGTCAGACTTCTGGCCGTGAAGATCGACTGTATTTCGACCGGGCTTGAGGTTGTATGTACTATGTTAAGTATTTGGTACAGTCACGATGGTAACAGATTGAAGTTTGTTCCCTTTGACCACGGAGTGAAGCAACTGTAACCGTACCTGAAAGACACTTATGCTCCACCTACAACTTTATGACTGGCTGAAGCGCCTCCATGGTGCGATGATCACAGTGCAAAGCTATATTGGCTCAGAGGGCGATTTCCCGCCACCTGTGAATATTTCTGAGAACCGGTATCATCTACACCTTAAACCGTAAACCGTAAACGAATATTAATTTCATGAATGATACTAATTGATTACGTGGATACTTTGTGCAATCAGTATTGTTCAATACCTATCACCAATGAATACGGAGGTGTACCTAAAGATGATAGCAAACTTTGTTTTTATTTTAATAATTGAAGCAATACCAAATTATTAGATACCTAATCCATACTGAGGCATTTAAAGTGACTGTAGTCTTCTACGGATTACGAATGCCATCTGTTGCAGAACGTAGGAAGCTCTTTCAACGGTAGCGTAGTAGTAAGTAATAGTTTAGACTTCCTAGAGAGAAATTGCAGTTTGTATGAATTACCTGAAGTTCACGCATATCTAATCAATGCGGTGTCAGAGATTTGTCAAAACTTTCGCTTGTTGAACTTCAAACTTGGGTAATAGATTGAGTAACGTAGGTTACACCTACCTAAGTTCTAATAAAATATTTTTACTAAACGCGACCAATTACTCTGAAATACTAATTTATTAACAAGTTTTTTGTAAGAATGTTGTGTGAACCTACTTACAATGAAAAACATAACATAAACATAAACTCACGCCTATATCCCCGAAGGGGTAGGCAGAGGTGCTAGCACCCACATTTTGCCAGTTTATGTTTAGGTCCCAATGTAATAGGTGGCGAGCCTATTGCCATTAACCGGGCACTTATAAACCTGCGATAAATACACACATAACTTCGAAAAGCATCGAAAAGTCATTGGTGTGTGCCATGGTAAAATCTGGGATCGAACCCGAGACATGAAATTATCAAAAAACTACTACACATACCTACCTATATTGATACAGAGTTGTATTCACCAGCATTTATGTTTATTCAGATTTTACAAAGAAGATCTTTGTGAATCCCTCTTAGGGATGGCCTAGGTTTATCTACCCACAGATGAAGCCTAAGTTGGCATGGTATACTATCGAAAATCATTGTGTCTATATGTTACTTTAAAAGCCCGAACTATACGGTAAATCCTAACTTTTTCCGGTAAATCTTAGGATTTACCAACACAAGTTAGTAAATTTTACATTGTTATTATACAAATCAATCCCGGCGTATTAATTTGTATAATACCAATATAACATTTACTAACTCGGGTAGGATTTACCATAGTTCGGGCTTTTATAGTGACATATACATTGGAGATACATAATTTAAAAAACTTGAGTTATGTTAAATAAACGATTCTGAAGACATTTTTTTTTGGAATTCTTATCTGTTTGTCTGTTTGTGCGCGATGGATGCAAAAACTACTGAAAGCATTTTGATGCGGTTTTTTTGTATTAGAAAGGTCTTCATCTGACTTAAAATCTGCCCAGTGTTTCATTGAAATTGGTTAAGATGAATCGGTGATACGATTAAAAAACGATATCATCAGCTGGTTGTATATATGAATGTGCTTTTTACGCAGTTTAACTTAAATAAAAGAAAGAAAGGGTTGACAAAATTTATACTGATGTGTGGCCCATGTATTAAAATTCAAATAGCATTCTTTAGTTAAATTGTAAATAATTATTATACGACGGTCTCTGTGGCGTAGCGGTAGTGCATTCGACTGCTACGACAGGGAGCGCGGGTTCGATTTCCGCTAAGTGCAAATATTTGTATGCATGAATATGTTTATTTGCGTTGGTCTGGGTGTTTCTATGTATATTATGTATGTATTTACAAAAAAAAAGTATATAAGTATGTTTATTCGCATCCTGGAAGCTAGTTAAACTGTGCTTTCTTTGGGTCTAGAAAGTGGTGTGTAGAATGTCGTAGAATATTTATTTATTTACCTACCATAACTTTTCTGATGAAAATTATGAGATTGGATTTTAATAACACACATGTCCTAATCCCCTTCAGCTGCATTTCATCACAACTACCTTACGGCTTACACTTCTTTAAACTCAAAATAATAATTCTTCCTATATTACAGTATATAATCTGCTTTTGATTTCAGTGAAATCACTGTCATCGCCCCAATAATTTTCATTTCACCAGAATGCTTGGCACATAGATTTAAACTAGTTTTCTTTACACAGTAGGTATGAATAGTCAACTGTGATGTCACGTTTCGTTTTGACTGAGCAATCCTCAAGTTTGAATCTATATCGCTACTTTTGCCTTGCCTTTTGTTTTATATTTTAAGCATTTATACATGAACTGTATATTTATGTTAGAATATTGTTTTAGATAAGACGCCAACGGGGGCCCCGCCTAGATCTTCGTGGCTCAAGTTAAACTTACCTGCAAACCGGTGCACCTGCTGATGGACGGATGAGCCTCTGGTGGAGACTTTCTTCTCGGGCTTGGGAGGTAAGATGGCAGTCGCTTCCTTAAAAGCAAAATCAAAGCAATAGAACTATAAGCAGGAGAGCGGACCCTGACTCCAAAGTGCTTGCTTTGCATGCAATTGCTTATAAGAATTAGAAGCATCTCCATTCCGTAGGCAATTGTATGGAAAAGAAATCTTGAACGGAAAAGCTTATTGTGAATATTAGGTCGTTACATATGAAATTGCCGTTTTTTTATTGAAGAAATTGGAGGAAACCCAATTTTCAGGACTAACATTTTTGCATTTTTTTTAGGAATGACAAATCCAAATTCTATGATTTTTTTTTGTGTATGAATGAGACAACATTAAGCTAACAAACAGCAACTTTTATAACATTTTTGAAAAGTGACAGCTGTTAAGTAATTCGAATTTTATCATCAAAATGGATAGCATATAGGAAGTACTGTTTTATGAGATCGAATTAATTTATCAAGCGGCCGATAAAAACAAAATTTAATACATAGTTGTAAAATCTTGAAATCAACTTTCAAAAATATAAATAATGGAAATAGCTATTAAATTACAGGAATAACGAACTCATGAATTTGTAAGAAAAATTCGGCAATTTCATAGGTAGACTTATAGACCTATTATTTGGAGGACAAATACATTTGCGAAAACTAATGGATACTTTGATTTAATTTGTTCGAATGTAAAATTGTTTGACATTTTTATTATTTACATTATTCAATTACTTACATGACATTCGTTTATAATTCAAAATAATTAATTAATCTTGAAATATTTTCATTTTCTTTTTATTGTGACTAGTCATTGCATAACAATATTTATATTTCCACGCCACACGTTAGAAAATGTTGTACTCAAATTGATAATATAACTGAAAACCATATTCTGAGAAAATAAAATGATTTGATTGGAATAAGTGTTTTGAAATGGGTTAGTTATTTGTAAAAGTTGTAAGCTAAATTCTTACTGCTAAATTTATTTGATTGAATTACGATATGAAAAAAATAAGAATAAATCTTTCAGGGACAACTATAATTTATTACCGGACCTACTAGCCCGCAACCGCAAGCCTCCGCGCGCCCGCATTTTGGAAATGAAAATATCCTATGTTCATCTTCAGCTTTATCCATGTCTGTGCCAAATTTTACGAGGAAAAGGAAGCAGATAGACAGACCGACAAACAGACAGAGAGTTACTTTTGCATAATTCATTCGAATTCATAATTTTAGTAGATACAGTCTAGAGAATTTGTTGTTACGCTGTGATATAAGTATGGATAAATAGAACTCAGAACATTTTTTTTAAATATACTTTGGTGGTAGTTAGGTATTTTTAAAGTATAGGTATGTACGCTTCTTAAGTTTTCATCTATTCTGTGCTGTTGCGGGAAATCCGAAATACAAATAATTTAATGCTGGGACACCAAACAATTTTATTGCAGCAATCATCTGCAACAAATCTCTATAAAGGTGCGTATAAAATATATTGGTGTCACATTCGTGCGTTCAGATTGGTTCCACAGGTTATTAGTCGCTATTTGTACTATCAATGTTTATGACCGTTTTATTAGCACTAGCGGTTTTATTGCAGATTCAATTGTTATAGCAATGGATTTGATTAAGTAACGCAATCAGTGCTGTTTGTTTGTTGCTAAATGTATATTTTATGATATTGCCCGCATATGATCCCGTTTGCCAAATTGTTCTATATTTTTTGCAATCAATCGATAATACGATCATTTTTCCTAACAAACGAACTGTTTCTATGCATTCATCGTTTCTCTTCTTCGTTTGAGCACCAATCCTAGTTGGATTAAAATACTGCACTTACCTACTCCTAAATGATTTCGCTATTCTGGCTTTTATTACTGACTCCCCTAGAGGAAAGCCTGCGACATTGCGTCGATCAGCTGGAATGCGGGTGGGGTTGGCTAGAGCCTCGAAGAACTTAGTGGGGCCAAACACCCCCTTTCCACGCATTAAACTTAAGGTAACATATTAACTAACACACTAAAGCTAAACATTGGTCTGAAATAAAGGATAGTGCGCTACCGGCATCAGGTACAGGGACCAAACTACCGGTGGTTAGAAATATTATTATTAAAATCAGTTCAAGTAATTCCTGCACTGCCGTAGCAGCTGCAATGCAAAATCCATCGATTACAATAAAACTCTGTCAACTTATTGTTTGCACTTGCGTGAAGGTTACAGGCAAAATATACATCAATGAGCATAGTATTTACAACGTGTTACTCACCGGGTTCAATAAAAAGACCCCGTGAGCAACGCGGCAATCAAGTTTTAGGATTTATAACAGATATTTTCCGTGTGAATTCGAGCCTATAGAAATTAATAGTGTACCTAAATGAGCTCAAATAGTAATCAAATTACCTAAGAATTTGTTTTAATGAGCCAATAATGAGCTAATCTTCAATCTCAAATATTTAATTTAATTATTTATTTGGGCATCCGAGTTGAAGTGAATTAGTGTTCATGTAAATTGATTTTTATAGATTTAGTTAGAAATAGGTCAATAAAAAAATGTCATCTACTAACAATAGATGCGTAGATATAACTTAGATGAAAAAAAAGCCTTGTAGTTTAATTAATATTTTATAACTTCAAGTGGATTTAACTATTTATACCTACCTATTTGCAATTTAAAGAAATTTGAATAAGTTGACTACTCATGAACTGTTAACTTACCAATAATTGTCAAAAACAGCGGCATGTTTTTCTTACGTGGTAGGTTAATGGAATTTCTCCAGCAAGTAGTATTTAACCATGATTCCATTCTGACCCTACTACAGCTACTGCCAAGCACTGACTGAAAGTACCTTGTTGAATAGTCCTTGGCTGAATTTCACCATTGAAAATCGGTTTACCTAAACTGGCTTTCAGTGTTTAACTTCATGAAATTCATTGATTAAAATGTAACGCAATTTAAATTGAATTATATGCATTTATTATTACGTCGTGGCCATATCCTAGAATTCATCATTTTATTATGCCTTCGACAATGTGTCCGACATTAGTGATCATAACCGTGAATTAGTTAGCTATGGCAACCGTAAGAGGTGCTGATATCAGTTTGTGTTAGTCATGCATGATGTCGTTGAAGGGCAGTAGGGCTACCACACAACAAACACCGCACAGGCAGTCAGCGAAGGTTCAAGGTTTTGATACTGAACGAAGAAATAGGAGCAGGGCTGCGTCGAAATCGCAAAATATAAAATAGAGAAATAACCATGTAATCAGTAAACACATAATCATTCCGTTCTTATTTGGATTTTTTATTAAACCTCTGATATGACAGCCTATATTAACGATATGGTCAAACATAGATTGACATGTCATTGAACGTTGTAGTTTAATCGATATGGCCAGTTTTGATTGGTTATGTCAAGAAATGATCATTCTACGATATGTCCATGATATGGAACATCGATGAAATTTAGCCTTTGCCTTCATACGAATAAAACAGGAACACCTAAATGATCCTGAAAGAGAATACTCATCCACCTTGATTTATTTCACGATATTTTATTTCGTCATTAAATCACTTATACGTACGTACTTAATGACTTCGTTCAGTTACAGATTTATGTTCTGGAATTGAAGTCGGACTATAGTGGCAGATGAGCAACGGTTATGTTGCTTTATTGCCTGTGGTAGATGCCAGCGTTCCATCTGAGGTTAAGTGGTTACCATCACTAATGTAAATTATAATGAAGTAATGAACACTTTTATTATTAGTAGTAGATTCACGCTTAGATAAGCATAAAAATGTATTTATTAGTTTCTTTTTCTCTAAAACTTGAATATTCACTGTGAGTAAAGAACGCACGGTGAGTCATTCCAGATGGCGAGATACAGGTAATGATCAAACATATTCGTAACCGAATCGTATCGAAGGTAAAATACTTAATCGAAATAAATCTTTTTAATTAATACAATCTGCTGATTTCGAAACTATAGCTATAACTTCGTTACGAACCCTGAAAAAAAGGTTCGTTTTATTAGCTTTTAAGCAGTGTTTAAGTGTTGAGCAAGGGAGGCAGCCCTCCACACTCAACGACTTTTAGCGGCTCATTTATACACTTTTTCCCCTATTTTCTTTGAATGTACCTCAAGATCGAACCTTTCTAAGTGGGTTCCTTTTAATTTAGTCCGATTAATTGATGTTTAAGCAAAGGGTAGACCAAGATCTTGTGAACTTATTTAATTCATTAGCAACAAATGAAAAATCTTAAAGCTGTGACAATAGAAACTTAATTTTCAAACTAAAGTAAAGGACGAGGTAGGAACGGGACGCGCAGGTAGTTTCAGTCTTTTTTTTATTTTATTGAAGGTAAATATATTTATGAGAACATTAACTGGACACAACTAATGCTTTGATGTAGTATGTAAAAAGAGTTTACATGCATAAGTCTGTAACATCGGTAAGGCCATGAATCCTGTATAGTGCCTACTTAGTGTACCTATATTTCACATAACATAACTTCACGCCTGTATCCCCGAAGGTGTAGGCAGAGGTGTATTACACACCCACGATTCGCCAGTTATGTTAAGGTCCCAATGTAATAGGGGGCGAGCGATAATTAACATTTATTAATGCACACATAACTACGAAAAGTCAGAGGTGTGTGCCCGGGGCGACTGGGGATCGAACTCGAGACCTCGTCTCAGCAGTCCGTTACGTACGCCACTGGGCTATATTAAATTACATCATAAATATCTATTTAAATATTAGCTGTTAAATATTGGTGTCTCTGCCTACCCCGGAGGGAAAAAGGCGTGAGTATATGTATGTACGTATGTATATTATATGATTTAATTTAATAATTTGCAACAGGGATGTGTTAAATCAAACTGGCACCGTTGAAATAAAGATTTAATTACAATCGTTACATAATTTTACTCATAATAATTAATAGGTATAATATATTCTATAAATATCTATATAGAACATTTAATATTAAGCGAATGTATTCGATTTGGTCACATTAAATTTCCTCAGCTACTTAAGGTTTTGCATCAGATGAATATACCATAATAACAAGCCTCGAAACTATTGCTTTTATTATTGTGACCCGAAAATTAAATTACACTTCTCTTAATGTGGGAAATTAAGTATTACTTCTATATGTATGTAGAATGCTTAATAAATTATCTTATATTATCGATCGATGTATGTTTGAAATGTGTTCGTTACAAAATTTTGAACATATCTTTCAGATATTCACAGCTCCGTTTTATAACCGCCAGAGCCAACCACCCTGGGCTTATTCCCATTTTCAGCGCTAACTATCAAACAAATTATCTAAATAAATTTCAAGTCCAACAGCTTATTTGCCACTTACCAATAGTTTTCCGTAAGAGTATACACATATGGCAACGAATCTTCTAAGCTAGTCAAATTGTTGTAACATTTTCCTTTTAAGTTTTCGTTTCAGAAGCATTTTAATTCTTACATTACCCACATGACATAATTAATTCGACATTTAAAAAGATCTATACAGTATCGTCTCATAATGCTGATTCTGAAAAGTGGCTGCGACCGATTTAAAAATAAAAATTATTCAGAAAAGTTTTATGTACATGTATGTATACTAATAATACTTTTAAACAATATTTATAATGTTCATCATCGAAGTGTCCATCAAAAAGATCGAACGCGTTAAAATAACATTAATTACTTTGTACACAACTCGACAAACTAAAATAGAAAATCTACAAAACTTTTTATATATACAGGGACAACAACAATAACCAAATGGACGATCTTTTCCATCCATCTAGTTATTAACAAAAGTAAACAAAAGTTTGTGTAGTAGGGCGAAACCAAATCTAACACTCCTCATTGTCTACTCTCTCAATGTACAATTACACTTAAATCTAATCAAAGTTAAGTCTGGCACCTGAACTAAATAATAATTTATTGCTCCAACTAATTCAAATATTTAAAATAAGTTTGGAAGAACTTAGTTAAGACATATTTATAAAATCTTTTAAAGTATGACAAAAGTTCCACGCGTGGAATTGAATGATTAATTTACAATAATTAACTAAAACCAATATTGGCTTGTATAAACATACTTTCGCTCGCTGTGAATCTAGTAGGTAAATAATTTGGACATTATTTCCATAATATTCTTACATTTATACAAATACTGAGCAACGTTAATTTCATACAATGTTCCATTCGTTAAATAGTGAGTAGCGACCGAAGCCATTACCACATCCAACACAAGGTACGTAAGTACTTAACGAAAGACTTTATACATCATCATTACAATCTGTGCATTATATTTAGAAATGTAATAATTACACTATGTGATGTACAAATAAAAGTACAATTGTCACCAAATCAATAAGTTTTATAAAGGGTCTATAGACCTAGACGTTCTATCAGCCTGAGTCTATTCAACTATATATAGTTATGTCGTTGATCTTATTGCAGAACTGAAACACTGTGCCACTGTAATATCTGACGGTCCCTAGGAGATGACGTAATGCAGCGACCCAGGTTTCACATGCTTTACCTGTAACAAACGAACCGAACATTTTATGTATCTATCGTAATAAAGTTCACTCAAAGGATCCTTTTCTCGACGGACCCGTCATTTCGGTTTATTCTAAAACAATAAAAATATATCTTAAAAAGAATAGCGGTATTTAAATTAACAAAAAAGACGGCCCATTCCAATAGCTGTTCTGATTCTATCGCGGCGTCGACGGTGCGAGCCCGCCGCCGCGTTCACACATATAACGAAAAAGAAAAAACCTAAGCCAATCGAGATGAGGTGACGAAACGTTCAGTCTCATTATCTGAGAATTTATTAACGAATCGCCTGGACCGGAAAACCAAAATGTGAAAGAAATAAAAATTCGACCTCAGACCGCGGGTGTCTAAAGTTTGTACGGCGTCAATGAAAAAAGAAGTCAAACAGGTTGCCCAAGCGACCTGCGACTGAATGAAACAGAGAAGGACCCGCGTCAGGATCGAGAGATAAGAGGAAAGATTAGGGCGCCGAAAAAAAAGTAAAGTTGCTTTTAACGCGGAGGTTGTGTTTTGAATGAAGAGGATTCATTGAGGTGCCGCACCCACGCACACTCGCGGTACGCGCGTTAACGGCGCTCAGCGGACCGCCCGGCTGTCGCGCGGCCATGCCGCCAGTGTGGCACCAGTGCACTGCACATCCTTAGCCATCAACAACACTCATTGTAGACATCCGAAGTTTCTGTTTTTCTATACACATCGTCATGTTATTCAAATTAGCTACATTGTACAAAACTAGAACTGGCAGACTAAATCACCAGCCGATGACACATCCTGTTTACCTTTATCCTTCTGGGAAATAATGAAAATGATGTTACCTATAAGTAGTACCATCATCAGAAAACAAAGAAATATGCTGTGAACTGGAAGTTAGCTTAAAAATGTTCTATGATTGTTATTTTGGGTAAAAGAAACTGCAGATTTAAATTTGTTCGTTTTGGCCCACTTTAAGAATGCCGCGATAAGGAGTTATTTCGCGTCGTGGAATTCGAGGGACAAAAAGGCGTGAAAACTAAAATAATACAAAAGGTTTATAGAAGTGAATTTGTGAGTGTTTGGCTAAAACAAAATTCTTAGCGATGCCGTCTTGTGCGGTGACGGCGACTTCGCGATTTATTGTAGGGAGACGCAGATGCCGCTACTTCTTCTCAGAAAATCTTGGACAACTCTGGGAAACATGTAAGTGCTGAGGTTCTTGAGCACTTACATATTTCACAAAATAGCGAGCACACATTTTTATCATACTTTTGTAAATTACCGAAAATATATATCTAAGAATGTGAAATACGTTGTAAATCACTATCTTGGTGTTTCTTTTTTTACAGTTAAAATTGATTGAAATGTTATCTTTTATTGTATCTCGAACAATAGACACAATACATGATAGTAATCAGTTTTAATTGAACGGTCAGATTAGTAAATATTAATTTGCACACAGCAAATAATTATTTTGTATATCTGTTAGAAGCAGCGAGTCTACGACTCTACGTCGTAAGTGACTTTACGTACTTGTAGAAAGAGCTAATTTGGGCAGGTCAGCTGAACGTGCGTAGGCTTATGGAACGCGTCGCTCTGACAATGACAAATGATACAAGATTGCAATCTCGCCTCCTTCGAACGGCTCGTCGCATGGCCCTTCCGCCTCGACTCAACTCCATTGTTTTCAATTACCAACATGACACCCCGGCGCGAGCCTGGGCTACTAAACCGCAACTTAGTTTATGCCTTCTGATATCAGCACCACGATCATCCATTAAGGTGCATGATTCTCATTTACATGTGTGCGTAGCGTCACGATAATGTTCAAGCTCGTCAATCTGAATCAATCTGTAACTCACCGCTAGTGGTGCGCGGCCTGCTTTCAGACGGCCGACACGAAACCGTTGGGATGTTGTAGCGAGCTGGAATAGGAAACATTCACTCTTTTCACGTGACGTTAGCAATATCTCAGTCGACTTAACCTATACCGATATCGCGTTCAGCGGCAGGCACCGCTAACTTTGCAATGTCCTAAGTGATTGCCTAAAGATAAAATATTAATAATATATGAAGAATAATAACCTTTTGTAGAACGGTTTGAAGGCCGCAGATCCCTCGTTGTGGTGTGGTTGATTGGGTTGGTGACTGTTGGTGGCGTGATGAGGATTGTGGTAAGGGTCTCGCTGTGGTGATTGTTGGTGCCGAGGAAAGCAGTAGCCGGAGCCACCACCGCTCCCAAGCGGATTTGCGACACTAGGCACCTTCATGTTTGGAGGAGTTTGTGGTGGGGTGTCAGTCTGCACGTCGGGAAATGATGCAGGGTGTACACAGGGATGTTGCCCGCCGTATTGTCCACCAGCGAAACCTCCATAACGACCGTACGAGCCGCTAGCTGGACTTGCGGCTGCCGTTGCAGGTAGCACAAAGCCATTCGCGCTACCGTCTGCTGGCGCAGTTCGCTCTGGTGGTCCGTATGCGTGCTGTGGCCAAGGTTGCGCGGCTGGTGGAGGTGTTTTACACGCTGCAGTATCAGCCAGCGACCAAATTTTCGGCTTTGATGCAGGAATTGGCACGCCGCAGTCTGATGCGCCGCGCTTTGCCTCCTCCTTAATGCCGTAGCCCAGCATCTGGTGATGCATGCCCTGCAGCATTTCGTCACTTTTCCGCTCCTCATCTGTAAAGATAATCGGATTCATCTATCAAATTGCACGTCCGACTAGCAATAAACGCGTGATCACATATTATTGTAATCAGATTAGTCGCTGTAGCCGAGTCCATAACTAACGCGCCTACAATAAGAATAAAGAGGGCTTACAATGTTCCCAAAAAATCGATACGGGACGGATTGAATCGTTGACGTGACCGTTACAAGCGGGCCGTAAGTTTTAGCTAGTAAAAAGCAAAATCTCCCTCCAGAAAAGTCGTGTGAAAATACGTTAGGCGTGCAGTGACCCATTCGTTAAGTGGTTATCCGATTAGCGAAGTGAAAATACCACTTTGGGGCGCGGACCCCCGCCGCGGGCGCGTAGTCCGATCCCTTTCGTATTTAAGGCCAGCATTTATTTCGCATTTCCCGATGCGCCCCGGGTGTTGTACTCCTCCGCGGAATGTGTGCGATACAATTAACCGTCAACCTCAATTCTCACATTCTTATTTTCATCAACTAAGCGAAATTTGAATCGTTCAGATCAAGATGGTAACTAGACGTTTCAGTAATTAATTTTTATTTTTATATCAGGTAGGACCTTTTAAAAGGAGTTTTATGGAAGGAGGTTTACGAAACTGCAATGAAATTCAGTATCTAAAAATGGTTCTCAGTTAGAAAACAATTATGTAACTGTACAATTACATAAAAATGTTTATTCTGTGAATTTTATATGGCTCTAAGTATTATCATAATACCATTTTCCGTTGTAAAGTGGCTTTCGGTGGGCGCGGTTGCGGGCCGGGTATACTAATGAAATTCAGAGGCCCGCAAGCAAGGTTAGGGCCGAACGGGGGTGAGGCAAGGCAGCGCACGATGCGAGGGGCGACGCGACCGCTCGACTTCATTCTCTTTATTCCATTTAATGCTGACTGCTCCTAGCTTTTAAGAGGGGTTATCCGCATTGCCCTTCACTAGGGATAAATAGGGACGCCACTGATACTTCGTGCGAAGATATTTATCCGGCAAATTGTTTTAATTTTCATTGTATTAATCTAATAAAAGCCCACAATGGCGGGAGATAAACGAGTGATAGACCATTTCGTAATATTTTATTTTGGCAATATTGAATGTATCCGTAGGGTTAATTTGTTTACAAATTAATAACGATGTTATAAATAGGTATTAATGCCAGTTTTAAATGCATGTTTTCATTTCTGTTGTAAAATGTACAACTACTTACTATTATTAGTATTAATTACAGAATTAATTAACAATACTTGAATGAACCAATGCGTTTAAACTCGTAAAATAAACGGAATGAATAACTCCGATACCCAGCTTCAATAAAATAACTAAACTATGAACAAGGAGTAACTTAATTAATTTACTGAAGGAAATCCGCCGCTTACATTTACTGCACGAGACTTGTTTGTTTATAAGGATAAGCACTTTAGTAGTGCCATGTCTCAACAATGATTAGTACCTACCTACATTAAGCTCACATTAAATACTAAGTTTAGACTTAACTAACTGTATTTTGTTTGATGTACGAGTGTGTCTTTAATACTCGTACATTATAGAGTAGCGTGTTATTATTCTTTTAATATTATTAGGTACCTACTTAAGTATTATATAGTAGGTATGTATATATAGTATGTAACGTTAGGTAACCGGTAAAGCGCATGAACGTTGTTATTGATAAGTGTGACATTATTAATTTTTATAGTGACTGCGTGATTTAGAACCTACGAGTATGTAGCTGGATACAATAAATGCAGTTCTAACAAAAGCTGCGAACTGAACTATATCAGTTGTAATTATTGCCCGCGGCAAGGCACGCGCGACAATACCTACATGTGGAAATGGAGGCAAAGCACACACTTCGCATTGAGTGGTTTTCCCTTCTGTGTGTTTTACTCACAAACTGGGGGCGAAGTGAGACATAATAATAACCCGTCTCAGTGGCCCTGGGGCGCCGCAGTCCCATTCTCCCCATAGTGTTTCCACTTTAGAAAAACTCGATGTTTGGGGTGTAATAATTCGTCTAAGATTTGTTTACGTTTCTATATTGAATTATAAATGTTGAGATTGAGAAAACAACGATTTTGTGCTTTTCTTAATTTTTATATTACGAATTTCTTAAGATCGTAAAAGTAGTACAAATAAGTTAAATGCCATGACGAAAGATGGAAGTTAAGCTACATGCTTGAATGCACGTAAATTCCGTGAGAGTGTGTACTCGGAGTTGAAGGGTGCTCGAGGGTAGAGCACGAAGTGTGAACACCCTGTGATGTGTGGCTGCAGCCCTGCACTTTACAGCTGAGGTCAGTGCAATTTATTGCTCGGCGCACTCCTCTGCGCCGAACGCCGTCCGCCCGACGACACACACTTGTTTGTGTTACTTCTACTCGTTTTCCATTAACGCACGCCGGATTAATATTTTGTTTACAATGCGAGTGCTCACGACAAAAATTAACATTTATTGGTGGGGTCCGAAATGAAGCTTTTATTCATGAGTGGCTTAGCTTCGGATAGTTCTGTGTGTTTGTTTGCAGACGACGACGCCGATCGCGTGTGAAAGCTTTTATATGGCTTTAGTTTGCCCTGACTTTAAATGATATATTACACGTCACTAACATTGACATTTTGGAAAAGAATGACTGTAAACGTTAGCGAAAAATGTACGGTTTGTTTGCGATCTGGCTTTAGGATTACTTTAATAGGAAAGTTGTGCGGGTAGTGTTAATCTTGTGATGTCTGCTATATTATTACATATTTGTTCACACGAATCCCGATTTATCACACAGGTTATTAGCTTAAGTTGATTTGAAATGATTTATATGAGAAAGGTTTTCATTTTAATGTGGAAATTTTCACATGACGTGTAACCTGATGACACGCGATCCGAAGTAGGTATAGATATGATATAATGATATAATTCAACATCTTTATCTCGCATTAATTCTGCTCTTTTGTTTCTTTCTGATTTTTAGTAGGTACAAGTAGATAGGTTAGATACAAAGATTTTTTAGGTTTGTGTTTTCATATTTAATTAATGAACACTATTTAAATATGGAAATTAGGGAGCAACATTACAGACGACCGCATGATTCCTTTACCTATAGAGAAGACAAAACGTTTATTGGTAATACTAAACAACACCTTGACTTAGGTCGGCTTCCTCTATTCTTCGTAACTTTATTTTCTTTAATTTTTCTTTCTTTTTTATAAATAACTTTAGGGAGGTATCTATAATAATAATTTGCTCATTACAAACTTGATGCATGCAATACTTAAGTCAAAGGCACTCTATGGTACACATTAGGTACGTACTAAAGTACAGAAACCTATCTAAATGTGGTAAAAATATTACGACATAATAACAATTGCGACTCTGCCGTAATGCGACGACGTCTCTCAACAGAAATCACCGCGGGGGCGCGTGCTTATAATCCCGAATACAATGCTCGCATCGTCTTACGTCTTTTGTTGTAAGTGCACTGGGGGCGCCGGGCGCGTCTATGACTAGATGCGCTTTTAATGGAAACATATAAGTGTTTTGTGGCTCTGTGAAATATTAATTTTGCGTAACAGTAACGGAATTAAAAAAATGTATTTATTAAGAATGAGAAGTGGTAGGTAAACCTATTCAAAACGGAAAGGGCTTCATGTATAGTGCGAGTAACTTCTGGTTAGCGAGGTTAGCAGAGTAGGTTTGTAGATCTCTTAGGGGTGTAGTGTGTTTAGAGGTATTGGAAAAGATACAGGTCAAGCCAACAGTTAGGCACAAGGCTTAGGGTTCAATTGCCATATTTATTCCATTTAGTTGAAAAGTAACAGTCATTATCAAGCCTTTAGGCGCAACAAACCAACGACGTCATATCTTCTATCTGGATAATATTATATTTTACCTAGTCAGACACTCAGACTATACCAACACAATTTTAAAATATTTCGTTCTGTGAATTATTTTTCGACTTTTATGGATGGATTTAATCCGACTAAACGATTATGACTGATTTCAATGTAGGTACGTGGGTACTTAGTAGATACAACAATAAATATCTGGTACTTAGGTATATTTTTATTAAGATTATTCCTTGATAGTAATAGTTATGGCATTACTTATAATTTTGTATAATTTCCTATAACCATCCGACAACCCATAAAAAAATCTCATGCTACTAAAATGTACGTAACTAACTACAAATTTCAAATTAGTTCCATCACTTCCACATCTCGCATGCTTCGGTTACATATCCTAATAATGCTTACGAACGTTGTCGAGAGTGGCCCTCATCATACACCGCAAATTAAGTACATTTGAAGCCCAACAATAGTGAGCTTCATTACACGAACGTATGCCGGGCGTTACGCGTGACGCCCTCGCGACTCCATTAGCGCCGCGAACTTTGCTATGAACACACTCTGTTAGAAGCCATCTTTATTGTAACAATGCCTACTTATAATTTATGTTGTTGACAACCGGCACTAACTGCCGCCCTAGCTGTTTTTCTCACGTACCGTGTCCAATAAGTATCTGGATTTTATTATGCACTTAAGCTTTTAAAAATATGTGCGCAATAAATATTTTTACTCGAAGCGGTTATGCAAATTGGTCCGTCGTAGAGAAAAAAGGAAATACCTAATTTTATATATATTCAAAGTTTCAGATATTTCGTGCAATCATTTGTTTATCTATATAATTGCATGATTGCACGAAATATCTGAAACTTCTATATTAAACCAACAGGAATAATACAAATTCCATTGAAAAAAATTCCCCGCCCTACGTCGTATTGAATCGGTTAGTACATTATAAATCCCCAAAACCGTACTTACTTACGTTCCAGTGTAATATCCTCATAAAAGAAACGATCCACGAACTCGACAAATCCTTTGGCAAGAACATGAAGTAGGGCAGATCGTCAGACAAGCTGTACGCGACCTCCGAGCGTCGGCCCGTTGTAGCGACGAACAGAAGACGCGTTATATGAAATTTGGGCCCGGGCGCCGCCCACTTTACTACGAATAGGAAATCCGGTAGCGAGGAGCGGTTACGCACAGTTACACGCCTGAGACCCAGTCCTCCCTCGTCCCGCCAACGCACCGCACGCCCCTCGTGGCCCCTTGCCTCCTCATGGGCCGCACACCCTCCAGCCCGCAGCCGCGTTATGCCAATTCACTCGACGATTTATACACCGACAAAATTAAAGCAATTTAAAACGGTTAACAACACCGGCGCAATTCGTACATGAAATAACACGTTCAAGTGTAATTAATATGATAATGTAAATTATATTCGCAGTTGCAGTTATCGACAAAGACGTGTCACATGTACATCACACAATCAATAGTTAAACCAATCGCATAGCAGTTCAAAATGGAAACACATTAAATTGTACAAAATTGTAGGTACTACGTAAAGAAATAAAATCAACATCCGGCAGTCAAAGTTTGATAGTTTTCAATCTTCCACAAGGAAATATCTTTATTATAAAAACTATGCAATTAAATTGACTAGCGGGCGTTGTATGGTATTAAACATAACGAACCTTTGTGACTTTTTATTTTCTCCTCCTGTTCATCTTTATCCTTCTCCTCGTCGGAAAGCATGGTGTCATCGTCATCATCTGTCTTATTCTTAGGTTCCCACGTCATTTTGTTCTCCTTCTTTAGTCGACGGCGCGCATTCGCGAACCACGTCGACACCTGAGTCAGCGTCATTTTAGTGATGATGGCCAACATTATCTTCTCACCCTTGGTTGGGTAGGGATTCTTCTTGTGCTCGTTCAGCCACGCCTTCAGCGTCGCCGTTGACTCTCGTGTCGCATTTTTCCTCCTGGCTGCTAGATCGTACCCGGCTCCATATCTGTCGACAAACATGTTTATACTTACATATACCTAATGGGCAAAGTACGCTTCCGACCTCTGCACAGCTTAAAAACTTTCGCATCGAGTTACAGTTGAACGAGGATTTGGATACTTTTTACTGAGTGACAAAATAAATAATATGTACAATGTACATACCCTTAAACTACTTTACAAGCTTTTGTATGGAAATAACTAAATATTATTTACTAAGCTTCGTAAGTTATGGAGCTACTGTGATAAAGGTACAATAGAAAGATTGGCAACCAAATATCTATCTAAAACTGTAGTTACCTTTGCCGTAAACAAATCGCAAGGTTTGTGAATGATAGGACGACTTCGGGAATTTATGATACAACTTCGTTATACAGTATGAATTCAATAAATTCTCAATATAACTTGAGGTTTCGGTATAACATATTTCAGGTAGTTACACAGTTTAAACACCAAAACGTAGGTATAGGTACATTGAGCAATAAAGTGATTTGATTTTTTAATGCAAAGCAGATAAACTTTTTATTTGAGGTAATAGATTCTCGGAACGACAGCAAAAATAAAGCTATCGCAGCACAGAGCGACTTTCTGAACTCTTTAGGGCCCACGGTCCCATTTGCATCCGCGTTTTGATCGTAATTGTGGCTTCCCCCAACGCAGCCTGTACTCGTACCTGACTTCGATTTTCCCGTCGACATGACAAAGGCGCGGTCTAAAGGGCCCAATAAATAGGTTTCGCGCGTGAAAATAGTTAAAAAATGATCCTTCCGATACTGATGTTCACGCAAATTGCAATGTAGAGTTACAAGCTTAGAGACTAGTAGATATTGAAAAATATTTTACTTTGGACCTACGAGTTAAGAATGACACTGATATAAGATGTGTTTTTGCTGTAGGTACTATTATTGTTCAGGTTAATTTAGGTTAGATGTGTTTTATATAACACTTACCATTGCTTCAGAAAACAACTATCACGACAGATCGGTATTTAAAGTCTATTCGTTTGATTTTAGTGTTGTTGTGTATTGAACGGCTAAGACTAGAGTTTTGTCTGAGAATTGTTGTCACTGAAGAGGGCGGTCCGTTGCATCTCAGTTGCAATTGCAGGGCGGTGCAGCGCAGGCGTGGGTTACGTGGGCGTACTCACCACCAATCGATCGAGACGCCATCTTGCTTACTGGACATCACTGGTATTGTTAGTCGCTCAACGACCGCCGGCTGACGGCAAAGACTTCACGTAATGACCGACCACACTGTGTTACCACAGCGGTGCAATACAGCTGCTCATACTTTTTTATGTTAAGTTATGACTCCAATATGTAGTTAATTTATGTAGTTATTATTAGTTTTAAAGGTTTAATTTGACACAGCGATAACATTTCACGCATTATATTAAATACATGTGTCAAGCGCGCTTCCATATAAAGCCGCTGAAACCAAACCGCATTAGTTTGAACATGAATAAGCTCTTCAGAAATCTACGGCAGTTAGCGAAGACCCCAGAGCTACATAGGAAAAAAAGCGCTTTATTGCTTCATTGTTTTATTGATTCGGCAAAGCTTAGTTGTCTACAGCTCTAAAGCTGTTGCGAGGGGTTGAATGCTTTAAGCTTTGTTAATTAATTTAGACAGTCCACTTACTCGTCGCGCCCGTCCTGTGAGAACACATGCACTTGGCTCTGAGAATGTTAATACTTTCGTAGGCGGAAATACTTTGTATCTTTGTTAATTTAGGGATGAGAACATAAACCATTGTCGAGCATTGATTAATGGCTGATATTGATGTGTCTACTCAACAAATGTGTAGATTAACTTTCAGTGACGTTTCCTGCATTAAACTTTATAACAATTCCCATATAATAACTATCTTGCAATCAAACAGTATCAATCAATTTAATTGAGAGATATCTACTTATTTAAATTCCTAAGTTGTCCACATAAAATGTGCCTGCAGATAGAAAAAATAAATTCGAATAGTTCAATAAAAATACGTAGATGTGTACATTAGGTCACCCCGATGAAAAGCGCTGTTGGGCGGGCGCTTACAACCATTGCTACATATTTGCGCTTGCCGAGTATTCAATTCGCGGTATCGAAGGTTTACGATCTACCCGCTTGGGGGAATTGCGGCCTCTACGTGCCCACCCCCGTAAACCGTACACTCATACTTATGTACGAATGCGTATATAAGTAAAACCCCCGTCGTGGGGAGGTTCGGGTTGTATTAGAATTAGGATTCGCAATTCAAGTGCGAGACGAGTAGGCGTTTTAGGAACTAGATTGTTGAGTCCGATGTATTTTCATCGGTGTGTAGTATTCATGGTTGTTAGACTCGTTTATTGACCTTGTCGGAGTAATGTTTAAACTTTGCGATAATTTGCAATTGATAATGTAAATATTTTCGATAGTAGACATTACCTTCACAAACTTACACACCTAAGGACAAAGAGCGATAAAATTATGCAAGAGAGAGAGAGAGACTCAGAAGTCTCTCGTACTTAAAGACTGTCCAGAGACAGTCTTTAAGTAAGAGCCTGAAATAATGTGCATTATACCATTTAATGATAATCAATAATGATATCATAAAACTTCTACTTTCACGCCATCGGCAAATATGGCCAACCCATTGTCACTACAATTTGCTGCGAGTTATATTGGTAACTCCAGTTTGTCAAAAGTAATGTTCATTTTGTCAATCCAGTTGTGTACGGAACTCTCAGCGCGCGAGCCAGAATTTTTTATCTAGTCAATTATTCTATTTCATATTTTCATCTGCCAAAGTTAAATCGTTACGTTAAAAGGGTTATTTTTTCAGTTGTCACAGTAATAGAATTCGAAGTAGAAGTCTACATTAATAGAAAACCATTTGGGTCTAAAAATGCAAAATACTGGCCACGCCAGTTACCTAGTAGTTCTTTGAACTTTTATTTTCGAACTTGTATGACTGTTTCAAAGTGGCAGTCATTTTGACAACTCAGCGAATGCAGCAGCAATTTATGTTCAGCTTATTTAACCATTTAATTTAAACCAAAACAACGTTTACAAGTTGTGCAAATTTATTTTAAAGTAGTGGTTCTGTTTCCCAAACATTTCGTGCACTGCGTTAATTTTGCAGTCGACATAATTATCCATGAGAGCAAGTTATTCGAACAACCACGCAAAAAATTAAATTGACACGTCTTAAAAAGGTGGTATTCGACAGAATGTTACGATTAATGGAGGATATTATAGATGGACGGACGACGAAAGGTAGCTGGGATAGACTGGATGCGCAAGGCGGAGGGTCGGGTGCTATGGCGTACAATGGGAGAGACCTATGTCCAGCAGTAGACTGCAAAAGGCTAATTGATTGTTTGATTATAGACTCAACAGTAAAATATAGTAGCTAGCCATGGATCTAGTTCCATGACTAGCTAGGTACTAGATTTTTCATTCCGCAGTTTAATGCAGATATTAATGTGGGATAGTTCTGTAATCAACAAGATGGTATATTCGCAGGAAATCATTCGATGTGCGTAATGTAATTATGAAGGAGTCTACACGATCATGTGATATAAGATTTATAAAATATTTTTATATTGCAATACTGTCGTCCTCAAGCTAAAAAGCGGCTAAGAGACTTCTGGTAAATTGTCACATCTTAACTTCGGACAAATATTTATAGATTACAATAGTGACTTTAATGCTCAAAATATATCCATCCACTGTTAAATGACAACGTAATTGCAGATTTATAGAAAACACTAGCATAGGTTTTAAAATATGCCCTCAATTTTCAGCTCTGACTTGAAATTTTGCTTTTTCACTTAGGCGCTTTTTAGTTCTAGGATGGCAGAATATGTGAAGTCAGCCTACGCCACAAATGTTAAAACACCTACGTACATGAAGACATCTTTTAACTTGTTTAATGTGTTTTCATTTTTCAGTATACCTAGGTTATATGACGGTAAATGTATGTACAATGTATGTGAGAGTCCGGTTAAGATTGATTCGCTTCAGTTTTGTAGAGCGTTCTCTTTATCGTATATCGGACTGACAGTTTGATACCTTTGTTGAGTAGTTAAAACCGTTTGTGTATAGTAATAATAATAAATAATAAAAGTAATATATAATGCTATTATAAAATTCTAAAACCATAGCTTTGGTTATAACTACTCCTAGAAGATATCAAGCTGTAGATATGCGCTGTGCGATAGAGAAAGAAAGAACGAAGTGCCGTTTAGGTAAGTACGTTCAGGAGTGAATAAAAAATATCAAGGAGGTTTTCGTTACAGTATATTTATTAAAAACTAGCTGACCCGGCAGACTTCGTACTGCCTCAATCGATAACAACTTCCATATTTATTCACCATTTAAACCTTCTCTGGACCTCCACAAATAATTCAAGACCAAAATTAGCCAAATCGGTCCAGCCGTTCTCGAGTTTTAGCGAGACTAACGAACAGCAATTCATTTTTATATATAAGAAAGAAGAAGAAGATGAAGTACTATATACCAACATATTAAAAAATACATTCCTTTGTATTGGATTATGATAACCTTTCGACCTTTTGAAATAGGTCGTATAGTATCATGTTTTCATTTTGGTATTTATTTTCGGCGCGATGACAAAATTTCATATTTTGCGATTTCAGGTTGTTTTATGGTAGGGTAGGCCGAATGAACTGTCATGTGCCGTCTTCGGGCTCGATTGCGGGATAAGTGCATTTCATGGTACCGATTGCACGAAAATTCAGTCCGCAATTGAGAATGCATATTTCATCGTAGGCATCAGTATTCGGTTTATGAGTTGTCACGTTACGTCGATGGGGAGGTGAATTAGAGTCTGCAGCTCTAATTCACCTCCCCATCGACGTAACGTGACAACTCATAAGCCGAATACTGTATATATATTTTAATTGAATTAGTGTATCCTATCCTACTAATAGTATTAATACTATCCCACTAATATTATAAATGTGAAAGTTTGTGAATATGTTTGTTAGTTTGAAAATTTGGATGTTTGTTACTCAATCACGCTCAAACAGATTTGGCTGTAATTTGGTACGGAGATAGATTATACGCTGGAACAACACATACACATCACATCCATCCCTGGAATAGGTTCCTTTGGAAAGCGGGAATGGGGACAGAATTCCAAGCGGGTGAAGCCGCGGGCAACAGCTAGTACTGAATCCAAGAATTGACATTGCCATTTAACACGGTAATGCGACCAGGCTTCTGGGCACAGTACCAGTAGACATCTTGAGGGTGTCTTAAATACCTAAGTTTGCAAGTTTTCTTTTTTCTTAATGTAAAGTTTTGATAATGAATTATAATTATTTGTACATATCAAGTAATCGACTTTTAATATTGATTAATTGACATTAAAGGTTTACAAAAAATCTACACAAAAACCATAAAATCTTTGTAGACTTCGTTTTGTGTTTCTTTTCGAAGCTAAGTCAAATTAATTATAATTTAAAGTTTTAAAAATTATATAGCTTAGTCCGGTTACATCAAAGTGCAAGACTTTGGAACCCATGATCAGCTCTCCCACTCCTCCCTTCTAGAATTTGGTTTATTTGGATTTTACGGGAACGGCTGCCATTCCACCCCCTAACCCCGAAAGGAAAGCCTGTGCCGTGCCACTGGCTCGTCCGTTAACCAGCAGGTGTCCGGGTATGCAGGTGAGATTGACTCGGGCCTCGATGATTGTGGTGGGGTCTCCTTCGTCCCATTCATTCATTATTTTAACCTATTGATGATATGAAAAGAAACAACATTGTGAACTATTCGTTAATATTAAACAGTCAATTTAGAAACGTGATTACCAACCTATCAATGAAATAATCAAGAGCATATTTTGAATTATGGCGAAAATATACATGTATCAATCATATTGTTATTCTGATGTAATTAGTTAAATTACCACGGCTTCCGCCAGGCAGCCGGACTGACGCGCTGTCGCCGAACCTCGCGCCTACCCATTCACTGATACGTTTATTAATAACCTACACTTAATTGCAACCTGCTGTATGATGTATTAATTACGATCTACAGGCCCCGGTAATTGTCTTCCCATATCGTCAGTTTTTTAGGTTTCAAGAACAATATAATTAATATTAATAAATCCTCACTTACCGCACGTCTTCATAACATAAGCCAGAAACTTTAGACATTTATCGGCACTGAAAAGTTATTGTTTAAATCTAAATATTTAAATCCGCCTTATAGTTAGACTCTACATAAAAATACAATAAAACAAAATATAGTTTAACTGTTTTCAATCTTATATCTATATTAATCTATATTATCTGTCTTAGTGATGGGACAAATAATAATCGATTTAAGTCCCTGAAAATAAATTAAGTTACAAGTGCTAAACGGCCATAAATGTCGTTCAAACTGCATGTCTCGTTAACAAGCGCCCTTAGTTGGCTTATTTAAAAAGTAACAACCCAAATCGTTGGCACACAAATAATTCCCTCGGAGCTCCACGCTCCGGGCGCGGTAATTTCCTGCGCATTTTGATCTCAATGGTGCGGTACAAGTGCTCCCTCGTCTCTTTTCTCTAATTTTTGTACGTTTTCTGTGCTCGAGACTTTTGTTAAAAATAGCTGAGTAATTTTTCATTTCGGCGCGCGTCGGGCGTGGCAGATTACAGGCTGTTCCAAATAATACACGAACGGTACTTAACTCGAGTGCGCCTACACTCACAGCCAAGTTTTGTTGCTTATATACGCTTTTCACCGTACTTGTTTCTTTGTAAGGCTATTTATTTGGTCCAACTGATTTATTGCGGACCCTTGAACATTTTATGAGCCTCTTATGAAGTTTTTCGTTGAAATGAATACACAACAATTGCATTGGTAACTGTGTGTAATTATACTTTTAAATAAATGAATTATTTAGCAACTTGCGACAAGTATGTTGTGGCAATTTGAGTTTTTATTCAGTAAAAAGTGTTGTTAGTTGCTTTGCAGTGAGTATTAGTGAACGCAAAGGGATCATCCTATTCGTGCCTCGTCGTAGTGAACAATTGTGGTGGAATAACTTAGAACATCGGGGCCGCTATATATCACAGTGTATTTCCGTGCACGTCCCGTCACGATACCGTAACTCCGTATCTTTTTTACGCATAAAAACTAATGTCGCGTCTAATTATTTTTAGATTATAACGCACCGCCTGCTATATATTAAGTCGAGCGCAGCCGAATTGTCAGCATAACTTCGCTTTGATGTATCATGATTTGTTTTTATTTTCAGGCAGTTTCAGCGTGATTCATGGAAGGATAAATTTCAAGTGCGCACTGAAACGTATATTTAATTGACGCGTCCGCATAATACATTGTTATGACACTCTTATGACGTCCACCACCGATTTATAGTCGTAGCATGGGTATAGAAGATACCGCCTATACTTAAATACACTACTTATAACAACACCCTTGCTCGTCGACATATCTGACGGGTTGATAAGTTTGCCGAAAACGTCAACGCAGTGCGTCAAGTGATCGCATTTCAAAGAAAAACTGTGAATTAATCAAGCACTAGCGCGAATGGAAGTAGTATCATCCGTCTCTGTCAGAGCCGCGGCTGTGTATACCGTGTCGAAACAGGACGGCGAACAACCGGGTGTGGTTACTCGGTCATTTGTCCCATGCAATCGACACGCACACCCTAGCACCAATTACGTATGTGTATTCTGTTACTGATGCACCTGATTTTTTAGTGGGCAGGTGAATTTATCAATAAAACTCAATCATTCTCATACCTCTACCTATTTTCCTCGTGGTGTATGCTATTACAAGTTTCTGGACATAGAATTTAGTTCTTTTGAGGTCTTCGACTAAATTTATAAGTAAATTTATATTTTCAATTATACCCATCTAGAGGGGGAGAGTATCGTACTGTCAACATCCCTATATTTCGCATACAATATATTGTATATATTCTATGTAGGTATACCTAATCATTTTCTATTCACTACACCACACTATTGGACACCGTCACCGCACACATAAAAGGAACCTATAGAATACTGATTTAAGTGAAACATGTCAATCGCGGCATAATATTTTGTCTTGGTATATATACCTACATAGTTTCTATCTGCAAATTAATTAAAAATGATCAAACGTGGAATTTCTACTGAATAATTAGGATAATTTTATTACATTCTCAACATCTACACAACTATATGGATAAACACCTTCCTTAAAGATACCTACTGAACAAATGACTATTAAACTTTAATATTATAAATACTATGTTAAAAATGGAACTCTGTTGCCCCAGACTGGCCAGGAGGTGGCTTTAGTGTCTGCGACACAGTTCTAAACTAAGGCAGACACTATCACACTATGTCTTATCATTCTTGTATATTTTTTGGTTCCAATAAAGATTTTAATTTTTTAATTTTTAATGTTTTCGAAAATATATTGCTTTGGATATGTAGGTAAAACTTATTAACCTAACGAAGTTGATTCTAAAGTCATAGTAAATAGTTCAAGAGGTACATTTTATTAAATCTCCGCAAAGTATTGTATCACTCAGTAAAACGAGACCTAATCCAATAAAACAAAAACATAAAAGGGATTACATATGCACGACATAACAAAATTTATTAAATTCAAAATGAGTCGCCAAATAGAAACATGAGCCTGTCGCATTGCAATCTATTAGAAAGATAAGTCTCGATAGGGAGGTATTATGTTAATCCGGGCGCGGCGCGGCGTTGGCTTTATCTAAAGTGGCGCGGGCACTGTGGACCTATAGGGTCTCTTGGACCCTGGGGACTTACCCGTAAGCAGCAAGCGTCGGGTCGTAGGGGTAGTAGCCACCCGAGGGTTGTAGGCCTGCCGACGTCCACGCAGACATTTCACCGCCGCCCTCCTTCAGCGCGTAAGGGTTACTCTGAAATACCGCACAATACAATAAACAAACATGCCGTCGGATAAATCGGGTTGCATTTTCATCTCTGATACAGTTTATTTCAGTCTATACGAAAAGCTAAGGACTTCGCTACAGATACGAAATTCATTAAAAGTGTGAAGTTGTCCACTGACGTTAATACTAAGCTATCAAAGGATATCTTTCTCGGCAGCTGCTGACCTACGGGGACTGAAGTGTTTACTAAAATATCTACTTTCAGACGAGCTCTTACACAAAACGTCATTCATTAATATTAAATTCACTAGCCATTAATGCCTAGCACTTCGCATTTCTAAGCTCATGTAAGCGGATAAATCTCGACGCTTAATACCTTTCAGTCAATCGGCCCTACAAATAAGTCGGCTTGAATTTAATTAAAGTTAACTTAATAAAAGGGAATAAACTGGTGAACAACAATAAAAGTCCCAAGTGTACGGGCTGACATATCACTGGCGTATTTGCATAATGTATGGAAACAGAGGGGAAAACTATTAAGGCCTAACGCTCCCTCTGCGTGATAGTTGTTTAACAGCGAGGCAGTGAGTGCGGGGATGCTACCCTCTTTACTCACTTATTCGCATACATTAGGAGCAACTAAATTAAAAGTGTGAACGATACGAGCGCGCCTCGGGAGTCGGTCCCTTGTCTCACCCTAGCTGCTCTGATAATAAAATGAAAAGCATTATGATACGTATGGCACTGGTTGTGACGCGATAACTGAATAAAAAGACCAAGCTTATTTGTTCCCCTATCTTTAAGTAAGAAAAGTGTGTGTCGTTGTGTTTCTGTCTTGTGTAATTTGTTTTTATTTTCTAATAATCCTAACTTAAGAGTTGCGACTTTGTTGTGTTGACAAAGTTTTGTTACTTTAGTAGGTATTTATTAACTGATCTATTTATCAGAACTTCTTTCTTCTTTTTTCTAGCCATTAATTTACTTTAAGGCAATTATATGCTAATGAAAATTTCAATAACTTTTGAATGTAGGTATTTGATTTAGGTAAAATGTCGAATGCTTCTTAAGAATAACCTTAAAAAAAGAACTCAGTTTCAGAGACGAAGATGTTCGTAGTGGTTGACACGTAATAGATACACACTGTGATTGATGACTTCCCTGCTCACGACAATATAGTCTTCCATCTACCTACTACATTTATATAAGACTAGCTATTACCGTGCCTATGGGAACCTATTTCAGGGATTTAAAGTATGTTATTCCAGACTATAATCTGTCCCTGTACCAAGCTTCAACCAGATCCACTCAGCCGTTTTAGTATGATTAAGTAACAAATATCCAAACATAAATACATCTTCAGAAACTTCCACATTTATAACATTATAGCAGGAAGTAGGATATTGTAAAATTAAGGAAAGTATTAGTCACCCTAGTCACAATGTACCAATTGTTCTAGGAACTTGCTTTCATTTTCACACTTTACGAGCCAAGCTATATACCTTATCATTTGAACTTAGAAATAATGCTGTTTTTTAATAGACTCAATCCGATCAAAACGTAGAAAATCCTTAAATTAAAAACTCTAGGTGCATATTAGTTGAAAATAAAATTGTTATTGTCTTGACTAACTGGACTGGGGAAGACCCAACCGCACACTTTATAGCGACGATAATAAGCGGTATGTTGCATTTCGTACAGTGTGAGTGCGTATGGATTTATTGCCTTTTCTTCTAAGCTTTCCTTCTTTACTATCCTTTTCCCGTCCCCATTATCTCTGTAGGTAGTGCTGCTAGTACATATTCTTAGATGATGGTAACCATTGACCATCAGATGTATATTGTATCATATAGGTAACTACTTCATAATATTATGAACGGCGAAAAAAAAAACCGCGGCAGCCTAGTGGCATGGGTAAAGGACTGCTGAGACGAGGTCGAAAAGTCATTGGTGTGTGCCATGGTAATACCTGGTATTACCATGGCACACACCAATGACTTTTCGGTGCTTTTCGAAGTTATGTGTGTATTTATCGCAGGTTTATAAGTGCCCGGTTAATGGCAATAGGCTCGCCACCTATTACATTGGGACCTAAAACATAAACTGGCAAAACGTGGGTGCTAGCACCTCTGCCTACCCCTTCGGGGATATAGGCGTGAGTTTATGTTATGTTATGTTATGTTTCATAATATTAATTCAATATATATCCATACTATCTAATATTCTAAATGTGAGAGTAACTCTTTCTGTCTGTCTGTTACGCTTTCAGGCCTAAACCACTGAACCGATCTTGATGAAACTTGGTACAAAGATGGTCTAGACTTTAAGAAAGGATTTATGCTACCTTTCATCTTGAAAAATTTTTGAAGGGGTTCAAATAAGGTATGAAAAGTTTGTAAGAAAGTTCGTCGTTTTCGAAGATAACCTGATGAAATCGGTACAGAGATAGCTTAGAGCTTGGAAAAGGACATAAGCTATGTTTCATTGCGATAACCGACATCCACGCGGGTGGAGCCGCGGGCAACACCTAGTAAGGATATAAAACAAGTATAACTTGCATGACGTCCATGAACTACTACTGGAAATAAAAAAGTTAACGCCCCTTGAGGCCTTTTCAATTTCCACTGAGTTCAGGCTCATCAAGTTCTCCTTGATTATGACTCCATAGCTCTGCTGATGTGTTTGTACTCAAAAATGTTTATAATAATACTAAAAACTATTAAATGAATGTTATTTAACAGGTGTGAAAATGGTTTAAATGTTACTCTCTATCTGCTATTAAAAACTGACATTATTGTATACATGATATTAACTTACGCCATAAAAAGTATGGCTGGAAATTTTACTTAACTAGCTGACCCGACAGCCATTGTCCTGCCTTAACTATGAATATTTAATTTGGAATAATTATTTTCAGAAATGGTGTTTATTATTCTAATACTTTATTATGATACCCGACCCGGCTACGCCCAGTAATCAATTCGTAAAATAATCCTATAAGCCGATTGCACCGCCACTGGGTCCAATTGTAAATGTAAACAAAAATACATTTTAATATTGAATTTCTACTTCAAATGCTAAGAACTTCTATGCAATAAACATTCATACAGCCGCTCATTCCTTGTTTGCCCCCTTAGGGGTGAAATTTCGGAAAACGTCGATGCACGAATACGTTTATTTCTTACCAGATGCAGCTATATGAAACTTCGTCCATCTTGCCTCGAAAATAATGGGCTTTCCATACACCCGTTCATCGTCTATATTACCCCCTTAGTAGAATATTAATAGATTATATATAACCCCTAACTAGATTTCGCTGTGCATCTATCGGAAACTGACACGTCCTGCCTCTAACACGTTCCGCTTGGGACTGTTTGCCTCGCCGAACGCGTCACATAGGTAGAAAACGTAGGTATTTTGATTTTTCAGGGTATAATTCAGAAGTCATGTAGATTTTGATAACCGTTTTTCATATAAATTTAGATCGGAAAAAAAGAACATCTCAGAGCAATCAGAGCACTCCCCCTGTAAGAGACTGGTTGCGGGTTCAAGTTCCGTCCTAGATGTTCTCTTTTTTCGATCTAAATCTATAAGAAAAAGTAAGCAAACAAAATGCTTAAAAATTTAATAGAACCGTTTTTCACTTTCCTATCAATGACCTTCGTTTGGTTTCATTTTTATTTTTCTACCCTGAACACAAATCAAATAATACAGGAATGCGTTTTGGATTAGACCAATCTTTCGAGCAAATTCTATCGAGGAAACTAAAAGTTATCATATATCGGATAACCGAAAATACTAGTTGGAATAGACTAGAATAACATATATGATTTTCAGAATACAGGGTCTACTCATTTTCGAAAAATCCTAATCAAAAAACACCCTTCCTCAGGGACCCTCGCCTTAAGTCATCGGGAAACAACAATACGTAGTAAACAATTTGTTGGTCGACTGTACAGACCATTGTTACTTTAGTAGATAATCACTATATATTATAAAACCAATTCCTCCGACGCGTTTGTCTGTCTGTCTGTTCGCGATAAGCTCAAAAACTACTGTACCGATTTTCCTACCTACTGTTGTCACCAATGGATAGAGTGGTTCTCGAAGAAGGTCTTAGTATACAATTTGTGGAGTTTATGTATGCACTGACTAAAATATAATGAGATTTGTTGAAGGTTTCGGAAAAAAAAGGCCGCTTGGGAGCTTTCACGCTGCCTAAACCCTTTGAGATATAACAAAATAATGTATGGTAGAATTGTGTATCTTATATAGCTTGTGGTGGAGGAAGAGGATCCCATTGGTGGCGGGAACGGGATCAGATTTCCACGCGGGTGAAACCACGTGTAACAGCTAGTATTATAATACATCAAAAGGACAGACAAATTATAAGACATTTATAATTAAAATTCAATTATGTTTTAATTTATGTTCAATTTACTCACAACAACAGATACCTACGTATTTCTGCTGGTGTCCGTCAACAGATTTAAATATGATGGTAGCTTAGAATATAATATAATATACATGAACCTCACTATACACCAAATAATTTGGTCAATCTTTTCATAGTGCCTGATATTAAATAATAACAGATTAGTTACTCAGGGTCGACCACACAGAATTTCGACGACGTCGACGAAGTCGACGTCAACTCGATAGCAATAGGGCTTTTCTAAAGAAAATCCCTAAAAACTGCGACAGTCTATAATCTATAGGCATACAAAACAAATAGGTATATATTTATATAATATATATTATATATTTATAGGCATAAATAAAAGGCCAGCTTCGAGCAATGAGTAAAAAAGCATGCATTAGTTTAAACATGTCTATCAATCACACTTCAATCGCCTTGGCAATTGCGAGTTTCCACGCTTTGACGATAATATGCCTTTTTTTTCGTGGGGAAACCTTTTTTTTTTTTTTCGTGCGGAAATCCCTTCGGATACCCCCCCGCTTATGTCGGGCTTGCACCGACTAAAACCGCACGCCGTCTCGGGTCTTCAGACGCCGGGGTGTAAGGTTACCCATAGAGCATATCCCTCGCACCCCGACTGACCCTGGGCCATCTCCGGTTTCGAGATGGCCCCCTCGGGTTTGGGAACCATGGTGTCTCCGTCTTACCCCGGTTTGGGGTAGGGGCGCTAGTCGCCCCACCGTCCTGGCCTGCTTCTGCTGGGGTGACAGGCGGCCTCACCTGCCACCCCCAGGCCTGCGCTCATGGAGGACGGAGGTCGTTAAGCGACCTCCGGCGCCTGCGTCGTGCGCCGAGCATGTTGCGGGCTCGGCGGTTAAGTGAGCGTGCAGTCTAGTCGATCTACTGCAAGAAGTCAGCAGTCAACCTCCTGTACTTTTTATTTTATTTTGTGATAGAACTACATTTATTATTTAATTACCTATACCGCTACTAGCGACACAAACACACACATATACATTTAAGTCCACAGAAATATGTGTTTATGTCACACACGATATGTGTGTGACCATTGTAGGGCTGCACTAAGCTGATCCAACCAGACAGGCAACGAAATTGTTAACTGTGAAATGTTTGATAAGTGTGTCACAAAAAGTTCAATGTATAGCTCTACGGAACTAAATATGTGTCTACTCACTTTATAGTTAATTATACATAACTCCTTTAGTCCACTGCGGGTGAATGACAGTAGGTATCTATCGTAAGTTCGCAATTCAATATCACACCACCACGAATATCCTTATCACCATATTTTGCATAAAATATAGCAAAATAATAATACCTACACTTATTACTTCACTTTTAAATTAAATCTTCAAAAGTGCATGTATTATATTCAAATATAAATTTAGGATGTACAGTTTTTATTCGTTTGTATTTATTGTAAGTGCAGCATTAGTAATGCAACTTGTAGAAAGCGCCCATTAAAAACACAATAATTTATATAGCCAATGTTAGCATTTTACCGGCATCCAAATCTGTGGTGGCATTTAAAAGAATGAAAAAACACACACATACATACTTGAACATGAACCCTGAAAACATTACATTCCTTTTTTGAGCAGTCGTATAATTACGTTAGATTTTTTTTTCCTATAAACAGTCAAGTACCTTCTGTAAATTATTATCACATCATTAGTACCTATATCTATTATTGTATAGAAAACATAACACTTTGTGACGTTCCCCAGCAAATAAGCCTGTGACAAATTCGAAACCGCAACTCTTTTGTGGGACGGTGATAAAAATTGCTCCTTTTCCTGGCAGTGACAGGGTAGTGAGGTTGCCCTCTGAGTTCGGGACCCGGGGTTCACTAACTATGAGTGATGATTGTCTCGCCCCCGACATTAGCGACTCGAGAAAGCACGTGCCTGCCCGAACATTAATGATTATGCTATTATTACTTACGACCATGTATTATCCGACCAGTGAATGCATGTTTTTATAAAATGAATGAGTACCTATGTTTTGCTTACTAGGTACGAGTACCGTTTTTTTTTTTATCGTGCGAAAATCCCTTCGGATACCCCCCCGCCGGCCAGCGGGGGCGGTTATGTCGGGCTTGAACCGACTAAAACCGCACGCCGTCTCGGGTCTACAGACACCGGGGTGTAAGGTTGCCCATAGAGCATGTCCCTCGCACCCCGACACCTCGCACCCCGACTAGGTACGAGTACCTACAAATTTTTAGGTTTCATATTTATTTTCAGTAATAATGTATTTTTTCACGTTTTTTAGTGAAAAAAACGATGTGCGAGCTACCAAGCAGCTTGGAAAATTACAAGTCTCTTTACCTCTGAACTGGTACTTTAGTAGATAGTAGGTACATACATATACATACATACACTCACGACTTGTGCCTCCGGGGTAGTCAAAGACAATACACCGCCTTCTGCTTCTGTTCTTACATACTTCATGAGCTTCGTCAACTGTCATTAAACCTATCATGCAAGCCCGCCGGTTTCGAGTGTTTTAGACCTGCCTTTTTCCAATACCTCAATAATTTGATCAGTGTATGTTCTGCGAGAACGGCTTCGGCCTGCCTGCCCACTTATATACTAGGTGTGTCATTCGCTCAGTACTCATTCCTTCTAAATGCCCAAAACACCTTTAGCAAACCCTTTTAATTTTACCATTCTCGTATATCTGTATTCCTCTTCCTATCAGTCGCCGCATCAGAGTGAATGCAGTGGACCGCATCTCCACTGCATTCACTCTGATGATTTTTCTGCCATACCCCATTTTCATTTCCATACATTAATGTGGGCACTAGCACGGCGTTATGAACCACCAGTCGGGCCTTTTTCGGCACTGACTGACCATTTCCGCGATTTCCCGCAGTCACTCTCCTACTGAACAAACTACAAAGTATACAAACTGTGACACTTGTTCTACACATTCACCCTCAATCAAAAATTTACATTCAGTCAGGTTTAGTGACTCCTTTTTTTGTCGAAACATAAAGCACTGGAACGCTTTACCCACACACGTGTTCCCGTCTACCTACAATCCTGGGCTCTTTAAACGGGGCGTGAAGAAACATCTGTTGAGGCCGTCTAGGTAGGGGCCACCATTCCAGGGACCATCTCTGGAAATGGTGGCCACTACTTTTTGGACTTCACCTCAGCTTACCATCAGGCGGGGTGCAGTCAATTTGAAGGACTAAATATAAAAAAAATATAAAAATAAAAGTCTTTTCTTGGTTACTCTCAAAAACTATAACTTTCATCTTTCTTGCATGAAAGCTTCCACTTTACAAGTCCTCATTCATGCGGTTCACCATTTTCTGCAACTCCTCCGCTGATGATGCAAGTATAACTTGGTCATCGGCGTATAGGAGGCACTTATCACGCAGGTCTCCCATCTTTATTCCAAAGTCACTCCCTTTCATATCACTAATATATATATATATATATATCTATGAAAACATTGAATAGCCAAGGCAAAGCTACACATCCCTGCCTGACACCTTTGGAAATGTCAAACCAGTCCGATTAATAATCATTATACAAATACCTATAACCGTACGGATAGCTGGTGTACCTAAATCAGATTTCCAGGATATAATTAATCGGTTTGTTTACTGAACTGGGGTGATAAAACTTATTTATTAACTCTCAAAAAAATCTTATACCCAACAATTCATCCCCCTTTTCCGTAAGACTGGGCCTAACAACATTTTAATCAATTCTCCACAGACTCCGCGAGTCAGCGCGCCAGATAGACTCATTACACCAACCCCAAATAAATATAAACAGTAGCGAAAAGGGGCCGGCCCCACTATTAACGTTATTCACACGCGCCGCTAGATCCATAAATAAAAGCCAACTACCACCGCGACCCTAGAAACAAAAAAAGACAAAGTTCACGTTCGACTGATCTGCGTGGTTCATAAATAAGGCTCGTTTATTTCATTGCATTAAACTGGTGATAAGTTATTTGACGGTTCATAAATTCGTACCCCATCGGTGGTTGGAGCCGCTTATTGAGCTAGCGCGCGCCCTGATAACCGCCCGAGGCGCCGCACCGACCCGTCGACTTGCCAAATCGACGACACTCAATCATAGCGCGATTCAGCTTTCTAGCTACGTTGCACTATTATATTGGCATAACTTCAGTACATGATAGCTCTGCAACAATTTCCCTTAACCCTGCTGAAAATATACATATCCGCCAAGTGACTATGATGTCACCTTTCTTTTTTATGCAGAATAATATAAGTAGTTAATAAAAATGTAGAAGGAACGAACACATTATAGTTTACCGTTACCTACTAAAATAAATAATTCGAATAACAACTAACTCATGACATAAAATAATAGCAGTAGGAAACACTACTTGCAAAATCTAAAAGTGAATTGTAGCGAGTGGAAAAAAGAATGACTCTAAGTGGATAAAGAGCGAATACAAACGAAAAAGTCATTTCATGGCGCACGACAGTGACGCAACCACGACCAACATGCCATTTTGAGTCGTGGCTTTGTCGATTTAAGGGCTGTATTTCTTAGTCACGCAGACAACGTGGCTAAGTTCAATAAAGCTTTCCCCCAAATAAGCCATAAAACGAGCGGCGACGGGCGCGGGCGTTTTAGCTACGTTCCCGTTCCAATTATTTGTTTGCGGAGGCACAATAATTTTATTTTACGTTTTATTTAACATTTATTTCGTTACGGCAATTTCACGGGTATCAAAGAATTGCTAGATTGTGATTTAAACGAAATTGGTTATTTTCCACTTCGAGAACTGAAAGTTATTTCTTTGTTATTGAATTAATATTATTTTATTATGCATGATATTGTGTTCTTAATCAAAACACTTCTTTTTACAACATTTTATTATTGAAAATTGAGCGGTGTTTCATAATTTGGAATTGAGTTGTACGCAGCTATTAAACTCGACTTTGGAAGTTTGCAAGCATATTAGTGAGTAAGTATTGTGATTACTAAATGACTGTGACCAATGCGGCTATGAAAATTAGGTACTAATTATGTATTTGCAAAAACGAGTTTGTTATAAAAATCTGTGTACCTATTATGTTTGATAGATAAGTGGTACGTCGCGCGTCGCTCAGTCGGTCTACCGTAAATAAATAAACGATAAACCAGGATTAAACAAGTCAATTGGAGCTCAGACACAGACAATGTGCGGTCACATTTAACTGCCGAACCCGACGGTAACCGATCGCGGCCGGCGTAATTCAATGATCGTAAACGCTCGCAATGATATCAATTAGACGGGGCCCCGAGACCGATAAAGCTCCACTTTAATTAGGAAAACAAACAACAGACGGTTCTTAATGAGCCGTGCGCGTGTGGAGGGCGAGAGAGGTAATTAGGTCGGGGGAGCATCGGTTCGGTACCGGTCGCGGAGCCGTCGAGGACGATCAATTATTGAGTCCCCGTGATTGATTCACATAGCTGGAGTGGCGGCAGCCGCGGTCCGCCACACGCCTTTCGTCCCGAGTGTCTTAACCACCGACACCTCACTCTTAATCCGTATTTCCTCAAACCACAATGCCACTAAAACAGCACGTACAGAATTAATTGATCTAGCTTTTATGAAATAATTGTTGTGCAGATTATTTGGAAAGTGTGTTGGTAAGTAAGGTTATGTCCACTTATGAAAAATAATTATTTTCTATATGTTATTTTTTTGGACTCATTATCATCCGCTTCTCTATTTCACTGTATTTTTTGCATTTATATTTATGATAATTTTTTATACTATTATTATTTTCTATATAATAAGCTTACCAAATTTTGTAAATGATTTCATATGGAACTTATGCTTCAAACCCGAATTCATGGTAAATGAATAAGAGAGCGAGCATTAAATCAAGATAAAACAGAGTAGAAGAGCTCATAAAATTTCCAGAACCCCGCGTTTATCGTATTGATCTGATATCTTGCTAATAGCCGTCATTTGAGGGTGAAACGCAGCTGTAAAAGCTCCACTGCACTTATAAATTACCTACTTATAAAATAAGGACATTAAAAACCATTTAGAGTAATAACTATTATACACTGAATATAGCTATAAATACATTGAATAAATTATGTGTATTATTTTGATACAAAAATGAATGTTAGAGGTGTCAGCGTTAATGGTCGACTCAGGGAGGTCGGGGGGAGAGGACAAAGCGCCCCCAGAGCGCTTTTGTTGTCGTGAATCCCATGCCTGTGACATCTGTCCGAATCGCTACAATAACTCGCAAAAAACTCACTCGAAACTCGCCAACTGCAAAGAGCTTTCCTCCGATTATTTTCCGCTGAATATACAATGTGTACCGAAAGTACCAATCTATCGCATGCACGGCGAGATGTCTTCTTTAAGCCATTGTTGTCGATGACGTATCATTTATTTCATTTTGAATTAGTGTCTCTACTACCATGGTGGCCCAAAATTGATCACAAAATAGGATTCAGGGTTGTGTCATAATATTATTAACGGCGTAAAATTTTGCCTTTTCATTTTATTATTGTATTTTAACTTTTTGTGCTAATTTGTGATAAAAGGATGAATTGTCAATAGTTTAGTTAAACTACGAGTTAAATTGTAGTACCTGAACAGAATTAAGATGCTGCACGATTATAAGGTTAAAAAAGGAATAAAGTATCTAATACCTAATGTTTGAATCTCGGAAACGGCTGTAACGATTTTCATGATATTGAGTTTACAGGGGGTTTCGCAGGCAATAAATCGATCTAGCTAGGTTTTATTTTGTTTTATAAAAATACCAAGCGAAGCTCGGCCACCCAATATTTATCATTAAACGAAGCAATTTTCTGCTTAAAATTTAGTATTTATTTTTCAACGACGATACCTATTTATATACTTACGCTTGTACCTGTATAATGTATTTATACTACTCATGCCTTTGTTAAAATATTAAAATACCTACGTAATTTTTACTTCAATGTCAAGTATAATTTACTTCTAAAAACTTTCTCATTATGCAAATGACTTCCAAAACACGACGCCGAGGTATCCTAAAACAAACTTAAAATTAAATAAGAACGTAGTTAAAAGCTATCTCAAGTTTAATCGACACCTTGTTTTTTATTCTTCTAATGCTTAGCGAGTTGAGCGAGGCGAGTGGTGCGGACAAAAATTACGTCTGGATCACGTTTTTTTTTTACTTCCGGCCGAGATAACAATCGAAATAAGCACCTTTATATTGTTAACTGGTCACAGATCGCTTAGTAAACGGCACACACAGTATAATTGTTTATTTTCAACCTAAGCCACATCCCCTCGGCAATTTTTTATACCTTTCAATTATCCCGCATTAGGCTGTTTCCTTCGGTCAAGCGACCGGTCAAACTTTTCACTTATGATGAATCTGCGACGCCTTCGCATGGAACGAACATAATATCCTTCAGTTCCGGAGCTAACAAAGGGATGTTACAAATTTCCTGTATCGTCCAAAATTGCTGACTAACGTCTAACGTATTGGTATCAGAATGCAATCCGAAAATGATCACCGAATGAAATATGCATCAACACACGGACATTGGTCACGATAGTGGTGTTCGAGGTGTATTCAAACAATAGTAAATGCATTTAGCCCAACCATTGTGTGATTTATAGCGAAAGTGTGTAGGTAATTTATAAGAGTGGTGCGAGAGTGGCGTAGGGCGCCAGCCACCGCGGGACGTCGGGAAATCGGGGAAAATCCAGAGATTTATTAGCGGTGGAGCCCCAGCGTGGCTGACCACACAACCGCTTGCTCTGTTTGACCACTCATTAAAATGCTTACTACGAAGATGAGTTTATTTGTTAACCAATTAACACTTTTAAGGTAAGACGAGGGTTGCACGGTGGTATTGTGGTAATTATCACTGAATTACAACCACTGTGCGCTGTGCGGCTGTCGCCTTTATCGGAACTTAATATATATATTTTAACGTCATTTCGACCATCTTTCGTCGTATCGTTAAAACGCTTATGTGCCCAGTAGATAACGCGGCCGATACAGAAGGTGTATCTACGTCAGGATATCCAAGTGTAAATATGTGTGGTGTCAATCAGAGTTAGGCGGCGCTTTACAACATTTTATCGGTTGTCACAGGTAATCTAAGTATAACGCATTTATGTCAAATCGTCGATGTACCTATTGATAAGCCCACCCACGTTTCACCGGCTCTCTATTGCATCATTAAAGCAATGGCGGTTGATATTATGTACTGTAATACTTACGCAGTTACACATTGTTGTTGTTGTTATAAAGAATATTTAAAAATATATTATACAGTCAAATATCATTTGAATACCTCATATTCACACAATCTAAAGCGGATAATGCAATAAAAATGAGTGGTAAATTATGGTACATAATATAGCAAAACCTATAAATAGTTGTGTAGCAAATCTTCAGCCTCAATTTGGTTTTGGTTTGGTAGAAATTTCAATAATAAGGCTACCAGCAGAGATATGCAATTTCTGGCCTTCGCGACTCTTCAGTAGAAACAGTCATAACAGATTCTCAAAGTTTTGATGCAATTATTTTAGATGTGCGAAGTAATAATTTGTAATTTTCGAAGTGCAGAGTACACCGTAGCGAAGAGGCCTAGTAATAGTAGTAATGCATGGTAGTGCAGAGCACTGTGCAACGTGAGTGAAGCAGAAAGGGGTCGAATATACAGCGGAATAGAGAGGAGTATAGCGGTGCGAAGCGGAGACAGAGTTTTTTCTGTAACATTTACACACAATACTTATTTTCTTGTCATATTATATTCTTGGTCAATATCGTCTACAATGTTCGAAGTAGGTTTTTTAAATATCGTTAGTAAGGTAAAAGGTGGCTTGCTACTTAGTTATTCGCTAAAAAACGCCAAAAGGTAACTAAAGATTAATATAAATCAGATTCGAGGAAGTGACCTTACTGAGAATGTTTAACAAACATTTTTGGAGCAGTGTAGACGACTCTGACCAAGAAGTTTTAAATATAGACAAGAACAAGTTATAAACTAAGGTTGGTCGCATGAATTACTATACCAACTTTATTTGAATAGGTATCTACCTTTTTTAACCGACTTCGTATATTAGTGATGTCAGTACTAGGTAATATCTATTCTGTGCTATAACCATATGCAAGAATTTCATATCTCTATGACACGTCTTCTGCAATGGCATTGAATGGCATTATTGAACACCGTTTGTTTTTACAGATAATTTTGTTTGTTTATACGAAGTTTATCTATGTTTACTTGTTTTATACTATGTTTTCCCTAAGATTTCGTTTTTTATGTGAAGTCGGCTAAATCCTTAATATAGATCTGAACAACTTATTTGATAAAAAGTCCCTTTACTATAAATGTGAATTAGATGACAATCCGTCTATGTATATTTCTAGTGATTATTCTACAAGTATTACACAGATGAACAATTTGTTTTATAGTGTTATTCTAACGCGCGTGATTTTCGGTAAATGCAGACGGTTTTTCTGTCAAAATAAAACAGCCATTATGCTCACACATATCTTAGTACACTGCCCAATCTAAATATAGCTTATCCATTTACAAAATACTCCTACTTGTGTATAGATAAACGCTCACATACCAATTTACACAGTCACACATGTTCAACTGTTAACGGTTGAGCAATTTGGAACTTTATGCTTCTTGACCTATAGTATAGTTTTGAACAGCTGTCAAATTCTCTTTCGCTGTGGATGCTAAATAAAAAAAGGAATTAAGATGAAATGTGGTCATTACTCAGAAGCAAGGTCGCTCTTGACTAATTAGTTATTGATGAAAGAGTTATAATGGTAATAATATACATAGACTGAAATATAATTTATGACATGTGTACGTACCTAAATAAGATGTCTAAATACTTATTGAAATTCTTCTTTTTATTAAGTAGGTATGTATATGAATTTCGAAGTTGAAGTATATTTGACTATTTAAATATACCTATTTTTGGGAACGTAAGAGCCCCATCACACCAGCGTTTGTTTTTTTTTACCTGTTTTATTTGAACTAAAAATAGTAAAGATTTAGATCGGAAAAAGAGAACATCTAGGACGGGACTTGAACCCGCGACCAGTCCCTTACAGGGGGAATGCTCTGACCAACTGAGCCACCTAGACACGTCCCAGATATTCGAAATTCTCCGATATATCATATACGTCTTAAGGCTCTTTAAATCTTTAGAAAAAAGTAAGCATACAAAATGCTTAAAAATTTAATTGAGCTAAAAATAGTAGTTTATGCAACTGTCATATAACAAGGGGTATTAAAACACGAGAGTCTGTTTATAATATCGATAATAGGTTGACTCGAGTGTTTTAATACCTAAGTTATATGCAGTTTCATACACTACTTTATCTTCACTCATAGGAAAAATTGAAATTAAACAAAGTAGGTAGGTTACAAGGAAGTAATTTAGCGTGCGCCATTTTTTTCACAGTTCGAACTGCGCATGCGTGCGCCTTTTTTTCCATATTCAGCCTAAAACCATAGGCTAGTTTAATGAATAATAAAAGATAGCGGTACTATAATAAGTTTTATTTTTAATTTTATGTATATATGCGTTTATAAAGTGCGTATGTATAGAATCGTCTCTGAATTCGTAATTCGAATTTTTCGATTTGAGTGTAGATAAAAATTATTATGTTGAACAATGAATTTAATCAAATAGGTTTCGATGTGAGGGCCCAGTTTTATTGAACGACTTTTCACTGTAGATGTACAGCCTCATAAATAAAAAAAGCGGCCAAGTGCGAGTCGGACTCGCCCTTTAAGGGTTCCGTAGTAGCAAGTAAAACAATATATATTTTTTTAATTTTTATATTTCAGTTGATTGAATAAAAGGTATATTGCGGTTTACGATTTATGACGTATTAAAAAAAACTACTTACGAGATCTCGTTCAAACCAATTTTCGTTGGTTTACATGGTAATGTACATCATATATTTTTTTTAGTTTTATCATTCTCTTATTTTAGAAGTTATAGATATATATTAGAAGGGGGGCACATTTTACCACTTTGGAAGTGTCTCTCGCGCAAACTATTGAGTTTAGAAAAAAATTATATTAGAAACCTCAATATCATTTTCGAAGACCTATCCATAGACACGTAAGGGTTTGATAAAAAAGTTTTTGAGTTTCAGTTCAAAGTATGGGGAGCCCCCAAAATTTATTGCTTTTTTTCTATTTTTGTGTGAAAATCTTAATGTGGTTCACAGAATACATCTACTTACCAAGTTTCAACAGCATAGTTATTATAGTTTCGGAAAAAAAGTGGCTGTGACATACGGACGGACAGACAGACAGACAGACATGACGAATCTATAAAGGTTCCGTTTTTTGCCATTTGGCAACGGAACCCTAAAAAAGGATTCCTTAAAAAAATCTAACTAAAAAACAACACATTAATCTGCAATCACGTTTTCTTTACAGCATTAAGAAACACGATTCGGAAATCGAATGTGAAAACTCAATTATTCGAACGATGGGCATTCAGAGTAAGCACCCCACATTCAGATTTAGTACCCATCTTCAGACGCGTTTTATTGTTCCAAGTGACATTAATCTAACATTATTAATCCGAGAATACGTTGGTTTCGAACATGCGCCGCACACTACAGAATCTGTGCTAGAAAGATTTTTATAACTAGTAGTACTAGTACAGCTCCTATTAAATTCTAAGTTATAAATTATATAACATAAAACTTTACTTATAAGTAAAAATATTTATTCAAAATGCTTGTGAAGAAAAATATTGTCATTTGTATTTGTGTTTGTTATGTATTTTGTATTTGTATTATGTAAGAATATTTATTACTAATTTTTTTTATAAATATCTAATGTTATATTTAAATTTATAAATGTTTGTGTTTTAAAATCCTGTAAATAAATAAGACCAATAAATTAAATTTTGGCATGGACCACAACGGCAAAATTTGGCTTCATATCAACCATAAATGTGTGGAATTGCTGTGTGGAGACAGAGGGTTAAACGAATAACCATTTTCAACCTCTATGCTATATAAGGTTTGGTTTAGGATTAGATAGTGCCATTTCGCGGGATTTTATAACGAAATCTGAACAAGGGCGATGAACCTGCCATACAAGGACACAAGACTATGATTTAATCGTATTTAAATAAGTCTTCTTACGAGATTTATATAAATTAAATTTAACATGCCGCCATATTTCTGTTCATTTTAAGTAGACAAAAATATTTGTATCAGCATTAAGGACGGCTACAGTCAAGAACGGCTTAGAATAGTCTCTTTATTTGTTGAGATTTCCATAATTTCTACAATACGCAGAAAATGTTGAAAGATTAATTTGAGTATTTCCCTCGATAAAGCTACTAATTTCTTAAGCAGATATTTGGTTAACTTTTTGTCCATCCAAAAACACATACCTTTCAGCAATTTAAATTTGTGTAAGTGCGAGTGGTAAACCAATTTGGAAATTTGTTATTTATTTTTTAATAAAACTGCGGGGTGATTCATACTAAAATAAAGTCTAAAAATGAGATTTTTATGAAAAATAAAGAAACCATTTCAGATAGTTCCGATAGCGGTAGAAACGTTATTTTTTTTAATGGAATCGCTATCAGTTATTGTTGTTGTGTTCAAGGTGAAGTGTAACTGTTAACAAGTAAGCTTATATTTATGTTCAATATCAGCTAGTAAAAGTTCCGAAAAAATCAGCCTAGCCACTCAAACTTCACAACGATTAGCTAAGTCAAACAGACAGAAAGAACTGACAAAATTTCCAAAAAAACCTTTATGTATAATTTTTACAATTTGTACCCTATTTACTAAAAGAAACTGTTATTTTAACATAACAAACCGATACTTCATTTGTATGGATAATTTGATAAAATAAAATTCTAAATATAATGGAGTCCCGCCGGTGTATCCATTCTATTCTAATATAATGTTTGAGGTAGTTGGCTCCAAATTGCATTAGCGGGTAATCCTATTGTTATGTTACATAAAGTGTGTGCGTTGATAAAATATTAGCTGGGTCAACGTAACAGTAGAATATTTTCGTAAATAAGTAGATACTGCCGTAGTTTTAAATTGGTAGGTACTACAATTTTTTTTACTTTTGGTCACTTTAAACTAGTATGTTTTATCACATTTCCGCTTCCTATGGGAATGTCTTCTAGGCATAAAAGTAGCCGATGTGTTTTTACAGACTACAATCTATCCCTGTACCAAATCTCAGCCAGTTCCGTTTAGCCGGTTTTGCGTGAAAGAGTAACAAACATCCAACCGTTCTTCCATCCAAACTTTCACATTTATGATATTAACGAGGTTTTTTTGCGTTGTCCACTTTTTAGCACGTGATGACTGAATTTCAAGGATTTCTATCCTTGATGTTTAGAAAAACGCATAATGGTGTTCATGTCACAACTACAAGAAGTTACTAATAAAGACTGATTTATTGCATCTTGGGGCTTGGGAGGTCAGACGGCAGTCGCCCAACTAAAACTACATAGAAGGAGTAAGCGGGCCACGGGGTCCGCGATGATAGCCTCGGATGTAACCGGGAACAACGCTGAGATGATGATAAAGGGGTCGGCAAACACACACATCTGTCAGATCTTTTTCGGTGTTTATGTAATATGCTGTGAACCTATTGCCTCCAAACAGGTAATTCTTTCAAGTTGTTACTGAGCAATTTCTAAATGAAAGACCTGTGGCTACCACATATAGTCAATGCCATCTAGCGAAATAAAGGGGAACGTATAATCCTGCATCGCCCTTTGAAAATTCTCACAATAAGTCAAAATGGGTCGCTACGCTTGGAACACTCCTTTCAGGCATATGAGAAGACCCCGCTTTTTCATATACCTACAGGTAAGTATGTGCTGATTAAATAACTTAAGTAGGTATATTTACTAGAGATATAAATCGAAACGAATGAATTATTTATATTGCATTTAGGTACTCAGTCTTCATCTGTATTTGAATAAATATATTCGCATGTATATGAGTTCCATGGTACGGTATTTCCTTTAATTATTTATGCCAATATTTTGTCATGAGAGGTAAAACAAACAACAAATTTATGATGAAACTGTGTTCAGTTTCACCATAAATTTGTTGTTTCATCTATTTTGCTATTGTGTTTATTGTTAAGGTAGATTTTTTTAAATAAATCTTTTTTTGACCGAGTATATCGCGACTTATTGTGTGTTATTTTAATGAATGGGGAGACTAAATGTGGTTTTTATTTTAGAGACTGATATTAGGGAGTTTTTAATATCAATCCCTAAAAAGGTTCTATCTCTAAGCGTTCTCTCTATCGCCCATCGAACGTAACCTTCTTTTATACTTACTAATTAAAAGATCGTATGTCAAATATATCATGGAAGTATTATAGCATGAGGGTAAATCAAGTCAATTAAATTCATCTAAAATATCATATTTCGAATAGCGACTGCTTATTTCTGCTAAAGTTAAAAGGTGATAGGCTAGATCTTCGCCATTAAACTCACATACGTTCATGAACTTATAAATTAATAGACAAATGTTAAACAACATTTATTTCTTCTGGTCGAATTTGAATGTATCTGTTACAGGGACTTTTATCGTAAACTGAAACTAAACAAAAGCAAATAATAAAACTCCTCCTCATCATTACCGACGGGCAACATTCCGATATTTAAATAGCAACACTAATGCTGCAGTATCTACTATCTACTTATAATTAATATGATCTTGTTTATATCGGGTACTTTTATAATAGCTATTTAACTTAGATTTTGATTACTTCCATAAATTTTTACAGCTAGGCCTACCACAGTACAATTATGTTTAAGTAGTAATAATAAAACAAACTGTTTTCCGCCTTTGAAGACAAGGCATAAATACGACATAATATGTGATAAAACAGTAAATGTTCATTAAACAAACTGGTGGTGAATCGTGAAGGGAAGCAATAAAATCTGTCGTTACTAGTTCGAAAGCAAGCGCATGTTTCCAGCATCGTATATGTCTCTTAGTCATTTATTGCAAACGGAAACCTTCGTATAACCCTTCAAGATCCAGTATTATAGTCCATTGATAGACACATGATGCGTGATGCCAACATAATGGCCAACCGACAAGAACAACACACCGCACGCCCTCCACTTAACACTTCAAAGCAACTGCATTTATTCGAACATTAACTCCCACAACCCTATACGTCTTTCATTGTAATCATCAAATTAAAACTTTGATAAGAAAACAGGGGAAGGAAAAAAAGACAAGGCGCGTTTCTGTCGACTATAAAAACGTAACAAAACGACAATTTAAATACATCACTAATCTTAAGTCAAAGAGAATAAGTTTAGAAAAAGGAGACCAGAAATTCAATTAAAAGAGGGCCAAAGAATGAGAGCCGAGATGCGCAAGAGCCGCGTGGGACCGAGAAAGTAAAACTAAATAAAAGTCAAGAGAAATCAGGCGAATTGAGAATAGCCATTAAGGTGTTAATGAGGGTCTTATTAAGCCGTCTCCTCCCTGTGGGTGGTCAACCTGCAGTGCTCGCTTAGTTCATTAATCACTACAGATTAAATGTCGACTTAATTATCAAATGTGTATCACGAGTTACAATGGACAATGAAGATTTGATAATGTCATTATTTTATTCGCAACTCATTTTACATGCATCTACATGCAATTATAGCACTCTTATAGCCGCTTTGAAAATTGATGCATTTTATTACGCACGATCCGATGTTAATGTTATTTAAAGCGTTTAAACGAAACGTTTTGAATATACATTAAATATGTGTTTATTATGCTTTAATTAGTATTAGTGTCTGGGATGAAAATTACACAAATAAATTTAATCAAAATTTTTAAAAACGTGTACCTACTTAAATGTTAACAAAGTTTATAAGTATTAAAGATGCTGTCAATACAATTAGAAAAATATAATACTTATATAAATCCGGGCGCGTCCCGGTTCTTATTGTTTTGCAGTAATCATTTGAATATGAATTTTAAATCATAACAATAAGGAGGTAACGTGATTTTATTACATAAACAAACTCCTATTATTGATTCTCAAACGGATACAATAGATGGCGCTGCTCGTATTGTAAGTCACAACTCGAACATACCCTGCCACCGGAGTTGCTCGTGTACAAAAATGGCAGCTGAATATTTTACTTCGCAACGTTTTACTACTACCTCAAGCGATTATGTTTTGTATGGCCTCCAAATAAGGTTGATTTTCCTTTGTTTCTCTACAAACACTTACATAGCCAGGAACAGACAAGCGTATTTGCGGTAGAGCGTCGTCATTGTTCGCTAAATCGTAGCTTGCACGGAACCGGCCGCGGCCGGGCTTGTCGTGAGTTAGGTATGAACAGGGCATACACAATGACAGTCTACATACATTTAAACACCTGTTATTAAACATACGGGGTCACAAAGTGTATTATATCTAATTCGTTAAATAAATGGCCGATATAGATCTCACTGCATGCCGGTTGCTGGTTTTCTTTTGAACTATTTCGTTTAGTAGTTATTTAATTTCGGTAGCCTACCCAGATGCAAAATACAATATGGAATAAAAAAACTGACTGCCTTAAAAAGACCGAAACAAGTTTCATAGCAGACTGGATCCATTAATTTTCTTTCGGTTTAATTTAAGGTTTTTTGGTTTTTTAATTATTAATTTTATTGTATACTTTTCAGTTACGATATATTTATATACTTGAAATCACCTAAAGCTCTTTATTTTGATATCCTACTCGATAAGTTTGAGTGAAAATATTTTTAACAACATATCCTTTAGCGCCAAGATTCCACCATTTTTTATTTTGATATACCGTGTGTCATTCTCGTGGTAAATACGAATCTAACGAACCTCTCAAGCTGAAATCCATTGAACCGTTCAGGCTGCAGAGCGATTAATATACATACATTCTTACACACATACCCTTGACAAACATAACCCTCCCTCTGGGGCAGTCGGGTAAAAACTGATACGTCACAGATTTTAATAAGTTTACTATCCAATCCTATTATCAGAACTCCAACAGGCAGAGCCGCCGGCTACAGCTGGTAACGTATAAGTATAAGTACCTTTTTTTTTTTTTCGTGCGGAAATCCCCTCGGATACCCTTCGCCGGCCAGCGGGGGCGGTTATGTCGGGCTTGAACCACGGTGTCTCCGTCTTGCCCCGGTTTGGGGGAGGGGCGCTAGTCGCCCCACCGTCCCGGCCTGCTTCTGCTGGGGTGACAGGTGGCCTCACCCGCCACCCCCAGGCCTGCGCTCATGGAGGACGGAGGTCGTTAAGCGACCTCCGGCGCCTGAGTTGCCTGCGACGCGCGGCGAGCAAGTTGCGGGCTCGGCGGACCGGGAGAGTTCTAAGTCTCTCCCGGGCGCGCTCCGCACCATTGCCGCAATCATGCTGCCGAGCGAGAGGACTCCCACCCCGATGGCTGCCACGAGGTCACGCCTCGGCGCCTCCCACGCCGGGCAGTCCGCCAGCGTGTGCAGCCCTGAGTCCTCGCTCGCGTCGCAGTGATGACACTCAGGCGTTGGCTCCTTCCTGATCCGATGCAGGTGGTCCCCGAAGCACCCCTTCCCGGAGATCACCTGCGTCAGTCGGTAGGAGAGGCTTCCGTGTCGCCTCTCCAGCCAATCCTCCATGATGGGCCTTACCGCCGCTAGTGCGGCGTGCCCTGCGCTTGGTCGCCCAAGTCGTTCCTTCCACTCCACCACGATGGCCTGGCGGAGCTGGGACTGCACGGCCTCGATTTCTCGAGGCTCGGGGTTCCATCCCTGCTCCCGCGCCTCCTTTCGCCACTGGTACAGTTGCGAAAGGGCTCTCGCTTCCAGGTCCCATGGCGGAGTTCCGGCAAGGAGACTCGCCGCCTCGAAGGAGATCGTGCGGTACCCTCGGATGACCCTGATGGCCAGAACTCGCTGCGGAGCGCGCAGCATCTGCACAGTTCTGGTCCTCAGGGCCTTCGCCCATATTGGGCACCCATACAGGGCCATGGACCGCACGATCCCCGCGTAGAGTCTCCTGCAGGAGTCATCGGGCCCCCTCATGTTGGGCAACAGCCGAGCCAGAGCAAGAGCTGTGCCCTTCAATTTGGGGGCCAGACTTCGGATGTGCTCTCCGAAGTCCCATCGGCCGTCGAGGACGAGCCCCAAATATTTCATTTGGGGCTTGATGCCGATGCGATTTCCTCCCACGATGAGACTGGATCCCTCGGGTGGCTTGCTCCGAGGCCCATGGAAGAACAGGGCCTCGGTTTTATGCAGGGCCACCTCGAGAACCAGCCGCCGGATCCGCCTAACGACTTGGGCAACCGCGGTCGTGGCCTTTCGGGTCGCTTCGCGGTACGTCGCCCCGCACGCCGTCACGAGCGTGTCGAAGCATCGGTTCAAGGGGCTACTCACTAAAAATACTTCTATTCATGTAATGATCCTTCGAGTACATGTGCTCACCATACTAAACTTTCAACGGAATTGATAGGCGAATTGATAGTAGGGACGAATAAAGGACAAACAGAGAAACATTCATTTATATATTTTGTATATTGTAGATTGCACTTAGTCATTGAAAATACTTCATTTTATATATACAGGAAGTGGGACAAGTCGATAAATAAATATAAATATAATTTTAATAAAGACATTAAACCAACTACACAAACGAATAAGCAGTGAATTTAAAATAAAAAATTACTAAAGATTTAATTCTAAAGACCGAAATGCGCGTAATACTTTTGTTGAAGTTAGTGCAAAGCCAAACAGGTATCACGTAGGCATGTAGGGTAGGTCCACACCCGCAATCCCGACACATCATCAATAAAATGTTTTTAGGGTTTGTGGGATCTCGTACTGAGCAACAGCATCTTCTCGATTGATATGATACATATTGTTTGGATTGGCACCGATTTCAACAGAAGTCTTACGCCATACCTCAATACCTCATAGGGTCGATATAATGTATAAGTTTCATCCTCTTTATCTAAAACGAAACATTCATGCTGTACATCGTTAACAAGTTCTGTTGTCTGCCTTCGTAGTTTAAGTCTAGAGTAAACAATTCCAGCACGTCCTGGACCACAGTGCATTGTACCTACCGTGTGCGTGTCTCATCATAATCATAAACCTAACAATACCTCGAGCAAATACATTTTGTATATACATTTTGACGACCTCTGTAGCATATTGGTAGCGCGTTCGACTGTTAAGTCAGAGGTCGGGGGTTCGATTCCCGGTCAGTGCAAATATGTATATTTGCACTGGTCTGGGGGTTTCTATTATTTTTTTGTTTATTAAGTTGTTGTTTATTAAAAAAAGTATTTAAGTATGTTTATCCGCATTCTAAGACCCATATGACAAGCTCTGCTTAGTTTGGGTCTAGATGGCGCTGTGTAATTTGTCCTAGAAGATTTATTTATTTATCATTTGATTTCGAGGTGGTCCCTTGTGTATTTTTTTATACCACTCAGGTGGCAGACAAGCACTCGGCCCACCTGATGGGAAGCGGTTGCCGCGGCCTATGGACATGTGCAACACCAGGGGCGTCACACTGATATTACCATGTATTACGTATTATTAAATCAAATAAACACAAAAAGATTTCTAAAATCGGTTCTTAAACGACGGAATTATCGCTGAATATACTCAACACATCTTGCGGGTACAGGTGTGATACCATGAACATGCCTAGATATGCGATAGCAGTAATTGCGGTTGATTTGCTGGCATTCATTGACGAGTTCCGTTGTCTGTCGCCAAAAACTATCATCAGATCTTTACAAAATTTAAATGGGACGAGTTCGGCAGAATACCCTTTCGAACAAAAATTAGTATTGTAAATCCATCTATACGTGGCAGAGTTATGCCTCAACATACGTAAAAAAATATAAACAGCCGAATAGAGAACTATATAATATAGTCGATTATAAGTGATCATTATCAGCGTTAATGACAGTTGCATTTATAGCCTGTACCTTGGAGCGCAGAGTCTGCTCTTTAATGTTTTCTCCTCCTGATGTGGCTTATCTTGGCTTTTACGAGAGTGTCTGACTCCTCAACTTCGAGGAAAAAACCTGCACCAGACCTTTATTTGTTAATCAGTAGGTGTACCAGTTTGCAGGTGAGGTTGGCTTGGAGCCGAAGATTTTGGTGAGTCCCATACACCTAGTAATATACAATTTCAACAGAAAAGTCTTACGTGTTTTTTATCTCTTTTAACAATAATTTAACGAGAATTAACGCGATCATGTGTATGTATATACATACCTTTGGATTGCCTGACGTTTCGACCAAGTTACACTGGGCGTGGTCACAGGCTGACTGCAGGCTGGCAGGTCAGTTTTCATCATTTTGTTAAATTATTGTAAATCACGGAACGCGAAAATTAAAAAAATACTTTGGATATAAATCTGTAATTAAGTTATTTTACACTATCAGTACTTTTTTGCTTATTGAAGTCGTTTTTTTTTTAATTAAAATAGTTTATTTCTCCCTTTTTAGTGAATGTAACTCTACATATTAAGTTTGTTCCCTGTAGCATCCTAGGCTGTCACCTCGGAACCCGGGGATCGGTTTCTCCTTCTCTTCCTTTTAATTTCTCTTTTAATTTACTCCTTTTAAAACTCTGCACTCCACTGGAGTGGAGAGTTCCATTCCACTTTCCAATCCACACCTTACTCCACTCCACTCCACTCCACTATCCACTCAGCTCTCCACTTTCCACTCAACTTTCTACTCCACTCAGCACTCCACTCCACTCTACACTTCAGTCCACTCCATTCCAATCCACTACACTGCACTCTCCACTCCACTCTACACTCCGCTCCACTCCACTTCGCTATTGAATTCACAAAATGGCATTAATCTAGAACTATTTCATTTGAATTTCAAAGTTTTGTTCTATGTGCCGTCAGATTTAATCTAGACTTTATTAAAAAGTTGTCTAGTTTAGAGAGTTTTATACCAGCAGAATCGGCACCATTATATACGGCCTTCTTAAATACCTTTTTTTTTACGTGCGGAAATCCCTTCGGATACCTCCCCGATGGCCAGCGGGGGTGGTTATGTCGTGTCTCGACTAAAACCGCACGGTGTCCTCCCCAAGTGTCCGTTGCCGGGCACCCCGGGTAAGCCCTCGAAAGGATAACCCCAGGGTTGCCGGCGGACTTTGGCCGCCACCGCGGCCTCGCCTGGTGGGGTCGGGTTTTATCCCAGTCAAAATCCAAATAAAAGACATTTGACATCATGTTCGATCATGTACTTGATGAATTCACATTTTCTAAGATTTTCTGTTTGATTTCGAGGCGTATTTTGATAATTTATGTGGGACCAATTTGGAGTTAAACCAAACTCAATGCAAAAAGAATTTTATAATCGGTTCATAAACGACGGAAATATTGATGAACATACCTAAAAATAGATACAGAACAACATAGAACCTCTACCTTTTTGAAGTTGTTTAAAAATATGAACATATCCATGACATCTGCGATAGTACATACATCTATGCTCTACGAAGACACTAAAGTTAATAACCGTAACGAAATCATTCAAGGGGCATTAAGTAAGTATGTCATAATCGTGCCAAGTGTCACTCATACATATCTAGTCATAATTTTCAGAGACTTTCGTTCTGAATATTGCAGTGAATCACAGCTAAACTCTTTAAAGCTTCCCATGAATGTCAAAAATAAGAGATATCATTGGTACAATACGATTTTCATGGCACCTAATACATGTGAAATCCGTTAGGATTTCACATGTATTAGGTACACGGGAATAGGGGTGTGTGTTGGGTAACCTCCTCGAGTGTCGCTCCGATTCCGATCCCGCTGCAGTCCGATGGGAACGGAATCGGAGCGGCTGGTACACCCTGGTCGGCGGTCAATGGCTTCCCCTTCACCCCTTCATAGGGTTGGCATTGATCGTCGGCCAATACCCAACGTGGCGGGAACACATCGCTCTCCGTACTCCTCTGCTTTCAGAGGAGACAGGATGAGCGATGCTGTTAGTGGTGAGATGGCCCAGGGTCAGCCGGGGTGCGAGGGATATGCTCTATGGGTAACCTTACACCCCGGCGTCTGAAGACCCGAGACGGCGTGCGGTTTTAGTCGGTGCAAACCCAACATAACCGCCCCCGCTGCCCGGCGGGGGGGTATCCGAAGGGATTTCCGCACGATAAAAAAAAAAAAAAAAAAAAGGTACACGGGAATAAGCGAAGTGGGAATCCAAGCGAGAAATACCTATAAACAAATAAATGTTTAGCTTACATTAAACGCAATTAATTTTAAACGCTGCAATACAAAGCGAGGCAACAGGACATGGCACGCAGTAGCTCGCTTAAGTGAATTCTCTGTTTACCCCATGCCCATTGGTTTATGAGCGCCGCACTACCGACCGCCGCGCCGCGCCGCTCCGATTTATCCACTTGAGCAAGGTGTTAATGGGACTGCAGTTCCAGTCAGTCTTTGCCTAACCACAAAATCAAATGACCATTTAGGGTATGAATGGTGAAGTCTGAAAATTGTTTAGACTCGTCAAGCGATTTTTTAAAACCCCCTTTTGGTTTTGAATTTTATGAAAAATGCATTCGTTAACTGTAAACATATTTAAGTAATTGCCCAAAATAGAGGGTAATTGGTTTAATAGAAGCGGTCGCCTTTTTGAATTCATTTTTGAATTAAATATTAATGTTTCGTGACAGGGCTGCAGCGGCGCGGCGGGGTCTGCGAGGTGTCGGTGGTTTTCTGGCCCAGCGCGCCCGGACCGGTTCGACAGTGGCTCGCACGCCACACCAGAAAAGCTAAACACGTTGTATCGCAGTCGAGAGCGATAAACCTTGCTTCGTATACGGGCAAACAGCAAACGACCTATTCGTACCAATTTGCAGCCTGTTTATTCTGCTTTAGAAGGTAAATAGAGCGAACGAGCTAACAGTGACTACGAAATAAACTGTATCATAACCGATAGGGACATCCGGTTCGACATTCATAATAGTTAAAGTACCAGGCACTAATCTTTTATTTCTCAATTAGCTTTCATAAACATTGACAGCAATTTGTTCTGGGGATGAAATGTAGTTCAATACGGAATCGATATACCTTCTTGTTATACTTGATTTGATAGTTAAATTCGATTTCGATCGTACAAGTAGGTATTACCTAGGTAATACCTACTTGTACGATCGAAATCGAATCCGATCGATATATCTAGATATATATATATATTTCTTACGTTATACCATATTTTATGAGTTTTACATACCAAAGGTGAGTAGAAGGCTGAGCTGTCAACTCCAATGCTGGGGTAAGGATTCTGGTCAGTCGACGGGTAAGGTGTTCCATATACACCGACGGCTGCACTGGAGAGGCGGGGGTAAGAACTGAGGGCTAGTCGAGCTCCATCATACTGGCATGAGCAGACGGTTTGGCCGGAGACAGGATCGGTGATGATAGGGCGTGGTGTATCGCAGCAAGAGGCGGCGGGAGTGCTGGCGTGGCTTCCGGCGCCAGGTGACAGTGCGCCGCCTGCGACACCGGAGCCACCCGGAGACAGCGGTGGCGCCGAGCTCGAGCCTCCATCCGGAGAGGTGGCTGCGCCGCCTGGACCCGCCCCGCTGCTGCCCACCAGCAACTGTACAACATACAATAAATGTACGTTAGCATTATACCTTGATACCGTTACTTTATTCTAGAATGGGTTTAAGAATAGGTTTGTGTTTTACAGAGCTGTCAAAGTATGAATACCAGAAGATTCTATGGAGTCAGGAATTTTATAGAACTGAATTCAGTGCTCTATACTAAAGTGCGAGATAAACAAGTAAGGCAAATGTGGGATTAAAGAGCCTTGTATTGGAAGAGCCACTATCATTTACGCAATAGTTATCAATCAAACGATGCACGTATTATACATACGTACATACATACACTTGCGACTTTTTCCCTTCACACTATACTAGCGTTTGTTCAGTATAGGCGTTCAGTGAACGTACGCACATCGCAGACGCCGCGCAATCGCGACGCGCGCGTATCGTGGTCGCGACGTGCGTTATACAACATGTAAAGGAAAAATTCTGAACACCGTAAAACTGTAGTTACGCACATCACAAAAAAAGACTGTATATCTGTCTGTCAAGACCTTTTTCTAAGGAACGCGTGGAGGTATCAATTTGAAGTTATTATGAAATATACAGGTCTGTAACGTCTTGCTTTTGTACAAAAATCAAACTTCCACGTCAATACAATCAAAAGAGGTTGACTCAATCAAAGTTGTTTATGCAGCATATTTAGAAAATCGCAATAGAATCAAAATCTACATGGTACTTGCTATTGAGCTAGAATCATTATATTTTGCTGAAAGAAAAGTCTTATAGCACAAGAGTAAAGGAAAAATTCAGATAACCATAAATAGGTAGTTAGGTAACAAACATCACAAAAAACAATATTGTTTGTCTTTCTGTGAAGGCTAGAAGCTCTACAGGAACGTTAAGTTCGCCCATCAATCCAGTTTTGTATGAAGCTCTCAGTTTGCGAGTTCCACTCGTGTTTGACCGATTTTTTTGTAAGTAAAGGTTGATTTAGGATTAAGTCCTAAATTCGTTTTTCTAGATAAAATAAGTTTTGATAGAGCTCTGCAATAATTTATTCATTAGAACCACAAACTAATTAACAGTTAAAAAGATTGTTACTCGGTCGATTTGAGAGCACGCCTAACAAGTGGAGCGCTTTCTTGACGTTTATTTTTAAATAAATGCAAATTAATTCCATTTCTAGGGCAGAACGGTAAGATAATATCAGGGGCATCGGCTTAATCTAAACATCTCTGTGACGTGCTCATCGTCCCGTCCGACTGGAGAACCTCTCGAATTACTTCGTGGAAATAATTAGTAAACATATTATGAAAACCGAGTTAGCGCTCCGTTGATCAAAGTAACGATGTGATCGGCACAATTTGTTAATCGTAACGTCTTGTTTAACTCGCACTAATTTCGTGTTGATATAATAAATATATGACTCTGGCTCGGTTCTTCTATATTATTCCTTGGAATTTATTATGACGTGTAATTAAAACTCTAGAGTGCGTCAAATTACGGATTAAGATTTAGATGTGGAAAATTGGTCATTTGCTTTTTCTACACGAAATGAAGAAAAATGATAATTTAGCACCTACTATACGTTATTAAGAGAGAAATGACTGATGGCACGTATGAAGACATGAAATACTTCTTTTTATCCGTATAAAGAAGTATGATTGATTTATTTACTTATTGGAACGTACCTTTTTTTTTTCGTGCGGAAATCCCTTCGGATACCCCCCGCCGGACAGCGGGGGCAGTTATGTCGGGCTTGAACCGACTAAAACCGCACACCGTCTCGGGTCTTCAGACGTCGGGGTGTAAGGTTGCCCATAGAGCATATCCCTCGCACCCGACTGACCCTGGGCCATTTCCGGCTTCGAGATGGGCCCCCTCGGGTTTGGGAAATGAAATGTACCTACAGCATATGTCTTTTGTGGCATCTCGCGAAAAAGAGTGATATTCTGGCATATTAGCCGGCTTGTTTCGGCTTTGTAAAGCATTCTCTCTATCCCAAAAGATATCAAGATATCTTTTAGGTTAGTTTTAACCGAAGTTATCTATAGTTTTTTATTTTATAAATACAAATGGTTTTAAGAATAAAGGAGGTTATCAATTCAGAGTCGAATTTAATTGACGTTGTATAATTTTACTCAAAGAATTTCATTGAATAAATTTTGAGAACTCAGTTTAGTTAAACAGATTTCCACAGGTGGAATCAAGGCTTAATCTGACTCTATATCAAATTATCTAATCCGCTGTCTATGGTAAAGCCGCAGCCTCCACCTGAGTTGATTATGTTTCCGCACCTAGTGGTGCCCAAAAACAGTGGTAACACCAGAGAAGTGTTACTGACGTATTATAAGCCATTCTCTCACCATTCTAAGAGCTTTGATATTCCCCCTCATCTACAAAAGAATACCCGAGGATATTTAATATTAAACTTTTTTTACGATTTTATTATAATATGTACCTATAGATTTATTTTATTGTTTTTTTTTAATAATTAACAAACTGAAAGATGGTACTTATAACAAAAATACAATTTAAGGCTAATTATAAATAAAAGTAAAGAAAACTAAACCTAAAAGATAGAAATATATTTACATACATGCGTAATACAATTCCTCCGCATGATCACCGACTGGTAATGTGCCCAGAAGACTGGCAGCATTGCCACGTTGAACTAATTCTTTGTGCAAGATATATAAGTCCAGCCTTCTGGTCACGTGTAGCGTCGATCAGCCACTTTGCCAAATTTTTGTAGACAAAACGGGCACTTGGACCCCGTGACCCCAATGTCTCAACCCCTAACGGCTCAAAAACATAATCCCCTACTAGGTTGGAGTATTTACGCCGTTTGAGGCTTTCTGCAGATGCAGCAGCAGCGCCGACACAACCCGCTGTGCTTGGAAGGTGTGAAGGCGCAAGGGTGTCGACGCACGTTGCGTCCCATACCAAAGGCACCCATCTATCAAGGCAATAATATTAAGCTTAGGTATAGTTGTGCCATATCTGTTATTCGGTCAGTCAACAAAAAGAGACAAGTGCACTATAGAAAGGATGAGTAGGTTCAAATTTGACTACAGCATCCTTGACACAACAACTCTTTTTATTTAATAAATATGAGTGTAGTTTAGGCGGTGAAAGATTAAAGGGAATCGGGACGTAAACAGATTTGGTCAAACATTGGGCCGGTTTAACTTATAAATAATAGCATAAGATACTGTGCACACACTGGACCCCACTTCACCTATAACGCTCCGTTTAAGAGCACCAACTTGTTGTCTTTAAACAGAGCGAGGCCTACATAGAGGTAAGCCTTTGTTAGTTTGTGGACCCTCAGGCCAACATGGGAGTTGTGTTACAAAACGAAAGCTAAGGACACGTCTTGACATTCAAGAGTTCACAATTTCTCATAATTTTCTATATCTACTTCAAATATATTGGAACGAAGTTCCTTATCGCGCGTTACGTAAGGGGGCTAGATGGATTTTTTTATTAAGATTGTAACGACACTTTTTGCTTTTGTAACTTCTGCGCTACTATGGAAACGTATGGTGTCATTGTCAATATTTTCTCTTATGTATAAATAAACTACGATTTGATTTAATATTTTTAATGTGTTTCCTTGAGGCGTAAAAATGGTGATCCCGACGTAATGGATATCATTTGTGAATTCGCTAATGAATAGGAGTTGACGAGTACGACGAGGAGTTTCAGTTTCTGAAGAACTTTTCACAAGCGCGTAAGTTAGCGTCTCATGATCAGTAAAAATTATCAGTTAAATTAAGTCCCGCGCATCTATGACGTGTACGAAAGAATAGACAGACAGAGTGCATATATATATGTGTGTGTGTGTGTGTATGTAAGGAACTTCGTTCCATCCGGGTGTCCCTTGACACCACTCAAGTTTTTTTATTATAAATACCTAAATTTCATGGTCATTTCTATTTCCTTGCCTCACTGTGTTTTTTCTATAACTGATCTATAGTGTAACCATGCCTTTACTCAACAAAATAAAATGGATACCTACTCAATATTGACAAATAAATGTTAAAGGTTGCATCCCCTCGATGAACTAAAATTGTAGTCAGCAATCGTTGGCGCGAACAATATGCCACGATTAATACGAGCTACAATTACAAAGAACCAACCCGCTTATTGGACCGCCATATTTGTATAAACAGTGCTATCACTGCTTGCGTGCATTTGTGTAATTAGTAATAGTCCAAGATAACACACATACACACTGTGTAATTATGGATAACGGCGATATTTAGGTATGAAATTGTGATTCCGATATCAATCACGCGCCGCCCGATAATCGCGCCGTATAATACCGCGATTGTCCATAGGCGATATTATCCTGTAGATACATGTATGAGGCATTAAATAAATAATATAAATTTCTTCTATTGACGCGCTGTCTTAACTATTCGTTAACTGCCAACATAGTTATGAGTTCTCCTCCTTCTAATGCCATACAATGATAAGTGGGGTGATGCCATAATTTATAAGCGCCGATGACACTTAAACTCTGAACTAGACGTCTGTAAGCATGCATTGCATTTGTAGAGTCACCCCTCATGTAGATGTACAAGTCGTGGAGAGTAAAGGAGCTTCGTAAATAAGTCCTTGGCAGTTCGGGTAAATAGGAATCTCTAGGAAAGTCACATGTTACGAGCTAAGTAGATACATGGGTAACGTAAAAAATAAAGTTTTGAGATGAATGTACAAACAGAAGCAGCTGGTGCGTAACATGGAACAGCACAAAGTACCCTAATGGCTTTGTTTTGCTAAGTCACTAATTGCTTTACATTAAAATGCAATTATGTAAATCTAACACTTGGTTCATAAAGAGAATCACCAACGACCTCTTCCGATAACTTTAACCTCACAAATTAAACTGATCAATAAATTACAGGTTGGTTAAGAAAAGTAACGACCACTTCTAAGCTAATAAAATGTTGAGGGCAGGAGCAATAACAGGGTTTCCTGGGGTGAAGGACTGATCAAATCAAACATAAGCAATATTATGTCACTGTATACACAGGGGCCGTAGCTCTATCAACGCTTGACTGCTACGGTCAACAAAATTTCTAATAAAAACTACTTGGACTGAGATACAGAACAAACAAGTTCTCAAAGAGAAATACTCCTACGATTGATATTACCCTTATACTAAATAAAAAAGCTTTAGTAATTTAGTCCAATCTGTCAAATGAAGAGTGTTGAGCAAAGAGAGGGTTTCGGATTAATGTTTTATGTGGGCGATATCATGCTTTCAAAAGGGGTTGAAAGTAACATAACCAGCTGTTAATATAGGTATTACATTACTTGGTTGCCTAGGAAAACATTGAGATAGTAAAATATAACGAGCAAAATATTGTAGACACGAACACTATGTGAAATATTTACAACAATTGTCGTGCAATCGGCAATCTAACCAGTTGAAACAAATATAAAAACATCGATACATAGTTTATGAATTCTACAATTAAAGAAAATGTAACAAGCTAGTATACTTACTTACTACCTACTATTATCTAATATACCTTTTTTTTATCTTGTATCTAATATACGTATTGCATAATATTCTGTCAATTTTTCTTTCGGTCCTGTTTGAGAGATAATTCCTGTTACTTTTCGCCAAAGTACCCAGGTAGTGACCAAATACCCTATCCAAGATAGTTTAAATATTTACTGCCTATTAATGAAGTAAATCGCTGACATTCATTTGATTACCTAGCATTCAGACACCAAAATATTTTTATCAAGGGAACAATAACTGAGGTAGTGTACAACAGTGTTCGATGCAATTAATGTTGCCTGTCCGTCAGAGTATCTTGCAAATACTGATCCTGAAATAACAATATACTGTGTTGTTGTGGTAAGGAGTTCCCCTTTGCTAAAGAGGTCTCAGAAGACAGTCACTACGAAATGAAAAAACTAACTTATTGATACATAATAAAGAGTACTGCACTACTGAAACTAAAAGAAATACATCAATACCTGATAAAGATCGATTATTATTAAACAGTTCGATAAAATAACATACTTATAAATAAAAAAAAAAGAAATAAAAAAAATATTTAATTATTTATTTTTTTATATTTAGGACACGTCAATTTGACTTCACCTCGCTTGATGGTAAGCTGAAGGTAAAGGTCCCAGGAAAGAAGGTCACCATTACATACACGTACCATGATAACAACGGTGGCACTCAGCTTGACGGCCTCATCAGAAGAGGATTGTCGCCGCAGGACCGCGTGACACCCACCGGTTCCACTAGTGCTGCGACCACAATCCCCCTGCTCGGCTATGCACTTGCTGACCCCTGAACGCAATTAAACCGAAATTGGATTTTTCTTAAATCAAACTTTTATTCAAAAATGTAGTTGTACTACGTTTACGCAATGGCTGTGCTGATCTCAAAATATAGCGCAATTTATTTCTCTGTTTTCTATTTGTTACAAAGTTTTGAAATTCGTCTACTCCAATCAATTAAAATATTTGTTCACCCAATTGAACATGTCAGCACAGCCCTTTTTAGTGCAAATATAATTTTGAACACATCCTTTTTTTCAAAAACTTTTTTAATAATTATTTTATTTTCAACTTTTTAGTTTTAATATCATGCACCAGCACCAGCGTGACAAAGAGTGATTAAGAGCTCGCCAAAACAAAACAAATAAATCCAGAAGCTCCAGAAGACATAGATGGAGACAAAAAGCGGTTACTGTAAAAGTACGCTTTGGAAAGGCCTACGTTTAGTTGTGAACATCTCGTAATTGAGATGATGATGTCACACCAGGTTACCATCATGTGGTACCTATATATATGTATGTTTGTCTGCCACCCAATTGTTGTAAAAAGAATACAAAATTGTTACTCTATTGTTCGTGTCGGCTGATGTAGAGAAAACATGAATTGCTATGTATCGAACTTATATACATATCGTGGCCATCTGGTTAGATTAGCCAGTTTATTGCCTTGAGATGACTGAACGTCATGCAGTTATTTAGTTAAATTGAACTGACTACTGAATTATTTGCGTATTTCTCTGTCTTGTGGCTTAATGAGCGCTGTTCCTATTTGTTTGTGCTTTATCACAAGTAACTTAACACAAAGGGGGAGGCGGAGGTCTCAGATCAGGTTAGTGACCTTCGCATAAAATCAATCAAAAAGAAATCTAGGCACATACGAACATTTTAGAACTTAAATATCAATAGACTTTGAACAAGACATACATTTTTTAATTAAATATATATTTTTTTATTTACGCGATGTCGATGAATGGGCAACTTGTAAGGGTTAACCTTGGCATAAATATGTCAATAAGAGTGAGGTCCGTTTGAGGGAAGGGCAGGGCAAAACTGCGCAACCGCCGAACATATATAATATGGAAATAAAAATAATTAGGTAACAGCAAGTGAAAAAATATAGCCTTTGCTTATCCCAATGGTAAAGAGATATGACTGCATTCACCTATGTGCAACATATAAGGGACTGCACAAATATAGAATTCACAGATACCATTATCTACGTGGGTATTTACGTATAGCACTCAGAAAGTTTCGCGATACTACATCAATATACTACAGGTTATTATTTATTTTATTACTATTAGGGGTATTTGGGACTACACCATGGTCTTCGGGGCTCAAGACATCCTCACCTGCGAGCCAGTACACCTGATGATTAACGATTGGCAAGGCTTTCCTCTAGGGTTTGGGGGTCAGACGGCAATCGCTCTCATAACTACCAATGTTAAGCCAAATCAACACAAAAATGCAAGGTCCAGGATGCAGCCGAAAGTGACGCTGTGATGGTGATGATTATTTAATTTTATATTACTACGTTATTTTTTTGGAGAAAGACATGGTTTAATCTTAGACAAGTGGTTAAATGGCCTGAGGTTTGAATTGGCATGAAAACCAGGTTGTCATATAGACTAGAACTATTAGTCGTAAAAATTTCTGATTAACTACCTACTTAACATAGTATTAAAAGGATCAAATTATTGTAAGTGATTCAACTCGTGTTAAACTTAACAGATTCCACATCCGCCCGCATCCGAGGCGAGGACTTGGTCGAGCGCGTGGACCAGGTTAAGTACCTGGAATCTGTACTTCACGCGACTAATGGCATCGACTGCGACCAAGTGGCATAAGGAGCTTTAATGAAAGAGTTGCCTTCGTTGGTGTGGTCACATTCTGTGACAACCACCAGGCTACGTGGGTAACAAATGACTGGCCATGCCACCTCTGCCGCGAAGGACGCTGGGATGATGATTATTATAAGTGGTTCAATGTTAGTTATTTTTAATTTGTTTATGCCTTTAGGACTTAATATGTACATTATGTATTTGTCCTCAATAATTATATCCCTACTTAATAGTTACCATAATAATGTCGAAACTTTAAGCGAATATCAATTACTCATTGAACTAAAAATAGTTTTAGTCACCCTGTGACCATGGCTGCTCAAAAGCACAGTGTAAATAACAAAATAATAAAAAATAAATCGCGTAAAAATCTAATAAATATTTAATATTTAATTGCCAAATATACCTAATTGAAATGAGGTAGGTATGTGCAGTAAATCTACGAATGTATGTCGGGTATGATAGCCAGGAAGCTCTCAGTCTACGTGAATATTTTATGAGATTCGGACGAGAGGGCGTATTCGACATTGTCCGTGCAGACCGCTTGCCCCTAGACTGATTCGTTGTCAGTCTCTATACATATTGATGATCCAAAGAGACGGTATTTCGCACAACATGCGACAATCTGAATATTCAATACCTAATGTCGGACAGGCGTCGATTAGAGGGACAGTAAAAGACGAGGTAAACTTTGACCTGACGTTCTATCCTTACTTATTTACAAAGCTCATTTATATTTCAAAACTATACACTCACACCAATATTATCTCCAAAGATGTAGAAAGAGTATTGACACCCTTGTATTGCCAACTGTTTTTGATCTCACGTCTTTTATCATTTTATTGTCAATCGGGCACTTTACCAGATTATGTGCTGGCACTGAGAAGAATTTCGTAGCGGAAATAAATTAAAAAATGCTTTGGTTATGGAATTTTCATTTTAGTAAACAAATGCTTGCTATGCTACGTGTTACTATACAGACTGAAATATTACGCTATTTCTCTATATCTATTCAAAACACAATAGGCGTGTTTTACAAATACTTACAGTCATTACAAATAACGGGCTAACTGTTAACTAACGAGTTTATTTAGACCTTGGTCTAAACTCATATTACAAAATGCGTTTTAGTGCTAATTTTTAGATTATCTTTGGTCTATAAATAAACCTGCGTGACCCCTAGTTACTATACGAATCCCATATGTCAAAGTTGCCATTTGAAGTTAGTAGTAGTTTTTCTTTTTTTGTTCCATTGTAATTTTTACAAACTAAACACATTCCAATTCATTATTTACAAAGGGCGGCTTATCGATTGCACTAATCGCATAAAATTAAGAACAAAAGTTAGTTTTGTTTACATCCTACATATCAGACGATAAATTAATTTAAAGTTACGTATAACGCGGGAACTTAGTTCCGTTTCACACATTCATAGATCTTCCAATATAACTATGATAAAAATATTGTCATTTTGTCAATCAACGCAATTGAATTCAATAAAAAAAGTATTTTGTAATGAAATATCACCATATTTAGTAAATTAATGATATTATATTAATATTCATCAATGACTTAAGAAAACTTTTGCGTTCAAATTATTCGCAGCGTTGCGATCGATTGATTAGAAACGAACAATATTTGTAGTAATCTGTGGCTGTTATTTAAGCCATGGTTCAAATCGTGGTACTAAGTAGTCTACGGTTTATTTAGCTTTTGTAATAAGGAGAAGGTTTACTTTTGTAATAAGGTTATACCATGGTATTGAGTCTGAACTTAGACTTTATAGTTCGGGTTTAAATTAGACTATTCCGTTGTTATAAGACTGTTATAGTTTACTAGCTGTGATCCGCGAGTGTACCTGCGGTTTACTATTTGGGATAAAAGTAGATACATGAAAATCTTTTGCATTAAAAAAGTAGATGCACCAACTTTTAAGGTGATAGATTAAATTAGTGTTGAAGTTATTTATCTCATAAACAACAAATAACCTAAATAAACAACCTAATAAACCATAATATACCAGAGCTACTTAATAGAACTTGCCTTCTTTAAGCATAAATGAAATATATGTTTATTTATTTAAAAAGAAAGCTTAGATCTCAAAAAACACATCACTAGATGGTCGTCAAATATGTTTACTATAAAAGCACAGTTAAAAGGTACAATGATGATCTCATAATTTCCATTACATTAGCAAAGGCATTATCTCGTCCCGAAGGTCCGTGTCTCGTTCCAATTTCACCTCAACCAACGGGATATGTTAAAGAGGACATTATAATAATGAGATTGTTATCAGATGTTATTATATGAATTTTCCAAAATTATAAGAGTGAACGAAGAAGATAAGTCGACGATATCGTGACGACGGTAGGAATAGATTACGGAATAGCCGGCGGGCGACGCGGCGGCGCGTAATCGGACGCACAAAATTTTGGTCCTTTAGAAAAACTCGCCATACAGTAAATCGATAACCGATCATTATAATGATTGGGCTGTAAACGCCATTCTTGTTTCTTTTGAGACGCTTGACGAACGGGAGTCGTATTTTAATTTGAACGAGGACGAACGTGGGGTAAACGGGGTTCGAGTGCGAGGGCACTCCATGCGTGCTCACTCCACCTGACCAGTGCGCGCGGTTGATCCATTAAACAACAATATTCTCAATTTAAAAAGTGGCTGCTTTGATAGGAGATAGCTCTAACATCATCATTATCAGTTATGCTTACAGGGCGGAGGTAAAGTAATTCTAAATTTAATCCCGGGTCGTAAATGATAAATATAGTGGTATTTCTTTAACATATTTTGAAACCCGTTTTTATTAAAGGTCGCGTAAGGCGCCCTTAACCACTAATAACGCAGTAATGGAAGGGAACATTACAAAATTTCCACGCATCGAGATGGAATACAAAAAGGTCGTCGCCTTCATGGTTGCCAGTTTTCAATTGACGCCACTATTATACGTATCATAAACATAAATCTCCGAGCACCATTCCTTGGCAATATTATGTGGCGCTTTGCAACGATGCGGCGGAAAAATTGCCTCACATTGAACGTCCAAGTACAGTTGAGCACAAAGTTCAACTTCCTTTCGAACTAAAAACTTACAAATTCATATTGCATCTCTTCAAGTACAATGACAATGGAATTCGGGGCTCTGCCAAGTAGAGACGACTATAAAAGTAATAGTCACTCAGAAATGCTCCTTTATTTTGGGGCAGAAACACCTTTCTACATCACGATTATGTGTCGTCGAGTGTACATTACTCCGCAGTGTCGTGATATTGCTATGTACCCAAGCTCAGTACGTTGTGCCTAGTATAACGATGTATAAGTACTGTAAATACATCATGTGGGTATTAATGTCTAGTGACACTTGCTCGTCTACATCGGGCAAGGCATTCTATGTCAGAATTCTTCGTGTGCAAAAACAATGATATGGCTAGGGTGCGATAAAACCAACGACGAACGATTCTTGTAGTAAAATTAAAATGAGGTGTGTGCGTGACGCGCGTTGTCACGAAAAACGGGTTGGCGCAGTGCGTGACGTTCGAAACACGACAAAATGACGCGTCGCGCCAATTGTGAGTGTTGTGACACGCGCAGACGTGCGGACATCATACCATTAGAGATGCGCCGCGCTGCATCGACTCAGGGGCCACATTTGCTCAGCTCGATAAATAACAATGGTACTTAATGGATATTTAAAGCACTTCGATTCAATTCTCATCAAGCGTATTGCATCGATAATTCCGATGGTCAAAATTACCAGTAGTTAATACTCGACGGTAGTTCATTTATGGCCTCTGATGTGATGCGAGCAATGTACTCCCCACATGTTCAATCGACGTCCATTGGACATTAATTCTGCAACGTTTGTAACCGACAGAGCGTAAAAGTATGTTAATGTTACTTTACAACTTAAAATAACGAATAAAAATGTCATCTACTCGTTAGGTATCACAATTAATTGCTACTTACTAATAAAACAGGATGATTAACCATCAAATTGCTAACGCAATTTTCTGTAGTAATTTGTGAATAGACATAATAGCTACTTACCATACATTTTTTTATAAAATATCTCGTTGCCGGCAGCAATTACTATACAAAATAATTCAGCACAAATTGATTCCTTTACCAACGGAATAATTAGAAACCGTTGGGATGGCAGCGTAATGTTAATATTTAGTAAGTAGTTATCACTTGATCTGAACTTGAATATGTTTTAGAATATTCACAATAAGTAAATAAATAAAAGCTCAATACATTTAAACAAACAATATACAATAATAGAAGTACAAGTACAGTACAAGAGTAAAAAACTGAAAACTCACACGAATATGGAGGCGCTGGTGTTCCGTGTGTGAGCTGTACATCGCTATTTAATCGAATGGAAACCCGTCGAGTAATTATTGCCGACAAAACACAATCTAAGCGCATGCAAAAGGGCAATCGGCCGCGACGCTGCAATTTGAGATTCGTGTTCCATCTTAAATTATCGACAAGTTTAATAACAAGCGTAAAAGCAATAGCAATAATCGCTCAAATTAATTGCCAGCTTAGAGCGAGCGCGAAGAAAAACAGTAAAAGTAATGATTCGTCGCTGAAACTCGCCAGTAGCTGCCGGCTAGTATGGGGTGCAATAGGCTAAAATTTATACACGGCGTAGGTGCGGCGGCCGCCGGCTGTTTGGAGTTTCGCTTATAAATAACATTTAGCGGGTGGGGCGGAGGCACGGATTATGAGGTCGGAGGACTCAATTAAATCGTGCTACCGGACCCGGCTTTTATTGTGTACTTTTGCCGTGACCTGCCACCGGATTTTGAAATAAATGGAACCACTTTACGCACAACGTTGGCGTTCGCACAAAATTTGGGTGAATTAATGATAATGATTTTGCCGCAAGCGGTCCGTATGTATCTGCACACACTCTTATAGGTACCGACTTTTTATGGAATGGGTGATTCGAAAATATATTAGGCATCCACATAATCAAAGGTCGTATTAAAAAAAAGATATTTAAATATTGACATACATGCATCATAGAACTACTCTGCATCATCACCGACTGCTAGGATTTGAAATGAGAACCGGTCAAGTACGAGTCGAACTCGTGCGTCGAGGATTCCGTACCTACCCATAATAAAATTAGTATCATTTTTATTGGTGGGTAAGTTTTAGGTGTGTGTGTTCGTGTGTGTAGGTGTGTGTGTGTGTAGGTGTGTGTGTGTGTGTGTGTGTGTGTGTGTGTGTGTGTGTGTGTGTGGGTATGTGTGTGTGCGTGTGTGTTGTAATGGTTGTGTTGCTAACGTTTAGTAGTACTTGGATTATAGAAAAACTTGAGTTTCAAATACAATTGTTATTTTTGCCTAAGAGATAAATAATATTTAAAAAATAATACTTGAGCCAATGTGTTTCAACTACAGTTACCTTATATGAGGAAGGTGCCAACTAAACTAGCCCTCTAAATTTTATGAACAGAGGACTATGTTGATTGGCGTCAACTGTGTATGTATGGGGACGCCCTTTAATTTTCAACTTTATTATTTTTAGAAATTTTTCCTTCATTTATCCTGTAAGACCTTGCTTTTTGTCAAATTTCGTGATTCTAGGCCTACGGGAACTACCATATATACTCGTATTATACCCTCGTATAAAAAACCTATAGGGTAACCTAGAATTGACAATTTTGGTTAAAAACAAGGTCTTACAGCACCAGTAAAGAGAAAATTCCGAAAAATAGAAATATCGGCACTTATACATTTCAACTTTCTAGGTACACCCGTTCTTGAGAAAATCGGTGATGACACACGGACAGACGGACAAGAGAGATGTCTTATAAGGGTTCCTTTTTTCCCTTTTGAGGTACGGAACCCTAAAAAGACTATAAATACGAAATGTCAAGTGGAGAGCGTCATATAAAATTTAAATGCTGTTGTTTTTAATTTTTACCTGTGTCTTTATTAATTCATGGCATTAAGATGAATGTATGCAAGAATTGTCTTAAACAGTTAGCAATGCCTTCCATTTATATTTAGAGAATTTAAACACTAAATACGTATTGTTAAAGTTTTATAGTCCATGATGTATTTAATCTCATCAAAAACATAAATCTGAAATGAGAGCCAAGTTCAATATTAAGAATATACGTCGTTGTCGACTTCACCGATAAAAGAATTGAGATCTATATAATCGTAGGTGCCAAGTTCTGTGTAGAAAAGCCTTAAATTCTAGTTACAAGAACCTCTATTCTAAAATAAATTAATACGATAATTTCTTGTTTCTTGGTACTACCACAATATTTTCTATTTATTAGATAATATAAATTAATAATAATAATATAAATATAAAATGGAGATATTTGGATGTTGTTACTCAACCACGCTGAAAGAGTTGGACGAATCTCTCTGAAATTTAGTACACGAATAGATTATAGTCTAGAAAACTAGAATAAGTTCCCATGGATTACGAGAACGGGATCAAAATTTCACGCGGGCGAAGCCACGGTCTCTAGCTGATTATAAATAACTTTCAGTTTTCAAGTTATTGCCAGCCTCACTATCTAACTTGATGCCAAATATCTGGAAGTGGATTAGGTTTATGATATGACGGCATTTGATGATCATCATCATCAAATGCCGGTTCTTAAACGTTAATATATAAATAATTATTTCAGCAACATTTGTTAAATTTATTCCAGACAAGTTAAGGGATTTGAATAAATGTACCAAATTTCGTATATAAGGTGTCACAAAATTAGGTCTTTGAATTTGGTGAGATGACTTGGTATCGACAAAATATGTTTTTGAAACAAAAAAAAGAAAAACGGGTAAAATTAAAAAAAGATAAAAAAGATAAAAATAAAAATAATAAAAATGAAAAAAGCACCACCAGCGACCAACGTCACGTGACACGACGAGCACACGTGACGCTGGTCGCGATTTAGGTATTTCCCACACATCCGCTTGGAGAATACTGCGAGGAGAAGGACTGCACGCCTACCACGTGCGTCACAGACTCGTCGCGTCACGTGACGCTGGTCGCTGGTAGTGTCTTTTTTTCATTTTTATATTTTTTATATATTTCTTTTTATTTTACCCGATTTTTTTCTTGTTTCAAATACATATTTTGTCGATACCAAGTCATCTCACCAAATTCAGAGACCTAATTTTATGACACCTTATATGTAGTAAATAGTTCTCAAACTGTGAAGAGGTAGCTTGAAATGGTTCATATAAATATACACATGGCTGCTGCGTCACCGGTTCCTTTTTATTTGAACTTGGCTGGACCCGCTGCCGCGTGTCTATATAGTACATACCTAATTACGAGAACATAAATAATAAATACTGAATGTATTAAGGTATACACAAAGAAGCTACCTTATGTAGATGTAAACATTGCTACATAGAATAAGGGCACAGATGACCTGTATCTGATACCAATAAATGAGCAGCTGTCGTATATATTCCTATGTCATATTTATACATTTGCATTATTATCTCGTAAACTACTCGAACGATCAAAATGAAATGTTTTATTTAAGTGAGGTTTTGCTTTGTAAACTTATCTACAGTCGCCCACAGAAGTTCTGTACACACAGTGAATTCTATGCAAAATAACAAAAATGTATAAAGTCCAAAGAGTTTTGGTACAATATTTTGGTTTTTGACCTTAATTTCTTAACTTTGATTCCAGTCCCCTACTAGTATTACTATATAGGTATCAAAACCTATATAGCAGACTGATATATATATCAAACACCTAAATGTTAGGTTGGGTCGGATTTGTTGAAGTAATTATACGAAGTATACGATCGTTGATATTTGTTTCGACTTGTCTGTTCTACGGTGGTATTATAATTTTTAAATATGCCACATCATTCATTGATTAGGGACCTACCTACTGGTGCAAGGACAGGTGTGATCTCAACACCGTTGTTATATAGTGAGTATATTCTCAATAGTGTAGGCAGATGTTAATAAATAACAACCTCTTTTCAGCAACAGTTTTCGGTCACTCGTAATAGAGGCAGTATTGCATTTTGCCGGACTCCATACTCCTTCCGAAAATTTCCTAATGGATAGATACTAGTAGGTACCTATTAAGTGCGATCAAGTGCGAGTCGGACTTGAGCACTAAGGGGTTCCGTACAAAACTAGATTGAGGGGCGAACTTAGAAGTGAGAAGGCATACAGACATTTTTTTTGTGATACGGGTAACTACATACATTTACGGTTTTCAGACTTTTACCTTTACTTGTGCTATCTTCTTTCTGCAAAATATCATGATTCTAGCTCAATGGGACGTAACCCTGTAGGGTTTGATTCCGTTGCAATTGTTTAAATGTCTTCTTTACGTACTATAAAACATAGTCACTATCCGGTGTTTGTTCGCTGAAAACTTCGAAACTACAAAACGATTTTTTATGCGGTTTTCATCAACAGATAGAGTGATTCCAATACGATAATTGTTCATAATTACGGAAGCAATCAACCCGACTGAGAGCTTCAATCGAATAAGCTGATATCGCTTTAAGATATAACAAAACTGTGTGTGTCGTGGCATAGTCCCTATTTTAACAGAATATTAGGCAGGGGGATTGTAGTCGCAACACTAGTGGGACCGGTGGGTGTCACTCGGTGCTGCGACGACAATCCTCTTCTGATGAGGCCGTCAAGCTGAGTGCCACCATTGTTAACATGGTACGTGTATGTAATGGTGACCCTCTTTCCTGAAACTTTACCTTCAGCTTACCATCAGGCGAGGTGAAGTCTAATTGACGTGTCCTAAATATAAAAAAAAAAATTTTAGATGGCATATATATGACCTTTTAACTTCTAAAAAAATAGTCACATTTCATGTAGTAATTGGAAAGCTATAATAACACTATCAATGTTTAGCAAATTAAATATTATGTTAGTTACTTTAAGCACTTTATATACATAATGATTGCCTTTTACACCACCATCTTAGTATTTCGTTTCGTACCGGCACGGCGGCGCCGCGTGGCGCTTCAATTGCGTCATGGGATTTCTTTCTTTTACGAATTTATTACTGCATAACGACAACATCTTTTGATTGCATTGGCGTAGTAGTTTGATTTGTTCACAGTTTCAAGACGTTGCATACCTGAGTATTTCATATTAATTTAAACTTGATACCTCCACGGGCTCCTGAGAAAAAGGCCTTGCCAGACAGACATACAGATAATTTTCTTGTGATGCGGGTAACCACATATTTAGTGTTTTTGCATTTCTCCCATCACTTGTGCTTCTTGTCAAATTTCATGACTTTAGCTCAACAGGAACTACCAGTAGGTATAAGTAGGAAGTAGTTTTGATGCTAAGGGCAATTTGGTGAAATTTGCAACATAAACATTATCATAACAACAATAAAATTGACCTAGAAGTTTGATTTTTCACCGCTTCCAGGCGTTATATATCTGAGTGCTTGGTTCAAATTTCATAGTTTTAAAATGATCTTGACAGACAGACAAACGGATAACGAAGTGATACTATAAGGGCTCCTTATTTCCTTTTGAGTTACGGAACACTGGAAAGCCTATATTGTCAATGAATTAAATAATCATATTGTTATGTACATATTTACAATAAAACCAGCCAAGTGCGAGTCGGACTCGGGCACGAAGAGTACTGTACCATTATCTATACAATGGAAGCCCTCTAATATTTCATTTTAATATAATTATTTATTTTTGAAATGAATATACAACTAAATATAACTGAAAATATTTCACTGTCTACTTGTTGCCGTTATTAATATCGAGCAAAAATCGGCAAAAACTTTCTTGTATGGGAGCCCCCCTTAAATATTTATTTTATTTTGTTTCTAGTATTTGTTGATAAAGCGGCAACAGATATACATCATCTGTGAATTTTGACTGTCTATCTATCACTGTTCATGAGATACACCCCAGTGACAGACTGATGGACAGCGGAGTCTTAGTAATAGGGACCCGTTTTACCCTTTAAGTAGGGAACCCTAAAAATAGCGCTATTTAATATGTATTACATATATAAAAGAAGAAACTAACTGACTGATAATCATTGCACCCTGGAACAGCTGGGTCTATAACCATGAAATTTTTCACAAATATTCCTTAAGTGAAGTAGGTGGTCACTAAGAAAGGATTTTTGAAAATTCAACCCCTAAGGGAGTGAAAACGGGTTGCAATGTTTGTACGGAATAAAGTGTTTTCTTGGTCTGATCAACTTCAGGCTTAGCATTTATATTCTGTAAAAGATTTAATTAAACACGTGTTCCATCGGTTTAGTAGTCAAACCCTAAAATTATAAAAGGTGTTGCAAAATATTCATCGTCAGATTTAATTCGAAATCAGTATTAAAACTCCTTAGTGGAATCGATTATTAACATTGAATTTTGTTTACCTTTAAGTATTATAAATATGTCATACTTTTTTCTTTGACAGGTGGTCTGTATTTTTAATCTAAATTGTAAGTCGCCAGGTCAGATTTATATAACGACATTTTTTATGTGACATTTTCCAATTTAAATTAATTTTATGAAAGCTTTTAGAGCTAAGGTGATCGGTTATATGGAATATGTTAATGTTTGTGTTGTTTAATGTTTGTCTGCGTTTTATTATAGATGTTCGAGCTTCACTTGAAAACCGTTCAGTGACATCACCTTAGGTTCAGCTGAAATTTGCATGAACATTCTTCTAGGGTGTGGTCATAGACTTCGGTACTTATATCATCACGCTATTATAGGTATGATAGGAGCAGCAGAGCAAAATTGATTTAAACTATTATTGATCATCATTTTATTATTATAAGGCAGATCTTCACGTAATTTTGCAGTTCGGTAGAACTCAGACATGGTCAACATTTGGACTATGAATCATCACGCTATAGGTAGAATGATCTGGCCAGCGGGGGTAGTAATATCGGTTTCGAACCGACCAAAACCTCACGCCGCCTCGGGTGTTTAATGCCGAGGTGCAAGGAAACCTTCACGAAATAAATTCAGCTAATAAGGTCACCAACATAACTTAAATATAAGACGGAGGGAGTTTGCCGGGTCAGCTAGTAGGTAATTAATAAAAAGGTTGGTAGCGCAAATAGAATACAGAGAAAAACCTTTTGAAATCAGCATAGCCCTTGCATGAAATTATTATTTTTGTCTTATTACAACACAATTTTAGAATAATATATTATTTAAATAATTTTTTTTTGTTTATTAACAATTCTATTATGTCTTGAGTTATATCAACTTCCTTAACTCTATTTTTGATTAGTCGTCAGCAGTCGTTTTACTTTATTAGCAGTCCAATGCTGGACATAGAAATCTCCTACATGCTGTAATAAATTCATACTGGATCTAGTGATAACGATTCTCAGATTTGAATTTATCTATTAGCCAATCTAATCTAATCTATAAGTAATCGCGGTAGCCTAGTGGTATGGGTAATGGACTGCTGAGACGAGGTCTCGGGTTCGATCCCAGGTTTTACCATGGCACACACCAATGACTTTTCGATGCTTTTCGAAGTTATGTGTGTATTTATCGCAGGTTTATAAGTGCCCGGTTAATGGCAATAGGCTCGCCACCTATTACATTGGGACCTAAACATAAACTGGCGAAATGTGGGTGCTAACACCTCTGCCTACCTCTTCGGGGATATAGGCGTGAGTTTATGTTATGTTATGTTATGTCTATAATCTTGTTACAATTTGAAAAACCGTATTGATTATTTAATTACCTATACTAACAAGATTTCAAACAATATATTTTTACATATTCAAATTGAACAAGTATTCGGATAAGCATCAATCAAATAAATTTTTAAAAAGTACAAAAGGAGACTACTAGGCTACAAAAAAACTTACAATAATTATTATGGCAACTCACGTTGCCATTTTCAAGCCCGACATAACCGCCCCCGCTGGCACGCGGGGGGGTATCCGAAGGGATTTCCGCACGATAAAAAAAAAAAAAAGGTAGTATAGGTAAACACAATGTATTAAAGAAAATCAATAAATAGCAAAAATCACTAAGTAACGAAATGAAGGGAACTTTTAAAATAAAAAAATATATTATGTGTTGTTTAAATAGCAGTGTTTACAAACTGTGTTAGCCAGATCGATTTTCTTTCAAGTTTGTTTGATTTTCTAGCAAGGGAGCCGTATCAGAAGGCCATTAACTATTAACTGCTATCGAATCAACTTGAATGCTCAATTGCATTCGTTCAATTAGACGGAAAATTGTTGTGGGGTTTGCACATGTGACTTTCTAGTCTTGTGTTGAACGATACATACTGGCTCATTGGCGCGTTCTACCCGTGAACAAATACGTAATAAATCAAAAGTATACTGTGCTACTGAAATAAATAATATTAATGGTAATGAAATGTTTAAAAGTAAAAAATTTCAATGTATTAAAAAATCGGTGTCGCTTAAGATCTTTGTATCGGTAAGTTATCTTTGAAAGTATTTGATAAACGAAACCAAAATATTTTAATCACATTTATAAAATCAGCGGCGTACATGAAAGACAGACACTTAGTACTTACCGATAAAATAATCTAAAAGATTGCCTAGAAACTGCATAAATACCTACTGTGAAATTCAATTCGTTGGTTTGTTGTCATTCATGAGGTTTTAATAAAAACAGGTACAGAGTGCAAACGTTAAGTGGGGGCCCAGCCGATTATTTCGTCAATTTTAAAGATATTGTGAAACGTTTAACTGATATGCAATCTGCATCGCCTGCTCTATAAAATTACATAATAAAAGTAAAAATAAAAGATCGTCGTGTGTTCACAATTTGTTCATTTGTAAATACATACTGTACATACATAGTATATGAATGTATGGGAGCCTCAGAAGTACAAATTTTACAAACATGATTTTTATTTATTTTCTTTTCAGTTTTAAATGCAACTTTTGATTTTTTCATGTTTCTACTTATCAGATTAGTAAATAAGCCGTGCCATAGTAAATGTATGTACCGTAAAAGTACAGTACGGTTATCGCGACTTTTTGTCATATCTCCAGTTCTACACAACTAATGTGATTACATATGGAAGATTTTAAATCTAACTTTTCTAATATATAATAACCGCATCAAAATTCGTTCAGTAGTTTTTGTGTCCATCGGGAACAAACAGACATGACACAAGAATTGCAAACAAAATATATGTTTGTGGTCAGAATCGTTCATCACAAAACACAACTTTTGTTTTCAATATCTTTTTACAGATGTAATTTTAGCGATTAAGCGGTGCAGATTTCAAAGCAGTTTAAAGTTTTGCAATATATTTAAAAGTGACGAAATAATAACTTCGGGTGATAATTACTGGCTGAAAACTTTAAGTGTGTCCACACTTAACCTTTCCACCCGGTAAGTATATGCATAGTATTACAGCTGATAGTCTTGTTAAAGAACATTGCAGGTAACTATTCTAACGTGTGAAGTAATTATCGTTAATAAGGAAAGGTGAAACAGCTGACCAACAGTCAGATTACGAAACGATAAACGGATTAAGTATTTTTTAATCCCAGTCGATCCGGCAAGGACAGGCTTGCTACCACGACATGCAAGGCCTTGCCTAAACGCTAAACACGTAACTGATAAAATTGAAGCTTTATTAGGGTGCAATTTTTAGAGAATAAATATCCAAATTTTAACGCAAAAGTCAACTTTACCTGCTCTTAAAACATTATCAGATCTTATTTGTTAACAGAGGCGCCATATTGATATTATTTTGTGGTTTCCCGTAAAGGTAACGACAGAACAGTGTATCGGCGTGTATGGGATTACTCGTTTATCAACCCGTCCAGCCATTCATCTGTCACCGAGTCATCTATTTTCAATTGGAACATTTTTTATTCTGCATTTTTTAGGGTTGCTCACAGTAGTCGATTTCTTTTATGTTTAATAATGTTATATTTATTTTATGGGCATGTAGACAAATGAAGCTTGAGAACTGAGGAGGCCGTCAAGCTGAAGGCCACCATTGTAGCATTGTCGGTGTCTGTAACGGTGACCCCCTGAGACTTTAGCTTACCACCAGGCGAGGTTAAGTCATATTGACGTCACTACTATAAAAGAAGATACTGAAAGAAAACATTTCAATTAAATAAAAATTCTAAATAAATAAATAATAAATAAATATTGTAGGACAAAGTACACAACGCCATCTACACCCAAACTAAGCAGAGCTTGTCATATGGATTCAAGAATGCGGATAAACATACTTAAACACTTTTTTTTTCTAAATAATAATACATATTAAACATATAAACACCCAGAGCAATGCAAATATACGTATTTGCAATGAGCGGGAATCGAACCCGCGACCTCTGGCTTAGCAGTCGAACGCACTACCGTTACGCCACAGAGGTCGTCTTATTCGTACGTCTCATAATCGATTCGATTATCGATTATGAGACGTATCATTATTATAGCATTCGCGTTACAGTTGGATATAGAACGGAATGCGATCTTTCGACTGGGCTACACTAGATGTGGTCATAGATTGAACAATCAAGTTGCGGTCGCAGGAAGTATTATCTATTTATATACACCTAGCATAATTGCGACAATTTTCATTCTGTATTTATTTCTGTATTTTTCTTTCTGTAAAAATATATACGCGTATGTGCGTCTACTCACGTCTTCTTCGTCTTTTGTCTTCATTTCACTGAGCTGCTCACCTACATTTATTTGCCTTAAACCGTATTAGTCAACCTAAAAGTTCTTGGAACCGACCACATCTAAACAAAATAGAAAAAAAAGACACAATGAAACTCTTTGCTCACCTAATGCGGTGGAATTTTCACTGGTGGTCTCAAAAAATTGGTTAACTTTTTATGCAGAGAGAATTTCTACTCTTTGACTCTCGTAGCAGGCTAAATTAAAAACAAAGTTACGAAGTACATAAGTTGGCAATTGATTATAATAGCGTTTCGAAGTTGTGCCAATAAAATTTTACTGTGTGATTCGCAGCAGAGTAGAATATCACCCCATCTCTTCTCCTGGATGTCATATATGAAACTAAGTAGGTATAGGACTGTTCTTTATCCGACAGACATCATAAATCTCATAAAAATGTGCCAAGTTAACGACAGTCCCTATGTGGACCAAGAAATTGGGTGTTAATCTCTCTTGTATAAAATAAGAGCCTCAAACGACATGGCAAGAGCTCTGCACATCCCTTCGGGATTTATAGGTGTGAGTATATTATAGCACAATTTTGCAAAATTACGTGCGCGTGATGCAACTACCTCAAAACTTAACCGCCCCCGCTGGCACGCGGGGGGGTATCCGAAGGGATTTCCGCACGATAAAAAAAAAAAAAAGGTACAAAATCTTAAAGGGTGTGTTTTACCAATCAGAGCCTCAAACAACATGGTATCTAGGGGAGGCGTGATAAAGCTCGAAATATACTCGTAATAAATAAATAGTACTATAGGACAAATTGAAATAAGAAAAAAAAAGTGCTGAAATAGTTGATTGTCTGTATGTTAAGTAGATCATGTCACCATCTCAATCTGCGTACCTACTTTTATGTGAATAGCTACTTGACCATTAATTTATAAATAAAGCTATAAACTGGCGCCCACGAAACAGAAAGCCTAGAACCCGATGTGACGTGCTCCTTCAGCCGCTACGCAAGGAAAACCAGTCCAAAAATGATCTTGGGCACTTTAATTGTTGAAATGGTAAGTGATATTAACTAGGAATTCAGTGCAGATGCGACTGAAATAAATTGAGCTGAGCCAGCAGGACTCTTACTTGAAAAAAATAAATAAAAAAACTTTTAAAAAACCACGTTTTCCTTCCAAACTAACAAGAAGAAAATAAATTTCTCAATCACTAAAAAACGTAGGGCGGGCGCTTTGAAAATTTTAAATTTTTGAATATCTAAGGAAAACGATACACAAAATTAATTGTAAATTTTTGGCTTCAGAGGGAAAGAACAAACGAAGTGAAACTAAGAAAAACGTGGTAAAAATAAGGCATCTTACTACGGTCGCGGGCATAGCTAAGGCCGCGCGCTCGTGAAACTGTTATTCGATGATTATTCCTCAAGCCCGGCAACGGACACTTGGGGAGGACACCGTGCGGTTTTAGTCGAGACACGACATAACCACCCCCGCTGGCCGGCGGGGGGGGTATCCGAAGGGATTTCCGCACGTTAAAAAAAAAAAAAAATTGTACATTGTATTTGAACAGTTGACCCCTCTAAACACTCAGCAGTGTCTACGCTATCACCATGGCAAATTTGGTCAAGATCGGTATTGTGGTTCCGGAGGAGTACAGTCTCGACCAAACGGCTTAGCTAAACGTGGCTCAATAATATTCGGCCTGATCCTGGATTACTCATGTCATTTTAATTTTCTGGCCATAATTTTTTTTTCCTTGTCGAACATACCCTTATCAAATCAATGATGTAATGAAAAAAGGCAGGTCAAAAGCACTCGAAACCGGCAGATTTGCATGAAAGGTTTATTGATAGTAGAGGAAAGTTTAAGAATAGAAGCAGATGGTGGGCTGTTATCTCTGCCTACCCTGGAGGGACAAAGGTGTGAATATTTATATGTATTCTTTAACAAAAAGTAAGAATACTCACAGAAATTCATTTTAATAAAGCAGAAATGGTAGTTCCATCTCAAACTGCCTAAAGGAAGGTGAAGAAACTGCTTTACCCAATAGTCTTATTGAATGAAAAAATGTGCATATTCTAACGGAGAGTTCTTCGAAAAGCAATAAAATAATTAACATCTGCAAATAATCTTTCATTGTTAAGATTCTTATAACTTTTCGTGTCACCCACGTATGTTAATTTGTTCGTTGGTTCTATGTATTGAAAGCCCCTCTGCATATTTTTTCATTTCTTATTACGCATTCTCTTTCAAGCCACACCGCTCTCATACATCTGTATCCTCTTTCGATCCAGTAATCTTACTCCACATATACTGAGAAGAGATTTAATCATATCTCTGCGTTGAGCCTACTATCGTGATTTTTCGTGATATTTCTACCCAAGTCCTTCTTCGGCACTGACTGCATCGTACCATTCGTATGATTTAAAATAGGTATAAATAAATATAATAAATACATTAATGCGTCATTGTAAAACATACTCTGGTTATCTATATTAACATAAAAGTGTATTTTACAGCGAATTTGAACGTATTCACAAGGTCAAACAGTTTTTTATGTTGGCCAACAGAGTGTCAAATACAAAGTCTCATCGTGTTAAGTGTAGTATAACATAACTATCTCAAAATATTAAATTTCACAATATTATGGACGATAATCACTGAGTATTAAGGTTTACAATCATTTGGACAGCCGAACAGATGGCAATAGCTTTTAATACTATCTATCGAAACGATCGAAGTCACCACCTTTCAAGGATTATAATTAATGATTAGTTCGATATTTAAAAGTTTTTTCCTATTAATGTCAATATGTCTGTCACGTTACACATTAACAGAAGATGATAATTATTATTTGTTGTTCTTTTAATTATATTTTTTAATAATGAGAATGTTATGTCTAGTTAATATATTAATGTTCTTAACGGATGAAATTAATGGAAATTTATGGAAAGCAATAATATAATATTTTGTTTTAATGACATTAAAGATCACTTTATAATGTTGGAAGAAAGACAAACTATATTCCCGGTTCTTAATTCCACACTAATTATATGTTTCTTAGATATAATCTAACAAGTAATGTAGTGATTATAAGCAAGTACTTATTTACATGCGTTTTTCAAAGATAAACTCACCAGATTTTAGGTGTTCATCGTGAGAATGAACGTTACTGAGTATATTGCATATTAAACCTACTTTTTTTTAAAGAATATTAGTAATCCAAATTACTAATAACCCCCCTAACCCCTCCAGCTACGCTATATTGCTTGTGTTAGGACTGGGTTCACGTCTCTAGTGTAATGGCCAGAATTCGAACCCGGGACCTCTCAATCGTAAGGCCGACTCCATAACCACTAAGCTACCGACGCTTAATTTATAGGTTTATGGGTTAATTTATGAATGTGTGATGAATGGCTCACTAATACTATCTACCATACTTTGTCACATCATTATTTACCTGGTTGACTGATCGACTCTCAATCTGAGACAAAAATAAGATTGACACCAAAAGTGTACAAACAAAAATGTGAAATCTTTCACAATATTGATATCTAGAGGCATAATCGATGACTTACTTAAATGTAAAAAACATTTAAACATAGATAACTGATTAATGTATAACATACAAGATTAGCTGTATGTTTCTTTAATAGCCCACCGCTTCAGATAATACGAGTATGTATCCACGTGCTATCCTTAAAATAGTATCAACATAAAAAAATCTTGACCTTGTAAGCCAATTATATTTTGTTTAAGTTTTTCGGAAGTTAATATCATTATAACTACCAAAATTCAATAGATGGTTGCATCTACTCTAAAAAATATGTCGTCATAATTAACAACAACCTACTACCTACTTCTGTACTGTTTATAAAATAGTAAATGAGTCAGTACATTGGAAATATTAAATAAAATCTTGGGTTATGTCTAATGAACGATTCTGAACCCATTTTTTTTTGGAACTCTTATTTCTTTTTCTGTTTATCTATTTATCTGTGTCTGTTTGTTCGCGATGGACGCAAACACGGCTGAACGGATTTTGATGCGGTAGTTTCAATTAGAAAGGACTTGTTCAGACTTAAAATCTGCCGTATGTTTGATTGTAATTGGTTAAGTAAACCGGGAGGTATGACCAAAAAACGATAACTGACCTTTGCACGGTCGGAGCCGCGGGTATAGGCTAGTTTACAAAAAGTACCTAGTCAATTATTCATTTTTTTTATAAAATAGTATAACATAACTATGAGTTTAAAAAGTACCTACCTACTTACAAAATGTCAGTTGTTGCTTATTTCTTTTTTTCTAACTAATAATAAGATGACAAAAAAGCACACAGCTAACATGATAACTCTCGATTGCTCTCATAGGGAGTTACTAATATTAAGTATACTAGGAGTTAAAGGGTATCCTTTCAATTTTTTATTTTGCCTAATTTTATACACCTTGTACACATATCACGCCTAATTTATTTCGACTTTTGATCTCACACCGTTGCAAAACCCAAAATACGAAACTCAATATTAGCGCTCGGTTTCTAAAAAACCTTCCCTCACGTCAAATTTAATATATAGTTCAGCTCCTATTAGAATTCCTCGGTTCAATAAATCGATTGTACACCTACCTACATGTTAGATGCAGCTTTAGGAAAATCAAATGTAATTTCCCAAGTTTTTCGATTTTTTTCGTTTTTATTAATTTTTACCGTTAATTTTATGGCAACCCATCTGATGATAAGCTAAGGAAGAAGTAAATAGGACAGGAATAAATTCTATCATAGATTCAAAATTTACACACTCGGCATTTTTCAAAGTAAAATACATACCTATAGGTACCTGTACTACATATTTTGCTGTCACAGATAATATTGCTTATCCGTGCTTATCAACATTTAGTAAATTAACAAATTGTACAATCTAATCATAGTTAGCGATATTAGGAAAAATATGTTGTATTTAGTCACTTGGTTGAGGTGGGAACGACCAAAGCAATGACTCAGTCTCACCAAGGGATACTTGTAGGTACCACCTAAGTCACAGGATTATATGACTGGTCAAAGTTTATTTTACCAACTAAATAGCAAGGTAAAAATCGTAAAAACCGTAAAAAGTATAATTTATTAATAAAGTAAAAGAATATAAGTATTCTATAATCTGTATCTAAGAAATAGTACCTACCACTACTTACTTCGCAATTGAGCTTTTAGTACCTACTCAATTATATTTTACTTTGTTAGTTGTGTTAGGTACGATATATTATCTAAATTTTTTATGAAAATGTAATTTCTGTTTTTAGAGTGTCAGCTCATTGAACATTTAATTCTAGCATAAAACTGATAACCTATACCAGTCCTTACTTCTATTCATTAAATACTCAGACTCATTCGACTGAGAATCTTTAAGTAAACGGCTTCGTGCCGTTAAGTAATAGCGCAATGTCAATCGTATGATCGTATGTAAAACTTTTTGGTGACGACGTCTAACATTTACATTTCAATTTAGATAATAATGACATAGCATCAACGGCTACTCTATTTCATTCGAATTAATTTTAAATACCTACACCTGTACTTTTTTTTTTTTTTTTTCGTGCGGAAATCCCCTCGGATACCCCCCCGCCGGCCAGCGGGGGCGGTTATGTCGGGCTCGAACCGACTAAAACCGCACGCCGTCTCGGGTCTGCAGACGCCGGGGCCTGTACCTAAATGCGGCACCCGTCACTTCGGTGTAAAACTGCAACAGGTGATGTCATCTTCACAATCTTTTCACGAAATCAAGCAGCTAAAAACTGAACCATTTATCTGACTCTACACACACTTTAAAGACCGCTCTGTGAAATGTCGATGGCAAAGAGCGTAATTGCTACTGTGTTCAAGTTTGTAAAGCCCATTGTTAGTTATTTTAATAAAATAATTAAAAGTTATGAACATTGCGAAAAAAAATTAAGTTTTACAACTTTATATTGAAATGCAAATAATTTGTATGCTGAAGCAGTCATTGTTAATGGAACCCACATTGCTTACTTACAAATGTAAATAATAAGCTAGTGTTAACATAAAATACCCGTAATAAATAAATTATCAGACGTGGATTACCAGTATGAATAAATGAACAAGAAAAGCGTGGTGCAAGGCTCCGCGCTGTCACCGTCCCTGTTTTTACTGCAATTCGAAGACATGCTGTTTATTGACCGTATTCATTGCTATGCGAATGACAGTATCGTGGACACCTACACAGAGGTAAATTCTCACGAATTCTCATTGGAAGAAACTCACGAGTAACCTCCCACATTTCTCATTTGAAGAAACTCATGAATAACCTTCTCCAATTCTCATTGGAAGAAACTCACGAAAAATAATGAGGATGAATTCTTCCAATATAACCTCTGGGGTGTGTAAGGTGGGTGTTTTCCACTTTCGCACGTGGAACCCCTAGTTGCAGTAGGTATATGCATTAACTACTAAGAAACCATTTACTATAGCTTCACAATTTTAAAATACATCTCCTACTCGTTGAAGATTCCAAGGATATTTATAAAATATGAAGTGAATTTTGATTCTTGTTTCTCTAGAACATTTTCTGTTTTTCATATTTGCTCCATCAATTTGACTGCACCTCGCGTGATTGGAAGGTGAGCTAAGATGCAACAAAAAGTAAAGGCCACCATTCCAGAAGCTATCAATTTTAAAATGGTGGTCCTTAGTTTGACGGACCCGACATATCCTTTTTCACGCCTCGCTTAAGAAACCCGGCATTATATAGAAGGAAACATGTGTGTATAGCGTTCCAGGAGATAATGCTAAGTTGATACTTCAAAAACTTCAGGTGATCGATAGAGCAAATCAGTCCTTCACTGAGGAGCATAATATTCGGTCTCTCTTGAAGAACACCTATTTATTTTAGGCTAGAGTATCTGGAGGGCACGCCGCAATAGCGGCGGCAAGGCCCATCATGGAGGATTGGCGACACGGAAGCCTCTCGTACCGACTGACGCAGGTGATCTCCGGTAAGGGGAGCTTCGGGGACCACAAAGGAGCCAACGCCTGAGTGTCATCACTGCGACGCGAGCAAGGACTCAGGGCTGCACACGCTGGCGGACTGCCCAGCGTGGGAGGCGCCGAGGCGTGACCTCGTTGCAGCCATCGGGGTGGGAGTCCTCTCGCTCGGCAGCATGATTGCGGCAAAGGTGCGGAGCGCGAGCGCGTGGGCCATGAGCGCAGGTCTGGGGGTGGCAGGTGAGGCCGCCTGTGACCCCAGCAGAAGCAGGCCGGGACGGTGGGGCGACTAGCGCCCCTCCCCCAAACCGGGGCAAGACGGGGACACCGTGGTTCCCAAACCCGAGGGGGCCATCTCGAAACCCGAGATGACCCAGGGTCAGTCGGGGTGCGAGGGATATGCTCTATGGGCAACCTTACACCCCGGCGTCTTAAGACCCGTGACGGCGTGCGGTTTTAGTCGGTTCAAGTCGGACATAACCACCCCCGCTGGCCGGCGGGGGGGTATCCGAAGGGATTTCCGCACGAAAAAAAAAAGAAAAAAAAGGCTAGAGTATCTGGATACCAAAGCTAAAGCCATTTGAATTGATACAAAGACCAGCTCTAAGGCCGGCCCACAATCCTATTCTCACAAGCGGTATCGATCGACAGACGTGTATGTTTCACCACTTGAATAATAGTTTTTGTTGTAACGAATTGATCAGTCCCGAGAACGCTAACTAAAGTTAACTGAATTATGAAAAATAAGACACTATAATTTATGATAAAGTTGTGAAACGTTAATACCTATGAATATTTCTTTATGGTTACTACACGAACCGTAGACTACAGACTTTTTAATATAGTAATAAAGGTAAATTAACTGTCTAGTAACCAGGAACAAGTAGATAGTCTTTATTTATACAGTTATTTTTAACGACATTGAGTATAAGAGTAGATATACGTGCATAATAGGACAGGATACATATATAAACGAGCGACGTTAATGCAAAACTAGTCGAGAGGTTGTTAAATTAATTAAATGTTACACTTGTTATTGATGCCCTTCTAAAATCCATAGTAATTTAGTACTACAGAGGGTATAAACTAATAAATATGACAAATAAATATAACATGATACATCTACATCCTGCTCATAAGCCAGTGTAAAGGTAACTGACAAACATGACTATGTATAATAATGTCCTTGTTTCTAATTAAAAAAGTGAAAAGTAACAAAATAAAATTTAGTTGAACATCTGAAGGTACCTACTAATATTCTAAAGAGGCAAAGTTTGTGAATTCGTGATGTTGTGAGTTTGTAGAGGGAAATCTCTGCAACTACTAAATAGTTTACATAAAATATTTTATCAAATAGAGCTCATTATTTTCGGTTGTCATAGGCTATATCTATATAGCTATGTATATCACGCTAGTACCCAAGTGAGCTGAGCAGTAATCATAAATGTCAACAAGAGCTTGTAAGCAATGGCAGCTAACACCGGTCGGGTGCGCATAAGTGCCAGGCAGGTCTAGGTCTCGGTCAGGTTACAGGACTCAATAATGACCCCGTCAGTGTCAAAAGTATATTATCATTTTTAGATTTATAAATTAGTTGATGAGCAAAGTAATTTATATTTCTTGGTGAAAATGCTTAACTAAGTATTGGACTCTATTCAAATATTTTAATATTTTAATTGATACTCTATACTATCTAGACTACAATATTATAATGCTGATGTCAGAAACTACTGTTTCTCACTGAAAAAATATATGTTTGTGTTTGATAGCTTATTTATCGAGGAAGGTTATAGGCTATATATCGTCACACGGCTACCCAGGGGAACGCAGCAGTACCTAATCATACCTGTGAACAATTCGTGCAAATTTCCATACATTTTTGCAAACCTAATGCACATTTGGGTTAAATAGGTGCCACAGACGATCGAAGTATGTCACGGGCTTAGCCGTGGGGTAAAGCTAGTAATTAAAAAAATTCAACCAGAATTAAAATAGAAGCCTGTACTAACATTATCTACTTTTGTCGCTGCGTACCTAAATAATCAACTTGTTATTTTGTTAATTCGAGTCTTTAAGAAGCTATTCATAAGCTCATCAAGTGATAATGTTCGATGTGTATTAGTATATTATGTATGTACCTATATTCCCCGCATGCGAATGTGTAATGGTATGTATTATTTCTATTGTATTCTAATAACTGCTCATGCTGCAGTAATAATTTTACCGAAATGAAAATGTATGTGTATTAATGGTGTTGTTTGCAAATTAATGATACAGCCTTAAGCTAATTAGAGATCTAAGTTTAATGCTTGACAAAACAACTATGGCGGGGTGGGTGGTCGCTCCAGGTACCCCTCTGCTCTTATCAGAGGGGACACTGCGAATGGCCCAGGGTCAGTCGAAGTGCGAGGGATATGCTCTATGGGTAACCTTACACCCCGGCGTCTGTAGACCCGAGACGGCGTACGGTTTTAGTCGGTTCAAGCCCGACATAACCGCCCCGCTGGCCGGCGGGGAGGTATCCGAAGGGATTTCGGCACAAAAAAAATCAGGTATTTATAGAAATATATCAATAGCTTATACTATTTTATAATCTTTTAGAAAAGGTTCCAAAAGGAACTGAATCAAAATATTAAAATACCTGCAGCTGATGCCCGCGGCCCCGCCGGCGCGGATTTCAGTTATCGTTTTTTGGTCATATCTCTGGTTCTACTTAACCAATTGCAATCCAACATTTAGCAGATTTTAAGTCTGACCAAGACCTTTCTAAACGAAAATAACCTCTTCGAAATCCGTTCAGTACTTTATGCGTCTATCACGAACAAACAGATAAACAGAAAAACATACCAGAATTCTAAAAAATAAATTTTAATCGTATATTAATACGAAGCCCAAGAACAAATTGCTACTACCTACCTATGAGACATTGCCATCACTGGCACCGCTGGGGTAAAGCCCGAGAGGACATCCGCACGTAAAAAAAAGACTCGGTAGGTGGCCTAATATTTAACGTTAGAGTAATAAACTGAACGCACTAAAACTCGTAACAAACGGTTAACCATTATATACAACCATACCTATCTTGTCTGTTCATCTGGGCGCTAATCCTTGTCGCAACCAAAGCTTCTATTTTGGAGCCCGGGACCCGCTACATAATTCAAAGAAATTACAAAAGTTTCAAGTAAAGTGAAGTATTTTTGTCAAGTTATTTCTTTGAAGCATTGCTAGCAGTTACCTGAATAAGCTAAATCGTTAATGTCCAATTCCGTAGCGCACCACTTAGTGTGCATATTAACATTAAACGGAGCTCTCAACGGCAACGTCTCTATTGTAAGTTCAAAATATAGTTATTGTTTAATTAAATATGTTGACGGTTATAAATATTCCTACCATAATAATGGGCTGCAAATCGCGACCCAGCACCGGACCTAGTTAATAAAATAATGGGATCGCGGCAATATCTCATTGTTTGAAATCAATCATACTATACTCGTTCCTGAACACATCCTGTTTTGCTTTTTATTTCAATAAACGAAGTAGTCCACCAATGGCACTCGTCCGAATGGCACCTGCGCAGTAACTTAAGTGGATATTGAAATTATTTTATAATTATTATTTGCCCTATACATACCCCCCCCCCCCGCCGGTCATCGGGGGCGGTTATGTCGGGCTTGAACCGACTAAAACCGCACGCCGTCTCGGGTCTCGCCGGGGTGTAAGGTTGCCCATAGAACATATCCCTCGCACCCCGACTGACCCCGGGCCATCTCTGGTTTCCGGATGGCCCCCTCGGGATTGGGAACCACGGTGTCCCCGTCTTGCCCCGGTTTGGGGGAGGGGCGCTAGTCGCCCATCCACTAGATGGGTTAAAAAACTTGTGGCTCACGATGCGGGAACATTAAAATAATTAGACCAGGCCATGAGCATATTGAAGTTTGGGGAACGGTGGCCTAGCCCCTTGGTAGGTGACGTTATCATCATCTTAGCGTTGTTCCTGGTTACACTCGAGGCTTTCGAGCCCGGGGTCTTACTCCACCTTTTTATTTGACTTATATGGCTTTTATGAGGGACTGTCGTCTGACGTCCCAAATCCTAGAGAAAAGAGAGCCTCGTCCGTCAATCTTCACGTGTGCCAGCTCACAGGTGAGATCGGCTTGGCCGTGAAGGCTTGGTCTCAAACACCCTCTGGGTGGACCGGGCCGTAGGGGCTTCTAGTCATATGTTTTCTTTATAAAAACCGTTCAGAGCCCGTTTATGTTTGTTCACTTGCATATCAATTTGACATAACTTTATATAACTATCTGTTAATGGAGGAAATGCCACTTAGCCTAATTATGATAAGTCGGTAGGTATAGTCTATGTTTGTAACAACGCTCGGCTCGTCTTGATCAGATACCTACACTTAATTTCAAATGTAGCTGCGATCAGTGGCTACTTCTTTTCTAATGGTTGAAGTTGTTATAATCCTGTTTGCTTTTTTTTATAAGTAATTCTACGTAAGTAGGTAGGAATTTATTCTATATCAGGCGATAGGTACACGTTCTTGTGTATTATATAAAATACCTATTATCTATTAGATTGAGTTGTTAAACTATTCACAACACGTAGTTTTTACACTTTTTTTAAAAACTGTCTTAAGTTTTTTCATATTATTACACTTCATACGTGGAATTCCAAGACTATAATCTATTCCTGTACCAAATTTCAGGCAGATCCGGTCACCCGTTTTTGTGTGAAAGAGTAACAAATGTCCATACCTACATCTATGGTGGCAAATGTGTGATAATAGACACGGCTGATCCGGTTCTAGTGGTATCTAATTCCCTTACCGGTGAAATGTGAGTTTTTGATGACGCATTCCTAGTTCGTAGATAGGCTTTATTGCAGATTCATAGAAATAATACTCGTAGTTAATGCACCTAATAGGCACAAATATAATAACATACACGTTAACGCATTAGGTGTTCGCATTTCAGATATTAAAATATTATGTAAATTCTTATTTTTAAATAGCTATTATCATAATTATTACGAATAGGTAATATAATATCTGAATTAATAAGTAGGTAAAAACATTATCGGATGAGCTTTAACAATAAAGAACGTCGTCCCCGAACTAAACCACCTCAAATAATTACTTGTTAAAGTGGTTTCATTAACTTAAGTTGGGGTTAAGTGAGCAGGTTTCAAGTTTTGGTGACAGATCGATAAACTGTTTTGTTAAGCGACGCATCTAAGTACATAAAATAAATATCGTTTATAATTGGTAATAAATAATAGCTCTGTAATGAACATTCCAGTTTATGAATTTTAATTGTGCTTTAAATTATTTACCTAAACATTGACACCAATTGCAAATATAAACTTAACAAGTTCAAGTTCACATTTATTTTATTTTTATTTAGGCACAAACACTAATAAACGTGTGAATACGTACAAGTATACTTAGGCCTAAACTTCGGATAACCTATGTTCTTGATAGTTTATCTTCAATATTACATTATTATCTTTGAAAACACGTAAGTGAGTACCTACATTTTTCGGAACATATATAAATTTAGGCCTATAATAGCTCTCTGAAATAACTTGTTTTTGGATGTAAAATTCAATTAGTAGGTACATGTTTGGCATATAACTTATAATAAATATTAATGGTAATGTTCATTTACACACTGTCACATAATATCCATTGATTACTATAAAAATGTAATATAATTGCCAGTATATATACCTAAATACTAATATTTGGTTACAATGGGTACGTACCTACCTGCTTAAGGCAAAACTAGTTTACTGTTCTTGCTTATGGACATATAGAAGTAAGAAATGCTAAACTATTTAAATGGCTTCTGAACAATGCGACGGCAGGACGGTAGAATTAATATACACGTTCAAATATAGAGCCGTATAGACAGCTCAGGTATCTAATAAGACCCAAAAAAAATAACCAAGTACCTTTTTTTTTTTTTTTTTCGTGCGGATCATTTAACTATTATGTACGGAGTACGCCTACCTATAACAACGATTACCTACTGTGTGATGAGTATCCTGTACTTAACTATAAAATCCTGTAAAATATCTATCTTAGTATAAATATAGAGTTACAAGAGTCATCGACACACCTTCTGTAGGTAATAAATTTCGTTTAACATTCGTGAAAAGTGTAACTTTATTCATTACAATTTAATTAATTAGGGAGTGCAGGCATATGATGGTTGTACTAACCTGCGAGGCGGGCGGATACGAATAGCCAAATTGCGCATACGCTGCCATCGGGACGATCATATGGGCGGCTTCACACTTAACACTGTCTCTCAAAGTCTATAGCACGGACGTATTAGTTTCCTATAAATATTTCTACAACTTCTAGTAAGAAATTAAGTTAGTAAATTGTATCACAGTTGGTTGTGTGCGCGGCGACTGCGCGGCGCGCTGCCATTCCTGCGCGTCAGCCGGCCGGTGCGCGCGCGCTTCGCATGCCGGGCGTTCGTGCTTGTGTGCGACCGGCCTACACCTTCTATACACGATCGAGGCTCAACACCGACTGGCGCGCGTACGACGCCTGACGCCCCTCCGCCGTAGGAGACGGCCAATTACGCTCCGCCCCCGGGGCGGAGTCTTATATCGACCGCCAACCGCCAGATAAATTTTCTGTCTTTTTCGAAACGTTGGATAGAGACGTGATAGTGGATTGGTGCTTGCTATCCCCTCCACACCACGTGCCCGCCCACTTCCATGTATCCGCCTACATCCGGGTGGGGCACTGGAAAAAAGCGGCAGAGTCGGCTCGACTTGATCATGTTTATGGGTTTCCGTCGAGACAGTCCGCCAGCCTTGTACCCGGGCCAAACAAATCTCTAGTGGCAAAAAATGGCTCGGCCGAGGACAAGTTGTTTCACCTCGTCAGATTTACGAACAACGCGGCGTAGAGTTAAGAATCGACTATAGAGATAGTTTTTATGGTCAATTCTTAACTCGATCGAGTTGATATTGGGTAAAGGTTTATATTGTTTGTCGGTACTTAGATAGGTGGGTAGGTACAGTAAATCGGGACAAATAAAGGAAGATAACTGGAGATGACATTATCTGAAGTAGGTAGGTATACAAGATTAAGTACGAGGTTAATATGAGTGATTAGCATACGTTCGAATAGTTAGTTATTTATCTCTTTAAAAGATGATCGGATATTAAACGTTAACATAGGTTTTCGTTCATACTGATAGATATACCTATTTTAAGTGCATCGGCAATTAGGAAGACAGCTGACATTACTATTATATCTATATAGTTAAGTATGCAGGTGGTACAACAAACCATCACTAAACTATCTGATGATATTTAGATTAATAATAAATAGATTAGTAATAGTATTACGTTAACTAAATAAAAAACTAATAGACATAAATATTAGTTAGGAAGTACCTACCTATATTTACCTTTTTATAACATCTAATAAACTGTAAATTCAAAACGGTACACAATTGCCTGTTTGTTCATTAATTACTTCAATATTTCTTATTTCCAGTTTAATTTTAATCATAACAAGCCTGACTTATAAACTATGCGAACGTAATCAAAGTTAGGTAGGTACGTACCTAGGTAAGTTAAGTTAGCTAGCGATAGGTACATGAAACGAAGCTTTTCGTACGTGACTACGAGAAAAATTGGCGGTTGGTGACGGTACTAACTGAAATACGGGTAAAAGGGCGACGGGAAGTGATGTAGAGGTTGGAGCACAGGTGGCGCTGAACTCGCGCACATTCAATCTACAGACTCCACACCCGCCAGTAAGTAATAGATAGGGGAAGACTATAAATCTACTTAGGTAGGCAGACATCTTCTTTTACTAATGGGGAAGATTGCGACATGTTTTCTTTGTTACGTATTAAATTTAGATTAAAGATTGATAGGTAGCCTCTTATGGTAAAAAGTTCTACTAGTAGTAGGTACTTAACACTATTTCTACCTTTTTAGGGTTCCGTGCCCAAAGACCTCCACTAAAACTCTAAACTCCACTGTCCGATCGCCTGTCTGTTTGTCACCAGGCTGTATCGCATGAATGGTGATAGTTAGACAGTTGAAATTATCACACATCATCATTTATGTTGCCGCTATAACAACAAATACAAAAACAGAATAAATTTAATATTTAAGAGGGCTCCCATACAAAAAATGAGTTTTTTTTTGCTCGATATTGATAACGGCAACAGATAAACGCTAGAAATATTCACATAATATTTAGTTATCCTGAGAAAATTACCAGCTTATAGTTCGGATCTCGGAAATCGTTAGAAAAAAAACGAAAGATAGCCTCGGTTACAGAGGTTAATTAAGTACATTAACTTAATTATTAGATTTTTCAGGAAAACGCAAAACGAATCTAAGTACAATTTTTCGTTAAAATCGTTCAAACGGTTTCCGAGATCCGAACTATAAGCGGATCCACGGATAAATATCTAAACAAACTTAGTTCAAAAATATTCACCACCTTACGCCGACTTCTGGTTGGCTATAGGTAATTCACAAATCGCCAATTATACCTACCTACCTAATAAGTATGCGGTACATTCATTTTAATATTTAGTAACTATAGGTACAGATAGCCTTTCCAGATACAATTAAAATAATGTTTGAAAAATAAATATGTGATTTACACCAAAATAATCTGTAGTACTGGGTGGTGTAGCGGCAGAGTGATGGACTACTTCGACAGAGGTTAGAATTTTAATTCGCGTTAGTGCAATTATTTGTAATACTAAGCAAATATTTAAAAATAGTTTGTTCAAAGTAATGATAACACTTAACTAACTTTGAGTATAATTATTTTAGTGAGAAGATGTTGCCTTTGCCTACTACTGTAGGTAGGTATGTATGATTTATAAGAAACCAAATTAACTTTATTATTATTAGTTATTATGTATGTATGTATATCAAAGCCCAACTGTACCTTGCTTTATACAAAAGTAGCAAACAAGCATACGGCCCTCCTAAAGGAAAACGGTTACCGTAGTTTGTTATGAACGCTCGAAATACCGGACCTTAAACCTGCAGAGGGGAAGTAGGTACCTATGGGAAAATAAGTGAATGTGAGACAGAAAAGGAAGCGAGGCAATGCTACGTAGGTACCTTTTTTTTTTTTTTTTTTTGTATCGTGCGGAAATCCCTTCGGATACCCCCCCGCCGGCCAGCGGGGGCGGTTATGTCGGGCTTGCACAGACTAAAACCGCACGCCGTCTCGGGTCTTCAGACGCCGGGGTGTAAGGTTACCCATAGAGCATATCCCTCGCACCCCGGGCCATCTCACCACTAACAGCATCGCTCATCCTGTCTCCTCTGAAAGCAGAGGAGTACGGAGAGCGATGTGTTCCCGCCACGTTGGGTATTGGCCGACGATCAATGCCAACCCTATGAAGGGGTGAAGGGGAAGCCATTGACCGCCGCCCAGGGTGTACCGGCCGCTCTGATTCCGTTCCCCCCGGACTGCAGCGGGATCGGAATCGGAGCGACACTCGAGGAGGTTACCCAACACACACCCCGCTACTTAGGTACCTAAAGTCGATATTCAATCAGAGGGTGGTACAAACACGCTCGGGTCGGTTCACGTGCAGGAAATTTCAAGGCTGTATCATCGACCCAATTATAACAATCTTAGTTACGGGTTCGATGCCTACTCAGTGCATATATATGGATGCAATAATATGTTTGAATGCATTGGTATAGTTGTTTCTATGTTATACATATTATATGTATGTATTTACATTAAACGTATCTAAGTACCTATCTGCATTCTAGAACTATCACAAGCTAGTTAAGCTATGCTTGATTTTTGTCTAGATAGCGCTATGTAGTAGGTAACTATGTCGTATAATATAAGAAATTAATATAAGAATGAGTATTTAAGAAGAAGAATAGTAATCCAGCATATACTGGAGTCGATTCATTTCTTTATTTCTATACCTAGTGCTGGCGTAAAATGTCTCTAGTGGATGTCCCGTCCCATACCTCATCTAAAACTCATCTAAAATTCTAGTAGGTATGTGTTTTCGTTTTGTTTTATTAGGTATTTACACTGATGATCCCTACGTTAAAGTTGCTTTTCAATTTCAATGTACAATATTCGCTTACATTTCCGATAATATCAGGTATCCACAATTTAATAAACTTAGTAGGTGCGCGCTCTCATACTTTATTCGGTCGGGTTGTCAACAGCCCGCACGTACATAACGTATGCATTCATCCGAATTTTGTTGGATTAGATTACTATGTTATTATATCTACTCCGTGTCTAGAGTATGGATGCGAATCCAAAAAGTCAAATAAAAACCTTTCCTTTTTCCACCTGCTTATTAGTGAAGAAAGGTAGGTATGTAATTTTGTAAATTCACGTTCGTTAAGCAATGTTACCTACCTATAAACTTCGTACTGTACCGATATTGAAAGACTTAAATAATATTGGCTTTATGACTTAGGCTGAACTATTTAATAATAAAATAATCTGCAATATTATATATATTATAACTAACTAGCGGCCTGGCTTCACATTGGGAATACATTCATAAAAAAGAAATCCCAGGTAAGTAGGTAGGTGGATAAATAACTTAATTGCAGCAGCGCTTTTGTATAGGCTAATTAGCCTAGTTTTGAGTGACTGTTGAGCACCACTTCTTTTTAATATAAGACGACGAATACCTACTCGTACGCGCCTTCACGCGAGGTAACGTATCGTAATTTGTCATTATGTTTTGTTATCAGAATAGACACGTACAGTGAGCGTCAAAAGTTGATGATTATATTCAGGTGTGAAAAGTAAATGAGGCTATAAATGGCAAAAGTAGGCAAGTACTGTGACAAAGTTTCAATAGTTGATGATGAGTACAAAATCACCTTGACGTTCAAAATTGCGCTAAACTATGAAGAAAAACATCCTGAAACTATAAAACAAATCTTTTATTCGCTATTGAATTCACACTATGGCGTGATTCTACTGCTCATCTCCCTAAACTTAAACTAAAATGACTCTAAAATTACTTTATTTGAATTTTGCAATTTGTTTTATTTGCTGTCGGATTAAATTTAAACTATAAAAAGGTAGTCTAGTTTAGATAGTTTCGCAACAGGAGAATCAACTCCAATGCTTACAACCTTTCAAAAGTATTCCAAACAAAAGACATACCTATCAATTTATTATCATCTACAAAATGAAAGAGACAGAAGCTAAATGAAATAATAGTGAAAAAGAAACTTAAATATATCTAAGTGTCAACGAATAAAGTTCGTTTTCATTAACCTAAGAAACTTGCTGCTAATCTAATAACTTTCGCACAATTTCGAACGTCAAAATGACTTATCTACTCGTCATAAACTTTTGAAACTTTATCACAATACTTATTTTTAACGCTCTTTGGCATCACTTACTTTTGACGCTCTGTAGCGTCACCTGCTTTTGTCACCTGGATATGATCATCAACTTTTGACGCTGACTGTATCTTCTAATAATGTTAAATGTCCTATAATTAAATTAAATTTTCATTGAAAAAAGCAGCCCTAGCACACGACTTTTACTAGTAGGTACGTAACTACAAGGCCAAACGGCTGCAACGTAATAATAACCGTAAGGTCGAGCGTTAAGATATATATTTACACGAAGCTGTAGATCACGTGGACAAGTAGGCAAGTAGACTGATTTTCAAGGCAGTGATTTATCATGGGACCTATGAACGAAGGAAGTTCTATTTTTTCGCAATATGTATTTCTCATTTCATCAATAATTATCGTACAATTATTTCGTTTGCTCAAAGATTATTTTTTTCATATTTGACTATGTTTTGCATGATTCAATAATACACAAAATAGTATATGTAGAAATAGTTTTATGTACCTTTTTTTTTCGTGCGGAAATCCCTTCGGATACCCCCCCGCTGGCCAGCGGGGGCGGTTGTGTCGGGCTTGAACCGACTAAAACCGCACGCCGTCTCGGGTCTACAGACACCGGGGTCTAAGGTTTCCCAGAGATCATATCCCTCGCACCCCGAAGTAGTTTTATGTACCTAATATTAGCTGATCGTGAGGTCGGATATCGTTTTTTGGTTATATCTCCGGTTCTACTTAACCAATTGCAATAAAGCATACGGCACATTTAAAGTCTGACCAAGACCTTACTTTTAGCAAAACTGCATCAAAATCCGTTCCGTCGTTTTTGCGCCCATAGCGAACAAACAGACAAGAATTTCAAAAAAGTAATTTTGTGTTCAGAACCGTCCATTCAACATAATCCGAGTATTTTTTTTGAAATATCTCCCGTATACCTACAGACAATTTTCAATTTTATAATAGTAGGTAATAGTAATAGATACTGAAAAATGTGTACTCGAGCAAACAATGATTCACTAGCTAGGGTGTCTTCAGGACAGCCTAGCTATTTGAACTTCAGTCCAGAAGACAAAGGCAGCATTAAGCATATCTAAGTAAATCTTATCATATCCACCTACTGGACAGACTTGCCTAGCGTCAGGTAATAGTAAAAACCTATATCGCACAATGTTATATTACCAACTATTAGGTAATCTGTGGTTATATGCCTCTAGGAAGGAACTATTCGGCAATGCAATTTCTTTAATTTTCTCATCTATTAACGTAGCAAATATTTAACTAAAATGATTTACCAATTATTCCTTGCCTTAATCTTTCATAATGAGGTTAAAAGTAGGAAATTCTATAGGGATTTCCGAACGAAAAAAAAAAGTGTATGGTCACCTCCACTATTGAGATCAACATTGAATTTTTTAATATTTTAAACATGGCCTGCCCTTGCCATGTTTAATGAAACACCTTTAAGTAGCATACCAACTATAAAAAGCGGCTAAGTACGAGTCGGAATCGCGCACGAAGGGTTCCGTACCATTATTTGTTGCACGGAATAAATCCTAATATATACTTTTCAAAGGTAATTTCGCGAAAGTAGCGTCGTCACAATAATTTCGTCAAAATTTTCACTGAACATTTTCAATGAAACTTGACATTTACACGTGAAAATGTAGACGAGATTATTGTGGCGACGCTACTTTCACAACATTACCTTCGTAATGTATACTTATTTTATTAGACAGCGCTGGCGCGACAGTGTTCTCAAAGTCAACTATTGGTTGACTGTCGACTGTATACAGATAGCATGTCAAGTGTAACAGTATACCTACTGGTCCTAGTGCTTTCGAATATATATTTTACGTATTTGAATTTAAATAAAATATTATGTAAATATATCAAGTTTCTACCTGTTATCGTTCTTAAGACAGAGAAAAAAAACACGTGTACCTACGTTTTGTTTGGGAAATTAATTATTATATATTAATTTAATTATTTATTTTTAATTTGAATAATTTAGTCAATATTTTGTGAATATTACTAGCATCTACCTGTTGCCGTTATCAATAAAAACCAAATACGAGCAAAATAAATTCATGTTTGTTGTAGGGGAGCCCCGATAAATATTTATGTTATTTTAATTTATTTTTTATTTTTAAAGTGAATGTATTGCGAAATATTATACCTGCTGCCCTTATCAATATTGAGCAAAAACAACAAAAAAGAACACGTATGTTAATATGGGAGCCCCCTAAATATTTATTGTATTCTGTATTTAGTACATATTTGTCGTTATAGCGCAAACAGACATACCTACATCATCTGTGAAAATTTCAACTAACTATCACGGTTCATTAGATACAGCTTGGTGAAAGACGGAGTCTTAATAACAGGGTCCCGTTTTGCCCTTTGGGTACGGAACCCTGGGGTGTGTGTTGGGTAACCTCCTCGAGTGTCGCTCCGATTCCGATCCCGCTGCAGTCCGGGGGAACGGAATCGGAGCGGCCGGTACACCCTGGGCGGCGGTCAATGGCTTCCCCTTCACCCCTTCATAGGGTTGGCATTGATCGTCGGCCAATACCCAACGTGGCGGGAACACATCGCTCTCCGTACTCCTCTGCTTTCAGAGGAGACAGGATGAGCGATGCTGTTAGTGGTGAGATGGCCCAGGGTCAGCCGGGTTGCGAGGGATATGCTCTATGGGTAACCTTACACCCCGGCGTCTGAAGACCCGAGACGGCGTGCGGTTTTAGTCGGTGCAAGCCCGACATAACCGCCCCCGCTGGCAGGCGGGGGGGTATCCGAAGGGATTTCCGCACGAAAAAAAAAAAAAAAAATAAGGGTACGGAACCCTAAAATAGTACTAACCACCATCAGTTATTTATCGCAAATTAAAGTACACATACAGCAACGTTAATTAGCACTTACTATACCCAGCACTAATAGCAATAAATATACGAAATCAAATGCCTATAATTAAATGATAACTAGGAAACAGGTTGATGCCTTGGGTAATTAACAGGAGGTCTAGGTTCTTTACTGCAACTTTTAAGGCATTTTGCAAAAGTATAATTAATTAATATATGTATAGGTAATAGGTATATGGGACCCACGCAAAACATCTAAAGCTGATGAAGAGACTCTGGCGGATGGTTGTTCCATATATTCCTACGGAGACATCTCCACCGGTTGTGATATTTAGAATCTTCTGGTTCATGTATCCCTACTAATGAACACTGGTAGGGATAGTTGAATTTTTTATTTCCATTTATCTCTGCCAGTGGAAATAAAAAGTTTTCGAATGGATCTTTATGATTACTTAGGTGTTCCTGGATTACTTGTCATAGTGAATACCTCTATATATGAGGTATTTATGATGTGTACGCGCTAAAGAAACAGGTCAAGTTAACGTTGCTTTTGTAAAACTGAAGATACCAATATATCTCGCAGCAAACTGAAGTCGCAATGGGATGCCCGGAAACGGGTCCTATAGAGTGGCTGCAAATCTTTAAACAGATGGTGGACACAACCAGCCAAATAAACTGAGGATCTGAAAGACACTGGTGGTAGAAATTTGATGACACAAAGTTGTCACAAAATTCGGTCGTGTGGGTACCACCGTGCACAATTGCGAAAAACCCTCTAGAAGTAATCCAATTTCGGTTTGATTGCGTTCAGGGGTCAGCAAGTGCATAGCCGGGCAGGGGGATTGTGGTCGCGGCACTAGTGGGACCGGTGGGTGTCACGCGGTGCTTCGACGACAATCCTCTTTTGATGAGGCCGTCAAGCTGAGTGCCACCATTGTTAACATGGTACGTGTATGTAATGGTGACCATCTTTCCTGAGACTTTACTTTCAGCTTACCATCAGGCGAGGTGAAGTCACATTGACGTGTCCTAAATATAAAAAAAAAAGACTGGAGGATTCTATCACGGAAGATCGGGTGCTGTGGGACAGGCCCATATCCAGCAGTAGACTGCACTGAGGCTTCCACCCCTCTATAATAAGGATAAACGGAAAAAAATAATCCCGGCGTATAACCCATGCTTGCCCAGTTGTAGCCATTGGCTTTGTTGCCACTGTAGACAAATGAGAAAAAACATCCCAATTATCACTAGTGGGGACGTATGACACAAATATAGTCGCAAGTATCGATATAGGTACATTGGATCGGGGGGGTCGGGGTATGGCAGGCCTGCAAGGCCCGCGGGGGGGCGTGGTCACTCCAGGTGCCCCTCTGCTGTTGTCAGAGGGGATACTGCGAGTGGCCCAGGGTCAGTCGGAGTGCGAGGGATGTGCTCTATGAGTTACCTTGCACCCCGGCGTCTGTAGACCCGAGACGGCGTGCGGTTTTAGTCGGTTCAAGCCCGACATAACCACCCCCGCTAGCCGGCGGGGGGGTATCCGAAGGGATTTCGACACAAAAAATTCTATATTATTATTATTTGTATTGTTATTGTTTCCGTTTTTCCCTAAATGGAAATAAAAAATTCAACTATTCCTTCCAGTGCGGATCAGATGGAACAGATGAAGATTCCATACATCCCTACCGGTATCGATAGTTACAAAAAAATCCAAATGTCCCTACCGGTGGAGATATCACAGTAGGGGTGTCTGGAACAGCCTTGGCGTAGGATTTTCTCACCCGTAAAAGCCAAGATAAACCAAATAAATTGAGGAGGAGAAGATAGAGTAGGAGAGCGGATCCCGACCTCCAAAGTGCAAGCTGTGGTTGGATGCAACCTTTTGTATACCATTACAAAAGTTTATAGTAACATACCTATCATTGTTTACCTATCCCACACAGTCCAATGATGTTTTTGAGACCGTTGTGTTCGCGTAAGCGTGAATTTTTTGTGATATCAGCTTGCCAAGTGCGATTTCCATAATAATGTTCAAGTGACGTCAACATCGCGATATAATATACCTACTGCGTATTCTTTTTGGTAAATTTGCTGCCAGGTGGCACATATCCAATATCATACAAATCACATTTTAGGTACTTGAACGCATAAAACGAAGGAATTATTGAAACAATCGCTCCAGGCACTCAGAACTCTGTTTGAGTCGGTATACATATGCCTGTACACCTATATGATTCCAAGGATACAGGATACAGGCGTAACGGTTTCTATAGGTATTTTATTACTCTTTCATATTTTATGTATAAGTGTATACATTGTAGAAAAACATGTTGCTTTTAATATTATACCTTTTTTTTGCTCTTGTAATAAATTATTGATAAGGTTGGGGTTAATCTTTACTTCTCTCTAGTAGTCTAGTTCCATAACCAACAGAGCTCTTAATCAGCGATGCCAAATTTGTAACGCCAGCTCTTTTGAAAAAAAATACGTTGAAACAAAAGGTGAAGTATATAGAGTTGAAAATTTTATCAGAAAACTTTGGAAAATAAAATTATTGGAACATTCAATTAGTAAGTAAATTCAATGAAGTTGAAATTTCACCAACTAATAAAAATATTTAAATTAGACCAGCACACTAGCTGTGATCACCAATAATTTTACACATTGCATCATTTTCAGTTACGGGCATTACGGCTAGAGAGGCGTCATAGCTGACATATAGAATTAGTCGTAGTCGTAGGGCGAATTAGCAGTCAGCCTAACAGCCATCTGGTAAGACTAACCAAATTACATTGTTCTCAAAATGTACCTTTTTTTTTTTTTTTTTTTTTTTTTTTTTTTTTTTTTCGTGCGGAAATCCCAATTACTTCTATTATGAAATGTTCCAGTTGAGGCGATGACAACGTCAAACTCATTTTAGTTAAACGGATTTTCACTTGTGAAATTCAGTCTTAGTGGTAGTGGTTATAATGCTGTAAGGGTAGACCCTGCCATGACTCTGCCAGTACAGATTCTATCAGTGTACTCATGACTGTGTGCTCGAAATGCACAGTGCATGATCGAAATGTCTCGTGCGGGAAAGAAGGTTATAATACCTACTTAAGTTCCTCGACGCGTTGTTTGAGAGTGCGTACGTGTTTGACCTTATAGTATTGTAACCATTAAGCCTTAATTACATATATTGATATTGTCGGCAGTTTAATAAAGAAATAAAACTATTTTTTAATGTTTGTAAATTATAATCTTAATTATAAATGAATGCTCACGTCTGTCTATTCAATAAGATAGGCAGAGGTATATTAACACTTATTTCACCAAAATTATATTTCGGTCCAAAAAAAAGGAAGTATTTTACCGTCAATCGGGAAATTTTTCATCGGCTGTAGTTTCTTTGTAGGATAGATTAGAGTAAGAGCCTCAGTCGCTTTATATATTAACACCCGTGCGAGGATTTGAGGTACCTTGTACTTTAATTTACCACACAGCAATGTAAACGAACTATGGCTGCAAATTGCGAAAGTTCAATAACATTTTTTGTTTAAAGCGAACTCGTTCGCTTATTTTTTCCAACGCAAAACTTGTAATAACATTTTGTTATCAGGTTAATTATAGTTTTTTACTACTTGGTTTCTGAATATGTTTTATTTTCTAGGAAGCAAATAGATAAATACAACCAAATAAACAGCCTGTATGTTTATAGGTAGTAAGTACAATATCAAAATAGATAAGTATATACCTACCCAAACAAAGAAGAAGGGTTCCGTACCCAAAGGGTAAAACGGGACCCTATTACTAAAACTCCGCTGTCTCTGCTCGGTTCGTCTGTCACCAGGCCCAAATTTTCACAGATGATGTATTTTTGTTGTCGCTACAAATAATAGTAACAAAATAAAATAAATATTTAAGGGGGCTACCATACAAGAAACGTGACTTCTTTGCCGTTTTTTGCTCGATATTAATAACGGCAATAACCAGGCTGTATCTCATGAACCGTGATAGTTAGACAGTCGAAATTATCACAGATGATATATTTCTGTTATTGCTATAACGACAAATACAAAAAATAAGTATTTAGGGGGGCTCCCATACACGAAACGTGATTTTTTCGCCGTTTTTTGCTAGATATTGATATAAAATTAATTCAGCAGGTTCCGTACCATTATCTATACAATGAGAGCTTCATTGTATAGATAATGGTACGGAACCTTTCGTCCGCGAGTCCGCCTCGCACTTGGTCGGTTTTTATTTTTACAGTAGTTACCTATGTATAATATACGTACATGTACCTACCGATTTCAGGTTTTCAGACCTGCTATCATTGGTCGAGGTTATGTCGAGTTAGGTTTGGAACAAATTATCCAATTATATTTACCTGAGGTACATTACATAATAAATTAAAATTAGTCAGTTTTGGTAACTGTATGCAGATTATATTGTTCCCAGCTCATTTACCTATTACTGCACTCTTTAAAAAATCTCTTGATTCGTAAATCGGGCAATCTTTATTGATTTCAAACGAAATTCTCAACTATTCTCCAAAAATAAAGTTTAAATTTTATTAATTTTTCATAATATCTATGTAAATACAGAACGTATTTGCATACGCACCTGATATGCGAATAATATAGAAAACTAAGAAACATTTTAACAACATATCAATCTGAAATTTTACGGAGCATGACCGAGATTATTATCTAATAACTACACAGGTAGGTACCTATGTTATCAAAAACAAAAGAATTCCTTCAACTTTCAAATAATTATGTTAATATTTAGTTATGTTACATCGCACGTTTATATTTATTTTAACAAAATTGTTACCTGTTAGAGAATTAATACGCCTTTAAGTTGACCACTAGCATCATAATGATATTATAATGTTAACAACTCTCAACGTCAAGAACTGCTTACCGAGTCCATATCTGAACAGCTCATTCCTACGAACAAAAAATAAAAGTTTTTGTCACTAATTGCATATCCATAGCTTCGGTATCAACACATCCGATCAGTCGCCTTGAGATTTTGTTGCGTGCTCTATCCTAAATAACTCTCTGAGTGACCTGCTTAAGGTTCTGTTTGAAGTAACGGGTCGACAGGGTTGGCGCCAAGACATCTGTCATCGTTAATAACAAGCAATTTGAGCCAATTTTGCATTTTTGGAATATCGGAGAGCGCCCAGGCGTCTCGCTCTCACGACAGGAAGTAATACAAAAAGTAACACTAAATAAAGTAGTGGTTGACATGTTTAGTTTTTGCCCCGGCTCACTAATTACGCGGGCGCAACAGTAGGTGCGTGAGCGTTCGCGTGAACCATCGAGGCGAACGTTGGCCGTAAATGCTAACAGTTTAGATATTTATGAACATGTGTACGTAATTAATTTTTACGATGGATCAGATAACGGGATCGGTAGAGCGATACGCTTGTCGCGTTGGCGACGCTAGGCTGCGACTCGTGTAAAGGTTAATTAAGCCTAAATTAGCGAGCATGGAGGTTTCTCCGCGTGTCGATCGGATAATAACGAGACGAGAGGTTGCAGTTGCATCCCACGAAAATGCCTGTCACGTATGAATTACCAATGCTGCCCAGTGATGTGTTGGTTAAGTTAGAAAAAAAAAACATGCTTCCATGATAATCAAGTTACGGATTCAAATTAAGAGAGCGACTTAGCGAGTTTAATCCGCTTAGGTGAATAATCCTTTTGTCACAATTTGATGCTGTATTCTAACGAGATATAGATAAAGAGCTCTGTGTAGTAGTAATGTATTGCTCGCATGTAACGTTTGTTAAGAGATGTATTTCGTTTTTGTGGAGATGCGCCTTAGGCCACCCTCTCCCCCGCAGAGAACACGACATGCCGTTGTAAAGGGTGCTTACCAACTTCCCCAGTGATGTGTATTATGTTTATTTAGGTATTACTTATGTTAATTTACTGAGCTACGCTTGCGGTGTATAATGATCTACAAGAATAAAGCAACTTCAGCGAGAATGATAAGCTTCCCCAATTAATTAATGCAATAAAACAACCGTACCTATATATATCAATTAAGTGTGTGTATAAAACTCTAGGGATAGACATTTCGTTAAAAAAGTATAGGCGTTATAACCATCAGCCATTTGTAATTCGCATTAATTAACTCTCCCTGAATAAATGCCAAAAAGTAATCTTTCCAGCAACAATGGGCACATAAACCTTTTTATGGGTGGTCAGAAAAAGGGTGCGCGCACATAGATAGACATGTGTCGGCTCGAAACCGTCGCTGTACACCATGTTTATTCGTTGATTAAACATATCCAGGGCCGCAATGCGTATGCAACCGGACGGACATATTACCAGGGCTCGAATTCTGATTGTTTAGAGAATTTATTACTCCCGTGCCTTGTACAGTTAATTGAATTCGCCTGTAGAATAGGCACGAGCTGAATTGCCCGCCGACCGTTTATCGTCGTGTCTTCCCAATGCGTAGTCCAACGCACACCAACGCCATTTTTGTTGATAATAGACCTTGTGGTTTGTGATCGTCATTAGATTTCGGAGATTTTTATGTAGTCATTGATGTCTATATTAAGTTACATTGATTATCTCTATATTTCATTATATTTTAAGGTAAAAAAATAAACCGATTTAAATTACCTAAACGACACTGAAAAGTGTAAAATAAATTGAATTAAAGATTTAATTCTAGAGACCAACTTCAACAAAAGAGTCTAACGTGTTTTTTTAGCTTTTACAAATAAATCTGTAATTCAGTTATTTGACACTTTTCAGTGCCTATTTGGTTATTGAAGTCTGTTTTTTTAAATTAAAAGAGTTTATTTCTCCCTTTTTAGTGATTTTAACTCAACATCTTAAGTTTGTACCCGGTTGCATTACCAGGCTGCCATAGCTAGCATTTTAGAACCCATTACACTTTGCTAGCTAAGCTATGCTTATTTGCTCTAAATAGCGCTGTGTAGAATGTTGCAAAATATTCTAGAATATTTATCATCATGGAACGTACCATTATCCCAACTTATTCTCCTTTTCATAAAACCAAAATCGTAAAAATCGTATATCGTCGACAGAGCTAACCCATAATAAACATGACTAAGCTATGCTTACTTTGGCTCTAGTTATCATTCATATCATTATGTTATTATAGATTGTTTTGGACGTCCCATTATACCAACTTATTCTCCTTTTCATAAAACCAAAATCGTAAAAATCGTATATCGTCGACAGAGCTAACCCATAATAAACATGACTAAGCTATGCTTACTTTGGCTCTAGTTATCATTCATATCATTATGTTATTATAGATTGTTTTGGACGTCCCATTATACCAACTTATTCTCCTTTTCATAAAACCAAAATCGTAAAAATCGTATATCGTCGACAGAGCTAACCCATAATAAACATGACTAAGCTATGCTTACTTTGGCTCTAGTTATCATTCATATCATTATGTTATTATAGATTGTTTTGGACGTCCCATTATACCAACTTATTCTCCTTTTCATAAAACCAAAATCGTAAAAATCGTATATCGTCGACAGAGCTAACCCATAATAAACATGACTAAGCTATGCTTACTTTGGCTCTAGTTATCATTCATATCATTATGTTATTATAGATTGTTTTGGACGTCCCATTATACCAACTTATTCTCCTTTTCATAAAACCAAAATCGTAAAAATCGTATATCGTCGACAGAGCTAACCCATAATAAACATGACTAAGCTATGCTTACTTTGGCTCTAGTTATCATTCATATCATTATGTTATTATAGATTGTTTTGGACGTCCCATTATACCAACTTATTCTCCTTTTCATAAAACCAAAATCGTAAAAATCGTATATCGTCGACAGAGCTAACCCATAATAAACATGACTAAGCTATGCTTACTTTGGCTCTAGTTATCATTCATATCATTATGTTATTATAGATTGTTTTGGACGTCCCATTATACCAACTTATTCTCCTTTTCATAAAACCAAAATCGTAAAAATCGTATATCGTCGACAGAGCTAACCCATAATAAACATGACTAAGCTATGCTTACTTTGGCTCTAGTTATCATTCATATCATTATGTTATTATAGATTGTTTTGGACGTCCCATTATACCAACTTATTCTCCTTTTCATAAAACCAAAATCGTAAAAATCGTATATCGTCGACAGAGCTAACCCATAATAAACATGACTAAGCTATGCTTACTTTGGCTCTAGTTATCATTCATATCATTATGTTATTATAGATTGTTTTGGACGTCCCATTATACCAACTTATTCTCCTTTTCATAAAACCAAAATCGTAAAAATCGTATATCGTCGACAGAGCTAACCCATAATAAACATGACTAAGCTATGCTTACTTTGGCTCTAGTTATCATTCATATCATTATGTTATTATAGATTGTTTTGGACGTCCCATTATACCAACTTATTCTCCTTTTCATAAAACCAAAATCGTAAAAATCGTATATCGTCGACAGAGCTAACCCATAATAAACATGACTAAGCTATGCTTACTTTGGCTCTAGTTATCATTCATATCATTATGTTATTATAGATTGTTTTGGACGTCCCATTATACCAACTTATTCTCCTTTTCATAAAACCAAAATCGTAAAAATCGTATATCGTCGACAGAGCTAACCCATAATAAACATGACTAAGCTATGCTTACTTTGGCTCTAGTTATCATTCATATCATTATGTTATTATAGATTGTTTTGGACGTCCCATTATACCAACTTATTCTCCTTTTCATAAAACCAAAATCGTAAAAATCGTATATCGTCGACAGAGCTAACCCATAATAAACATGACTAAGCTATGCTTACTTTGGCTCTAGTTATCATTCATATCATTATGTTATTATAGATTGTTTTGGACGTCCCATTATACCAACTTATTCTCCTTTTCATAAAACCAAAATCGTAAAAATCGTATATCGTCGACAGAGCTAACCCATAATAAACATGACTAAGCTATGCTTACTTTGGCTCTAGTTATCATTCATATCATTATGTTATTATAGATTGTTTTGGACGTCCCATTATACCAACTTATTCTCCTTTTCATAAAACCAAAATCGTAAAAATCGTATATCGTCGACAGAGCTAACCCATAATAAACATGACTAAGCTATGCTTACTTTGGCTCTAGTTATCATTCATATCATTATGTTATTATAGATTGTTTTGGACGTCCCATTATACCAACTTATTCTCCTTTTCATAAAACCAAAATCGTAAAAATCGTATATCGTCGACAGAGCTAACCCATAATAAACATGACTAAGCTATGCTTACTTTGGCTCTAGTTATCATTCATATCATTATGTTATTATAGATTGTTTTGGACGTCCCATTATACCAACTTATTCTCCTTTTCATAAAACCAAAATCGTATATCGTCGACAATGCATCTTTGTTTTATACTAGCTGATGCCCGCGGCTCCACTCGCGCTGACGGCGTTTATCGTTTTTTGATTTGGTTCTTCTGAACCAATTGCAATCAACCATATGGTAGATTTTAAGTCTGACCAAGACTTTTCTAATAGAAAAAACCGCATCAAAATCCTTGAGTAGTTTCTGCGTCTAATGCGAGCATACCGATAAACAGACAAAAATTCCAAATTTTTTTTTTCAGAAGTGTTTAAAAATTATAATGTTACATTTTTATTTATTTATATTATATTCAGTTTGACGTAATTAATAATTAATACAATAACTTAAAATGATTATGTACAACTACTTATAAATAACTCTAAAGAAAATTAAACTTAAAAGACAGATAAATAATTATACACATGCGTCATGGAATTCCTCCGCATCATGACCGACTGGTAATGTTCCCAGAAGACTGGCAGCATTGCCACGTTGAATGGCAATGCTAATTCTTTGTGCAAGATAAAGTCCAGACTTCTGGTCACGTGGACCCCGTGACCCCAGCGTCTCAATCCCGAACGGCTCAAAAACATAATCACCTAAGGTTGGAATATTTACGCCGTTTATTTAACATACAATGGTAGTATTTTTTTAATATCTCCAATATACAGATACAACTAATTTAATAACACTGATGCGCTCCATCAGCTTTCGTTTTCAATATTATTTATCAACACAAAAATGCTAACCATTCAACTTCAGTTTCGATTAGCTTTTACGCGGCTCCGCGACTGGGGAATTATGATCCCTTCCCAGCCACCTACAGGAACCTATTCTCGAGATTGAAATACCATAGATATTAGTAGGATTGTTTATATATTGAAACTGTATTATAGAAATATAACTATGTTTACCAATAGGATAGTCAGAGACTACTTGTTACTACAGGCAACGCTCCTGGCGTTAGGGGTGTGTGTTGGGTAACCTCCTCGAGTGTCGCTCCGATTCCGATCCCGCTGCAGTCCGGGGGGAACGGAATCGGAGCGGCCGGTACACCCTGGGCGGCGGTCAATGGCTTCCCCTTCACCCCTTCATAGGGTTGGCATTGATCGTCGGCCAATACCCAACGTGGCGGGAACACATCGCTCTCCGTACTTCTCTGCTTTCAGAGGAGACAGGATGAGCGATGCTGTTAGTGGTGAGATGGCCCAGGGTCAGCCGGGGTGCGAGGGATATGCTCTATAGGTAACCTTACACCCCGGCGTCTGAAGACCCGAGATGGCGTGCGGTTTTAGTCGGTGCAAGCCCGACATAACCGCCCCCGCTGGCCGGCAGGGGGGTATCCGAAGGGATTTCCGCACGATAAAAAAAAAAAAAAAAAAAGGTACACCTTTCGCTACTTCTAGTTTTATAATGATTTTTATACATTCTCGCCGGTTGCGGGCAATGTTGAACTGGCCTTTCCTTAAAAAATATTCTCGATCTGATTAACAAAGACGTACGCCTACGTCGACTCTTACCGGGTTGCTCATTTTCCCTCTCGTTATAAATCTGTTTCCTGTTGTCTACGTATCCGAACCATCAAAGCATCCCTTTCTCTATTTTGGTTACTACATCTTCTACCATTCGACAACATTCCCTTATTTTTAGTCCATCAACGTTACTCCAGCTATACTTCCCAGACCTCTCATTTCCACAGCGTTGAATTTACTTTCTTGCTTCTTCTGGCAAACTCAGTATTCAATACCGATAAGAGGGGATATCCAATCCACCCCGGTCTTCCCGCCCTGTCAACGGGATCGTTGGTAAACAGAAAAAATAAGCAAGCCGGAAAATTCACTTTAGTTGCCACAAGTTCTGCAAAGTATACCGCCTACGTAATATATATTATGTCATTCGTAAACTATTTAGCATTGCGTTACGTTCATTGTGTCAACGACTACGCTCCCAGAGGATAAGATGGGCAGCTTAGTAATTGGAATCAGGTGTTGAACATTGTAACTATAGTGAATTAGTTTAATGAATATAGTTTGCCTTTAAAAATTTGACGTGTTACAAATAAAGCGATATAGTGATCTAGTTCATGTTATCTCCTCGACAACCGCTCACGATCGGAAGCGAAGAACTGGTGAAGGTTGCTTAATGAATATGTCCTAGCATTGTTGTCAATCAGATGATTATAGCACCGAAGCTAAAGCAATCGAGCACTTTTGTGGCGGTTTCGTAAAATAAAAAACCTACCTTGCATATTTTCTCACGTTGAATAGAATATACTTTATCTAGTATGTGCTAGGTTACATAGCCATGCGTCGTTAGAACTCTAGCTAAGGCGACAAGAAGTCTTTCTTTCAGGTACCGGCAACGCTTGGGGTGCTTGGTTGGGGACCTCCACGCGGTGCACCCTGGGCAACGGAGTCGGCAGCGCCTCTCTCCTAGGGCGGGGGAGACGCTGCCGCCTACGGCCAACTCCGACCGAGGCGAGGACGGCCCTGTTGAGGGCTGTTCGGAAGCTTTCCACGTGTCCCTCTGATTAGCAGATGGCACAGTGGAGAGCAAGTAAGCGGGCCATCTCGAAACCGGAGATGGCCCAGGGTCAGTCGGGGTGCGAGGGATATGCTCTATGGGTAACCTTACACCCAGGCGTCTTAAGACCCGAGACGGCGTGCGGTTTTAGTCGGTTCAAGCCCGACATAACCGCCCCCGCTGGAGACCCCCCGCTCTCCAGCGGGGGCGGTATCCGAAGGGATTTCCGCACGAAAAAAAAAAAAAAAAAAAGGTACCGGCAACGCTTGGATGTTAGTTACGGCCTATACGTCTTGCAAGACCACAGTACTTAGTACCCAGAAATAGGGGAGAGTAAACTATATTTGAAAAAAAAAATAGATATACTGATATCATACTAAACCGGCGCTTAAATTGAATCACTCTTGATGAATACAATAGTGATCAAAATTTAAGGACCGCACCGCTGCCGGTCCAATATTGTTTACTCTCCCTACCTCCAAATATGGTTATTAATTGAAGAATCTTTGTTGCAGTTGATAAACTTGTCAATGCATATAAGCTCCTTTTGAATTTTCATTCACTGTTCTAAGATGTATGGCAAACGGAAGTGCCTTTCTGAAATGAATCCTTAATAAGAAATTGGTTGATATTGTAGAACGCTGGTAATTTAGGCTGTTTTTTGAAAGTGACGATAGGGTTCAATTGGGTACGAAAGCTAAGCGATTACATTCATCACACTCAATAAGTTCTTAAGCTGCTTATTATATTCTCTCTGATTGTATATAATACTAGCAACCTGCCCTCGCTTTACCGAAGTTCATATCTGTTTTTTTTACTCAAGCCATGTAAAATAACAGCATTATATGCTACAAGAGCACAATATCTATGGTGGTGGTGTATGTGAATTTCTTCAGTGTCCGTCGGCTTGTGACTAACTCTAGTGACATCAATTAGCTCTTTATACTTATGATATCGTTATTAACATGGTGAATTTCTCGGTCATTTTCTTGGTAGTTTTACACATTTTAATATCTATATATCTTTTTTTTTCCGTGCGGAAATCCCTTCGGATACCCCTCCGCCGGCCAGCGGGGGTAGTTATGTCAGGCTTGAACCGACTAAAACCGCACGCCGTCTCGGGTCTTCAGACGCCGGGGTGTAAGGTTACCCATAGAGCATATCCGTCGCACCCCGACTGACCCTGGGCCATCTCCGGTTTCGAGATGGCCCCCTCGGGTTTGGAAACCACGGGGGGACACCGTGGTTTCCAAACCCGAGTCTTGCCCCGGTTTGGGGGAGGGGCGCTAGTCGCCCCACCGTCCCGGCCTACTTCTGCTAGGGTGACAGGCGGCCTCACCTGCCATCCCCAGGCCTGCGCTCATGGAGGACGGAGGTCGTTAAGCGACCTCCGGCGCCTGAGTCGCCTGCGACGCGCAGCATGTTGCGGGCTCGGCGGGCCGGAAGAGTTCTGAACCTCCACCATCTTGTTCGCGAGCATCACATGCTCGCAGAAGGAGGTGGCGGGGGCCCACGCACTCGCGCTCCGCACCATTGCCGCAATCATGCTGCCGAGCGAGAGGACTCCCACCCCGATGGCTGCCACGAGGTCACGCCTCGGCGCCTCCCACGCCGGGCAGTCTGCTAGCGTGTACAGCGCTGAGTCCTCGCTCGCGTCACAGTGATGACACTCAGGCGTTGGCTCCTTCCTGATCCGATGCAGATGGTCCCCGAAGCACCCCTTCCCGGAGATCACCTGCGTCAGTCGGTACGAGAGGCTTCCGTGTCGCCTCTCTAGCCAATCCTCCATGATGGGCCTTACCGCCGCTGTTGCGGCGTGCCCTGCGCATGGTCGCCCAAGTCGTTCCTTCCACTCCACCATGATGGCCTGGCGGAGCTGGGACTGCACGGCCTCGATTTCTCGATGCTCGGGGTTCAGTCCCTGCTCCCGCGCCACCTTTCGCCACTGGTACACTTGCGAAAGGGCTCTCGCCTCCAGGTCTCATGGCGGAGTTCCGGCAAGGAGACCCGCCGCCTCGAAGGAGATCGTGCGGTACCCGCGGATGACCCTGATGGCTATCACTCGCTGCGGAGCGCGCAACATCTGCACACTTCGGCCTTCAGGGCCTCCGCCCATATTGGGCACCCATACAGGGCCATGGACCGCACGATCCCTGCGTAGAGTCTCCTGCAGGAGTCATAGGGCCCCTTCATGTTGGGCAGCAGCCGCGCCAGAGCGAGAGCTGTGCCCTTCAGTTTGGGGGCCAGACTTCGGAAGTGCTCTCCGAAGTCCCATCGGCCGTCGAGCACGAGCCCCAAATATTTCATTTGGGGCTTGATGCCGATGCGATTACCTCCCACGATGAGACTGGATCCCTCAGGTGGCTTGCTCCGAGGCCCATGAAAGAACAGGGCCTCGGTTTTATGCAGAGCCACCTCGAGACCCAGCTGCCGGATCCGCTCCACGACTTGGGCAACCGCGGTCGTTTCCTTCAGGGTCGCTTCGCGGTACGTCGCTCCGCACGCCGTCACGAGAGTGTCGTCCGCGTAACACGTGACGGCGGCACCGTCTGCGAGCTCACCGCGAAGCACCCAGTCGTATCCGATGTTCCACAGGAGCGGCCCCAGGACCGATCCCTGCGGAACACCGCACGACATCTCACGCCGGCCGAGACCGGTCACGGTTGGGTAGAAGACGGCTCTCTCCGTCAAATACGCCCCGACTATGCGGCGGAGGTAGAAAGGCACTTCGTGATACACGAGCGCCTCCCTAATGCAACTCCAGGGCAAGGTGTTGAACGCGTTGGCGATGTCCAGGGACACCGCCAACATCACCTCACCCCGTTCTACTGCATCCTCCGCCAGAGCCCTCACGCGCATGATGGCATCCACGGTGGTGCGCCTCTGGCGGAAGCCATATTCTCTTCACTCTTGAGAGGTGCTCGACGAGGCGCTTCGCAATTACTCTTTCAAAGAGCTTACACACCTCGTCGAGCAACACTATGGGCCGGTAGGCGGACGGTGAGTCCGCCGGGCGCCCCTCCTTTTTCGGAAACTGGCCCCGCTCCAAACATGCGCTGAGAAGCCCTCTCAGTCGGGGCTCGAGAGCGTCGTCGACTAGAGCTAGGACCCACGCTCGGCCTGGAATGCTGTCGGGTCCCGGGGCGGTGCGTTTGGCTCTCAGCCTTCTCACTGCCAGCTCTAGTTCTACCCAAATGACCTCGGGCACGTCGTCGTCATCCACGTCGGGCACCATTGGCAACCGAGGCGGAGTCATCTGCGGTGGAACATGTTCCACCGCCCGCGCTGGGAACAGGGAGCTAACAACTCCTCCGAGCAGCTCCGGTTGAGGACACTGGGTCCGTTGACCCAGTGTCTCGGGTCCTTGCGGCGTAGTTTTCCCCTTATCATTAGGTAGGGCCGCCCCCAAGGGTCCCTCTCCAGTGTCTCCAGCAGATCGCAGCGGGCCGCCTTTTTGGCCCGCCTTATCTCTGCTCGGAGGGCACCTCTGGCCTCCCTGTATCCCTCGTACAACTCCGCCTCTCGGGCCTCCGCATCTGCGGGGCGGCAACGCCTCCTACGACCCGTCTGAGCCTCGCGATCTCCGACGACCACCAGTAGACCTGACCCCTCGGATTATAGGGCGGAGCTCTAGGCATCGCCGCGTCGCAGACACGGGTCATGGCCTCCCGAAACCACTCCGCCTCATCGTCTACGTTGACAGGCCTGTCCGGCGCAGGGGCCCAGGCCTGTACGATGGCGGCTTCCAGGAGGAGCTCCCGATCTAGTCGCTTAAGCGCCCAACGTGGCTCGGATGGAGCCGGTGCAGCCGGCGCGTCGCTCGCAGGGGGGGACACGTCAAACCGAATGTATCGGTGATCCGAACTTGTGTCCTCCCCTAAAACGACGCGCCAGCCCTGAACACGTCGCGCCAACGAGGGGCTCACGAACGATAGCTCTACGATGGAGCTAGCCCTCGAGGTCACGGACGTGTCCACGGCTCCCCGATTTAGGAGGACTAGGCCGAGTCGTTCGGCCCAGTCCACGCCCCTATCGTGTCGGGAACCAGGCCTATAAAAAAATCGTAACAAGGTGAAAACTGTACATTGAATATTTTATTAAAAAAATATATTGATGTGTGTTCAAGGTGCGATACCGATGTCGAAAATGTTATTTTTAAAATTTTTTGTCTGTTTGTCTGTCTGCTTCTTATTATCGATGTCTGAGCATCACTTGAAAACCGCTGAACAGATTTGGCTGTAATTTTGTATTAACGTTTTTCTAAACCATCACATCATATGCTATAATAGGCATGATAGGAGCAGTAGAGCAAAAACGGCCTAATCTATTGTTGATGACAACTTTATTATTAAGCGTAGCGAGCCGTAGGCGAGCGAAGCGTTTTTGGTTTCAAAGTTGCATTTCAAACAAATGATACTCCTCCGAGACGGTTTGACCGATCTCGACCAAATTTGCCACGGTGATCAAGTAGAATGTCTACTTGATCTATCTGAGATCTGAACTGAGTGTCGTAAGGGGTCGGATGTCCAGATCGGTCTTACTATCGAGGAATAATCACCGAAAAACCAAATCAATGGAAAAAGTCGACCGGTCACGTTGACCTATTGTAGGATAGGCAAATCTCGCTACGCTTAAGTTTGGGTTGAATGCGAAGCTGGTAACCGTCCTAGTTACAAGGTAGATCTTTACGAACTGTTGTTCAACAGAACTCAGATATGGTCAAAATCCGAACTATGACTCATCATGCTATACCTTAAAGGTAATGAGCAGTAAAATGTAAAATCTCGAAACTCCACAAAGTTACCCACGTCTGAAACATAGTATTTATTAAATTAAATTAGAGACGCATAAACATTTCATAATGTATGTAGTGTGATGATCTATTATATTAAATAATCGGCCAGAATTGATTTCGATGTTATATTTGTCTATCTATTTCGAACGAATTGTCAATGTATAACGAATGCTAAACATCACCTCATCTGGTCCGTTTAATAAAATAACGTATTAAGTAAAAACTTGCGTGTTAGTATCAAGACTGCAGAAATAAATATACCTTGATCGCAGGCAACAGCTAGTAGCCCTTATTATAGAGTATTAACTGACCCTGCAAACGTTATTCTGTATACATTATCAAAGAAATGTAACGTTACTATCTAATAGAAACAAATTAATTTCTCAAGTATTATGTAGGTAAGTGTGGTGGTGGTGGCCGTTAGATATCAAACCAAAACCTATTAATTATTTATTAATTAACACAAACACATTTTTTCCGTAGCCAAACAGCTTGTGGTCATTAATCACCGTGTAAAACACGTTTAGCACGGGAATCATACATTTGTTTTATATTATAATCTGATCATTCAATGTTATTAATGAGGTGTTATTTTCCATTGTATCACCACAACCTTTAAATTATTCTTCAGAGGTTTAATATGAACTGAAGTTACATGAAAATTAAATGTCACGAGCGTCACTGTGCCGCTGTTATCAGTCATTAGGTTAACGGGTAAAGCAGGCAGACAGAAAGCAATAGACGGCAGTTGGCCAACTCGCTGTCCTTACAGAAGCAGGCCAAGACGCGTCCTTACAGAAGGACCAGAAACGACACGCCTCTCGTTTGTGGTCCTACACACGCCTGCCAACTCACCGACGCGAGATAAAACGCGACCCCACCAGTCGAGGCCGCGCGCGGGGTGGCGGCAAAAGTCCGCCGGTAACCCTGGGGTTATCCTTTCGAAAGCTTACCCGGGGTGCCCGGCAATGGACACTTGGGGAGGACACCGTGTGGTTTTAGTCGGTCCGATTCCGACACGCCCACCTCATCGTTGGCACCGATGGGGCGATTTGATGCCGACAAACTGCTCCGCAGTTTGGCAACTGATGTTTTTATTTTAAGTGTTGTAAATTAATTATTAAGTTAAATAAATAAAAAAAAAAAAAAAAGCGCGTGGGGGCTTACACACGTTAAAAAAAATGCATCTAAATGTAATTGTATCATTCTCAATTAAAAGACTAGTGACCCGTGAATTGGTCGAAATTCAGCCATACATCTTTATTAGTTTAAACGATAACGAGGTTGTCAATTAGTTAGCTTTTATTGCATTTTTTTTTAATTTTGTTATATATGTCAGCTTTATATTGGCGGTATGAATTTACGTAAGTAACATAGGTGCGTATGTTTCCAATGCATGGTGGTGTGATGCATTGTGGTGAGTGTAATGATTATTTTAATAATTTAAAGCAATTGAAATAAAAAAACCGTTCAAGTGGGAGTCAGACTCGTGCACTGAGGATTCTGTATAAAACTGGATTGACGTAGAAGTTTAATTTTTTCACAGCTTCAAGAGTTTGCCGGCCTACATATTTGATATTAGTTTCAACTTCATACCTCGACATATTCTTGATAGTCATACATAAAAATTTGGTGAAATTTGCTACATAAACGGCTGCGCCTTTTGATTTCATTGACCTAGAACAACACAACACAACTTCAAGGCTTTACAGACCTGAGTATTTGGTATAAATTTCAACTTGATTGATATTGAACTCGACCTAAGAAAAAGGTCTTAACAGACAGACAGAAAGACAAACAGACAGACTGACAATGAAATGATCTTGTAAGGGTTACGTTTTATCCTTTTGAGGTAGGGAACCTAAATAATAGCTATATGCACTTCTTCTCCATCTAAACTTTAACTGAGTTGAGTTGAGAAGTTAAAGACTCGGATACGACTGGAACTCAACGTGAAATGATAAATGGTGTTAGTTTTAATAAATATAGTTTTTTTTTTATTTGAAGAAAAAATAAAACCTTCAATAAAAAATATTTATGTTCAACTGCAGAGCAAGATACGAAACGGCTGCACACTTCTATTTCTGACAAATCCAGAAACCATTCTGGAAGTAACAACATCGTAAAGGTAGCTACAAATTTATTAAATGTATAATTGCTAACTGAAACTAATTTTCAGCCGACTTCTATGTCTAAAATTCACCACATTGCATAAATTACGTTGGTCGCGACAAATTACTCTAGCTAAAGAATAATTTTGCAAAGTAAACCTAGCTTGTTTGAATCTTAAATATAGTCAAATTACTATTTGTATTTGTTACAGCTCTGTACCGAAATGTTGTTGCAACTCTTAACAAGAATATTGTTCTGAATAGCTTTTCTAGTGCATAATAAACTCCTAACCGACTTAATAGATTTTGATGAATTTTCGTGTGTATATCCGAGTAGGTCCCTGAAAGGATTAGATTCTCAATCAGATCCGGTAACTAGTGCAGCAATGGACAGTTAGATCTACTACGATTTAATATAGTGTAGTATATAGGTAGAGTTTCTCTAAGAAAAAATACAAAAAAATATAAATTTTTAATAGTTTCAGTTAAAGCTAATTTGGTGTTAACTTGGTGGGATTTCATAAATTCATGTTACCCTACCATTACTCTATTAGCTAAAAATTATATTCACTATAGTCTGCGTTTGCAGTTTACACATTTTCCAATTTGTAGCGGCGATATTATAGATGGCGATGTTATATCTCAATGAAATCTATAAATATTTGAAAGCTAACGATAGGTTAAGACACTTAAACGGCGCCTACCGTCATGATAATCAAGTAAATAAATCCGAACATCTGCTTCATTTAAGGGTCAGACCTAATCGGTTCGAGTGACTTGAAAAAACTGAAGTGGACGGATACGGCGGAAACATCTTATCAACGGTTGTCCCTTGTATCTGCTGTACACGTGTCAAGTGTGTTTACAGACATTTTCTTTGGTTAATTGCCTATTTTTTTTTAATTGAAGCGAGAATACATGCTATTATCGTATAGCTCTATTGCCGCCTGCCACCGCTGTGTGGTACGGCAATTCGCTTTCAAAATCATAAGATGAAGTAAAAAGAAGTTTTAGAAGATCTTTCTTCACATTGTGCAATATTTACAAGTTCGCATTGTGAAATATTTACAAATAAATATTAAGTTATTATTTAATTAAAATACCTTTAGTAGCGTAAACAACTTCAAGTTAGGCAGGGACTTTTATTATTTTATGTAGTGCCTTACAATCATTCATCATTTATGAACCGCTTTGGAATTGAGGCAGTTGAGGGAAATCCACAAATATTATACATTATAGCGATTTTTGTATTTTCTATTATTACTTTTTTATTTATAGTTCTACGATAAAAAGTTACTGGACCAAAGTTGTAGAGAATTTAATTTGCAACAAAAAATGTTAACAATTTTTTTTTATCTGATAAATAGTTTAAGAGATATATCGTAAAAACCATATCAACCCCTATTTTCAAGATGGCGGCCGTGGGACAAGGGTGGCGACCCCACAAACTTGGTTTTAGCTTTACACTGACCCCCCTACACATCAAATAAATAAAATTGCGTCCTCTAAAAAACGCAAGGCAAGGCCTAAAAATGTATCATTTCAATGGACTATAAGCCATTAATTAAAAGAAGAAGAAGGTACATCATAATAATTAGGGGCTAGGGTGGTTTGGATATTTACTTACGCTCCTATTTTCCTTATTGGTAGTTTTTTCTTCATTGAGTCAATGGCTAATAATCTTTTTCCTCAGATTCTGTAGGCCCAATACTTAGTCACTGCTACAGCGTTGTCCGATGCCCTACATAGGTCCTCGATGGTACAGGGAACTTTTGAAAATCAGTTCAAAAGCAATATATTCATATTGCATAGAAGTAAAAAAAGCGGCAAAGTGCGAGTCGGACTCGCCGATTAACTTGCTACTACGGAACCCCCGTAGTAGCAAGTAACATAATAATGACTTCTTTTTGAATTTTTATATTTGAGTTTATGGAATTAAATGTAAATTGCGGTTTACGATTTATGACGTATTAAAAAAAAACTTCTCACCAGATCTCGTTCAAACCAATTTTCGTTGGAAGTTTACATGGTAATGTACATCATATATTTTTTTTTGTTTTATTATTTTCTTATTTAAGAAGTTACACATTTTACCACTTTGGAAGTGTTTCTCGTGCAAACTATTCAGTTTAGAGAAAAATTATATTATAAACCTCAATATCATTTTTGAAGACCTATCCATAGATACCACACGTATGGGTTTGATGAAAAATTTTTTTTTGAGTTTCAGTTCTAAGGGAACCCCCAAAATTTATGGTTTTTTTTTGTGTGAAAATCTTAATTCACAGAATACATCTACTTACCAAGCAAACAGCATAGTTCTTATAGTTTCGGAAAAAAAGTGGCTGTGACATACGGACGGACAGACAGACAGACATGACGAATTTATAAGGTTTTTGCCCTTTGGCAACGGAACAATAAAAATGCTAGGAAAGGCGTTTACTTCTGAAATGTCAATCGATATTTTTAATGATATTCTTTATTATAGACAACATTACACAAAATTAATAGTGAATGAATCATCTTAATTATTTTTGATTAATCAACATAATAATTTTATTATTCTAACAAGTAACGTCAATTTTAAAAATATTTAAATAAGAAAACCCGGCCAAGTGCGAGTCGGACTCACCCATGAAGGGTTCCGTAGAAGCAAGTGAAATTTTGAACTTAGCTTTCGCTCGATTTCGTCTCACTCTCAGCTCAAAAAAATACTTACTAGATCTCGTTCAAACTAAGTTTCGGTGGAAGTTTACATGGTAATGTACATCATAATTTTTTTTCAGTTCTATCGTTCTCTTATTTTCCAAGTTACAGGGGGGAGGATACACATTTTACCACTGTGGAAGTGTTTCTCGCACAAACTATTCAATTTAGAAAAAAAGATACTAGAAAACTGAATATCATTTTTGAAGACCTATGCATATACATACCCCACACATACGTGTGGGGTTTGATGAAAAAAATCTATAAGGGTTTCGTTTTTGCCATTTGACTACGGAACCCTAAAAAGTAGCAACATGCTCCCAGTACAAATAAACTAATCAATACAAATGTGAAGAAGGGAATGAAAACCTAACTTATCAAAACTTAACTATTAAAAATTAATAGATTATTAGGATGTGTGCATAGTGTGATAAATACTAAAGTGAGCTTTGGCTGAAATTTTGCACATACTTAGACTACTTACGACGTAGGCTACTTTTATTTACATGTGCAGATTCCTGTGGGTGGGCAGTATACCATACCGGCGGAGTCACGGGCAACAGCTAGTAACAAATAAAAAATCTATGGCGTGCTCTTTATAACAGGGTAAAGAGTTACCACCAATGTATAGCACAAATTGCTTATTTCCGCATAAATACATTGTATGAATGCTACTAATAGTATTATGGACTCATAATGTTTAGATAGGCCTGGGGGTGGCGGGGGAGGCCACCTGTCACCCCAGCAGAAGCAGGCCGGGACGGTGGGGCGACTAGCGCCCCTCCCCCAAACCGGGGCAAGACGGGGACACCGTGGTTCCCAAACCCGAGGGGGCCATCTCGAAACCGGAGATGGCCCAGGGTCAGTCGGGGTGCGAGGGATATGCTCTATGGGCAACCTTACACCCCGGCGTCTGTAGACCCGAGACGGCGTGCGGTTTTAGTCGGTTCAAGCCCGACATAACCGCCCCCGCTGGCACGCGGGGGGGTATCCGAAGGGATTTCCGCACGATAAAAAAAAAAAAAAAGATATTTAACTTAGCTTAACAGACGCTTAGAAGAAAAAAGAACAACGAAAACATTACAAGAAAAGCTACATTTTCACAGCCAATTATGAAAAATGGCCGTCTATTTTAGTTTGCAGTGAAAATTTTTGCGTTTCTTTATATTTCCATTTTTATATTACTGGTAGCGCGCTCCATATAAAGGGGAAATACGTTATATTTCGATTTCGAAGAAAAGCTTGTATACAGAATATCAGAGAATCATCAAGACATCATATATCTAAGGTTCTGGTTAGTCAGTTTACTGTTAAAGAATGTAATTTCGGAAAATCACGTAAAGTCGCGTTTTCCGCGCTTTGTCTTCCGATCCGATTAGTATGAAGAGGTGAAACTTGGGCATGTTGTAGCTATTATGTTTTAAAAGGTGCCTGAAAAAATCTAATTAAATCGATTAATAACTTTTCGCATACCGCAGGTAACAGTTAATAATTATACTTTTGTAAAACGGGCAGAAAAAAAAATGTTTCTTCATAAACTAGATTGAATTTTCAAGCGGTTTTATAATTTGAAATGATTTATTTTAACGAATTCTGTCAGGATTTATGTTACTTTATGCCGACCGATCCGTAGTCACTCCTTACTACCACACTGGTGTGACTATGGTTCATTTTATTTATCCGTGGCCACACTAGTGTGACTATGGATAATTTTAATTTATCTATAGTCACACCACAATAACCCAACACACGCTTGACGAAAAAAAAATGATGAAATTACAATGTTTACAATGTTTCTAAGAACTGACCAATTTCTAAAGTTCTATATGTACTGCGATGTTGCTACTAAAGTGGGTTAGGTTAGGTTAGAACTGTGACCCCAACAGAGCGCGAGCCGAACGAGCGCAGCGATCGTGCCGCGGCAGCGGCCGGCGAAACGCCGGGTGAAGTTATGTTAAGTTATGTTTTCGCAGTATAGGATTTTCGCGACAACGTCAATGGTGTGTTGGTGTGACTATGGATCGGGTAAAATTATCAATAGCTATACCAATGTGACTACAGGTAAATAAAATTATCCATAGTCACACTAGTGTGGCCACGGATAAATAAAATGAACCATAGTCACACCAGTGTGGTAGTAAGGTGTGACTACGGATCGGTCGTGGACTTTATTCTTGCGGTCCCGAACCTACACCCTGGCGAGAATATTCTCTTATAATCGACTGGATAATGAACATATTTGATTACGTAAAAAAGTACGTAACATCTAAATGTGTAACGGCAGTGGTAAAACCTTAAAATAGTACGCTCGTCGTCGCTACGACAAAAAACAATTACGTACATACATTACTAATACATGTCAACCCAATAGTACCACCTTGCACAATTAGAATAACAAATACGATACCTGCATAACTATGATAATGTATATGACTCGTTTAACAAATATATTTCGAACTTGGGTAATTTGTAAGATAATTATATATTAATAATTAATACAATACATGTAAAGTTTGGCCTATATTTTGTACGCACGACACTACTTTCGTACTATGTGTAAAATATTTATGTATATCGACAAAAAAAGTAAGTAGGTATGTTTATCCGTATTCTAGAGCCCATAAGATAAGTTAGTGGACCTATGCTTACTTTGGGTCTAAATAACGGTGAGAAGTAGACAATCCTGTAATAGTACCTATAGGTATATTATGTTATATTTATTATGCCGCAGTTATGCCATTTGGAGATACTTTTTTATTAGATTCAAGTAAACATACTTATATTTGGACATTTCTACCTCTAAATTGAACAATACAGTCTATCCTGCAATATAAGGATTTAACTTAGAGTATACATTTAAAACTAGGATTTAATATCAGTACACAGACAAATAATGAAACGACTTCGGCTGGCATGACCAACAAAGTATTACAGAATATTAAAACGTGTTCTGATAGAAATGTAAACTAAAATAGAGCTCAGTATGCAACTTTTACATACACGCAATGTATAGATATGTTAGTGAAGCGCTAAGAGCTTTCCAAGACGAACTCCCCAGAAATGCATTTACATGTCACGAAATCCTATGGGAAAATCTGCACGTGGTGTTGATTGTCTGCTTGTACCTGCCTTGTCGTCATGCAGTATATATGGCATTATTAACTCATCGATACCTATTATAATTCCCCTGTCTAGAATTATTTCTATGAACATGTTAGATAATTATTGGGTTTGTCGCTACGGATCCCGTCATTCGTTTATTTTTGCACCGGAATGAATGAATGTGATCGCTGTGATCAGTTGTTACTTAGTATATTAATTTTTTTTGTATAGTTACGCTAATTTCAGAAATACAAATACATTTTAGATTGGAAAAAACTTGTTTAATTTGGCTATGATTTTTTTTTCATGACGACAAAGTCTGAATTTTTGTTGTTGAATGAATTTCTGTGACGTTTATTTCGGTCCTATCGCAAATAATATCTTTTATAATAATTATATATTTACTTGACATAATTCACACTAAGGAAATCAAAGATTCATAGTACGTGTAGCTAGCGACTATAAAATCATAATCAAATTTTAATAAGCCTCGATCCAAAACGTAATCCAAATGAAAAATACCGTTACATTACAGGATCTTCAGTGATTGGTTAACAAAAAAATCCTGATTATTCTATGTGGTAAAAGATCACGTTATCAAATACTGTAACTTGTCGTAATTAGTTACGAAACCAGTTAGATCGCGTATCGCATCCAGTTAGACTAATCTTAATTATTGACCGCAGAATCATGTACTTACATTTCGCTCAGTTTTGATGAAATATGAAAGTAAACGTCAAAACAAAAATTTAAGGTAATAGAGGCCGATAAGAGTTTATAAATATTATGTTAGTTACTAAGGCATTTACGATACGCTGCTATCCTTTACAAACGCGATTTGCGATTCATTAGCAATCAACAAGGAGGTTAAACAAAGGGGCCTGTTTGATACGACACCCACTGAAGTGGGTTTATTAGTCTTGTATTTGTTTAACGCGAAGGCAGAGCGAGCGGGTGTGGATAAGCAAACAGATTTTCGAAGTAACAGATTTCGGAAGCAATCTGGTGTGTGTTTACATAGGTTCTTCTAAGGTACGTTTAGAGTTAAGTAACTGTTAGGTGTTGGGAAAATGAAAACCTTAACAGACAAAGAACAGACAACAAGAACTGTATAAGCAGTTATAAAATATATCCTTAGCATATTTGTATGTACTGAGCGGCAGAAAAATATACTGTACGATCCTACACTGTTAATTTTTTTCTTAATATTAAGCCAATTTCCTGAGCACACAGTTTTCATAATTATAATTCATCAAAACTGGTGGTAAGGCTTTATAATTTCTCTGTTATAGTCAAATTCAGTAAGTATACCGCACCGCTGTGCTTCAAACTCTTTTGAATTTAACCAGTCTTTTGATGACTTACTTCTCCATATGTGAAAGCTTCATGGTGTTGTACCTTTCATGTTTCTTTTTGCATCTGAGGAGCTCTCCGTTATGCTTAAGCTCAATATTAGCATAAACGATGTTAGGCAACACAACCTCTACCTTCAGCTCTACCCAAGTGACTTCAGACACGACGTCGTCTTCCATATTGAACGCTTGTGTATGCTCCTCCACCCTCGAAGGGAACAAAGTACCAACAACTTCTTGAAGTAACTCTGACTGGAGATTCCAAATTAGTGGGGGAGCCCCACTAATCAGGGGCGTAACTTCCCTCTCACCATAAGATAAGGGCGCCTCCACGGATCACGCTATAACTCAGCAGCAACAGCAAGTACTGGCGGGCCTCCTTTTTAGTCTACCTTATAGCCACATCAAGAGTCCGCTTAGCAGTCTCTTACCCGGCTTCGAGCTCCGCCTCTCGGGCTGCTGCATCATCACGGCGACGACGCCTCTTGCGGAACCTAGAGCACAAATTTAACCACCTAACCGTTAGCTTCGATAGTGCGAAAAACCCTTCGGATTACACCATTACAACATTAACCACCCCCGCCGGCCAGCGGGGGTGGTTAATGTTGAAAGGGAATAGTATAAAGAAGAAATCGCTTTTCCGGTAGAATGTGGAAGTTTGAAAGTAGGTAATAGCTCAAATAGCTAGGGATACGTCATATCTATACGTGGCGGCCATTTCAAAGCACTAGATAGCGCAGAGTCAGTCGGGGTGCGAAAGTATTGCCTTATTGAGACACTTTACACCCGAGACTCCAAACGACGTGCGGTTTTAGTCGGTTCGAGTCCGACATCATCACCCTCGCTGGCCGGCGCGGGAGGGCATCCGTAAGCATTTCCGCACGAAGCACGAATAATAGGTACCCTTTTATTGGGGTGTGTGTTGGGTAACCTCCTCGAGTGTCGCCCCGATTCCGATCCCGCTGCAGTCCGGGGGGAACGGAATCGGGGCGGCCGGCACTCCCTGGGCGGCGGTCAATGGCTTCCCCTTCACCCCTTCATAGGGTTGGCATTGATCGTCGGCCAATACCCAACGTGGCGGGAACACATCGCTCTCCGTACTCCTCTGCTTTCAGAGGAGACAGGATGAGCGATGCTGTTAGTGGTGAGATGGCCCAGGGTCAGCCGGGGTGCGAGGGATATGCTCTATGGGTAACCTTACACCCCGGCGTTATGTCGGGCTTGCACCGACTAAAACCGCACGCCGTCTCGGGTCTTAAGACGCCGGGGTGTAAGGTTGCCCATAGAGCATATCCCTCGCACCCGAGTGACCCTGGGCCATCTCCGGTTTCGAGATGGACGTCCTCGTCTTGCTCCGGTTTGGGGGAGTGGCGCTAGTCGCCCCACCATCCCGACCTGTTTCTGCTGGGGTGACAGGCGGCCTCACCTGCCACCCCCAGGCCTGCGCTCATGGAGGACGGAGGTCGTTAAGCGACTTCCGGTGCCTGAGTCGACTGCGACGCGCGGCGAGCATGTTGCAGGCTCGGCGGGAGAGTTCTAAATCTCTCCCGGGCGCGCTCAGCCATCTCCTTCGCGAGCGTTACATGCTCGCAGAAGGGAAAGGTACCTACTTGACACAGTGTTGGTAAGTTGTTTTAGACCGTTCTCTAAATTTATCATTAACCTATTACGGCAAATACATCATATACCAATTTCAGCAAATTATTTTCTGTAGCGATGAAATAGCCTGTGTACATTGTTGTTAAAAATAAACAAGCAAACTCACATCTGGCATATTGCCAGGTCAAAATCAGAGTGTACCAAGCGTAATTTAATACATATTGTGTATTAATACATTAATACACGTACATAAATGTTAATACTTTTACCATCATTATGTAGATTCATTCTATATTTTCGTATAATTAATAATATATTTGTAAAAGGGTCTAAATTATAACTTGATCAAGTCGCCTTAAGTAACATCTTGGTTTGACTCCTTCATAATGTATTCTCTGTTTAAAATAAGATTATAATATTAAGGAGAGCAAACGTCGTACCACAATTTTGGACCAGCGAATTTGAGAAAATGTCCCGGTAAGCGTACACTGACGAATTATAATTGGAGATTAATGAATAGGTATAGATAACGTGTTGAACACAGACAAGTTGTTGAGCTCTCGACAAGTTGGTTACGTACAGTTTAAATTCTAACTAAGAACTCGATATTGTTCAAGTATTACTTTGAAACTATTTAGTTAGGTAAATGTTTGATATGAGAAGAGATCTATAAATTTTAAGGTTTCGGTCAAAATAAAGGAGCCTTACTGATTTTCTGCCAGGCAGTAACAAGAAGGCACCAATCCTTAATTTTTTCAATTATTTGTACAGATACAAAACTAAAATACAATAATTGAGCTGAGTGAGACTTTTTCAAAATTTTCAAAATCTGATTCCGCAATAGCGGTCAAATCTATTGGACAAGTTTTCGCGCCAAAACAGTCGTCCAAAACTCCTGATAAATAAATCGCTCTTAATAATTCAAATCACGATGTCTCACTCAGCTCAACATTGCAAGCAGCGATTCGCCTTGCAGACCTAGTGATAATACAATTACATACACTTGAGTCATACGTTCGTTTAAAAAGTAAATACAATAATGCACTACAATAAATTCACACAGCGCTATACTGACTCAAAACTTTGTACATGCCATATTTCCTCCTTACTTTATAATCAGGGCTGTTCTAGAAATTTTAAAAATTTTGATTTTAGATATTTGAAAGTGATATCAATGCCCAAAGCATTCTGGCACATTTCACTAGTATGCTGGCTAGGTTTAAACTATGAAAACTCTTTTGCTTTTTTTTTTTTTGTTTATATTTAGGACACGTCAATTTGACTTCACCTCGCCTGATGGTAAGCTGAAGGTAAAGTCTCAGGAAAGAGGGTCACCATTACATACACGTACCATGTTAACAATGGTGGCACTCAGCTTGACGGCCTCATCAGAAGAGGATTGTCGTCGCAGCACCGGGTGACACCCACCGGTCCCACTAGTGCTGCGACCACAATCCCCCTGCCCGGCTATGCACTTGCTGACCCCTGAACGCAATCAAACCGAAATTGGATTACTATGGAGGGGTTTTCGCAATCGTGCACGGTGGTACCTACCCGGCCGAAAATTGTGACAATTTTGTGTCATCAAATTTCTACCACTAGTAAATCTAAAATTCTATGGTTTACAAAACAGTACATTTCTGTGTTTTGACAAAGAATCGTAGATACCGGAAAGGGGATGGTGGTGTCGCTATATACCTGTGCTCACACATCTCTTACACTAATATAAGCTCGTTCTGTTAGTTACCACCACCTATTACTAACGAGCATTAATTTTTTGAAGGCGAACTCCATGAAGTTTACCTCAGCATTATCTACCTACAGTTCCTCTAAAAGTTTTTTATGCGTGATTACGTGGCAATGATGCCAAGATGCAGGGAATGGGGACTCAGAGGTGACAATGGTTTTAGTCGAAAACTCGAGTGATAACACTTCTATACCTCTTATTATTTCTGTGTTATTCTCTTACCATAACCTATTTCTCAAAAAATACAAAATTCACACACTTAAGTCCAGACCTAAATCTTTTTACTTTGTGACATTGCAATATTGACCGAACTCACATAAATTGTAACCGAATTTGGAGCCACAGCACAGGCTTGCCTAGAGTGGGGTCATAGGCCATAGTATAACACCCAACATTGTTACATACTATTTTCAATAAATATTTTTTATTATTAATTGATTTATAAGGTATTAAGATTATGTAGAACAAGGTTCATCTTATTACTTCTTGAGAGTAGGTATGATTCATCAGTCATAGTAAGTACACGAGTAAGTATAAAATACCTCAAATTAAATATATATCAAAGTTCCAATCTATGGCAGGTGAGTCTTGCTACTGCCAAAATGATATTGGCGTTATGCAGATATATATATTCTGTAAAATATCTGAAAGAACATTTTTTATATGTTTGTTTGTAGTAGGTGAAAAAGTTTTGCTAGTATAAACTTTGAATTACAGCAATTCAGAGTTCTCTCAGCTTTAATAAGTTATTACCTATAAAACCCACCTCAATTCAATATACACATACAAATGTACATCTGCCACCTGGCAAAGGTGTATAAAATAGTCATGTCTTCCACTTCCAGATACCTTGTATAGTGAAAACTACCAGGCACTTTTAATAAATTATTCCTGATATTATAGTACAAAGGCAAAATGATAATAAAGTGGTATAATATAATGGATCTCCTCTGAAGGGGCTTGGCCAATTCTTCCAATTTTTTTTTGTATACTTAGCAGATCTGAGAATAGTTCTTAGGCTATTTTTATACCTTTTTTTTTTTTTTTTTTTTTTATCGTGCGGAAATCCCTTCGGATACCCCCCCGCCGGCCAGCGGGGGCGGTTATGTCGGGCTTGCACCGACTTAAACCGCACGCCGTCTCGGGTCTTCAGACGCCGGGGTCTAAGGTTACCCATAGAGCATATCCCTCGCACCCCGGCTGACCCTGGGCCATCTCACCACTAACAGCATCGCTCATCCTGTCTCCTCTGAAAGCAGAGGAGTACGGAGAGCGATGTGTTCCCGCCACGTTGGGTATTGGCCGACGATCAATGCCAACCCTATGAAGGGGTGAAGGGGAAGCCATTGACCGCCGCCCAGGGTGTACCGGCCGCTCCGATTCCGTTCCCCACGGACTACAGCGGGATCGGAATCGGAGCGACACTCGAGGAGGTTACCCAACACACACCCCAGGCTATTTTTATACTTCTAGGTGAACGAGATCAGAATTTCATGCGGGTGGAGCCGCAGGCAACAGCTAATATTATTAGTATAATAAAACTAGCTGTTGCCTGCGGCTTATAGTAAACTACAGCTAGTATTATTATATTACTTGCGCAACGGTTTAAACATATTTATTAAGCTAGCAGACGCTGTGACAGTGGTCACGAGCTCTTGGACTATAATCCCATTCGAAATTTTATTGCCAAGCATAAACATAACTATTTTTATTATCAGTTAGTACCCACTTACTTTTTAATTATCAAAAAAGTTGTAGATAAACCACACATCAGTTAAAGTTGAAACGCCCGTTAATTATTATCGGCAAAAGAAGGGATATTACGATTCGCTTAACAATATCTATAGCAGTTAGCTAAGTAATTAGCACTTTACAAGGTTTAATATATAATTAGAATCTTATACAACGTGTTTAATGTTTTGTTGGATACAATTTCATGCTGTTTTATATAAGTACTACTTATTAATAGTTAAATAGTCTGTTTTGTTTTAATTGTTTCATCAGCGAAACTTGTTTTTAGATGTTGAAAAAAATAATTTAAATGCAGAGAATAACAAAAAATGTACAGTGACTATAGGTGTAATGTAATAAGAACATAGGCTTGATATGGTTACTAACCCCCGTCATCATCAATGTGTTTGGCCCTAGATCCTGCAAATGATTATGATTCGATGTAGAGCTTAACATTGAGCCGGAATACACCTCCTTCCTTCTTTCGTGCTTCTAATTTTTTTTTGCATAGAGATGGATGTCATCATAGTCCGAGCTTTTTTCCAAATCAGTTCGGGTCGGCTTTTCAGTCTAACTACAAAGCGGCTGAACTTCGATTTAAACATGAATTTACAGTTAGTCTGTATTTTGTAATAGGACCGATCGAGTTTGTGGTCATTTGTTCTGTCTAGATAAACTCTCTGGTATTACATGATATTCAGGATCTTGTTATGGAGTAGGAAGCTGGCCATAGGAATTCAAATTCAAAATTAAAAACACACAAATAATTTCTGATTTCAAAAGCTTGTAGCGCAACAAACGAAACTTGCGCGATACAAGCCTTTAAAATCAGCACAAGCCTTGAAAAAAAAATATTTTCATTTTAGTACAACAGATTTTTAAATAAATGCAAGTTTTTTAGAAAGTGTTCACTTGGCTCGTATAAACCGAAGCGAAGTGAGGGCGGGTTGCTAGTGTTTAATAAAAGGAAACTGATTTAACTGGATAATCAACTACCTCAACTGGTGTCAGGGTTAAAATCCAAATTCGTGATTTTCCATTTTTTAAAACTTTACCAAATACTTTATGTCACAAATTCTTGTTTTACCGAATTGTAAAGTTTTTATGGGGTTCATCTTCCTAATTAAAAAATTATGATGCATTATTAATAGTTTGAAAGTATTTATACCTGCTACTATTTTTTATACCACTGTGGTGGCAAACAAGCCAATGGCATACTTGACGGCGAATGTTCTCCTTAGCCTCCGTAACCGTAAACTATGTTATGTAACTAAATGCGAAACCTTATTTTTACTAAAATGTAGAAATGAGATTACCTTTTCTATAAGTAAGTCTACTACACCAACTGCCAATCTAGTACACATTAAATTTGGTTTAGATTTAAGCGATTATACTTGCTTAATAGAGTGAATTATCACTATAATACCATAATTAGAATAATGCGGTGAAACAAAAATGTGGAATATTTTGGCAGTTGGAGAATTTGAAATTCGGACTGTAGTAGGTACCGTCAACCATATATTATTAAGCTACATTAAGTAAGCTAATGTAGACGCCTCGCTCTTGTAGACTACATCTACTCTAAAAAAAATCGTAAAATATTTGAAAGTTTCTAAAGTTCTACACAAATTATCTTCAAATTTAAACATCGATGTAAAACCTTTTAAGATCCTTTCCCAAATGTCAAGTTCACAAAAACCCTTAAACCTATTCTACATCAACGACCTTTGTCACACACGCCTGACTACACGCAAAACAAATACCTCTCACTCACACACAGGGGCGCAGGGACATCTAAAATGTTCATTCACAAAGAGGCCAAACGTGTCCCCAGTCCCCTGAACCCATCCTCTTCATCTTGTCTTATCTGTGTTCATTCATTACCATCTAGTTTTATAAAAGTCGACGGCCCGAAAACATATCACGCCTCCATTTTTTGTCCCACCACTTAATTATCTAGATTTATATCAAGATACCAACGATATTAAAAATAAAATAAGGATATTTTAAAAATATATGTTACATTTGAAATTATAATACAATCGATATACTTAGTTTATCTTTTTCCAAGGATAGCGTCGTCAGAAATAGTTATGTAATTGATAGCGTTACATTTCTTAGTAAACATTAATTTTCAAGAAATGTCATTATTTTATGTTTATTACTAGCTATGCCCAGGGCCGGCCTTAGCCATCTAGGCGCCCCGGGCGAGTCATGCCTTTGGCGCCCTTTTATGTATAGGCCGTATAGGTACATAATTCATTACAATTAAAAAAACTTATTTAGGATTTGTACCATTTTTTTTTTCATTAAGTAGGTAATTACTTCAGATAAATATTAATTGGGATTTCCCCGCAAATAAAATTGCACAATCGCTCAATGCGCTCTACTTACGGGGACTTACCCGACCACAGAGTACATTTTTATATAGGTAGATAGTTAGATACCCGACTACAAAATTTAAACAGATTTTTAAACAAGACTAAATGGGCATACTAATGGTAACTACCTATTTTCTGAATTTAGCTACCACGCAAATAATAATAAATAAATAATTCGTAGGTAAGTTATTTCTACCGTACAGGTTCTATTAAAAGGTTTTTTTGATATGCTTGTGAACTTACGAGTATGTAAAAAGCAAAGAAAAAAGTATGTATAATGCGGGCCTAATAAGAGTTGCAATTTCTAGGCCTGGTACCTATATTTCGTTCTACACTATTTAGTGAGAGATACCACAAAGGACAAAATGACAGATCGTATTTGTTAGACATAGAATACTGATACTCACTCCTACGAGATAAGTCTATAAACGTTGAGTCTAGTTTTCCTTTAGATCGATATAAATAGGTATTCAAATTAAGTGGTATAGTTGAGCTGGCGCGCACGGCGCCCTAAAGTACCTGGCGCCCCGGGCTGTCGCCCCGGTCGCCCCCCCCTAAAGCCGGTACTGGCTATGCCCGCGACTTCATCCGCCTGGATTTATTTTTATGCGCGGTACCCTAATTATTGGTATATTCTAAAATAAAAGCCTATGGTGTAAGTGGCCTATGTTACGTCTTATAATATTATCTATCACCAGTGAAAGTTCCGTCAAAATCGGCCCAGCCGTTCCAAAAATTGCTTAGTTCAAGCAGACAGAGAAAAGTTAAAAAATTGTTTTTGTTTTATATTTATCTTGTATAGGTACATTCATATGCTTTTTAATCATTAAAAATCTGTTATTTTAATATTACAAGCACACACTTTAATTTTATTTATTTGTGCACAGATTATTGTCTCTTTTCTTTTCAGTCTCTTGCTATCTCATTTAGTCTATCTTGTTTTATCTAACGTGTTAATGCGTTTAAATTGGTACTAATTGATAACAATGCAAACTTCAACACAGCATACCAAGTACTTATTACTTGAATAGAAATCATATTCACAAAGCAACAATTAATCTCAACTTGAAAAAAAAAAACAGCGGCTAATTACATTAATTGTTTAGGTGTAATGATAAATAATGATTGAGTCTGTTGTGAATGATTCTGTATATTACGAAGATAATAAATATACCTACTTACCTATTAAAACAATAGAATTCTAGGTCGTTTCATATATGTTCAACCTAAGTTTCTTGATAAATTGCTGTTGACTTGATTACTTTGAATTTAATATTGATATCGTTGTCAACTAACCTGACAGGACAATGAGTGGCTTTATACATCAAACATGAGCATAGAGACCACATGTTGCTACATGTAACAGATATCATAAAAACCACAGAACAAAAGAACGTAAGTAGGTATCTACACTGATCGAAGGTACTTACGAGTGACTCATTTATATACTTTTATAGTGTCATTAAAATATAATGAAATAGAACGAAGAATCAATAATATTCTATATACTATTTTTCATACAATAAAAAAGCAGCGATAGCCCAGTGGCGTACAAAACGGACTGCCGAGGTCTCGAGTTCGCTCTACAGTCGCCCCGGGCACACACCTCTAACTTTTCGTAGTTATGTGTGCATTAATAAATGAAAATTATCGCTCGCTTAATTATGTGCGCGGTAGATGGCAATAGGCTCGCCCCTATTACAATGGGACCTTAACATAACTGGCGAATCGTAGGTGTGTAATACACCTCTGCCTACCTCTTCGGGAATACAGGCGTAAAGTAAAAGTTATGTTTTATACCACCTCTTTAAATAGAAAATATAGTACGTAACCGAAATTACTAATATTCCCCCTAACCCCTCCAGCTAAGCTAAATTGCTTGTGTTAGGAGTGGGTTCATGTTGGTAGTTATAAGAATATTCAGTAACAGCGTACTGCAACATTTAGTATTCGGAGAGCTATTAAAAATTGGAATACAAAGAACTAGTACCGTCGCCCAAAATTTCGATTACATTCACTTGACAAGTACTTAAAATTGAATATATCTCTTCTCATTGAAGACCCAAAGCCTAGACATCATCATCGTCTAACCGTTGTCCCCAGAGGAACCTGGAGTCTGCTTACTCTTGGATTGATCGATCTTCATTTATCTTATCTTGACTTATATGGAAGTGACTGCCATTCGAACTCCTAACGCCGAGAAGGAAGCCGGTGCCAGAGCCCAATCCATTATTCAGCAGGTGTACCGGCTAGCAAGAGAGGTTGACTCGGGCCCCATACACCCACCCAAAACAAAACCCAAAACCTAGTACCACAATATATAATTTTATATCCTTGGCCAGGTCATGATGAACCTGTGATATCCAAATCCATTTCCAAAGGTTTGCCTGATTGATTCTTAGTTATCTGCTAACTAAGATAACTAACATACATTACATTTTTTTCTTTTAAAAGAATATTAGTAACCGAAATTACTAATATTCCCCCTAACCCTAAAACCCTAAAAGCTAAATTGCTTGTGTTAGGAGTGGGTTCACGTCGGTAGTGTAATGGCCAGGATTCGAACCCGGGACCTCTCGATCGTAAGGTCGACTCCTTAACCACTAAGCTATCGACGCTTTATTTCAATGTGTGATACTCGCGTAAATTTCCGGCAGTATCATCCACTTGCTTCTGATAGAATCGGAGCATTTGATAGCGAATCAGATTTAATGAGCTGTTCTTGTTGAAAATACTGGTGAAGTTAAGTCATATTATAAGAAATTGATTAATATGATTCCCACCAGTATTCGGTGATATTAGTCCACTGCTATAAACACAGATAAACTAAATACTCAAGACAATGAATCACTACATTAATTATCACTATAATAATGCTGCTTTTATATTACCTGCCTTTGGGATAAGAGTTAATAGGTACTCGTATCTGTATGTAATGCCATAATAAGGAGGCTACTGTGATGTTTTTTTACAGGAAATTTTGTATTGCAAAGTCGATTAGTATTTGAAATATGGCATTTATTTCTACGTGATTCTTTTACAAAATCGCTCGTAAAAGAAAGAAGTAGAAATAAAAGTGTAAGCGATGTCGAAGTGGAGTGCAATTTATGTGTGGATGTGCATTTTTCAAAAGTTGTTCGTCCTTTGTTGTGCGTTGGATACATCCCATCGGTGGGCTCGATTCGCTCGGTTTTAGTTAATTACTGAGTGCGACTAAGCGCCGGGCGCTGCTCGCAGCCGCGCTGGTGGCCACTACACAAAAGCGGGTCGATGCCTCCGATAACGAAGCCAGTTTTTATCTTCTTATTTTAACGCTTTTAATTAGTTAGGAAAATATTCTCAAATAAAAACTGCCAGCGGCATCCGCGAGGTTTCGATTTAAGGATTGTCTTTGACCGCTCGCAGCCTCAGGCGCTCCATAAAGGAATGGAATATCGCTACCTATTTCAATGGGCTTCTGTATTGTCGATAAATTTAATAACAGTAATCGAGTGCAGTGGTTTAATGATTTTCTTAATTAATACTCGTAACCTGTAGACTCTCAGCGAAATGACATTAGATACTAGAATTTCCTGTGAGCCTTGTTTTATGTATTGTAATAACAAACGTACATTAATGAACTGTTACTACAACTATTACTTTCGGTACCAATGATTGGTAGGAATCAACAGAGTACTGTTAATATACCTGCATGATAATTATATATATATATATATATATATATATATATATATATATATATATATATATATATATATATATATATATTATAATTATTATTCCATGACAAAAACGAATTAAAATATAGGCATGCCAGATATCTTATTGATAGCCATTTTACCGTCATTCTCAACATGCAGCAACTAAAAATAAACAAAGAAACAATCAATAAAAGCACTTAAGTACCTATACCTAACGATATCGTTTCACATCAAATACAATGAACGTTCTTAAAATGCGTATTATTAGTAATAGTAGCTAACTTAATTATGATTATGGCGGCGTCTGTTGAATATTTTGTAATTAGAATATATGAATAATGAATACAGTATTCACAGGTCAACAATTAAACCACAATGAAACTTAAATATTAGTTGTTTCGAAAGTTTCCTAATGAAAACAATGATACACCCGTATTCAAGTTGTTTTAGCAGTTTATCAGTGTCTTGCTCGTTTTATAAGGTAACGTTGGCGTACACTAGGTAATAACATTGTATTAAATAATAACATATAATTAGTATCTACCTGCTACAAAGATAAAGGAGGGACAACGGAGTTTTTTAAAAGCTGTTTACAATCAACCGTAAGTGGGGGTACAGACATCGACACAAGTTATTTCTTATCCCGTCCGATTCCCATCCCGTCTAATTAACAATTGTCTGTATCACTTTTGCACTTTGTTTTAATTTAGACATTTAGCACGAAATACAAACGATCTATTAGTTACATGTCATTATAACTAAAGTTATTTTAACTATTATCAACATATATCAACATTGACTCGATTACTTTTCATTTAAGCTAAATTTGATTAAACTATGTTTTTTTTGTTACAGTATATTGGTTATTTCAACTATGTTTGAAACTCCTATTCACGATTCGCCTACAGTTTATTAATACTGCGCGCTGGATTCATTTTAAATGTGCTAGGTATGGATATTGAAACGTTTTCAGTTCTAATGGCGTGGCGTGGCATGGCGTGTAACGACGTACATTACCACGAAGGTGCCTAGGCTGCTGATAACATTTATAAACTGAAATGAAAAACTAAAAAAATAGTGATAGTTGATATTAATTATCTCGAAAATAGTTCCGATATGTTTAATATTATAATACGTAACCATATCATCAGATATATGTAAAGATACAAATGTGTATGGGCCTCATGGGTGACATAATATATGTATGGGGCCCCATAATATATTACGGGCCCCTTACTTGTGTGGGGACCCATTAGTGTATGGGGCCCCATAGGTTTAGTAGGCCCTATATGCCCCCCATCAAGATTGCAGGTTCGAACCCGGAGTCCACTCTTATATTTCTTTTTTTCATAGTTTGGTTCATGTTAACTTTTACAGGAGCGACTTTTTGATTACTACTAGAAGATCTTCTGTGTAAATAACAGTTGCGTCATTATTTGTGTTGATACTACAACCCCACCATAGGTTAACCTTCGGTACTTTTCTGTGTATTGACGCGAAACACTGGACGCAGACCTACACTGCCTCAGTGTGGCGTAAAGTGGCAACTTTACTATGCCAAAGATACCTAAATACCCTCGCCTTAAGAACTACAGGAAGCGACTGCCAACAGCCAATACCGGTAGTCACTAATATTTAGCTACGCAGTTATGTGGTACTTCGCCAACTTCTACACTACCGTATCATTCCGTATCATAACTCCCACAGTGGTGACATCTGGGCTTAGATTCCATGCATATACAATATATATACTTTCTGAAGTTAAATATCCGTGTCAAAACGAGGTACAAATCTGTCGGGGGTACGCCACTTGACGTACCTACTGCTTCTACCGGCAATGGGTTTAATGTCGGAGACAGTGCGTGGTTTGCGCGGTCGACCCCGATAACCGCATCAACGTGCCATCTTGGAAGTCAAATCCAAAGGTTTGAAATAATAAAATAAAAAAACAGGTATCAAATAAATTATATTTACACTTTACACATAACTTGCAATCGTATAAAAAGAAGGTGAAAGAGTGTTGTACGCGACCGTACTGCGGACGTAAGGCTCGTTACCACGTTATCGTGAAGCGGGCCGCGATGTTTATCTTGACAGCCACGTCGCCGGCCACCTCTCGGGGCCTTCACCATCGACACCTCACAACAATAAATTGACCTTGTTAACCCTTTATGCAACACTACCTTAGTTTCTGTTTACTTTATTTTTAACATTTTCATGTAATTGACTCATTCATTAATTAATGTCCGCAGATAATGTTTAAAAACATTAAATTTCGGTTTGCTGATCAACAATGATCGAAGACATAGTTTTAAGTAATATGTCAACGCGAGCGTAATGTAGTTAAATATTTTACAATGAACCTAAACAGATACCTACCTGCTATAGAATATTTGATTACTTACCTACTATACCTATAGGTACCTATAGGTACCTCCGTCCTCCATGAGCGCAGGCCTGGGGGTGGCGGGTGAGGCCACCTGTCACCCCAACAGAAGCAGGCCGGGACGGTGGGGCGACTAGCGCCCCTCCCCAAACCGGGGCAAGACGGGGACACCGTGGTTCCTAAACCCGAGGGGGCCATCTCGAAACCGGAGATGTCCCAGGGTCAGTCGGGGTGCGAGGGATATGCTCTATGGGCAACCTTACACCCCGGCGTCTGTAGACCCGAGACGGCGTGCGGTTTTAGTCGGTTCAAGCCCGACATAACCGCCGAAGGGATTTCCGCACGATAAAAAAAAAAAAGGTACCTATAAGTATAGTAGGTAAGTAACTAAATATTCTAAACATGTTACATGCCGACGACGTCGTGTGCCTCGTCGTGCTTATACTATGATACTGGGGTTATCCTTTCGAGGGCTTACCCGGGGTGCCCGGCAACGGACATTTGGGGAGGACACCGTGCGGTTTTAGTCGAGACACGACATAACCACCCCCGCTGGCCAGCGGGGGGGTATCCGAAGGGATTTCCGCACGTAAAAAAAAAAAAAAAAAAAAAAGGTGGCTCACCATCTCAAATACCGATGTCGAATGCGTCGATACCGACGACTGGCAAATTAGGCAGAATATATATATACACCTATACCTAGCATGTGGAATTTCACAAAAATCGTCTAAAGCACAATACTGTAGGTATATCAGAGAATATCATAATTCACAAGTTACTTAGTGTCATTGGATATAAATATGACTTAGTAGTCAATCAAATATATCACATACGGCAGATTTTAAGTCTGAATAAGAACCTTTCTAATAGAAAAAACCGCATCAAAACCCGTTCAGTAGTATTTGCGTCCATCGCGAACAAACAGACAAACAAGAATTCATAAAAACATGTTTTTTTTTTCAGAATCGTTCATTTGAGTATTTTTCTCTAAATACAACTCTATTTAGACCTATATATTTTCCCTGGGGTATCCTTTCGAGGTCTTAACCAGGTTGCCCGGCAATGGACACTCGGGGAGGACACCGTGTGGTTTTAGTGGGTCCAATTCCGACACGCCCATCCCATTGTTAGCACCGATGGGGTAAAGCCCGTGGGGTTTTCCACACGTAAAAAAATCATATATATATTTTATATTTTCAAACTACTTATTAGTAAATGGTACCAAAAAGGACGTGAGCCACGGTGGTTAATAGTCACGCAACTGAAGCTATTACTTATTTTTATTTTTTTTTATTTAAAAATTATTAATATATAGATAAATTAAGACATAACATAACATAACTTCATCCCTTGTATCCCCGAAGGGGTAGGCAGAGGTGTATTGCACACCCACGATTCGCCAGTTATGTTTAGGTCCCAATGTAATAGGGGGCGAGCCTATTGCCATCTACCGGGCACATTACTAAGCGAGCGATAATCAACATAATTACGAAAAGTCAGAGGTGTGTGCCCGGGGCGACTTTCGGCAGTCCGTTACGTACACCACTGGACAATCGCCGCTTTCAAATTAAGATGAATTATTATATAAAATATATATAATAATAAAATTAATCTTAATTTATTGGAACACAGAACTATAAAAGAAAAACCGAGTATGCTAATCTAACACAGTGTCAAACCGCTTGCACCCCACGTACAATAGAAATATTCTCGCAAATTCCTAACGTACCTTTTTTTTTTATTTCTTTTTCGTGCGGAAATCCCTTCGGATACCCCCCCGCCGGCCAGCGTGGGCAGTTATGTCGGGTTTGAACCGACTAAAACCGCACGCCGTCTCGGGTCTTAAAACGCCGGAGTGTAAGGTTGCTCACAGAGCATATTCCTCGCACCCCGACTGACCCTGGGCCATCTCCGGTTTCGTGATGGTCCCCTCGGGTTTGTGAACCATACGGTGCCCCCGTCTTGCCCCGGTTTGGGGGGAGGGGCGCTAGTCGCCCCACCGTCCCGGTGGACATGAAATCCTAATAACGTTAGTAACTCGTAAACTATATTTGTAATTTTCTTGTCTAACTATATAGGCAGGTATTTTACATAGTTTATTGCAATTGTGTACCTTTAGTTAAACGTTAACTGAAAATTAATGTAATTCCTTTATACGATTACTTTAAACGGCCACATTTCCGAGAACTTTGAGAGACACGTCGTAGATACACTAGCCGATCGCTATAGTAGCAGTAAGTATACCCTTTTGATTCTTAGTAACACTTTACTTAAATCACTTGTTAGCTATTTATTGCATCGCTTTATGTAGCTGTAAATTTGATTCAGTTCCTTATGACGCTGCGACCAATGTTAATTCTAATCTCTTGTTTTTTTTATTATTTACTATCTGTTGCCCGCGGCTTCGCCCGCTTGGAATTCTGATTCCGTTCCCGCTACCCATGGGATCCTTTTCCACCACCACAACCTATATAAGGTACACAATTCCACCATACATCAATTTATTATATCTCAAAGGGTTTAGGTAGAGTTTTCGTTGAAAGCTAGGCGGATTATTTTTTCCGACACCTCCAACAGATATTATTATATTTTAGCTAATGTATACAAAAACTTAACAAACTATATACTTAAACCTTCCTCGAGAGCCACTCTATCCATTCGTGAAAACAGCATGAAAATGCAGTCGTTTTCGAGATTTTCGCGAACAGACAGACAGATACTGGCGGCGGAGAACATTGTTTTATAATATGTAGTGATTTAGTGTGGTTTAGTAAAACTACGTTAATGAAATTTAATTGAATAAATGAGGTCTTCTCTTCTTATTCAGTCGAGCGCCGATCTCGACCGCACGGTGTCCTCCCCAAGTGTTCGTTGCCGGGCACCCTGGGTAAGCTCTCGAAAGGATAACCCCAGGGTTGACAGCGGACTTCGGCCGCCACCGCGGCCTCGCCTGGTGGGGTCGGGTTTTATCCCGCTTCAGTGAGTTGGCAGGCGTGTGTAGGGCACACACGACACACCTCTGCCACGGCCTGCTTCTGTAAGGACGGCGAGTCGGCCAACTGCCGTCCTCAGGCCCCGATCATGGAGGTCGATAGTCCCGGGCGTAGATGAGCCTGCGGCGTCCTCGCCGCAGACTCATCGAGGCGGCGGCCTGCCATTTGCTCCCGTCGGAGACCACGGCCCTCACCGTGGTCTCCAACGAGAGAACGTCCACGCCCAGGACCGCAACGAGATCCCGGCGTTGACTCGTCCACTCAGTGCACTCCACCAACGTGTGGAGCGCAGTGTCTTCGCCAGGATCCTCGCAGTGCTGGCACTGCGGCGGTGTCTCCCGGTGGATGCGCCATAGATACTTACCGAAACACCCGTGTCCAGTAACCATCTGGCACATCCGGTAGGAGAGGTCCCCATGGTCCCTCTCCAACCACTCCTTCATGATCGGTCTCACCGCCGCAATGGTGGATTCCCCCACCTTGGGTGCTCAAGTCGCACCTTCCATGTCTCCATAAGTTCCCGTTGGAGCTGGGACCGCTGAGCCCTGATTTCTCGGGGCTCCGGCCTTTGGCCCCGCTCCAGCGCCTGCTTGCGCCACTGGTACAGCAACGCAAGGGCTCTCGCTTCCAGGTCCCATGGAGGGGTCCCGGCTAGGAGACATGCCGCCTCGACGGAGATCGTGCGATACCCCCTGATGACTCTGACGGCCATTGCTTTTAACGGGCTGTTTAATACAGCCACGTTGCGGGCCGCCAGAGTCTCCGCCCATACGGGGGCCCCGTACAGGGCCATGCTTCGCACGATCTCTAGGTACAGTCTCCTAGTCGGGGCGTTGGGTCCCTTAACGTTGGGCATCAGCCGCGATAGCGCGGCCGCAGCTCCCCTCAGTTTCGGGACCAGACTTCGGAGATGAGGTCCGAAGTCCCATCGGCTATCGAGTACGAGCCCAAGGTACTTCATCGTGGGCTCGATGCCGATGCTTACGCCCCCTACGGTAATGCTGGTTCCCGCAGGTGGCCCCCTCCGAGGGCCGTGGAAACACATAGCCTCGGATTTGTGAAGAGCCACCTCGAGTCCCAGCCGCCGTATTCGACCCACGACTTGAGCAACCCCTGCCGTGGCCTTTAATGCCGCGCTTCGGTGCGTCGCTCCCCGCGCCATAACGAGGGTGTCGTCAGCATAACATGTTATGCTGATGCCCTCGAGCAACGAACCGCGCAGCACCCAGTCGTATCCGATGTTCCACAGGAGTGGCCCTAGGACCGACCCCTGTGGAACACCGCACGACACTTCTCGCCGCCCTGGCCCTAGCCAGCTCGGGTAAACTATGGCCCTCTCGGATTGCGACAGGACCTCGCCTGTCTTTCAGACATATACCTGCGAGTAGGTACCTACAACTGGTACTTGCTTGTAGGCGAGGCTGGCTTGGTCACCGAAGACCTTATGGAGCCCCATACACCCTTATATGTTGTCGACAATTTATAAATTTACCTATACTGCGACTAACGCCCGAAGGGCAAGATGGGGACAACGTCCCATCCAAGCCCGAGGGGGCCATCTCGAAACTGGAGATGGCCCAGGGTCAGTCTATACCTATGGGCAACCTTACACCCCGGTCTGAGGACCCGAGACGGCGTGCGGTTTTAATCGGTTCAAGCCCTACATAACCGCCCCCGCTAGCCGACGGGGGGGTTATCCGAGGGAATTTCCGCACGAAAAAAAAGGTACTTGTTTCTGTCATCTATACTATTCTAAAAATGTACATAGTTGTGTCTGTACATTAAAGATATTTAAAAAAAAAACATGTTTTTAAATGAACGATTCTAAAACCAAAATTATATATTTTTAAATTCTTGTATATTTGTTGTTTGTCTGTTCGCGGTGGACGCAAAAACTACTGAACAGATTTTGATGCGGTTTTATCTATTAGGAAGGTCTTGGTCAGATTTAAAATTTACCCTATGTTTGATTACAATCGGTTTAGTAATACCGGAGATGTGACCCAAAAACGATATCCGACCTTACCGACTTAAGTAAATGGTTACCAGGCTAATTATAAATGTATTCTAGCTAACCTGAAGCAGTTATTGTGTTGGCGATATGTGGGCTACAGGAAGCCGCGACTAGCACTCGTGACGTGGCATCTTAAATTCAAATAACTGTACCATATCTCTATTCACGAGTTCTACTGTTGCGTTGCCCGCTTCAAATTCTTCTATCGATTAAAGATTACCGTTAGACGATTATGAATTTGTGAATGGTAGGTGTCTATAAGGATTGAAATAAAATGCACTGATTTGTAAAATTATTTTGTTACCAATTAAATTAAATATTTTCTCTTTGAAATAGTAACATTTGTGGGAATTAGAACTAATAAATTGCCTTCTAGTTCATAAGTCGTTTGAAACGAAAAATTATTAGTAGGCTACACCGCAATACGCCCTAATATTTTAAGAAATGAGACCCAAAACAATTTCTTAAGTAACGTCAGATTAACTTCCCATGGGCACGCATTCTCTCAGTAAAATTTTTAAACCTCGAGGATTGCCATACGATTTTCTGTCTAACAACAAACCGTCATGCGATACTAATCAAAATATGTGAATATGCGATAATATGATGGAGTGATCGGACGGTGGGGCGACTAGCGCCCCTCCCCCAAACCAGGGCAAAACGGGGACACCGTGGTTCCCAAACCTGAGGGGGCCATCTCGAAACCTGAGATGGCCCAGGGTCAGTCGGGGTGCGAGGAATATGATCTATGGGCAACCTTACACCCCGGCGTCTGCAGACCCGAGACGGCGTGTGGTTTTAGTCGGTTCAAGCCCGACATAACTGCCCCCGCTGGTCGGCGGGGGGATATCCGAAGGGATTTCCGCACGAAAAAAAAAAAAAAGGTGATGGCAGAGCCATGCTTTTACCCCTATAAATGAGCCAACTGGACTCAATTTAATAGTTAATTTTATATGCTGCAATTTTGTATAATCCGTACCGAATACCAAAAGTTTCCCTGCCTACTTTCCTTTCTCCTATCTCTCTTTTCTATGGCAGGTGTAATAATAAGCTAATATATACATATTTATATAAGGTATTCGTTGCAGTCGAAATATGAGCGCAAGTATAGACAGAAATGTGTCACAACAAGCACACGATCAATGGTCTCGAACTTAAAAGTGCGTGCCCACAAATTACTATAAGTAACTAAACTACAATATTAAATAAATTACTATGTTATTGAAACATTAACTTTATTAGAAAATAGGAGTAAGAAGAGATGAGAAAACATTACAGTACATTTTAATACAAAACTAATACGTTACGCATTAATTTTTGTCATGAATTTTTCTCCTGCTCCGTCATATCTAGGATTGTCTAAGAATCTTCGGTCACAGAAGTCTCGTCCGTACAACCATATTTAAATATTTTTTTTAATGTAAGTTAGTAAATCGGTGCTTGATTGCGTTGGATATAATTATTTTAAAAAAACAATTCGCTGGTAATTCTGTTTAACGCGATTTTTTACCGAAAACGATAAGAGCGTCCTATATTTATTATAAAAGGTTGACATTATTTGTTTATGAATGATCTTTATATTGTTTATTCTAAACTATGCACAGATAATTTTATACGACTGTGTACCCACATCCGTTTCAAGTCCGATCACAGTGATCGTTTCAGACTAAAGACATTTATTATTAATAACGACGTTGCTGCGTTAAAAACATGGAGCACATGTGTTAAGTATCCACTTGAATACTAATTATGGTAGTCTGAGGGCTATATTATAGACACCGGTATGATGACTTTAAAAAAGTGGTTAGTAGTAAATTCATACGCGCACAGGAAGTTTGCTTGAGTTTTCGTGAGCCGCAACTTTACGATAAAATACGCGCTAGCCATGCCGACGGACGGCAACTCCTTATGAATAAATTATTACTAAGCGGCAGGTGGAATGACCTGACACAAAATGTTTTGATGGAATTGTTTTAATTGGACGTTATCTTGCCTCGACTATCGCACCCGATACTTCGTTACGAAAATATGAATTTGTTGGTCGACGATTCACACCACCGTTTGCATTTAATTATTAAGTATTTCATTGTTGCATCTTGATAATGAGTTCAAAACAAATACCTAAGTGGAAAAACCGGCTGATTAAATATTTCCCATTGGAAATTTAAGAGGGTATTACCGACAGCTCGCTTCCTCAAAATAGTAAGATACCCACCTAATGTTTCAGTCATCAGTAATAGTCCATTGAAATGTTACATTTTTAAGGCTTAGTGTACAAATTTTTATTTTTTTGGATGTCTAGAGTGGTTTGGTGTAAAGTAAAATACAAGTTTGTGGCGTCGTATGCCTAGTCCCGCGGCTTCTTTACTTGACGCTGTATTGTCGCAAATTATGCATCGCACAAATAAATTATTGTAAAAGAAGTTTTGTTGCAAATTAGATTATTTACAACTTTAGTTCTGGTGCTTTAAGTCGTAAAACCAAAGGTAAACAAGTTCATAACGAAAATAAACATAAATTTAAGTTCAAATTTTCTTAAAAAGAAGTTTTTAAGTATGTTATTTCGCATTCTAGAACCCATATAATAAGATCTGCTTAGTTCGGGTCTAGATGACATTGTGTAATTTATCCTAGAATATTTTATTTATTTTTTATTAATTTTCTTTCAATCAAATCAACTATTTAAATTTTATGTATTTTTAGGGTGTGAAATAATTTAGCAAGTAGTATCTTTTGAAAAGTAACTTATCAATGGAATATAATTAAATTAAACGAATTTCGTGCACAGAATAAAACACCAATATGTAGGTTTTCGATTTGTCAGTTGGCAGTTAAATAATGTGATTTCCAAATGATACGTAATAACTCAAAAGTTTGTACTTTACATAGAAAAATAAAATTTATTTAAAAAAAAATCCAAGGTTATTGAAAAATTTTGATAATACTACAGACCCTGAAATAATAATGAACTTTTCATTACAATAAATAACGCCATATCTACTATAGTACCTATTATTAATATGTAGACTGTAGATCCCGCAAACCGACAGAGATAGCCATATCTATAAATCTGAAAGTACCGTGGTTTCTAGCAAGAATATCTTTGGTTAAGTTAGCCACTTTTCAAAAGTAACTTTGTAATGGACTATAATTAAAATCTAATGAATTTCGTCAAAAGAATTAAAACACCAATATCTAGGTTAGGTTTATCTCCAAATGATACGTAGTAACTCGAAAGCTTGGATTTTACATAAAAAAATACCCAACCTACACACAAAATACACACATTTTGTGTCAGGTCATTCCACTGATTTTTTCAAGGTAACTGATTTTTTTTTATAATACTACACATGCTGAAATAATAATGAACTTTTACATCATATCAATTAATATCAATTAGCCTATTGCAGTCCACTGCAGGACATAGACCTCTCCCATTTCTTTACATAATTTAAATAAATAACGCCAAATCTACTATAGTGTGTTACTGCCGAAAATAGTTCCAAGTAGTAATATTGTTTCAACCGTTAGGTAAATACGAAATTTTAACGGTGCAATTATGCCTTATCTGCCGGAACGTCTTAGAATAGAAAGAATAGTAGTAATAGAAAATAGTAAACGGAAAACCAATCACAAAATAATTGATTAGGTCTTCTTAACATTTGACTTAACATAACATTTTCTGCCAGAATTGCAAAGATAAAGTCATTGAAAATATTAGCAAATTCAAAATCTTTTTAACTCATACATTGTCATGTATTGTCATCAATATATATATACGAGTATATGTATCTTACCCGTATGAGATTATGCCACCTTTCGGGCACTATACGGCCCGTATTCTAGAATGGTAAGTACTTATAGTCCATTGAAATGTTACATTTTTTAGCATTTAACTTGCGTTTTTTAGAGGAAGCAAATTTTATTTTTTTGGTGTGTCTAGGGGACATTTCTCGAATTTCGGAACATTTTCACTTATAACTTTTTTATTTATAGTTCTACGACAAAATAATACTGGACAAAAGTTGTAGAGAATTTAATTTGCAACAAAAAATGTGTTTTTTTTTTTTATCAGGTATATAGTTTAAGAGATATATCGTAAAAACCATTTCAACCCCAATTTTCAAGATGGCGGCCGGGGGACAAGGGTGGCGACCCCACAAACTTGGTTTTAGCTTTACACTGACCCCACCTATACATAAATAAAATAAAATTGCGTCCTCTAAGAAACGTAACCCCAAATGTAACTTTTCAATGGACTATATCATTAATCTAGACTTGAGACTAGTTCTAAGTACTGATGGTATTTTTTTTTTTACGTGCGGAAATCCCTACGGATACCCCCCCACCCCCCCGCTGGCCAGCGGGGGTGGTTATGTCGTGTCTCGACTAAAACCGCATGGTGTCCTCCCCAAGTGTCCGTTGCCGGGCACCCCGGGTAAGCCCTCGAAAGGATAACCCCAGGGTTGCCGTCGGACTTTGACCGCCACCGCGGCCTCGCCTGGTGGTGTCGGGTTTTATCCCGCTTCGGTGAGTTGGCACACGACACGCCTCCGCTACGGCCTGCTCCTGTAAGGACGGCGAGTCGGCCAACTGCCGTCCTCAGGCCCCGATCATGGACTACCGACCGGTAGTTCCGGGCGTAGATGAGTCTGCGGCGACCTCGCCGCAGACTGCGAAACTCGGGGGGCAGGGTTCTCTCCCGCTCCCAGTACTGATGGTATTGTAAAACTAAACTTGGTAATATAGTTTCATAAAATCTCCTTCAAATTCAAATTTCATAAACCTGTACTTAAAATTAGCGTCAAGTCGAGACTCATGACTGAGTATTGTTCGAGAATACGGGCCTAAGTCACACTATCTAATATATAAAAATCTCATGTCACTGTGTTTGTGGTCGCATTCCTACGAAACGGCTAGACCAATTTTAATAAAATATTTTTTGTATGTTTGGTGAGTATGAGAATAGATCATGAAGTTTTTTTTTTCAATCAAGTTGTTCGATCATTTTTTATCATTCTGGAACTCTATTTCAATACCTTTTTTTTTTTTTTTTTTTTTTTTCGTGCGGAAATCCCTTCGGATACCCCCCCGCCTGCTAGCGGGGGCGGTTATGTCGGGCTTGCACCGACTAAAACCGCACGCCGTCTCGGGTCTTCAGACGCCCGGGTGTAAGGTTACCCATAGAGCATATCCCTCGCACCCCGGCTGACCCTGGGCCATCTCACCACTAACAGCATCGCTCATCCTGTCTCCTCTGAAAGCAGAGGAGTACGGAGAGCGATGTATTCCCGCCACGTTGGGTATTGGCCGACGATCAATGCCAACCCTATGAAGGGGTGAAGGGGAAGCCATTGACCGCCGCCCAGGGTGTACCGGCCGCTCCGATTCCGTTCCCCCCGGACTGCAGCGGGATCGGAATCGGAGCGACACTCGAGGAGGTTACCCAACACACACCCCTCTATTTCAATACCTAATAGTGATTATTAGCTAAATTTGACATTCAGTAGAAATATGGCTAAATACCAAGTAATTATCAATCGAAACAATACTCAATAACAGGTATCACTTATATGCAATTGCTATAGAGCTTTGCATGTAATTGAGCCGACTACAGAGATGTTCATACCATATAGGCCATATGCCATGCAATAAATAAACTACTAACAAACACTTACTTTAATACGACATGGCTGAAGAAATAATGAAAAGAAGCCATTGAAGTCTGCGGTTAAATGATAAGTGATACAAACACGTTAACATAATTAGATCCAGACTTAAGTAGACCATAATAAAAAGTGGTTTGGATAGAGTACCAGAAGAAACCTATGTATCTCTAGTACACACATACACACACATTTCCCTTCAAACGACATGGCCACGTAGACTATAAAAGAATCACATCGAAGTCTGCGTGTTCATACAATTTGAACTGAATTCAAGTTAGACCACAATGAGGGAGGGTTAGTAAATTGTACATTTTACTCTGTGCATTCTATTGTGTTATCTAACTTTTTATCCATAATCTAAAGTGCCATTTTTTTGTCCTAATCATCATTTGTCCGAATGATAACGTGCCCGAACCTAATGTCACATAATATCACATGTCATAAAATTGAAAGCCCCAGATACAGTATGCCCTAAATCAGTTTATTATACATATTACAATCAATAATATACAAAACACTTAAAAGCGTTATCCATAAAATTATAAATCCGAAATTCAAATAATTTAATGTTTTATTTATCCTAATAACGTATTACAAAGCCTACCCACCTACGCAATTCTAAATTAAACTCCAGGGGTAGGACAGACAAGCCTGGTAGTCATTAGAGTTAGATTTACAGCAATATGGCTTGTGTCACGACTCCGGTGCTGCGGTGGACCCACAGGTGCTAATAGTCGCAGACGGCTTTCGCTCACTACCGTAGGTTCGGCTTGTAGGCCGGCTCAGCCGACCATCCTCAGCCGCGGCGGTTTACTCACAGCCAGGAGGCTGCTCTTTAGCCCGAGAGCCGCCTCGCCCGTATGCGCCTATTGCAAAAATTGGGCGAAACTCCCCGACTGATAACCATCATCAGTGTAATTTGTTTGAAAAGTTTATTAATGGTTAGTTTTTAACCAGCCAGTTATTTTGTGATAAGGGGCCCATCATAAAATTTTATTTTGCACGTGCCCCATTTGCTTACTCCGTTACAGATGGTACTTTGGTGATTATTCCTTCGTGGTTAGTCTGATTTTGGAACTTCTTTTGCGAAATGGACACTGATGGCATGCAGCAGCGCGCGCTTGAACAGCTCAGTCGCAATTTCACCTGCGGGTCTAAAAAGGCCACATTGAGCGATTCCGCTGAAAGCGAATAACTTTAAGAATGTCCAGCAGATCCCAATCAATTCCTCTAATATTCGTAAATTGGTCACTCATCTGAGCAGAATTACAAGATTCGCCGATTCATATTTTGTGTAAATGTTGCCGCATGAAAAAAGTAAAGATCGTATTTTTACCGGTTATTTTTCTTTACAGTTTTTACAAACTAATTAGGTTATTTTGTGAAAATTGTGTATTTAAAACGATAAAACCATTAAATACCAATTACCCACCATTGAATTATTGCAATTAAATTTATAAGAAGGAAAGTAAAGAATAAGTGTTGCCAAAATCTGGTAATTTCAGTAATTTGTCAACATCTACTTGACTCAAATTTCAAAACATTGGGTTGTGTTGTATTTAAGAGCTATAAATATTTCTTTGAAATGGATTTCTAAATGCCCGACATACCAGGAAACCTTTTTTAAATCACCCATTATAGGTTTCCACGCAGCAAATACATCAATAGTTGTAGTAGCCTTGAACATAAGATTAATTGAATCCACTTTCACTAGATGGTGATGTAGGTCAGCGCACCCATATAATGGCTTAAGTTAAGATTTATTTATTAACAAACTGAAAGATGTACTTATAATAAAAATACAATTTAAAGCTAATTATAAATAAATGTAAAAAGAACTAAACCTAAAAGATAGAAAAATATTTACATACATGCGTCATAGAATTCCTCCGCATCATCACCGACTGGTAATGTTCCCAGAAGTCTGGCAGCATTGCCACGTTGAATGGCAATGCTAATTCTTTGTGCAAGATGAAGGCCAGACTTCTGGTCACGTGTAGCATCGATCAGCCGCTTTGCCAAATTTTTGTAGACAAAAAGGGCACTTGGACCCCATGACCCCAGCGTCTCAACTCCAAACGGCTCAAAAACATAATCCCCTACTAGATTGGAGTATTTACGCCGTTTGAGACTTTCGGCAGATGCAGTAGCAGCGCCGGCACAACCCGCTGTGCTTGGAAGGTGTGAAGGCGCTAGGGTGTCGACGCACGTTGCGTCCCATACCAAAGGCCTACCCATCTTCCAAGGTAATAACGACATACCATCCGGTCTCTTGCCATCGTCGCGTACCAGCCCATTAGGTTGACGAACGGCTGGCACGCCAGCGGTGACAAGAGCACGGCGGATTATATCGTTGATGCTAGCGTGTCGCGAAATACGGCCTGCGCTTCTGCTGCATGAAAGGCCATGGTGCCCAAGGCTGTCGACAGCTTCACCACAGTAACAATGATGCGGCGAAACACACGGCGCTCCTAGACAGAGGCATGTGGCAAGGCGGAAAGTAGTATCGTCCAACATGGTACCTATGTTGGGCGATGGAAGTGTCTGGATCCAGAGTCCTGACTCCCATTCCCCCACAGCCAACAAGCGCGCACGCTCTGAAACATTGGAAGATTTATTAATTAAATTATCTTTGACCAACTTGCAGAGCGGCGCGTCCCATTGTCTCTGGGAGAAAAGGTTAGCAGGCAATTCAGTATTGGGACAAGCCACTTTCCAAGCATTTATGGCATCGGTCTTGCACGACACTTCAGAGTCAACCTGTGTGTTTAATAGAATTTTCCTGGTTAACTCCTCAGTGCCATGGACCGAGGACAGAAATGCTGGTAGGCTAACATCGGAAATTTTGCGAACACCGAGACCGCCCAAGCGAACCGGTAAAGATACTTAGAGCCAGGCTCTGTCCAGCAGGGCCATTTTTAAAATTTTGCTAAGGGTATTATGGATAATGTTGTCAATTTTTACCAAAAGTGTCAGATATGGCCAAAACTGGGATGATCGAAGTGCATGAGTAAATTTAGGGACAAAAAGACAAAACCGAAGTATGGTGAAAGCCGAATGAACACTTATTTTTTGCAACTGATCTGTTATTTTTTCAAAATTTTGAATTTTTTCCTCAATGAATGAATGATATCCGTCTTCCAAGACCGGGGACCCAAGGAGGCGTAGTGAAGCTTTTTGTACTATTTTAATGTTGGGAGCCAAATAATTAAATTTTTCTATAGTCGAGAGTCTGTCTGTTTTGTCACTGATTAAAATTTCACATTTGTCAGAGTTAAGTTCTAAGCTAATGGATTAAAATTTATTTTTGAAAAGTTCTAGGTCTTGTAGAACTGCTTGTACGCTACCCCCTAGGCTCCCGTCGTCTAAATTACAAAACGTTAATTGTTTCTCACTTTCTTTATATTATATTTGTCAGAAAATGTGCAAAAGCAATTGCAGATGTTGCCCGTGGGTAACATTGTTTGTTTCTGCGAACTGACGTCAAACGAATTCTTACTTTGTGGACCATTTTACGAATTTCCATACAAAACTGTCAACCACAAGAATTGCGGCATTTGAATTGAGCGTAGTTCATAATTATGATTGATCAATGTGTGACCATTTTACGATTTTCAGGTATGACCCATATTATTTTCCTAATACGATTCCAATTAAGTGGCCTTTTTAGACCGGCGGGACTTTTTCTAACGGTGACAATTCCTCAATGGCTAGTCCGATTTTGGTTTTTTTTTTGTTTTGTGTATATGAACAAATTACTTAATTTAATACCAATCGCGTGAATCGTTTGTTGATTGAGAAATCTGATTTAAAAATTTGGTAAAATTTGGTTGGTAAATTGTGGTAAAAAAAAAATTTATGTAAAATAAAGTTTCGAATTTTTGAATTGTGCACTACCACTTTCAAAAAACCGGCCAAGTGCAAGTCGGACTCGCACACAAAGGGTTGAAAAATCATTTTTTGTATGGGAACTCTTAAGTATTTATTTAATTTTAATTTTGTCTAACTACCACGATTCATGAGTTACAGCTTGGTGACAGACGGACAAACAACGGAGTCTTAGTAATACGGCACGGATCCCTAAAAATCGTATTAATTATGAACTTACCCTTTAACAAATTAGTTTTATCATAGGTTTTGAAAAATATCTTGTAAGTATTTAATAAGTAAAGTGTCCACGGTTAGCGTATTAGTTACCATATTTACGAACGTACTGATTTGTTAACGTATCGTAAACGTGTGTCGTGTGGCTGTAGGTTTTTATTGCCCGGTTCTATTCTGATACATTCGACTACAGCATTGCGATTTGGGTGTAAATGGCAATGTAGAAATATATACATTTTTACTTTCTTATGCATTACTTTGGAATTATATGAAAACAGACATTGGAATTAGAGAACCTCTCATTTAATGTTACGTATTAACGGTTTGAAATAGTGACTACAATTATTGCACGGTCTTATAACAATGGTTGACATGCTGAAAATATTAGTAAATGATTAATAATTTTAGAAGCCACTGGTTTATGTTTAAGATTAAGTGCAGTTTATTAAGATTGTGCTAATTGGAGTGTTCCAACAAATGACTCCATGGTAAATCTGAAAATGTACCTTGATGTTTTTTTTAAATTAAATATCTGTTTACCTGTGTATATCGCAAAAGGTTAGTAAAAGAGAGTACTGAAAGTCACATCAATGATATTATTATTGTCACATGTAAAAGGTTTTTTCAAGCTTTTATTCAACTTGTTATGTATGTATGAATGGTATTGCGAATGATCCTAAAAGACTTGTTATCTATAAACAAACAACAGGATGGAGAACGTAATTCGCTTTTTATAAGTAGAGGAAGGGATAGACCAATATGAAGAGTTAGGAATAAATGTAGAAAAAATTATAGGTGAGTTCTAGTAAGACGTCGTACAAAAAAATTGCTTGACTGACTAAATTTAAGCTCATAATTAAGGAATAAAGAAATCCTACATCTGATGTTGATCCTCTTGTTACTAGTACTTAATAAGCGACCTTGAAAGAACTAAAATGTATTACTAACTTTGTCTCACCTTCTGTAGAAATTAAATAGGTTAGTGCTATCAAACTAAGTTTAAAGTAAAATTTTACTAGTGAAGAAAATGGAGATAGTTAACCATAACTAGGTTCTCAAGTTTAAATCAGTGAAATTCATTGCGTAAAATGAGTTCATGCAATGTTCTATTTTCAGTAATATAATAACTCCTCTTATCAATTTAACGGACACCATCCTGATATCGGTAAATATAATTAGAAATATATATCCTAGCAAGTGTTATCGTACAGTGATACACTACGGATTAGCATAAAAAACTAACATTTTTTTTGTCAACTACCATAAAATTTGTAAACATATTGTGTTACGATATAACATCTGATAATAAATGTTAAAAGGTTTTATCGCACTTGTACTTTACCTTGAACTGCATTAGTAAACCGGAAAAAGGTAATAAATTTCTCATAAACATACCAACGAACGTTCTACAATTTACTTTAATAAACGATGGGCATGCGAAGAAAATTAAAAGTTATATTTACTTTTTTAGTTTTTATTAGTTTTCATCAAACACGCATAGCCTTTGTATTAAAAAAGGTAGCATAAGCCAGTCGTACCTAAGCCACTGTCCAAAGGATACTATAAAACAAGTTTAATGGCATAAACTAATAATCTACCTCTGAACGCAAAATGTGGTAAGTTTAACAAAGTTTAACATCCTAAGAAATACGATACAAACATACCTTCTCAGTTTTAAATAATGAAACTAAACTTTGGTTGAATCAACTGTGTTTTTAGGAACAACTACGAACAAAAAATTAGAGTGTAATATCGAAATATTATATTGTGTCTTGGGGGGAAACTCTACTCTGTGATTTTTGCAGTAAAGTTAGACAGCTATCTGATGTAGAAACAGTTAGTTATCTTCACAGCGTAATGCCGTAGCATTCTCAGCATATGCAGAGCAGGTAATTAAGAAAACATTTTTGTTCTTCTAAATCGAACAATACGCGCCATTTATAATTTGTGTACACGAGTGCAGAGAAATAGGAATTGTAACAGTTGAATCGCAAGATTGATTTGCATTGTTTTTATTAAAGAAAATGAATCGTTACATTCACTAAAACACAATTTGAAAGACAGATACTAACACAAGTCCCCAATTTGCAGTGTGTTTGGGAAACACTGAAGAATGAAGTTCCCAGTGGCTCCGCGACCACATTTCATATTATATCGCTACAATGTTCCAAAATGTTTCCGAGCCTAATAGAACATTATTAAGTACTCCAAACTAACATTTAATGTGAATCATTATCCCACTGTCAACTACAATGACAGACTCCTACACTAACACCGTTTTAGGAATGAATATATTAATAGCAATTATTAGTATTTAAGTGAATAGTTGAGTTTCCGTAATGAAATAATCTAACAGGGAAATAGCTCTAGGACTGAAAACATATTATTATTAATGAAGTGAAAACCAGACTTTACTCTTTTATTCACTTTATTCGTTTTCAAAGAGATATACAAACTATAATTATAATACAAAGCGTGCAGTGCGGACAATTTACAAGTTAAAGCGCTCAAGATTAACGAGATAAGTATCATAGTATATATTGTTAACATTGTGTTTGACAGAACGTTCATCTTATTCAAAGAGAATGTTACTACATGCATTCAATGGACACTAGATGAGTATGTTTTCAAAATCGTAACGAGGTGAAAATGAATATTAAAAAGAAATGTGTTCTAGGAGCGATACCGATGCCTAACAAATATGATTTTTAGAATTTTTGTCTGTTTGATTGTAATATCATTACGCTATTATATTAAAGAACCGAACAGAATTTATTTCGATGTTACATTTAAACCTCACAACTATCAAAAATAAGTAATTGAAAATATAACAATGAAAATAGTTTAAAACATGTTGGGATCGACACCTGCCGAAGTGAACATACCTTGATCTATCCTGAACTTAACGCGAACGAAGACGGGGGCAATGGTAATTTAAGAATAAATTATACTTTTAGTTGAACCGACCGCTTACATACGTACAGTGTTCTGTTTGCAATAAAAATACCATTTTTTTTTTAGTATATTAGCAGGTATTAAACTTACAACAAATCAAATTCACCTGTTCTGGTCATTTATGTCTTTATTACTAAAGTAGGTCATTATCCCTCTTAAATGGGCTATAACTGTTATAGCTCTTTAACTAATATTATAATATAAATAATATTATACAGAAACGAGAAATGGAACTACTTGCCCGTGCATTGAGTTACATATTCATTTGATGTACGGTATGATTACGGCCAGGATTTTATTAAATTAAATTAGAATAAATATTTTAGTATTTATTAGCCCAAGATCCTGACTGCTTGCTTCACATTATACCAATTTTGTTGCAAAATGCTGCACTACTAACGTAACTAAACTAAACCTAAAGCCTAGGCTATAATTTTAGTTTTGTTGATGTTTATTTTTTTGTATTAAAAAAATCATTTTTCTTTATTTCTTATTTTATTACGATCATTTGTAACTTTACGTTATCGATTTTTTATAGATAGAATCATCGACATCACTATGGTTTTTTTTAGTTTATTAACGCAATGCTGTAATACTTACGAATTAATTCTACTTGTTTTATTATCCTTTGAATATGGAGCTGAAGTCTGGCGGATCACACGTTCGGCTCGTTCCGATCCTGGGCGCCAAAGTAGTAGATCTATGTGATCTGAATAGCGAAGACTGAGTTGTCACCAAATGCAAACAATTCAGACTCTAACCAACCCGCTCAGTACCTCATTTCTTTATCATGCGATAATGAACTGATAGGTATACTTCACTCGCATGACGCAGACAAAAATGTTGTAAAAATCTAGTATAGAGAAAACAAAATCAGTTCTCTGGGTGTTGCTACAAACAAATGTTTTGAATGGCTCTAGTTATTAAAAGACCATAAAACCAGTTTCCAAACCTCGGAATCGCTTTTCGCGAAGTAAATATTGTTTACGTATCGTAACTCAATCATTAAAAACACAAAACAGTAGAAGTATTTGTGAATGATCAAGACACAAGTTTGATAGGTCATGTTATAGAGAAAACAAAAACCAGTTTTTAAAATTGCTTTGAATATATTAGGTCGTTACATATGATATATATATATACGTGCCGTTTTTCTTGAAGAAATTGGAGGAAACCCAATTTTCAGTACTAACATTTTTCCTTTTTTTTAGGAATAACAAATCCAAATTTTATGATTTTTTTTGTGTATGAATGAGACAACATTAAGCTAACAAGCAGCAACCTTTATTACATTTTTGAAAATGGATAGCATTTAGGAAGTACTGCTTTGAAGATCGAATTAATTTATCAAGCGGCCAATAAAAACAAAATTGAATACAGAGTTGTAAAATCTTGAAATCAACTTTCAAGCAAAATATAAATAATGGAAATAGCTATTAAATTACAGGAATAACGAACTCATGAAATTGTAAGAACATTTCGGCAATTTCATAGGTAAAGACCTATTATCAAGTTATTGAGAAAACGTTTTATTGTATATATACGTATTGAGAAACGAAAAGTTTTCTATAACTCAAAATCAGTTCTCAAGAAGTATAAATAGGCTATCTGGATCTCGTCTGATCTAGATAGCCCAATTAAATACTACTACTAGGAGTGAAAAGGCATCTGCCGAAGCAAAACAAACATTTAAGCATATAAAATCGCCTTTACTTTTTGGACTTCATCCAAGTTTACCAGCAGATGAAGTGTACAACCATACATAAAAAAGTATTAGAAATAGGCCATGAACTGAGAACTGAGGTAACTTCTATTTTTGTTTTTTTTTGCTTTGTGTCTTATATAAAACTAGCTGTACCCGCGACTCCGTCCGCGTGGACTTCCAAATTGTGAATGTGAACCATCCTCGAATCCCCTTGAACTCACAAAAAAAAATTCATCAAAATCGGTCCAGCCGTCTAGGAGGAGTTCAGTACACACGCACACAAGAAATATATATATATAAAGATTATTAGGCATATGAAAAGTGAATTGACCGTTAATAAGTGCTGATCTGAGAGCTTAGAAGGCTGGAAGAGCTATTATCTCCAAGTTCGCATCCACTTATCGGTATACACTCAGTTACACGATAATTATATAATTTTCGTAGTTCGTCAAGCGCCTCGAGAATGAAGCACGCATTCATTAGACTCTCCGGAAGTCCGTCGCGTGCTTCCATCGCCGATAGGCCATTGAATTATTTAAACTTTTAATATTGTAATTATTATACAACAGCGGGCTACCTCATTATCATTTTTGTTATTATATTAAATGTTATAATAACGCTCACACAGAAAGGTTATACTTGATAAGGAGATAATGTCCACTGTCAGCGCTTAATGAACGTTTTCGTTTATGTCGATCGACGCAGTTGCAGTCGCGTACTAGAATGCTAATTCCATTCTTGACAGCTTGTTTTTGTGTTACGTGTATTACACACGATGAATAAATTCTTTTACAATTTGTACTTGTTTGTCGAACATAACAATCTCGTTTCGATATCGAAAGTTGACGACTATTGGGCTTACCTCAGTAGTCAAATATAGATTATATATAAAACTTTGTTTTGATTAAATATAATATCTGACTGACCGGTTTTTTGTTCGAGGCTTTCTAAATATTAAACCTAGCAAGATCGATTTAAAACCGCCCCGAAACCCTCTGTATACTAAATTTCATGAAAATCGTTGAAACCGTTTCCGAGCTTCAGATTATTAAGCGTAGCGAGCCGAAGGCGAGCGAAGCGTCTTTGGTTTCAAAGTTGCATTTCAAACAAATGATACCTACTCCTCCGAGACCGTTTGACCGATCTCGAAGAATTTGCCACGGTGATCAAGTAGACATTACTGAGTGTCGTAAGGGGTCGAATGTCCAGATCGGTCTTACCATCGAGTAATAATCACCGAAAAACCAAATCAATGGAAAAAGTCGACCGGTCACGTTGACCTATTGTTGGATGGGCAAATCTCGCTACGCTTAAGTTTGGGTTGATTGCCAAGCTGGCAACCGTCCTAGTATATAAAGAAATGTATATACATACACATATATATATATACATATATATATATATAGGTATGAGATTGTGTATTCAGGCCTGACATAATTTAGGACGTCAGAAAATTGTGATAGCCATTTTGTAGTCATAATTACTTCGGGCCACCAACCAGGTGGACAAAGAAGTCTTAAAATCACGCAAAAAAAATCAAAATCTTACACCCACTTTTTATCACTTTTCTCGACGTTTCACATGATTCTAAGTCTAATTAAGCAAAAAAAATGTTTGTGTCGGTCTGTCTGTTGGTCTGGATGTCTGGATGTCTGGATGTCTGGATGTCTGGATGTCTGGATGTCTGTTTACGCAATAACACAAGAACCACTTATCCGATTTAAAAAATTCTTTCACCAATCATCTTGTTTGGTTAATGGGAAGAACTGATTAGATTTTGGGGTTTTTACGTTCAAGGTTTCGGGTACCTACCATACAAATTGTCCCTAAAAATCTTTTAAAAGTGAGTTTCTTTCGAGTTCAGAGATCAGAGTAACGCGTATTTGACTTTGACATTTGAGTGACAATGACAATACGTATATTGTATATTTACATAAAACAACCAGACTCTGAAAGAAACTGAAATATAAACGCGTCGAATAATATGCATAAAGCCTAAGGTCTGTAATTTTGAATAAAAATACTGCAACAAAAATATCTAAGTTAGGCCGAAGTTTGACAATCACTGTGTGATTTCCGTCCCACTAGATTTATTGTCGTAATCTTTGAAGCTAGATTTATAGGATGAATCAAAACCTAAATGTGGTTATTTTCAAATAATCACTATAGTTACAGGGTGACTTATCGAGTTATGCTCGGTTTTTATTTTCAACGTTTTCTAAAAATTAAACCTACCTAGATCGATTTATCGCCCCGAAACCTAAACTACTACCTATAATACCTATAGTATACTAAATTTCATACAAATCGTTGGAGTCGTTACTGAGATCCAGATTATGTAAGTACATAATATATAGATTATGTTACTTAATATGTTAGTTATGTTGTAAGTGTATGTAACACACACATTATTATATTACATACATAGATACGATTATTATATTACATTACATAGATTATATAACAAATCACCAAATCTTGAATAGTTTTTAATATGTAGTGTAAATAAAATAAAAAATATAGGTAGGTAAACATAATATTTCAATTATTACTTTTTATAGCAAGGAATCTTTTGAAAATATTTGATAATTTATAAGCATAGGTAGTTGGTTCAAGCCCGACATAAACGCCCCCGCTGGCCGGCGAGGGGGTATCCGAAGGGATTTCGGAATGAAAAAAAAAATATTCATTACTTATTCGATAAGTGCAAACTAGTCCAAATCACGATGAAATCAATGTCAGTTTGATAATGTTTCGATATTATACCTACTCGGTCGCATTTAAATGACTTAACAAATTTTCACTTCTTGCCGCTGAGCGGATTTATCGTTATTAAATATACTTACCGAAATACACTAAGATTTTCTAATTTAATTTAATTTTATTCTAATTATTGATATATCTAACAAACATAAGGTGAAATCAAATGACATCAACCTTGCAAAATATACATGCACAGTTAAAGTTATTTACAGCCAAATGGATATTAGTCATATCTAGCTGCTCTAGTTGTATATAACTTAGAATCCAGTGACTTTACGTTTGCAGGTTTATTAAAATTCATTATGCGTTTTGGCATACATACATGAAATTTATTCGGGCTGTGCGCAGTCCAGCCGAGTGTGGCACAGCTGCACTATAGTGTAGAATTTCATTAAAATTACCGGTTCTTAAGTAAAATAATGCGGGTAGATGGGCCGTTGGCAAACGACGGGTACACGTGTCCAAGGAAGTAATTCCTAAGGCCACCTGAACGATACACTAGTGGACTTTCTCACGCCATAGCAGTTAAAAGCGAACCCATTATGACACAATGGGAAAACTAGTTACAGCACTTAGTTGTCCACTACCAAGTGGTCCGTGTCAGAGCTTCCAATGTTGGGAAAACGAATGTTAAGTGGCTAATGGATTTTATTATCTTTATGTTCTAATTTTTGCTATTTTTTTTTTCGTCCGGAAATCCCGGTTATGTCGGGCTTGAACCGACTAAAACCGTACGCCGTCTCGGGTCTTAATACGCCGGGGTGTAAGGTTGCCCATAGAGCATATCCCTCGCACCCCGACTGACCCTGGGCCATCTCCGGTTTCGAGATGGCCCCCTCGGGTTTGGGAACCACGGTGTCCCCGTCTTGCCACGGTTTGGGGGAGGGGCGCTAGTTGCCCCACCGTCCCAGCCTGCTTCTACTGGGGTGACAGGTGGCCTTACCTGCCACCCCCTGCCACCAGGCCTGCGCTCATGGAGGACGGAGGTCGTTAAGCGACCCCCGTCGCCTGAGTCGCCTGCGACGCGCGGCGAGCAAGTTGCAGGCTCGGCGGGCGGGTAGAGTTCTAAATCTCTCCCGGGCGCGCTCCGCCATCTCCTTCGCGAGCATTACATGCTCGCAGAAGGAGGTGGCGGCGGCCCACACGCTCGCTTCTCATTTTTGCTCCCTACGGCCATGAATACTATACAATTCTAAAAAGGTGAAGATTCTTTAAAATTAAAATATTATTTTTAAAATTAATAATTAAAATGACTTTACCAAATCATGATAATATGGTTATAAAAAAATCTTTAAAAACCCAATCTACTTAATATGATGTTTTTTCTTAATTGATCAACATGAAATTGTCAATAAGCTTAGAATGAAGAGTTGAGCATCATTTGCATAAGATTATGCAAATACGATAATGTAATGTCCAACAATAAAAATACGGCCAAATTATGTTACTTATAGCTATTCAAATAGTCAACTGCTCTCCTTCCCCATTACCTTTCTTATTGTTTAATCTTGTGTTTTATTCGTTCTAAAACAGGTTGCAATTGGTGCTGTTTTCATTAAGTCTGTCTCTTAACTTAAAAAAAACCAGTCAAGTGCGAGTCGGACTCACGCACTTAGGGGTCTGTAACACTGGTTCGAGGGGAGAACTTAACATTGTTGTAGAGCAGAGACACTGATGAATGGGCTAGTCCAAACTGCACTGGCCACATCTGGCGAAGGACCGATGATCCCAAACGAATTCTAGAGTGGAGACCTCGACCGGTAGAGTCATTCGGGTCAAGAGGACGCACTTTATTTTTGACTGCGTCAAAGATCTATATCAAATAGGATTTCTGACATATTTACATCTATAATTGGTAGAATATTTAATTTATATACATCATTTGAGCAAATTTACCATCAAAGAGCATTAGTTTGTGCTGTACATATGATTAAAGCGAAAAAAGCCGAATGCGTCCTCTTGACCCGTTATGTGGGTAAAATTACGCATGCATCGGGGTATAGTTACGCAAACGGGGTAAACGTACGCATTTAGATTTCTATGGGGGTCCATTAGTAAAAAATTATTGCCAAAAATCAATATTTATTAGTTTTCAATATTATCAAAAAAGAGATTAAAATTTAATGATCAACAATCACATAAATTAAAGAAAATGACTACTTTAAAGTTTGAAATCTATATGTATAAGGGGAAAATAACTATCTTTGGATATTAATTTCTAAATCAAGTTTAGGTAATCTTATTAAATCAGGTAATAAGTATATAATCTAAGTACTAGAAAAAGATTTATGGCAAAGTAAAATACCAGGAACATATAGTATTTAGAAGATTGACTCTACTGTTCTTACTTTTGCATTAAGTAAAATTTTATGTAGGTATAAACATTTATACAACTTTTCGAAGTTACGTGCATAATTATCGCTTTTTCCTTGCCTTAGAAAGCACGTTAAGCTAGTCGTCCCGGCTGTCATGACTATCTATGGCAGTCGTTATTAGGAACTCAGTGCCTACAAATATCCTGACAGCTGGTTTAACCATAGATTGATATTTCCCTCTGGGTTCCTCAGGTCAGACGGCAGTCAGTCCGAAAAATAAATGAACTCTACCAAATCTGGTTAGAACAGGAAGCTGGGCCCTAAGTGCAAGTTTGGGGCATAACCGGGAAACCTAAATGTTTGAATGATGAAACTACCTTTAGAACCGTCTTGGGGTATAAGTTCGCAACGTGGGTAAAATTACGCACGCGCTTTTAAACTCGCACTCTTACCCCAATCGACAAATTTAACAAATGATCGGACACAACTCACGAATTAATTACTTTATGAGAATATGAAATATGTATATAGAAACTACAGTAAATGTACAATACAATCAAAGTAAATTTATCTGGAAAAAATCAGCAATATAACTGCAGCACACTTTTTGCAAACTCCAATAATTTCTGAATTTATGGCACCACACGTGTCCGGCGACCTGTCGCAACCAGCACTGATTTTCTGCGGGAACGGCGAATGGTTCCTATGCGGCGACTCAATCACTACGAACTTTTGTTAACAAACCCCTCAGTCTTTACCCCCGGTGTAGGAGATCGCGGCACCGCGTACTTTTACCCGCCGCGTTCTCATACCCCGAATGACTCTACCTCAACTATTAGTGGGACGAGGTACACCCCAGTCAGTCTGATGAACTGAAGACCTGTAGCTCGGATATAATGGATGTCCATAGATTTCGATTTCCTTGTTTTTGTCTATCTAAATTATGTTGCATAAGTTTGATTTTTACAACTTCAAGACGTTGCAGACCTGAGTATTTCATTTATTTCAACATGATCCTCCACGCGTTCCTGGTAAATAGGTCTGGACAGATATACAGATATTTATTTTGTGATGTGGGTAACTACCTATTTGCGGTTTCGGAATTTTCCTTTTACTTGTGCTATAAGCCTATGTACCTTGCTTCACGCCAAAGTTCATGATTCTAGGTCAACGAGAAGTACCCTATAGGTGTTGATTCCCTTGAGATTGTCTAGTTATGCTATATAAACGGCAACATCTTTTGATTATGTTGATTTACAAGTTTAATTTTATCACAGCTTCCAAGACGTTACATACGTAACATGATATCTTCACGCGTTCCTGAGAAAAAGGTCTTGACAGACAGACGGACAAAGAAGTGATCGTTTAATAAGGGTTCCGTTGTTTCCTTTTTAAGGTACGCAACCCTAATTACAATTAAAATCTAAAATAAATATGTTTCTGGCAAGGCAAAGATTTAAAAGTATTTAAAATAGTAGTATTAAACGAATAACATTGTGGTCAGAGGTCGGTATCATTCTGCCATCGTAACTCAAATATTCACACACATACAGACAATCTCACTTCCTACATATACATTACAGGTCACACACAGTTACATTTACACACACATACGTCCATACCATGTCACATTGTCACGCACTCATATAGCATGCATAGTAATTATTTTGTTCTGTTTTATTAAAACGTCTTTGAAGTAATTTACTGTGTTTAGGCTGTTAGGAGACCGAATGTGACAGACCGAATTATTTTAAATATATTTATCCACTTCTCATCTATTTTGTTTTGGAAATCACAGTATAGGGATTATTTTAACGGACTGATAGATGTTTACCTCTGAGGTCCCACATAAGAAAGTTGCTAAGCGGCAACAGCATTGGGACCGCGGTCGGTGTTCGATAAATTGAAGGTCTTCTAGGCATGAGAAAACGTCCACTTGTTTCTTTTATACATATTTGTGTAATGGTACATTTCATTCGAAAAGAAGACATAAAAAGTATCATACATTTCAATTAAAATTTTAAAATTTACTATAATGACCAAAATTGTCAAGAAGATGTCTATAATATTTTAATTACCTCAACTTAGTATTATTTGATGATATATATTGGATTTAAGTGGTCTTATTGCCAACTTTTGAGTTGGATCCCAATAAGATAGCTACCTATGTAAGTTACCATTAATAAAATTGTTCTGAGTACTTCTACTACGTCGTATATTTTTGTGAAGTCCTCACGATACGGAGACGGTTTCATTGTGGGTTTACCTTTACCTTTAGAAAAACGAGAATAAAGACTATCGAATTATCTTACTATATAGACACAAAAGCACATACTTCCACTAACAATCCCTTCTCCATTAATAGGTACCTAAACCTCAAATCAGTATTTTCTACCCAGATCCACACCTTTTCCTTGTGATTTGAAATCCTTACAAATGTATACACCCCTATTACAGTACGTCGATAGTAACAAGTACTGCCACAAGAGCTCGCCATTGCTTCACCACTGTGGAACAAGCCACAAGTCGCATTATGGAAAGGTGAATGTTTATTCTACCCCAACGACCGAGTATGTGTAAGTACTTTGTATACCTACCTAGTAAGTAACTGTGCCTAAAAAGCCATACTCCGAGGATAATGTTTCTATGACGCCACCTAACCGATGGCCTACTTGACGATGAATTTGCGGCTCATGCTCCAACTCTAGCTACCAAATGTACAAATTACTAATTTGCCTTGCGTACAGTTTTTTTTGAGTAGTCGCACTTTTATGTGTGTCGTCGTAGACGGTAATTTATAATTAGAATAGCGGCATTATTATGTTTGACAAAGTGTTTGCAAACTGTTGTAATGTGAGTAGCCAGTGGATTTCAATAAATTAACATAGAAGAAAAAACTGGCATAAAACTAAACCAACGTAAATGTGTCGGCTAATACGAATGCGCGCGTAGTTACATTACCGGTTGATTAAACCGATTACGGGGGTAGTTTAAGTAAAATTAATGTTGATTTTTGAAAATATTAGCTAAGGTATTTTAAAAATATTATGTGTTATAAATATTTATTTATTTTAGGATTACAAAGAAGTCACAATAAGGTTTGGATTGCGTTCAGAATAAAAAAGCGCGCGTGTACACGGCGCCGCAAGCCTGTGTATATAACACCGCACCGCGCCGCAGAGCGCGCCGCAATCCTCGCCGCAGCCGCCGCAACACGCACCGCAGCCCACCGCGGAACGCATCATAACCCCGTATGCCTCAAAAACGATACCCACATTAACTTTATATTGAATTTCCGCCATCTTTTGACGGTAAATGTATAATATATTCGTAATCACCAACCTCCGAAAACCTTGAAAATGATACCCATATTGATTTTATTGAACATTCATTAGGATGGGTCCCGTCTTAACATTACCCGGTTAAGTTACACTAGCCAGGTCAGTCTTAGGACGGGTGACATTCTAGGTTGGGTGAGAGATTATTATGATTAATTATATAAAAAAATATGCTATGTATTACAATGCAAAAAAATAAAATTCTATAAGTACCTAAAAATGATATGCCAAAATCCGGCGGCGGTGGCGTCATCGTCATCCACATAGTTTTGCGATACGGTGCGCTCTGCGGCATGACCTTTTACGTGCGGAAATCCTCACTTTAAAACTGACTCTACGGTAAGAGAATGAAAATGGCATCTGAAGACCCGAGACGGCGTGCGGTTTTAGTCGGTTCAAGCCCAACATAACCGCCCCCGCTGGCCGGCGGGGGGGTATCCGAAGGGATTTCCGCACGAAAAAAAAAAAAAAAAGTAGGTAAGTACAATGTTGCATAAGTTTGATTTTTACAACTTCAAGACGTTGCAGACCTGAGTATTTCATTAATCTCAACATGATCCTCCACGCGTTCCTGGTAAATAGGTCTGGACAGATATACAGATATTTATGCTCTATGGGTAACCTTACACCCCGGCGTCTGAAGACCCGAGACGGCGTGCGGTTTTAGTCGGTGCAAGCCCGACATAACCGCCCCCGCTGACCGGCGGGGGGGTATCCGAAAAAAAAAAAAAGGTAAGTACAATGTTATTTTTACTTATTCTTAATTTCCTTATATATATCTATACCTATATATATAAAATTTGCACATGAAATGATACCTAATAGAATCGTTGGCCGATAATTATAAGGAGGCAATCCCTGAGAAATTGAGTTTTTCATGTTGTTTTAATAACACAGCAAAACCTGCGCCGGAGCCGTCTATTAATCAGCAAGTGTACCGGCTAGCAAACGGAAGGCGAAGATCTTGGTGGGACTTCATACACCCATATTTATGGATTATTCCGATCTAGGTATCACTACGCTTCGTCCGCTTAGGGTGACAGATCGGAAAAAAAGTGTGATTTGTCCCCCTATTTTTAATTTGTTTTGTAATTAATTTAATATTTTTAATAAGGGTACAGAAAAAACTTTTTATAAATGTGTGTCCATAGAATTTAATTTTCATTTTGGTGACACCTGCACCATTGAACTTCAATTGAATTACTACGAGCGTGTTTACGAATGGTTTGTCTGTCCGCCCGTGGCCACAATCGGTATTGAATTAAAAATTCGTAGCTTATACGTATTTCCGCCAAGTTTACTGTCAATTTAGTATAGGTTCAAATTACTAACTTAGGTATAATATTAATAATATGTAATTGTAGTTTATTTTCATATATGCAATACTAACTTATAGCACTGGATCATGTATGGAATCAACATAAATGGAACAAAATTACACCACTTAAGATTCACGAATACCTTAGAACTAAACAACAACTGGTAGCGGAGAGCTATAAAGCTCGGGCTCATCAATAAATATGAGTAAAACTAAAGCACTGACCAACAAAGAAAAACTTAAGATATCCGTTGATGAAGAATTCATAGATTTATGTAGGTACCTAGACTAGGGGGTGCGACTGGTTGGATCACCTCCAAGTTTGGTGCACACTGGGCAACGTAGGCGATGACGCATAATTGATTGCTCCTCTGGACTAGATGGCGTCAACGTCAACGGCCAAGAGTCTGACCAACCGGTCCTTTTCAGGGCCAGCTGACCCCATTGCACGAGGGGGTCGGGGTATGGCGGGCCTGCAAGGCCCGCGGGGGGGCGTGGTCGCTCCAGGTACCCCTCTGCTGTTATCAGAGGGTACACTGCGAATGGCCCAGGTTCAGTTGGAGTGCGAGGGATATGCTCTATGGGTAACCTTACACCCCGGCGTCTGTAGACCCGAGACGGCGTGTGGGGGTACCCGAAGGGATTCCCGCACAAAAAAAAGGTACGTAGACTAATATATATTAGTCTACGTACGTACATACGTACGTAAATTTTCTAATAATCTACTGAGGACTTGTTCCAAAATCAAATTGAGCGTATGCAATATTTTCTTTTTCGTGCGGAAAACCCCTACATAGAAACGTTAGTTATTAGTCAGAAGTCATTAAAAATAATTGAAAACCTATTTCGACAAATGCAAGGCAATGAAATAAAACAAATTAAAAATATCACAATCTAAGTTAACTGAAACGGAAGAGAATTGCACTTACGATGAGACCTAAAAAGACAACGAGGCAGGTAACACAAAAGGTGGTAAAAAGATTTACCGTCAAACCGGAAAAGACTAGCTAAGGAATGTATGGAAGGACTAGCGGGTATACCGGAAGAGAACCTCACAAGCAAGAACCCGATTGCTAATAATGTTTCTTGTAGGTTTTTTATATTTACTAGCTGACCTGGCAAACTTCGTTCCGCCTTAGAATCAAGTCGTGTTGGTTACCTTATCAGCTGAATTTATTTTATGAATGTCTCATAATTTTCAAGTGAAAACTTCTTAAGCGGCGTTGTGCACTTTTTTGTAATGGGTAAAAAGGTTAAACTCGCGTCAGTAAACACGTGACCTGAACGTAAGACAACAAATATAGAAGCGCTAATTTCACATTGTACATAACTACCTTCGTCTAATGAGTGATCGTTGACTTCGTCAAAACTAAGATCGATTCCGACCGAGGCGCAAGAAACACGTTTTGTCAGCATATGACTTTTTGTAATATTTATTCTATTTTGTGCCATAAATCTATTGATATAAAATGGAAATTAAACAAAGTGCATCTATTAATGAACAAGTGACGAAGAAATAGCGACAGAAAATGAGTAAGTACTTTATAAGTATATTGACGATGATGGTACTGGTAATAATGATGGTGAAAAAGTCGTTGAAATTATGGATGGAAGTTGATTTTTCTGAGAGATAAACTTTTTAATGTAAAATAATTGTAATAGTTCAGAAGTGTTAAATGTTTAATGATATATAAATTTTCGGAAGTTTACGCGAATGTCACACATTGAAATAAAACTATTTTTAACGGATTCTATCGCGATTTATTTTGATGTTATTTTATATTTTACATTAATCCCGACGTTTCGGTTGCTTTTCAGCAGCCATGGTCACGGGAGGACAACCGGGAGCAACCGAAACGTCAGGATCAATGTAAAATATAAAATAACATCAAAATAAATCGCGATAGAATCCGTTAAAAATAGTTTTATTTCAATGTGCGACATTCGCGTAAACTTCCGAAAATTTAATACTACTAAATTTAATTTTCGATATATAAGTTCTCATGTTTGTGTACGATAACGCAATAAATGAATATTGTATGTTATCACATAAATGATGGTACTTTTATACTGATAATTAAAGCAATTAGTGCAAAATTATTCCCTAACATTCCAAAATATCAAAAATGCACAACGTTAATATTCAAATTTTCACTTCTGCCGGCACTCCCGGAGTGCAACCTGTCGTTTTTTTTAACATCCCAATTTGTTGTATAGGCACAGTATCCCGAGAGGTCGATCTCAAAGCTTTAGATGGCCCAAGATCAGCCTTGGTGCAAGGGAATTATTATTGTGCCACCTTGTACCCTTTATTAGGGACCCGAGACATCGTGCGTGTATATTATGGCTTAGAATAGGCGGAGACAAATTGTTTAAATAATTATCTAACCCGAGTTTGTTTTATAGCGAAATAATGCTTCTTAATTTGCTGACTAGTATTTTTTTTTATTTATTTGTTAGATATACATAACTTTTACTTAGCTATTATTTATTGGCTAACCGACGTTAGGGCCACTAGTCCGAATCGACACTTTTCGATTTAATATGTTTTTACTAACAATTCGAACCTCACCAAAATAACTTTAATATTTGAATGGTGTCTGAATTGTCAGTAAAAAAATATTAACATTAAAAAGTGTCAATTCGGACACGCTGTCCTAGAAATTTGTGGCAAACCATCTAAATAATGGCTAACATAAAAGAATATACACAAACTCTAAAATATATATTTTAAATAACTAAAGCCTAAAAGGCTGCTTAAAATAAATTGAGATGGAAAAATCCTTTACTTTTAATGTCAACTTTCCGTTGTTTTCAAATCGATGAAAGCAAAAGATAAGGCTGGCACCCTACCCTGCACGTAATAATCGGATGTAACTTGTCATTTCAGGCTACGAAAATGATAGGTTCGGTCGCAGTTATCGCATACTGAACTCTAATTTGAAGGAATCATGATTGTCGACTGAAACATAATGACACCTACATAGACGATGGTTTTACGTCTAAATATGCAGTAGGAGACTGTAGTTGCGTATACATTTTTAAAACTGCTGAGCGATTAAAAAACATATATTGAATATTTAAGTATAGACGTTATTTCGGTTTTTATATGGAAATGTTTGATGACTATTGTGACACGAACATTAAGAGAATATTTATGATTAAACTGTAATAACTTTTGCATTTACTGCATACACCAATTACACCAAGATATAAAGTGGCATGGCTTATAAGAATATATCATTTAGATTTATTGGGTAGATGTAGTATTTTACTTTGACTTGTTAAACCTGTTCCATCACTTCGTTATTGTACAAGTGGCTAATTGTGAAATTTAAAACACATAACATTTTAATCTATCAGCCGTTTCACATATGAAATAAACGGTATAACTTAAGGCTCTATTGTGACCGCACATTCCATCGAAAGGTTGCTTTTTCTTATATTTATGTTCATTAATCACATTATCTATCAAACGTTGAAAATGACTGAATTCCTATTATGCGAACTAATTACTAATTAACAGTAAATAAACACTTTATCCCAACCACTGTTTTCAGGTCATCTATCCCTCTAGCTGGGGGACCCCCTACTTTCCGTTTGCCGATTCAAGGTTTCCACTCTAGGACTCGATGGTCCGAAAGCCATCAGTTACGGCAGATATGGCAAGCCATTGCCATTTCATATAATAGATTATCATATTGTAATGATGATCGTTTGGAATAGGCTGGATGCGACTAATGGAGCATCAGGTGGTATGGTGCACATTGGGAGAGACCTATGTCCAGCAGTGAACTGTAGCAGTCTATTTGGTTGATTAACTGAAATAAACAAATCCAACAAAAACTAAACATTAAGCTGAATAGTTGTGTTTAATTTTATATATTCATAATCATATATATTTCATATCTGCCGATCGATACCTTTTTTTTTTTTTTTTTTTCTCTTTATCGTAGTCGGGCCCCATACACCCATCCATCCATACAACCATTCTATACCTTTTTTTTTTTTTTTTATCGTGCGGAAATCCCTTCGGATACCCCCCCGCCTGCCAGCGGGGGCGGTTATGTCGAGCTTGCACCGACTAAAACCGCACGCCGTCTCGGGTCTTCAGACGCCGGGGTGTAAGGTTACCCATAGAGCATATCCCTCGCACCCCGGCTGACCCTGGGCCATCTCACCACTAACAGCATCGCTCATCCTGTCTCCTCTGAGAGCAGAGGAGTACGGAGAGCGATGTGTTCCCGCCACGTTGGGTATTGGCCGACGATCAATGCCAACCCTATGAAGGGGTGAAGGGGAAGCCATTGACCGCCGCCCAGAGTGTACCGGCCGCTCCGATTCCGTTCCCCCCGGACTGCAGCGGGATCGGAATCGGAGCGACACTCGAGGAGGTTACCCAACACACACCCCAACCATTCTATACCTAATAAATACATTGAAGATTTAATAAAAAGGAGGGTTATCTTATCTATCAGTGTTTCTTTGTAACATAAAAATAAATTTAAATTTTACCAATAAAATTCGAAATTCATCGTCAATAGCACGCGAATAGGCTCGACAACAGTAATGTAGATTTCTGGGTTCGTCTAATAATAGGTAATTATACTACTTAGGTGACAAACAATCCCACGGTCCACCTGATGAGAAGCAGTTACCGCAGCCTATGAGCGTGTGCAACACCAGCGGTGACACACTCGGGCTGTCGACGCTTAATAAACCTTTTTGAAGAACCCCATATTTTAGTCGCTTGGGAAAACCACAACAGGGTGATCATTTCATAGCCTGACCGTGAACAGGATGAAGTTGCTTTCATACATACGGTTGCAACGTGTGAGGCTGAACACCCTGAATGTGGTAAGTGGTGCGACGATAGAACTGATAGAAGGCGGCCGTTTGCTTCATATCTGACAATTCTTTCGAACACACATCATTCTATAGGCGGTACAAAACGCACATAGAGGCAAAATCTCTGGCTGGGAAATTCCACACTGCCTGTCAAGTAGGGATGGGTCCTAACAAGTATGGGATTGTCTACAATCCCCAGCGCCCGTCTATGCACCAAGCCAACTTCTACTATTATTTTTCTAACTACTATTAACATAGATACAAATGCGAAAAATAGCATAAATGGAAGTTTATTACTCAATCACACCAGAAAGACTGAAAGGGATCCTTTGAAATTTGGCACAGGGATAGATTATAATATACATTTTATCCCGGGAATAGGTTCCTGTGGGTCTCGGGAACAGAACTTCACGTGGGCGGAGCCATGAGCAAAAGCTAGTGTATAATTTCTTACTACTATTATAAATGTGATTCGTTGTATGAATGGATAAGCGGATGGTTATAACTTAATCAGGCCAGAACGGTTTAACGGATCTGGATAAAATTTGGCACAGAGGTAGATTATAGTCAGGAATAGCTCATTTTATCCCGAAAATAGTTTCTGGTGGGTTTCAGGTAGCATGAATCACAACAACAAGGTGTAACTCGTTACTTCTACCGATACCGAGCACAGGAAGGAAGCTATTTACTGATTAAAGATTATTTTATAGCTCTAATTAATAAACCGACGGCCGGTCATGACAAAAAAAATCGGTCTTTTGTTGGCCACCTGAGTGGTGTCCTGGTAGAGTCGAAAAGTCAGTCAGAGATCGCCGCCTCGATTCTCGCTCAGTGTAATTAAAAATTAAATATTCGTAAACAAGAATATTTCTGAATGAATGAATATGAATGTACAGATTTTTGAAGTGAAAAATTCTTTAGCGGCGCCGCGGCGTTGTGCACTTTTTTTGTAATGGATAAAGGTTAAACTCGCGTTAGTAAACACGTGACCTGATCGAAAAAAATCGTAAGACAACAAATATAGAAGTGCTAATTTCACACTGTACTTAACAACCTTGGCGGCGCGTTCGTCTAATGAGTGGTCGTTGACTTCCTCAAGAGTGAGATCGATTCCGACCGAGGCCCAAGAAACACTTTTTGTCATCATATATTTTTTTGTAATATTTATTCTATTTTGTGCCATAAATCTATTGATATAAAATGGAAATTAAACAAAGTGTATCTATTAATGAAAAAAGTGAGTACTTTATAAATATATTGGCGATGATGGTTCTGGTAATAATGATGGTGAAAACGTCGTTGAAATTATGGTTCGAAGTTGATTTTTCTGAGAGATAAACTTTTTAATGTAAAATAATTGTAGTAGTTCTGAAGTGTTAAATTTATAATGTAATATAAATTTTCATGTTTGTGTACGATAGCGCAATAAATGAATATTGTATCTTACCACATAAATGATAGTACTTTTATACTGATAATAAAAGCTATTCGTGGCAAATTATTCCCTAACCATTCCAAAATATCATAAATGCTTAACGTTAATATTCAAGTTTTCACTTCTGCCGGCACTCCCGGAGTGCAACCCGTCGTTTTTTTTAAAGTATAATTAACCGAATTCTGATTGCAAGCTGTGATTATTTTGGTGGTCCAGGTGGCACTGTGTAATGAGAAAAAGTAACTGATCTTATGGAGATCCCAACTTTTAACTCTAACTATTGACATTAAATTTGAACAAAAAAAAACAGTTCTCTAATCGTGCTACAAGTTTTTGGCATCAGGAAAACCCTTATTTAAAATTATTATTTTCATTTAGTACAACTGATTTTTGAATAAAAACTTGTTTTAAAGAAAATGGTTGTTTTTGTATTTCTCTATTTCCATTACTACATCTTAATTTTAGTTACTAGGTTAACTTATTTACCACTGTAGCTGGACTACAGCACTAACCTTTTTATGACCAATTTAATAGAATTTAAATGAATAGATTGAACTTTGATGCCCATAACAAAATCTCCTCCATTCCGGTCCTTGCTCTACTGAATCAGTCAAGTTCCGTCTAAGCTAATTCACATTTCAATTCCCAAAATGGTAACATTACAGGGCCCAGTGTGTAAGTTCGAATTAATAGTTGGAATGATGCACATAGGTAGGTAATTTTAAAAGATTTAAGATTAGATTAGATTTAAGAAACCTTATCACATTTACAGTTGTTCTTAATATTGAACACTTCTATGACATCTATCTCAATTCTATTGCTTGGCCAATAACTGACTTAGTACAAGTACCTATAACAATTCCATGTTTTACCAAAGACATCACTGCGAATGTTGTGGTGAATGGCGCTCTTACTCGGATAATTAAGCATAACAGCAGTACCAGGCTCCGGGCAGTTTGCCACATGGCAGCAGACTCGAATCTCGCTTTATATTGAAACTGGACTAACCCGCGATTTTAGACGCAGCGTAGCCCTACTCTAGCAGTTGAGCAAAATACGCTGCCTATATATTAGGATTTGCATTCAAAGATTAATAGAGTTTAGTTACCCTGTACAATGACATTTAACATTCTATATAAAGAAATGTCAAAGTGTATGTTAAGTTCGATTGAATATAATCAAGAAGTTTCCATACCATAACCTTTTTTTAAATAGAGTACTTTTATACACTGAATTGAAATTTAATAAAAGAGTGTAGAAAACTATATTTGACGGTTCCGTGTACCTACACCTGATTAAAGTAAGTAATTTTTACAGGGGGAATGCTCTGACCATGTGTCTAGGTGGCTCAGTTGGTCAGAGCATTCCCCCTGTAAGGGACTGGTTGCGGGTTCAAGTCCTGTCCTAGATGTTCTCTTTTTCCGATCTAAATCTATAGAAACAAGTAAGCATACAAAATGCTTAAAAATGTAATTGAATTAAAACTCTAATTTTATTTACACATCCTAGATTATGCATTCTTCTTTATCCAAGGGTTAATCTCGGTTCCATCCAAAGGCTGCTTTTTGGAGCCCGGGGTACGCCATCCTACTTCTCCTTTTCATTATTTGGTTTGGTTTTGACTACCTCTACCCCGAGAAGTAAATCTACGCCAGAGCTATCAATCAGCAGGTGTACTCACCGCCTCACCTACAAGCCATTAGACTGGATTAAACCCCGAAGATCTTATCCGGTGGGAATACACACACAGATCTTAGGGAATGTGAACGAGTAAATAAGTACATTATAAAGTATGCTTAAGTGTTAGAGTATGAAATATTGTTACACCTGTTTTTTTTAAGTACTGCTAAGTTGCAGTTCCTCTTCTTATATTCGGGAAAGCATATTTACTACCTTGTGAAATATCGTTTTATGGATTATGAAGCCATTAGGTTGAAACTGCAAGTATGCAGTTCAATGCTATTCTCTAATAAATGGCATACTCGATTTCTAGCAAGTATGCAACTAGTGAGTTTGATATCTCAGATTTTTTTTACTGTTCAGTAGTTTTTTTTACACACGAACTATTTTTATGCGATGAAATATCTAAACACAGAAAATCAATTATACTCTTTTGATCTTCTTCTTCAAGACAGAATCAATTCATTTCTTAGTACTATTGTTTTAACGTGTTTTCGTGTGCTACCTGAATGATTAATTAAGCTTACCTAATTATCCATATAAACTAATAATTGAAAATCAAACGCAGGAATAAATCTACAGATATATTATTCCGATTGTACAGATATTTAGTAGAGCTTTGATTTCTGTAAAAAAGATCAAAATCACATAAAATGTTAAGGAAAAAAATGTTTTAACAGATTGTGATATTCTTTCTAACCTTGCGCTGATTAAGTTTCCGGTATAATTATTTTTTTAGTTATGTATAAACCTACTCATAGAGCACTAAGTAAGGAATATAATATCAAAAGGAAGTGCCTCGCAGTTATCACAATGCCACAATGCTATGAAAATGTTCAACATTATGTAATTCGTAACCCGATTGGCTACTAATACTTTTAGACTGGTTCTTTGTTTAAAATGATAACCATTCACGTCACATTTTGTGTAACGTCATTGGTTATATAAGTGTGAGTTTATTGGAGCACTTCCTCTTGATCTGATTCTTATCAATTGTAGGAAAAAAAGGATAGGTAGGTATATTTAATGACAATAATCAGGTCTCGTTTATATCTCTATCTGACTGAATTCCCTGATAAGATTTACTTTTAGTAGAGGGTGTTCAATGATTGAGTTCGATTTGATCACGAAAAATATATCAGTACCTACTATCGACAAGTGGTACAAAATTGGTTCCTAATTTTATTTAAAAATTATTAATGAACCTATAATCTGATTAAAAATGTGATCGAATGCAGTAAGAGAAACTACGTAGGTACTTACCTATTTATTATAATTGCATTCACAGTACCTAATTCTTTCATGTACAATGAATCTCAAATTCGCTAGACATAACATAATGAAAGAGAACTATTCATAACTAACAACATACCTACTCGTGGTATTCTAGCGGAAGTATAACATCGTTAAACTAGGCTGATTAAGCGATTAAGAAGACACATAATAATAGACGTGTAAAATTTCAAATGTACGTAGCTACACTTACTAAAGGCAATAATTTAGTTCGGTGATAACTCTTTGTTAGTGTAAATGAAGCTGTTGTTAGATAGGTATCACACCTGCAATGTTGTTTGATTTGTTCATATTTTATTGCAGATAGGTACGGGCGTCTGTAGACCGGAGACGGCGTGCGGTTTTAGTCGGTTCAAGCCCGACATAACCGCCCCCGCTGGCCGGTGGGGGGTATCCGAAAGGATTTCCGCACGCAAAAAAAATAAAGGTACGTAACTGCTTCGGGGTGCGAGGGAAATGCCTTATGGGAACCTTACACCCGGCGTCTGAAGACCCGAGACGGTACCGCTGGCCGGCGGGGGGGTATCCGAGGGGATTTCGGCACGAAAACAAAAGGTATAAAACTGCTTTTTTCAAGAAATACTTCGTCAGTTAGGTAAAAATAGTTGCCTATGTAGGAAAGTAATTTTGTCAATTTTTCAACAATTTCGAGACTTTAGCCATTCTTCTAGCAAGTTTGAAAGTAGATAGTTCTATTTTTTATATGAGATATAATCATAGAACCGAATCCAGTTCTTTTAACTATGCATTAACTAGGATTATAGTGTCAAATCTATTCCTAAACGTAACTTATGTATTATGATGGAGTTGTTAAATTAATTGATTCGTGAATGTAGTACATACTGCCTAGTTAATCAAATCTACTCTACATTTATCACTTACGTCTTGCTGATTAAAGAAGTCATCTTGGGCATCTTCGTTCGTACACCCCATGTCTTGTAGAAGCGGAGTTACATGCCGCTCCCAGTCATCCATCCTTATAATAGAACTTCCCCTAATAAGTTAGATAAAAACGCGATACGTCAATCACAGCTCAAAAATCTTCACAAACTATTAACAGTAAGTCATTTTAGTGCATTACACATGTTTCCAACATCCCCAATAAGATCAACGACAAATCGCACATTTCGCGCCAAAAACTTCACGGCTCTACAGACTTTTTACTTTTCCGTGGGTTACTGGAAGTGGCGGGAAATGGGCGAGATCGCACGCGACACTCGTCTGTCACAAAGCCGAGTGAAAGAGAAAAAAACAGCTGCGGCTGCGGGCGTATCACGTGCCCGCTGTTACCGGCGCACATTCAAAAAACGTACTAGGAGAAAAGTCGGCTTGAGCAGCGTATGCGGAGTCAGTATAGCGAGGTGCGGGTTCCCGGCCGCCCGTCGACGCGACCGGAACAGGAGTGCGAAGCGGTCCGCGAGCTCGTACGCCCTCTGCTTCGCGCCGCCTCGTACTCCTCTCACTCGCGCCTCCTCCACCCGAATTTCGCCGTCCCGCTCGCCTGGTTCGGTGCCGCACGCCTCCCATGGGCGGCCGCGATTTTCCGCCGTCCGTTCGCGGCCGCAACATGGCCGTACCTAGGACCAGAGTTCTATTTACCAGTTTTTAATATCATCAACATTGTATTTTTTTAAATATCTCATCAATGTCAACTTCCAATGAATAAGTTCAAAATGTGGTTGTGCTAATGGGTAAATATCAGCACAACCACATTTTAAAGGTTCAAACAAGTAACGTAATGTAAAGTAACTTTAATTAGCCTACCTACTCGCACCTCATAACCCAAACTATGTAAAACTCGTTTATGGAATAGGTACATACACATGAATTCTTGCTGAAACTCAACTTTTATTATTTTTGGAAATTTTTCCCTTACTTAAACTTATACTATACTAAGGAATACTGACACATGCATGTTGTATAACTATACTACTTATATTTAGACTACTGATTATGCGGATATGTACAAACTGTTATACCGTCGATTGTTGAGTCCGAAAACCCAACAACTTTAGCACAGAAAGCAACTTTGGTCATTATTAAAAGCGTACCTATAACATAGTTAAACACTTACGGCGAACAAAGTTTCTGAAGACCGTACAAGCGCCAATTAAAAGTTAAATGTCTAATTCTTGTTAGTCGTGGGAAGTCCACAACAAAAGTTCTTCAATGCTGTTCATAGGTAGGACGCGGACCCGTCCTGGTTAGTGATGGACCACAGGAAAATCTAATTAGGATAAAGTTTGCTTGATAACTAATTTAAACTAAACATAGTCTGCAAAAGCACGTTTAAAGTATACCCAACTGAATAATTTTAGTCTCGCAAGAGGAAGCGGTTCGATCATCAATGGCCAATACTCTTTGTATTGCTTATTTTTAGATATAGCAAATAAAATGTACCCTTTTTATTGTACTTTAATGTCTATTGTAGAATAAAACCTTAAGCCAGTCAGTATTTCTGGGGACCTCATCAGTTAGAATTAAATAATATCTCCAATGCCCCTCTGGACATATGCCCTGCCTCACCTGTACATCGGGTGACAAGCTACCCCTCACCGTATAGGGCATCTTGCTGAATTTTAATGACGTTTTTTTTTCATAACTTATACTACCGTTTGAGCGGGACGTCTGACGGCTCGCAACGTGGCTGATTTGCACAGCCCAGTTCCAGCTGCTTTCAGAGGAGACAGGATGAGCGATGCTGTTAGTGGTGAGATGGCTCAGGGTCAGTCGGGGTGCGAGGGATATGCTCTATGGGTAACCTTACACCCCGGTGTCTGAAGACCCGAGACGGCGTGCGGTTTTAGTCGGTGCAAGCCCGACATAACCACCCCCGCTGGCCGGCGGGGGGGTATCCGGAGGGATTTCCGCACGAAAAAAAAAAAAAAAAAAAGGTACTCATGGAGACATGTAAGGTGTCACTTGGGCAACCGAGATAGGGAGAAGCCACCATCGCGGCGGTGCAGCCAGTCATGGAGGAGTGGTTGGAGAGGCACCACAGTGACCTCTCCTACCGGATGTCACAGATGATTACCGGACACGGGTGCTTCAGTAGGTATTTTTATCGCATTCACCAGGAGAGCTAAACTAAAGTCTCGCGGTAACCCTAGGGTTATTCTTTTGAGGGCTTACCCAGGGTGCTCGGCAATGGACACTTGGGGAGCACACTGTGTGTTTTTAGTCGGTCCGATTCCGACACACCCATCTCATCGTTGGTACCGATGGGGTATCGCCTGCGGGGGTTTCCAAACGTAAAAAAAAACACTTTTACATACCTTTTTTCTTTTTTTTTTCGTGCGGAAATCCCTTCGGATACCCCCCCGCCGGCCAGCGGGGGCGGTTATGTCGGGTTTGAACCGACCAAAACCGCACGCCGTCTCGGGTCTTCAGACGCCGGGGTGTAAGGTTACCCATAGAGCATATCCCTCGCATCCCGGCTGACCCTGGGCCATCTCACCACTAACAGCATCGCTCATCCTGTCTCCTCTGAAAGCAGAGGAGTACGGAGAGCGATGTGTTCCCGCCACGTTGGGTATTGGCCGACGATCAAAGCCAACCCTATGAAGGGGAAGCCATTGACCGCCGCCCAGGGTGTACCGGCCGCTCCGATTCCGTTCCCCCCGGACTGCAGCGGGATCGGAATCGGAGCGACACTCGAGGAGGTTACCCAACACACACCCCCACTTTTACTTACCTACCTGTAACTTCTCAACACCTGTTATTTTGAAAATCAAAATGAGTAACAGTGTGCAAACGAAAAATTAATACAAAAGAAAGACTCAAGAATACCACTTAAGTAAAAAGCACACAAAAGAAAATGATAAGCGGACGATGAGACTGAAGAAAATTCGACTTTGAGGGAGAACGACAACCAACGAAAGACAACCATGTTCGAAATGCAAAATGGGAAAAATAAAGCTGCTGTGATGATGATGGGATACATACCTTTTTGTTTTTTTTTTTCGTGTGGAAATTCCCTCGGATACTCCCCCCGCCGGCCAGCGGGGGCGGTTATGTCGGGCTTGAACCGACTAAAACCGCACGCCGTCTCGGGTCTGCAGACGCCGGGGTGTATGGTTGCCCATAGAGCATATCCCTCGCACCTCGACTGACCCTGGGCCATCTCCGGTTTCGAGATGGCCCCCTCGGGTTTGGGAACCACGGTGTCCCCGTCTTACCCCGGTTTGGGGGAGGAGCGCTAGTCGCCCCACCGTCCCGGCCTGCTTCTGCTGGGGTGACAGACGGCCTCACCTGCCACCCCCAGGCCTGTGCTCATGGAGGACGGAGGTCGTTAAGCGACCTCCGGCGCCTGAGTCGCCTGCGACGCGCGGCGAGCATGTTGCAGGCTCGGCGGGCCGGGAGAGTTCTGAACCTCTCCCGGGCGCGCTCCGCCATCTCCTTCGCGAGCATCACATGCTCGCAGAAGGAGGTGGCGGCGGCCCACGCGCTCGCGCTCCGCACCATTGCCGCAATCATGCTGCCGAGCGAGAGGACTCCCACCCCGATGGCTGCCACGAGGTCACGCCTCGGCACCTCCCACGCCGGGCAGTCCGCCAGCGTGTGCAGCCCTGAGTCCTAGCTCGCGTCACAGTGGTGACACTCAGGCGTTGGCTCCTTCCTGATCCGATGCAGGTGGTCCCCGAAGCACCCCTTCCCGGAGATCACCTGCGTCAGTCGGTACGAGAGGCTTCCGTGTCGCCTCTCTAGCCAATCCTCCATGATGGGCCTTACCGCCGCTATTGCGGCGTGCCCTATATTATGAAAAATTCAAAACAAAACTTCTCTTTATCTGAATTACGATATAACTACTTCAATAAATAAAGCTTTGATGCGTCTTATATATATATAAGACGTGTATATTATATATATAGTATATATTAGATGCATTAAACATTTTCTACGAAAATGGTGATAATAAGGTAATTTATTTCAGTAGTACTTATATATATTTTCTGTACTTATTTCAAGCTTATAATATGTCGACATCAAGTCGATATCAAGCAAAGTTATGTCGCCATCAAACCGAATTTTCATACTAATAAAGTTGCAAATAAGTACCTTTTTCTTTTTTTTATTATCGTGCGGAAATCCCTTCGGATACCCCCCCGCGTGCCAGCGGGGGCGGTTATGTCGGGCTTGAACCGACTAAAACCGCACGCCGTCTCGGGTCCACAGACGCCGGGGTGCAAGGTTGCCCATAGAGCATATCCCTCGCACCCCGACTGACCCTGGGCCATCTCCGGTTTCGAGATGGCCCCCTCGGGTTTGGGAACCACGGTGTCCCCGTCTTGCCCCGGTTTGGGAGAGGGGCGCTAGTCGCCCCACCGTCCCGGCCTGCTTCTGCTGGGGTGACAGGTGGCCTCACCCGCCACCCCCAGGCCTGCGCTCATGGAGGACGGAGGTCGTTAAGCGACCTCCGGCGCCTGAGTCGCCTGCGACGCGCGGCGAGCAAGTTGCGGGCTCGGCGGTCCGGGAGAGTTCTAAATCTCTCCCGGGCGCGCTCCGCCATCTCCTTCGCGAGCATTACATGCTCGCAGAAGGAGGTGGCGGCGGCCCACGCGCTCGCGCTCTGCACCATTGCCGCAATCATGCTGCCGAGCGAGAGGACTCCCACCCCGATGGCTGCCACGAGGTCACGCCTCGGCGCCTCCCACGACGGGCAGTCCGCCAGCGTGTGCAGCCCTGAGTCCTCGCTCGCGTCGCAGTGATGACACTCAGGCGTTGGCTCCTTCCTGATCCGATGCAGGTGGTCCCCGAAGCACCCCTTCCCGGAGATCACCTGCGTCAGTCGGTACGAGAGGCTTCCGTGTCGCCTCTCTAGCCAATCCTCCATGATGGGCCTTACCGCCGCTATTGCGGCGTGCCCTGCGCTTGGTCGCCCAAGTCGTTCCTTCCACTCCACCACGATGGCCTGGCGAAGCTGGGACTGCACGGCCTCGATTTCTCGAGGCTCGGGGTTCCATCCCTGCTCCCGCGCCTCCTTTCGCCACTGGTACAGTTGCGAAAGGGCTCTCGCTTCCAGGTCCCATGGCGGAGTTCCGGCAAGGAAGGAGATCGTGCGGTACCCGCGGATGACCCTGATGGCCATAACTCGCTGCGGAGCGCGCAGCATCCGCACAGTTCTGGTCCTCAGGGCCTCCGCCCATATTGGGCACCCATGCAGGGCCATGGACCGCACGATCCCCGCGTAGAGTCTCCTGCAGGAGTCATCGGGCCCCCTCATGTTGGGCAACAGCCGAGCCAGAGCAAGAGCTGTGGCCTTCAATTTGGGGGCCAGACTTCGGATGTGCTCTCCGAAGTCCCATCGGCCGTCGAGCACGAGCCCCAAATATTTCATTTGGGGCTTGATGCCGATGCGATTTCCTCCCACGATGAGACTGGATCCCTCGGGTGGCTTGCTCCGAGGCCCATGAAAGAACAGGGCCTCGGTTTTATGCAGAGCCACCTCGAGACCCAGCCGCCGGATCCGCTCAACGACTTGGGCAACCGCGGTCGTGGCCTTTAGGGTCGCTTCGCGGTACGTCGCCCCGCACGCCGTCACGAGCGTGTCGTCCGCGTAGCACGTGACGGCGGCACCGCCTACGAGCTCACCGCGAAGCACCCAGTCGTATCCGATGTTCCACAGGAGCGGCCCCAGGACCGATCGCTGTGGAACACCGCACGACATTTCAAGCCGACCGAGACCGGTCACGGTTGGGTAGATGACGGCTCTCTCCGTCACTACGCCCCGACTATGCGGCGGAGGTAGAGAGGCACTTCGTGATACACGAGCGCCTACCTAATGCAACTCCAGGGCAAGGTGTTGAACGCGTTGACGATGTCCAGGGACACCGCCAACATCACCTCACCCCGGGCTACTGCATCCTCCGCCAGAGCCCTCACGCGCATGATGGCATCCACGGTGGAGCGCCTCTGGCGGAAGCCATATTGGCCATCCGCCAGGTCCGGCCCCACTCTTGAGAGGTGCTCGACGAGGCGCTTCGCAATTACTCTTTCAAAGAGCTTGCACACCTCGTCGAGCAACACTATGGGCCGGTAGGCGGACGGCGAGTCCGCCGGGCGCCCCTCCTTTCGGATGAGGACCAGTTTCCCCGTCTTCCACAATTTCGGAAACTGGCCCCGCTCCAAACATGCGTTGAGAAGCCCTCTCAGTCGGGGCTCGAGAGCGTCGTCGACTAGAGCTAGGACCCACGCTCGGCCTGGAATGCCGTCGGGTCCCGGGGCGGTGTGTTTGGCTCTCAGCCTTCTCACCGCCAGCTCTAGTTCTACCCAAGTGACCTCGGGCACGTCGTCGTCTTCCACGTCGGGCGCCATGGGCAACCGAGGCGGAGTCATCTGCGGTGGAACATGTTCCACCGCTCGCGCTGGGAACAGGGAGCCAACAACTCCTCCGAGCTGATCCGGCTGGAGACACCGGGTTAACGGCGGGGCCTTGGGGCGCAGCTTGCCCCTCACCATCCGGTAGGGCCGCCCCCAAGGGTTCCAGCGTCTCCAGCAGCTCGCGGAAGGAGGCCTGTTTGGCCCGCCTTATCTCCGCTCGGAGGGCTCGTCTGGCCTCCCTGTATCCCTCGTACAACTCCGCCTATCGGGCCTCCGCATCTGCGGGGCGGCGACGCCTCCTACGGAATCGGGCCCACCGGCGGTGCGTGATCACGCAGGCCCGTCTGAGCTGCGCGATCTCCGACGACCACCAGTGGACCTGACCCCTCGGATTATAGGGCGGAGCCCTAGGCATCGCCGTGTCACAGACACGGGTCATGGCCTCCCGGAACCACTCCGCCTCATCGTCTATTCTGACAGGCCTGTCCGGCGCAGGGGCCCAGGCCTGTACGATGGCGGCTTCCAGGAGGAGCTCCCGATCAAGTCGCTTAAGTGCCCAACGTGGCTCGGGTGGAGCCGGTACAGCCGGCGCGTCGCTCGCAGGGGGGGACACGTCAAACCGAATGTATCGGTGATCCGAACTAGTGTCCTCCCCCAAAACGACGCGCCAGCCCTGAACACGTCGCGCCAACGAGGGGCTCGCGAACGATAGGTCCACGATGGAGCTACCCCTCGAGGTCACGAACGTGTCCACGGCTCCCCGATTTAGGAGGACTAGGCCGAGTCGTGCGGCCCAGTCCACCAGTGCCCTGCCTCTATGCCCCGTCGCGCCCCTTTCGTGTCGGGAACCCCAGGCATACGACCAGGCGTTGAAGTCCCCGAGCACAAGGACCGGACGGGGCTGGCAGGCATTGACGACGACGGCCAACTGACGGAGCCATTGCTCATATGCAGCTTGGTCTCGGCGTGATATAAGCAGCCACGACCGCTATATCGCCAACCGCCGCTGCCACGCAGCCGGGTCCCCTTGCAACGACGGCAAGAGGGGGGCTGCCGGCGGCAGGGTTGTGCACCAGTGCCGCCGACCCATCCAGCGCGGTTTCCCAGGCAGGCCCGAGAAACCGGTGGGTGTATGGGTCGGCGACAGCGGCAACATTTATTGCCCACTGTGCCATGCTCTGGCGCAGAAGGGCCTGAGCATCAGCACCGTGGCCAACGTTCACCTGCAGGATGCGGAGTTGAGGATCCATTATGGAACCCCCATCTCCGCATCCCGCTGCGAACTGGAGGCGGAAGGCCGGCCTCCCGACTTCGGCTCCCCTCCGGCGCAGGCCTTGCTGCCAACCCTGTGGTCAGCCGGCTTGCCTCCCGCTGCACACCTGAAGCAGTGCAGCGGGGCGCTACACGTGCCGGCCTTATGACCGGGCTGGCCACAGCGGAAGCAACGATCACCCGCCGTTACTTCCGCCGTGCAGTGCACCCCCACATGGCCCACCGACAGGCACCTGAAGCACCTGGCTGGTCGGGCCTGCAGGAGCCGTGCCTGCGCCCTCAGGAAGCCTCCTACCAGGAGGCTCCGCCCGTCAGCGACCTTTTGGGCCGCCGCGATAGGGCAGCCGACAACTGCTGCCCCCTGTTCACCGCGGCCGAAGCGTATAGCTCCGGCCTTCACAGTGTCCGGGGAGCAGTCCCCGGCCTCCGCCACGGCGAGCCTGAGCTCTTCTGCCGTGACGGAGTCGTCCAGGCCCGTAATGCGCACTTCTGCGCATTTAATGGGCCTGGACACCCGGACGTCGGCTGCGTCCAGCGACTCCCTCAGCCGAGCCGCTAGGGCGTCGGCCTTGGGGCCACTGGCGGCGCCAGGGACCTCGAGAAGTCGGGCTCCAGTCCGTGTGCTCTTGCACCGGACGCCCGGGATCTCGAGGGCCTTGAGGTCGACGTTGGCCTTCACCTTGGCCAACACCTCGGCATACCCTATGCCTCTCCCCGCTGCCTCCGCCGTCAGGGTGACGACGACGGCCGTAGTGCGCGGGGCACGGAGCTTCCCCGGCGCTGCTTTCGCGGCGGCCGCGGCCCTCCTGGCCTTCTTGGCGGCCTTCTTTGCGGCCTTCCGCCTCTTTTTGCTGGCTCCAGCAACCTCCCAACTCCCTCCCAAGGGGGTTCTGGTGGGGGTTACCGGAGCCGCGACTGGGGCTGGGGCCTGGGCTGGGGACGTCTTCCCCTTGCCCTTGCCCTTCCCCTTTCCCTTCCCTTGAGTGGGAGCGGGGCCCTGAGCGGGAGCGGGGCGACGAGCCGGCTCCGGCAGAGCCTCCACTGCAGCCGGGCGGGTATTACCCTTCCGGACTGCTACCGCGTAGCCGGCCACCGGTGGCGCCAGAGGCGGACGGCGGATGGAGTCCATTAGGGCCTCCATCCGACTCATCATACGCTTCTCTAGCGCCTCCACGTACGCAAACCAAGGCTCCGCCGGTGGTACTCTCTGCGGTGCTGGCCGAGCCGGCTGTGCCGGCTGCTGCACCGGTTGCACCGGCCGCTCCAGCTGCGCCGACAGCGCCTGCTGCGCCGACTGCCTCGCGGACGAGCGAGTCACGCGCGCCGGCTTCGCCGGTTGCGTTCGCTGCACCGGTTGCGCCGGTTGAGTCGGGCTCGCCATCCCTCTCCTCAGCTCCTCGACGGCTGCAGCTAGTCGAGCCGTCTCCCGACGGGACTCGGCCAGCTGCGCCGCGAGGGCCTCATTTTCGGAGGCGATGCCGAGCACAATGTGCAGCATCGCCTCCTGATCGGGGTTCGGAGACCCCCGGAAAGACGCGGTCACTTGCTGGAGTTTCTCCATCAGAGACCGCGTCTTCCCACCTGGTTCCGACACCGCCGAGGTGGAAGGCCTCGGCGGTGACTTGCCCGCGGCCCTCTCAGGGGCCGAGGGGACTCGGATGGATTGCCCAGCCCTCGTTCCACCTCGCGCCCCTCGGCGGCCTGCTGCCACCTTTGACGCAGGCTTTGACGCCTCGTCACTGTCGTCCCGGTGAGGGTGCATTCCTCATCCGACACGTCCCTCTCCAACCGGGTCTTTGCGCGCCGTCTGCGCTTACGGGTCTGCTTTACAGCAAGACCCGCCGGGCAGTTCGCTCGGCTACGCACGTTGGCGGTGTCGAATTTCGACACCGCCGAGGTGTTTGGCGTCCCCTCCACGCCTGAGTGCTGCGCGACTTCCGCGCAGACTCCGTCATTCTCGATGTCCGTGTTCATGCAGTTTTTCTTTTTGTTTAATCGATCATTATTATATGTGATATTTATGTTTGTGTCCATAGCTTATCCCACGAGTATGGGGGAAAGGTGGTTCATCCAGGCGGAGCCCCCTGCACCTGGATAAGCCTATATACTATGGAGGTCGGCTGGTATCCATAGGTTTTTACGACTTCGCTGTCGGGTGTTATAGACTTTTCCTTGTCGTGGGCCGGCCAATAAAGGCAAGCCCTCCGGTCAGCAAGTTCACAGCGTACCCTTCTGGAGCCCCCAGTCAGGTCGTTGCTGATCACCTGCCGATTACGGAACGCGAGAGGATGGCTAGTCCTCTCTCACCGACGGCGACACAAGTGCCCGTCGGCCCCTGCGTTAGCAGTGGGCCGACCCGCCCCTGGATCCCCCAGGACCCTATGGTGGCCTCAGTCACAAACACCATCGCTCATCCTGTCTCCTCTGAAAGCAGAGGAGTATGGAGAGCGATGTGTTCCCGCCACGTTGGGTATTAGCCGACGATCAATGCCAACCCCATGAAGGGGAAGCCATTGACCGCCGCCCAGGGTGTACCGGCCGCTCCGATTCCGTTCCCCCCGGACTGCAGCGGGATCGGAATCGGAACGACACTCGAGGAGGTTACCCAACACACACCCCTGCAAATAAGTACCTATGGTTATTATTATAGCCCATGTTAGGTAAGGTTAGGTACATTCTGCTTCTACGTCACTAGAGGTATAACCCACATGATGCTCTTGGTTTCAGGATTTTTTTCATTAAGTTTTTCATTTTGACAGGACAATTTCTGTCAAGTCCACTAGTATACTGTATAATACTAAGCGTAGTCAAGTCAAAGATTCCCTCAAACTGGAATCATTGTTACTCTTGCGTCATAAATAGGAGTTACTCCTCCTTGCTATAATCGTATTATAATCAGAAACAATCCTCGTCATTATATGAGACACATAAGGCTAGTTGCGACTTATCACTATTTCGTTCTGCCTTTGCACCCATACTTGTTCTTCATCCGAAATAAGCCCTATAAATCCTTGAACTCGTGATCAAACACTGATCATGTATTGCATATCACAATACCTCATCTTATACATATAAAACAAAGTTGTGTTAGTGATTACCGCTTTATAACTCGAGAACGCGTGGACCGATTTTCATGATTTTTGATTTATTGATTTGTCGCCGCCTATACTGTGCCATTTTCTTTATGAAAAAATCCCCATGGTTACTTTACTGCCGGCCAATGGGGGTAGTTATGTCGGACTCGAAGCCACCAAAATCGCAGGCCGTCTAGGATCTCTAATGCCGGGGTGTGAGGTGGCCTAAAAAGGAATTCCCTCAAACCCCGGCTGACCCTGGGCCCTCTACGGCTTTGAGATCCTCAGGATACTGTGCCTATGCCTACTAGCAATTATTATTGGGATAGTTAAAATATGAGACATTCTCGAAATAAATTCAGCTGATAAGATAACCAACATTAACTTGATTTTAAGGTGGAACGAAGTTTGCCGGGTCAGCTAGTAAAATATTAGGTCGTTACATATGAGGGGTGTGTGTTGGGTAACCTCCTCGAGTGTCGTTTCGATTCCGATCCCGCTGCAGTCCGGGGGGAATGGAACCGGAGCGGCCGGTACACCCTGGGCGGCGGTCAATGGCTTCCCCTTCATGGGCATGGCATGGCATTGATCGTCGGCGAATACCCAACGTGGCGGGAACACATCGCTCTCCGTACTCCTCTGCTTTCAGAGGAGACAGGATGAGCGATGGTGTTTGTGGCTGAGGCCACCATAGGGTCCTGGGGGATCCAGGGGCGGGCTGGCTCACTGCTAACGCAGGGGCCGACGGGCACTTGTGCCGCCGCCGGTGAGAGAGGACTAGCCACCCTCTCGCGTTCCGTAATCGGCAGGTGATCAGCAATGACCTGACTGGTGGCTCCAGAAGGGTACGCTGTGAACTTGCTGACCGGAGGGCTTGCCTTTATTGGCCGGCCCACGACAAGGAAAAGTCTATAACACCCGACAGCAAAGTCGTAAAAACCTATGGATACCAGCCGACCTCCATAGTATATAGGCTTATCCAGGTGCAGGGGGCTCCGCCTGGATGGACCACCTTTCCCCCATACTCGTGGGATAAGATATGGACACATTAATAAATTCATTATATAAACCGGATCGATCTAACAAAAACAACAAGGGCTTACACAACACGGATACCGAGAATGACGGAGTCTGCGCGGAGGTCGCGCAGCACTCAGGCGTGGAGGGGACGCCAAACACCACGGCGGTGTCGGAGAAATTCGACACCGCCAACGAGCGAAGTAGGGCAAGTAGCCCGGTGGGTCTGGGCGTGCAGCGGACCCGCAAGCGCAGGAGGCGCGCAAAGGCTCGGGCGGGGGAGGACGTGTCGGATGAGGACTTTACCCTCACCGGGACGACCTCCTCCTCCAGCAGCGATGAGACGAAACCAGCGTCCAAGGTGGCTACTGGCCGCCGAGGGGAACGTGGTGGCGTGAGGGCCGGGCAATCCACCCGAGCTCCCTCGGCTCTTGTAAGGGCCGCGGGAACCTCACCGCCGAGGCCTTCCACCTCGGCGGTGTCGGTGTCGGAGCCGTGCGGGAAGACGCGGTCACTCCTGGAGAGACTCCAGAGGGTGGCTGCGTCGTCCCAAGGGTCCCCGGACCCTCAGCAGGAGGAGATGCTGAACATTGTGTTCGGCATCGCCTCCGAAAACGAGGCTCTCGCGGCACAGCTGGCCGAGTCCCGTCGGGAGACGGCTCGGCTAGCTGCAGCTCTGGAGGAGCTAAAGAGGGTGGTGGCGAGCTCCGCCCAGCCGGCAAAATCAGCGCAGCCGGTGAGAACGACGCGATCGTCAAGAATGACGCAGTCGGCGCAACCATCGCCGCCGGAGCGGCTCGCGCAGTCGGTGCAGCCAGAGCAGCTGGCGCAACCGGTGCAGCTGGCTCAGCCGACGCGGCCGTCTAGGACGACGCAGTCGAGGGCACCACCGGAGTCCTGGTTGCCGTATGTGGAGGCGCTCGAGGAGCGTATGATGAGTCGGATGGAGGCCTTAATGGACTCCATCCGCCGTCCGCCTCTGACGCCTCCGGTGGCCGGTTACGTGGCTGCAGCCCGGAAGGTCCGTACGCTCCCGGCTGCGGGAGAGGTCCTGCCGGAGCCGGCCCGTCGCCCCGCTCCCGCTCAAGGCCCCACTCCTGCTCAGAGCAAGAGTAAGGGCAAGGGGAAGGGCAAGGGGAAGACGTCCCCAGCCTTGGCCCCAGCCCCAGCCGCGGCTTCGACCACCTCCACCCCACTGGAAGGGGGCTGGGAGGTGGCTGGAGCCAGTAAAAAGAGGCGGAAGGCCGCCAAGAAGGCCGCTAAAAAGGCCAGGAGGGCCGCGGCCGCCGCGAAGACAGCGCCGGGGAAGCTCCGTGCCCCTCGAACAACGGCCGTCGTCGTCACCTTGACGGCGGAGGCAGCGTCGAGAGGCATGGGGTATGCCGAGGTGTTGGCCAGGGTAAAGGCCAACGTGGACCTCAAGGCCCTCGAGATCCCGGGCGTCCGGTGCAAGAGCACACGGACGGGAGCCCGGCTTCTCGAGGTCCCCGGCGCCGCCAGTGGCTCCAAGGCCGACGCCCTAGCGGCTCGGCTAAGGGAGTCGCTAGATGCAGCCGACGTCCGGGTGTCCAGGCCCATTAAATGCGCAGAAATGCGCATTACGGGCCTGGACGACTCCGTCACGGGGGGTTCACGTCTGTGGGGTGCACTGCACGGCGGAAGTGACGGCGGGTGACTGTTGCTTCCGCTGTGGCCAACCCGGTCACAAGGCCGGCACGTGCGATGCCCCGCTGCACTGCTTTAGGTGTGCAGCGGGAGGCAAGCCGGCCGACCACAGAGTTGGCAGCAAGGCCTGCGCCGGAGGGGAGCCGAAGCCGGGAGGCCGGCCTTCCGCCTCCAGTTCACAGCGGGATGCGGAGATGGGGGTTCCATAATGGATCCTCAACTCCGCATCCTGCAGGTGAACGTTGGCCACGGTGCCCATGCTCAGGACCTTCTGCGCCAGAGCATGGCACAGTGGGCCATAAATGTCGCCGCTGTCACCGACCCATACACCCACCGGTTCCTCGGGCCTGCATGGGAAACCGCGCTGGATGGGTCGGCGGCACTGGTGCACAACCCTGCCGCCGGCAGCCCCCCTCTTGCCGTCGTTGCAAGGGGACCCGGCTGCGTGGCGGCGGCGGTTGGGGATATAGCGGTCGTAGCCGCTTATATCACGCCGAACCGAGACCAAGCTGCATATGAGCAGTGGCTCCGTCAGCTGGCCGTCGTCGTCAATGCCTGCCAGCCCCGTCCGGTCCTTGTGCTCGGGGACTTCAGCGCCTGGTCGTATGCCTGGGGTTCCCGACACGAAAGGGGCGCGACGGGGCATAGAGGCAGGGCACTGGTGGACTGGGCCGCACGACTCGGCCTAGTCCTCCTAAATCGGGGAGCCGTGGACACGTTCGTGACCTCGAGGGGTAGCTCCATCGTGGACCTATCGTTCGCGAGCCCCTCGTTGGCGCGACGTGTTCAGGGCTGGCGCGTCGTTTTGGGGGAGGACACAAGTTCGGATCACCGATACATTCGGTTTGACGTGTCCCCCCCTGCGAGCGACGCGCCGGCTGCACCGGCTCCACCCGAGCCACGTTGGGCGCTTAAGCGACTTGATCGGGAGCTCCTCCTGGAAGCCGCCATCGTACAGGCCTGGGCCCCTGCGCCGGACAGGCCTGTCAGCATAGACGATGAGGCGGAGTGGTTCCGGGAGGCCATGACCCGTGTCTGTGACGCGGCGATGCCTAGGGCTCCGCCCTATAATCCGAGGGGTCAGGTCTACTGGTGGTCGGCGGAGATCGCGCAGCTCAGACGGGGCTGTGTGATCACGCACCGCCGGTGGGCCCGATTCCGTAGGAGGCGTCGCCGCCCCGCAGATGCGGAGGCCCGAGAGGCGGAGTTGTACGAGGGATACAGGGAGGCCAGACGAGCCCTCCGAGCGGAGATAAGGCGTTCCAAACGGGACGCCTTCCGCGAGCTGCTGGCGACACTGGAGCGGGACCCTTGGAGGCGGCCCTACCGGATGGTGAGGGGCAAGCTGCGCCCCAAGGCCCCGCCGTTAACCCGGTGTCTCCAGCCGGATCTGCTCGGAGGAATTGTTGGCTCTCTGTTCCCAGCGCGGGCGGTGGAACATGTTCCACCGCGGATGACTCCGCCTCGGTTGCGCATGGCGCCCGACGTGGAAGACGACGACGTGCCCGAGGTCACTTGGGTAGAACTAGAGCTGGCGGTGAGAAGGCTAAGAGCCAAACACACCGCCCCGGGACCCGACGGCATTCCAGGCCGAGCGTGGGTCCTAGCTCTAGTCGACGACGCTCTCGAGCCCCGACTGAGAGGGCTTCTCAGCGCATGTTTGGAGCGGGGCCAGTTTCCGAAATTGTGGAAGACGGGGAAACTGGTCCTCATCCGAAAGGAGGGGCGCCCGGCGGACTCGCCGTCCGCCTACCGGCCCATAGTGTTGCTCGACGAGGTGTGCAAGCTCTTTGAAAGAGTAATTGCGAAGCGCCTCGTCGAGCACCTCTCAAGAGTGGGGCCGGACCTGGCGGATGGCCAATATGGCTTCCGCCAGAGGCGCTCCACCGTGGATGCCATCATGCGCGTGAGGGCTCTGGCGGAGGATGCAGTAGCCCGGGGTGATGTGATGTTGGCGGTGTCCCTGGACATCGCCAACGCGTTCAACACCTTGCCCTGGAGTTGCATTAGGGAGGCGCTCGTGTATCACGAAGTGCCTCTCTACCTCCGCCGCATAGTCGGGGCGTATTTGACGGAGAGAGCCGTCATCTACCCAACAGTGACCGGTCTCGGTCGGCGTGAAATGTCGTGCGGTGTTCCACAGGGATCGGTCCTGGGGCCGCTCCTGTGGAACATCGGATACGACTGGGTGCTTCGCGGTGAGCTCGTAGGCGGTGCCGCCGTCACGTGCTACGCGGACGACACGCTCGTGACGGCGTGCGGGGCGACGTACCGCGAAGCGACCCGAAAGGCCACGACCGTGGTTGCCCAAGTCGTTAGGCGGATCCGGCGGCTGGGTCTCGAGGTGGCCCTGCATAAAACCGAGGCCCTGTTCTTCCATGGGCCTCGGAGCAAGCCACCCGAGGGATCCAGTCTCATCGTGGGAGGAAATCGCATCGGCATCAAGCCCCAAATGAAATATTTGGGGCTCGTGCTCGACGGCCGATGGGACTTCGGAGAGCACAGCCGAAGTCTGGCCCCCAAATTGAAGGGCACAGCTCTTGCTCTGGCTCGGCTGTTGCCCAACATGAGGGGGCCCGATGACTCCTGCAGGAGACTCTACGCGGGGATCGTGCGGTCCATGGCCCTGTATGGGTGCCCAATATGGGCGGAGGCCCTGAGGACCAGAACTGTGCGGATGCTGCGCGCTCCGCAGCGAGTTCTGGCCATCAGGGTCATCCGAGGGTACCGCACGATCTCCTTCGAGGCGGCGAGTCTCCTTGCCGGAACTCCGCCATGGGACCTGGAAGCGAGAGCCCTTTCGCAACTGTACCAGTGGCGAAAGGAGGCGCGGGAGTAGGAATGGAACCCCGAGCCTCGAGAAATCGAGGCCGTGCAGTCCCAGCTCCGCCAGGCCATCGTGGTGGAGTGGAAGGAACGACTTGGGCAACCAAGCGCAGGGCACGCCGTAATAGCGGCGGTAAGGCCCATCATGGAGGATTGGCTGGAGAGGCGACACGGAAGCCTCTCCTACCGACTTCTTCTTCTTCTTCTTCTTTACGCGGGCTCATTTTCCGCATGTGGTCCCTTATAGTTGGGCCTTTTTGCGTGATGTGGTTAGTGTATCCACTGCCCTACTCCAACCATCCAAGCTCCTTCCAAAAAGCGGCCAGGCTGCCGGGTCTGCTGCAGGCCTCTCGCAGTGTGCTTGGTGTTCCCAGGTGTTGTGCCCGTTGTTCCGCGACCTCGCTGCAGTTCATAACAACATGGGCCGGTGTTTCGTCAGTCCTCATGCACGCCCGGCACAATGGACTGTCCGTTAGACCTATAACATACAAATGTTTGTTAAGATTACTGTGCCCTGTTATGGTCCCTACTACAAACCGTAGGTCCGCCCTATTTAAGCGCAGCAGTTTTTTAGAGAGTCGTCTGTCTAGAGATGGCATTGCCTCTCTCGATTGGCGACATTCCTTCGTCTTCGCCCACATTTCGGCGTGTAGTTTCCTTGTTCTGTGTCTCAACCAGCATCTTTGCTGGTTTGCCGATATTGGTATTACGGGTTCCACCCTGTAGGTCTCTATTTCGGCTCCCCTTCTGGCCAGTTCATCGGCCGCGTCGTTGCCTAGGGAACCGCTGTGTCCTTTGATCCATTGGAGTGTAATCTCGTTTGACTCACATATACCCTCCATTTTCTTGTGGCACTCCAGGACTAGTCCTGATTTTATTGTGTTGCTGCGTAGAGCGTGTAGTACTGCAGTGCTGTCCGTTAGGATACGAATGCCTTGATTCTCTATCTTTCTTGCAGACACCGCGTCTGCGGCCTGGATTATACCAACGCATTCCGCTTGGAAAATTGTGTTGTGCATGCCCAGTGCTGTTGATATATTAATATTTAAGTCAGCGGAATAGGTGCCCGCACCTGTCCCTGTTTTCGTTTTAGATCCGTCCGTGTATATCCTCACCTCCTTTGTGCCGGATGAATCTATTCTTTTTTCCTTAAGTTCTATTCTGTACCGTTTGTCAAAGACGAATTGTTTTGGTATAGTGTCGCAGGGGGCCATTAGGAGTGGTTGGTCGTTTTTGGCCTCTTCCACCGCATTGGTGTGCGGCACCCTCGTGTCGTGTGTCCATAGGGAGAGTTTATTCAATCTAATGGCTGTAATGGCTGCCTCTTGCTGTATGAATAGGTGGAGTGGTGGGAGGTCCAGCATCACTTCAAGGGCGGCTGTAGGCGTTGTGGACATGCAGCCTGTGGTGGCCAAGCATGCCATTCTTTGTAGACATTGTAGCTGGTTTTGTGCGGTAATCAACTTTGTTCTTTGCCACCATGCTATGCAACCGTATGTTATTGTTGGTCTGATTACCGTTTTATAAAGCCAGAGCATAATTCTAGGTTGTATGCCCCATCTCTTCCCCAGCATGCGTTTACATTGCCACATGGTAATACAGGCTTTGTTTGTCTTTTGTTCCATGTGTCTGTCCCATTTTAGTTTGCTGTCTAGTGTCAGTCCTAGATACTTGACCTCAGTTGCGAACTGTAGTGTTGTGCCAAATAATTTTGGTGGTCTCAGGTTTATTAGTTTCCTTTTGTTCGTGAACAGTACCATTTCGGTTTTCTTAGGGTTCACAGACAGTTGGTGTTCTGTGCACCACCCTTCCACTATTTTTAGGGCGTTTTGCATTAGAAGGCATAGGGTGTTCTCAAACTTCCCACTAACTAGAATGGTTATGTCGTCCGCATACCCTATCGTTGGGAAGTATCTGTTGTTCAGCCGTCTTATCAGGTCATCCACCACCACGTTCCAAAGGAGAGGTGACATCACCCCTCCTTGTGGACAGCCTTTGGCTACTCTTGCACGTGTCGTAGTGTTCACTGTGAATCGTATGGCCCTTTGTTTGAGCATGTTGTGTATCCATTCGCATAGCGTTGTTTCCACCCCATATTTGGTCAAAGCATTGCTTATGCTCCTGAAGCTCGTCTTGTCAAAAGCGCCTTCTATGTCGATGAACACCCCTAGGGTCTGTTCCTTCGTGGATAAGGATCTTTCGATTACGGTGACTACGCTGTGTAGTGCGGAATCTGTAGACTTACCCGTACTATAGGCATGTTGATTCCGATGTAATGGTTTGCTTCGCAAGTGGGTGTCTCTTATATGTCTATCGCACATCCTCTCCAGCGTTTTCTGCATGAAGGATGTCAGACTGATGGGTCTGTACGCTTTTGGATCTGTGTAGTCTGTTCTCCCCGGTTTCGGCAGGAAGATCACTTTTACCTCTCTCCATTGTTTGGGCATGTATCTGTGTGCTATACATGCGGTAAATACTTCCGTTAGTTGGGAGTTTATTAGCTTCCCCCCCCCATTGTAACAGTGCGGGGAATATTCCATCTAGGCCAGCTGCTTTATAGGGTAAGAAACTGGCTATGGCCCATCTAGTCTTATCATTTGATATGATTTTGTGGGCTGTGTTCCAGTCTTGTTCTGTTGTGGTCTCTTCTGTGTGGTCTTCCCAGGCGGTGTCGTCCGTCAGGGTGCACTCTGGAAAGTGTGCTTCCAGTAGTACTTCACAGGTTTCTTTATCTGTGTTGGTATAGGTGTTGTCACTCCTTTTCAGTGATCCTATTGTTCTAGTTACGCTGTTCGTTATAATTTTCCGCACTCTGTTTGCTGCACTACAGGTTTCCATGCTTGAGCAGAATCTTTGCCAGGACTCGCTCTTGCGGAATCTTATTCGTTTTTTGTATATTTTCTGGGCTTGCTTGTATTCTGCCCAGTCTAGTTCGCACCTAGTGTTCATGGCCCTGTTGAAGAGTTTCCTCATCCTATGTTTCAGCCTGTCTAGCTCCGGGCCCCACCAGGACCCCTTGCGGTCACGGTTCGGGTGAGGCGTGATAGGCTCGCATGCCTTCTCGTAGCTTGTGATTATGCTTTTTGTTAGTAGGTCCACATTGTCGTCAATGTTTGCCCTGTGTCTACGCATATCTTTTGTAGTTACGTTAGACAAAAGTACTTCCAGCTCGGTCGTGTATTTGTCTATGTTGGTTTTCTGTACGGAATTATCTGTTTCGCAGTTGCTGTTATATTGTAGCATATTCGCCTGTGGTCAGCGAAGGATGGTTCATCGGAGACTCGCCAGTCGGTGATCATCTCCATTGCCCCCGTCGTTGCTAGAGTTATGTCTATTAAGGTTTGACTACGTGAGGTCACAAAGGTTGGCTGCGTTCCCCTGTTTAGAATATTTAGATTAGTGGTAAAAAGATATGATGCAAGATCCTTACCTCTATTGTTACATGATTCGCTGCCCCATAGGGTGTGGTGTGCGTTTACATCTGCTGACACGATGAGTTCTAAGGCAGCTGTCTCGCAGTGTTGTACCAGGTCGGCCAGCTCTTTCGGAGGAATGGATTCCTCGCCCGGGAAATACGCCGAGGCTAGTACTGTGGTTACGGTCGTCCCAGAGTTCCTGGTGGTTTGTGGATCTAGTATTATAGCTGTCAGGTCTCTTGTGCTAAACTGATCGAGTAAAGTAGCATTTAAATTACATGGTAAGTATATGCATGTGCGAGGGTTACGGACAGTGTTATTGAAAAATATATTACCTCCGATGTTGTTGAGACCACATATAGTGTGTCCCCTAATCCACGGCTCCTGGATTAGGGCGATGGTCTCCTGGTTAACCTCCAACACTCTTCGGAGGGTAGCCGTTGCGATTTGTTTGTGCTGGAGGTTAGTTTGTATAGCCCTATAGGCTATCGGACTTTGGTGAGAGAAGATGCTGTATGCTACTCACCAAGTCCTCGTCCGAGCTAACTATCTCTGGGTCAGGGTCCCTCATGTGGTAGCCCTGGTCCATATTGGAGCTCGGTGTTATTGTCGAGGCGGTTACAGTGGGGTCTGCCTCGGTTTCCCCCGTGTCCATACCACCTCCTGGAGTAGCTACCTGGTCAATGTGCGTTCGCTCCTCCGTTGGTGGCCGTGGATTTTCTTTTTCCAGGACGAGGAGGTAGCATTGCCCCGTCCCGTAATGCAGTGCCCGACCTTTCTCCTTGAGCTGGTCAAGTTGCGGCTTTGGGACCCCCAGCGTTAGAAACGTGCCCCTAGCCTGACGATCCAGATCATATAGGATCCAGTCCTCAGTGCTAAGGCCACGATTCTGCGCCATGAGTCTGGCCTGGACCAGTCGGACGTCGGTCGGGAACTCGTTTTCGAGAAGAATCCCGCATTTCGTCCTTGTTACCAGGTCGCATGCCCTCACTGCTTCCAGTGTGGTGCCTGGTAAAGGGGATTCTAGTAATCCCGCTGCTTCCCTTAGCCACGCCACGGATTCCTTGTCCTCGCACCAGAGTTTGAGGACTCCGTCCCCGTAGAGTGGCCTGCCTTTGAAGGCAGGGAGGAAGGGGATCACTGTCTTCTGGTCGAGAGCCTGTACCAGTATGTTGTCCATACGGGTAAGGATTTGCCTCTCGACCAGTCTGGCCTGATCCGGGGTTAAAAACCCCGCAGGTGTCAGTCGGATCGCCATACGCAGCTCCGCTTTGGTTGCATCTGCGTACGACGTTCCTGGTCCGCTAACTTGCGAGGTTACGACCTTGACGCGCTTGGTGTCACCTCTCGGGGATATGGTGTCGTCCAGACGATTTCGTTTCGTCTTTCTGGACCTCCCCTGCGGCCTTGTGGAATGGCCCGCGTCTAGTCCCCTCTTGTTAGGTAGGGCTGGGCCTGCGGGACCCCCACCCCTGCCGTCCCCGCCCCCAGGCGCCTCATGTGTCCTGGGGGCGGTGGCGCCAGCGGCATGTACCGCACGCTCTGCCCTGGTTATTTTGCCTTCCCTCTTGGCTGCCTCCGCCTGTTGACGTCTTTCCTCAGCTTTCGCCTTGGATGTCAGTCCGCCGGGTTCGGTTTGCCGCGAGGTACCAGCTTTGGGCTCAGCTTCCGTCGTGGCGGCGACAGCTCCCCCCCCCTTGGCTACGCTTTCCGCACTCACGGATATTGGTCCCACCCCCGTGTTGGGAGCCAGGACCTCACCGCTTGTCACGTCCAGTTTCGCCTTGGGTGGGGGGGCAGCACCGTCACTCCTTGCGCTGGCCCGTTTTTCTTTTTGGCGAAGTTTTCGAGCCTGCCTCTTCCGCTCGATCTTCGCCCTCTTACGCTCTTCAGGAGTGAGGCTGCTCGCTTCCTGTAGAGCGCTGTTAATTTGGTGTCTCTTGCGAGTCACCAGCTGCCAGGAGGTTGTAAGCAACCTACCGGGTGCCGGTGTCGCGGGTGTCAGGCCACTAGGTACTAGTGGGATTGTGTTGTTGCTTGATCCTGACCCGTGTGCTGTCTGTGTGTTAGTGTGTGTGGTGTGTGGTGAGTGTGGGTTTGGTGTGTGTTGTGTTTGTAGTGTCTGTTTGTCCCTATGTTCCATGTTTTGTTTGGATATGTGTACTCAACCCCAGCGGCGCCCCACCCTCCAGGGAGCCCGCAACGGTGGGGACGTCCTCGGTGATAGACAAAAGGCCGAGGAACGCCAGGGCCTACCGCCAGGGTGTAGGGCTCCGACTGGCTCCTGTCCGGATGTACTGTCCGGGGACCTACAGGTGCCAGCTGCTACGCAAGCAGGGAGCAAGACGCGACGGTGAGGCGCAAAGAGAGGCGGGTGCCATCCCCGGTTCGGGAAAACCAGGTCGCTTTCCCGTCCTCCGTGCACCGCCCTCTGCTTACCCGTCTGCCCAGAACCCTCGCCCGCTATCAGCCTATGACGGCCGATGCGTTTTCCGTATTACCCGAAGCTGGCTAGGCCGCGGGCACCGTTTGTGGTACAACACCGGGCCAAAGAGGGCGTGTTGCCTCCTGCGACCATCTGACCCGGGTGCATTTGGCTCAACCCCCCAGGACTCCTTAGTAATACCTACGGCGTTCGACTACGCACGGAATTTTAGAGGCCGTGCCCCCGCTGCGCGGATGGCGCAGCGGGGGCACGGCCTCGCGTAGGAGTCGGCTGTTGGGCTTGTCGTGTTGTGTGTGGTCCTACACTTGATTGTTGTGGGCTGCTGGTCAGCTTATGTGTTTAGTAGTGATCTGTGTGATTCTAGTGTTTATTGGTTAGTATTTATGTTGTTGTGTAACTGCACCCTTCAGCCACCACACCGCCAGGTTGACTCACTTCCTGGTGATAATCCGAAGATGAAAGTTCCGGACCCCCGATCTCCCGTCTGTTTGGTGCAGGGCTCACCAGCGTGCAGGTGGGAGTGGAGTTGATGGGGCTAGGCTATGTGACATTTGGCTGAATGTCATGTATTGCGCATCACCCATCCTTGAGCCCCTCTCTCCTACCGACTGACGCAGGTGATCTCAGGGAAGGGGTGCTTCGGGGACCACCTGCATCGGATCAGGAAGGAGCCAACGCCTGAGTGTCATCACTGCGACGCGAGCGAGGACTCAGGGCTGCACACGCTGGCGGACTGCCCGGCGTGGGAGGCGCCGAGGCGTGACCTCGTGGCAGCCATCGGGGTGGGAGTCCTCTCGCTCGGCAGCATGATTGCGGCAATGGTGCGGAGCGCGAGCGCGTGGGCCGCCGCCGCCTCCTTCTGCGAGCATGTAATGCTCGCGAAGGAGGTGGCGGAGCGCGCCCGGGAGAGACTTAGAACTCTCCCGGTCCGCCGAGCCCGCAACTTGCTCGCCGCGCGTCGCAGGCAACTCAGGCGCCGGAGGTCGCTTAACGACCTCCGTCCTCCATGAGCGCAGGCCTGGGGGTGGCGGGTGAGGCCACCTGTCACCCCAGCAGAAGCAGGCCGGGACGGTGGGGCGACTAGCGCCCCTCCCCCAAACCGGGGCAAGACGGGGACACCGTGGTTCCCAAACCCGAGGGGGCCATCTCGAAACCGGAGATGGCCCAGGGTCAGTCGGGGTGCGAGGGATATGCTCTATGGGCAACCTTACACCCCGGCGTCTGTAGACCCGAGACGGCGTGCGGTTTTAGTCGGTCCAAGCCCGACATAACCGCCCCCGCTGGCACGCGGGGGGGTATCCGAAGGGATTTCCGCACGATAAAAAAAAAAAAAAAAAAAGGTCGTTACATATGAAATTGCCGGTTTTCTTGAAGAAATTGGAGGAAACCCAATTTTCAGTACTAACATTTTTGCATTTTTTTAGGAATGACAAATCCAAATTTTATGTTTTTTTTGTGTATGAATGAGACAACATTAACCTAATAAACAGCAACTTTTATTACATTTTTGAAAAGTGACAGTTCTAAGTAATACGAAATTTATCATCAAAATGGATAGCAAGTACCTACTGTTTTTGAAGATCGAATTAATTTATCAAGCGGCCAATAAAAATTAATTTAATACAGAGTTGTAAAATTTTGAAATCAACTTTCAAACAAAATATAAATAATGGAAATTAGCTATTAAATTACAGGAATAACGAACTCATGAATTAGTAAGAAAATTTCGGCAATTTCATAGGTAATAAATACCTTTTTTTTTTTCGTGCGGAAATCCCTTCGGATACCCCCCCGCCGGCCAGCGGGGGCGGTTATGTCGGGCTTGATCCGACTAAAACCGCACGCCGTCTATGGGTCTACAGGTTTGCCCATAGAGCATATCCCTCGCACCCCGATGGTAATAAATACCTATTATAAAATGTACTGTGAAAGTAAAATCTGTATCCTGAATTCAAGCACCTTGATCGCCTAACAGAGGAATGATGTTGAACGATACTATATTCTTTTACCATTAAGCAAGATTAGAAGTCTCACATATATTATGGCCATAGCCTTTGCAATGAGAAAATTAAATGAGGCTAAGAATACACATTAAAAAATTTCTAATACTTTACTATTATGTAATATAAATAATTTCAAATCTGATCGATATAAATAGAACTTGAAAATGTACACTAATCGACCAAAAAAGTCTAGCTTAGTTGAGACATGTCTGGTTATTATGGACCTAGTGGGTTTTAGTCATGAGTCTCACTCGTTTACTATTGTGCACTGTTTTGGAGAACATAATTGTATCGCAGACTTTATAAGTAGATACTTAGGTACCTACCAAAGTATTAGACGTAAACTTGCAATCGATGCGTTGAAGACAAGGATTTACGAATAGTTCCTTTAGAAGTTCCTATTAGAATACCTACTCTACTGATGAACTTATGCTTAGTCTTAGTTCAAAAAAGTGCCAACAATTAACATTATAAATAGGTACTAATCAATAATATAACAGAAAAATCTTACGTGCATTTCTTCTCTTATCTCTTTGTTCTCTTATTGTCTTGTCTTTTGTGATTAACGACCTCTGTGGTGTAACGGTAGTGCGTTCGACTGTTAAGCCAGAGGTCGCAGGTTCGATTCCCGCTCAGTGCAAATATGTATATTTGCATCGGTCTGGGTGTTTCTATGTATACAAAAGTATTTAAGTATATATAAAAGTATTTAAGTATGTTTATCCGCATTCTAGAACCCATATGACAAGCTCTGCTTAGTTTGGGTCTAGATGGCGTTGTGTACTTTGTCCTACACTATTTATTTATTTATTTTGTCTTTTAATATTTTAATTTTCAGACCCTTTTTCATTTTCATCTCGGTTTATCTTTTTTTATTGAAATTAGCTTTATATGCATATAAATTATATTTTTAAATACATATAACAAATAAATACATTTAAGAATACAAAAAAATAGTGGCCCATCGGCATCGGGTACAAGGACCAAGCTATCGGTGGTTAAGGCTCCATAGAGAGGAATCTCCTCACAAACTTACCTTATCCTCAATCAATTAAACAATCCTCACAATATAGAGGAGTACTGCCTTCTGCATCAAGCCCTTGACCCAACTGCATAACTAGATTCTCGTCATGCGGGATGGTGATATCAACAAATATTGCGCGGCACTCTTATCGATCTATCACCACTATATCGGGCTTATTGGCTACAATAGTCCTGCCAGTGATGACAGATCGATCTCAGTACAATGTGACGCGTCCATCGTCAGGAACTGGGTCAGGCACATACCTGTAATACGGTACCTCCGAATCCACAAGGTTATATTTAAGAGAAAGTTGCTGATGGACAATCCTGGCCACTTGGTGATGTCTATGCAAATACTCACCGTTCGCAAAAGGAGAACAACCAGAAACAATGTGCCTGGCGAATTCTCCGGGACGGTGACATGCCTGGCAAATGTCAACCGTGCCATCCATAGTTGTTCGTCATTACAACTTCATCAGTAATTGCACAGATAAACTTTTCACTCTCTCCAAAGAGATTGCCAAATCGTAACTAGCACACAGATGCTGTTTTAAATTTACATTGGGCCCATATAAGGCCCGATAAAAACGTCCATGCAGAATCTAAAGAAATCAAAATAGGAAATATGCTACAACGCTATTTTAAAAACCACCAAGTCACAATGGGGTTTCGCAAATACAAGCTTGATATAAAAAACTATAGAACACTGAAAAAGCTAGAACTCCACAAGACTTACTGTTTGATACTATAATAAAGTACAGCCTGAAGGATCAATAATATTCGTTCAATAACAAGAACTACACACATACACACCCACACACGCACACTAAAACTACAACATCGTCTCCTTGTCTTGGACCTCTGCATGAAGCCCAAAAATAAACGCGTCGAGCGCTGCGAGCGCCGAATCGAGTGGTGGGTGCTTGATGAAGCCACGACCCAGAGGTGCACCTCAGTTATCGGCGATAAATGCGCTAATGCTGCAGGTGAACCTGTTCAGAACTTCTCAAGGAGACTTGTTGGTGGAACGACACAGTCCAGACATGACCACTTGCAACCGTTATATGACATGTTGGAATCGTCTGAGGGGCAAAAAAAGCTCGCGCGTTCCAAGGTTTTACCTACGGCACAGAATATATCCAAGTGCCGCTGTGTTAAAGACCCCGGGGGCATTCTGTTATACGAGGTAGTCACAGCGAAGGAGAGATAGCGCTCTTATTTCCACAAGTTGCTGAACAAGCAGCATAAAAAGGTGCAGTCACTTGATCCCCTTTTAAATCAAGGACTAGTGCCACCGAAAATGCCTGGAGAAGTCCAGACTGCTCTTCGTCTCATGAAGAATCGGAAAGCTGTTGAAACCAATGGAGTCCCCATTGAGACCTGGAAGGTGTGGAGTCATCGTGGTGTGGGCATCCTTGCAAACGTCTTTAACCGCGTACTCTTCACCGGGTAGAATGGAGGCTGGGGCAAAGGGTCGGTGCAGGAGTGTGGTAACTACCGCAGTATAAAGGTAATGTCCCACACCATGAAGCTCTCTAATTCGACTAATTGACAGCAGTGTGCACTCTTGGATCCAAGGCATGGGTGCGATCTCTAACTCCTGTTTTAGCATTAAGGATCGTTGCAGAGAAAATAATATAGGACGTAAAATTCACCTCTGCATTGTCTATTTCTGGACATGCAGAAGGCATGTGTCTCACGCGATGATCTGGGAGGCATTGTGGCCCAACAGTTCCAGAAACGTATATTGATATTATCTGAGACATGAACCACGATGTCAATTCCGTGGTTCTCTGTTGGCGACCACGAAACCCTGTTGGCATCGCATTTGCGCAATCACGATATCAAGGCACGCATTAACGCAGCCTTTTTTTTTAGCGTGTTGAAACCCCCTCATGCTTCACCCCATCGGTGCCAACGATGGGGTGGGCGTGTCGGAATCGGACCGACTAAAACCACACGGTGTCCTTCCCAAGTGTCCATTGCTGGGCACCCGGGTAAGCCCTCGAAAGGAAAACCCCAGAGCAAAATAGCGTGAAACTGTTTTGAAAATCATCTTAATTAGGTTAGGTTTTCTAAATAGCTTACGATGATTTCTCAAATGGTTTCACATTTGTGACGAGATTATTTACAACTAGATTAATATTGTCATTGTCATAGACCAATCGCAAGTACTGAAAAATTTGAAAAAAAAGGTGGAACTCCTGGCGTCAAGATCTGTTTTGTAGTTATTGGGGGTCTCAGGAATAGGAATCCGGTCATAGTTGCCAGTCCTCGGATTTTGCATAGTTAAAAACCTGTAGCGCCTTCGCTGTTAAAAATATGAATAGTCTCAGCACATCAAAAACATAAAATATGTAGGTAAGTATATTTCTATAAAACTATGATTACTTTATAATCAAAAAAAGAACTTAAAAAGAGGCAAATTATAGAAATGAGATAAAAAATATCCTTTATGTTACACCCTTTTTTTTTTTTTCACTGACTATTTTTAAGATTTACTTACTGTAGTGCTGACTTTTACAGTAAAATAAGTACAGTCAACGACTAAAGTTGATTAACACTAAAATATCTAGAGATCTTTATTACATTGGAATATGTACATGTATGATATATATATGAATGGTTTTATAATTCCCATTGAACAAAGTTAATTTCATTTACATCATGTTTTAAAAATGTAATTACATAATATGTTTTGTACGAAGTGTCAACACGATAATACCCTTATTATGATATAATAGCGTGCTTAGGCGCTGCGGCGCCTCGCCTAATCGGCCTTCGTCAGCTCTACCAAAACTGAGTAAATATTAATAAGCTGAATTTCACCAATGAAAATCCATTCAACTGAACTAATTTCTCATGGTTTGTTCAATGAAATTCATTGATTAAAATGTGGTAACGCTGCTTTTGTGTCGAACCCCCTACACCAATTAGGCTACGTCTATGACTTCCATCTACGCCTACTGGGTTTATCAGTCGTGGCGTTACTAAAGATGCCATTCCGGGACCGACAGAACACTGTACAGGCGTCTTGTTATGTTATGAAATTGCATGAACAATGCCTAAATATGCTATAGCAGCAATCGCAGTTGATTTGCTGACATTTATTGAAGAGTTCCGCTGTATGTCTCCGAAACTTGTCATAAGATTTTTACGAAATTTAAATGGGACCATGTCGGAATACATATCTGTCAAATAAAACAAGAATTTTGCAAATCCATCTAGGTATATATGACAAGGGCACGCCGCAATAGCGGCGGTAAGGCCCATCATGGAGGATTGGCTGGAGAGGCGACACGGAAGCCTCTCCTACCGACTGACGCAGGTGATCTCAGGGAAGGGGTGCTTCGGGGACCACCTGCATCGGATCAGGAAGGAGCCAACGCCTGAGTGTCATCACTGCGACGCGAGCGAGGACTCAGGGCTGCACACGCTGGCGGACTGCCCGGCGTGGGAGGCGCCGAGGCGTGACCTCGTGGCACCCATCGGGGTGGGAGTCCTCTCGCTCGGCAGCATGATTGCGGCAATGGTGCGGAGCGCGAGCGCGTGGGCCGCCGCCGCCTCCTTCTGCGAGCATGTAATGCTCGCGAAGGAGGTGGCGGAGCGCGCCCGGGAGAGACTTAGAACTCTCCCGGTCCGCCGAGCCCGCAACTTGCTCGCCGCGCGTCGCAGGCAACTCAGGCGCCGGAGGTCGCTTAACGACCTCCGTCCTCCATGAGCGCAGGCCTGGGGGTGGCGGGTGAGGCCACCTGTCACCCCAGCAGAAGCAGGCCGGGACGGTGGGGCGACTAGCGCCCCTCCCCCAAACCGGGGCAAGACGGGGACACCGTGGTTCCCAAACCCGAGGGGGCCATCTCGAAACCGGAGATGGCCCAGGGTCAGTCGGGGTGCGAGGGATATGCTCTATGGGCAACCTTACACCCCGGCGTCTGTAGACCCGAGACGGCGTGCGGTTTTAGTCGGTTCAAGCCCGACATAACCGCCCCCGCTGGCACGCGGGGGGGTATCCGAAGGGATTTCCGCACGAAAAAAGGTATATATGACAGAGTTATGCCCTAACATACATAAACTAGGACGGTTGCCAGCTTAGCAATCAACCCAAACTTAAGCATAGCGAGATTTGCCTATCCAACAATAGCTCAACGTGACCGGTCGACTTTTTCCATTGATTTGGTTTTTCGGTGATTATTCCTCGATGGTAAGACTGATCTGGACATTCAACCCCTTACGACACTCAGTAATGTCTACTTGATCACCGTGGCAAATTTGGTCGAGATCGGTCAAACGGTCTCGGAGGAGTATCATTTGTTTGAAATGCAACTTTGAAACCAAAGACGCTTCGCTCGCCTTCGGCTCGCTGCGCTTAAAAAGTATATAAAGGAGAAGGCAATTCGGATTTAGTACCTTCTCCTTTTTCGAAGTCGGTTAAAAACGAAAGATATTTTTACATAACGGTTTCATGAGCTGCGAACGTCATATTTTGGGAAACCCCAACCGTACTAGTGTCATCTTGTCACCGTAATAGCGCAGGCGCTACTGGTTGATGAGTTGATAAAATCTGAGGACCAGCAACTGTGATCGGATTCCTATCCCTGAAACCCCAAATAACTACAATTTTACCGCCAGGTGTTATTGTCTCGCTTAACGACGGCGTGCGGTTTTAGTCGGTTCAAGCCCGACATAACCGCCCCCGCTGGCACGCGGGGGGGTATCCGAAGGGATTTCCGCACGATAAAAAAAAAAAAAAAGGTGTTATTGTCTCTTTCCGCCTACTTTTTTTTTCAACTTTTACAATACTTGCGGTTGGTCTACGACAACAATAATATACCGAGTTGTAGATAATCTCTTCACAAATATGGAACCCTTAAAAAATCATCTTAAGTTATTTAGCAAAAAAAAATTGGCCATTCTACAAAAGTAATCTTCTTTACTTTAGCCTGCGTTACGCAAAAACTTATAAATTTATTTTACTAAAACTTTCAAGAAACATTAAGGTCTACACAATCTAATACATGTCCAAGTTTCATCTCTTCATATTAAATAGAAAAGACGTTATGGAAATCAAATCGAATGAGCTCCGGTGGACTTCAATTGGTTTAGTAGTCTACTAGGTGGTACAATTTGATGGCACAAATCGGTCTCACTTTGGATCGAGTATGTACCACTTTGTACTCTTGTGAAAAACCCTCCATAGTCATCAAATTTCGGTTAGATTGCGTTCAGGGTTCAGCACTTGTGGGACCAGTGGGTATTGGTGTAGTCTATTGGGGATGGTTCGGGTCGACCCACTGGACAGGGAGTCCTATAGAAACGGTGGTGCTGCTGGCCATCCACGGCGTAGTAAAGGGGCCCAACGTGGGCTAACCATGCCAGATAGCTGCCCCTCCAGGTCGCGCATCATCCCGATGTGGTTTGTCCTGCTGATTGGTGACCGGAGTGAGGCCCGGTGACCGGAGTGGGACCATATTTGGGAGGGTAGGGGGCCCTTTCGTCCGGCGGATCGACTTCCACCATGCCTCATTAACATAGACGCCTTCTTTTACCCTATATCATGGCAGCGCAGAATTGAAATATTGACAACACAGCGGCTCGTCACTCGCTATTTAAGGTGGAGTCCACTAACATCTGTATCAACATCATCATCATCATCAACCTATTCTAGTCCATGCGAACCTCAACCGGTGCAGCCAGCCACGCTCTTTCACACGGAGACACAAATACTACACTCTGACGACACGACTTACTTTATCCCGGCTATGTTATTGAAGAAAGTTTCCATGCGAAAGCTGGGGTTTACGTGTTTGTTGGGCGGATGTTTATTGTCGCCATGTGCGGTGCCTAGAGGACCCATTCTGTTCCATTATATGGGTGCACGTAGATCATGGCTCTTCAAGTCAGATTTCTGTGTGCTTCGACCGTTGCCATACAGGAGATGCCGAGACAACTTGACTCTTCGAATACTTGAGTCAAGTGGCAGATGATGTGCAGGAGCGATTTCAGAATGCTGGAATGGTATTTTGAGGGATTTTAACGCCCACCAAGAGACCTGACTGGGCTCCGTGAAAACAAACCATGTGGGTCGCCCCCCAAGCATGCGCTCTTACGCATATCATGACAATACGAATCCGGTCACAGTTCCCGGTCGTCGGGTTTTGCAAACTCATAAACCAGTAACGCTCTATAAGCGATACGTTTCCTCTTGCCAACGTATTTTATGAACGGCCCCATATAGATATGAATTTGTCTACGATTCGGGATACCAAATGAAGTAATATTATATCTATATATATTTCATTTCTTTATTTTCTCGATGACAGCTCCTGTGGAAACTTGATCGAACGTCTTTTTTACATTATGTATATATTATTTAATAAAAATATGACGCTTACGCACGTACAAGGTCATAGCAGAGTCTGAGAAATTGAGAGGAATGGAGCTATCGATAAACGTAACACGATACTATTGCCGGATAATTTTGTACAAATTTATTAACTAGTATTACATTTTATTACAAGATGTAATTATATTATGTTGATTCTTTATTTATTTATTTTAATCAAAATCTGATGAATCGTCACTGTCACTCGATGAGCTCTCCTAAACATCTATTATAAGTTCCTGTACTTCTATATTATCGAATGCCACATGAATTTCCCAATCCAACGCTATAATGTTTTGGGTTCTTCTCACAATTTTTTCCCAGTATTCGGCAGTTACTTCCGCACATGCATTTTTTAATTAATCTAACATCTTGTTTGCTGTAAAAGGGGGATGGGTATTGTTTCGAGCGGCGTGTCCTTTGATTTGTGCTATATTAATTCTATAGCATTGTACTGGCAATGATATGGCGGAAGTCGAAGAACCCAATGACCACATTCGGCAGCTATTTCGTCGGTAATATATCTTTTTTTTTTCGGTTTTCAAATATCCACTAATTGTACTTTTAATAAAGTATTATCCACATTTTTGCCATGATGCCAGTCAATTATCTCTTGTTTTTTATTGACCTGCGTCGGCATTTTATCAATTTGTCTGGAGTAATATGTAGCGTTGTCCATAATAATTATCGACGGTTCTTCCAGAGATTGCACCATTTCTTTAGAGCATCCTTCGTAAATCTCCGCGTTCATTTCTTCGTGGTAGTACACTGTTTTCTTGGATTTAAAGGCCAGTAAAGCATCTGACACGAATCCTTTCGTAGACCCTGCATGGCATATGATAAGACGTTCACCTTTACCCATTGGCACTGAACTAGTGGAAGCGGCGGTGTCATCAGTCCAGTTCTTAGATACTGTGTGGTTTGCATTTAACCAAGTCTCATCAGTGAAAATAACATTTGACCAATCTGATATCTTTTTGGTTTCGCACAAAAATTCGCAGCGAGCCATAGCAACGTCGTGACGCTCCATCAGTATTTTACGTTTGTCCGATTTTTATAAGAAAATCCAATTTCTTTCAAAACCAAGTTTAATGACGATTTTTGGCCATGGAACAAACCACATTCACGTAAAGAAACATCAAGTTTTTTAAGTGTTGGAATTTCTTTGCGCAAGTAATAGTTATATATGTGACGGCGAATAGCGTCAGCGTCGAAGTTGTCAACCGATGTCACACGACGTGGTTGGCGTACGAAGCTTATTTTCCTGCATGCCGCTTGTACCGTGAGCTTCGGTAGTAATTTTTGAAACAGTAGGTCCACTAATTCCTAATGCGGCCGCAACACGCTCTCGCACTTGCGACAGTGATAATAGCGGGTCACTATTTTGATACTCTGCTTCAAGTAATTACGAACCTTGATCACCAGTCCTCTCGCCTGCCGTTTCAGAACAGATCCTTTAGGTATTTTGATATTTGACAGCTAGGCAGCAATCAACACGGAGGAACACAAAATACACAACGTAACGTATGGATAATGTGAAAAACTCAGCGAACAGAAATGTAGTGACTATATAGTACGACCGTCTTGTTGCGAGTGACAGATTAAAACAAACACAACATAGAGGTGGGCCATTATGTGTTCCTACCTTGAAAAAATATATTTGAATGTTTTTGTTGTATTTGTCTTTGTTCAAAACATAATAAATATATGCGATCGATATCATTACTTATTCGGTCACAACACTACAACTATCAAATTAGAACTGTCATCGAGAAAATAAAGAAATAGAAATAGTATGTAGGTACCTACTTCGTTTGGTATGGCGAAACTATCGGAAGCACCGGAGATAGTAGGTATCTTACAAAGTCCAATCAATATTTATCTACTCCTTGGATGAGCTATTGCTAGGTTATCGATGTTTTAAAGTTACCAATTTCACCAATTTGTAGCTAAGTATATTGCACTTATCTACTTGTGAACGGTGTGAAAGTACCCACCTATCTATCTAGGTAATTAAAATACCTTACCTAAATATTACAACATTTAGTGAAAGTAGGACTTACACCTTTATGTACCAGCTTATTCTTTATTTTTAAGGGATGTATCTATAGGACATATATATTAGTATTTTTCGGTCGTAAAGCACATGCTATCTAAGTCAATTTAAGACCAGGCCTATCTTTGAAAAAATTATCAGAAATAAAAAAAAAATTTTCTTTTAGATGTTTTTATGTAGCTTTAAAAATGGGAGATCCTTTACGGAATTTCATTTTTTTTCATTTATTGTGCTTTTGAAAATCCGTGTTTTGGGCTTTACGCCCTTTGAGCCCCAAGGTATCGATATACTCGGTGGAACATGTTCCACAGCAGATGACTCCGCCTCGGTCGCCCATAGTGCCCGACGTGAATGACGACGACGTGTCCGAGGTCACTTGGGTAGAACTAGAGCTGGCGGTGAGAAGGCTGAGAGCCAAACGCACCGCCCCGGGACCCGACGGCACTCCAGGCCGAGCATGGGTTCTAGCTCTAGTCGACGACGCTCTCGAGCCCCGACTGAGAGGGCTTCTCGGCGCATGTTTGGAGCGGGGCCAGTTTCCGAAATTGTGGAAGACGGGGAATCTCCCGGGTCATTCGAAAGGAGGGGCGCCCGGCGGACTCCTCGTCCGCCTACCGGCCCATAATGTTGCTCGACGAGGTGAGCAAACTCTTTGAAAGAGTAATTGCGAAGCACCTCGTCGAGCACCTCTCAAGAGAGGGGCCGGACCTGGCGGATGGCCAATATGGCTTCCGCCAGAGGCGCTCCAACGTGGATGCCTTCATGCGCCTGAGGGCTCTGGCGGAGGATGTAGTCGCCCGGAGTGAGGTAATGTTGGCGGTCCGTGGACATCGCCCTACCCAACCGTAACCGGTCTCGAGTTCGAGAACCGAGGCCCTGTTTGTAACAGGGGTAGTTAAATTTAAGGTAGATTATAAGTTACAAGTTATTAGAAGTTAATTGTTGGTTTGATATAAGGTTATAGCAAATTAAACATGAGACTAGTTTTACCTTTCATATATTAAATATTATTATAAGTGATCTCAAGGGTGAGTACACATAAATTCAATTAAGATTTGAAGTTAAAGAATTAAAAGAAGATGTGAGGACGTGAAGAACGACCCGCGGCAGCCAGGAGTCTGCACTTAGCTTAGGTCCCCTGCCCGGCGTGTCGCGCTGGCACCTACCGCTGCGTGACTCGCTCGGCGGACCTGAAAAGAGAAGGCAAAGCTTTCAGTATGTGAATACATACTGCTAGTGCAGGCCGGGCATACCGAAGGCGTAAGAAAGGTGACAAGCTTCCCCAGGCACGTGATGCTTATGGTCATTATTGCAAAAGCAGGCAGGTCACAGCCTTTGCAAGCAGCAGGAACAGATGCAAAGAAACATAGATGACAAGGAAGGATTGTTCACCATGCGGTCACTGACCGCGTGGCCCGCACAGGTTATTGTCCTTTTGACAAGCGTGAAAAGGGAAAGCATGCCATGCGTATAAGCTACACAATTAAAACACATAGATACTGCTCACGTAAAAAGCAGCATACCAATTAGAAAACTTTGCCACGACTACAGAGGTGTAGTGTGGCATGATAACATTCTATATAATTCCAATACATGGATAAATGTTGGCAAGCCTCGTTCACGTAAAAAACGAGGCGATGCCTGGAGTAGCTTAGCATAGCAGTGGGAACCTAACGTGGCACCATTGGTGAAGATGAAGAGGCCACGGGGAATATCCCTGGTGGGCCATTGGTACCACGTCACCCTCCAACACTAATAAGCACTCTGTAAAAAAAATGATTAGCACAAGTAATGTATAAATTGTATGTAAAATTCTCACCAACGGCTCAGTACCAGAGCTATGAGCTATGCACTTGAGGAAGCGATGCAGAAAATTAGAGGCTCGCAAAACCGCTGCACTGTCATATAAAACGTTGGCTGAAAGAAGCGACTTGGTGGGAGTTCATAGATAATATGCCACAGCAGATAGAGTTGACCACAGCTAACCATAGACAGAGTTGATGAAAGAATACAGATAATATTAGTAGGCTATGAATCGATATCAACTAAGGAATCGACTACATATTCCACCAATATCATTAAAAGAACAATGTGCATTGTTACATGTTGTTTCTTGGGCCTCGGAGCAAGCCACCTGAGGGATCCATTCTTATCCTGGGAGGAGATCGCATCGGCATCAAGTCCCAAATGAAATATTTGGGGCTTGTGTTCGACGGCCGATGGGACTTCGGAGAGCACATCCGAAGTCTGGCCCCCAAATTGAAGGGCACAGCTCTCGCTCTGGCGGGGCTGTTGCCTAACATGAGGGGGCCCGATGACTCCTGCAGGAGACTCTACGCAGGGATCGTGCGGTCCATGGCCCTGTATGGGTGTCCAATATGGGCGGAGGCCCTGAAGGCCAGAAGTGTGGCTTTCCTGGCCCGCCGAGCCCGCAACATGCTCACTTAACGACCTCCGTCCTCAATGAGCGCAGGCCTGGGGGTGGCAGGTGAGGACGCAAGTCACCCCAGCAGAAGCAGGCCGGGACGATGGGGTGACTAGCGCCCCTCCCCCAAACTGAGGCAAGACGGGGACGCCGTGGTTCCCAAATCCGAGAGGGCCATCTCGAAACCGGAGATAGCCCAGGGTCTGTCGGGGCGCCAGGGATATGCTCTATGGGCAATCTTACACCCCGGCGTCTGTAGACCCGTGACAGCGTGCGGTTTTATTCGGTTCAAGCCCGACATAACCGCCCCCGCTGGCCGGCGGGAGGGTTTCACGAGGAATTTCCGCACGAAAAAAAAGAGCCTCTGTACTTACTACTTTTTCCATTTTTTGATTGTTTGTGTACATAAATAAATAAATAAAAAATAAAAAAAAGGTATCGATATAGGTACATACTCACATCTTTTTCCCTCTGAGGCAGGCAAAGACGATCGCCCGCTATCATTGCCATCTGATTCTGTCCTTAGACCTTACACACTTCTTGAGCTTCTTTCACTTTCATTGAATGTTTTATGCAAGCTCATCGGTTTATAGTGCTTTTGATCTCCCCATTTTTCATTATATCCGTAAATCAAAGAATGAGTTAGGTAGGACCTTATTGGTCGAATCTTCAACCTAAATCATTTTAAAATGTGCGATACCTACATGAAATTATTACTAATAAGTATATTTTTTGCGTGAAACGAAGCGCAGTCACTAAATGTCAAATCAAAAGGAGTGACGAGAGCGAGACTGACGAGCTCTTGACATTCAGTGTTACTAACAGCGTTGCCATTTGGCAACTTTGGTTGCCATTTTGGCAACATTTGACCCTTGGTGGCAACCAAATGGCAACCAAGCTCAAATGGCAACTTTTTGGTAACTTTTCGACTCGTCGCGTGATCATCAGTAAAAAAAATATCGAATATCTTCGCATCGAATTGAATAAAATCAAAACCTTGAACGCATTTTTATTCCCAATTGAAAACAATACATAATTAGTAGACAAACAAATTGTACCCGTATTTCTACAGTTAAAAGGTCTATTTTGGTGAATCTAGAGATAAAAGTAATTTTATGAAAACTCTAAAACAAAACAAAAATGGAAGAAAGTACCTTTTTTTTTTGTACCTATGTGTCTGTGTGCAGTATGCAGTGCAGTGCAAAGAAACTTAAAGAAAGTGAAAGAGTACTTTGTAAATTTTGTAATATACGGAAGAAAGTTTTCGTGGTTTACAAATACTTTTGTTTTTAAATCTATTGGTAAGTTCCCTTTTTATTGTTTTAATCGAAGAAGCTACCTATACTTATACCTTGAAAAACAATTTTTACTGATTGAATCATCATTCATTCATTATTTATAATCAGCGCCCTTCCCAGCCTTTTGGGTACCTAGGATAGGAATAAGACGCTTTTTAAGATTGCTCATAGAGTCATAAGTTAATGCGCATGAAATCGACGAAAGGTACCTAAGTAGGTATTTTGGGGTGCTTGGTTAGGGACCTCCACGCGGTGCACCCTGGGCAACGGAGACAGCAGCGCCTCTCTCCTAGGGCGGGGGAGACGCTGCCGCCTACGGCCAACTCCGACCGAGGCGAGGACGGCCCTGTTGAGGGCTGTTCGGAAGCTTTCCACGAGTCCCTCTGATTAGCAGATGGCACAGTGGAGAGCAAGTAAGGGGGCCATCTCGTAACCGGAGATGGCCCAGGGTCAGGTGGGGTGCGAGGGATATGCTCTATGGGTAACCTTACACCCCGGCGTCTTAAGACCCGAGACGACGTGCGGTTTTAGTCGGTTCAAGCCCGACATAACCGCCCCCGCTGGGCGGCGGGGGGTATCCGAAGGGATTTCCGCAAGAAAAAAAAAAAAAAAAAAGTACCTAAGTGGGTAATTTCAAATGCAAAGAGTGTTTTTGGGTTGTTCTCGAGGATTTCAAATTTTATCAACCAAAACAGTACCCAATAGGTATAGGTATATGCATAAATGGGGTGTGTGTTGGGTAACCTCCTCGAGTGTCGCTCCGATTCCGATCCCGCTGTAGTCCGGGGGGAACGGAATCGCAGCGGCCGGTACACCCTGGGCGGCGGTCAATGGCTTCCCCTTCACCCCTTCATAGGGTTGGCATTGATCGTCGGCCAATACCCAACGTGGCGGGAACACATCGCTCTCCGTACTCCTCTGCTTTCAGAGGAGACAGGATGAGCGATGCTGTTAGTGGTGAGATGGCCCAGGGTCAGCCGGGGTGCGAGGGATATGCTCTATGGGTAACCTTACACCCCGACGTCTGAAGACCCGAGACGGTGTGCGGTTTTAGTCGGTGCAAGCCCGACATAACCGCCCCCGCTGGTCGGCGGGGGGGTATCCGAAGGGATTTCCGCACGATAAAAAAAAAAAAAAAAAAAAAAAAAAAAAGGTATATGCATAAATATTTTTATTAAAATAAAAACAGATTTTTTTACAGATTTTTTCTAATGGCAACCTTTGGTTTCAGATGGCAACATTTGAACCTACAAATGGCAACCTGGGCAGATTAGGCTCTGGCAACACTGGTTACTAATCTTGTTATTTTCATGTTTCTCACAGTACACTGTTATTATTTTGTTTTCTTATATAATGTCACCTCCTTTGGAACTAAGTTTTGAAGAGATATTAAAGTTCATGTTGGCCCACAATGGCAAAGTTACAAATCACGAGTTAGTAAAACATTTCAAAGTTTTTCTTATGAATCCCGACATGAGAGGTGAGTACGCACCATGGTTATCATTGTTTCACTTCAATTTCTTATCGTGTACTTCTTTCATGTCAAAACTTTAATACAGATGAAGCCAGAAGCACATTTAAGAAACATGTCAATGCCCTAGCGAATATAAAAAATCAAAATAATGAGAAATGGTTGATACTCAAAAAGAAGTATATGACGACTAACGGTAAAGATAACGAAGATATTAATGAGAAAGGAGCTGATTCATTCAGCACGATTGTCGCCGAGCCTTCCACAGAACCAGAAATAAATAGTGAGGATATACCTCCACAGCGTCCACCCTTGCCGTTACAACTTAACCAAGACTTCAGTATATTGACAAATCTTATACAAGATAACACTTTTGCAAATAATAATATCAATCAATTACTACAAAGTGAGTCAAAAGACAGTTTGTCATCAGTACCAAGTGAAGAAATACCGCCCAAAGTCCACCCAAGAAGGCGATCTTCAGAAAAAAGTATTGACAAAAAATCAGGTAATCCTGTTTTACAAGGAGTGCACTCATCTATACCAAATGAAGGTGTGCCTGAACTAAATACTAAAATGCCATCCACATTAGCATCAGCAGTTAGTGAGAGCATGCTTGTCGATAGTGAACAGACAATTTCTGTGAAGGAAAGAAAACAAATGTTCAATAGAATGGCATCTGAATGTGATGTTCTAAAAAGCAGCAAGGTCAGCGGTAATATTAGTTCACAGGTAAGTTAATTTTAAATCCCACTTAATATTATAAATGTGAAAGTTTGTGAAAATGTTAATTACTCATGCTCTAACAGTTGAACGGATCTGGCTGAAATTTGGTACAGGGATAGATTATAGTCTGAATAAGAAAACCAAATAACTGAACCTGGCACACAAGGTTACCGATATATGGGGGGAGTGGTCTACAGAAATAGTCCCCATTGTTGTTATTTCAGCCAAAGATTTGATCCCAAGGAGCCTCTCAGTGCATTTAGGGAGGTTTGGGAGTAGTGGGAAGTCAGTGGCGGCCATGGTGCAGGGAGTGGTCTTGTTTGGCAATGCCCGAATAGTCTGTTGGTATCTCTGCCAATTTTTCTAATGCCCTGGCCGACTGCTGCTTGACTCGCCAGGGTTATCCCGCTGCCTCTCCCTGACTCTATGGATGTGATATAGCTCAATAAATAATAATAATAACTGTAACTGTACTATTTGGTAAAGTCAAATATTATAAAAATTTCATAAAATAACTCTAATTAAGTTATTAAATGACATCTGATAAGGTTGTCATTATCATTATTCAACCGTCAAAATGGTTGGATCTTATAGTGCATAATGTGCCCATGATGATAAGTTAGTGAAGCCTCACCCCAGAACAATTTCGTAAAAATATCAAACTCGATTGCACCGCCAGATGTAAAAGCACTTTTCATATAATGGACTTCATTCAACAGCTTTATTTGTAGTGTAGTAGCATATATATGAAATTTCGTGCCCCTTACTTTGAAAATGACAGATTTCTATACCTATGTTTATCCCTATAACAACCTATGTTTATCCCATATTCAGTAGTGAAATTTTTGCTGATATATGTATTCATTTGTATCTTACCAGATGCAGGCATATGAACTTCGTACGTTTACTTTGAAAAAGTAAATTTTGGCAGTAGATTCTTTTTAAGTCGTAAGCACCCACTTTGCAAAAAATTTTGGGTCGGTTTAAATCATGTTATGCCTATTGGGTGAGTGAGGCAACCTGCTAACGGTTCAATTTAAAAAAAAATTGAGACTTATCAGCACATTTTAATATCCCATGGCACTGCGTAACCTATTTGCTTATGATCTAAAAGAGTTAATGTGAAAGCGGATTAGCTCATCATCCTCCGAGCCTTTTCCCGACTCAGTTGGAATAGCTCAGCTGATTGATTAATATATTCATGTAGCAACACCAGGAGTTTACACCATTTTATGCAGAAACTAGATGTTCAATGGCAATGAGTTTATAGTGTTTGTATAATAGGAATAGTATTTAAAAAATTATATTTAAGTTAATTTGTACCAAGTTTTGAGTAAATCGCACCAGGGAATTAACTTTGTCCATAGAAACTTTACCACCACAATTTAACCCCCTAAAGCGACAGGGTGTCATATGTTTGACTTGTCTGTGTGTGTCTATCTGTGGCATATTGTAGCTCCCGAACCAGTGTGGGATTTTACCGTAGTTGCGGACATCCTGTTTTATGAGTTTATCTGAGAGATAACAATAAAACAAAGCTCCTGTCAAAACTCCCATTGATGTATCTATCATAGTCTTTTAGAAATAAAAAAACTAAGAAAAGCCCATAGAAACCATAGAAACATTTTTTCTCCTTTTTTCATTGTTTTTTAACACTAAATGTTATACACTAGGACTTTAACATAACAGGCGGATCGTGGGTGTGTAATACACCTCTGCCTAACCCTTCGGGGATACAGGCGTGAAGTTATGTTATGTTAAATTTTCATTGGTTTGATAGTAAATGTACTTTATTCAAAAACCAATACACAAAATAGATTGTTACAAAAGAGTTGAAAGTCAGCCATTTCACCTGAATATTTTTGGCGCTCGAACGAAGTGAGAACGTCAATAGTTCGAGGGTGAAATGGCTGACATTCACCCGAGCTAAACACTCTACTTTTCATTTCGTCTATGTGAGGAAATTAAAATACTACACACACATTTAATGAAACAGGTATATTCAATCAATGAAACAGGTATATCAGTTAAAATTTAAAGTAAATTAGAAAAATTGGAAATAGATTATTAACAACAGCTTTTGCTTGTGCTTTAATCTCACCGGGAGTTAAATTAATATCCATGTCACTGGAATCACTTTCCGAAACCATTTTTAACCACAATTAACACAAGGTATTTATTTATATTGAATCTCGTTTTCCCGCTAATTCTTTAGCAAACTTTCATTGTTTTTTTATTCTGAAAAAGGAATTATAATTCACATACATACGGTCAACATTAGAAATTTTTGAAAATGGAATCTATTGGCTACATTGTAATCGAGTTGGTCACGACATGCGCATCTAGGCGGCCATGTATAAAAAAAGCGTCATGATATCAAGGCATTAGGACGTAACTTAATTATCATCGAATTAAAAAAAAATACTTTCCACCCTAGGGATGAAATAATCTACTTTCCACCCGGCTATCTACCCATAGAAAACATATTTTTGATTTCATAAAAAAAAATCTAGTCATTAAATTAAATAAATAAATATTCTATGACATTCTACACAGCGCTTTCTAGACCCAAAGTAAGCATAGTTCATGTAGCTTGTGTTATGGGTTCCAGAATGGGGATAAACTTACTTAAATAGTTTTTTTTTTGTAAATAAATACATATTATACATAGAAACACCCAGACCAATGCATATAGACTTATTCATGCATACAAATATTTGCACTGAGCAGGAATCGAACCCGCGCCCCCAGTCGTAGCAGTCGCATGCACTACCGCTACGCCACAGAGGCCGTCTATTATTTGCATGGTCCCATTTTTCCAGTATCAATTTGTAGATAACATCAATAATTACTATCATTGAAAAAATCAGACGCGACAGACACACTTTAGTGAGATATTGAATTTTAAAGTTTTTAGTCAGGGCTACCACTTTTTATGATATGCAATATTTCAAACTAACATTTTGCTTATCATTACTTAGTAGGCATTTGAGACGAGTGGAAAACTTAAGGTAAGTTGGCTGCATATCTAATAGTAGGTATGTATTATGCTTCAGAGCATTAACTATTGATTTGTTTTGAATATATGTTTTATGTTCATCTAGTATATATTTTCGTTTCATTCTTTTCGTTCAGTTCAGTTATTTTTTATTTATCTGTCAATGTCTTAATGTCAATTTCGAATGGGGAAGGGGTCCACTCTCGTCAGGCAAGTACTAAAACCCAGTGCTTACGACGACGGAAACACCGCGCAAACAGCATTGTCAGATCGCTATCGGGAAACATTTGCATTTGCAGGGATTTTAATATCACTTTCAAGTGGGCTGATAATCGATTCCAAAAACTTTGACCAGCTATGTAAATCTATAGCTATTAAGATATGTGCAAACATATAGATGATTCCTCCTGCATGCCCGTTTCGGTACATAAAATTTTAATACATGGAAGGCAAATTATAGAATCGTGTCCATTACTAATAGGCATGTTATCTGAGCAAGCAGGTGATTCGAGAAACAAATACTGGCGATATGACCGTCAACATCAGAAAACTAGACCTAAAAACCACGATTCTAGATTTGTTTTACCCGGCACGAGAGTCGTCTGAACCGTTTTTATCTTCATTAATGTTAAATGCTCATCAGCAGTGCTATTCTATAAGGACACAGCCTTGCGCGCAGCGTTGCGCTCGTCGACGAGCTCGCAAAATGCTGCTTTGGATTTATATTTTATTTTAATTTTGATTTTAATTTATGATTTAGATTTAGATTTAGATTTTTGATTGATGATGAAATCTAAATCTAAATCTAAATCTAAATCTAAATCTAAATCTAAATCTAAATCTAAATCTACATCTAAATCTAAATCTAAATCATAAATTAAAATCAAAATTAAAATAAAATATAAATCCAAAGCAGCATTTTGCGAGCTCGTCGACGAGCGCAACGCTGCGCGCAAGGCTGTGTCCTTAGAGAATAGCACTGCAGAAGCAAAAGAAACCATTTTAAAAGTTAGTACAGACAACGTACGTTATTACGAATATGAGCATGAGATTAATAGAGAAAATGAAGGAGGTTCCCTTTTTTGAACTATAGATGGAACAGCAGTACAATCAGATACTGGAGATGATTCTTAAATACAATAGCTTAAATGCTGGCTATTCATGACTGACTTATAAAGATGTGAGAGAAAGAAAGTTTACATTCAACTTCCTATGGGTTATAATATATTTTTTATAATCATCATAGGTCTCCCCTAATGAGCGCCATAGCGCCCTGTCTTTAGCTTGTCGCATCCAGCATCAGTCTTTCGCAGATCGTCATCCCAATTTTTATGAGTAACATCAATTATATACCTATTATGTAAAGTTGAAGAGTTTGTTTGTTTATTTTATTGAACGCGCTTATCTCTGGAACTACTGGTCCGATTTGAAAAATTATTTTTGTGTTAGATACTCCATGTATCGAGGAAGATTATAGGCTAGGCTAGGTCATCTATTATAACGCTACTACCCAGCAGAGCGGAGCAGTGTTCATAAATTTCAACAAACCGGACAAATTTCCATTTAGTATTGTAGAACTAAATATTTATAATGGGCGCCACCGGCGCGAAGCGCGAAGTATGACACCGGCGAAGCCGCTGGGCACAGCTAGTTAATGTTTATCCCAGATGATTTCTATATATATTATCGAACAAAAAGGTTTTGTTGTTGACAACCTTATTTCCATAGAAATTTAAAAAAACAACCGCAATATCCACAGCATCGCATAAGCTACATTATACAAATTTTTGATATGATTTAGTAGGAATATAGCCCAACTCTATTTTAGTTAAAAAAATGCGACAGTTAAATAGATAATTTGTAATAATTATATAACATAAGACATTTTTTTTTCCGAAAATAATAATATAAACTTATTTCGGGGAAATTAACGACTTAGGTGAAAAAAATTATATCTGCAAACAAGTGAAATTTTTAAAAAGGAAATCTGTCGTAAGCAGGATCTGTCTTAAACAGAATCTAACTTAAACCGAATAAACGAATAATGCATGGAATAACATGTTAGTGTTCGCAAGTCGCAACTAGGGTAAAATCCCATACTGTGCGAACGGATTATCCAATTTTGATGCGGATTTTTTGGTTCGAAAGCCGATATGATCGAGATGGTTCTTAGATATAAATAATTTGGGTCGAAGGTATTTTTATTATTAATTCGTAATACTTTCCGTAAAAATGTCTGTATAATAGAGATAACCGTACCAAACTCCGTTAGTATGGTTTCGAATAAGTTAGCTGAAATACAAGACAGACTGGACGCGTAAAAATGACTCGAGAATTTTCGGCCAAAGTCATAGTTAAAGTCAAATTAAAATGCATTTGCCAAGAGGCACCCGATGCAATGAGTGTCGGGTGCTATTTCAAGTGTGTTTGCATTATTATGAAATATTATTGATTAAACCCCTATTAATCGTAGGATTTTTTGAAATTAGTAAATATAAATATTTAGATCGGATACCTTGTACCTTTGTTTTTCGTGCTGAAATCCTCTCGGATACCCCCCCTCCGGCCAGCGGGGGCGGTTATGTCGGGCTTGAACCGACTAAAACCGCAAGCCGTCTCGGGTCTTCAGACGTCGGGGTGTAAGGTTGCCCATAAAACATATCCCTCGCACCCCGACTGACCCTGGGCCATCTCCGGTTTCGAGATGGCCCCCTCGGGTTTGGGAACCACGGTGTCCCCGTCTTGCCCCGGTTTGGGGAAGGGTTGCTAGTCGCCCCACCGTCCCGGCCTGCTTCTGCTGGGGTCATCATGCTGCCAAATGAGAGGACTCCCACCCCGATGGCTGGCTTCACGCCTCGACGCCTCCCACGGTGGGCATTCCGCCAGCATGTGCAGCCCCGAGTCCTCGGTCGCGTCGCAGTGATGGCACTCAGGCGTTGGCTTCTTCCTGATCCGATGCAGGTGGTCCCCGAAGCTTATCGGAGATCATCTGCGTCAGTCGGTACGAGAGGCTTCCGTGTCGCCTCTCTAGCCAATCCTCCATGATGGGATACATTGTACCTATATGTATGGGACAAAATAGGATAAAATTAATTAGTGATGATACCGACTGCACACGGCAGATCGACCCTATTTCTGTGGGACACGATCACGGATTGGGCACATAGCACTGGAGCGGGACCCTTGGGGGCGGCCCTACCGGATGGTGAGGGGCAAGCTGCGCCCCAAGGCCCCGCCGTTAACCCGGTGTCTCCAGCCGGAGCTGCTCGGAGAGTTGTTGGCTCCCTGTTCCCAGCGCGGGCGGTGGAACATGTTCCACAACAGATGAATCCGCCTCGGTCGCCCATGGTGCCCGACGTGGATGACGACGACGTGCCCGAGGTCACTTGGGTAGAACTAGAGCTGGCGGTGAGAAGGCTAAGAGCCAAACACACCGCCCCGGGACCCGACGGCATAACAGGCCGAGCGTGGGTCCTAGCTCTAGTTGACGACGCTCTCGAGCCCCGACTGAGAGGGCTTCTCAGCGCAGGTTTGGAGCAGGGCCAGTTTCCGAAATTGTAGAAGACGGGGAAACTGGTCCTCATCCGAAAGGGGGGGCGCCCGGCGGACTCGCCGTCCGCCTACCGGCCCATAGTGTTGCTCGACGAGGTGTGCAAGCTCTTTGAAAGAGTAATTGCGAAGCGCCTCGTCGAGCACCTCTCAAGAGTGGGGCCGGACCTGGCGGATGGCCAATATGGCTTCCGCCAGAGGCGCTCCACCGTGGATGCCATCATGCGCGTGAGGGCTCTGGCGGAGGATGCAGTTGCCCGGGGTGAGGTGTTGTGGGCGGTGTCCCTGGACATCGCCAACGCGTTCAACACCTTGCCCTGGAGTTGCATTAGGGAGGCGCTCGTGTATTACGAAGTGCCTCTCTACCTCCGTAGCATAGTCGGGGCGTATTTGACGGAGAGAGCCGTCATCTACCCAACCGTGACCGGTCTCGGTCGCTGTGAAATGTCGTGCGGTGTTCCACAGGAATCGGTCCTGGGGCCGCTCCTGTGGAATATCGGATACGACTGGGTGCTTCGCGGTGAGCTCGTAGAAGGTGCCGCCGTCACGTGCTACGCGCACGACACGCTCGTGACGGCTTGCGGTGCGACATACCGCGAAGCGACCCTGAAGGCCACGACCGCGGTTGCTCAAGTCGTTGAGTGGATCCGGCGGCTGGGTCTCGAGGTGGCTCTGCATAAAACCGAGGCCCTGTTCTTTCATGGGCCTCGGAGCAAGCCACCCGAGGGATCCAGTCTCATCGTGGGAGGAAATCGCATCGGCATCAAGCCCTAAATGAAATATTTGGGGCTCGTGCTCGACGGCCGATGGGACTTCGGAGAGCACATCCGAAGTCTGGCCCCCAAATTAAAGGGTACAGCTCTCGCTCTGGCTCGGCTGTTGCCCAACATGAGGGGGCCCGATGACTCCTGCAGGAGACTCTACGCGGGGATCGTGCGGTCCATGGCCCTGTATGGGTGCCCAATATGGGCGGAGGCCCTGAGGACCAGAACTGTGCGGATGCTGCACGCTCCGCAGCGAGTGATGGCCATCAGGGTCATCCGCGGGTACCGCACGATCTCCTTCGAGGCGGCGAGTCTCCTTGCCGGAACTCCGCCATGGGACCTGGAGGCGAGAGCCCTTTCGCGGCGCGGGAGCAGGGACGGAACCCCGCGCCTCGTGAAATTGAGGCTGTAAAATCGAGGCCGTGCAGTCCCAGCTCCGCCAGGCCATCGTGGTGGAGTGGAAGGAACGACTTGGGCGACCAATTGCAGGGCACGCCGCAATAGCGGCGGTAAGGCCCATCATGGAGGATTGGCTAGAAAGGCGACACGGAAGCCTCTCGTACCGACTGACGCAGATGATCTCCGGGAAGGGGTGCTTCGGGGACCACCTGCATCGGATCAGGAAGGAGCCAACGCCTGAGTGTCATCACTGCGACGCGAGCGAGGACTCAGGGCTGCACAAGCTGGCGGACTGCCCGGCGTGGGAGGCGCCGAGGCGGGACCTCGTGGCAGCCATCGGGGTGGGAGTCCTCTCGCTCGGCAGCATGATTGCGGCAATGGTGCGGAGCGCGAGCGCGTGGGCCGCCGCCACCTTCTTCTGCGAGCATGTAATGCGCGCGAAGGAGATGGCGGAGCGCGCCCGGGAGAGATTTAGAACTCTCCCGGCCCGCCGAGACCGCAAACTTGCTCGCCGCGCGTCGCAGGCGACTCAGGCGCCGGAGGTCACTTAACGACCTCCGTCCTCCATGAGCGCAAGCATGGGGGTGGCGCGTGAGGCCGCCTGTCATCCCAGCAGAAGCAGGCCGGGACGGTGGGGCGACTAGCGCCCCTCCCCCAAACCGGGGCAAGATGGGTACACCATGGTTCCCAAACCCGAGGGGGTCATCTCGAAACCGGAGATGGCCCAGGGTCAGTCGGGGTGCGAGGGATATGCTCTATGGGCAACCTTACACCCCGGCGTCTGTAGACCCAAGACGGCGTGCGGTCTTAGTCGGTTCAAGCCCGACATAACCGCCCCCGCTGGCCGGCGGGGCGTATCCGAAGGGATTTCCGCACGAAAAAAATAAAAGGTACTTGTTGCATCAACTTCCAATTAAATCGCTATAAGTATTTTTTGAATTACTACACTTAGTAATTTATTCTATTTTAATAATATGTGGGTTTTTTAATCATGTGGTACGGAACGTCCCGAAATATTTATTTAGATAGTTAATTATTATTTCAAAAATGAGTAAACAATTATAAAATATTAGGGGCTTGCGGTCAACTTGCGAAGCGCGCAGCACCTGTTGGTCGTCCGGCAATCATTAATAAATACGTCGACGAACAATTTGATAAACGGTCAAACTTAAAACGTGAGAATGTCTTCTATGGACACGTATTTTCTTTTTAATATACTTTCGGTTTTCATCAGGGATAGTTACCTAAGTCATAGCTATCGTTTCTTTATTAACCTGGAATTATTTACGAGTATTTACGTTCAGAATTATAAAAAAATGTTTAAATCTAGGTATCTAAGTGTAATAGTTCTAAATATCAATTCCAAAATAATGTCGGCTGCAGTTTTTTTTTAGCAGTGTTCCATGCATAGTCATTTCTTGATGCCAATAAAATGATTAATAACTTCTGCTGTGTTTATTGATATTATATAAAAGTTAGTCTAGTCGACAAGTTCAAATGGTCTAAAATAGAGATACTGCTCTTAAAATTATATGATACCTCATTGGATCCGGAATGACGCCTAGAAAAATGTGCCAAAAACTGGTATTAGCACATAAACAATTGCTAAAGTTATAAACAATTAAAGATGAAAAAAGGCATTTCGTTTTTCGTCAATATTTCATTGACTATTAATATTTAAAAATTTCAAAAAAGATTCTCTACTTCCGGAACTCTATCTCCATTAGTTATAATTTTAATTTACCTATCACTGAAAAAAGGATATTATAATTATGACTACAGAAGCTATTGGATTTCTTTGCGCTTATTTTATGACTCTCGTTAGTTGTACTCGTATATAAACTTTCACAGATGATGTATTTCTGATGCCTCTATAACAACAAATACTAGAAACTAAATAAAATAAATATTTAAGAGGGGCCATATAAGAAACGTGATTATTTTCCGGTTTTTACTTTACTTAAAATAAAACAAATATTTAAGGGGGGCTCGAATACAAAAAACATGTTTTTTTCCCTCATTTTTGCTCGACATTGATAACGGCAGCAGGTAGATAATGGTACGGAACCCTTTTTGCGCGATCCGACTTGCTTTTTTTGCTTTTATTATATTCTTCGTTCTACTTATTTTTGATTTTTCTTTATATTTTTCCTTGTTTCTTTCATAATGTCGTCAACCCAACCTTCACTTAACACATCATAGTTGTTTGTTACTCACTTTGGTACTCACTTGTCTCGTTTGTCACGTAAAATCTACTGAACGAATCTGCATGAAATTTCACACAGAGATATATTATAAAATACATACAGATATAAGCACGCGGTGATCATTTTTGTCACTTTTTACACATAGAGTCATCAATCATCATCATCTTAGCGTAGTACCCGGTTGCAACTTAAACTTCGGGGTACTCTTCTCCTCCTCTTGGCTTGGCTTATACGGCTTTTAGTGGAGCGACTGCCGTCTGACATCCGAACCCCGAGAGGAAAGTGCGCCAGATCCTCGTCCGTTAATCAGACGGTGCACCAGCAAACAGGTGAAGTTGGCTTGGGTCCCAGAAACATTCAATTTTTTCTTAATTTAGTAAATAAATAGTTTGATTCTTACTTCACGGGCCATTTGAAAGACAGAAACATTAAATGCAAACCTATGTCGTCAAAGCGTCGACATTCCACCAAAGGGTGGAGCGCCATATCTTTCGCAATTATTCAAATAAGATTACTAGAATTTCAAATGGTTATCAATATAGATCTAAGATAATACAGTCCACATAGACATTATGTTTAATGGAATTTTAATACTTAGTAAATCCAGAATATAACTTCAACGTATCGAAATTTAAAAAGAATTACCGTATAGATAAACGCCCTGTCGTAATACCAAATCCGCAAGGTGCTGTGGAATGTCAAAAGTTAATCTAAAATTAAATCACATGAACTGAGATCGAGTAGGTACTTAGATATCTATGTTACCCGAAAAAAAATATTGGTGATTTCTACTGATATCTATTTAAGTAAAATGGTGAAGACTGGTAATGACTGAATATTAATCGACCGATCGATATTGAAAATAATTTATTAAGAAAGATTGTAAAATAGGCACCTACCTATGCTATACAGCAGCCTATTGTACAATCTTTCTTATATAAAAAAGCACGACGCGCCGATCAAAAGGAACGGTTTGTAGAAACCCAACTCTAACTCCAAGCCAAGCACCCACGCGAAGTAAGAACAACGGCTAGCCAAATTTAACAGATGCTGATTTAACAGATGGTGTAGGGCACAGCAAATTTATAATTGTGTAATATACTATTTGAGCCGGTAAAGTTCGTTCTGCCTTAAAATCAAGTTATGTTGGTTATCTTATCAGCTGCATTTCTTTATGAATATCACCTAGCACCCCGGCATTACAGACCTAATACGGCGTGAGGTTTTGGTTGGTTCTCGAGTCCGCAAAAAAAACACAAAAAGGCACTGTATAGGCGGAGACAAATTTAAAAAAGCGGCCAAGTGCGCGTCGGACTCGCCCATGAAGGGTCCCGTAGCAGCAAGTAACATAATAATGCTTTTTTGAGTTTGTATTGAGTTGTTGAATGAAAGGTAAATTGCGTTTTACGATTTATGACGTATTATAAGAAAACTACTTACTAGATCTCGTTCAAACCAATTTTCGGTGGAAGTTTACATGGTAATGTACCTACATCGTATATTTTTTTTAGTTTTATCATTCTCTTATTTTAGAAGTTACAGGGGGGGGGGACACATTTTACCACTTTGGAAGTGTCTCTCTTCCAAACTATTCAGTTTAGAAAAAAATGATATTAAAAACCTCAATATCATTTTGGAAGATCTATCCATAGATACCACACACGTATAGGTTTGATGAAATAATTTTTTTTGAGTTTCAGTTCTAAGTATGGGGACCCCCAAAATTTATTGTTTTTTTTTCTATTTTTGTATGAAAATCTTAATGCGGTTCACAGAATACATCTACTTACCAAGTTTCAACAGCATAGTTCTTATAGTTTAGGAAAAAAGTGGCTGTGACATACGGACGGACAGACAGACAGACATGACGAATCTATAAGGGTTCCGTTTTTTGCCATTTGGCAACGGAACCCTAAAAAGCAACGATCATGAAAATTTTACCACCCGTTGTTGCATCACTAACACGACTTTGTTTTAAGTATATAGATTTAGTTAGGTATACTGGTACTTTTATATAAGTAGGTACAAATGAACGAATATTGTTGCGTTACGCTTTAAGAACCATTTTAGAGTTGGCTCCACCCATAAAGTCTATTAGTCTATTCATATTTTAAAGGTCTATTATAAGCTCACAAACATTAAAATTGGTTGAAACAGCTAACAAAACGGCTATGAATTTTGTATCCACGATAATAAAAGTTTGTTGAATATTAAATTGTTGTGTTGCGTTAAAGTTCCCTGTCTGTCGACACCTGGCGCAGCTAATTGAATTGTAAAACCTTCCTCATGGCCCTTTGGCGGTCAAAACGATGTCGATTATGATTATTACCAATAATAATTTTTGTTATCGCACCGGGATACCAAAAGAGAACGAAAAATTTGCTAACAGAATATAACATCCTTCAAAGCGAATCTTTTAAAGTGTACAGTTATAAAATTGTACCCGTTCCCAAGTATAATAAAATATATAAATAAACGAATGCGAAAATAGGCAACAGCACTACACCCTAAGGGGACATTTTGGAAACAACCGACGAGGGATGTTCGCCGCGAGTGCAAAAATTTATATAATAATAATTTCGGCTCATGCGAACGGGACTACCCCTGCATGAGGGAAGCTTACACAACACGAACAACAAAAGCTCCTAATGACAAATATTAGCTCACACCTCCGCACACCTAATGGACTTTACAATTGCTTCATACAACATACTTTACATTGTAACCTATTAAAAGGACGCAGATGACGCATTAACCTACTTGTAAAATCATACATATATATATAATAATGTGTGTATGCCCAACATCAGTATATTAATAAAACGTGCTGTCCAAAAAAAGCGTAACAGTTTTACCTTGATTAATCAATAAATTGTATGTGAATATTAAAGATGTCCACTTTAGCAATTAACATGTCAGTGAGACATTTGCAAACATGATTGACAGGGTTTCTGTTTCAACAGAGTTCACTTAATGCCGCTACGGAAACTAATAAATTATAAATGAACAATCCGTTTCTCACTAATATGCCACGTTGCCACACGTCCAAACAAGATCTCAACGCATAAATCAACACTGAAATAGAACGGCGATGTACCTATACATGTACACTTACTTCCGTTAGTCTGTCAGAGTATAATAAATACTATTTATATTTTTAAATTCAGTTTTTTATCAAACTATTTGTACTTCAGTAGTTATAATTATTTAGCTGGCTCATGACATCGTATTTAATACGATGGTGTATTACTAATATACAAAAAATCTTTAGAATCATCTTTGATATTAATTCTGCTGATCTGGCAATTTATGGTTCGAGCAAAATAATGTAAGTATGCATTCAATAATATGATTATTATTCAAGACGTATATCAAACAGTGGCTCGTGACTAGCGTTCGATTGTCAATTATTGTCGTGTGAATGTATGATTGTAGACGCACGTGGGTCATTAAAGCTCTAAAAAGGTCAATCGTGCACTATACTGACCACGCTTTTTATAAGTTTGGATGCTTTCGCTTGTTTACAATATGACTTGCCTGCTAATTACGTCGGTAACTCATTGCGGTCGGTGTACGCTCCTCATATTCTGCCGCGTAATTCGACTACATTCCGTTCTGGAACTTACATGCAAAATGCAGCATTGTTTAATTTACCAACAAATCACATATAAACATTTAAATTCTGAAATAAAATAGCAAGCTAATTATACAACTACTTTAATAGGTACTTCTTAATACATGATAAAGTCGAAATCCAATTCGTTTTTACTGGCTAGGCAGCTAATAAACCGCTTTATTACCTTCATCTCCATATTGTGAGTTAAGTTTACTGATTCGTTCTTACATCAAAGATCTCGAAACCATAGACATGTCTTTTCTTTTCTACCGGTGTAAACAATAACGATATTGTTATTGTTTACTTAGTAGTGGATATTGTCACCTACTTATGATTTTATACCATTCAAGGTCTTAAACATTTTAAAAACTGATCCTTGTCACATTTGGATATTTTTATCCGATGCAATAAATCTAACAGAGAAGCACCAAAATGAGCTTCAGTTTAAGTATAGGTACGGCATCACCTAGTTTGAATAATAAGCGTTATGCACGATGAGAACGATAACACGGTACGGTCGGTTGCGAGTTGGCAGGAAAATATGACCGATTTCATTGTTCTCCCTGTGCTATTCGAGCCTGAGAATCACTTGCAGCCATCAACAACGCGGATGCCACTTAACGAGGCTTGTCGAAGCTATGGAAAATAGGAACGGATGAATTAGCTGTCAGCTATTCAATGATAACAGTAAGATAATGCATAATACACGCTCTGTAGCATCATACAATTGAGTAGCCATACAAAAAAGAAATACTTACGACTGTTTTAACATTATTCCATTTTTAGGTTCCTGCTGTTAGACAGGAGTAGCTGTCCGTGGGTGTTTACGGATTTCCTTCTTAGTTTGTGTCGTCTAAGTTTTTCACTTCCATTCATCAGACAGTATACGAGAGTGGCAAATATGAATATTCAGCCGTATCTATGACATAATCTGCTATCTGCCAGTACAATCAACAAGAGGGCATTTTGATTATCAGTGATAGAATGAGGTTTCATCACGAAGCAATCTTCCTACCTTTAAAGTGTTCAGGCATGATGGTGGAAACTGCCTGTGCAATCAGGCTGAATCTTCAGATGTGTTATGTGTCTATTCTCCCGCAATAGCCTCTCTATTTTGATAACGTTTTCATCAAGTAGCCGGCCGGATCCTGGAGTCGTTTCGGTTCTCTCGACCACGTTTAAATTTACGAAACCAATAATTAACTAAGCTAAATCACGAGCCGACTCCCCATAAGTAGTTTGTAAATTTTTGGGCGATTCCGGGACGGTTAACCCTTAACACTATAAATTGATTAAATACCTATTACCCACCATAGAATTATTCCAAAAAAAATTATAAGAAGGAAATTAAAGAATAAGTGTTGCCAAAATCTGGTAATTTCAGTAATTTGTCAAGGTCACCTGTTACCCGTCAACATCTACTTGACTCAATTTTCAAAACATTGGGTTGTGTTGTACTTAAGTAAAATTCATAGTAAATCATAGCATTAAGACCGTCCGCTGCATTGTGCGGGATCCAGCGTATACGTCCGCTGCGGGCAGCCGCATCGGTCTACGTCATGAACAAATTGTCTTGAGAGCGACCCGCTTAACTCAGCGTTCCTTAATGTACTTGCATGACACGTGCCAAACGCTTGGGCCGCGATTCTAAAAGTGGTGACTTTCCCACCGAACAACTAGTATGGACAACTGCTTGTGCTGTCGGGAATGCCAATCAAAATTCTTCCCCACGGCACAACTAGTTGTGCAGTTTTCTATAACATAAAAACTGAAAAATTGTTACCACAATTGAGAGTCGGTAAAAACAAATGAGCAGCGGTAAAACAAATGAGCTACGGTAAAAACAAATGAGCAACGGTAACAACGTATGAGCAATAGTAATAGCAAATGAGCAACGGTAAATATAAATTGGCAAAGGTAAAAACGAATAAACATCGGTAAAACCGAAGGACCGATGGCCGATGGAGTAAACGAGTCCTAGAGTGGAGACCACGAATCGGTAAACGGAAGATAGGACGTCCCCCAGCAAGATGGAGGGACGACCTGAAAAAGGTAGCTGGGATAGACTGGATGCGCAAGGCGGAGGATCGGGTGCTATGGCGTACAATGTGCCTTTTTAATTTTTTTTTTTTCGTGCGGAAATCCCTTCGGATACCCCCCCGCCGGCCAGCGGGGGTGGTTTTGTCGGGCTTGAACCGACTAAAACCGCACGCCGTCTCGGGTCTTCAGATGCCGGGGTGTAAGGTGGCCTAATAAGGCAATTCCCTCGCACCCCGGGTGACCCTGGGCCATCTACGGCTTTAAAATGGCCCCCTCGGGTGTGGGAACCACGGTGTCCCCAACTTGACCCGGAGAGGAGGGGAGGGCGCGCGTCGCGCCGCCGCCCCGGCCTGCTTCTGCTGGGGAGACATACGGCCCCATCTGTCACCCCTAGGCCGGCGCTCATGGAGGACAGAGGTCGTTGAGTGACCTCCGGAGTCAGGGTCGCCTGCGTAGCACGGCGAGCGTGTTTCGGGCTCGACGGGTCGGGAGAGCTCTAAATCTCTCCCGGGCTCGCTCCGCCGCTCCCTTCTCGAGCATTAATAGTACTTTTTTTTTTTTTTTTTTTTTTTATCGTGCGGAAATCCCTTCGGATACCCCCCCGCGTGCCAGCGGGGGCGGTTATGTCGGGCTTGAACCGACTAAAACCGCACGCCGTCTCGGGTCTACAGACGCCGAGGTGTAAGGTTGCCCATAGAGCATATCCCTCGCACCCCGACTGACCCTGGGCCATCTCCGGTTTCGAGATGGCCCCCTCGGGTTTGGGAACCACGGTGTCCCCGTCTTGGTTTGGGGGAGGAGCGCTAGTCGCGGCGGTAAGGCCCATCATGGAGGATTGGCTAGAGAGGCGACACGGAAGCCTCTCGTACCGACTGACGCAGGTGATCTCCGGGAAGGGGTGCTTCGGGGACCACCTGCATCGGATCAGGAAGGAGCCAACGCCTGAGTGTCATCACTGCGACGCGAGCGAGGACTCAGGGCTGCACACGCTGGCGGACTGCCCGGCGTGGGAGGCGCCGAGGCGTGACCTCGTGGCAGCCATCGGGGTGGGAGTCCTCTCGCTCGGCAGCATGATTGCGGCAATGGTGCGGAGCGCGAGCGCGTGGGCCGCCGCCGCCTCCTACTGCGAGCATGTAATGCTCGCGAAGGAGGTGGCGGAGCGCGCCCGGGAGAGACTTAGAACTCTCCCGGTCCGCCGAGCCCGCAACTTGCTCGCCGCGCGTCGCAGGCAACTCAGGCGCCGGAGGTCGCTTAACGACCTCCGTCCTCCATGAGCATTAATAGTACCTAATGGTTTCTTAGACAGTTTCCTTGTAGCTCCCATGGTTACGGATATTCACCGGCATATTGAGTGTAGTGCCGGCATTATGAGTGAAAATTAAATTAAATATGAACGTCTACTGTTTCGTACATAAAAACAATCTTGTGGTATGTAATAGTCGAATCCACAAGATCAGTAAATCCTTTCAGGGTAACTGTAGACGCTTCTACAACAAGCTTCCTAGTGAAATGAAGAAAAAATTTAAAAGTCATAAATTTAAAAGTCAACTCTGCCAAGAAGGCTATTGTAAAATTCAAGACTATTTAGACGACAAACAAGCTTGGATATGAACTGTTTGCTCTCTCACTATGCTACTCAAACGTAATATTGTAATTAGATTAAGGAAACATGTTTGTAAATAGACCAAAAAGAAACAGCCCGCTGAGTTTCTTGCCGGAGTCTTCTTAGGACAGGGCCGCGTTTCGAAATGGTGGTCCATTTGCCAAACATTAGTTTTTTTTTGACGTTTTGTAAGTTCCGTATTAATGGTCTATACAGAATAAATGGTTTTTGACTTTGACTTCGATTTTTTTGGATGCAGTTAAGTTATCGTAAAAAAACATCGAAAACAGTAATAAAAAAATATTTCAATCAATCAATTTTAACCTACTGCTGGACATAAACCTGCGCCAGAGGAACCAATCCTCCACCTTCAGAATTCAACCTTCAAATCCTTTATAAGGTCATCAGCTTATCTGGTTATCCCACCATCAGGCCTAGGGCAGATGCGGCCAGCTCGTTTTTGTCGTAGTTTGCTGCAAATTATTTTGGTAACTCCATTTTTCCCAAAAGCAACGATTAGTTTGTCCCTTAATCCATTTGTGAACAAAACCCTCAGTGCGTGAGTCTGACTCTGACTTGACAGTTTTTTTTTAGTTTTTTAACAAAGAATAGTGTTCGTAACAGTCAGTAAGAGTCATGCAATTTAAAAATTACGATAAAATATCTTAATTTTTCAATTGCATGACCTAGGGTAGTCTCATTACGTAAAAATTGCATTTGAACACGCCGTATCAAGGCATCTTTTATTATGAATCTTTTCTTACATTTTTGGTTTCAATATCTCGGTATTTATCTATTACCAAAGGGAAATTTGTGGCACTCGCGTCGAAGATCACATAGCTCATATAAAACACCAGCGCTCACAAAGTCTTCTGTACATGAACCTTAACCCGCGACCAGTCGCTTACATGGGGAATACTCTGACCAAGTCCCGTCCTAGATGTTCTCTATTTTTCCGATCTAAATAACATAACTATATAATTAATATTTTTTCATATGTACATTGTTTTCTTACGACGATTACTAAAAACCGAAAAATGCCATGGTCCCCTGTTGCACGTGCTCTTGTACAGCAGACTTTGTGAGCGCTGGTGTTTTATATGAGCTATGTGATCTAAATCTATAGGAAAAGTTAGTATACTAATTGCTTAATATTTTCATTTATATTAATAAAAAAATGACGTGTTGCACTCCGGGAGTGCCGGCAGAAGTGAAAACTTGAATATTAACGTTGTGCATTTTCGATGGTTAGGGAATAATTTTGCACGAATTGCTTTAATTATCAGTATAAAAGTACTATCCTTTATGTGGTAACATAGAATATTCATTTATTGCGCTATCGTACACAAACATGACAATTTATATTACATGAAAACATATAACACTTCAGAACTATTACAATTATTTTACATTAAAAAGTTTATCTCTCAGAAAAATCAACTTCCATCCATAATTTCAATGACTTTTTCACCATCATTATTCATCAATTTCTTTCGCTATTTCTTCGTCACTTTTTTCATTAATAGATGCACTTTGTTTAATTTCCATTTTATATCAATAGATTTATGGCATAAAATAGAATAAATATTACAATAAGTTACATGATGCCAAAAAGTGTTTCTTGGGCCTCGGTCGGAATCGATCTCAGTCTTGACGAAGTCAACGACCACTCATTAGACGAACGCGCCACCAAGGTTGTTAAGTACACTGTGAAATTAGCCCTTCTATATTTGTCTGCAAACGTCTTACGAATTTTCGATCAGGTCACGTGTCCTGACGCGAGTTTAACCTTTTTTACCCATTACAAAAAAGTGCACAACGCCGCTAAAGAAGATTTCAATTCAATAATAGTTAAAATATGCGTCTTAGATCTTGTTCTCCACAGCTAATGTGTTGATTTTGTTGTTATATAATTTTGATATCTTAAGTGTATACCAGTTTGTTTATACGGATCAGATGTCCTCTAGAAGCCAGTTGAAAACCAGCGGCGGGTTTGTGTCCGGAACTGGTTCCTTTCTTGGTGCTACATGTCAAGTATGTTCCTACCTAAATGTAATATTAGAATAACTCTAGCATGCTTTATTTTGTGTTGCTCTAAAAAAATGTTTTCTTTCTTCCATTACTTAAGATTTGATAAACCTCAGTTACACGCTAAAGAAAATCTATTCCTACCTAGGATACTCTGCGAGGCTATTGAAATTAAAAACATCCTTATGTTTATAGAGAACATGGTTGGAAGGTACGACCAGCTTGGGACCCAGTCATTTACTTAATTAATTCCAAGAAAAATCAAAATCATCAAAACTTAATGACACAGCTCATTCTGCGTCAATAGTAACACCAACAATTCAACGTAGTTCGGATACTATGAGATGAATTACACTTCAAACTATAAGACAACCACCATCTTCAGTCTCCCCGTGACGAAGGCTGCTAAAAAGCAACCGAAACGTCGGGTTTAGTGTAATAATAAAATAACATTAAATAAATCGCGATAGAATCCGTGAAAAATAGTTTTATATCAAGGATTATTTTCTCATATCTATTCTACGGTTTTAGTCAAAAACAAATAAAATCAAAAAGTACAATAATTCCTATATTTTATATTGATCATCATCTAGAGATTATAAAAAACTAATGCATGCAATTTTAGACTACAAATAGTCTGGGTACTATTTTTTTCTAACATACATCATAATTAGTCATCCGCTGTGTGCGTTATTGTAAATTGACCTGCCCCGGCTCTGCGTCTACGTAGAACCAAATTATCTATTTGATAATTCTTTCTGCTACTTGAGAAAAATAATTGAAAACGTGATGAAAACTGATGGTACGCTACCATGTTGTGTGTAATATGTTCTCTCAGACTAAAAGTGTATTCTTTTAGGCGGAGTATGTGAGAGGCTGGTCCTCATTTTCGAAAGATACAAATATTATTATTGGAGTAGCTACCGAATTATAAAACAACTTTACATTATGGGTTTCGTACTCATTTTCGAAAGACACCTAAATTTCATTATTGGCGTGGCTACGGAATTAAATTCAATGGAATTATAGAACAACTCTACATTATGGGTTTCGTGCTCAGTTTCGAAAGACATTTTTCTAAAGTCCATTTCTACTACACCAAATCATAGTAAAGGTATTTAACCGATGGGTTATTTGATCAATAGGTCTATTTTTTCTTTGGTGTTAGGTTACTTCAGATACTGCACGAAGAACCGGTAGATTAGTGGTTAAGGAGTCGGCCTTACGATCGAGAGGTCCCGGGTTCGAATCCTACACTACCAACGTGAACCCACTCCTAACTCACGCAATTTAGCTTTACTGGAGGGGTTAGAAGGAATACTAGTAATTTCAAATATTAATATTTGAGCTTTAGGGCTCCGTCGACAAATGTACTATCAGTGATATCGGACTTTGTACATGTGGCTATTCGATGAAATGGCCCATCGATCAAATAATCCATCGGTTAGCTATTCGATTCGCAAAAATATCTTTCTAAAATGAGTAAGAAACCCATAATGTAGAGTTGCTCTATAATTCCGTAGCTACGCTCATAATTAAATTGGGTTTCTTTTTTCGAAAAGACTACAGGACAAGCTACATACTATTCGGCAAATTGTGCAGAAGACCCAAGAGTACAATCAGTGGTGGGGTTGGGAGAGTAGCTAAGTATAAATATACTACTTGACTTTCAATATGCGTTTGGAATTAGATTAATTACACATCAATCAATTATCCTCCTGCACTGGATATAGGTCCAGCAGTGGACTGCAATGACCCCCAATGTGTGCCATAGCTCCCGATTCTCTGGCTTACCTTTTTCAGGTCATCTATCCACCTTACTAGGGGCGACCCACCTTCCGTTTGCCGATCCGCGGTCTCCACTCTAGGACTCGTTTGCTTTCGGACATCGGTCCTTTGGCAGATGTGGCCAGCCCATTGCCACTTTAACTTGCTTATTCTGCGAGCTATATCGGTAACTTTCATTCTTAGTCAGATGACCTCATTACGAATCTTATTTCTCAAAGAAACCCCGTGCGTAGCTCGCTTCATAGCCCACTGCGCTACTCCAAGATCAGTTTCCACGTTTCGGCACCGTATATTCTAATTTCACATGCAACTTCAAATTTAACATCGTTTGTATGTAACTTAATTTAGGTTGCAATTATTCATCAAATAAGAGCGTTATTTTTAATTACATTATCAACAAAATACTGCGGAGCTGCGCATGTAATGCCCGATTAGGTGTTAATAAAATCAAATGTTAGGCGCAGCTATATTCGATATTCCAAAAAAAACTTAAGTAGAAGATTGATACATGCAACAAAATTAAATTGTGAAAAAAAGACACCATTCATACATTAGAATATCACACTTGAATGTGTCTCATCAAAGTCAGGTACCTACCTACCAACCGAGGTAAGGTAGGCATGAAAACTAAAAAAGTTTACTAGAAACTATGTTGATTACAGTACCATGCGATACCTATGGGTATTTGTTATCTCAACCAGATATACCCGTGTAATATAAAAGTTAACGTATTGAAATTCCCATGGAAAAATTGTTTTGTTTAATTGGAGTATATTGAGTATTTTATCTTAAAATATTGTCATATAAATTATTTGAAAGCTTGAACGCTGTGACGTGTATCGATCGTAATGTGGTGCCGTCGTCGCCACCATAATGCGACCCAGCGCGAACATCGTGATGCATACGACGTCCTACGGCGAGGTAAGAGGCACGCACGCTTGGGACCCTTCGGCGACTGACTGGCGAGCCTGCCCTTTCAATTTACTTCATTAATATCAATTTCATTTTTACTGTATTATGACAACACGACTTTACTTAAACTGTAGGTATTTCTATCCTTAAACTATGTACCTGCTTAATTATTGAAATTAAACAACTATAATTATTTTTGTAATGCTTCCAATTTTTTTTTAGTTATATTGGCTTTATAACTGTACGTATGTGAACATAGATTTTTAAACATAGACTTCTCTCAATACAATATTTGAAAATAACATTAATTTTGTACTGTTTTCGCCAGTAATAGTAGTAGTCTGGTCAATGTTGGAAACATTTTACAAAAACGTTTGATAAATATTTATAGATAACCTTCATATTTTATGAGTATCTGACAATTATAAAATATTGAAGTTACACAGTCAAGCGCAAATTTTAATTGTTATTTCCGTAGAACCTGGAACTAACATCGAACAAAATTTAATCTTATTATTAAATCAAACACATCACATTAAGGATGTTATCTTGTCAATATCGAAGTCCCTAACAGTGAGGCCAATAGTGTAGACATAAATATGTAACGACAGGTGGTAAAGTGGTCATGCTGCGCAACGCACGCCCAGAGCACCAGCCACTAACATTATAACAGTATGCATTCATTAAACTAAAATGAACTGTAACGTACGTAACATAGAGTTTTTAACTATACCAAACCATAATTATCACTTCCGACCAATGCTTTTCTACATGGATAACAGCGCAAGCCTGAAGACGGGAGAATTCGAATTTATTGACCATTAATTCAAAATATTATTTTCACAATATAAGTACTCATTTATTAATTTTGAAATATTAGGTTCCGATTAATTTATATGTGTCGTTAAGATATTTATTATGTATGTAAATATCGTCTTTATTTACAATCCTAATCTTTTGTTTTCAGACGTTAAGTACGTTGATGCACAATGTTTAATAAATTGTCCGCTATGAATGAACACGCTTAAGTTTAAAGTATGGGACTGTCTGTATTGCCTATCTAGTAAATTAAATCTTAAGCTCTAATGATGATAAGTATTATGTTTGTTCACAGGGCGTGGATGAGGAAGATCGAGTTTCTGTAAGTATTTAATTATGGGATTAGTTTGATTAATAGGTACACGAATAATTTCCTATTATTATTAATTTAAAACCTTTTTGGCTGTAGTTAGATCAAAAGAGTGAAGCTGATCCGCTGGATTCAAAACAAAAGCAATGGATTTTGTGCGCTGCTCGAGGTGACTATCACGCTCTCGCAAAAATGTGCAAAGATAATTCAAAGCTGGTGAAGACGAAGGTAAGAATTTTTGTTATTAAAAACATCCTATAGAAAAATATCCTAATCAAATCGGGTTTACCCAATTAATTTTGGCCTTAACCTAAGTCCTCATTAATTATATTATACAATACTTATTAGGTCTAAAAGGTACCTAATTCTACTATATAGTTCAGCTAACCAAGAGTGATATTGTATCGTAATGATAGTGTAATACGTGGTTTACGTTCAAAAATGTCGTTCCGTTTATAACGCTATACACGCAAAAGATTCGTTTATAACTCATCACCAGTTATTATTACCTGTATGACTTTGTCGCGGGTTTCTAGACCTATTAAGACGATTTTGTAATGGAAATGATTTGACCACCAAATCTTATAGTATACTAATTATAATAAAGGTTTCATTACAAGTAACCCGACTGAAGTACCTCCGGTTATCAGGTATAGGTTATGCCCAGTTATCAGGTATGAGTAACACATTTTTAAAAAGATCTATCTATTCAGTGATTAAACGAAATATTTGCAAAATATTGTCACGAGACCCCAGCCTAATGGCATGTCAGGAATTTAATAAAAAACCGTGATAAACGATAACGGATGTATTTGTCTGAATCCTTAAATTTTAGGCGTTAGTTAGCGCCAAGTGAGCACATGTCCAAAAGGTGTTCTTCTAATTGGGCCTCGAGGAGCGCGGACGGCGCCGGCCCGCGCCCCCCCGCCGTATACTATCTTGACATATCTCCGGACGTAGTCCCTTGTTTTATTTTACGAGCCATCTCTCAAACCCCATCTTTTTTCTATTCAGCTATTGTGTTTACGCTGTTTCAACGAGCGTACTTGATGTATAACCGTCATATAAACTCAAGGAATCGCTAATTCTGAAGATAATCTTATTGATTTATATGAAATCGATTAGTAAGCTAAACTGAACTAATTTAAACTATTTGAAGCTAAATATCAATATTTTAAATTAAAATGTTTAGTCCAAAATCTTTAGTATCAAGATAATTATGGTTTTTGTCATAATTTGTCACGGATCGGTTTAAATTCCGATTCTGTGTTTACGGAGGATTAGTTTATAGTTTTCACTGTTTTAACTATGCATATCCAATCTAAGTGAAGCGATGCTTTTAATTCACAGTCATTTTTGATGATCCCGAACTTTTATTTGCATCTGTTCTGTCGTCGCATTGATTACTGAGTACATTACTTTTATTGAATACGCAATAAAAAAGGTAATGATAGCCTTCTCTTTTATTGATTCGTTGTAAATCAAGAGTCGACGCAATTGGATTTAAATTTTATAGGTATGCTCTCGCAGGCATGTGAATAGTGGTTTAAAAACCTAATGAGAATTAACTGTGTGATTTGTCTTAAGATTTTAGCTGTTTTCTTATGATGATTACAGAAGGGAATTTGTTGAGTATGTTTCCTTCTTTAATAAGTGCAAATTTAGTTCTATTAATCACTTAAGTTATTATTTAACATTTGCTTTAGAAGATGTGGCAGTTATTTTCTTCTATCCGCTTCCCGAGCTAATAAAGCATCAGTAAATATTGTCAGACAATATGTAACACGTGTTTGCCACTGTGCCTTGCTGGTTGACATTTGTCGTCTCTCCTCTAAAAAACACTTTGATGCTTATTTTCGTATTTGCCTGACTTGCTGATGGAATTATAGATTTGTGGAAATTTCTCTGTGTGAGTTCTTATAGTTTCTTTTTATTGTAGATCTCGCATGTTTCTCTTTGAAATGAGAAATTTAAATATGTCATCGTCGCTTCCTATCTAAAGGAGCTCATCATTAATATTTATACTTTAATGCTTCACGAAGATTAGTTGAGATATATTAGTTGATTTTATAAGCTTTTCTAACACTTCATGGCACTCTCGTTTACACTGTGTTAATGTTGAATTCATTTTATATGTTTATTCTCTGTAAGAAATATTGGGACAGACAGTGGGAAACCAACATTTTAAATGTTAGGTTATCGTTTGATAATTTCTTTGCTTTTAGTATTTAAAGTGTTAAAATCTTTAAAAATATAATATACTTTAGTAGAAAAGAGTCAGTGGTTATAAACACGTGCTTTTTTTTTTGTTTCGTACTCCCACTGTCGTATAAAATCTTAGAGTAACACGATGTTATGCTTGTATTGCAGACAAAGACCACGTGGTTTGTGTTTCATAATTACCTATACAAATTAAACAATAGTGCGTTCCAGGAATAACGCGATGATATCTTATTTTGCTTACTGGCTGTAGTCAGTAGCTGTCTGTTGCTCATGCCTAGTACAAATTGATCGAAATGTCAACCGATCGTACCTAGTTGAAACAAATACGATCGTGTAAATGCGCCTGATCTGATACCTGCCATTAGCATTCCTAAACCTATAAAATAAAGGCATCAGTTTATCTTAAGAAACAGTTAACGTGCACCTACCCACATAAAATCTATTTGGTCTCAAAATATTTAATTGTTTCATTACAATCATGTAATTGTATCGATAAAGATTTGGTTAGTCAATAAAAAAGAAGAAAGCTCGGTGTTGTTATTGATGATTTACGAGTGTTCGATTCAACGAGGGCGGAGTTAGTGATGCAAGTAATTAAATCCAAATCATTTCGATTTAGTTACCATACCATTGAACCATCGTCCATCAGTTATATTAATACTATCCAATAATCGTATTGTTAATTACATTTATATCGGGTAATATACGTAAAAAATTATATAGTCGCCTTTAATTTGAATGACTACTTACGGATTTTATTATGTTTGTTAAATATCATTGAAGCTCCTACAATAAATTTTATATGTTTTTGTAGTTTACCATGCTCTAATTAGTGTCGTTAAGTGGGTTGCAATTATATACGTGTTGTTTTTTTGTGGCGCCTGCTCTCAGACTCGAATATACAATTTCAGTGTAAAAAATATTTCCAAACATTCGTCTAAGATTTCGGTTGCACGCGCTATTAACGCCAAGTCGGCGGTGGGAGTGTCGTTGCGGAAAGCCATTTAAATCTTGATTTATTCTGTTGCAAAGCATCGGCTCCGTTGACATCTCTTAGTCTAATTAAAGTTAAGGCAGAGCCAGTGTTCTAATTGATTTAAAGTTGTTTAAATACGAGTAGTAGAATTTTAATTTACTGTGTTGTATTTAAAAGTAGATGTACATTGAATCTGAACTTGAAGTATGTTAAGTAAAAACGATATTTTACACTATTATTAAATTATAAAAAATACTTAGTTTAGTATATTCACAGACGTTAAAGCATAGACCTTCAATGAAATCGATTCCCCGACAGACTCGTTTGTTACGGTCGCTTGTTACTTTGTGAAGTGAAGCACGACGGCAAGAACTTTTGTATATTGTTTTTTTTTATCGTTTTCAATGGGTGTGCTAACTTCTCGAATGTGTCGGCCGGCGCCAAGTCGGTGCAACCCGAGATTTGACGCCGCGCCTCATTTGACCCGTCCTGCGAACGTGCGCGCCGAGCTATTGTTTAGGTATGCATGTTAAACACAACGAATAGACGGTAAGGTATCTATTCTGAATAATAGATAAATAGACAGATATGTTTCCTCTTATTGTTTGTGTCCACAAACTGAAATCAAAAGCATTTCCTACATGTTATTCGAAGATAATTTATAATTAGTTTTTTCTAATTTACTATTTAAAATCAAACTAAATAGGTACTTAATTTAGGTAGGTACTATGTGCTTGTGTAGTTTCACTAGCTAGAATTTATACGGAACAACGGATTTACTTACCATTATAATTAGGATATCTACTTAGCTTGTTTCATAGCTCTGTAACCAATTTGGTTTGAACCATAAAATTAGATTTACTCCCACACATTAATGATGAACTTGTAGGAGTGTTTATTAATTTTTTGGTGATTGTTTCCTACACATGCCTACTACAAGCAAATTATTCTGCTTATAGTGGGTATTTGTACCTACCGAATGTTAACGAGTTTAATAATTTACTTAACATGTGCGAAACTTGTTCTGGAATGGTTTATAATTTGGTACTCTTTTAGTCTGAGTTTTTAATATATTTAATAGAACTTGTAATATAATCTAATCGCCAGAATTTCATTGGAAAATAATAAAAATAATATATGTAGATATAACTACTCGAATATTCGTTTCATTTAAATATTCCCATGATTTTATTTAACGCATTAAATTAGTTATTTATTCTAATTTATATCATTAGGTATATAAATTTGAATTTTGAATTTATAAAAATTGTAGCATTCGAAAATGTATATTTTTCACATTCATTTTATTTGAAATAAATTACTAATCTTGCGGAGTTCACTATCACAAATGTGGTATAAGGTGAGATAATTTACTGGGTGTTAGGAAACCCTCCCGAAAACGAAGACAGGCGATAGTAGGTACTGAAGATAAAAATAAATTGAGTGTTTTTTTTCCATCGGCACGAAATTTCATACACCCGTATCTTTTCAGAAATTAATGAATATGTGTATCAGCGTTTTGCAAAATTTCACTACTAAGGAGGTGAAATAGATGATGAATAGTTGTCTTTATGTTCGTCATGTTTGATGTAAGAAGCACGAAATTCCATATAGCTATTTCTGGTTAGAAAGACGTACACGAGAATCGGCGTTGTTCAAAAATTAAAGCGTAAGGGGGCAAATGAGGGATGAGCGTTTGTATGAAAGTTCATTACGTACCTTTTCTTTTTGTGCGGAAATCCCTTCGGATACCCCCCCACCGGCCAGCGGGGGCGGTTATGTCGGGCTTGAACCGACTAAAACCGCACGCCGTCTCGGGTCTACAGACGCCGAGGTGTAAGGTTACCCATAGAGCATATCCCTCGCACTCCGACTGACCCTGGGCCATTCGCAGTGTCCCCTCTGATAAGAGCAGGGGGTACCTGGAGCGACCAGCCTTCCGCGGGCCTTGCAGGCCCGCCATACCCTGACCCCCTCGTGCAATGGGGTCAGCTGGTCCTGAAAAGGGCCGGTTGGTCAGACTCTTGGCCTTTGACGTTGACGCCAGCTACTCCAGAGGAGCAATCAATGATGCGTCATCGCCCACGTTGCCCAGGGTGCACCAAACTTGGAGGTGATCCAACCAGTCGCACCCCAGTTCATTACGTACCTACTTATGTGGAAAGTGCTTAACTTTGGCATTGAGAAGCATGAAATAATATACCTAATATGAATATTAAAGCTTATTTTTGTATACATTTACAATTGTCCCGGTAGGTGGCGGTACAATCGGGTTATTGAATTTATTTACAATTTTACACCTGGGCGAAGCCGGGTCCCTGGCCGCTACACATTTATATGCAGCAACATAAGTATCGGAAGCAAGTGTTTTAAATACATTTTCAACACAGTACTACGGTTTACACAACACTCGATACCCTGTGTTTTGTTTCAATTAAATTTTAATCATAATTAATATATTTGTACTATACCTATTTGTTAACATGTAATTTGGTAAAGTAACACGACTTAAGGCCAATTTCTATATTCAATCCCAATCCTTACTTTCATATTCTGTATTAAAACATTATATACCCGATATTGTCCTTCCCTACCTTTCCTCTTCCATTCAGGCAGGCAAATCAAGATAAGAGGAGAAGGGACATAATGGCTCATTCCTCCATGGTTTGCACAGATTTCGCTAGACGTCAGTATCAAATCCAAGCTGCTTATATGTATGTATATATCCTATGCTTGTGTACGATTGCAGGAAAACCTGACCGATTGGCTAAAACTTAAAAGCAAATGAGGATGTTCAATTTATCTGTGTAGTTTATTAGGAAAGTACTGTTTGTGGGCTCAAGGTGAGCCAGAAGAGCGCACACATCTTTACTGAAAGACATTTTTACTGAACGAAGACATCATTTTGATATCAAAAACAATTTAAACTGAATGCATAGATTATTAAAAACTCGATTGTCACACACGTTAATCGAGTTAAAAGAGCGCACACATCTTTACTGAAAGACATTTTTACTGAACGAAGACATCATTTTGATATCAAAAACAATTTAAACTGAATGCATAGATTATTAAAAACTCGATTGTCACCCACGTTAATCGAGCCGGTTAAATCCCGAAAAAATATCATTCTGTTAATTATGGTATCAATCGATAGGGTCAATCATAAGACTCAAATCTCCCTAACAAACATGATTAATTAAATAAAAGGAAATCCATGTAATTAACACTTTTAAATTCAATGGGACAAATACCTTACGAATACTAACCATGGTAACAATTTTTTACTTCATTTTAGTTATGTTAAATTTTTGTATGCTTCGCGTACAAAAGTCAGAGAATGGATTTTATTTCTTTGGATATTAAGAGAAGGTTAGTGTAAAGTTAAATCCATCTTGAAAAACGGGTGCGAATGATTTTTACGATATATCAGGCAAACTATAACTAAGAATATCTGGGACGTGTCTAGGTAGCTTATTTGCTTAGCGTATTCCCCCTGTAATGGACTGGTCACAGGTTCAAGTCCCGTCCTAGATGTTCTCTTTTTCCGATCTAAATCTAAAAGATAACGAAGTTATTAACGAAAATTTATAGAAATGTGGTAACACCTTATTTAATGGCTCTGCCTCATAATTGTAAATGTTTTTTTACACATAGTCTCTAATTTAAACACTTCAACATTTCACTTCAACAACAACTTCAACTTTTGAACGTAATTAATTTCGACAATAAATTATGTAGTGTTTAAAGAGAATGATAACACCGAAATACGTATACCAGTGATAGAAATCTGGTCCTGAAGGATTATTTTGGTTGCCTTATTGTGATAATAGCAGCACTCAGCGAACGGTAGAGAACTGTCTAATGAATCATAAAATATTTTAATGTTGTAATAATAAATAAAAGCCGCGGTAGCCTAGTGGTATGGGTAATGGACTGCTGAGACGAGGTTTCGGGTTCGATCCCAGGTTTTACCATGGCACACACCAATGACTTTTCGATGCTTTTCGAAATTATGTATGTATTTATCGCAGGGTTATAAGTGTCCGGTTAATGGCAATAGGCTCGCCACCTATTACATTACCTAAACACCTAAACATAAACTGGCGAAATGTGGGTGCTAGCACCTCTGCCTACCCCTTCGGGGATATAGGCGTGAGTTTATGTTATGTTATGTAATAATATAGAAAATAAATTTAAATATATTTTTTGTTATTATGTTGTAAGTACTAGGTATTTATAAAAACGAAGAAACCTTTCTCATACTTCTTAGAAATAAAATAACTTACTATTTTAGGTCTAAAGCTAAAAGGATTGGTAGGTTATTCATCCTAATTACGTGGTACGTCAGGTTTTCACAGGTGGCAGTTCTACGCCACCTGTTATTATTAAGTATAGTAATTTCCACAATGGTTGGCATGACAATGGCTGTTGTTACATAGTTTGACACGGTTATAATACCCAGCTTTTTCAAGCTTTCGCCGGCAAAATTGATGGAGATAAATTTTAGTCCCATCTAACTACAAAATCGACACAAGTACCTGAACATCCTTCAAGAAAGGCATTAGAAGGTTCGTACAGGGTCGGCAGCGCAAGTGTGAAGCCCTTGGTGTCCCAGGCCGCGGTTACCGCTTCCCATCAGGTGGGCCGCGTGCCTGTCTGCCACCTAAGTGGTAAATAAAAATTGTCATATTGCTGGTCGAAGGTCTCCCCTAAACCTTTCTACTTCTCTCTCTCGTTGCATTATACTTCTATATCTCTATATCTCTATATTTATACTTCGTATGTGTGGTGCCGGCCTAGAAGAGAATAGCACCAACCCAAGTCTTCCCGTGGGTGTCGTAAGAGGCGACTAAGGGACATATCCGGGGGCGGGCAGCAGCACCCCCGCAGAACAACCCCTCCAACAAACTGCGATCCCCAACCCGCCTGCCCAGCGTGGGGATTATGGGCACTACCCCCAAATGAAGGAAACAGCCAAAAGATGGCCCCCAGTTCCCGGCCGCCTCGCTATCCCTGGTCATGGTAGCGGCCATGGTAACGGCGGGGCAGGGGGTGCTAAGAATCCCCGGGCTACAATAGGCTACCAAACCCTTCACAAACTGACCCTGGCTACGTATAACGGACGCACTCTGAGGCTTGACCATCATCTAGCGCAGTTGGAAGTGGAGTTAGAGAACATTAAATGGCATGTTCTCGGGTTATGCGAAGTCCGTAGAGAGGGAGAGGACACCGTAACCCTTGACTCGGGCCATCTTCTCTACTTTCGCGAGGGTGATAAAACATCCCAGGGTGGCGTAGGTTTCCTCGTCAATAGGGCCCTCTCTAACAACGTTCAAGAAATCTCCAGCGTGTCGAACAGGGTAGCGTACCTGATCCTTCGGCTATCCAAGCGGTATAGCATGAAGGTTATTCAGGTCTACGCACCGACCTCGGCACACTCGGATGATGAAGTGGAGGATATGTATGAAGACATATCCAAAGCCTTGCACAACACCACTAAGGCTCACTTCATCGTTGTTATGGGGGACTTTAACGGCAAGGTGGGTACCCAGTCTGGGTACGAATCCCGTATAGGCCCGCATGGTTATGGAGTTAGGAATCACAGGGGACAAATGCTTGTCAACTTCCTTGAGAAAGAGGGACTATTCTTAATGAATTCCTTCTTTAAGAAACAGCCTCAAAGGAAGTGGACATGGCAAAGCCCCGACGCTGTGACAAAAAATGAGATCGACTTCATCATGACGGATAGCAAGCACATATTCAGAGATGTCTCAGTGATCAACAGGTTTAATACCGGATCTGATCACCGACTGCTCCGAGGCTCTCTGAATATCAACCTAAAGCTTGAAAGAAACCGTTTGATGATGTCCACGCTCCGACCTAACCCAACCCAAATCATGGCGGGCACCGAGAAGTTCCAGCAGCTTCTCGGGGAAAGATTTGTTGCCTTGGAACCCACTGATGACGCTGACGAGACCCTACACAATCTGGTCGAAACGCTGAGAGACGAGGGCATCAAGTTCTGCAAAAAACAGCGCACTGGCAGGAAGTCCAAACTCTCGGATGAGACTCTGGGGCTGATGGCAAGAAGACGGGAAACCACCCAAGCGACTTCGTCAGACAGGTCACACCTAAACAAGGAAATTCCGAAGATGGTACGGCGCGACCTTCGGAGCTTAACACACGCCTCATCTAAGAGGCGATAGAGCGAAACCGAGGGTCCAAAGTATTCACTCAGCAGCTTGGAAGGAGCCATCTGACGAAGCTCATAACGCATGATGGGAGGACCGTCTTGTCGAAGCCGGAGATCTCCGCCGAGATAGAGGATTTCTATGGCCGTCTGTATACTGCACATGCTCCCCGTCCTCGACGAGACGACCATGATTCCAGAGCCACCCTGACACGCCACTATACCGACGAACTGCCTGATATCAGTCAAGACGAGATCGTGTTAGCTCTGAAGCAGCTTAAAAATGGAAAAGCCCCCGGTGAGGATGGAATTACTTCAGAGCTTCTGAAGGCAGGAGGAGCTCCTGTCATACAGGAGTTACAGAAGCTCTTTAACGCCGTCCTTCACAGTGGGAGAACTCCTAAGGCGTGGAGCGGGAGTTTGGTTGTTCTCTTTTTTAAGAAGGGTGATAAGACCCTCCTTAAAAACTACAGACCCATCACACTCCTGAGCCACGTCTATAAGCTATTTTCACGAGTGGTCACGAATCGTCTCGCCAGGAGACTCGACGAGTTCCAGCCACCGGAACAGGCTGGGTTCCGCGGAGGATATGGCACCATAGACCACATTCACACAGTGAGGCAGATTATACAGAAGTCCGAAGAGTATAATCAGCCCCTGTGTCTCGCTTTTGTGGACTATGAAAAGGCATTTGACTCCGTTGAAACTTGGGCTGTTCTGGAATCCTTACAGCGATGTCAAGTAGACTATCGTTATGTCGAGGTGCTGAGATGCCTTTACGAAGCCGCCACTATGAGTGTCCAAGTACAGGGTCAGCAGTCTAAACCCATCCAATTGCGCAGAGGAGTGAGACAGGGGGATGTCATATCCCCGAAACTGTTCACGAGCGCATTGGAAGATATGTTTAAGACGCTGGACTGGAAAGGTAAGGGCATAAATATAAACGGCGACTACATCTCACACCTGCGATTCGCTGATGACATAGTCTTAATGGCGGAGTCGCTAGAGGAGCTAACCCAGATGCTGGACGGCCTAGCTTCAGCCTCGCGACGCATCGGTCTTGGCATGAATTTGGATAAAACCAAAGTCTTGATCAATGGCCACATTGATCCAGGACCGGTCGTCGTGGATGGCCACCTTCTTGAAATTGTTTCTGAGTACACTTACCTCGGGCAGATTGTGCAGTTGGGTAAAAACAATTTTGAGAAGGAGGCCAAGAGGAGGATCCAGCTAGGCTGGGCAGCGTTTGGGAAACTACGTCGGGTTTTCTCGTTATCCATACCGCAGTGTTTGAAAACGAAAGTTTTCAATCAGTGCGTCCTACCCGTAATGACCTACGGAGCTGAGACGTCCAGACCAGAGACCAGTTCAAAGTCGCTCAGCGAGCTATGGAAAGAGCTATGCTCGGAGTTTCTCTGAAGGATAGGATTCGTAACGAATACATCCGACAGAGAACCAAGGTTATCGACATAGCTCAAAGAATAAGCAATCTGAAGTGGCAGTGGGCCGGCCATATCTCGCGAAGAACCGACAACCGCTGGGGTAAACGTGTTCTTGAGTGGAGACCGCGACTCGGCAAACGTAGTGTAGGACGCCCTCCGGCCAGGTGGGATGACGATCTGCGAAAGACTGCGGGCAGATGCTGGATGCGGCAAGCTGAAGACAGGGCGCTATGGCGCTCATTAGGGGAGATCTATGTCCAGCAGTGGACTAGAATAGGTTGATGATGATCTCGGTCGAAGTAGTCTATATTATCCCGCCAACGTTTTCTCGGTTGACCAGGTCACCGCCTCCTATCTTCTGACGTCCAGGGTGTAACTAAGTGAGCCCTTCTGTTCGCATTCTGCTCGCCCAAGACCATTTCAGCACAGCAATTGTTTGCTCACTCACTCGGTCAATCCGTTTAAAGCCAAATAAATAAATAAATATTCTACGACATTCTTCTACACAGCGCTTTCTAGAACCAAAGTAAGCATAGTATAGTAAGCTAGTTAGTTAACAAGCTAGTTGCTTGTGTTATGGGTTCCAGAATGCGGATAATCATACGTATACTTGTTTTTTTGTAAATACAATTGTTTTTTGTAAACACATTACATAGAAACACCTTGGTGTTAATACAAATACAACCAATGCATAAATATTTGCACAGAGCGGGACTCGAACCCGTACGTCTCATACGCTATTGCTCTTCAGCATATTGCTTATGCACTGTAGCTTAGGGCGGGCAAAATGCACATATCCACGTTTAGTATGTTAAAGGGAGGATCGCCTTTCATGTTTCAGAGGGCTACCTTGATCGTTTTTTCAAATGGACGAAATGAAAATATTGAAATTCGGATTCCGCATCAATCGAAAATTCTGATAAAATCTGGATAGAAAGCGGCCGTTAGACGCGTAGCATAAGGCACTTCCACGGGAGTGCAAGTCACGCCTACAATAAGTGATTTCCAACACGGTGACGCAGCGTTATTGTAATGGTTGTTTGTTTAGTGGTTCTACCTTACTCGTGTATCAGCCTAATCATATATGCCCATAGTTTTGTTTTTATACGGTTGTTTCATTATAGAGTTCATGGGCGTGTGATGTTGGGCGCAATCAAATTTGAAAGGAAACAGCTCAGCGTTCGTGCTGCTTTAGTAATTTGGTTCTGGCGCCAATAGGTGTTGGCAGCAAACAATCCTATATTTTTATTATTAATATTAACCTTTGTCTTTTGATTATTGCTGTTACAGCAGTTTTGATGTAAATATATAGATAATTAAAAATATATTGCATTAACTTGATTGTACATGTCTATTATCTATCAATACCCACTATTATATTGTAAATTAGTTGTGTCTATACATTGCAGATATTTAAAACACACTCAGAACGATTCAGAACACAAATACTCGGGTTATGTTAAATGAACGATTCAGAAGACTAAATAGTATTTTGCAATTCTTATCTGTTTGTCCATTTGTTCGCGATGGACGCAAAAACTATTGAACGGATTTTGATGCGCTTTTTTCTTTTAGAAAGGTCTTGGTCGCTTAACGACCTCTGTCCTCCTTTAGCGCAGGCCTGTTGAAGCCACCTGTCACCCCAGCAGAAGCAGGCCGGGACGGCGGGGCGACTGGCGCCCCTCCCCCAAACCGGGGCAAGACGGGGACACCGTGGTTCACAAACCCGAGGGGGCCATCTCGAAACCGGAGATGGCCCAGGGTCAGTCGGGGTGCGAGGGATATGCTGTATGGGCAACCTTACACCCCGGCGTCTGTAGACCCGAGACGGCGTGCGGTTTTAGTCGGTTCAAGCCCGACATAACCGCCCCCGCTGGCCGCCGGGGGAGGGGGAGGTATCCTAAGGAATTGCCGCACGAAAAAAAAAACGGTACTCCTAATAACCTGATATAAGATAATCCACTTTCTTACGTTAAATTGGTAGTTTAATTTTATTTATCTTGGACCCCAACACGCAACTATATATTATTATGCCTAAATGACTAGTGTATTAATTATCTATAAATGCCTATAGATAATTAAATAGGTTTGGCAAACAACGGTTTCGAACGGACAAACATTAAGGGCCTACATACATTTATTCTTCGCGTTTTGAGGAATGATTTTGATCAAACTTACACAGTTCTGCTTCTATCAGCCATGAAAGTAGCGTAACATGTTGAACGCGGAGGAACAGCGCTGTATTCTATAGTATTCGTATGATAAAAACACATTTGTCCTCATTATAAACCTGTTTACCGCGAAAACTGAACAGACGCAGTAAGCTGATCGGCATACTTTAAGTCACAAAAATATTGCGGGTTAGGGCACCAAACCTATAGAAAGAAAGAAAAGAAAAAAGAAAAAGTATTCATTCTGTTAAACACACACAGTTATGTTTACATTTTTTCTGTCAGACTGAGGTTCTTGAATCGAATACAGTTTAGATTAGGTCAATAAATAAGTACAAAAAAAATTGTTTTTGTTTTCACTTATCTAAACACTAGGTACTTCAAAGCTTTCACTTTGGAGCCCGGAGCCGGATCTCCTACTCCTCCTTTCCATAATTTGGCTTTGATTTATTTTGTGTTTTAGGGATGGGTATGAATAAAAATTTTGTTCGCCGTCGCACTGTTCATACTATTGTGATAAGACTTTGTCAACCTATGGCTAAACCTAAGGCGATTTTTCAATCGTGTTATAGGATTTAACTGCGCGACGTTGGTACCGGGTAGGTAAATAAAATCTACTTTATATAATAAAAAATATTATATGCATATTAAGTACCTATATAATAAAAAATATGAAGCGATTGAAAAACAATAAAGAACTTTAAATACAATTTTATTTAAAAATCTGTTGTACTAAAACGAAAATAATAATTTTATACAAGGGGTACTGTTTCCGCACGTAAAAAAAAAGGGTGTACTGTTATTTCAAAAACTTGTATCGCGCAAGTGTTTGTCTGTGTTCTAATTACGATACTTACAAGATTTTGAAATCGGCACAACCCTTGCACAAAATTATTATCCCACCAAAAACATACCTGTTAAAAAGGGGGCCAAGTTCCTATCGGTAATTGTTCGCCTAAAAAAGGGTTGAAATCCAATCCAATGCCAAGTTTAGATGCACTTTAAAATCGATCATAATCATCTTAATTCAATCAACTCAAATATAATAATTAAAACAAAAAACATTATTATGTTACTTGCTGCTACGCAACCCTTAATGCGGGGCGAGTCCGACTCGCACTTGGCCGCTTTTTTTAGTTTAGGCGTACCTATGGCCACTTTCCTACTTCGTCAGCGCCATGCCATATTAATGCATTGTCATCTAAACATGTATGCAAAATTTCATCTCAATCGGTTGAGGATAACTGCTTCAAAATTCAGTTGCAAGATTAAACCTGCACTAACATTATACATACTGACCAAGTTAAATGAAAGCTTGTAGAAATAGAATTTATTTAAATGCAATTAAAAAAATGTGGCAACCACTTTTATCAAGGGTTTGTCAGATCCTACTTCATAGTAATTTTTATAGCACAACAATTTCTAGAGCTGCAAGCATTTTAATCAACGGTCAATCAAGGTGTTAATCGTTTTGTTTAAAAACGTGCGACTGCATGTGGCATGTGATATTTTTATACAGATTCAACTAAGTACTTTATCGATCAACTTTTTTTTGTCAAACTCAAGTTGCTTAAAACAGTGACATTTCCACTTAGGAACACAGGATTTTCATCATAAATTCTATACTGCACTAAAAATTTCCCAGCCTTTATTTTGCTGGATTTACGTTGTCGATATTTTAGACATTTTTTATTCATCAATCCAACGAATAATATTAGAAATAGACCGAAAATGGGACCCAGTTTTAACGGTATAAGTTTTGATAGTTTGAAAATTGAATATAGGTATTTGAATAGGTATGTCATCAGGGGCATGCGAATTAATAGAACGAACTCACTGACTTTTCAGAGTTTAGGTCCTCTTTTTTAGGGTTCCGTACGCAAAGGGTAAAACTCTCGGACGGACAGCGGAGTCTTATTAATAGGGTCCCCCCTATTAATAAGACACCGCTGTCCGTCCGTCCGTCCGTCATCAGGCTGTATCTCACAAACCGCGATAGACTTTAGACAGTTGAAATTTTCACGTGCTGTATTTCTCATGTCGCTATAACAACAAATACTAAAAACAGAATAAAATAAATATTTAAGAGGGGTCCCATGCAAACGAGATTTTTGTGCCATTTTTTGCTCGATATTAATAACGGCAACAAGTAGAAGTTTGAAATATTCACAGAATATTTAGTTGTAATATACACTTCAAAAATTAATAATATAATTACAACAAAATGAACCGTCAGTTCACTTATCCACCCACCGTCCATTTGTTTTTTGATACGTATCAAAGGATATAAAAAGCCAGTAGTGCCAGGGCAACAGCAGTAACCAAGCAATAACCTATAGTGCATTGAAAAGTTTCATTTGGGGTTGCGTTTTTTAGAGGTCTTAGCAAGAAATAAAAATATATTTTATTCGAAATGGCAACCTTTGGCTTTTATATAGGCCTTTAATCTGTTTGGCCACGAATCTATGAATTTACACACTATTTCCAAGCGAAATTTTGCCACTGCTTGCTCCAAAGATTTCTTAAGAGACTCAATGTCGCTGTGACGTTTAGAGCAGGCCATGTCCTCTAAAACTGACAATAATTTGTAGTCTAAATGGTTGAGGTCTGGGCTAGATGAGGGCCAGTCTTAGCTCTTCTAAAGTCCGGAACTTTAGTTTCTAGCCAGGCTTGGGTAGATCGTGCCTTGTGACCAGGAGCAGAGTCCTGCTGGAAAGTCCACGGTATATTTTAAAAAAGTGTATTGCTGAGAGGTTTCACAACATGATCCAAGACAGTATCTTGATACACTTTGGCTGAAGTTTTCACTCCTTTTTCACAAAAATGTAGCTTTGTGACTCCCTGATAAGACACGCCCCACCTTTCCGACCACTTGAGCAGCTTTCTTAGAACTGTGAGCGTACACTTTATCATTTTGCTTATTGTAGTGTTCTTCAATCGTGAAAATTTTTTCATCGGTAAAGAGGATATTTCTGTGCCTTTCACCTCCGTGTCGCGACAGAAGGCGCTTTGATCGATCCACTCTCTTTAATCGTAAATATTGATTTAGGGCATGTCCTGTATATCGACGATAAGCACCGAACTTCAGCTCTTGTTTTATAATACGTGACAGAGTCCTAGCGGGAATCTTCATTTCTCGCGATAAGATGTTTTACTTCCTTATGGGGTTTCGACGAATTCTGGCGTGCTTCTTACTTGGAAAATTACGTACTTTCCATACAAACTTTTACCCCTAAGGGATGAAATTTTGTTAAACGCTGATACACGTATACATTTATTTTTAACTAGAAGCAGACACATGAAATATCGTGCTTCTAATTTTGAAAATGACGGACTTTCATACAACCTTTCAGTCCTTATTTTACACCCTTAGGGGTGAAATTTCTGAAAAAGGTTTTTAGCAGGAAAAAGGTTAGTGGAAGTTAACAAACTTAAAAGGCATCAACTGCCAAAATTGAATTGAAAACAACCCTTGACAACCTAATTTTTCATGGGTGAGCCAGTAATATAGACCACTAGAGGCAAAGTTAAGGAGGTACTGCAGGAGAGGGGTGCGACTGGTTGTATCACCTCCAAGTTTGGTGCACTCTGGACAACGTGGGCGATGACGCATCATTGATTGCTCCTCTGAAGTAGCTGGCGTCAAAGTCAACGGCCAAGAATCTGACCAACCGGCCCTTTTCAGGGCCAGCTGACCCCATTGCACGAGGGGGTCGGGGCATGGCGGGCCTGCAAGGCCCGCGGGGGTGGGGGCCGCTCCAGGTACCCCTCTGCTGTTATCAGAGGGGACACTGCGAATGGCCCAGGGTCAGTCGGAGTGCGAAGGATATGCTCTATGGGTAACCTTACACCGTCTGTAGACCCGAGACGGCGTGCGGTTTTAGGCGGTTCAAGCCCGACATAACCGCCCCCGCTGGCTGGCGGGGGGGTATCCGAAGGGATTTCCGCACAAAAAAAAAAGGTACTGCAGGAGAGTGGACCATGTGTGCCGATGGCAACATGGCTTTTCATATAGCCGAAGGTCTCAGGTGCACAAATCATCAAAGCAAACATTTTGCGGTCAGAAGGTTTTTATAACGAAAAAACCTTGGGCCCTCTTGTTTATTAAGCATAAACTTTTGCTAGTTTAGTAAGCCTGTACTATTGGTCTTAAGACTTTCTTGTGTCTAATGAGCGCTCAGCCTTAGATATTTACTTAGTAATAATTTTTAGGTTAATGAAAACTCACCTTATTTATTGATATTAGGGTATACTTACATACGCAACTATATCGGTGTCGAAAGGAGGCGCAGAAGCAGGGACTGAACCCTGAGCCTTTAGAAATCGTGGTGGAGTGAAAGGACTGGCTAGAGACGCGACACGGGAGCCTCTCGTACCGGCTGACGACTGTGTCGGATAAGGAAGGAGCTAACCTTGCAATCACTATGCTGCAAGCGAGGACTTAGGGCTGCACACGCCGGCGGAGTGACCGGCGTGGAAGATGACGAGACAGACCCACGTGGTGGCATTAGGAGTGGGACTGCCGCTACCTCCTCCGGGAGCAAGACGGAGACACCGTAGTTCCTTTGCCATTTCGAACAATCACTATGCTGCAAGCGAGGACTTAGGGCTGCACACGCCGGCGGAGTGACCGGCGTGGGAGATGACGAGACAGACCCACGTGGTGGCCTTAGGAGTGGGACTGCCGCTACCTCCTCCGGGAGCAAGACGGAGACACCGTAGTTCCTTTGCCATTTCGAAACCGGAGATAGCCCTGAGTCCCCGGCTGGCTCAGGGCCATGTGCCATGCGCGGGAAATGCCTTATGAGCCACCTAACACAAGAACCGAGGCGGCGTGCGTTTTAGTCGGTTGGCTGGCCAGCGCGGGGTATCCGAGGGGATTTAGGATCCGAAAAAGAGCTACACTTACATATTTAAGTTCATATTCAATTATTTATTTATATGTTTATTGTTTGAAATATATTGAAAGTAAGCCTTTTTTTTCGTGTGGACCCCCCACGGGCTTCACCCCATCGGTGCCGATGATGAGGTGGGCGTGTCGGAATCGGACCGACTAAAACCACACGGTGTCCTCCCCAAGTGTCCATTGCCGGGCACCCCGGGTAAGCCCTTGAAAGGGGCTAACAAAACAACGTAAACCACAACGTTTAAGCTTTATATGGCGCGTCGGCAAGGCGAGTGTGAGTGCCGCTAAGATTGGCTTACTTCAGTGTCTAAGACGGTCTTTCTATTAGTAACAGTTTGAAAAAAAAGAATAATTCAGAAACATGTCTGTGATAAGATAACAAAAATTAGAAAACTTTTCAGTGAATTGCCTTGACTGTTTATCCTGTTATATCTAATATATAAAATTGTCGTGTCGCGGTGGTTACCTGATAAAAAGTGTGAAACTGGTTGTTATTTGTTGCTTATTTATCACTAGGAAGATTGAATGTGCGGTGCGAAACTGAAGTATAGAAAGATTAATTGTATTTGATATTTGTACTCTACAATACATATCTACCTATATATCTATCTCCATCAAAGGGTATCTATCCAACACATTGCATTCAACAAACGGAGCTTGGTTTGTTATTGCAAAACACGAAAGCATGCTAATTGAAATTCAGCATGAAAGGGATAATGAGGGTGGGTGAGCAGGGGCATACGCCCCTTGTTGTCTCCCGCCATACGTCACTCAAGCGCGGAATTGTGAAGATCACGTCGTTAACTATTGCTAAAGTTGTTCCTAACCCAGCCTGTTACCACACACTTCATATACCACCTTACCGTTACTCATATTTTAGGGTGTGCATAGAAAACTTGTGACATTTTAAACTTGAATGATATTTTGTTAGATAAGTTCCTTGAAAACCTTACAATAAAGGCGCACTTCCACCGGCGCTAATTAAACATTGTGAGAGTCTTCTTATTATATAATAGATATCAATTTTTTGTGATGAACAATTGACATGCCAGATGACAAGTCTCCATAAGAAGGGCTTTCTAATCATCGGTACCTTGTGAAAATTATATATAATACTATAGCTGACCGGGCAAACTTCGTTTCTTCTTCGTTTCGTTCTTCGCTCTACAATCAAGTTATGTTGGTTAGGTACCTTATCAGCTGAATTTATTTCGTGAATATTTCATATGTTCAATTATCCTAGTTGCTAGTACCCTATAGGCACAGTATCCCAAGGGGACCATCTCATGTAGTAAGTAGATGGCCCTGGGTCAGCTGGGGAGCGAGGAAATTGCCTTATTAGGTCATCTTACTCCCCGGTATTAGAGACCCGAGACGGTGTGCGGTGTTGGTTGGTTTTCTTTTCGCAAAATAGAAAACCACACAATGGCACAGTATAGGCGAAGACAAATGTAAAAAAAAACAAAGATCATGAAAATCGTTCCACCTGTTCTCGAGTTATAAACGGTACCACTAGCAAGACTTTGTTTTATATACTACTCTGTCCAAAAAGTTACGGGAATTAGTCAATATAACTTAAAATATGTATTATTCATCCGAATTGTTTGTATCACCTTCAGTGACCTTCAAAATAGGCCCCTGTTGAAAGGATTCTCATTCACCAATGAACAACTCAATCTTAAAAAGTATTTTCAAACGTATTTCTTGGAATCACCTTCAATACTCGCAGCGAAATTTTTTTGATGACATCTATCGACTGAAAATGGGTACCTCGCAGTGGTAATTTAAGTTTCAGATCTTAATGTCGGCTTGAGCCATATCAGAGAAATATGTGCGTTATCGTGGTGCAAAATTCATGTATTTTCTTTTCACAATTTTGGGCTTTTTCGACGAAATAGCTCTTTTAAACGCCGTATAACGCTCAGATAATATTTTTTAATTACTGTCTCACCTTCTGACAGAAATTCCGATTGCCCGATATAGCATTCGCATCGCGGTTATCGAATCTACTTCAGTTGAAGATGATAATGGTAGCAATTCTGTTGCTGACATCACTAAACTAATTATTCTCTAAAATTTTCTTATTTTAGAGAAATTTAGAGGGAATGCTATTCTGTTGTTACGTCGAACTAAATTTGGTGTTCAATATGACAGCACCAAATTTGAATCTGACATCACCAAAATTTCAATATGAAAGTGTTACCGTTATTAAAAAAATAAGAATGAATGATAAAGAGTGAATTATTATCCTTAGGTTTTTAGAATGCCGAAAAATGATTATTAATGCAAATTATAGATCAAACAGTAAACAAACCGTTATTTTTCTTAGTCATAGCCAAGTACAAACGGTTTTATTCAGTTCACTAGCCTGGCAACCCGGTGTAAACCTCTTTGTTATCTACGCAACTAAACTATCTCTGGCTGGAATATGTGCAAGTCAATTTGACGTGACATGACACAATTGACATATCGGGGCAGTTAAAAATTTGGCAAGGAAATAATTGCTTGATTTGAAATACATGAACCATCAATCAAGAATTGAATTGAATTGAATTGAAATACATGAACAATTTAATATTTATTTTAGGGAATTACATTGAGCAGCTCGCCACCTGTATCTCTATTGCTGCCCTCTGTACAATCTCCTCAGGAGGTACAGCAGCCACAACTGCCTCAATCTGGTGTCTTGGCAGAAGCTGGCCCCATTCGCCATCGGATTGTGCTGAGACGCCGCATCTTGCCTAGGCCTTCACGACCTCCTGCCTATGAAAACTTAGTGAATGCCCTGCATGAAAGCAATAGCACCTTACAAGAAACTATTCGACATAGTGTTGATGTGATTATGATTGTTGATTGTGATTTTTGGTGATTATATGTATAAAAAATAACTTTATTTAAAACGAATTATATGTTTTTAATTAAAATTTATTTCAATTAATTCTGCCCGCATTTTTCAGTGAAAAAGATTAGGACTTTAACAGACATAGATACCGCTAGAATAGTTTATTTCAGTTATTTCCATAGTATTATGAGCTACGGCATTCTCCTTTGGGGTAATGCCGCAGATTTAAATAAAATCTTTGTATTGCAAAAGCGGGCTGTGCGGGCAATTTATAAGTTGGGCCCAAGAGTCTCTGTAGTGTCTCAATATATTTTTGAAAATCTTTTGTATGTTAGAAGAAACATTTCCAATTTTTTAAGTCTTTGTGATATACATAACGTAAATACTTGACATAAAAACAATCTTGGGGTTTGTAATAGTCGACTCCACAAGATTAGTAATTCCTTTCAGGGTAACTGTATACGCTTCTACAACAAGCTTCCTAGTGAAATGAAGAATCTACCTCTTCATAAATTTAAAAGACAAAGTAAAAGTAAACTCTGCCAAAAAGGCTATTATAAAATGCAAGACTATTTAGATGACAAACAAGCTTGGATATGAACTGTTTGCTCTCTCTCTATGCTACTCAAATGAAATATTGTAATTTGGTTAAGTAAACATGTTTGTAAATAAACCAAAAAAAAACAGCCCGCTGAGTTTTTTGCCGGAGTCTTCTCAGGACAGGGCCGCGTTTCGAACCGGCCAAACATTAGATTAATCTTTTTTGACGTTTTGTAAGTGCCGTATTAATGGTCTATACAGAATAAATGATTTTTGACTTTGACTTTGACTTTGACTGGCCAAAGCCAAAATCACGAAATCGTTATTCATCATTGCGGTGATAGCCCAGTGGCGTACGTAACGGACTGCTGAGACGAGGTCTCGAGTTCGATCCCCAGTCGCCCCGGGCACACACCTATGACTTTTCGTAGTTATGTGTGCATTAATAAATGTTAATTATCACTTGCTTAATAATGTGCCCGGTAGATGGCAATAGGCTCGCCCCCTATTACATTGGGACCTTAACATAACTGGCGAATCGTGGGTGTGTAATACACCTCTGCCTACCCCTTCGGGGATACAGGCGTGAAGTTATGTTATGTTATTCGTCATAAAAATGTTATTTGCCACAAAATTATTACTATAACTGGTCGGCAGTATTTTAGATGGCGTCTAATTTTAGTGTGACGTTTCTAATTTTAGACGTTTAGGACGTACAACAGAATACCAAATAAGCAAAGTTGGACTAAGTTGAGTAACTAAGCTAATTTTGGTTGTGTCAAACTAATAATAGTTTAGTCATACGTTTTCAGAATACAAAACGTCGTTTGACATCACTAAACTAAATCTTAGTGATTTTTAGTTTAGTTTAGAGAGTTTTTGAACAACAGAATTGCTACCAATGACTGACTAGAATGACGCAGATCTTCTACAACTTCTCGTTCATTTTTAAATGTGTTGGACTTCATATAGGTAGGTGTTTTTGATGAAATCGGTTCAACATAAGCCTCGTGTATCGTTGGACATAAAAAAATCAATGCAAAATTGAAGATAGATGTAATTTTCGAGATTTTGCAACTTAATGTTGCACATTAAACAAAAGTAACAATTACTTTTGTACACACCTTTATTGCCCGTGGTCCAATCACGGAGTTCTACTGATCGATCCATGGGCAATTTTTTTTGGCAGTGGTTCGTTCAATCGATCCACGGGAAATTCTGATTTACCGTAATCCTATCGATAGGACTAAGGGCAACTTTGTTTGCCCGTAGTTCTACCAACTAAAATGAGTAGGTAATGATTATCTTTGTATGTAAACTACACACAGGAAAATTGGTTGATAAAAAAAACACTGATTGATCATTGTTATTTCCCTGTTTTGATTTTCATTATTCTTGCATTATCCTATTCATAGGATCCTTGTGAATTAGTTTTCTCTATCCTAGACCAGTGCCTACTGCGAATTTTCCTACTTCATCTCACTTCTGTAAAGAATAGGATGTCCATACCATTAATTCTTCTGATATACAAAATCTCGTGACACTGTGTTTGTGGTTGCACTTCGAAACGGCTAAATCGATTTTATAATTTTTTTGTGTGTTTGGTAGATCGAGCAAAGGGTGTAAAGTATTTTTCATTCATTGAGGGTAATTTTAATCGCTATTTGAACAATACTTATTATTTAACCATTGTTTAGTGAAGTCATTTACATGAAGCGTCGCGTCACTTTGACATTGGATTCTGCATTTTTGCACGTTCTATTTCTTTGATAATTTATACGGCAGAACAATGTTTATCGAGCCAGCTAGTTTTGTATAAATAGTGCATTAAACTCCTTATGTAGTCTTGTTTGTCTGATAGTAACATTTATTATTCAATTTTAAAATGTACTTTAAAATTGAAGTTATTCACGTGGACGATGTGTGCTCAATTTATCTAACCCAGTTGGGGATGCGAGGGAGAGACCTCGCACTTTAGCATGGCACATTAATTAACCGAGCTGAATCTACATACGGCACCACAACCACGTAGAGAGCCCACTGGCGGCAAAAGCGTAGATTTACGACTCGTTCGACCACCAGCTATCGGATAAACTAATTGCGGCACAGAGCTATTGTTTCTAAATACTAGGTGGAATGGAGCCTACCGGCAGACTGGCCGCTTACGATCGTTGCTTGTATGCAATCGAAAACAAATGATTCGACTGTCCTGTTGTTTAAATACGCTTCGATCTTATTTCGTAGCAATGAATTGCCATAAGAGTTCAGTGAAATAGGATTATGATAATTTTATTTACGATTTACCCCTAATAGGTACGCTCCTAATTCGCTTAACGACCTCCGTCCTCCATGAGCGCAGGCTTGGGGGTGGCAGGTAAGGCCGCCTGTCACCCCAGCAGAAGCAGGCCGGGACGGTGGGGCGACTAGCGCCCCTCCCCCAAACCGGGGCAAGACGGGGACACCGTGGTTCCCAAACACAAAGGGGGCCATCTCGAAACCGGAGATGGCCCAGGGTCAGTCGGGGTGCAAGGGATATGCTCTATGGGCAACCTTACACCCCGGCGTCTGTAGACCCGAGACGGCGTGCGGTTTTAGTCGGTTCAAGCCCGACATAACCGCCCCTGCTGGTATCCGATGGGATTTCCGCATGAAAAAAAAAGGTACCCTCCTAATAGTCTTCAACGAAAGCCTCTATTATTTCACATAATTCATGAATCGAATTGCGACTGTAAATTTTTTAATGATGCAAATACCTACATATGTTGCGATGTGTTGATGTAGAAAGGCACTCATACTACTAAATTATTATATGCCAAGACTGCATTGTAGGTATTCAGGTAGTATACGTTTTAAGTAGGTAGTACCGCACGAAGAAAAAAAACAAATAAAAAGGTAGGTAGTACAAAATACTAGACTTGAGTAATAGTTATTATAATCGCACTCGCAGCATGCGGTAAATAAACATAAACTTACGCGTTCCATGATTTACAGGTATGTTTACAGAAATTAAGGCAATTAAAAATTACAGGTTGATTAAAGTACGGTCGCCGAGCAGAAAAAAAATCGTACATTGACCTCTAGACCTTACTGACAGTGGTCACCAACCCTTTGGCATTAGTAGCAAGTTTGAATAAGATAATTATTTATATATTTATTTATTATACTGTATAGTACACTCGTTACTAAAACCATTTTTAACCGAATTCCAAAAAAGGAAGAGGTTATCAATACGATTGTTATTTTTTACCTCGTTTATGAACCGATTAGATAAATTCATTTTCATTTGAAAGAGCATGGTTCTATTTTAATTTCATTCTTGAGTCTCGAAATTTTACTAAGCAATACTATCATGACTTTCGGAGTCTTGGCTTCTTACAACTTCAAATTTTGATAATCAGGCAGCTACTCAACGTCCGTTTTTTGAATCAAAATACCATTTGATTATTTTTATTTATTTTTGCCATTAAGCGTTATCTATTTAAGCTACATCTACGTAAACTAACTGAGTTTTGGTTTGTATCCTGTAAGTAAATATAGGACCTATTTTATACATTTGTCTTTATGTTTTTAAAGGACCTATACCTAAGTAGATATATTTATGGAAATGAACCTGAAATAAATAATAAACGTTTTGTGGTAAATCATGATAATAGGGGAATCAATCAATACACTTACTTTTTAGTGGTACGTTCGCACTCGGAATTTAGCACGTGGTTTTGGCGACCCTAGATTGGACACGTGTTTGCAACGAGCGCCGCTGGCATACAAGCTAAGTGCCCGCTGCCGCATGCATCCGACAATCTGCGATTTTAGGTGTATTGCAGTACCATTTTGAAATCTTTAACGGTTTTACATTTGATAGATATTATTTTGATGGGCAACTAGGGTAATAATCCACTATTTGGTTATAAATTCAAAAATGGATCGTTAATTATTCTTTATTTTAAATATTCGCTGTCTGAAAAAAAAACTGCTAAAGAGTTATTTTTCAGCATCATAGGTTTTTGTCGGCGGTAAAAAAGAGCACCTTCTTACTTAGTCAACAACTAAATTAAGAATTGCCAGAATCAATAAGTCTTTGGTTAGTTTAATAAGGTTAATTTTAAATTAATACCAAATATGAAATACTGTTTTGTTTTTTAAGCATAAATAATAAAGATATATAATAATAAAAAATAAAAAAAAAACGACCTTATATTTGGGTATAAGGCCAGGGTATTCGACGACTTTAGGTATTTTTGGCATAGTAAAGTTGCCACTTTACGCCACAGCGAGTCGCTTGCGGTCCGCGTTCTGTGTTTTGCGTCAATATACAGATAAACAACGAAGGTGTTGTAGTATAAACATTGTTATTTACATAGAACATCTTCTAGTTGCACTTTAGATAAAGGAAATGAATAATTATAATATTCTAAATATTGTAATAAAGCTATCAGAAAGTCGCTCCCGTAAAAGCTTGTATGAACCAAATAATGAAAAAGTGCAATAGAAGAGTGGACCCCGAGCGCCAAACTGCAAGATCTTGATGGGTATCATATATATACTCATATACCCATATGGCCCCCCTAAAACCATGGGGGGCCATACACTAATGGACCCACACACGTATAGGGCCCGTACACCCAAGGGGCCCCATACATATATGTAACCAATGGGATCCATACGCCCGTGGGGCCCCATTCAACTATGGGGCCCTATATAAATACATCACTCATGGGGCCCATACACCCCTTGGGGTGATATAGACCCATGGCACTCCATACTTCTATGGGGCCCCATACATATTCGTTACTCATGGGGCTCATATACCCATGGCTCCCATACATCTATGGGACCCCATGCACCTATGGGTTCCATATACCCATAGGCACCATTAAGATCCGTAGATCATCTGGGCCCAAGCAAGATGTGAGATGGCAGTCGCTCCCATAAATGTCACAATGAACCAGATTATGGAGAGGCAGAGTAGAAGAGCGTATCCTGGGCTCCAAACTGTAAGCTTTGGAGGCAACCGAGAATGGAACTCGGATTCGGTTAGGTTAGGCCCCAAAGCAAAAGCTTCATCAGCAATGAAATTATTATATAGATATTTAGAGGCAGGTAGTAGTAGTATTTGGTAGTGTTGAAGGTTCATGTCAGTTTAAATTATGTCGCTGGTAGGCACTGTTCCTAATATTTAGTACCACCATTCAATATACGTGTATTACTACTACTACTACCAATGTCAATAATTTCAAATTCTTGTATTGAATCGACTGTCATAAGACATTTAATGCTGTTATGATGCCCATACATTACTTCGAGTTTCTTAAAGTTCGAGTCTCTTTTTATTATTGGATTTGTACATCTTTTTTTTTTTTTTTTTCGTGCGGAAATCCCTTCGGATACCGCCCCCGCTGGAGAGCGGGGTGTCTCCAGCGGGGGCGGTTATGTCGGGCTTGAACCGACTAAAACCGCACACCGTCTCGGGTCTTAAGACGCCGGGGTGTAAGGTTACCCATAGAGCATATCCCTCGCACCCCGACTGACCCTGGGCCATCTCCGGTTTCGAGATGGCCCCCTTACTTGCTCTCCACTGTGCCATCTGCTAATCAGAGGGACACGTGGAAAGCTTCCGAACAGCCCTCAACAGGGCCGTCCTCGCCTCGGTCGGAGTTGGCCGTAGGCTGCAGCGTCTCTCCCACCCTAGGAGAGAGGCGCTGCCGTCTCCGTTGCCCAGGGTGCACCGCGTGGAGGTCCCCAAGGATTTGTACATCTGGCACATTCTCTACGATGTGGCATTTACGCTAAGTACCTACATTTAAAAATCAAATTATGATCTCGCTGTGCATTGCCGCAAACCGACACACGTCCTGCCTCTAACACGTTCCGCTCAGGACTGATTGACTCTCCGAACGCGTCATATAGGTAGAAAGCGAAGGTATTTTGAATTTTCAGGGTATAATTCAGAATTTATGTAAATTTTGATAACCGTTTTTCATTCTCCTATCAATGACCTTCATTTTGGTATCATTTTTATTTTCCTAACCTGAACACAAATAAAATAAAACTGGAATACTTTTTAGGTTGGACCAATCTTTGAGACCAAATTCTATCGAGGAAAGTAAAATTCATCGTGTATCGGATAACCGAAAATACTAGTTTGAATAGCTGAGAATAACATATATGATTTTCAGAATACAGGGACTTCTCATTTTCGAAAAATCTTAATCTAATAACACCCTTCCTCAGGGACCCTCGCTTTAACATAGTAACGGTATTGTTTTATTTTAATTAATTACTACTATTTTTTTAATTAGTACTATAATTCCTCAAAAAAAATCTACATAAAGATATCTAAAAACCCTAAGTATAATAATAGGTATATATAATATATATAGGTACCTTAAATATGAAATACTTCAAAAACTATAAAAAATCAACCTTAAATTGTAAAAGAATCTTTAGGAACTTCGGTTAAATATGAAAAGGAACTTAAATTATTTGCAATAATCACAGAATCTAGATATTGAACTCTGTACCCAACGCAATCATGGCCGGAAACCGCACATGAGGCAATCAATTCAGGTTTCCACATATGTATCTTTAAAAAATAAAGCATAATCAAAATATACACTCCGTATTTGCAGCGTTTGTCTTCATTTGAACTCTTGTTTTGCTTTTAATAGTCTGCAAAAGAACAAAATTAAAATAGGTGACCAGTCAGGCGAAGACACGGCGCTCCACACGTTGGTGGAGTGCCCTGCGTGGGCGAGTCAACGCCGGGATCTCGTTGCGGTCCTGGGCGTGGACGTTCTCTCGTTGAAGACCATGGTGAGGGCCGTGGTCTCCGACGGGAGCAAGTGGCACGCCGCCGCCTCTTTCTGCGAGCAGGTAATGCACGCGAAAGAGACGGCGGAGAGGGAGCGGGAGAGAACCCTGCCCCCCGAGTTTCGCAGACTCATCTACGCCCGGGACTACCGACCTCCATGATCGGGCCTGAGGACGGCAGTTGGCCGACTCGCCGTCCTTACAGAAGCAGGCCGTGGCGGAGGCGTGTCGTGTGTGCCCTTACACACGCCTGCCAACTCACCGAAGCGGGATAAAACCCGACCCCACCTGGCGAGGCCGCGGTGGCGGCCAAAGTCCGCCGGCAACCCTGGGGTTATCCTTTCGAGGACTTACCCGGGGTGCCCGGCAACGGACACTGGTATCCAAAGGGATTTCCGCACGTAAAAAAAAAAAAAAAGGTGACCAGTCAGCCAAAGTCTTAGGGACACATCTATGAAATAATTCATATTTGAAGCTGTCCATATTCAACATTTATACGTAATTTAAATTTGTATTCATATTTTTACACTAATACCTATAAAACTATAAAATAGAAAACTAGTCTATAAAATTTTCAAATATATATGCAATGTATGGAAGTAATAAATAATTACTAGATAATTGCCATAATACTACGATCAACAAAACAACACACTCTCATCGTGGGCCAAGTTCTTGCTCAACTGGCTCGTCGGCACCTATACGTGTTTAGAGTGATCAAAAGAGATAGGGGATCACTACTTATTGCGTCTAAGAGTCTTTGATAACGAGAAATGTCGGTATCCGATATTGCGGATACTATTCCGTATTTGGTTAGTTTCCTTTATACTTACTAGCTTTTGCCACCGGCTTCGTTCACAAAGAAGTCGAAAATGGTTCTAAGGATTTTTTTTTTCTTACATTATTTATTTTGTTATATATAATATGTGGTATAAATTATGTTGTGATGTTTGAATACTTATATGTGTATCTTAATCTTTATTATTGTGTAGGGATTTAAGGGTTAAAATAGACATGAAAATTACATAAAATTTTCTTAAATTTTATGAACACGAAGCTCGGCCCGTAATCTGTTGAAAGTTACACGGGGGTATTATCATTTTACAACGAAATCGAAATATGTTGTTACACCCCTACCGCAGTATTTCTTTGTAAACAATATTTTTTCTTTTTCTTCGGTTGCTAGAATCACCAGGTTATTCTGCACGAGTATGCCACATAAACTGGCCATGGGAGAAGCAGCTTTCCCTCAAGTCTAGCTTAAGAGTTTGAACTTAAGTTGAGCTTTGTTTCAGGTTATCGCGAAGTAGATTTTGATGGGAAACTGTACTCTCTTGAATTCGAAGGGGTAACCCCTAGCGAGGTAGCGGGGTAGCCCTTTTTATTTAGCCTATTCCTAACATCGCTAATTAAGGTTTCTATGGCATCGCGGGTAGGTACCGACTTTTGACTGATAACCGAATTGCTTCGAACTTAATAATCTGTTACTATTGATATACATACAGAGTAGTCTAGTCACAGAGTAGAGTAGTCTAAGATTCATTAGCTTTTCAAAAAAATTTGGGACTGGGCACAAGTCCCTTACTAAAATATTGCATTGGTTCACAAGTAACAACTTGCTGCTCAATGCGAAGAAAACAAAATGTGTAAAAATTACCATGCCCAATGTAAGACAGATATATACACATATTACAATGAATAATTAATCTGTTGAAGTAGTCAATACCACAGTTTTTCTTGGACTAATGTTAGATAATAAACTGCAATGGGGTTCTCATATCACAGCCTTAGCAGGTAGACTTAGCTCAGCTGCCTATGCGGTTAGAAATATCAGGTCACTGACTGACGAGGAAACGGCACGATTAGTTTATTTTAGTTACTTTCATAGCGTTATGTCATATGGTCTGCTGCTGTGGGGCTCAGCTGCCGATATTGAGTCTATATTCATATTACAGAAACGAGCTATACGAGCAATCTATAGCCTCGGAACCCGTGACTCGCTGAGGGAACTATTTAAAGAAATTAATTTTTTAACTGTTGCTTCCCAATATGTGTACGACAACATCTTATATGTACGGAAGAACCTAAATCTGTTCAAAAAAAATCGGACGAACATAATTTTAATACCAGAAATAAAAATAAGTTTGCGGTGCCAAAACTCAGACTTCATAAAGTTGGTAATTCGTTTGTAGGCAAATGTATAACAATATTTAATAAAATCCCTCAGGATTTGGTTGACACTTAATAAATTTTAAATAGAAGTGAAAAAAGGTTATTATGAAGTAGATTAATATTTTAATGATAAAAATGCATGGTCAACCTAATTAATCTCTTGCTCTCGCACATATTTATTATAAATAAAACAAAACTATATATTAAAAAATAAATAAAAAAGAAAGCATAACGATGATCTACCTGAGTTTCTTGCTGGTCTCTTCTCAGTAGATCCAACTACCGAACCAGCGAAAGAATCATTTTCAAATGATTTATTTACTTATTGTTAATTTTGACAAACGCAATTCATATGTGCTCTTTATGTGCCTAAACTGAAAAAACTAAATTGATTGATTGATTGATTTCATTGAGTGAAATGGCCCTATACTAATGTATAGGGCCTGTATGGTATCCTGTCTAGACCCATTTTTAGAAAGGAATTTTATTTTTGCAATCTTAAACTTATTCGGTAAATTGCCTTCTTCCATACACTAACTGTAAAAAAAGCCAAGGAGGAGCTCCTTGGCTAAAATATCTATGGTTTCTTTTATCACAGTAACCGGCAGCTCATCATAGCCACATGAAGTTTTGTAGGTAGGTACTCCATGGGGGGGGGGGGGTGCGACTGGTTGGATCACCTCCAAGTTTAGTGCACCCTGGGCAACGTGGGCGATGACGCATCATTGATTGCTCCTCTGGAGTAGCTGGCGTCAACGTCAACGGCCAAGAGTCTGACCAACCGGCCCTTTTCAGGGCCAGCTGACCCCATTGCACGAGGGGGTCGGGGTATGGCAGGCCTGCAAGGCCCGCGGGGGGGTGGTCGCTCCAGGTACCCCTCTGCTGTTATCAGAGGGGACACTGCGAATGGCCCAGGGTCAGTCGGAGTGCGAGGGATATGCTCTATGGGTAACCTTACACCCCGGCGTCTGTAGACCCGAGACGGCGTGCGGTTTTAGTCGGTTCAAGCCCGACATAACCGCCCCCGCTGGCCGGCGGGGGGGTATCAGAAGGGATTTCCGCACAATAAAAAAAAAAGGTACTCCATGGGGTGCGACTGGTTGGATCACCTCCAAGTTTGGTGCACCCTGGGCAACGTGGGCGATGACGCATCATTGATTGCTCCTCTGGAGTAGCTGGCGTCAACGTCAACGGCCAAGAGTCTAACCAACCGGCCCTTTTCAGGGCCAGCTGGCCCCATTGCACGAGGGAGTCGGGGTATGGCGGGCCTGCAAGGCCCGCGGGCGAGCGTGGTCGCTTCAGTTACCCCTCTGCTATTATCAGAGGGGACACTGCGAATGGCCCAGGGTCAGTCGGAGTGCGAGGGATATGCTCTATGGGTAACTTTACACCCCGGCGTCTGTAGACCCGAGACGGCGTGCGGTTTTAGTCGGTTCAAGCCCGACATAACCGCCCCGCTGGCCGGCGGGGGGGTATACGAAGGGATTTCCGCACAAAAAAAAAGGTACTCCATATGGCCAACCAGTTTTGTATTCCGGTAGCAGTAGTGGTCTTCCAGATGAGTGGTGCTGTATTTAAGTAGTTCTACAGCTTTTCTTTTGTTGTAATTGAAACTCGTGGCATTGTTTGAAGCAAACTAGCAAGCGTCGGCGTCGGTAGCTTAGCGGTTAAGGAGTCGACCCTACGATTGAGAGGTCCCGGGTTCAAAACCTGGACATTGCACTATTGACGTGAACCGACTCCTAACACAAGCAATTAAGCTTAGCTGGAGGGGTTAGGGGGAATATTAGTAATTTCGGTTACTTGCTTAAAAAAACTACTCTGCTGGAATATTTACCACATTTTGAGGCTCTGTGATTACATTGTCAGCAATTTTTTAAAAACCAAATTTGTAACGGACTGTGATTGTAATTGCACGAACTTTTAAGGGTACTTACACAGGAAAAAGGGCATTCTCAGACTAAGGCGCAGCGTCAAAAAGTAGCTAAAAACTTACCAACCAACCAAGATTGGGTCCTGAACTCCTGAAAAACATTTTTACAGTCCAAGATATGTCTACATCTATCAGCATCAAATTGTTGAAAATTGAGGACCGACCGCTCTTGTACCGCGCCTTGGGAATGTGCACGGCGAGACGGGGGGTGAATATCGGCCGTCAGTTAGGGATGCGCACATTGCATGAAGAAAAGCATCGATTTATTGATAAATTAAATATTTGAATATATTTTTAAAGATATTTGATCAAAAAAACCTTGATATGTAAAAACATCGCTTAGTAAACATCGATGTATCGTGCTATCTATTTGTATTTTTTTAATAAAATAAAATATGTTTTATTTTAGATATTTTATTTAAAAAAAAAAGCGGCCAAGAGCGAGTCGGACTCGCCCATGAAGGGTCCCATAGCAGCACGTAACTTAATATAACAATTTTACAGTATTATAATTCTTTATTATTAGTTATTTATACATAATATACAAGTAACATAATTGAATGAAAGGTAAATTGCGGTTTACGATTGATGACGTATTAAAAAAAAATTACTTACTAGATCTCGTTCAAACCAATTTTCGGTGGAAGTTTACGTGGTTAATGTTAAATGTACATCACTTATTTTTTTTAGTTTTATTCTTCTCTTATTTTAGAAGCCGCGGTAGCCTAGTGGTATGGGTAATGGACTGCTGAGACGAGGTCTCGGGTTCGATCCCAGGTTTTACCATGGCACACACCAATGACTTTTCGATGCTTTTCGAAGTTATGTGTGTATTTATCGCAGGTTTATAAGTGCCCGGTTAATGGCAATAGGCTGGCCACCTATTACATTGGGACCTAAACATAAACTGGCGAAATGTGGGTGCTAGCACCTCTGCCTACCCCTTCGGGGATATAGGCGTGAGTTTTTGTTATGTTATTTTAGAAGTTACAGGGACACCCACACACATTTTACAACTTTGGAAGTGTCTCTCGTGCAAACTATTCAGTTTAGAAAAAAATTATATTAGAAACCTCAATATCATTTTTGAAGACCTATCCATAGATATCACACAGATATTTTTACAGATATTTTTTTTTATATATATATATATAAAAAAATTAGTTTCTGTTCTAAGTATACCCCCAAAGTTTATTGTTTTCTTTTTCTAAGTAATTTTGTGCGAAAATCTTAATGCGGTTCACAGAATACATCTATCAATACTTACCAAGTTTCATACATAGGTACATACATAACATAAACTCACGCCTATATCCCCGAAGGGGTAGGCAGAGGTGCTAGCACCCACATTTCGCCAGTTTATGTTTAGGTCCCAATGTAATAGGTGGCGAGCCTATTGCCATTAACCGGGCACTTATAAACCTGCGATAACTACACACATGACTTCGAAAAGCATCGAAAAGTCATTGGTGTGTGCCATGGTAAAACCTGGGATCGAACCCGAGACCTCGTCTCAGGAATCCGTTACGCATACCACTAGGCTACCGCGGCTTTACCAAGTTTCAACAGCATAGTTATAATAGTTTCGTAAAAAAGTGGCTGCGACATACGGACGGATAGACAGACAGGCATGACGAATCTATAAGGGTTCCGTTTTTTGCTATTTGGGTACGGAACCCTAAAAAAGGACCTGAACGTGTAATTTTAACCCGAATACCGTGCACATTATGCTCAAATCTACATTATAGGAAAGTTCACCTACTTTTGTAACATATTGTAGGTAGATTTTGTTCGGAAATTCGTTAGTGATTACTGATTACAAACAATGAGCTTGTCATTAAAAGAATTCGACATACAGTTTACTTTTAATTCTTGGTTTGCTTAGAATTCTTTAATTTCAGGGATAACCAAAGGATGAGCTTTTATCTTTATAACTATAATATAAATGACCACGTGATAAGACAAAAATGAGCATTATTACAATTTGTATTACGTATTACTCATTCTATTCTCTTATATTCACATCATCGAAAAAAAGATATATAAAAATAATACTGAAATAATACAGGAAAAGCCGCATGTCTATTAAGAGGTTACGGAAGCTGCTTGAGGTAAGCTACAACGGACGGTTGCGTAATCAATGACCCTTTTTGCCACCTTTTGAAAAGTTTGCTTTGTATGTAGAACAGTTTCGTAGATTATGCAAGCGATCTGCTCCACGAAAGAAGCATTTACGGCAAGTCATTTTTAGGATCTTTCAAAAACAAATCGTGTATCGGTTGGTTGACGACAATCGTGATCGCGCAAGTGAACGTACGTTTCCAATGCTCCCTTGGGGCCCGTGGAACTCGACGAGTAATGTTCATTGAAGCGATCCGGTCGCGAAAACTTAGCATTTTATTTTTATGGATTAAATTGAAAGAATACAGAAAAAACTGCAGAAAATAAACTCTTTAGGCTAAATTATTTTAATTATATTTATTCATAAAAAAAATATACGCATGACATAAAAAACAATGACAGAGAATGACATCGATGGCATTCATCTGATGTCTAAAAATGGTTATCATGCCTATAATAGTCGTGATGTGATACCATTTGGTATTTAATTACTTAAATATACTTTACCACCTAATCCCTGAGTGATGCTATCGTCAACTTGTTTCGTTTGACTTTCATCTCGATCCTATGTGCACTCGGTAAAGCCATCATACGCCAAAAATAATTATAACCCAAGAGGCGGTAGGCACAGTTCGAGGTGCTCCGCTAAGCCACTACAATTCGTTTGCGGCGGCAATGAGCGGCTTGTAAATCAAAGGGATTCTACATAATTAAGCTCATAATTAATGTAAAGACTCCATTATTTATAGACGCAGTCATTCTTAAAATTACTCTCAGTTTGATAAAACGGTACTAACTGGATCTGATTAACACATGTTACATTTTAATGGGAGTTGATAATAGCATTAAAGCAGATTTCAAACTTTTCAAAAACATCGTTGCCATAGCTGAAAGTTTTGTTCATTTCTAATCTTGTTTTGAATTTTATTTAAGATCGCTCATAGAAATCATTAGGTATGTACTTATGAATTATGTTTCCTTAATTTTGTCATCCATAATGAAAATATCATGGTGAGGCAGGAAATGTATAGTTAATAAAACCAAAAAAAAAACCATGTGTGATTTACAACTGATCCGTCGAATATTTTTTTTAGTAAATGCGTTAATGAATGCTTGAGAGCGGTTTCTCATCTAAACCCCTGCGGGTGAGTGAGTGTCTTCTAAATTACACCCGCCACCGTAGCGGGCTCGACCCGCTCCCTATTAATTTGTTTATATTAGAGACGTTCACTTGCGCAGTCAATCACGATTGTCGTCAACCAACCGATACACGATTTGTTTTCGAAAGATCGTAACCGTGTTTTGGTTATTTCTGTACAATTGAAGCTTTTAAATTTAGTGTCACCGCAGCTCTCCGGAGACACTCTAAACATTTGTCTCGGGATATTTATCGCCGCGGCTCGTCGTCTATATCATCCAGTCGGCATTGTGGCAATCGATCAGAAGCCGCGTGAGCCCAACTAAATTGATTATTTATTCAGGCTTAGTTAAATCTTTGAGAAGTTGCGTTATTTGTAGACTAAACAGCCAGGAAGTGGCTAAATGTTTATTTGATATGTGTAGCCCGGTACCACAACTGATTTGTCAGGACGGCAAATTTTTAATGTATTGCTTGTAAATTGTGATGGATGCTTACAAATGTAACATGTTAAATGACCCTTGTTATATTAGAGAGTACCATTACTGGTGGGTAGAAAAACAGTACGAAAGAATCGTTTTAGGTGCTAAGTAAATCATCAGAATTTATACGATGTTAGAAATACAGACTTTTCCTTACATTATTTCTATCAATAAAAAGATACTAAAAGTTATGTTAGAATCAACAATTTTCATTTTCAACCCGTGAGCCTTTTCCCAACTCAGTTGTATTCTCAGTTTTCAGTCTGACTACGAACGGCAATGGCCGAACTTCCATATTTTCCACTGGCGATATCGAAGTTCTGTAGTTAGACCAAGTTATCGCACTTTTAGGGCTCCAAATACCCGTAACAAATGCCACAGATGTTCGAATGGCAACTGGGACCGACGGTTTAACGTGCTCTCCGAGACACGAAGGGGTCTATGTGTTAAGATTGGTCACCCATCCTAAGACTGACTGACGTACTCGGTAACCATTTAGCCACGAGCCCCTCAACCTCTCAACTGAGTTAGAGTACCAACATTATGTATGTTAAATCATTATTATCAGACTACTGAGCGCGCATCCGTATAGTAAGGTTTGCCTGTCTATGTACGGTATTTACGTATGTTTGACTTTAGCTCCTAAGATACTCAGCTAATTGCAATGAATGAGGTGTCAAACGATTCAGTATCATGGTCTGTGTGCTACGTTTTATACGAATAATATCAACATACGGATGGTAGATCCAAAAATGTGGGAATGTTTTTTATGGCTATAGTATCGAGTGCGATATCAAATGGAAGTAGAGAAAATCCCAAATTCTAATATATAAATATAGTGTAATATTATGGAATATACCGAGAGATAAATATACAATTTTATAATATATTTCAGCGATTCTATTCTAAATACTAATAGCGCCATCTAGCAGCGGAAAGCTATGACTATATTTTTCTAAAAAAAAATGTTTTACTGTTTCCCGTCTATATTTTTAACTTTACCGTATTCTTACTATAGTTTTTTTAAACTTCATACTTGTAACAAGGTTTTTTTAACTGTTGCTCTATTAGGTCTTTTAGTAGATATGGGTCAAATCTTGGAAGCTCAATTAGAACCACGTTAGATTGGACTCAAATTTTATATACTTGCATATCTTGGGTGACAATTTGATAATATGGTACTTATTATGAAGCTGGTCTGATGATCGAGTCGGAAGGTTTCCATAGGAACTCCTGAACTAAACAAGATAAACCAATCTAGTTTGGGCTCATTTGTTTTGTCTTGGCAAATACTCTAATGTTACATAATATACAGGGTCTGAAGATGGAAACGGTAGGTGGTCATAGGAACTTCTGAATTCAACAAAATAAACCCGTCTTGTTTGGGCTAATTTTATTTGTCTTACTACTCAAACTTTGTTGCTGCAAAAGCTTGTTTTTAAAAAAGTGTTTTATTTTTAGACACAATAAATTATTTATGTTTTTTCTTTAATGCATTACATGGATGAAATATAATAATTCATCCTATAAATATGAAATGCAAAGGGGAAATTCTTTAGTGTGAAACTTCAATATTTTCCCATCATCATCATCATCATCATCATGTCAGCCAAACGACGCCCACTGCTGGGCATAGGCCTCCCCCAAGGATCTCCACAACGATCGGTCTCATTAGGAGGAAATAATCTTCTGTAAAGATTGTAAATGGAAAAACAAGGTAAGTATACAACTCTGTATACAACATACAATATAATTATCCAATACTATAAAAAACGTTTCCTGCCAGTCAGATACACATATTTAATTAAACACATCATTAAAATAGCGACCATTGCATGGTATCCCATTCATAGTGGCATAAACAACAATAGAAACACATGAACCGGAACAACACAATAATGGACTAACGAGAGTCGGCAACCTTTTGAACTATTATATTGTGGGGATCATTTTACACACAAAACGTTACCACACCCGACGCAGTTATTATATATAACTCTGTCGATGTGTCCCTTTAATTACATTACGTAGGTACTTGAAGATACTCCTGTGTAAAACAACGCGAGAGGGCCACAGCCGCATGACCTCCCGGGGCAAACGGGGATAAGTACACGCCGCACTCGGGTGGAAATATAAAACATGTTCATTATTTTAAGGCTAATTGGTAGGCCGCTTGCAGGGAAGTAGGTGCGAGCATGCCGCCCGCCGCCCGCCCACGGCAGTACCGAATTTGAGCGTCGTGTAACACAGCTCATTATGTTAGAAACGCGAATAGGTATGCGTATAGACACTGTTTCTGCATTAAGCTAAAATATTACAGCGCTTTGTAGAATATATCTAAGCATACGTTGTTTACTTAATACATATCTAAGTGGAAAATCCAAAAGAGTGCCAGAGTGATAACAACAATTTCGATTTCTGTGGTATTTCTTATTTCTTTCAAATACTTTTGAATAAACGACCGAGTGTTAAATAAGTTCAGAAGAAGGAGTCTTTGATGATCTTACCGCCCAAGGCGTATACGTTATTGTAAAACTTTTATATTTTGTTGCAGATTGAGCTTTGTTTTACTGAAAAAGTTCTCTTTATAGGATAAAATACAAAAGAAGTTCCCTAAGTACAACCCTTGCGTTAAGATTACTCTGTTCCACGCGAAACTTTTAATTAATCAAAATGAAAAGCGACGGTTGACGATATTTTGTCTACTTTCTATTTAAAAGAATTCTTTTTCAGGTCTGGCTATACCTTTATGTAGGTATATAATGATTCTAGCTGCTTGCTTCTTTTAGAGGTTCATTGAGGCTTTTGTATAAAACACATGTTAATTTTTACGTGGAATATTGATCTTATTTCGGCTCTCAACTTATTGCAGCTTTGTGCAATCCGCATCATGACGAACCCTAGTTTGTTAATGCTTTTGGCCTTTTGCTGTTCCGTAGGCAGTATTTTTTCCATCCCCACAATGGAGAGAGTACTGACGAGATGTTGGAATGAATCTCACCCTCTGAAGTTCTATATAAAACAACAAGTGCAATGCTGAGGTGTCACCCCCGTAAGATGGAAACTAATCTATCTCGAACTAAACCGTTCGACACCTCTTTTTGTGCTACACCATAAAAACTAGAAATGGTTTTCTACCTTTATTAGTCTTTACCTTATCCTATCATTCGGTTCGCTGAGTGAAGTGAGCCCGTCGAACTGGCGATCACCGTTTTAGCATCCTTTTTATCTATGCCTGATGGTGGCCTTCATATTTTAAAGTTTGCTCATTGTTTAGCATCCGGCGAGCTGAAGTCCTATTGACGTGCCATACGACAACAATGCCTTTTAAATACCAATTGCTTGTTTGCTATTTACAAATCTATCAATAAAAACTTGAGAACGCCTTGACCAATTTTAATGATTTCTTTGGTAAGATCACAGGAAAAGTTGCATGTAACAGATTCCGCTTATGTTTGACCAACGATTTTGTCATATCGTTAGCCAAACGCACCGTGTTTACAAATGCTTCTTTAGCCCAGCACTTGCATTGTATTAGGCTATAGAAGCTTTCGGGCGTACAAATTGTGAAAACGATCTCGTATGCAAGTGCTGGACTAAAGAAGCATTTGTAAACACACTATATGACAAGAGCGGGCTATACCCAAACAGGCTAGGACCAAAAGCGAGCGATAGTTAATCATTATTCGCATCAGTGGTGAAGTGTGGCCCGATTGTAATTACTTTGTGTGTTGATTTAAGCTTTATCACGAGGTCGAGCGGAGGGATCCACAGCCGGCCGGCCCCAGTCCGTAATATTGAATTTATTCCTCCGGAGATACTTTATACAATTACTGGCGAAGGTGCCGCCACGGGAACCTATTAAAATATTGGAGATAAGATCAAACTTTTAGTGCGGACGAGGTGGGCCGGCCGCCTTATAAACAAGAATCGGATCCCGGCTGCTTCCAGCGCACGCTCACTCTCGCTTATTGTTTTTGTGTTTACAATTGTTTTAATTATGAATTGATCAAACATTCAAATCGATATTGTATGTAATTATCTTGGTCTGTTTATCTTTATTTGTGATTTGTTATTTAATTTTCTTTGAGATTATGAACTCGAGTATTTTTATAATTTTCTTGTCTTTTACGCTACTGTTGCGGCTCAGTAATGATGTCAATGGATATTTATAGTGTCATGTCATCTAATTATTAAGTACCTTCTCTAATTATCTTTGCATTTGTTATAAAATTTTCTTGTTTCTCTTCTCTCAGGGGTCAGTAACAAAATTTGTCAGCACTAGGTATCCTTCCGTCCTCCTATGAGTGGTTTTCTACCTAAGTAGGAATATAATTACTGTTCGAGTCTAATCTACAGGGAGGTAGGGTCCATATATTCTGATTCCTTATGGCTTGCCTTATCAGAGCTGGCAGATAATATATCTACACTTAAAAATTATACCTACATACTGCATTATCTAAAACTCATTATTTTCGTAGACCAATAAACTAAACATTATATTATAAGAAACGCCTTCGCTTAAATTATAGCATTTCTCAAGTTACGTAATCATTTAATACCTACGGGTTCCGGCGCCGGCGTTGGTTGGCATGTCGGGAAGAAGAGAGAAAGTCCGGCTAAGATCGACTCTTACTTCGATTTTTTAGAGATTGACAGTAAATGTAGACCGATCATGAACTATAGATCAGCGTATACAGATATAGAGAGAGAGAAATAGCGATAGATTTTTATATTGCCAAGCTATGAATTGTACCCCTTTTTTTTCTTTTTTTTTTACGTGCGGAAATCCCTTCGGATACCCCCCCGCCGGCCAGCGGGGGCGGTTATGTCGTGCATCGACTTAAACCGCATGGTGTCCTGCCCAAGTGTCCATTGCCGGGCACTCTGGGTAAGCCCTCGAAGGATAACCCAGTAGGTAATAAGTCACGGCGCTCCACACGTTGGTGGAATGCCCTGCGTGGGCGAGTCAACGCCGGGATCTCGTTGCGGTCCTGGGCGTGGTCGTCCTCTCGTTGGAGACCATGGTGAGGGCCGTGGTCTCCGACGGGAGCAAGTGGCACGCCGCCGCCTCTTTCTGCGAGCAGGTAATGCACGCGAAAGAGACGGCGGAGAGGGAGCGGGAGAGAACCCTGCCCCCGAGTTTTGCAGTCTGCGGCGAGGACGCCGCAGACTCATCTACGCCCGGGACTACCGACCTCCATGATCGGGGCCTGAGGACGGCAGTTGGCCGACTCGCCGTCCTTACAGAAGCAGGCCGTGGCGGAGGCGTGTCGTGTGGCCCTACACACGCCTGCCAACTCACCGAAGCGGGATAAAACCCGACCCCACCAGGCGAGGCCGCGGTGGCGGCTAAGGTCCGCCGGCAACCCTGGGGTTATCCTTTCAAGGGCTTACCCGGGGTGCCCGGCAACGGACACCGTGCGGTTTTAGTCGAGACACGACATAACCACCCCCGCTGGCCAGCGGGGGGGTATCCGAAGGGATTTCCGCAGGTAAAAAAAAAAGTAGGTAATAAGTCAGAATTAATCGTAATGTTTTCTCTGATTCTCTAAAGTCGATAGCATCGTGTAATTTTGATTTGAGAGATTTGATTGTTGGTAATAAAAATCGTGTCCAAATAAAAAGCGAATGGCAAGTGTGCTGTGTTGCTATATGTTACACAGCACCCTTGGCACACCAAAAATAATTATAGTAGTCGGTATCGACAAAGGAGTAGGTACCTTTTTTTTCCGTGCGGAAATCCCTTCGGATACCCCCCGCCGGCCAGCGGGGGTGGTTATGTCGGGCTTGAAGCGACTAAAACCGCACGCCGTCTCGGGTCTTAAGACGCCGGTGTGTAAGGTTGCCCATAGAGCATATCCCTCGCACCCCAACTGACCCTGGGCCATCTCTGGTTTCGAGATGGCCCCCTCGGGTTTGGGAACCACGGTGTCCCCGTCTTGCTCCGGTTTGGGGGAGGGGCGCTAGCCGCCCCACCGTCCCGGCCTGATTCTGCTGGGGTGACAGGCGGCCTCACCTGCCCTCCCAGGAGTAGGTTCAAGCCCGACATAACCGCTGGCCGGCGGGAGGGTATGCGAAGGGAATTCCGCACGAAAAAAAAAAAACGTACCTATCGCATTATAGGAATCAAAATTTCCAAGTTATCAATAATTAATGTTCACACTAAATCTAACCCAAGCAGGGTTATTTAAAAATAAATGTACATTCAGATGTTTTATTATATTGTTAAATTTATACGCACTGCGTTTACACTCTATAATTTCATAGCTGTATATTTTTAAAAGCATGATGTTGGAACTTTGGTTTTTACATGGCCGAACTGTGAAATCTAGCTTTATGATTATAATTTAAGACGACCCATCAAACACGGCCGTCGCCCACTGAGCTAGCACTTTCTATTCCAGTCGAATAGTATGTATACGTTTTTTATTTCAGTGTCCTGTCCATATTTATTCTCTGCCTACAACTAACTGTCAGAATAACGTGCGACAGAGAGATCTCTTTACAAAACACAAGCACACTGATCTTAGCCGACACTCTCTCTTCTTCCCAATGTGCCAACCAAAACGCCGTTTACTATACCTACTTCTTGCAATAGGCAGGAGCTCACTTGCCGCGTTCAAGCATAGGTAAGAATTGAAGGGTAAACGTTCAATTAGGCCCGACTGCCCGTGCCCCGAGTAGGCCGGCAAGCGATCGTTTTATAACAGATATTTTTTCTCATTCTATACCATTACTTAATTATATATTTCAGTTCTTTTTGCTCTTACTTTTATCGGTTAAATTTCGGGAATACTTTGTCCATTACAAAACCACGCGCCCGCGGAATAGAAAGAGATAGTGTTATTTATAGCAATATATCACAAAACTGACCATAAAACATCACATTACTACGGGGTATCTCGGTATCGGTATCGGAATATATCCTACAATTTATTCTAAAATAAATTATAGGAAAGTTATTAACTCAATCAGTCAAGTCGTTCAGCAGTTGCATGATCATCATCTGACTTATAATCGATTATAGATTAGCAATGGCAAAGGATGATAGTTTTCAAAAGGGAAGTTGGTGAAAAGGCAATCGACGATCGACGTTCCGATTTTTACTAGGTATACCTTTACTATACCTACACGGAATATACCTCTTCTCCAATATAAGCGTTGATGTTGTAGTATCGAAGAATGTCACCACCCATCTTTACTAGACGTTTTAGACAACTGAAATAGTAGCTAGAACGGGATTAGTATTCCAAGCAGGCGGAGCTGTGGGCAACGGCTAGTTACTACTAAAGATAGTGAACCTACACTGAAATCACAGTTAACGAGCTAAACCCTTTGAATTGACCTCCTAACCTATTTTGTGCAAAACTATTACCTAGGTAAATTGTACGTATTAAATACCTTCTTTACTTATTATACCTACGAAAAAGAGTATAAACGCTAAAAATAAAAAAGTTGAATCTGCTTGCAAGAGCCATGGATATTTTTCATAAAAATAGTAGCCTAGTGGTATGGGTAAAGGACTGCTGAGACGAGGTCTCGGGTTCGATCCCAGGTATTACCATGGCACACACCAATGACTTTTCGATGCTTTTCGAAGTTATGTGTGTATTTATCGCAGGTTTATAAGTGCCCGGTTAATGGCAATAGGCTCGCCACCTATTACATGGGGACCTAAACATAAACTGGCGAAATGTGGGTGCTAGCACCTCTGCCTACCCCTTCGGGGATATAGGCGTGAGTTTATGAGTTTATGTTATGAAAATGTTTCGAGAATCCATCTTACACTACCTTTTTTTTTTTCTTTTTTTTTTATCGTGCGGAAATCCCTTCGGATACCCCCCCGCATGCCAGCGGGGGCGGTTATGTCGGGCTTGAACCGACTAAAACCGCACGCCGTCTCGGGTCTACAGACGCCGGGGTGTAAGGTTGCCCATAGAGCATATCCCTCGCACCCCGACTGACCCTGGGCCATCTCCGGTTTCGAGATGGCCCCCTCGGGTTTGGGAAGATATGCTTTGTATTTTAGAAAAAGATTTTTCTGATCCATACGCATCTAGGCTGCCATAATCCTGAATTACTTACTTGCTTACTTTTGCCATACAATAACCTATAAAATTACATTTCTTATGGATGTACCACATATATGTATCTATTTGCCCGATATTCAAATCACTATTATACTTCACTCTGTACACACTTATATTATTAATCATTAATTAAATATTATAAGTACTTAAATTACAGCATTAAGACTGTAACAATATTCTACTTATAATTACATAACAAAACAACGCTTCAATAACAAGAATAACAAGACCAGCGGGAACGATCAATGAAATTCTGTCAATCTGTTTTCTTTATTTCATCGATACTAATATTTGCTATCCTTTATTTTCATAACATAACATAACATAAACTCACGCCTGTATCCCCGAAGGGGTAGGCAGAGGTGCTAGCACCCACATTTCGACTTAAACCGCATGGTGTCCTGCCCAAGTGTCCATTGCCGGGCACTCCGGGTAAGCCCTCGAAGGATAACCCAGTAGGTAATAAGTCACGGCGCTCCACACGTTGGTGGAGTGCCCTGCGTGGGCGAGTCAACGCCGGGATTTCGTTGCGGTCCTGGGCGTGGTCGTTCTCTCGTTGGAGACCATGGTGAGGGCCGTGGTCTCCGACGGGAGCAAGTGGCACGCCGCCGCCTCTTTCTGCGAGCAAGTCATGCACGCGAAAGAGACGGCGGAGAGGGAGCGGGAGAGAATCCTGCCCCCGAGTTTTGCAGTCTGCGGCGAGGACGCCGAAGGGATTTCCGCACGATAAAAAAAAAAAAAAAAAAGGTATGCATTGACTATTATGTTGATGTTACTTATTATTTTGGATACCAAATAGTCGCTAAGAGTGATTAGGCACTTATAGTTAGATATACTAATATACTATACTATAGATATACCAATGATAGATATGCTAGTTTTATTCATAAAACGTTTTTGATGAAGGCAGAAATTAGCAAACAGGAGACAATAGACACAAATAGGCAAGCTACCTAAAGGATAAAATAGATAGATAGATAACTCTTTAAGGTACCTACCTACACTAAAAAAAAGTAGAGACGTAAGCACCACGGACACAATGGGTGGGTGAGCTATATTTGATTACAATACTATGTGTGACAGAAACACCTTTTTTTTCGTTCCGGAAATCCCTTCGGATACCCCCCCCGCCGGCCAGCGGGGCGCTTATGTCGGGCTTGAACCGACTAAAACCGCACACACCTAAATGCACGGAAATTTACACCAGTTTATACGAAATTCACATAGTATACTGCTCCACTTTTACATCTGTAAACTATTCAACATAACAGTACGTTCATTTTGCCAAATACTACACTCCTAAAGTGAATGATAAGCAGTTTGGTCATATTTAGAATAAGGCGCTGAACACTGAGAGCGGTGACTCGACTAGTTTAAACGAATGCAGCAAAAAAGAAAGAAGAAGAGAAAAAAAGAGAAAGAGGAGATGGAGTAAGCGAACTCCAGGTTCCCGAAACGCTAAGATGATCAATGCGAATGTAAAGGCAGAGCAGAGCTCATATAGATGAAATGAGAATTGTAATACCTATGAGGCATAGTGAACCAACGGGAACGCCTAATACAATTAGTTTAACCCATTCTACATAATCCCGTTGCGGTAAATAGGATCTGTATAGCTGTATTAGAATCGCTATACTGTCTATTGTCAACGGAGAATTAACATCTCACTGTATTCAAATTTTAACCGTATGTTTATCTATCTATCTAAATCGTTAGGAAATGAAGTCTTTCAGAAAAAAAAACATAGACATTACTTAACGTACTTTCTCTTCATGTGGCATAGCCGTGGGGCGTCCTGTATATAAATAAATAAATAAATATTCTACGACATTCTACACAGCGCTTTCTAGATCCAAAGTAAGCATAGCTTAACTAGCTTGTGTTATGGGTTCCAGCATGCGGATAAACATACTTATATACTTTTTTTTTGTAAATACATACATATTATACATAGAAACACCCAGACCAATGCAAATAGACATATTCACGAATACAAATATTTGCACTGAGCGGGAATCGAACCCGCGCCCCCGGTCGTAGCAGTCGAATGCACTACCGCTACGCCACAATCACAACCAACTCGTTAAAAAAATACTCAAAAGCTATGTTGACAATATGTGTTTTCATTTCGTACTTCCATAGAACATGTGTCTCTCATTTACGGCTCAGTTTCGCAATGCGAACGTTAAACGACTGGGAGGTGTCCAAACGCGGTGACTAACTGCCTAAGGCCCCCGTGTAATATACGACAGCGACTGTATATAGTTTTTAATTAGGATCTGCCGGCCGATCCAATGCAGCCTCGATTTGTTTAAACCAATCCAAAGAAAAGCGAACGAGATGGAAGCATAACTATAACCGCTATCATGCATTTTTGGCTCGTGGTTTTACTAACCGTTAGAAAGATTATTATTTTGTGCACATTACAACAAAATACTGTTAAGTACTAAGTACTACAATCTATTGAGGAAAACCCTAACAAGGTAGATATCGACCTTCTAATTAAGGAGCCCTGTGTTAAATTCCAGCATCATTTAAATTCAGCTCAAAATCTTACTTGTATTTTCACATGACTGGTAGGTAATTATTATAGCTACCTACTAAAAACTTGAAACTTTCTGAAAGTTGTAATAAGATTAATGATGTAGCCGACATCGCAAATTAAGTTCCCTTCAAGATTTTAATAACGCCTTATGTAGAGTAAAAGTTAAGCAATCATGTAAATTGTTATCATTAGACAATTTTTAACAAATTACCGTGTTTCTAGACTTGGCTTCAGTATCAGTCATTGTGCAATGTGTATTCACTAAACCGTTAATATCGTATAGACGGCCTAACTTAGCAGTAGTGCAGGTAAGATATCGTGAATCGGTAGGAACCCGCAGGTCATATTTGTGAGTTTCGATTAAAATTCTATCTTCGCTACCGCTGTTGAATTGGTCCAATGAGCGATTCGTTTTGCATAAATGCCCGCCAGCTGTTTACAATAATCGATGATATGTTTTTACGAGTTATATTTTCAATTTATTGATATTCTTGGTCGGACAATTTATTTGTATGGATAATGTTTTAAAGACTTCTGTTTATTTTTATCATGCAGTCACTGACGGGTTTACGATGGCTCATCTCGACTTCGAATGATATATCGGTTCACTCTTATAATAACGCTTTTCATTACAAATAATTAAGTAATTTCGTTTATCCGCGACATCCGGTCTGATATGTAAATAAATAGATTTTACTGCATTGTATTTGTATTACAGACTGCGCCATGGAATAAAATAAACGAATCACATTATACTGAGTTAGGACCAGATTGGTGACTTTTTTATTGTTTCCTCCAAATCCTGTTCGAACGTAACTACGAGAGGCATTGACACCGGGTACAGTCAAAGTATTGTGTTGGTGCAACTAATCGACTATAGCGAGTTGAAATCAGTTTTTCACATCCCGGTAAGATAAGTGCATTTGCTTGTAGCGACAAGGCGCGCCGTGGTGATCGCCTCCACGCGCGCCGCCTCAATGGATGCGCGTTCTTTATTTATATACGCCCTTCTGTAATTAACGATAGTAAAAAGAAATACATAGATATATGTTTTGATTTATTTCATATCATTCTTTGCTCATGTTTGTTTTTGGTGGAAAGCGTTTCGTTATCTGCTTTTGTTTAATGTCGACATAGTCTGTCTGAAAGTAGACTGTATTTCATTTTTATGTCCGATTAATTCCAGCGAAATGAAATGAGATATTGTTATTTTAAATTTGATGGGCCTCAAATCCATAATATTATGCGTTCGTGCTTGATTAATATAACGAAACCTATAAATCAAAATCTTAAGATGTCTCATTTAAATTTGTCTAACACAGAACAAGACAAGTGTGAACGAATTATTCTTATGCAATAATTACCCTCATTCGCAAGTATACCTAATTAGGTTACAATGACAAATTAAAGATGCAACGATGGACTCAAGCGACGTTAATTGAAATAGATAAGTGTACGTACTTACCTAACAACTTTCCTTTACTTTCATACATAGATGGGTAAGTACATATATATCAAAGTATGTTGGTTACCTTATCAGCTGAATTTATTTCGTGCATACCTCATATTTTTAATTTTCCTAGTAGAGACTATGCTAGTAGAGACACAGTATCCCGATCATCTCCAAGCCGTAGATGGCCTAGGGTCCGCCGAGGTGCGAGGGAATTGCTTTATTAGGCCACTTTACACTCCAGAATTAGAGACGGTTTGCGGTTTTGGGCGTTTCGAGTCTGACAATATCTCCACTGGCCGGTGGTGGTAATTGTGGGTATTACTGAAAAAAAAAACACAATAAATGGCACACTTTAGTCGGAAACATATCTAAGGCACCAAAAGTCATGAAAATCGGTCCACCCGTTCTCGAGTTATAAACGGTATTACTAACACGACTTTGTTTTATATTATACATTATTTTGTCCCTACTGACTGACTGATTGATCTACGTAGAGCTTAAATCCGCTGGGGCAACAGACTTGAAAATTTGACACTAGATAGATGCCTTTAATGTTGTAAGCATCCAAATATGAATGATTTTTGAAAATTACATGTGTTAAGTAGTAAAATAAAGGAAGAACGGTTGTATGAAAGAGTCGTTTTTAAAGTTAGAATCACGAAATTCTTCTGGTTAGTAATAAATGTAGGTAAACGTGTATCAGCGATTTTCAATATTTTACCCTTAAGGTGGTAAAATAGACGCTGAACAGTTTTATGGAAAGTCCGTCATTTTCGAAGTAACGCATACTAAATTTCACATACCTAATGTACACGTGAATTGGCGTATTTCAAAATTTCATACCTAAGAGGTAAATAAGGAATGAGTGGTGGTATGGAGGTCATTTGTACGTGGCTGTGAAATCGAGTAATTTATTTATTTAAACTACTTACAAGAACTACTCTCATAGAAATCACTACATATTATAAAAGAATGCCCTTCACCGCATCTGTCTGTCTGTTCGCTATAAACAATAAGGAATGAGCGGTGGTATGGAGGTCATTTGTACGTGGCTGTGAAATCGAGTAATAGATTTATTTAAACTACTTACAAGAACTACTCTCATAGAAATCACTACATATTATAAAAGAATGCCCTTCACCGCATCTGTCTGTCTGTTCGCTATAAACTCAAAAACTACTGCACCAATTTTCATGCTGTTATCACCAATGGATAGTGGTTCTCGAGGAAGGTTTGATGAAATAAGCCGTCTGGGAATTTTCAACGAAAACGCTGCCTTTGAGATATAACAAAATAATGTATGTTGAAATTGTGTATCTTATATAGCTTGTGGTGGTGGTATAGGGTCCCATGTGTAGCGAGAATGGGATCAGAATTCCACGCGGGTGAAGCCGCGGCCAACAATTAGTTTATATTATATCTGCCCTTACATCTACCTGCTCTGCAGTGGTTCTCGAAAAGTTTACCCAAAATACAGAATACTTAGTGCTATAGAAAGTAGAAAGAGAGTAACTAAAATTACCTAATCACAAAAAGTCATCATTCGAAAGCAGTTTATAATTATTTGTATAAAGTAGCTGAACTGGTAAACGGTCTTCTGCAAAAGAAATTAACAAAGAAATCAAACGTAAGTATAAAAAAACAGAATGAGCTGTCAAGTGGATTGTATAACAAAGCATTCATCTTTGCAATTAAAAATTAACTATTTAACAATATTAAACATGAAATTTTCGTGATCATAAATATTTAATTTCGCAGAGTATAATAGGTAACTATGTCTTCGGTAATAGATTTAGGATATCGATTGTAAGATTCGGCATTGACTTCATAGTCATCGATAACTGATTTGACTATACCAAATGTGCTGTTGTAAATACTTTTTAAGATATTTTCATATTACATTCACTTTCTCAGTCTCTATCAGCCTAACTGAACTTGTTAATTAAAATTTCGCGAAGATCCATCCAAATACTTTTACCGAAGCGAAGTAATGATAACACAAACAAATAGAATAAGGAGAGAACGAAACGAAAATTGAGCAGAGCGTTGATAAAATAAGAGAATTTAGGAGTAGAACGTGAGGAATGAGACATCGACGCAAGAGTGCAGAGGCGGTGGAGCAGCTGACACCTGTCATCACGCAATTTATTAGTCGCTCCGAAATAACAGAGTCAGTGAACGTTCAAACAAAATGAAGAGACACAACGCTCTATTAACGACACATCCTCGGGGTGCACCCGTTAACAGCTATACAATTAAATTCACAATATTTGCTCCGTACCCGCACGTTAAAAATTGTATACACTGTTCATTGTATAGGTAAAGTCTTTTGAATTATGATTCAAACAGAAACAATGATTGATTTTACGATGGCTCATTAGGATTTTAGGATCTTTGATAAAAATGTTGACTAAAACCGATTTACAGGCAATAAAAACTTACATAATTTCAAAATATTATATTAAAAAATAGTAAGTATGTACATACTTATCTACTCGAAGCCTTGTTATTAATATATTACTGGTATTTTTCATCATTGTACAAACTAAGTCCTGTAAATAATCTGGTAAATTGAAGAAGAATAATGAACTGGAATTTGTCTTAACTTTGATTTATGTATTAGCGGTGACTTGTGAGTGTAAGTGATGCCACACACAAGCGAGATGACAATATCGTCGAGCGACTCGCGCCCGCTTCACCCCGATGCAGTGTTCTAGCGCTTAATAACTGTCGACGAATGTTTGCGTCACTGTGTCTGCAATGCTTATGATAATAAATCGCCTCTTATTTTAGAAATCCTCATTCACCATGCTTACAGCCATACGAGCTCATCTTTTACGATCTTGGTTTACGTATCTTGAAGATGGCATGCGACGACTGATTTTATTTATTACTTTGATGTTTAGTAATTAGTTTTATGAAAACCCCGATCATATTCTGACACTAGTATAGCTATAGATAAGTGCATCAGGTGTGCATTGGGCCATAAATCAACACATTATCTGCTAGTAGGTATTATCTACTAACCTACTGATGATTATGTATCCTTAAATTTCGTAGTAGGAACTGCACAAATTGCAGAAGGCATCAATAGTAATCATTCCTGTACTTAGACTGGAGTTTCAATCAATTTATACTGCGTCAGCACATTTTACTCCATCGGTTTAACTGTCACTCGAGGTCCACTATGTTAAATTCTAGTGTTGAAAGATTAGAATTACAACACCGGAAATCTGCATAACATGTTGTATTAAAATTGGCTACACTTAAACGCACACGTTTAAGTGTAGCCAATTTTAATGTGTGGATTGAGAGCTCTTTTTTAAAAGTTGATTATATTTTAACGAAATCAAGGAAGAATTTAGGAAATAATTGTTAAAACTCCATGGTGAATAAAAATAATTCGTCAATTGGAATATTTTGTGAATAGTTTTCATAAATTCTTTCCAATTTTTACACATATATCTTGTATATTTTGAGGTACGACTTAACAGTTTTTCTCAAGTTAGTGGATTGAATGTTCCAGTTAATTAGCCAAGACTTCCTCACTATATATCATAATTTTTTTATCTTGACTATGAATTTTTTACAATTATTTCCTAAATTCTTCCTGGATTTCGTAAAAATACAATCAAGCCAAAAACAGCACTCAATTAACACGCATACCACTTAAAATATTTGGCTACTATTATTTTCAAATATTAATTGATTTAAATATTTTTATAACATAGGTATTAAGTAGGTATATCTACTTAACAGAAAATAAAAGTATGTAAATAACTTTATGTAATACAGCTTTTCCAGTAACGACAAATATTTCTGAGGAATCGGGACCGAAATCATTGTGATAAAGAATACCATGCTCTGCGAATTTCATCGAGCCAGTCCTCGATGACGATATCTAACCAGATTTATTAAATAAAGGTGAATTACTGATCGCGGAGGCGGGTGCGCTTCACGCACTATTATTACTTGGCCTCATCTTTGTACACGCACGGGGTATAGCACTGATGGGATATTAAAGTTATTACCACCGGCGAAATTGGCTGAGCGACCGCTGAGGAAGCTGCCCACCGAGACCTATTAGCGGTATTACATATTTCATATATGATCCACCGGCAATCGACGATTATGGGTGCATTAAAATGCCGTCTTTCCCGATCATGGGAATATGCACAGCCCTCACTTTTATCTACGTTTTTTACAGTTTAGTAGATAATTCGGTGATCACCGAGCGTCTGAGGCGGTACGAGGAACATTATGGGCACTACTCCGAAACTTTTAATAGTTAATTCGATACTTTTTAACATCCAAGCGATATCGTGAGAGAGTTGTTCTTAACTTAAACCTAAATACAATATGTAAATAAAGGTAGGTACTGTCAATTACAGCAATATTATACCTTTTTTTTTTTTTTTTATCGTGCGGAAATCCCTTCGGATACCCCCCCGCCGGCCAGCGGGGGCGGTTATGTCGGGCTTGCACCGACTAAAACCGCACGCCGTCTCGGGTCTTCAGACGCCGGGGTGTAAGGTTACCCATAGAGCATATCCCTCGCACCCCGGCTGACCCTGGGCCATCTCACCACTAACAGCATCGCTCATCCTGTCTCCTCTGAAAGCAGAGGAGTACGGAGAGCGATGTGTTCCCGCCACGTTGGGTATTGGCCGACGATCAATGCCAACCCTATGAAGGGGTGAAGGGGAAGCCATTGACCGCCGCCCAGGGTGTACCGGCCGCTCCGATTCCGTTCCCCCCGGACTGCAGCGGGATCGGAATCGGAGCGACACTCGAGGAGGTTACCCAACACACACCCCAGCAATATTATACCTTTTTTTTTTTTTTTTTTATCGTGCGGAAATCCCTTCGGATACCCCCCCGCGTGCTAGCGGGGGCGGTTATGTCGGGCTTGAACCGACTAAAACCGCACACCGTCTCGGGTCTACAGACGCCGGGGTGTAAGGTTGCCCATAGAGCATATCCCTCGCACCCCGACTGACCCTGGGCCATCTCCGGTTTCGAGATGGCCCCCTCGGGTTTGGGAACCACGGTGTCCCCGTCTTGCCCCGGTTTGGGGGAGGGGCGCTAGTCGCCCCACCGTCCCGGCCTGCTTCTGCTGGGGTGACAGGTGGCCTCACCCGCCACCCCCAGGCCTGCGCTCATGGAGGACGGAGGTCGTTAAGCGACCTCCGGCGCCTGAGTTGCCTGCGACGCGCGGCGAGCAAGTTGCGGGCTCGGCGGACCGGGAGAGTTCTAAGTCTCTCCCGGGCGCGCTCCGCCACCTCCTTCGCGAGCATTACATGCTCGCAGAAGGAGGCGGCGGCGGCCCACGCGCTCGCGCTCCGCACCATTGCCGCAATCATGCTGCCGAGCGAGAGGACTCCCACCCCGATGGCTGCCACGAGGTCACGCCTCGGCGCCTCCCACGCCGGGCAGTCCGCCAGCGTGTGCAGCCCTGAGTCCTCGCTCGCGTCGCAGTGATGACACTCAGGCGTTGGCTCCTTCCTGATCCGATGCAGGTGGTCCCCGAAGCACCCCTTCCCTGAGATCACCTGCGTCAGTCGGTAGGAGAGGCTTCCGTGTCGCCTCTCCAGCCAATCCTCCATGATGGGCCTTACCGCCGCTATTGCGGCGTGCCCTGCGCTTGGTTGCCCAAGTCGTTCCTTCCACTCCACCACGATGGCCTGGCGGAGCTGGGACTGCACGGCCTCGATTTCTCGAGGCTCGGGGTTCCATCCCTGCTCCCGCGCCTCCTTTCGCCACTGGTACAGTTGCGAAAGGGCTCTCGCTTCCAGGTCCCATGGCGGAGTTCCGGCAAGGAGACTCGCCGCCTCGAAGGAGATCGTGCGGTACCCTCGGATGACCCTGATGGCCAGAACCCGCTGCGGAGCGCGCAGCATCCGCACAGTTCTGGTCCTCAGGGCCTCCGCCCATATTGGGCACCCATACAGGGCCATGGACCGCACGATCCCCGCGTAAAGTCTCCTGCAGGAGTCATCGGGCCCCCTCATGTTGGGCAACAGCCGAGCCAGAGCAAGAGCTGTGCCCTTCAATTTGGGGGCCAGACTTCGGATGTGCTCTCCGAAGTCCCATCGGCCGTCGAGCACGAGCCCCAAATATTTCATTTGGGGCTTGATGCCGATGCGATTTCCTCCCACGATGAGACTGGATCCCTCGGGTGGCTTGCTCCGAGGCCCATGGAAGAACAGGGCCTCGGTTTTATGCAGGGCCACCTCGAGACCCAGCCGCCGGATCCGCCTAACGACTTGGGCAACCGCGGTCGTGGCCTTTCGGGTCGCTTCGCGGTACGTCGCCCCGCACGCCGTCACGAGCGTGTCGTCCGCGTAGCACGTGACGGCGGCACCGCCTACGAGCTCACCGCGAAGCACCCAGTCGTATCCGATGTTCCACAGGAGCGGCCCCAGGACCGATCCCTGTGGAACACCGCACGACATTTCACGCCGACCGAGACCGGTCACGGTTGGGTAGATGACGGCTCTCTCCGTCAGATACGCCCCGACTATGCGGCGGAGGTAGAGAGGCACTTCGTGATACACGAGCGCCTCCCTAATGCAACTCCAGGGCAAGGTGTTGAACGCGTTGGCGATGTCCAGGGACACCGCCAACATCACCTCACCCCGGGCTACTGCATCCTCCGCCAGAGCCCTCACGCGCATGATGGCATCCACGGTGGAGCGCCTCTGGCGGAAGCCATATTGGCCATCCGCCAGGTCCGGCCCCACTCTTGAGAGGTGCTCGACGAGGCGCTTCGCAATTACTCTTTCAAAGAGCTTGCACACCTCGTCGAGCAACACTATGGGCCGGTAGGCGGACGGCGAGTCCGCCGGGCGCCCCTCCTTTCGGATGAGGACCAGTTTCCCCGTCTTCCAATTTTCCAATTTCGGAAACTGGCCCCGCTCCAAACATGCGCTGAGAAGCCCTCTCAGTCGGGGCTCGAGAGCGTCGTCGACTAGAGCTAGGACCCACGCTCGGCCTGGAATGCCGTCGGGTCCCGGGGCGGTGTGTTTGGCTCTTAGCCTTCTCACCGCCAGCTCTAGTTCTACCCAAGTGACCTCGGGCACGTCGTCGTCTTCCACGTCGGGCGCCATGCGCAACCGAGGCGGAGTCATCCGCGGTGGAACATGTTCCACCGCCCGCGCTGGGAACAGGGAGCCAACAACTCCTCCGAGCAGATCCGGCTGGAGACACCGGGTTAACGGCGGGGCCTTGGGGCGCAGCTTGCCCCTCACCATCCGGTAGGGCCGCCCCCAAGGGTCCCGCTCCAGCGTCTCCAGCAGCTCGCGGAAGGCGTCCCGTTTGGAACGCCTTATCTCCGCTCGGAGGGCTCGTCTGGCCTCCCTGTATCCCTCGTACAACTCCGCCTCTCGGGCCTCCGCATCTGCGGGGCGGCGACGCCTCCTACGGAATCGGGCCCACCGGCGGTGCGTGATCACGCAGCCCCGTCTGAGCTGCGCGATCTCCGACGACCACCAGTAGACCTGACCCCTCGGATTATAGGGCGGAGCCCTAGGCATCGCCGCGTCACAGACACGGGTCATGGCCTCCCGGAACCACTCCGCCTCATCGTCTATGCTGACAGGCCTGTCCGGCGCAGGGGCCCAGGCCTGTACGATGGCGGCTTCCAGGAGGAGCTCCCGATCAAGTCGCTTAAGCGCCCAACGTGGCTCGGGTGGAGCCGGTGCAGCCGGCGCGTCGCTCGCAGGGGGGGACACGTCAAACCGAATGTATCGGTGATCCGAACTTGTGTCCTCCCCCAAAACGACGCGCCAGCCCTGAACACGTTGCGCCAACGAGGGGCTCGCGAACGATAGGTCCACGATGGAGCTACCCCTCGAGGTCACGAACGTGTCCACGGCTCCCCGATTTAGGAGGACTAGGCCAAGTCGTGCGGCCCAGTCCACCAGTGCCCTGCCTCTATGCCCCGTCGCGCCCCTTTCGTGTCGGGAACCCCAGGCATACGACCAGGCGTTGAAGTCCCCGAGCACAAGGACCGGACGGGGCTGGCAGGCATTGACGACGACGGCCAGCTGACGGAGCCATTGCTCATATGCAGCTTGGTCTCGGTTCGGCGTGATATAAGCGGCCACGACCGCTATGTCCCCAACCGCCGCCGCCACGCAACCGGGTCCCCTTGCAACGACGGCAAGAGGGGGGCTGCCGGCGGCAGGGTTGTGCACCAGTGCCGCCGACCCATCCAGCGCGGTTTCCCAGGTAGGCCCGAGGAACCGGTGGGTGTATGGATCGGCGACAGCGGCGACATTTATGGCCCACTGTGCCATGCTCTGGCGCAGAAGGTCCTGAGCATGGGCACCGTGGCCAACGTTCACCTGCAGGATGCGGAGTTGAGGATCCATTATGGAACCCCCATCTCCGCATCCCGCTGTGAACTGGAGGCGGAAGGCCGGCCTCCCGGCTTCGGCTCCCCTCCGGCGCAGGCCTTGCTTCCAACCCTGTGGTCGGCCGGCTTGCCTCTCGCTGCACACCTAAAGCAGTGCAGCGGGGCATCGCACGTGCCGGCCTTGTGACCGGGTTGGCCACAGCGGAAGCAACGGTCACCCGCCGTCACTTCCGCCGTGCAGTGCACCCCCACATGGCCCACCGACAGGCACCTAAAGTACCTAGCCGGTCGGGCCTGCAGGAGCCGTACCTGCGCCCTCAGGAAGCCTCCTACCAGGAGGCTCCGCCCGTCAGCGACCTTTTGGGCCGCCGCGATAGGGCAGCCGACAACTGCTGCCCCCTGTCCACCGCGGCCGAAGCGTATAGCTCCGGCCTTCACTGTGTCCGGGGAGCAGTCCCCGGCCTCCGCCACGGCGAGCCTAAGCTCCTCAGCCGTGACGGAGTCGTCCAGGCCCGTGATGCGCACTTCTGCGCATTTAATGGGCCTGGACACCCGGACGTCGGCTGCGTCCAGCGACTCCCTTAGCCGAGCCGCTAGGGCGTCGGCCTTGGGGCCACTGGCGGCGCCAGGGACCTCGAGAAGTCGGGCTCCTGTCCGTGTGCTCTTGCACCGGACGCCCGGGATCTCGAGGGCCTTGAGGTCGACGTTGGCCTTCACCTTGGCCAACACCTCGGCATACCCCATGCCTCTCCCCGCTGCCTCCGCCGTCAGGGTGACGACGACGGCCGTAGTGCGGGGGGCACGGAGCTTCCCCGGCGCTGCTTTCGCGGCGGCCGCGGCCCTCCTGGCCTTCTTGGCGGCCTTTTTTGCGGCCTTCCGCCTCTTTTTGTTGGCTCCAGCCACCTCCCAACCCCCTTCCAAGGGGGTTCTAGTGGGGGTTACCGGAGCCGCGACTGGGGCTGGGGCTGGGGCCTGGGCTGGGGACGTCTTCCCCTTGCCCTTGCCCTTCCCCTTTCCCTTCCCTTGAGTGGGAGCGGGGCCCTGAGCGGGAGCGGGGCGACGAGCCGGCTCCGGCAGAGCCTCCACTGCAGCCGGGCGGGTATTACCCTTCCGGGTTGCAGTCGCGTAGCCGGCCACCGGTGGCGCCAGAGGCGGACGGCGGATGGAGTCCATTAGGGCCTCCATCCGACTCATCATACGCTCCTCTAGCGCCTCCACGTACGCGAGCCAAGGCTCCGCCGGTGGTACTCTCTTCGGTGCCGGTGGGCGAGCCGGCTGTGCCGGCTGCTGCACCGGTTGCACCGGCCGCTCCAGCTGCGCCGACAGCGGCTGCTGCGAGGACAGCGCCTGCTGCGCCGACTGCCTCGCGGACGAGCGAGTCGTGCGCGCCGGCTCGGCCGGTTGCGTTCGCTGCACCGGTTGCGCCGGTTGAGTCGGGCGCACCATCCCGCTCCTCAGCTCCTCGACGGCTGCAGCTAGTCGAGCCGTCTCCCGACGGGACTCGGCCAGCTGCGCCGCGAGGGCCTCATTTTCGGAGGCGATGCCGAGCACAATGTGCAGCATCGCCTCCTGATCGGGGTTCGGAGACCCCCGGAAAGACGCGGTCACCTGCTGGAGTTTCTCCATCAGAGACCGCGTCTTCCCACCTGGTTGCCCGCGGCCCTCTCAGGGGCCGAGGAGACTCGGGTGGATTGCCCAACCCTCGTTCCACCTCGCGCCCCTCGGCGGCCTGCTGCCACCTTTGACGCAGGCTTTGACGCCTCGTCACTGCTGGAGGAGGTCGTCCCGGTGAGGGTGCAGTCCTCATCCGACACGTCCTCCCCCAGCCGAGCCTTTGCGCGCCGTCTGCGCTTACGGGTCCGCTGTACGCCCAGACCCGACGGGCTGCTCGCCCGACTTCGCTCGTTGGCGGTGTCGAAACTCTCCGACACCGCCGAGGTGTTTGGCGTCACCTCCACGCCTGAGTGCTGCGCGGCCTCCGCGCAGACTCCGTCATTCTCGATATCCTTATTCTTGCCGTTGTTGTTTTGAATTTTAATCCGATCCGTTTTATTAATTATTGTTGTGTTTGAGTCCATAACTTATCCCACGAGTGTGGGGGAAAGGTGGTCCATCCAGGCGGAGCCCCCTGCACCTGGATAAGCCTATATACTATGGAGGTCGGCTGGTATCCATAGGTTTTTACGACTTGACTGTCGGGTGTTATAGACTTTTCCTTGTCGTGGGCCGGCCAATAAAGGCAAGCCCTCCGGTCAGCAAGATCACAGCGTACCCTTCTGGAGCCACCAGTTAGGTCGTTGCTGATCACCTACCGATTACGAAACGCGAGAGGATGGCTAGTCCTCTCTCACCGGCGGCGGCACAAGTGCCCGTCGGCCCCTGCGTTAGCAGTGGGCCAACCCGCCCCTGGATCCCACAGGATCCTATGGCGGCCTCAGCCACTAACACCATCGCTCGTCCTGTCTCCTCTGAAAGCAGAGGAGTACGGAGAGCGATGTGTTCCCGCCACGTTGGATATTAGCCGACGATCAATGCCAACCCCATGAAGGGGAAGCCATTGACCGCCGCCCAGGGTGTACCGGCCGCTCCGATTCCGCTCCCGCCGGACTGCAGCGGGATCGGAATCGGAACGACACGCGAGGAGGTTACCCAACACACACCCCAGCAATATTATACCTATCGCTTATTCTGTAAATTCAAAATCAGTCTCCTATCTACAGACCTTACCTCTGACCTTACACGCCATTCATTACTATAAACGACTAGTCAATTTATTTTAACCAAAACGTTGAAATTTACTTAAGTAGGTATACAAAAAACCGGTCTAGTGCGAGTCGGATAATTTGTTTTGTGATGTGGGTAACTATATTTTATTATATTTTTTATTTATATACTAGCTCAATGTGAAGTATATATAAATACAGATACACAAACTAAAAAAAAATTGATGCCACTGTAATTCACGTATCTGGCCTGGCAAGTTTAGTACAGTTTTTTCTTAAATAGATGGCATCTAACAAATGGCGTAATTGTATAAAATCAGCGAATCTGCCATTGCTATTTGCAATTTATGAGTTATAACAAATGACACAGAAACTGTTTTACTTTTGTATTCTAAATTAGTATAATGTGGAGGTAACAAACAAATCAATTTAATATATTTTAATAATATTATCTACTTCTGATGTGTAGTAAAAATTGTTTTTGTAATGTATAACATTGCCAGCTATGGTTATTAATTAGTAATTATTAGGAAGGATTGAAAACCATTTCGTCACCATTAAAGAGAATGTTATTCATTTTCTGATTACTATGTTGTTGATAAGTTTAAATAGCCACAAGGATTATGAACAACCTAGTTTTAAGTTTTAAATATCTTTACACAGTTTAATTTGGCCAAAATAGGATATTTTTTATTTATACTTTATAAAATTTGAAACTATTAGGGTCATCTATTGGTGGGGTGTGTGTTGGGTAACCTCCTCGAGTGTCGCTCCGATTCCGATCCCGCTGCAGTCCGGGGGGAACGGAATCGGAGCGGCCGGTACACCCTGGGCGGCGGTCAATGGCTTCCCCTTCACCCCTTCATAGGGTTGGCATTGATCGTCGGCCAATACCCAACGTGGCGGGAACACATCGCTCTCCGTACTCCTCTGCTTTCAGAGGAGACAGGATGAGCGATGCTGTTAGTGGTGAGATGGCCCAGGGTCAGCCGGGGTGCGAGGGATATGCTCTATGGGTAACCTTACACCCCGGCGTCTGAAGACCCGAGACGGCGTGCGGTTTTAGTCGGTGCAAGCCCGACATAACCGCCCCCGCTGGCCGGCGGGGGGGTATCCGAAGGGATTTCCGCACGATAAAAAAAAAAAAAAAAAAGGGTCATCTATTGGTGGAAACTTATTACAAATTCTAGAATGTGCAAGAGCAATTTGATGAAATTTGCTACATAAACGTTTCTACCTTTTGATTGCATTGATTTTTTCACAGCTTAAAAGCGTTACAGACCTGCAAAATATCATGATTCTAGCTCATCGAGAACTAACCCTATAGTTTTTGATTTCTTTGCGATTGTCCAAATCTCTTCTTTTTCTTCTTTTCTTTATTATACCTACATGTATAAAACAAGGGCACTTTCTAGTGTCTGTTCGCTGAGAACTACTGAATTACTAATAGATTTTGACACGGTTTTCATCAACAGATAGAGTAATTCAAGCAAGGTTAATATTGATACTATTTGGTGATAAATTATTGAAATATGACGATAATTGATATTGTCGGAAGTTTACGCGAATGTTACACATTGAAATAAGACTATTTTTAACGGATTCTATCGCGGTTTATGTGATGTTATTTTATATTTTGCATTGACCATGGCTGCTGAAAAGCAACCGAAACGTCGGGATCAATAAACCGCGATAGAATCCGTTAAAAATAGTTTTATTTCAATATGACGATATTTGTTCAAAATTATGAAAGAAATCAGGCCGACTGAGAGCTTCAATCGAATACGCTGCCTAATACCTTTAAGACATCACTTACCAATGTATCCTGGGATTGTTCCTCGTTTATTGGTCTACAAAAGTTCAAGATGGAATATATCTATCTCTTAAAGATAGCTTACTATAGCCATTTCAACTTCTAAAAAATAGTCACATTTTATGTAATAATTGGAAAGCTATTTAGACGAATACACTAGCAATCTTTATCAAATTAAGTTTGTTAGTCACTTTAAATATTTCATATACATAATGATTGCCTTTTCACCACACACTTTTATTGGATGTCTTCTGAAGTATCGTAATAATAAAACTTTTGCGCAACACAAATTAATGCTTCGCGCCGTGGCGCTGCAATCGCGTCATAGAATGTATTTTTTTTTCGAATTTATTCCCGTGCGGAGCCTGGGACCTGGGACCCGGGCCGCTTAGTGAAACGGCACTATCTCTTGATTGCGTTGACGTAGAAGTTTGATTTCTTCACAGTTCTAGACGTTACGGACCTGAGTATTTAATATTAATTTCAATTTGATACCCACGCAATTTTGACAGACAGACATACAGATATTTTTGAAGTGAAAACTTCTTTAGGCGCGTTGAGCACTTTTTGGGTGAACAAAAATCATGGAACTCGTGTCATCGTCACGTCATTTTTTCCCATTACTTGTTCTATAAGACCTTGCTTCTTGCCAAATTTCATGGTTCTAGCTCAACGGGAAGCTTTAGGTTGATGAAATTTCAAATTGATGCCTTAACGCGTTCACGAGAAAAAGGTCTTGACAGACAGGCGGACGACGAAGTGATCCTATAAGGGTTTCGATTTTTTTTGTTATTTCGATGTGAAAATGAGCTAGCTGTCTGTATGGTTAAAGTTTATATGGAGAAAATTGCAGAAAGCTAATTATAAATACATTAAATAAAATAAAACATGAATTATTTACGTTCAAACTGCCGTTGGCAAACACACGGGAAAAATCCTTAATAACGTAATACTTAAGAACCCACCGATTTACGATCGGATTTTGACCGCCCCTAGATCCACTAGTTTTCTTTTTAACGTGTGGAAACTCGGAAACGGACCGACTAAAACTACACGGTGTCCTCCCCAAGTGTCCATTGCCGGGCACCAGGGGTAAGTCCTCGAAAGGATAACCCCAGGGTTACCGGCAGACTTTGGCCGCCACCGCGGCCTCGCCTGGTGGGGTCGGGTTTTATCCCGCGACGGGGAGTTGGCAGGCGTGTGTAGGACACGCACGACACGCCTCCGTCGTGGCCTGCTTCTGTAAGGACGGCGAGTCGGCCAACTGCCACCCTCAGGCCCTGATCATGGAGGTTGGTAGTACCGGGTGTAGATGAGTCTGCAGCGTTCTAGCCGCAGACTGCGGAACTCGGGGGGGGGGGGGGAGGGGCAGGGATGTCCCGCTCCCTTACCGCCCTCTCTTTTGCGCAGGCGCCTGGCAGAAAGAGGCGGTGGCGTGCTACTTGCTCCCGTTGGAGACCACGTCTCTCACCATGTTCTATGGTCAACGTCCACGCCCAGGACCGCAACGAGATCCCGACGTTGACTCGCCCACGCTGGGCACTCCTCCAACGTGTGGAGCGCCGTGTCTTCGCCAGAATCCTCGCACTGCGGCGTTGTCTTCCGGTGGAGGCGCCACAGATACTTGCCGATACACCCGTGTCCGGTAATTATCTAGCACAGCCGGTAGGAGAGGTCACCGTGGTGCCTCTCCAACCACTCCTTCATGACCGGCCTCACCGCCACAATGGTGGATTCCCCTTACCTTAGTTGCTCAAGTCGCACCCTCCATGTCTCCATGAGTTCCTGGCGGAGCTGGGACCGCTGAGCCTTGATTTCTCGGGGCTCCGGCCTATGGCCCCGCTCCAGCGCTTCCTTGCACCATTGGTACAATGACGCAAGGGCTCTCGCTTCCAGGTCCTATGGCCCCCTCCCGGCTAGGAGACATCCCACCTCGATGAAGATCCTGCGATACCCCCTGATGACTCTGACGACCTTCGCTTTCAACGGGCTGTTTAGAACAGCCACGTTGCGGGCCGCCAGTTTCCGCCCATACGGGGGCCCCGTACAGGGCCATGCTTCGCACGATCCCCAGGTACAGTCTCCTAGTGGGGGCGTAGATCCACTAGTTCATATAAGTTCATAGCTTATCATTTCGTTCAATGAAAACGACGTCTATCCAAATATTGTTCTTGGATATCGTTTTTAATCATGACGCGTATTAAACAAAGCTTACTATACCTTTACATAAAAAACTTACATACCACGTACGTACCACCAAAGGTGTCATCGAAACTTCTCAAAAAATTTAAATTTTGTGTTGTAAGGTATAAGTAGGTATACCTTCAGGAAGCCATTTAATTATTATGAGAATAATTAAAATCTGGTATACCTATCAATAAATAACTTAGCACTCATTGGTTGGCCGATGATCGAACGTATTTTACTGAGAAATTTAGGTGCCAAAATGTAAAGATGTGCTCAGATTAAACCCTTTTAAGTATTCTTCAATTAAAATCGACTTTTCTGTCTATAACTGTCCATGAATTTAGTAGTCCAAGTTGGTATCATGAGCCGCATTATGAACCTACTACACACACCTTTTTCATCGAGTGTGGTTTTCTATCTATCAAAACGCAAAAACATGTTTAATAATTGTCTTATTAATATTATTTCTATATATCATGTTTTCTATTGTTTCAGGATCCTTTTACGGTGAGTTACCAAAGTTACTATTTTAGCATAGGTATCTTGTTTATAGGAGATGAATATAAGAAAAGAAAACTATGCGGGGAGAGCTGAACAAAAGTGGCAATATTTCTACCGATGTTTTCAGAAACAAAACATTTTTTAGATTAAGTACTTAAGTTTTTCGAGTACTAGAAAGACATTGTATAATTCCCTTTATTTACTAAATGTAGCAGAAAGTGTGGTAGGATTTTATTGATAGACTACAGATAAGTATGGTAAGATACTGAACCAGCAACAAAATAGGAATAAACTCCTTTTTAGAAAACTGTAGGTACCTATATTTAATTTATTTATAGACTACAGATTAAACATATATTATACTAAATCATACCATATATTTATAATTATTCTACAATCAACTTAATGATTGGTTGCCTGCATTTACCTTTTTTTTTCGTGCGCAAATCCCTTAGGATACCCCCCCGCCGGCCAGTGCCTTATTTCGGGCTTGAACCGCCTAAATCCGCACGCCGTCTCGGGTCTTAAGACACCGGGGTGTAAGGTTGCCCATAGAGCATATCCCTCGCACCCCGACTGACCCTGGGCCAAGAGGTATTAAGTGAAAACTTCCTTAGGGGCGTTGTGCACTTTTTTGTAATGGGTAAAATAGGTTAAACTCGCGTCAGTAAACACGTGACCTGATCGTAAGACAACAAATATAGAAGCGCTAATTTCACTCTGATACTTAACAACCTTGGTGGCACGTTCGTCTAATGAGTGGTCATTGACTTCGTCAAGACTGAGATCGATTCCGACCGAGGCCCAAGAAACACTTTTTGTCATCATATAACTTTTTGTAATATTTATTCTATTTTGTGCCATAAACCTATTGATATAAAATGGAAATTAAACAAAGTGCATCTATTAATAAAAAATTAGTGACGAAGAAATAGTGAAAGAAAATAAGTGAGTTTATAAATATACCGGCGATGATGATGGTTCTGGTAATAATGATGGTGAAAAAGTCGTTGAAATTATGGATGGAAGTTGATGTTTCTGAGAGATAAACGTTTTAATGTAAAATAATTGTAATAGTTCTGAAGTGTTAAATTTTTAATGTACTATAAATTGACATGTTTGTTTACGATAGCGCAATAAATGAATATTGTATGTTACCACATAAATGATAGTACTTTTATACTGATAATTAAAGCAATTCGTGCAAAATTATTCCCTAACCATTCCAAAATATCATAAATGCACAACGTTAATATTCAAGTTTTCACTTCTGCCGGCACTCCCGGAGTGCAATCCGTCGTTTTTTTTAAATAAGTAGATATGTCGGGCACCCTATTCGGTAAATCGAATTGCCAGCATTTGAAGTTGGTAAAATGAATCTTCAAACAAGTAGGTTTTAGATTATTGACCTTCGACCTTTGGATCATAAAACCAAAGAAATGAATATGCTAGAGGAATTTACTACCATAGAAAGACCGTTTATTATTATTATTCCCCACGGGAACGCCGCTGGTGACCGGGCGGGTGATCAATCTCACATGAGTGGGCCTTTTCATCCATTTCGCCTGGTCCTCCCTTAGGGGAGGATGTGGGATATCCGGCAATCACGGCGTTCAGTCGATCCTACCTGTTTCCTTGCAAAATCTTAAAATTTGTACCACCTTCAGATCCATGGGTCTTCTGTGTCCAGTGTGTCCGTCTCCATAGTCTGCCATCTTATCAGTGAGTTAATGGGGCATATAGAAATAAAGACCCTTGTTCCTTCGTACTATTGTTGACCGTTGTAAAGTTGATTCGATACGTTTGCATTGCGATAATTAGTATCACGAAACGTGTCTTCCTCCTGACATCCTTACATTGTTTTATTTTGTTTATTTTTTTTTTTCTTTTTTACTTTGGTTATAAAGCTTGGTTTTGAAAAAATCTATAATTAGCTGTTAACTGTTGTTTCACCCGCATGGAATTCTCTTCCCGTTCACGCTTCCCATGAGAACCTATTCCAGGGATTATTCCAGACTATAATCTGCCCTGTACTATATTTCAGACAAATCCGTTCAGCCGTTAGAGCGTGATTCAGTAACAAACAACCAAAATATACATTTCATCCTTTCGAGATTATTACCCCTTGATATACACGTAGGTACACTTGAATAGTTTAGATACAAAATGTTTTGAATAAGCAAAAACTAAAATATTTCCTGTGGCTACACTACTGTTCATATGTAATTGATTTTTGGTGTACAGCCTGGTAATTGTACATTGTATACGTGGTTTCAATTAATGCCCCACATGTGAATCAACTTTGTGTAAACTTCTTCACAAACTTTCACATTTATTATATTGATAAGATAGGTACTAAAAAAAAGGTTTTAGTCGGTTCAAGCCCGACATTACCACCCCCGCTGGCCGGCGGGGGGGGGTATCCGAAGGGATTTCCGCACGAAAAAAAAAAGAAGGTACTAAATTGATTAATTTTTAATAAGTGTAAGTCTTATCCTTTTTGTGCATTACATGCATCAAAAAAGATGAGGTTAAAACGCATTATAAATAAAATGGTCTAAATTACCACACTTTCTTCTGCACCGTAATGCAATTTAAAAATAAATGAAATCTAATACGAAAATATAAAATAACAGTGTTCCACCACCATGGGGCACGGAGACCCAATCTACCAGAATTTAAAAAATCCAGAGAAAATCTCCTTGACTAATCCTTTGATCGAGCCGCTTAACGCAAGAAGCCTCTTGAGGTATTAGTCGAGATTTTTGGCAAATAGATCGTGAACCGATATGACTATCGGCAAGAAACAATTTTAGCATAAAGTCCAAACATATTATACATACTCGTACATCAAAATAGTCTAAGCATGTTTTTTTTTTGTTTTATGTGCGGAAATCCCTTCGGATACCCCCCCCCCCCCCCGCTAGCCAGCGGGGGTGGTTATGTCGTGTCTCGACTAAAACCGCACGGTGTCCTCCCCAAGTGTCCGTTGCCAGGCACCCCGGGTAAGCTCTCGAAAGGATAACCCCAGGGTTGCCGGCGGACTTTGGCCGCCACCGCGGCCTCGCCTGGTGGGGTCGGGTCATGCTTAGACTTAATGTTATAAACATAATTCTGCAAATTATATTGGACAATTATTCTACTTTTTTTACCATAGGTGGGCAGGTATGTAACCTTTTTGGTTCCAGATTACCTACTGGCTGATTAGAAAAAAAAACTCGATTGCGTTTTGTTTCTTTTTCATAAATTTAAAAGCTGATACATTATGAAGTTCCAATTTAAATGTGTTTTCTTTTGATAATTAAGAAATTTGGTATCGTTTGAATTTTATAGTTTTAACCAAGTTTTAATAGAGTTTTTTATAAAATTGAATTGTGAGATATATTCTTTACGTTATGGAGCGACGTCATTTGACCGCTGATGAAATGCAAAGAGCTGTGGGAATGATACAAGCGAGAAGAAACCAGTCTGAGGTATCTCGCCATTTTGATGTGAACAGGAGCATTATCTGCCGTCTGTGGCAGCGTTACACTACGACAGGAAATCCCGCTGAGCAGCACCCGAGCCGTGGAAGGAGTACAACTACTCGGCAAGACCGATACATACAACTAACCGCAAGACGTCAACCAATGTTAACCGCCAGAGAGATAGGTTCAAGGCTACAAAACTCAAGTGGTGTTGTTAGCCCCCAAACCGTGTGAAATCGACTGCATGAGTACGGTCTACGAGCGCGACGTCCAATCAGGTGCCCGCCTAAACGTCACGGAAATCGCGCTCGTCGAAATGAATGGTGTAGGGAACACATAACGTGGACCCAGGAACAATGGGACAACATTTTATTTTGCGATGAGTCTCGATTCGGCTTTAGGCCTGATACAAGAAGGGTAAGAGTGTACCGTCGTCCCGGCAATACTGAAAGACTGAGGTGCGTTCAAGAAGTTTATCCATACAACGGATCAACAGTTATGGTATGGGCGGGTATTATGAAGAACAGACGAACTGAGCTCGGTTTTGTAAATGGAAACATGAACGCTCAAAATTACGTTGAGGATGTTCTTAGGCCTTATATTCATCCATTTGCACAAACCATTGGCTCCGATTTTAAGTTAATGCATGACAATGCACGTTCTCTTACAGCGATGCGGACTAGGGAGTACTTGGCAACAGAAAACATCAGGGTGTTACCCTGGCCTGCACAATCGCCAGACCTCAACCTCATCGAGCATGTATGGAATATGCTTCAGAGATGTGTATTAGAGGACCTGGACGGCGTGACAACAACCCAACAGTTGCAGAATTTGCTAAAATTTCATTGGGAGCGATTGCCGAGCGAGAGGATACCATTAACAAACTCATCGATAGCATGAATAATCGGTGCCAACAAGTTTTAAACAACAGAGGAGGACACACTTTGTATTAATTTAAAGAATTCTTTAATACTAAATTTTCGTTAACGATTTAATTTTGTTGTAAAAAAGTTTATTTTCATAGGTGCCTTGTTTTCTTTTGTGCATGATAGAGTAGGTATACTTTTAATTAAAAAAAAAACAACAAAATCGAGTTTTTTTTCTCTAATCAAACAGGTTAGATACCTGCCCACCTATGGTAAAAAAAGTAGAACTATTGACCAATATAATTTGCAGAATATGTAAAATTAAGCATGTTGCTTAGACTTTTTTGATGTGTGTATATACATAAATATATCAAATTAGTAAATATATTTGTTTATCTTTTCCGCCTCTCACGAGAATCTGGTGATAATGTAAAATCCGATGAGAAATATTCTTACATACACTGCACTGGGCAATTTAGTAACATGAATAGGTATATAAAATAACATAAATATTTCCGATGAAAAATACCAAAAATAGGTTTCTACAAATGTCCAGCAGTAGCAGGCCGGGACAGCGAGGCGACTAGCGCCCCTCCCCCAAACCGGGGCAAGACGGGGACACCGTGGTTCCCATACCCGAGGGGGCCATCTCGAAACCGGAGATGGCCCAGGGTCAGTCGGAGTGCGAGGGATATGTTCTATGGGCAACCTTACATCCCGGCATCTGAAGACCCGAGATGGCGTGCGGTTTAAGTCGGTTCAAGCCCGACATAACCGCCCCCGCTGGGCAGCGGGCGGGTATGCGAGGGGATTTACGCATGAAAAAAAAAAATTTCTGCAAATTTAAAATTTATGTAAACATTTAAACGGTTTTATTTAAGTTTGCCATGTTAGTTTTTTAATTTGTTTGTGTCAAATTTTCTCTAAATATGAACGCGGCATATCACAACTTGTGTTTTTGGTACTACCAAACACAAGATTTGAATCTATTTCTATAATGTTTACCTGATTCTTCATTTCGCCTCCTTTTCCATTTACCATGATTCTGTACTAATATTCACTATTTTTCCGGTGTCTTCGAACTGCTCCTGCAACTACAGGGTGTAAGTATAATTTTGTTTCTTTACCTCATATTACTTAAAAAGTTATTTTTAATGATTAGGTATATTTTTTATGCAACTATGGTTAACTAAGTAATAAACATTTCGAGGTCTCCTTTGTGCCTAATTATTTTGGACTCAGCATCGCTAAGTGCTCCAGCAATAAGCATATAAACAGGTATACCTAAATTAATAGCTACCGTGCGCACACATATCAACGTCGCTGTCAACCTATACGCATAATTACACAGTGACAAGAGGATAATTAGTGGCGTGGAAGACGCATCGTTCCGCGGATCCTAATTGATGTACATGTAAACGCAATCAATATGACGTGGTAGCGGATGTTGGTCGGCACACGGGGACATGAGTCCGTGTCCTTATCATACGCGAATATAGCTAGTGTTGTGCACCCTGTACCTACAATTCTACGTGTGTTGCTATCGGATCACACGGTAGCTGTTACTATGTCAGCAGCAGTTTTGTAGGTATATCAACACTGATATACCTACAAAGCTGCTGACATAGTAACAGCTACCGTTATTAGCTAAGCTAAGCGTTAAGCAGGCAAATATTTGCCTAAGATTGGTGTTATATTTTAAATTATGTGAGGATATAAATATAGGTAGATAATCAATTTATTGTACCAGTTCCTGGGTACATTAGGTAACATATGGATGAATAGATTTGGCGGATATACGTTTTGTAATAAGCCAGCGGGCTGTCTCAGCTTCACAAGTGAAAATTTTTTAAAGCACAAAACCTATGCTTTTTTAGATACTATGCCCATAACCTTCGCGCAAGTACAAGCAATAAGTTGACAACGTTTTTTGCAATCGGATGAACTGTACCTACTTATGGCACTGCATAATATATAGACTAACAAACAAACAATGATTTTCGTAGGTAGGCGCAGTAATTACGACAGTGAATAGACTGATTATCAACAAGTAGGTAGCTATTGAACTGAGTGGGTATCGTTGATTTTCCAGGCAGTGATTCATCTTTGCCAACTATCAGGTAATCTTTGTTTATACGTCCAAGTGATGCAAGTTAACACATGAGTTGGGACCTGTCTATACATTTTCCAGTTGTATCAAAACATAACATTGCTTTTTAAACATCAAAAATCAAATGGCCCGTAACAATTTACACTTTGAAATGGACGGAAGTCGGATAACTTTATAGTTCCTAAAACTGGTTTGTGAATATTGTACCTATCCTCGAAGCGCCGGAGTAGATTCCCCACTTCGCTCGCTAAGTTTTAACACGAATACAGGCCCTTACATTTTATAACTAAAACTTAGCGACACTTTTTCATTTGTTCACGTCTAAAGACAAGTTTTATCGTCTATTATATAGCCTTTAATTGAACATCTTCTCGCAAGCAAATACCTACTATGAGAACATAAAATATATACTTAAACAAAAATGTAACCGTTTGTTACTTTTGTTACAAACCTTGTTCTAAGTTTATAAACTTTTTTAACGATTTAACGGTGCAACATTTTACGGGCTCGGTACTTCTCATCCCTTTGTGACCCAAACGTGTAACGATGGTTTAAAGCAGTTAACTGTGCAGTGTCTCTAGGCCTTTTTAAGTGGGTTCTTTTTAAATGATAAGTCACTCGTTTGACACAGACAAGAGATTTATTTTGGACATATTATAAAGCTTCGCTTTATGCACGAACCACGTAATCCTGATTTAAATTTATTAGGTTAACCGACAATAAATTTGTACATTCTGTCGTCCGCTGACCCGGAAACGTTGCCCTAATGAGAATTTTATTTTAAGAATATCTTAAAGACCCTTGTCTTCTAAAACGATAGTACCCTTTTTTTTTCGTGCGGAAATCCCTTCGGATACCCCCCCCCCCGCCGGCCAGCGGGGGCGGTTATGTCGGGCTTGAACCGACTAAAACCGCACGCCGTCTCGGCGCTTTATAAATTCATTCATAATTTCGAAGGACTACTTGATTACATTTCTACTTTATTCCCGCATGTCCGTGGCCGATATACGCTACCGCCATCGACGGTGTGAACGCGTGCAACATGCAGTATGTAAGTATATTTAATTACTTGTAAATTACGGCTATAATAAAACATTCATACTAATATGTGTGTTCGATGCCCTCCAGCCGACACAACCAAGAACTTACTAATTAGTGTAAATGGTCGACGTTATTATCTTGCTACCGTACCTATCATATTTTATGATATTTACAGCGTATTAAATGTAATAGTATTGAATCTTTTCTTTGGGAGCTTCATTGAATACTATATAAGTAGCGTTTTATGTATAGTATAGTATGTATAGTACAAGTGATTGTGGTAAGAAATTTCAGTTTATCTATGGGAAATGATCTTCACCCACGTAGCGATTTCCCGGTTTCGACCAAAGTTTACACTTTGGAGCCCGGACTCCGCTTAATATTTTAGCTTGTTGGCTTTTATGAGAGTGGCTGCCATCTGACCTCTCAGCCCCGAGAGGAAAGCTTGCTTCACGGTCAGCATTAAAGCACTGAAATTGCTCGTAAATAGCGACTGAGAAAATCATGTCGTATTTTTCAGTTTTAAAGACTAATGCCTCATTTAGGGTAAACTTTAGAATATAAGTCACTTTCCGTTTCTCTCTTCATTTATTCATCTGAGAATATGTTAATTTTTCGAAGTGTCGATTAGATCCATTCAAAATCATCTCCTTATTCTAAAGAACGGGACTAATTCTCGTAAAATATATCTATCTGATGTGAATCAGTATTTGTTTCCTTCAAAATACCTTCAAAAATATGAACGTAGCCTACGTTAAATGCGTAGGTAGATAGATACGTAGAAAATCGTGCCTGTACCCAATGTGCGCTGCAAATTAACAGCGCTTCCCTCGGGGCCAATATTTCTCCGGGCGACGTCGAACCTAGGACCGCCCGCCACTAACTACCCCACTGAATCAGCGACGATCACGCCTACATCTTGTACATACGCCGATTGGTACGTAACTCGTACCCTCGGCGCTTGGATAAAGTAATATATATTCGCAAGACTTAACTGCTGACTGAAAATCTTGGCACACCTTAGTTGACGGTGATTTTATGGACTGCAGAGCGTGGGTCAAATGCTTCACAAACTAAAAGATTAGCTGGTATTGTTGGAAGTTTACGTGAAAGTCACACATTGAAATAAAACTGTTTTTGACGGATTCTATTGCGATTTATTTGATGTTATTTTATTATTTACATTGAACCTGACCTTCGGTTGCTTTTCCGTAGCCATGGTTACGGAGAGACCCTGCTTTTGGGTGCTGAAAAGCAACTGTAACTTCGGGTTCAGTGTAAATCATAAAATAACATGAAATAAATCGCGATAGAATTCGTTAAAAATAGTTTTATTTCAAAAACAATTCAAAAAAAGATTAGCTTTTGAACAAATTTGGAGTTTTGGAAAATATTGCAATAGAACATTGAGATTACCTTCTTAAAATATTGCAATATCAATTACTTAGATCTTATTTCTACTTGCGTGTTTTGTTTCACCAACTAAAAGTTTGACTTTTGCACTCATGAAATATTGAAATAGCCGGTATTATTTCTATATTTGAGACTATTAGTTGATACCTATATGTGTCAAAATGAGAGCGGTGAGTACCTAGGTATTATGCTCATGGCAAAGTTTTTCTTAATCATAACATAAACATAACATGATATTATTAAAATATTTATTTCAAAACAAAGGTTTTGTGGGTGGCTGAAGGTGATAAATGCCTTGCTAATATTATTATTAAAAAAAAAGATATCCCAAAATGACTTTCGACCCTGGTATTATTCTTATTAACGTGAATTTCTAAAATATACTTTTATGCGTGCCTATTCACAAGAAAGGTTCATGACAAATGACACAAACAGACTCCACTTGTTAGTTTTCTTCAAAAGAAAACATAATTTCTCAAATATTTGAAAACCTAACATGCTTACCTCTCTGACTCTGACCCATATATTTTGTACATTGAAATAATTTTTGACTTTATTTCAGTTACTTAGGTAAAAGTAATTTACATTTATGCCTACTAATTCAATAATATCAATGACGATAGTTCCTAATATAGGTAGATATTAGGTATAACTCTTACCACGGTCACTAAGTCACATCGCATTTCAGTTTTAACCATATCCAGCAAGGTGTGTCGACTTGAATAGGAGCTAAATTAAAATTTATTCTAATGTAACTAAACAGTTAGTAAAACAAGCTAAAATTCCTTATTATTAACTGCAGGTAAACGCAGCCTACATCTAAAATACGGTTCCTTGAAATTATGCTTCGCTTACCTTAACGTTTTAAATATTAAAATGACCAACGATGATAGCAAGATAATGCCTATAACTATGCTAATAACACCTACCTTCACGAAAATATAATCTTTAATCTGGATGCAAATCATCCTAATACGTTCCGATTATAAAAAGGTATAATTTCGGCATTATATTGTCCATCAAAATGTTTTACATATATAAAAATAAAAGGCTAGCAATCATGTAATTTGTGTCTCGACCTACTAAACTCTTTTCGTGATGGAATCGTGTTTTGATTTTAGGTTCTAAATATTTAACTTCATAATTTAGTAGATACTTATCGATTTTAAAATTATCTAATTACTTTAAAAGTTTCACTACTTCATGTAACTTCCAGTTTCAGGCCAAATTAGTTTACAAATTGGGCTTCTTTGTGTTCACAAGTTCATTTATTTCAGACGGCGATGCACTGGGCATGTAAACGCGGTGATGAAAATTTAGTGAAACTGTTGGGTGGGATCGCACGACACGTAGTCAACGAACGATCGGTGAGTGGAATCCACCTAATTCAGTAAATATCCTTGCCTAGATTTGAATACTTAGTTGCTAGTCGCTTCTTAGCTAGGTTCTTTATTATAAAAACAAAATCAGATGTTATGTATACTTGTTTAGTTTGGTGTTGCCTAGGAGTTCAGAATTTTTTGTATTGTTTTGAGAAAAGTTTACGAGGTATTTGTCGGATTTACGAACTGAGAATTTATACATTTTATACGTTTAAAATATAACGTGTTTTATTATAGTTATATGTAAGTTTGACATATAAGGGATAACCTAAAGATGTGGACGTGTCGTGCAGGTCATTTATGAACTTCTACCGTAAGAAGTTCACAAACGATCTGCATATGAATACTACCATTAGTCTTTCATAAAATCGAAGTATGAATGGTAGAAAAATACGAATGGTTTTAAATTTTGTAATAATGACATTCTCCATTTACAATAAAAAACGGTTAGGTATACGTGCAAGTTGGGGTGCGTGTTGGGTAACCTCCTCGAGTGTCGCTCCGATTCCGATCCCGCTGCAGTCCGGGGGGAACGGAATCGGAGCGGCCGGTACACCCTGGGCGGCGGTCAATGGCTTCCCCTTCACCCCTTCACCCCTTCATAGGGTTGGCATTGATCGTCGGCCAATACCCAACCTGGCGGGAACACATCGCTCTCCGTACTCCTCTGCTTTCAGAGGAGACGGGATGAGCGATGCTGTTAGTGGTGAGATGGCCCAGGGTCAGTCGGGGTGCGAGGGATATGCTCTATGGGTAACCTTACACCCCGGTGTCTGAAGACCCGAGACGGCGTGCGGTTTTGGTCGGTGCAAGCCCGACATAACCGCCCCCGCTGGCCGGCGGGGGGGTATCCGAAGGGATTTCCACACGAAAAAAAAAAAAAAAAAAAAGGTATACGTGCAAGTTACTTACCAAGTTCGGGTTCTCACATTAAAAAGGAAGCCTAATTTACTTTTATTACAGAAACTGAGAATCTTATTGCTTATAACAATAGTGTTTTTTTTTTAATTTCTGATTGGTAGCTGTTTAGAAACCATTGTTTTTTTTAGTTTCAAATATCTTCGTTACAGCAAACGCTTAGTCGGGGTGCGAGGGATATGCTCTATGGGCAACCTTACACCCCGGCGTCTGTAGACCCGAGACGGCGTGCGGTTTTAGTCGGTTCAAGCCCGACATAACCGCCCCCGCTGGCACGCGGGGGGGTATCCGAAGGGATTTCCGCACGATAAAAAAAAAAAAAAAAAAAAAAAAAAGGTATTACCGGATGTATAGCTTAGGGCCCCAAAAAGAGCGTTGCGTTTATGCTCAATCTTAATTTCTTAATTCAAAAACCGGCCATCAGTAACCTTTATGAGATGGTAAACTTAAACAAATGGAAATTTATGTAGGACAAAGTTTAATATTCTCCCACACGATAGACATTTTCTCGGCGTTGAATTCACATCATTTATCTTATGTGTTAGATTTTTTAGTTTTATTAGTTAGATTTATTTAACAACTACCTTTTTTTTTTTTTTTTTTTTATCGTGCGGAAATCCCTTCGGATACCCCCCCGCGTGCCAGCGGGGGCGGTTATGTCGGGCTTAAAGATTAACTTTCTTTTGCAAGCATTATAACCTAGAGACGAACCAAGGCATGAACAAAAATCCATAGATTCAGCAGCAAGTATTTTACATACCAAAAAGACTGTCAGTAAATAATTTACCTACTAAGGGCCGGTTTTTCAATCGCCAGATAAAACGTCAGATACCAATCTAGTTGATAATTTTAACTGACATTTTAACAATCGAATAAAATATTCCAATTTTTCAATAAACAGATAGCGGTCAGATAACTAACCTACTGATTTTTGTTACTAGCTTCACACTAAATCAGCGAGAGCAGGACGCACTTATGTACATTTATAGATTTTAAAAAGGGACAGCCAACTTTCACCGCAGTGACGGCGGGTGTCACAATTTTACAGTATTCATAACCATAAATTGTTCTTGCCGTCTTCTTTTCTCATGAGAGGATACTGAACATAGTGATTCTGTCAAAGGTATCAGACTTCATTGATTAGGAAGAAATTTATTCTTACCTATTTGTTATGTTGGCAATTTTACTTCCAATTAAAGTTAATAATAGTTCCACAGTGTATTTTTCAAGACGAAATCGCCTGGTGTCGTTCCATTCCGACATATTATCGGGCCGTTCTCTTACAAATCTTTCTTTCCTGTCTGGATTTAAGTAGTTTAGCACGGTATAGTCTTCTTCGATCATTAAATCGTCGATTGAATCAAAAAAATCCATGCTTTAAATATTTTAAACGCACAAACGGCGCGCGTAATGATGACAGAAACGTCAACTAACTATACAGATAGTCACTAACTGGGGTCCGAACGGCCAGATAAATTTATCAGCCAGTTAGGGAGTTTATCAATCAGTTAAAGCTTATCTTTTTTTTTTTTTTTTTTTATCGTGCGGAAATCCCTTCGGATACCCCCCCGCCGGCCAGCGGGGGCGGTTATGTCGGGCTTGCACCGACTAAAACCGCACGCCGTCTCGGGTCTTCAGACGCCGGGGTGTAAGGTTACCCATAGAGCATATCCCTCGCACCCCGGCTGACCCTGGGCCATCTCACCACTAACAGCATCGTTCATCCTGTCTCCTCTGAAAGCAGAGGAGTACGGAGAGCGATGTGTTCCCGCCACGTTGGGTATTGGCCGACGATCAATGCCAACCCTAAATGGTTGAAAAATTGAGAATCTTGTTAACTGTAGAATTAATCCTATCTGGTTGTTTAACTGAGCATTGAAAAATCGGCCCTTAGAAACACAAAGTAATGTAGTGATTTGGTGAAATAACAAAAGAAGCTAATCAAACAAATATTGAGAAGAGAACACGCCTCAGTCATAACAATCATGCGATTGCAGTTGACTTTAAACGGACTTAGTTCATTATGTGTTTACATCCGCGGGGAGAGTAATTGCACACTTTACTGTTACCTAGAAACTTTAATGTCCAATCAAATTTACTTACTGCAAGTTATTTTGCCTGTTTTAGTGTATCGTTAAAATGTCGTTACATTCTTTTTCATGTGGTGTGCGGCTTCGTCGGCGACGGAAGTAGAATGGGGTAAGTCCGCTGAGAATTTTATTGCTTGGACTACTTGTGGATTCGAGGGAAGCAGTGGTAAATTTATCTGGGTACCACTCAAACAATTTAATGTCCCTCCTTTCCTAATAAAGCTGTAGTTATTTTATGACAACTTTACGTACCTAAATATTGCCCATATGGTACCATTTAAACTGACACGTAGACCTCATCAAAGTGCAAGATGACGTCACAATGAAATCCATTTCCTAATTCTTTGACTTATTCAAATGAAATATTAAAAACTAATGATCGATTATCTACATCTACACCTACACCTACACTAATATTATAAAGAGATAAGATTTGTATTTTTGTATGTAACGAATAAACTTAAAAACAATTGAACCGATTTCAAAAATTCTTGTACCGTTAGGAAGCTACATTATCACTGAGTAACATAGGATATATTTATCACTGAAAAAAATATTTAGAAGGTAAACTAGACCTGCAAAAAACTGATTTTAGTGATATCTTTAAAATTTCGGATGCCAATAAATTTACAAATTTATTTACTACAAAAAGGAAAATGCCCATTCTTGGTTGCGCTTTTAGACGTACGCGTCAATATTTCAAATGTTAAAAAATAATATTGATTATAGTATGACTTTTCAACACTAAATCGCTTCTAAAGAACTTGGGGGTTGAATTTAACTTATAAAGATATGAAAATTGAATGAATAATCGTTTCCATTTTAATTTAATTGTTACCATTATATAAAATAAACCATTGGCGGTAGAATGCAAATATACCAATCTTTTTAAAATAAAATGGTTAAATAATAATACGTGATAATAATTCGCAATGTGACATTCAAATATATTGCAGTTATGAAATCTTAATATTTCGTGTATGTATTCGTAAATTATTAGTGATAATCAGTTAAAGTTGTAAAATATTGAGTGCTTCAGTGGCAGTTTTCTCTTAATTTATACATGGTATCCCTGTCTTACTAAAACGTCAGTTCAACAGTGGTCTGTGTCACAATATTTTCTTGTTTGTTGTTTTTCTCGTTGTAATAATTTAATTTCTCAATAACCCCAAGTTCTGTTACAATATGCGTTTATATTTCAGATAATACTTAATGCTGGCTATTTAATGCAGTTTATACTTATGTGACATAGCAAAAAAAAGTGTGCAACCGATTTCCATACTGACATGGGCATTGTCCTTTCAACAATTATAGCTAATAACACTAAGCAAATAAATATCCCAAGAAGACGTAGAATAATCAAACCGTGGATGACCCCTGGACACCTAAAATGTGTTGCGAATCAAGACAGAATACATATCAAAACTAGGAAGTCCCCTGATAATATAATACTGAAAGTTAACTAAACCGTAATTTTTGCAACGGTTTGCCACGAAGGCTTAAACATGCTCATGAAAGAGTCAGTTAGAAAGACGTGATCTGAGTGCGCTTTGAAAAGTAATCAAAGAAATGACTAACTCAAAAAAAATACTATACCATCTGACTTACTAAGAACAAATGACAATTACAAGGCGTCCATAGATAAAGTTTATTATTATTTTAGTAATATAGGCCAAAATATGGCAGCATAGTTAATATCGAAAACCCGACACTCGTGATACCACTAAAACTACAATATACAGCTCTCAACTCCCTAGCTCTACTAGCAGTTGACGAAGCAGAAGTGGAATCCTGCATCTTGCTATTGCGAACCGATTGTCCAATAGGCTGGGATGGGATACCTTCCTTAGTCCTAAAGCAAAACTGTGGTACACTAGTTCCGCCGCTCTGCCATATATACCACAGCTGCTTGGAGCTTGGCGTGTTTCAAGATAATTTTAAAAATGCCTAAGTTCACCCAGTCAATAATGGAGGGAATAGAGACCCATATCAGTGTTGCTCTGTCTCTCCAAAATTCTGGAAACTATACTAAACAGACGCCTGAGGTCGTACTTAAATAAGTTTAATATCATAGCTGACAACGTTGAGGGGGCGCAGAGAGCCGTACTTAAGGTAATGACGAAAAGACTATACAGATACCCAAGCAAATAACTGTATGCTGATTGTAAGGTCCTCACCGTCCTCCAACTCTACGTGCTACGATCAGCCCTAAGAAAGCATAGTAATATTGACACATCAAACCCTAACAAACGCACAAACTTACCTAAAAGTGTTGAACATGGAACAGCATTTGCACAACACCAAATCTATGTTGTAAGCACGTACGTTTACAAATATCCACATAAAAAGCTAAATCTAAGGGAGTTAAACAACTATACGGTGAAACAAAAATTAACAGAGTGACTTCTAAACCAGGAATATGACAATACTGTGTTATTACTGACATTCATTAGGTACCTCACACACATCGCCTTCAGACGCCAGGGTGTAAGGTGGTTCATAAGGCATTTCTCGGGTACCCTGGTTGACCCAGGGCCATCTCCGGTTTCGAGATGGCTCTCTCGGGTTTGGGAACCACGGTGTTCCCGTCTTGTACCGGAAAGAGGGGGGACGCGCAGTGACAGGCGGCTCCACCTGTCACCCCCAGGCCTGCGCTCATGGAGGATGGAGGTCGTTCAGCGGATCTGGAAGACCTGTCCCGCCGCCTCCTTTTCGGGCATTACTTGCTCGCAGAAGGAGGCGACATTTTTACATTTTTTAAGTTGATAGAAATACCGATTAAAATCGGGCCATGTTATCCATACTTTTGTATTAATTGTTATCCAAATAAATGATTTCGTATTCAAGACTCTTTTAATACCTACTGATTACTTTTGAATTATTGAAATCGGACATTCCATTCAAAAGATATTACGAAATTAAAAATACGAAATAGTTCGTTGGTCACGATAACCGACATCCACGCGGGCGGAGCTGCGGGCAACAGCTAATTATCTTATAAGTATGTAAGGTAAGTTCTCGTGAGTAATCGTCCCTGTAAAATATGTCAAATTGTAAGTATATTTAATAAACAGCAGCGTATGAGAAATCTTAAAAATAAAATAAAGAAATTTGAAAAGTTTCCTTTTATTTTTTTCTATAACACGTATAACTCTTTGAGCCCTAATTACCGCCAGGCGATACCTCATAGAGGTAATTAGCGGTTTTTATAACAATTTGTGGAATGTTCTTGTGTTTTACATTTCGCAGCCCCGAACTGTTGTTGGGACAGGATTTATGGCAAATACATCTTACCTAGATACACTGTGCAAGTGTCGGATTAGAGTTCGGGCTACGTGTTGGCCAATACATGGTGTGTATCCCCCTACCAGAATGTCAAATGTTGTTCAACTTCTGAGTTTCTGACGCAGTGTGGCATAGACTCCAATCTTGCATTTGAGCAAAGTTCCTACCTAAAAACCCACTACCATTCGGTATTTAGAATCTCCTAAGCGATTTTCTTCCTCCTCTTTTCGGATCATAACGATGAATACAAGTTTCGTTCGAGTATCTATCTACATTTGATTTCAGACTATATATACAGAAACCGCCACCAAATATATTGCTTCCCAACTTTCGCTCTCCACGTCGAAATTAGATTATTTTGCGACCGTTAGCACTATACATATACGTCATTTACTCGTCAGTAAATAATCCGGGAGCCCACAACGCTTTAGTACAATTTAAGTGTTCATATGGAAATCTTAGGTGAGCTTGCTCTAAAACGGGTAAACGATATTTGTTGACATTGTTGCCATTCTTACATTTATGGTAAAAAAACTACAAAACAGTCGCTACCTGCTGTCACGTAGTCTATGCTACAGCTGGCGCATAGTATACATTCAGTAATATCGAACTGAGTTTAATATCTGTTGAGAATATATATTGATGATAAGGTATTGGAAACGCAAACGGGAAGCCATGTATGAGAAGTTGGGAGCAGATGTGATCCTTCACGATCGGTATAAGCGTGATTCGCTCACCCCGCGCACCCTCAATACATGAAAATATGGGTAGCCATATCATCATAAAGGTACAATCTTGCATATTGACAGCTTTGTAGTCAATTTTCAAGAAATCTATTATTGTTTATTTTGTAGCATAGGTATTGTATTATATTTGATTAAGTATTCAAATGATGAAGTACCTAATTATATTTACGTAAAACTATTTATTTTTAGGGATACACACCTTTGCATATCGCCATGCAGTTTCGCCACGAGAACGTGTATAGACTACTAGTTGAAGTGTATGGTAAGTTTAATTTTATATATTAAATAGAGTTAGTACGTAGCGCATAATCTACGTACTTACTTATTATGAGCTCAACCATCTTACAGAAAAGTAAATGACTCGAAAGTTACTTGGTTCAGAACAATCCCCTTTCTTGAACATCGGTTGCACATTCATCTCTTGCTAAACCTAAAGAAAGCAGGCAGCCTTCGCCGATGTGGTCTACGCGGGTGGGGTGTAAGTACAGGGCCCAAGGCAATCTCACCTGCAAGTCAGTGCATCTGCTTAACAAAGAAAGACGCACTGGCGCAGGCTTTCCTCTCGGGGTTGGGAAGTCAGATGGCAGTCGCTCCAGGAAAAGCCGACATACCAATCAACAACAATAAGCAGACCCCAGGCTCCAAACTTTGACCGCTATTGGAAAATCGCTATGAGGATGATGATGACAGCTGTCAAGCGTTGATGGCTGCAAACCGACGTCATTACTTCAGGAATAGTTGGCCAGGACAAGTAGCCACGACTACCTGCGCATTGTGACATGAGTTGTTGAGACAAAGGCGAGTTTTGTTATATATTATATGTATATCTCAAGAACAACAAACAACCAAATTTGTATAATTTGCACCATTATGAAAACAGCCCAATTATTTTGATTATGTTTAACTTATCAAAAACTATAAACGTAAATCATCTCGTTATAGATGGCGATCCGAACGTGCGTGATTGGTCAGGCAGGAAACCCAGACAATACCTAGTGCACATGGATACATCACTTTCACCAGGGTCTTACAGAAGTAAGTCATTTTATTTTATCCATTTCGTTTATCACTCGTGTTCAAACGTATTTCAGGGTATGCAAAAGGTTTTTAGTATCTTTTTAAGCGAATATGTTGATGAATACGTACCTGACGACACAGCTGCATAAACTTAATTAGAACTTCGAAACTTGTCGAATTAAAACTGTTAAATGTTGAATTGATATTCAAATATGCATTATCTAATTTTAGACATTGTATACCTAGTTATGTAAACGTATTCAAATATAAATGGAGCCAATCAATAAGTAAAAAACTTAACTGCCTGTTGTGGACAAGCACCTGAAGTTTAACTCATTATTGGACAAATAAATGTGTAACTGAACTTTATTTTTTCATATATGAATAATGCAAAAAAATAGGTTGAACACATTTAAAGTGTTGTAAATGTGTGCTCATAAAAATTTGGTAAAATATATCTACAGATCAATTTGTAAAACACTAGCTTTTGCCCGCGGCTCCGCCCGCGTAGATGTCGGTTATCGCGACAAAACATAGCCTATGTCCTTTCCCAAGGTCTAATCTACCCCTGTACCAAATTTCAGCAAAATCGGTTCAGTGGTTTAGGCGTGAAAGCGTAACAGACAGACAGACAGAGTTACTTTCACATTTATATATTAGTAAGGATTGACGAATTCGAAGAAATCTCGATTTCTACAGGCATCCTCTAAGGTTAGCTCACATGTGCTGTTTTACCAATGCTGCTCTCATTGAGTATATGCTAAGTTAAATTACAAAATGTTGGTTTAATATAGTAGATATATTTAAGCTATATATTTTCCAGAGGCTGAAACACACGATACATGGAGGTCAGTTGCCTCACCTCCAGTGCTAAGAGTTTCTTCACACAATATTGTCACTCAGTCAAGTAAGATTCTCAAACTGTGTCAGTGTAATCACAGTGCTTACTTGTGCAATTGTGACTATTTCTTACTCACTTATTAGATTGTAATAATATCATCTATATACTGCAGGAAAATAATAATAGCAATTTGTATATTATGCGTATTTATTACCTCAAAATGAGTTAATATTTCTAATGTAATGGTGTTGATACAGATGCAGCAGACGATGATATTGTGCGAGTTTTTATCACTGAGCACACCTTAAGGTTGAGGTTCCACTGTTTTCCTCGTAGTTAGATCAGGGTTTTAGTCATCCTTGTTTGTGTTATACATATGTAAATAGTTATGTGTGAATCGCTTAACAAGTCTGTGTTACTCCAGGTATCACTAACAAGTCTGTGATCATGGTACTTCAGGTATCACTGAGGACAAAACGAAGGTATAGTCGCCATCGGTATTAGCTTAACACATTCCAAGTTACCGGACAGCGACCGCTCAAACTTTCTATAAAATAATAAACATATTTGTTCTCTGAAGGTTACAAAAATTATTAGAGACCGATATTCTTAGCAATCCATGGATTCTCCGTGCGGGTGCCGGGTCCATCGCGTTGCTGAGTTGGGAACTCGGGACAGTGCTTGGGACTTGCGACCCAAGTGTAGGTTTAGAAGGGCCCCCTTTGTTGATGTAATTTATTTTTTTCAATGTAAAGATCGTTTGTAAATTTGCTAGTGGTCAGCAACTTTTGAGGGCGACTGTACATTAAGCTTTTGATCTGGCACTGCAACTTGAAGTCAATAAAAACTGAGTTACAATTTTTTTTGTGCTGGTCTCGTTATAATAGTATCATTACGATTTCACGTGTTTTTTAAAAAAAAAAATTATTTAGTTTTATCTTATCTAGTGGTATCGATTTGACTATGGCTAAGGTTAATACGTATCTAAGTGAGGTTCAGGATGTAAGTGTTGTATAATGTGGAACGCGTTTGTGAGCACATACATCTGTGGGAACACGGCGGGTATGTAATTAATTATGTATAACTAGCAGCCCGGGTCCCGGCTTCGTCCGGGAATAAATTCGCAAACATTGTAAAACCCGATTGCAGGGATCATTCCACTTGTAACCATAGTCTAGATCCATTTTGGTTCCAGTGCGCCATCTAAAAAATTGATAAAAACCATCTTTGAAGTAGGTTGTATGGTTAAAAATCGGTTGTTGTATTATCGCATCGAAATTTGAGCTTACTTGATGCAAAACTTCTTGAGTTTTTCAAGCATACATAAACCAATTTAACGTTTCTATATATAGATACTTAGATATTTACGTATACCTAGATATATTTGTGATGTTAAAATTTAAAATTGAAATAATTTCAAAATAAATTTTTCAAACCCTTTCCAAAATAAAGGATAGGTACTCTAATACTGATATAAACGTTTTTCTTAAAAGATATACTCATTCTATATGAGTATATCTTTTAAGAATATGATATATATCTAAAAATGTATATGGCAGAACAACGTATGCCATCCTTATGATTGACCCGATCGATTGATGCCATAGACGTACAGGTGTTATTTTTTCGGAATTTAGCCGGTTCGATTACCGAGTGTGGCAAAAAAGGTTTCTAAAATCGTTGAATGCAGTTTCAATTGATTTTTAAATTAAAATTAAGTCTTCTTTCAGTAAAATTATCTATCTACATTATTTAGGATAGTTTCCCTTCATGTGGCATCGCCGTGGACGCCCTGTATACCTCTATATAGTCTTTTGTAAAAAAGCACTGTTTGAAAAATTTTATTTCATTTACTTCACTTCTATTTTATTTCCTTTGTCCGTTAAGTTCAAAGTCCAGCTTTATGTAAGTAGCAATCGGTAGGATGAAAAAATGTGTCTGTTTTATTGTGGCTAATATCGACACGGTGTTCTGGTGAAACTATTAACTGTACTTACGAGTAACAAAGGGAACATCTATATTTTCTGTTATCTTAAATTACTATAGTCTGATTTTTCTTCACGTGTAATTCTGGCAGCAGCAAAGTCTTGCGTAGAAGGCTGATTACAATATGATGGGTCACCGGCAATGCACGAGTCGAACTAGTGCACCGAAGGTTCCATACAAACTTAAACTATGAAAGCACTAAACAATACCCTAAAGAAAAGACTAACTGGATTGAGGGAACGTTGTTGCATACATCGACATAGGTGTCAGTTTACCAATTGTAAATAAGTTTCTAATAAATGAAACTTTGACAATTTGATCGTAAAGTATAAAATAATATCCTGTTAATATGTGAAATATTAACACATATTGCCTATTATATATTACATTTTAACACAACACATTATTTAAGCAGCGCAATAAATTGTTGTAATTCACTTTATGCACTAGACTCGGTGGTGGCATTGTTTTATAATTGAAACATCAAAATTCCGCGTTAAAAAAGTCCAGACTATAGTAACCTAACTTTTTTTAGGGTTTCTTGATTTGTAATGAAACGTAACAAAAAATACATATCTTTTTTTTCAGAAAAGGAAGGATTTTTACGCATTGGTTCATTGAATGTGAGAGTGAAAAAAACTACAGAGGCGTTCAGTAACTTCTTAGGCGTAGGTGCGACTCGGTCGTCGGCATACATGCCCAAATCAGCTCGAGAAGATAGGCGATCAGATGACGGGGATCAGCTTAAAAGCTGGGGATCAGCTGACAATATACAAGTAAGATCGATAATTACTTTTAAGTTACTTGAAGATCTTACAACCACTGTTACAAATTGAATCGGCTATTTCGAAAAGTAGAGTTTGGTTGAAATTGGCTCCGCTTAGCAGAGAAAAGACACGCGTGGGTTTTAGTAGTTCAAACATTTAATCATGGCCTTTCAGAGAGACTGAATCTGTGCCACACTGGCCCGTGGGTTAGACCTATACCTCAACTACTGTGCTTCATCTGCGAACTGAAAGGTTGAGCACTGGACTTAAGCAGATCGTTTATGTGCAGCATACGTAATGTAGCCGAGAGTGCTGACCCCTGAGGGACCCCAGTGTGGTTTGTTACTTGGTAGGATATACAACTAAGCCATGAATGACCACCCGGATGGACCGATGTTTCAGGCAGTCCTATAATCTAAATACAAAAGCCTGCGGTCAAGACGTAGGATGGAAGCTTGCAAATAAGGCTATAGGGCCGAACAATGTCAAATGCCTTCTAGAGGTCAAGGGCAACGGCAAGTGCCTCTCCGTGCTTCTTAATGGCCTCACTCTCGTAAACTCATACCGGAAATACTTTCGTTTTAAATCATTTATTATTGAATCAATAATATGTAACTACTATTTTATTTAGTTTGCTATGTGATTCATTTTCCCTTCGACATATTCCAGAAGACGACAAGCGATTAATTTATCCTTGCGACATATTATAAGAAAACGACCAGCGATTAATTTGCCCTTTTGACATATTCCAGAAAGACAACAAGTGATTAATTTGCCATTGTGACATATTCCAGACAGACGACCAGATATTAATTTGCCCTTGTGAAATATTCCAGAAAGACGACAAGCTGATGCCTCCACCCGTGAATAGCAAAGTGCGTCGTCGCGGTGCCACTGGTCGTCGCGGCATCGCCGCTGCACACAGTCGCAGCACACCTTCAACACCTGATCAGGTTTCTTAATCATTCAACTTTTCTTTAGATAATATTAATCATGATGTTAATCAATGTTTCGTAGTCGTCTTATCCGAGCCTTATCCCAACTATGTTGGAGTCGGCTTTCACTCTTGAATTCGATACTTCACGTGAAGCGACTGTCATCAAATCTCCACAACTCTTGTCGTTATCAAAGTTCTTTTATCTACACCCATGCTTTAAATCCTCTATAAAAGATTCTGAAACAGTTAGCTTATTGCCAACATTAATACATCCAATGTCCTAATAACCATAATATCATCCGAACGGGTGTTATAATGTTGTATGAAATTTCATAATAACACTCCTTTCGCTTTTTCAATGTCTTGCGCGCAAAGGGTTACTCATCAGACAGCCAAATTCTTACCGCTCGATGCGTGGAATCTGTATGAGTTTCAAAAAAAGAACTGTCATTCACGCGCGTTGCATTGCACTACCACAGCGGCGCCGCCGCCGTAAAAAAAAATTAAAGCTTATTCGTTCGAATTCGAATTCCCGCTATTTTTCTTCGCTATTATTTTTGCAAATTGTTTTGTTTACTTACGAAAATATACATCATAGGTGTAGATAAAGTCTTGTATGCAACTGTATAATTAGGTATTAAAACACTCATGTGATACTATTATCACACTCAGCTTCGCTTCGTGTGATAAACCCACATTCATGTTTTAATACCCCTCATTATACCACAGTTGCATAAATAACTATAGTTAGACCAGGTTGTCAGATCTTTTAGGGTACCAGCTTCCCATAATGCATGTCACAGATGTTCGTATTTCAATCGGGACCAACGGCATGTTTGCGTTTGCGTTCCGTTTCCTTTGTTACTGTGGAAGTTTTTCGCACGATTTGACAGCTTCTGATAGCAACACTCACAACGATCACGAAGGTATCTTTTATCGAACGAAGTCCACTTACTCTGTAATTTCATCGAGCACCCTTGGCAACAAAATCTCACAGCGTATGCCCTGTATGAAAATCCAGCATGCTCTAACACTTTAGCACTAATCAGTGACTGTTTCTAACGAGACTTCGTGGTGCTTGTCAAGCCACTCCAATAGCTCCTTACCCTTGTACAAGAGCCAGTCAAATAACAAGTGACAGTCGAGTACAGTCAGGGACAATAATAGGAAGGAAAAAGAGAGGTAACCGCGTTCTGTCTGATGTTTCTGCCCACGACCGGCCCTGAGCTATTACATTAGAAGAATCATCTGACCTACTTCGCCGCTTCTCCTAATTCGCCTGGATCGGGTTGTTGCCAACGTTCCCGTGTTTAATATTTTTACTAACTTCCCAACTACTTAATACTAGATTTCGTTGTGTATTACAGACTCGAGCCCATATCGGTGTGAGTGAAGAAGGAGATTCCGATTCTGACACAGCTGCTGGGTTTCATGCGGCTTGGCGGCAACAGCGAGCCTCAAACTGTACCTAATGTAGTGATTATCCATTCCTAATTTTTTTTTTAAGTAAGCAAACCTTAGGCATAATAGGCTAAAATGTTTAGTCTAGGACATCACAAATGAATTTTATTTGTTAATTTATTTCATAATTTATTTTAAGTAGAAAATTGGATCAAAAACGATATTTGCAAAATTCGAGTAGTTAATCTATGTATTTTTATTATAAAGTAAATCGCAAGACATGACTGGATAAACTTATTCGAATAGCACTGGTCAGTAGGTAGTACCATGAAACGTACATCTGAAATTGCGGCCGATTTATGCTGGAATCGAGTTCGAAGTCGGCACGTGATCTAAACCGAATATCAGAAAGATACCAGAAATCGGAAGCTACTTCATGGTGGCTAAACCGGAACGCGGAACACGGAAGAAAGACTCTTGTGTTGCTTGCAGGCCAGAAGTTTCGGACGTGAAGTGTACGTTTCATGATAGCCCCCCAGTTCTATTCCACGTGTATCTAACGTCTGCCAAAGGCCTAAAGTCTTTTGATTGTTGTCCATGAGCGTGCCAGTCGTGCATGGCCGTGCTCTTTACATCGAAAACATTTTATCCAGTTCTAACACTGCGCCTACGCATGAGGAGATCTGCGTGCGATTACCAATTTTTGTTGGATGTCCAGCAGAATACTGTGGCATTATCATCGATTTCTTGTACCCACTTCATAGTAGAATAAGATTTATCTTCGCCGTTGAATGCTGAAATATATCTTTCATAGTTATTATTACACAATATGGGGACCGCTGCCTTCGCCGTTATCTACTTTTGTGCTAAATTTTTTCGTCTTCACGTCTGCCATCGTGGTAAATACACAGCAGTATACGTTTCAATACAAGGCACGTCAGTTCCGCGGTTTGCTCCTCGCAGTTACACCCACGCGTATCGCAAGTTAAATCTTCCAGTTTGTATTGTTTACCGGTTTTCATCTAGAGATGGGAACATGTATCGATAAAAGTTGTCGACATAATTCGATTCCCAACACCTTCGAACTCATTGGGTAAACGGCGTGAATACTAATGAATGAAAGATTCCGAAAAATCCGCGAAGTCAGTTGAACTTCATTACCCGGATGGAATCAAAACTACCAAGAGATTCAAGACAACCCCTAATGAACAAATAGAAGCAAATACAGCTACAATATTCCATACACAAACTTCCGTAACGAAGAGAAGTAATATTCCACCTATTGTTTTGGAGATTCAACTATAACTACAACGTACTCATAAAAATTTCATCTCCAATACGGAACCAAGAGTAGAGTTGCAATCATCTGCCATACATCTAAGAGTCATCAAGCTATTAAGGAGGAGCTTCGCACTTAAGACATTGCTTTCCATACTTTCTCACGCAAAGATGAGAAAATGTATAAGGCAGTTATTTTTGGTCTGCCTGAATACGTCGAAATTTCACTTCCGACTGAATTAGCTGCACTCGGTTTTGACAAAGTAATTGGTCTTACAATCTTACTATCCCCCTATTCTGGTTCAACTACCACACTGTACCGATATCTCCAAATTCCGACAAATTAATTTTCTATGCAACAGCGTTGTCCGAATTTTTAAATGCCGAAGCAACGACACTTATGGAACCCAATGTAACAAATGCCAAGGCTTTGGTCACTCTTCTCGCAATTGTGACCTCCCATTTCGATGTGTAAAATGTACCGAATCACATATATCGCAAGACTATCCTAAAAAATTGAGGGATCAGCCTGCAACATGTTGCAACTGTGGTGGCAATCACCCTGCAAACTTTCGTCAATGTAAGCATCGTGAAATTTATCTATTATTACTGCGTGATAGGCAGGCTAAAACGAAAGCTGCACGTCCTATAAAACTTGAAATCAAAAACGACAAAACTGATGGAAAACCCTGAAATCAAGTTACTGAAGAATGCAGACGGTATACGCACGAAATTTTCTGAGCTACTGCAATTGGTAAGTGAGCAGTCGATAGACATAATACCGATAACAAGAATATCTCCACACCTCTAACTCGTCTCACCTGGTTTCACTTGTTACCGTTGAGATAAGAAATCCAATGGTATTGAACAGGATTTGCTATCTTGATTACAAATGACATAAATCACAATTTACTCGACCTCCCTATGACCCAAAACCTTGAATATGTTGGCAACTAAATTTCTGTCTCTAAGTGTATATCTGCTTACCAGTCGCCTAATCCACCCCTATTACGTCATGATGTTGATGTAATTCTGAATGTGAGTTCTATGACTAATTATGGGCGATCTAAATACAAAGCACTCATATTGGTACTGTCCGAAGTCCAATCCACACGGTGATCCACTTTTTGATCACATGTTAGACGGGGAATACGAAGTCATTGCTCCGCGTGATTTTACTCTGGTTCATTACCATAGCTCACATACCCCTTCAACACCCGATGTGGTTTTGGTAAAAAAATGTCTTACGTGTCCGCACCGCAAGCAATGCAATGTTTATCCTCAAATTACTCGCCTGTATATTTCACCGTAGGAGGTGAATTTGACAGACACAGCAAGTAATATTTTATTTAACTAATCCGATGCTGATTGAAGAGGCTACCGGATCACTCTCGACAAAAATAGTAACCTTTAAGCTGGTACAATTAACAGTCCATGGAGTAGACTCCGCTATAGAAATATTAACGGAATATTGACCTCGCGTGACATTAATATTCCCAAAATAACATCATTAAAAACTTATAAATTAACTAGAGGTATAAAACATAACATAAGTTCACGCCTGTATCCCCGAAGGGGTAGGCAGAGGTGTATTACACACCCACGATTTGCCAGTTATGTTTAGGTCCCAATGTAATAGGGGGTGAGCCTATTGCCGTCTACCGGGATCATTACTAAGCTAGGGATAATTAACATTTTTAATACACACAACTACGAAAAGTCAGACGTGTGTGCCCGGGGCGACTGGGGATCGAACTCGAGACCTCGTCTCGGCAGTCCTGGGCTATCGCCGCTTATAGACGTATAAAAAACTAATTAAAATTAAAAACAATCTGAAACGAATGGCCTTCAAAGAATCTGACCATGGCCTCCGTCAACAACTTTACGTTTAAGTTAATAGGAAGGAATTAGAAGTAAAAGATAATATAAAGGCTTTTAGCGACAATAGGTAGAACAATAAACTGATAATGCGTCGTCAGACCTGTGGCGTATTGTAAAATCACTTAATTATACACCTAATACCATTCCTTAAAATACAGGACACAAAATTTACAAACTGTATTCTCGATCAGTGTGAAACTCGCGGATTTTTTCTCCGAAAACATGCCTTTTACTCATAGTTGGATCAGTGATTCGAAAACTGAACTTTCAGTCACCATGTCAATGACCTTTTTGCATACCTATGAATCCGAAAGCATTCGTTCTCTTATTAGAAGTTTAATGAAGTATGAAAATTGGATCAATTAAAACATCGCAAATCTCCTGGTGTCAAATAAGCAAAATGGAACGTGCAAAGTCGCTCTATCTAGCACTAATTAACAATAATACTGTAGCTACAATCTAAAAGAATATCGCTATTAATGTTTAATTCTATAAGACCGGATAACGCCATGGACTACACAACATGTTTTTTTTTAAATCGATTTTCCGAACGAAACGTTGGAATACAAGTTTCCGATGGACCACGGCCAAACAGCCCGGAAGCAGTATATTCTTCATTCAATGCCGGCCGTGAAAGTCTTAAGATTTATAATCGATTTTTGATTCAATTGGGTATATTAGGATCCATCTTTATTGATTTTGCAACCTAAACTATTTTTTTTAAACGTATCTGTTAATATTGTTAAATATATTATTATTAATATTTATAATTCATTTCACATAGCATGGATACAGTAACGTTTGATATTTGAAATAAAAATAAAAGTATGTTAATTTAAACATCGTGCATTTTGTACATTCCATTGGTTTTATTACATTTCTTTTTACTGTTCAATATACTTATATACATTATAAATTATATTACTTATGAATTATAATGCTTCTTATGTCAAACCTGTATTAATAGTTTCAACGCACAAAGATGTTCGACGACAACAACGTTACAGTAATGATACCATGAGAAAAGATTATTAATTATATTATTAGTAGTAATAATTATGTTAAGTCACAAATGATGATCATTTAAAACTAACAAGTACTAAAATCCTTTAAAAAGCACGCTTCTGTGCATTACTGATAATTTTTACATCATCACTGGCAATTTTAATTTTCATGATAGTGCCTTATGAACTTTAAATTAAATTTATTGTTTTTAATTTATTTTATATAAGTACTAGCTGACCCGGCAAACTTCGTTACGCCTTAGAATTGAGTTATGTTGGTTAACTTATCAACTGAATTTATTTCATGAATGGCTCCTTGCACGCCGACATTAAGGACCTGAGGTGGCGTGAGGGTTTGGTTGGTTCGAGCCGACATAATCATCCCCGCTGGCCGGCGGGGAGGGGATGTAACAACAGCGGAGACAAATCTAAAAAAAAAACAATGATCATGAAAATCGGTCCACCCGTTGTTGAGTTTATCGAAGTCATCACTAACACGTAAGTTAGTTAATAAAGTTACAGATTAAATATATGAGTGGGGAATTAGTATATGTCAGAAGAGAGTTAAAATTTATGGGTCGAGGGATACGGTCAGTAGGGAGTATATCATACAAAGAACCATTCATTCTTGGGCACTCAAAGAATATATGATTTGTAATGTAAGTGTTAAAATGCAAAATGAAATGTCAAAGTGATGCGATACTTTATGTAAACATTGTTCGTACATATTCGTTTCGAACTTGACATTGGCGTCTTTGCCATTAATAATTTTATAAACATTACATTTTACTTGGCATTGGCGAAATTGCGGTGATTCTACTGCAGAAGCCATTAACTAAACGAAGAAGAATAATATTAAAACTGCCGGGACGGGTCAGCTACTTAGTTATCTACAAAATTTGCTAGGATTAAGTTTTGATCAATAATCTTTTTTAATTTAAATTTATGACAACCAATGCAACTTTATTTGAGATAAAAAAACAAAGAAGAAACTAAATTCAGAAGCATTCTGCATCAGAAATTGTTATTTGTGTGGGGTATAGAAATTACTAGACATTCCTATTAACAAACAGCTTTACTTTTACGTGTCCGGTTGACATTGACTAAAAATATACTCAGGTAGGAAAGGAGGGTCTCCATATCCTAAATTGAAATATGTACTTCAACGTATTGAATAGAATATGTACTTCAACGTATTGTTAATTGCATGTATGTATTATATTCATTGCTAATTAAAGACCAGCGTACATTCCAATTTGTAATCAAATTATGTAATAGAAAATGAAATAGAATGTTATTGTGACGAGAACGTGATTATTTATATTGTTTTTATAATAATAACTTATATTTAAGTCAATGAAGTGCCTTGTAACAAGTATCAAAAACCGATACGTACATACCTTTTTTTTTTTAAAGAATAAAGATTTGAACAACAAATGTGTTTTTAATGACGTATACCTACCCACAATTACCATGAAGGAAGGTGTTGTTTTGTTACATATAAAAAAACCGTAAACCCAAAAAAAGATTCTGGGAAGATGTGTTGCTAAAAATAAAAGGAAAAAGTGGTGAGGATTAAAATATAATAAAACTAGCTGGCCCGGCAAACTTGTGTTGCTAAAAATAAAAGGAAAAAGTGGTGAGGATTAAAATATAATAAAACTAGCTGACCCGGCAAACTTGTGTTGCTAAAAATAAAAGGAAAAAGTGGTGAGGATTAAAATATAATAAAACTAGCTGACCCGGCAAACTTGTGTTGCTAAAAATAAAAGGAAAAAGTGGTGAGGATTAAAATATAATGAAACTAGCTGACCCAGCAAACTTGTGTTGCTAAAAATAAAAGGAAAAAGTGGTGAGGATTAAAATATAATAAAACTAGCTGACCCGGCAAACTTGTGTTGCTAAAAATAAAAGGAAAAAGTGGTGAGGATTAAAATATAATAAAACTAGCTGACCCGGCAAACTTCATTCCGCCTTAGAATCAAGTTATCTTGGCCACCTTATCAGGTGATATTCGTGAATGTCTGAATGTTTAATTATCCTAATTGCTAGTATAGGCAGAGTATCACGAGGGGGCGATCTCAAATCCGTAGATGGCCCAGGGTCAGTCGGAGTGCGAGGGAATTGCTTTATTTGGCTACCTTACACCCATTGGAGACTCACAATTGGGCACTTTTTTTTGTTTTGTCAAACTCTCTGATGTGATATGATGTACAGGGTCTGATGATGGAGTCGGAAGGTGGGAACTCTTAAGCTGAACAAAATTAACTTATCGAATTGGGGCTCATTTGTTTTGTCTTGATGAACTCTCTGATGTGACATAGTATTCAGGGCCTGATGATGGAGAAGGAAGATGGCCATAGGAACTCCTAAGCAAAATGAGATTTACCTATCGAGTTTGGGCTTATTTATTTTGTCTTGACTTACTCTATGATGTGACATAGCATTCAGGCTCTGATGATGGAGTAGGAAGGTGGCCATAGGAACTCCTAAACTAAACAACATGTCGCTATCCAGATGTAACTGAAGACCAACTAAATATACTCGGGAGACTCCAAATCTCAGTAGGTATACGATTCATATTTGTACTACGCAAATATGATCACATCTCCGAGTATCGTAAAAAACTCAAGTGGTTACCTATACGCCTTCGCCGGAATAGTCACATTCTTTCACTACTCTATAACATTCTATTTCATCCTCATACTCCAGTCTACTTAAAACAACGCTTTAATTTCCTCTGTGACACGCATTCAAGGTCCTTAAGATCGTCAGAAAATCTGAGGCTGAAAATGCCAGCACACTCCACAACGTTCATGGATAAGTCCTTTACTGTTCAAGCTGTTCGATTGTGGAATGCCTTGCGATTGTGCAAGGCATTCCATTCCAGCGGTTGGCACGTCTTATGGCCACAGCCATAAGACTTGCGCAACCGCTGCCATTCTTTAAAAAATTAGTCATGGCCTACTATCTACAGGAACCATAGTCATCAATTTCTCTCCTTCTCTCTCTACGTCTTACTTAGGTATTTATTCTAAACTGCGTCTTAATTATAAGTAAAAAACTACTACAACCGAATTAAACTACAACTAAAAAGAGGTACTGTTCCAGTGTCGGGGTGCGAGGGATATGCTCTATGGGCAACCCCACACCCCGGCGTCTTAAGACCCGAAACGGCGTGCGGTTTTAGTCGGTTCAAGCCCGACATAACCGCTCCTGCTGGTCGGCGGGGGAGTATCCGAAGGGACACCCGCACGAAAAAAATAAATAAAAAGTACTGTTCCAGTATATATATTATATGTATAGTGATAAGTTTATGTATTTATCTACACTCAAATCGAAAAATTCGAATTACGAATTCAAAGACGATTCTATACATACGCACTTTATAAACGCATATACCTACATAAAATTAAAAATAAAACTTATTATAGTACCGCCAACTGCATCATAATAGTAGTTTATGCAACTGTCATTTATGAAGGAGTATTAAAACGAGAGATAATAGGTTGTCTCGAGTGTTTTAATACCTAAGTTATATGCAGTTTCATACACTACTTTATCTTCACTCATAGGAAAAATTGAAATTAAACCAAGTAGGTAGGTTACAAGGGCGCCATTTTTTTCACAGGCCTTTTTTTTCATATTCAGCCTAAAAGCTTAGACTAGTTTAATGAATAAAAAAAGATAGCGATACTATAATGAGTCTTATGATACAGTTGGCGGTACTATAATAACTTTTATTTTTAATTTTATGTATTATGCGTTTATAAAGTGCGTATGTATAGAATCGTCTTTGAATTCGTAATTCGACTTTTTCGATTTGAGTGTAGATAAAACTCATTATAGCACCGCTATCTTTTTTTATTCATTAAACTAGTCTAAGGATTTAGGCTGAATATGAAAAAAAAGGCGCAGGCATGCGCAGTTCGAACTGTGAAAAAAAAGGCGCACGCTAAATTACTTCCTTGTAACCTACCTACTTTGTTTAATTTCAATTTTTCCTATGAGTGAAGATAAAGTAGTGTATACAGACTCTCGTGTTTTAATACCCCTTCTTATATGACAGTTGCATAAACTACTATTATATTTTTATATTTAAGTGTCAGAGTACACCAGAAACTGCCCTATATCTTCTATTAACTGTTTTTTTCTCCATCCAATGGTTGCCTGTAAGAGATTGCCCTGTGCGATAAGGCCGCCAATTGTATATGCCTCAAAACTGTACCAGTTTATGTTGTGTATGGAGTATTCTTGTGTATATACAATAAAGAGATTTACTACTACTAAACAAGATAAACCAATCGAGTTTGGGCGCATTGGTTTTGTCTTGACAACTCTCTGATGTGACATGATATTCAGGGTCTGATGATAAAGTAGGAAGGTAAACTAATCAAGACAAACTTATCGAGTTTGGCTCATTTGTTTCGTCTTGACAAACTCTATGATGTGACATAGTATTCAGGCTCTGCTGATGGAGAAGGAAAATGGCCATAGGAACTCCTAAATGAAACAAGATAAACTTATCGAGTCAGGCTCTTTAGTTTTGTCTTGACAAACTCTCTGATGTGACATGGTATTTAAGGTCTAATGATGAAGAAGGAAGGTGGGGATAGGAACTCCTTAGCGAAAAGAGGTAAACATAATGAGTTTGGGCTCATTTATTTTGTATTGACATACTCTTTGATGTGACATATTATTCAGGCTCTGATGATTGAGTTGGAAGGTGGCCATAGGAACTCCTAAACTAAACAAGCTAAACCTATCATGTTTGAGGTCATTTGTTTTGTCTTGACAAACTCTATGATGTGACTAAGTATTCTGGCTCTGATGATGGTGAAGGAAGATGGCCATAGGAACTCCTAAACTGAACAAGTTAAACCTCTCCATTTTGGGCTCATTTGTGAGCCACCGGCTCATTTGCTGAATCCACATCCCACATGTCGACAATCTCGTGAGCCAAGTCCAAATATTTTATTTGTTTGTCTTTTTCGGGCTTTCACGAGATTGTCATCATGGGGGATGGTGATGTCAACAATTATTGCGAGACGCTCTGATCGATCAATCACCACTATATCAGGCTTATTGGCTACAATAGTCCTGTCAGTGATGATTGATCGATCCCAATACAACGTGACACGACCATTATCAAGAACTGGGGAGGGTACATACCTGTAATACGGCACCTCCGAATCTACAAGATCGTATTTCAGAGCAAGTTGTTGATGAACGATTCTGGCTACTTGGTTGTATCTATAAATACTATCCGTTGGCAAGACGAGAACAACCAGAGATAATATGTCTTAGGGATTCTCCGGGACGATGACACGCCCGACATATGTCAATCGTGCCGTCCTTTAGGATATACCTCCGATAATTATTCTTCATGACAAGTTCAACTGTAATTGCGCAGACAAAACCTTCGGTTTCTCCAAAGAGGTCGAAACGTAGCCAGAACACTGATGCCTTTATATCTACGTCGGGCCCATTTCAGGCCCGATAAAAGCGTTCATGCAGCTCTTTGCTCTTCCATATTTCTTTGCGATCAGCGATGCTAAGTATTACCGGTTTGTGCCAGTTCCCTTTAGCCAGAGCGAGAGGAGTCAGTCCGTTGTCTATTGCCACTACATTTCGGTGCACACCCACGTCAACGTGTAGAAAATATTCCCTAAGGTTGCATATCTCACAGTTGTGGAGAGTCTTGGCGTTTAAAAAACCGCGACCTCCACACTTCCGTGAGAAATACAACCTCATTACTGATGAGCGTGGGTGGTGCAAACGATTTTCAGTTAGCAACGTACGAACTTTCCTATTCAGGGCATCTAATTCGGTCTGAGTCCATCTTAGTATGCCAAAGGAGTATACTAAGACTGGCATGACCCAGCCGTTGTAGGCTCGTACCTTGTTACCGGCCGTTAAAAGACTCTTCAGTACTTTTTTCAGGCGCCCAAAGAAACGATCCCGCAACGTCTGTTTCATGGCAGTCTCAGTAATACCTAACGCATGTGACATACCAAGATATTTTATAGGTTTCAGTTGTCGAGAGAGATTTCAGTAGTGTAGAATCTGAAAGTTCAATCCTTTCAGATTCCACAACCCCACCCTTCTTAACATGCATGACTGCACATTTGTCTACACCAAACTTCATTCTGATAGAATTACTAAAGACTTCAGTTAGCTTAAGTAATTCTACCAGGTGGGAGTCGGTGGTGGCAAATAATTTCAAGTCATCCATGTAAAGAAGATGGGATATAACTTGACCTCCTCTCCGCAACTGTTAGCCTAGCCCTGAATTCTCCAGTATTATACTGAGGGGATTCAATGCTAGGCGAAACCATAACGAACTCAGGCTATCAACCTGGAATATACCCCTCTCGACCTTTATCGGTACACTATCCCCAAGGACCTGACGACACCCTGGAGGAAGAAGAACCGTGCTCCATTGCCCGATACATGCCTTTAAGAAGCTGCATAGACTTGTATCAATTTTATACAACTCCAGCACCCTCAACAGCCATGTATGTGGCACGGAGTCGTAGGCTTTCTTGTAGTCAATCCAGCATATCGTCAGATTCCTTCGGTTATGGCGGACCTATTGGCTAATGGCCATCTCAAAAATAAGGAGCTCCTTCGCACCACGTGCTCCACTTCTACATCCATTCTGAGAGATGGTCATTATAGAGTTATTCACTATGTGAGATGACAATTTAGCTGTCAGAAGGGATGTAAGAAGTTTATAGATTGTTGGTAGATAAACAGGTTATTGGTATATAATATTTCGTTTCCGTGGTACTACCTGATTTGTAGATTAGGTGGCACGCGAGGCTTGTGGGCCACTTCATCCATTTCCCCAACCCTCTGGTTAGGGAGAGCGTGGTTATTCCAGAATTCGCGGTGTCTTTCAAACCTTTTTGTATCCTTGCAGAATCTTGCGATCTGTTTCACCTTCAGATCCTGCAACTCCTCCGTGTCCAGTGTGTCCGATCCCACTCTCATTCAATGCACCACAGTTCTCATCTAATAAGTGAGTATATGGGACACTCGGCCAGCAGGTGGAAACTGGTCTCTTCTGTCTCCATGCACTTCGGACAATTGGGGTCAGTCTTCACTCCTATCCCTGTTAGGTGTCTGTATAGTCTGCAATATCCTGTTATTACTTCCATAACGAGCCTCATGTTCCCTCTTGAGAGTTTGGTCAGTTGGCTCGTCTTTTTCTTGTCGATGCCCTTGATAAGATCTTCGACTGCCTCAAGCCTGCCGATGATCTCCATATTCGGTTGGTTTCTGCTTTAAAACTGCAGCTGATTACTCCCTTGGTGATTCTATGCGATATTGCAAACATCGGGAGCACCGTCTCTGGCTAGTTTATTAGCTGTCTCGTTGCCCATGTTGCCCTCACGTCCGGGCACCCGAGCGATCGTTAAATCGATTTTTTTGGCCAGTTTCTCAAGTGACTCTTTGTTAGGTGAGTGTAATCAATAACCCAATGCCCAAATACAATTAAAACATGTTATATGTTCGTGGCTATATATTTATAAGGAAATACATGTTATTATGAATAGTACAATATTTTACATTCGATACAGATGATGACACCAAGATGACAATCAGTATTTTTGCTTCCATATATATTAATTAACTTAGGTTGGCATTGTGTAAAAAGGTTCGAATCCCAACACTCTTTACATTCCTTTCCGATTACTGAGGTCGTTTCCACTTTGCTTAGTGCTATCAGCGCCGCGTAGCTGTCGCTGTAGATGGTCACCCTGTTGATGTTGTTCAGGTGTTCGACCAGCACAGCACATTCCTTTAAGGCGTAGACTTCTGCTTGAAAGATGCTTGCGAATCTGCCTAAGGGTATTGATCTATCTATCTCTGATCCGTCTTTGCACTTAATGTGTAGGTACTCCAGACTCCAGATCCAGATAGCTTTGTTGTTTCCTTAGCAAACAGTGCCGCTGGTATCTGTCCACAGACGATGACACCAAGATGATAATCAGTATTTTTTCTTCCTTATATATTAATTACTTTGGTTGGCATTGTGTAAAAAGGTTCAAATCCCAACACTCCTCCTCACAATGACAAACCTAAGCGGTTCCTCAGTCCGAGATGCCGTGGTCCTGGGACTCCCTTTGTCAGAACATCAGCCAGCATATTTGTAGTGTAAAGACACTACTACTAAGATACTGCACACTGATTATTCCATTATTCCATTTTGGACATGGCAGTTGCTCGTTGCTTCCTGGATTCCCAGCTTAAAACTCCATCTGCTAGCATGAAACAATATCCGGTATAGGATTTTCTGTCTATAGTACATGCTGCCCAATAAGCATCTGCATATCCAATCATCTCATTGTTTCCAGTTTTCTGGTAATTTATTCCCACAGATTTGGTTCCTTTAAGGTATCTCAAAATTTTTTTAGCAGCCTTGAAATGTTCGCTTCCAAAACAGTTGTTATACTGCGAGAGGTAACTTACGGCAAACGCAATATCTGCTCGTGTAGCTACAGCTCTTAGCTGTAGCTACATCATCATCATTAAATTTTGATATGGTATTGTCTCATCACTTTTAGCTTCTTTTTTCAATCTTAAGGCTTTCACGGCCGGCGTTGCATGTAGAATATACTGCTTCCGGGCTGTTTGGTCGTGGTCCATCGAAAACTTATATTCCAGACGTTTCATCGATCACTGCGGTCGGCATCTTCAGTTCTTGTTTGGCAAGTAAACGCGAAATCCTTTTGCGTTCTGTGCATATAGCCAACAAAAACGCCTTCTGTTGCTTTTGGGGTAAACTTGCCTTTTCTGTGCTTGTTCAGCACAAAAGCTTATGACCGAAAATTTTTAAATGGTTCCCTGACGGTGTGCGACTAGTCCATTTCTCATAAGGTGTGCATCCTTTCAGGACTTTTGCTGGGCTTCGACTTATCAAATAATTGGCAGTGAGTACTGCTTCCGCCCACAATTCATTTAGCATGTTACCATCCATCATTAGGCATCGAGCTTTGTCCGGGGTGTGTGTTGGGTAACCTCCTCGAGTGTCGCTCCGATTTCGATCCCGCTGCAGTCCGGGGGGAACGGAATCGGAGCGGCCGGTACACCCTGGGCGGCGGTCAATGGCTTCCCCTTCACCCCTTCATAGGGTTGGCATTGATCGTCGGCCAATACCCAACGTGGCGGGAACACATCGCTCTCCGTACTCCTCTGCTTTCAGAGGAGACAGGATGAGCGATGCTGTTAGTGGTGAGATGGCCCAGGGTCAGCCGGGGTGCGAGGGATATGCTCTATGGGTAACCTTACACCCCGGCGTCTGAAGACCCGAGACGGCGTGCGGTTTTAGTCGGTGCAAGCCCGACATAACCGCCCCCGCTTGCCGGCGGGGGGGTATCCGAAGGGATTTCCGCACGATAAAAAAAAAAAAAAAAGGCATCGAGCTTTGTCCAATAACGATCGGTTCTTTATGGTGCACTCAACCTTCGTTTGATCCCATTTTCTTTTAGGAAAGTGTCGAAATCCCGATTTCGGTACTCCGATCCATTGTCTGACTGTAAATTCTTTATTGCATAGCCATCGTGGAATTTTTTAACTTTACGTTTGTATTTCTTAAATATCTCGAAAACTTGGCTTTTATTTTTAATATAATATACGCAGCACTATTTTGTAAAATCGTCGATAAACGTTATAAAATATTTAGCTCCTCTCAAAGTTTCCAAAAAGGCAATCGTGTCATTTTGCTTTTATGCACGTTTCGCACTTAGGTAAACTTCCATTTCCGAACTCTATACCTTTTATAAGCTTATTTTTCTTTAGTGACTTCAAGTCATTTTCGTTGAGGTGGCCTAATTTTTGATGCCACATGCGTATATCAGTGTCATCAGAACGGGTGACATGCACCTGTTCATCACTTTTGATATAATAAAGACCATTTTGTTTTAGGGCTGTCAACGACGTTTTGCCATTTACATCCTTCATAAAAGCTTTATCTTTGGTGAAAACAACAGTTTCCTTTTTCAGTGATTTTGGCTACTGACATAAGGTTTGTTGACAAAGTAGGCATAAACAAGGTATCTTGGAGATTAATTATTTCGTTGTTAATGACTTTTCGAACTTTTTTTGTTGACGAACTTTTCCTCTGCCTTCAATTTTTACAGTGTTACTCTCTGACGCTAGCTTTAAAGATCCAGTTTCAGAATTCATCGAAACAAACTCTTCTTCTTGGGCACACATATGAGATGTGCAACCACTATCTAGACAATACATGGTTTGCGACTATTGATAGATAAGCTTATCGGGGCAAGACTATAGGATTTTTCTTGACGTTTTCAGTCATTTCCTTGCTCCCCCTTAACGAATTTATTTTTACTCCAACACGATTTAGCGTCATGTCCTTTTTTCTTACAGTTATTCCAAAACTTCGTTTTCTTTTTCATATAGATGGCTTCAGCTTCTTCTTCTGTTTTGGTATTCTTTCTTGCTTCACTTTCTTCTATTATTTTGATCATTAATTCATCTAGCGTAGGCAATTTATCGCGTGATTCTATAGCCATTCTGAAGTTTACATAGTTCACAGGCAGAATGTAGAGCATCATTATACATAATAGATCTGGATGCAATTCAACGTCCATGTCAGACAATTTTTCTACGATATCCATGAATTTTTTTAGATACTCACAAACATCATTATTCTCAACCTTTTTTAGTATGAGTTGCTGCAATAACGTTGCCTTGCACGCTGGCCCGGTACTCTGGTATAAATTTTTATATTTACTCCAAAGTTCATAAGATGTTTAACAATTTTTTACCTGCTTAATCTCTGACGGCGATATCAGTAGTTGATCCGTATACAGCGCGGTTGCGTTATACTTTAGATGGAAACTGAAAGATAAATACTCGATCTTCAATTCTTGATGTTTAATGTTAATCAGTACATGAAACATTTGCTTTCAATTACAATTTTATAGGTAATTCTGAGACGTTAGGTCGCTCGGTGTCGAGTGTTGCTTGACCGTTCGTCAATGGCGGGGCCGTCCCCCGCCCCATCGCCCGCGCACCATCCTTGGACGTCGTAGTGGCGGTAACATCCTCCCCCCTCTCGAACACGGTGGTGGCTCGAGGATGAAGAGTGGACTGTCCTGAAGATGTGGACGGAAACAGCGGGCACAGGTTTCTGACCGCCCGACGAAGAACACCCTTTGATGTAAGCACGTCTACAACACGTGCGGTGTCGTCTGGTCCTGGGTATAGCTTGCATATGCGCCCCAAGCGCCATTTTAATGGAGGAAGGTTAGCATCCTTCAGCACAACCATGTCGCCTTCCTTAACGCCTTCTTTGTCAGCCTTCCATTTATTACGCAGCTGTAGTTCGCACAAGTATTCGTGCCGCCATCTCTGCCAGAAATGTTGACGAATCTGTTCGATTTGGTTGTACGAACTTAAACTTGAAGGTTTGATCCCGTCTTGAGCTGGTGTGGGCAGTGCGGTTAGTGGCCGTCCGATCAGGAAGTGTCCGGGGGTAAGCGGATCGAGATCGGAAGGATCTGATGAAAGTGGGATCAAGGGTCTGGAGTTAAGGATCGCCTCCACTTGTGTAAATAAAGTATATAATTGATCATAAGTTAAATGTGCATTTCCTAACATCCTATTAAGATGGAATTTGGCGGATTTAACGCCGGCCTCCCAGAGGCCTCCGAAGTGAGGACTGTAAGCTGGTGAGAACTTAAATTGGATACCCTTACCAGCGGCAGCGTCAAGTATGGGTTTACTGTTTGCCTCTAAGAAAGCGCGCAACTCATTGTTTGCGCCCACAAAATTACGACCGTTGTCGCAATAAATCTCACTCGGTTTGCCCCTGCGGGATATGAAACGATTCAAACATTGTATAAATTCGTCCGAACTAAGGTCAACGGCTAATTCCAAATGCAAAGCCTTGGTCGAGAAGCATACAAACAAACATAGGTAGCTCTTCAAAAGCTTACATCCGCGACCACGTCGATCCTTGATAATGAATGGCCCGGCGAAATCGACACCAGTCACATCAAATGGGTAACTAGGTGTTACTCTAGGGAAGGGTAAATTACCCATAATGGGATTAACAGTGTTGGCTTTAAAAAGTCTACATAATTTACAATTATTCACTGTAGCCCTAGCCAGTTTCCTACCTGCCAACGGCCAGTATTGTTGTCTAATACTTGATAGTAAGGACTGGGAACCACTATGTAATAAGACCTTGTGTTCATTTTGAAATAGAAGTTTGGTAAATACGTCGTTAGATTCAATTAAAATAGGATGTTTTTTATCAAATGGTTCTAATGAATTTCGAATCCTACCACCAACACGTAACAAGCCATCCTCATCAATGAATGGAGCTAACGATAAGATGTGGGATTTGGAAGGTAACTTTCGATTATTATTCAAGATGTGTAATTCATTAGAAAAATGTGTAGATTGATGTTGTTTTAAAATGTAATTTAAAGCTGATTTTAATTCGTCTACCGAAAGCGGACCTAGACGTTTGGCGGTTTTATGACGTACGTTATATGTATAACGAAGTACGTAGGCCATGCTTTTTATCAACGTATTAAATTTAGAAAATCTGTCGAAATCAATTAATTTAGCAGTGTCACACGTAGAGACACCGTTGCGTACATTGAAACAACTCTTACTTTCTGGTAATTCACTGGGAGGTGCGATGTCCTGTGGCCATTCTGATGAATCTTGTTTCAGAAAGGAAGGGCCCTCCCACCAAATTATCATATCCTTGATCTTCTGAGGGTCTACACCTCGAGAAGCAAGATCAGCGGGATTATCAATACCTGGAACATGTCTCCAAGTCCCAGTTGAAGTAAGATCCTGGATCTCTGCAACACGATTGCCTACAAAGGTTTTCAGTTCACGAGATTGAGATGAGAGCCAACCAAGAACTACAGAAGAGTCGCTCCAGTAGAACACTTTGTGTATATGAAGACGTAGAGCCTTGATTACCTTTGTACATAAACGAGAAGACAATAAAGCGCCACAAAGCTCGAGGCGCGGTATCGTCTGAAGCTTAACCGGAGCAACCTTCGACTTAGCACATAACAATCGGATGACTACCCTTCCAGTACTATCGACTGACCGCAAGTAAATGCACGCTGCGTAAGCATATTGAGACGCGTCAGAAAATGAGTGCAGCTCAATATATGAAGGGTGGTCGCTGAGGACGTATCTAGGTATAGCTATACTCGCAAGTGTGTGTAAATTTGAAGTAAATTGAAGCCACATTGCCGCAATATCAGACGGCACGGCATCATCCCAGCCGAGCTTCGACAACCATAGCCTCTGCAGAAGAACCTTTGGAGTGATCGTGCATAAGCTCAATAAGCCAAGAGGATCAAACAACATCGCTGACTGGGATAGAATTGATCGCTTTGTAGCTAACGAAGTAAACTCAATGTTTACAGGGAAATTTAACGAGTCAGAAGTCGGATCCCACTTGAGCCCGAGTGCACTAGACTCAGACTTTAGATCAAAATTAAACGGAATGGACACACCTGCCTTATCTTTGAAGATAGAACATGCATTTGATCGAAACTTACGAAGCGGGAAGCATCCAAGTTTGAGTATATCAGTGACATTGGACACGATGACGCTTAATTCTCTTTCAGTTTGACAACCTGAAATCAAATCATCCACAAATATGTCATTTTTTATAACTTCAGCCACTTTAGGATCATGGCATTCTTGAGCGAGTTGTAATAAGCATCTAGTACTCATGAATGGCGCTGAAGCCGTCCCAAATGTCAGTCTATTTAATTGGTAGCCTTTGATTGGATGACCTTCATCCTCTCGCCATAAGATCGATTGCAAATGACGCTGACTAGGATGAACAGTTACCTGACGGTACATTTTTTCGACATCTGCGGTTACAACGTATTTGTGCTGTCTAAATCGAAGTAAAATAGAAATCAAATCGTTCTGAACCACGGGACCTACATGTTGAATGTCGTTAAATGCAATGCCAGATGATGTTTTCGCAGATGCATCGAAAACAACTCTAACCTTAGTCGTTTCACTGTTCTCCTTAATCACAGCATGGTGAGGAAGATAACAGGCATTTTCGTAAATAGGAACTTCACTCATATGCCCTAAACGCTCGTACTCTGTCATAACTGCGTTGTATTCCTGACGTAGTTTGGGATTCTTACGTAACTTACGCTCTACTTGAAAAAGTCTTTTTTCAGCAATGTGATATGAGTCACCCAAAGTATCGGGACTGGCCTTGAGTGGGATCTGAACACAAAAACGACCTTCACTGTCACGGAATGTCGTTTCCTTAAAATGAGTTTCACAAACGTTACCTTTAAGAGACTCTAAATGATGTGTGGGCACCTCCTCAAGCGCCCATAATCTCTCGAGCTGTTTCTCAACAGTTTTGCTAAAAGAACATTTGCTTTGCTCAGTTCCATGACCAACCTCACTCCCCCCCATTGGGCCAGTCACCAACCAGCCCAATTTGGAGTCAAGTAGTAAAAGTTTATTGTCACCTAACTTGAACCTATCTGAACCAATTATGTCCCAGAAGACATCAGCTCCAAGAAGTAAATCAACAGAAGAAGGGACAAAGCAATTCGGATCAGCTAATTGAATGTGACTAGGAATGTAAAGATGTTGGACGCTCAAACTACGCTGTGGTAAGTCTTCTGTAATAAGAGGAATGACAAAACATGTGACTGGAAGACTGAACGCACGATGAAGAGATGAAATTTTTAGTTTACAACGTTCAGTAATATTTAATGATGTATTGTTAAGACCTGATACACACGCGAGTTGAGTCCTTAGTGTACTGCAACCAATTCTAGATACAGCAGCGTGTGTGATGAATGAAGTTTGGCTGCCACTATCAAGCAGTGCACGTAAGATGTGAGGTTGTTTATTGACCGTGACTTCGACTAATGCTGTTGAAAGAAGAGTATAATTTGAAGTGATGGCTGACATACTAACTGTTAAAGAAGTATTGTTTGTTTGAGCAGGTGACTCGATAGTAGAAGACTTATCGGTAGGATTGGACGTATCTTTATTTGATTCGGTTGACGGTGATCGTGTTGGTGGGAGTGAGCCTTGTTTATGTAATAGAGTGTTGTGTTTCTTTCTACAGATACGACAACCACCCAATGCGCACTGGTAAGACGAATGACCAGCTCGAAGACAATTATGACATAGCTTCCACTGACTGACCTTTGACTTCCTTTCGTCAACAGGTAAAGAGGTGAATTTGGGACACACATATAACTTATGATCATTGTTACAATATAAACATTTATTTTGAACTGAAGGTCCACTAGACGATGTAACAAATGATTTTGTTTTTGTCACAGATTCACGTCTTTCAACCTTAGATGGTTTCGCTACCTGCATTGTTTCCAACACAGTGGCTTGGCGGCGTAAGTATTGGAGAAAATCTTCTAACTTGGGCGATTCTAAAGAACTTCTAAAGTCTTAACATTTTCGAGATGTGACAGTGTCTAACTTCGCCGAGGCTATGTAAATAAGAAGAGAGTCCCAGTGCTCAGTGGGCTCCCCTAAGATGCTTAAGGCGCTCAGGTTTTTAGACATTGTATCGATGAGGTTACGAATCCCGTGAACGGATTCCTTCGGAAGAGCTTCCATTGAAAAGAGACACTTAATGTGTTCATTTCTGAGTAAACGCTTATTATTGTACCTATCGCACAAAATCGACCAAGCTGTCGCATAATTGTCCGCTGAGACACGAACCGAACTGATAACTGCCCTGGCGGATCCTTCTAAATATGTCTTTAAATAATGAAATTTGCTTACAGAATCAATGCTATCGTTGTTATGAATCAAAGTTAAGTACATATCTCTAAATTCTAGCCATTTATTGTAATCGCCGTCGAAAGGCGGTAGCTTTAACGGTGGGAGCTTCAAATGATAAGAACCCGACTGAGAACTATGGCTACAATTTAAAGGATCATCCCCGCTGGAAGGCTTATTAAATTGGTCTAATAATTTTTGCGCGGAGGCGATCAACTTGTAAATCCTTGATTCAGTTTCTTCACGTTCTTCAAATTGTTTAGGATCATCGGACGCTAAAAGTTCAATTTTAGTTTGAATTTCATCGAACGTAAGAAATAAATCTTGGAATTTACTAAGTCTCAACGTTAATTCATGTGCCGGAAAAAACTCCTTTTTTGTTACATCGTAATTCCACAATGGAGTGACAAACCGGTCAAATGATGTTATACGACTTCTTATATTGCCTCTTTGCTTGATGAGCTCCTTTAAATCGGCCATATTGTAGGCGCAAACACAGAGGTGAAATAAAATAAACGATATAAAAATGCCTACTTAAAGTGATGAGATGATTATGTAAATAGGCAAACAATAAACTCACCGAGAACAAAGATAACGGTCCAACGGTCAGCTGGGCCGCGCTCAGCTGTCGCCGGCTCAGGTAGGTACGGGATGAATCACACGCAGATAACGGCCGATACCGTGTAGTAATTGCAACTATTAATTACCATATGATGCTTACTGCGCTTCAGGTGATTCGATGCCAGCTGAAATTAGTCGGCACGACTCCGGGTCAGTGGTATATAATTATAAATGCACAGACCTACGCGACTAAAGGGATTGGGAATATCATGTACTTTACGAAAAATAGAAATGAAATTAAAGAATACTTTGAAATATCGATAAGAAACTATTTGAACAAATGAATCTAATCATTTACTGAGTAATTTGTTGGAAAATATACGTTATAAATGTATAATGTAAGAAAATATTTTTTTCTTTTTATAAAATTATTGTGAGGTAGGTTGACAAACCATATGAAGTAACGGGTTTTGTAAGATAATTTACACAAGTAAGGGGCTAAAGTATGGAAAAGACGGAATGGACTTACTTCCCTCGGTAATTGCCTTCTGCGCACCTTTCCCTCAGGAATAATCACTCCTTTACTCGTTTCCCGTATCACGTCGGGGTCACCAAAAATGATCCGTATACAGCGCGGTTGCGTTATACTTTAGATGGAAACTGAAAGATAAATACTCGATCTTCAATTCTTGATGTTTAATGTTAATCAGTACATGAAACATTTGCTTTCAATTACAATTTTATAGGTAATTCTGAGACGTTAGGTCGCTCGGTGTCGAGTGTTGCTTGACCGTTCGTCAATGGCGGGGCCGTCCCCCGCCCCGTCGCCCGCGCACCATCCTTGGACGTCGTAGTGGCGGTAACAGTAGTAATAGTTCATTTTGCATTTTAACAACAGCAAATGTCACATAATGACCTTCAGCCGTCGTTTGCTATGAGTACAATCTTTATGACGATGTACTCACTCGAGTTCTTAGTGTAAAGGATCTGTAACCTGTAATCCGTAACTTTTCACCCGAGCCTAACATTTAGCGACCGCCCTTGCCAAGAAGTTCTATAGGCGCTTGCGATTTGTGTTGCGGAATGCCCACGACTTCCAGAACCTTCACGTTATTGTGCTTTTATACACCTATCTGGTCAGGTGTAAGATGGAAGACAGCTCCAGTATACTCCATATACATATATACCCTATCCAGCAAATCAGATATTGATGCTTGAAAAGGTGAAGAAGACATTCCTACGATTTTTTTTATTGTACCAGTTGTATCCCTTCATGTACCCCACAAACTATCACTGGGTTTACTGGGTTTTAACTCACTGGAGGTAAGAAGAGGTCTAGATCAGCTCACAGTTGCATGTAGGTCTCTTCGTGGATTCATCAACGTTCCCGATCTGCATAACCTGTTCTGCCGTTTATATGTCCCCAACAAATATTTAGCACATGGCGAAAACCGTTGCCATAGACTTTTTGCTCGGCCTCCCTGTCGACCACTTGCCAGAGCTGAGTCCCCAGTGTGTCGAATGCTGGATATGCTTAACGATCTCCTGACAGCTTATCCTGATTACGATCTGTTGGCGGATGAATGGGAGGATGTAATGCGTGTATGTCTTATATTTTCCAAGAGTAAGTATTCAAGGAAATCTTTCATACAAATATGAGATACCTGCTATATATTATGTTATGAAGTTATTTAATGTAATTGATCCGTTAATGTACCGTTTTATTTAACTATAAAATAAATAAATAGATATCTCCTACTTTGTGGCTACAAAGTAGGAGATATCTATTTATTTATCTAATAAAAGTAGAATAAAGAGATTCAGTGCCCATCTGACGAAAGTCCAACTGATATCATCTGTTGGGCTTTCGTCAGCACTACGAATTTCCTTCTCACGCGGTTAGTGAGTAACCGTAGTTGGTAAATTTTAAATTTGAGGATAGGCCATAGGAGAGCACTAGGAGTGTTGGCAAATGCGAAGACGGAGTTTTTCAAGTGTTTCTGCATAGGCAGATTAGAAGCCACCGTTGTGGATTGCGAAATGTGAAATATGATCGTACTTTTCAAGATGCTATGTAACGAATTCATAAGTTTTGCAATTTCATAAGTTTGTCTAAAAGTCCTCCTCAGTCATCACCATCATCTTAGCGTTGTGCTCGGTTGCAATTCAGGGATTTACCTCGCGCCCGTGGTTCTCTTACGCCTTATCCTAATTTTCGTTTGACTTATCCGGCTTTTATAAGAGCGACTGCTGTCTAGTCTCCCAACCCCAAGAGGAAAGCCTGCGCCAAAGCTACCTGCTACCGGCTTACAAGTGAAGTTGACTTAGCCCCAAAAGGTCCCATAAACCCAATTTAAAAGCTTCCCAGTAGTATCTAAATAGCGGGCATCATTAATTATCCCTAATCTTCGTGTCCGTCCCGTTCGCAACCGAGGCCTTAACCTCGGACTCCGAGGTCCGCTTTCTGACTTTCACTTCTCTTCTTCGCGCGGTCATGGGCATCTATGGTAGTGAGACCATTGGCACGCATGTCATATTATACGAACGCCAAGCCAGCATTCCTTGGGTCTGCCCCTCCTACCCGGAGCCGGCTTGGCAACACATTTGTTACTCAAGTAGCTTCGCGGTCGCCGCAGAACGTGGCCGCACCAGCGAAGGAGTCTCTCCTGCATTTTGATGTCACGGACATGAAGGCTGTCGCGGATGCGAAAGTTCTTCACGCGATCCCTACGCGCCACTCCACACATCCGCCGCAGTATATTCATCTCCGTGACACGCATCTCCTGCTTGAGTACGGAACCTAAAAATGATGTGATCACAAGCATTGGGTTAACAGTCTAAACAAATTACTTATTCGATTTTATGCGGACCATTAATTCTACACGAGTCCTAGTAAGTCTTGTATTCTATATAGTATAATCTTTATACCACGATAACTTGCATCACTGCACCGACCTCTTACCTTTGAAGACTGAAGTAATGATACTCAGCATCTATAAGCTTGGGATCTTGCTGGTGAGGAGTACATGCTCATAAAAATGTTCATTTAACATAACCTCAATATTTCTTTTAATTAACACCAATGTACAGACACAACTAATTTACAATTTTGTAATAGTAGGGATATGGATATGGACTTTATAACAAATAATGATTTGTGACCCCTAGATTATCTCTCGCTGGAGGCCATGGCGAGAGCTGTGGTTTCCGGCCACAGTGCAGTGGCACGCCGCTGAATCTTTTTGCGAGCAGATAAGGCGCGCGAAAGAGGTGGCGTAGAGGAGCGGGACAGGGCCCTGTCCCCCGAGTTCCGCAGTCTTGCCTTGTCTATGCCCGGGACTACCGATACTATAGGTCGGACCTCCGTGATCGGGGCCTGAAGACGGCAGTCGGCTGACTCGCCGTCCTTACAGAATCACGCCACGACGGAGGCGTGTCGTGTGCATACGCCTGATAACGTAGTTCACACTTTCCTGTATTGAACCATACAGGAAAGTGTGAACTACGTTATAGCCCGCTTTAAAACGCATTTAAAAAAATAAGGAAAGTGCTTGGCGAAAGTGGAAAAAATATGGTAACGTGTCAGACTATGAGACTTTTTCAATGTTCCGCAATCACTTTAGAGTCAAGAAAATATTTTCAGCGTTACATTGATTCGAACGGACAATATTCCTCGTTGTTCTTTGTTGTTTGTCGATGTGAAACACTTCTGGACATACGTTTCGAATAGGAAGGGAAAGGCGAATATCCCCGGTAATATTTATCGTGAAAATGAGCACTCAAACAGCCCTAACATAATTTCTTTTTTTTATACCTGATGGAAAGCGGTTGCCGTGGCCTATGGACGTGTGCAACACCAGGGGCATCAAACTCGCGCTGCCGACTCTTTAAAAAGCCCTCTAAAACCCTTCTTATTTTTTACATTTTATTTATTTATTTAGGTCCATCAATAACTGTTTACATTCACACCAGTATACATGACAATATAAATAGATAAGAAGTCTTAATGTAACAGTTACTTAAAGGTAGACACAACATGCAAAAAAGTGACATTGAAAGAGATGCTTACATACATGGCAAAGTCAGTAACAAAGGTTTTCAGAACAAAAATAGTTATGACAGGCTTCTTTTTTGTACATATTCAGTGGTATCAGAAATAAATTAAGCCAGTTCTGGCAAGCAGCCGTAAACTGACTTTTGCAAGCGATATGAGTGGAAGTGGATATCAACAAGATGGCTGCAACTATTTATCACCCTGCACAACCTAGCATAAGGAGAATTAGCACCAAGAACAGTTCTTCTCAATGGTGGACACAATGGTGTGATTGGTTTGCGTGGAATCCTCGAAGGTACGCGAAATTTGAAGAAGCCTAGTAGTGGGGAGCAGTCAATTTTGTGATTGAGAACTTTAGAAGCAAACACTGCATCGTTGAATTTGAACCTATTAGAAAGAGGTTTGATATTGAAGTGTTTTAGTCTGCTATCGTAGGAGCGGATTCTCTTCGCCACGCCATTCGAAAACGCAAGGTGATAGAGAAAACGCTTTTGTACACGTTCTAATCTTAATGAGTGGGTGGCATAGTGTGGCCGCCAAACCACACTACAGTATTCCAGGATGCTCCTAATAAGAGTGTTGTACAGTAACAATTTGATTGAATTGTTGTGAAAGCTCTTACAAGTTCTTAAAACGAAACCAAGCATCTTAGAAGCTTTTTTAATAATGTGGTCAATATGCGTCGTGAATGTTAATTTTGTGTCAAAAATCACTCCAAGGTCTCTAATGGTGTCTAGTTCATCGATTTTGGTAGTTTTATGTAGTAATCGAAGCTAACAGATTTCTAGTGTATTTTATGTGCTTACATTTATCTGTGTTTAATTGCATTCTGTTACATTCACACCATTCGACAAGTCTATTTAGATCAGTCTGAAGATGTCTAGCGTCATCAATAGACCGGATAGTCTTTGAATATTTTAGATCATCAGCATACAAATAAACTTGGGAGTACTGGAAACAATTAGGAATGTCGTTAATGAAAAAATTTAACAAAATTAGCCCCAAATGGGACCCTTGGGGCACCCCAGATGTTATGTGTTTTAAAATAGATTGATAGCCATTAACTACCACGAAAAAATCTCTGTCAGACAAGTACGATGCCAGCCAACTTAGCAAAGATCCGCATATACCATAGGCTTGCAATTTAGCGATTAATATTTTATGTGGGACCTTATCGAAAGCTTTGTAAAGTCAGTGTAGATGACATCAGCTTGATGGCCTGAGTCGATAGCACTGATCAAGGTCTCCGTGAAAGGCACCAAGTTCGTACTGGAGGATCGGTTTTTAACAAATCCATGCTGATTGACGCTTATTTTCTTTTTCTTTTTTATATTTAGGACACGTCAATTTGACTTCACCTCGCCTGATGGTAAGCTGAAGGTAAAGTCTCAGGAAAGAGGGTCACCATTACATACACGTACCATGTTAACAATGGTGGCACTCAGCTTGATGGCCTCATCAGAAGAGGATTGTCGTCGCAGCACCGCGTGACATCACCGGTCCCACTAGTGTTGCGACCACAATCCCCCTGCCCGGCTATGCACTTGCTGACCCCTGAACGCAATCAAATCGAAATTGGATTACTATTGAGGGTTTTTCACAATCGAGCACGGTGGTACCTACCCGGCCGAATTTTGTGACAAATTTGTGTCCTCAAATTTCTACCACCAGTACTAGCACCCTACTAGTACTAGTACCAGTACATATGATTTTAGATGATTCTGCATGTCAGGGCAGATCAGAGTTTCAAATATTTTAGCAAACGATGATAAAATGGAAATGGGTCTGCAGTTGGATATTAAGTCAACAGCGCTTGATTTATGTATTGGGACCACTTTAGCCATCTTCCACTCCGAGGGAAATACACCGCTCCGCAAAGACGTGTTATAAATAGTCAAAAATGGACGGACTAACTCATCGGCACACGCTCTTCTTGAAGAATCCCATATTGTAGTCGCTTGGGAAACCCACAGCAGGGAGCTCATTCCACAGCCTAAGGGTGCGCGGAATAAAGTGCCTTTCATACCTAACTGTACGCACCGTACGCACGTAATATGCAATATTTTCTCTAAATATTGCACATCCGTCTACGAACCTTTCTCACTGGAACCTCAACATTGGCATGTTCCTGTTGAGTTTGCTAATAATAATTGTGCCTCTTTATCGGATATACATTTAACTGCTGATATTATATTGCGGGGCCTGAAAAGAATTAAAATTAACAAGGGGCCCGGCCCCAATGGTATACCTCCCATATTACATATTCTTTACAATAAATGTTTAACTGAAGGTATATTCCCCAATATTTGGAAACGCGCTTTTATCATACCGGTATTTAAAAATGGTGATAAAAGTGATATACAATATTACCGTCCCATCTCTATATTGTCCGCCTTATAGAAGCTTTTCGAGAGAGTGCGTTATACCCATACATTCACAGTATTATTATACCCGAACAGCACGGTTTAATGATTTTTAATGATTTTTAGCATAATCATAGATGATAGTGATGTGACTTACAGTTATACTTACAAATTTAAATTATGAAGTACCACGGAGGAATAATCACCGAAGAAAAAATTCAAAAGCGGATTTCTCAAAAACCACAATTAGTAAAATCTACGTTTTGGCGTCAAAACGTAGCCTGTAACCATAAATACCGACTAAAAAAAGAAAACTGAAAATCGGACAAGACACGGAGGAATAATCACCGAACACTTCAAAATCACTCAGTCATGGGCACTCTCAGCTCAACATTGCAAGAGCTACTGCCTTGCGGACCTAGTACTATATCCTAGAATATTGAAGTATAAAGGCAAAGTGACATTCTCTAAATTGGTAGGTATACTAAGAATGAAGGTACAACATCCACGCAGACATTGTGTAGTGGCGTGTTAAATGCATGTTAACGCGACATGTCAAGAAATTTCTACAATCATTACCATAATCGCAAGCCAAATATTCCTTAGTGAAAACAAATGAGACGAGACGTAGAGCATGGAGGCGCCATCGCGTCAACTCCGTGTTGCGTGCGACACAACACGCTGTGGCTGTAGCGCCTGTAGCCGGCCAGATGGTTCCCGCCCTTCATCCGGCACTGTCGCGCCGCCCGCCCGAACGCCAGTCGCGACTTACACGCACACGCCATTCGAACATGTGTACACTAATTACTTACTAACTCATCATTTGATAAATTACTTCATCGGTGACATAATATTTCGTGCTAAGGTGGAATTTGCAGATTAACATTGCGCTGAGGAGGTAAGAATAACAATTTATATTAGTTTCGCATTTCTTCTTAACGTTTCAATAAAACTACGCGACAATAAAAAGATAGCTATAAAGATTCTAGGGTCAGATAAAAATGGCTAAAATTGGAATCATCTAGTCCACCGCTTTTAGCTATATATTATTCTTAGATCATAAGTATTTACGGGTCTGTACTTTACTTGTACTGTTTGATAGGCAACAATATGTAACAATATGTTGTGTGTATGGGCATAAATTGTTTACAACGTAATAGTATTTATGTTAAATTTCTCATTCGCCTAAAATATAAAATGGAGCACCCTTAAGCGAACTCTATAGGGAATATAGGTAATTCTATCAACGTGACATGCAACGACCATATCCTTTTCCATAGTGTATCATTAACGAAAATACATTAATACGCTTATGAGTATGAAACACGTTAGTATTAAGTAGGTAGGTACATAATTTCAAAGGCGTAAATACTTAATTAATTTCGATTATTTCCCTGAACACCTGTGATCAAAATTATATGCGAAATTTAATGCGAGTTTTAAGTAATTTAATCCCTATTATCTTCTATGTATCATTTATATCCACTACTATAAAATTTAAAATTAGTTATGGAGTTATTTAAAAAATACTTGGCTTATGTTAAATGAACGATTCTGAAAATAAAAATATATTTTGGAATTCTTATCTGTTTATTTGCGATGGGAGTAAAAACTAATTTTGATACGGTTTTTCTATTAGAAAGGTCTTGGTCAGACTTAATATTTGCCGTATATGTGATTGTAATCGGTTATGTAGAACCGAAGATATCCAAAAAACGATAACCGACCTCCGCGCGGGTGGAGCCGCGATCATTAGCTAGTTTTATATAAAAGAAGAACAGTAGGTGCACGATGTACCTTTTTTTTTTTCGTGCGGAAATCTCCTCGGATACCCCCCGCCGGCAAGCGGGGGCGGTTATGTCGGGCTTGAACTGACTAAAACCGCACGCCGTCTCGAGTCTGCAGACGCCGGGGTGTAAGGTTGCATATGGCAAGATTATGATACATTTTACTGAGCTAAGGAGCAGCCAAGAAAAGCTTGTGTAATGCGTTTGGTTAATTAGTTAATAGTCGTCGAGGCTGTCGAGGCACTGCTACTCCCTCACTCTGATGGAAGAATTGAAGCGACAATTAATGGAAATTACCTCAGCTGGAGGTTTTAACTGAATTAAATTGATTTTCCAATTCACCTTGTATTGAACAGTTATCGCAAACTACAAATTAGCTTTTACAAAATTGTATTTGAGTTTCTTATTGATATCCCTTGCAACTGTTTTTTTAAATTAATTATTAAGATTAAACTATTATGATGACCGCTGTGGTTTGGGGGTAGATCGCTCGACTGCTATGCCGGAGGTCGCGTTATATGTAACTATTTCATCACCACAACTAACCCTGAGGTTTAATTAATCAAATGCATTTACAAGAACATTTACGGTCTGTGGGTCAATCTGAAGATTTATAAGTAGTCCAGAAGTGAGAGAGTGTATGAACACGGTCTCTAATATTCTATGTAACACTTATGTATACAAGAGTTCTACAGAAAATCAGAAGAAAAGCAGCAATAAATAAATAAATAATAAATATTCTACGACATTCTACACAGCGCTTTCTAGACCCAAAGTAAGCTAGTAACTAGCTTGTGTTATGGATTCCAGAATGCGGATAAATATACTTATATACTTTTTTTTTGTAAATACATATATATTATACATAGAAACACCCAGACCAATGCAAATAGACATATTCATTAATACAAATGTTTGCACTGAGCGGGACACACGAGGACACACTGGCGACATCAAAACCATCCGCGGTGACGCAGAGCTAAAGGAATAGGAAGAGAATACGGCCACTCACCAGAGGTAGCTGATCCGTCTTCTGATCCGGAACCCCTGTTATGTGTATATGTTCCCTTGCTAAATATATGTTGTTTATAAATATATTGATTTACTACGTTACCGGTGCAGTAGTCCCAACCCGTCCGTAACCAGGACCCGGAGCTCCACATGGTCACGTCCGCATTCCTCTCGTGCGGTGGTTGCCCGAACACATAACACATATCAGCAGAAGGTCCGTGGGGATAAAAAAATTATCCGTATCGCATCCAATTGCAGCGTAGGTATGCACGCGCGTTCGAATCGTGCGACAGCTATTTACCGAATCCTTTTCAACAAGTCGACCGAGCGAGACCGTGCGACGAGAGTGCAAGCAACTACCCGCTCCGCTCCGCTCCGGACAGAGGGATCTCAGTCCGCTAATCAATAGGCAGATTAAAAAAGGAAACTACTGAGCGTCGCAAAACGGAGTCCCCGACATTAACCTCCGCAAATCGTGGAGTACCATCTACTTCCGGGTACAGTATAAGAATGCGCCCGGGACGCCATATCAACGAGGGCACATTAGCGTCCTTGATGAGAACCAGATTCCCACCCGCACGTAAGCAGTCTTATCCACCCACTTGATGCGTTGCTGCAGGATGTTCAAATACTCTAACCAAAACCGGCGGTTGAAGTCCTGAGCCATATGCTGAAGCATTTGAAACCGTGATAACCGATTTCGAGGGACAGCAGCATAAGAATATTCCGGTAAGGCTGTCAATGGCTGTCCAATAAGGAAATGACCCGGTGTCAAGACCTCCAAGTCATTAGGGTCCGTCAACAACGGACACAGTGGCCGTGAGTTCAGAGTTGCTTCAACTCTGCAGAGGACCATGACAACCTCTTCGAAGGTAAGAATAGTGTCCCCAATGACACGCCGCATATGCGTCTTAGCCGATTTGACTGTGGGCTCAAAAATTCTCCCCCAGTGAGGGCAAGCCGGGGGATCTAACTTCCATGTTACTCCCCGTTTGGCTAAAGTCTTGACCGATTTCTGTGTCCTTATCCGTCAGGAACTAGTGCACCTCCCGTACTCCAGCCTCCACACTCTGTAGTAGTTGTAGTCGCTCTCAGCCAATAGCACGACAAACATTTAAATATGATTGACCTGACCCACTGACGCCCGGACAAAATCCAAAATTCACGTTGTAAGATCGCCGATCCGATCTGGCGATCGATAATATGCCGATCTTGAACCAGAAGCGGATCGGAGTCGTCTGCCAACACCAAGTAAACCCGAATGGTCAATGAAGCCCTGCAATCGCTCCATTTAGTAGACCAGAGGACCCAATGGTTCTTATTTCATCAGTAAACCGCGCTGCTTGAACCACCCAAAACACCTGCGTGAGACACCCAAAACATGAATGCCGCTCGATGTTCATCTGCCGATAGGTTAGGTGAGGTGTCTCTTGCACCGATCTTCGGACTTTTTCGGATGATCGGATGATCCCAGAAGTTAACTGAGAGAGCTGTACCTCGTTAGAAGAAGATCTGCAGGCGTGGCCACTATTTCAACTGCTGCAAACCAGGCAAAGAGTCCGTACTATTCAAAACAGTAGGAGGCCACGTCGACACCGGATCTGCCAGCCACTCTGACCCCACCATAGAGTAGGGTCATTACAACCCCGAGAAGCCACATCTGCGGGATTTGGCTCACCTGGCACATATCTCCAGATCAACTTTGCCTCCAAAGCCTGGACCTGAGACACTCGATTGGCAACAAACACTTCCAACCTGTGTAAGAAAGCCTGAAGCCAAGCCAGGACAATTTGTCTATCTGACCAAGCATAAATCTCCGATAGGTCTACCGATTTACCCAGTGTAGAACTAAGGTGATTAAGTTACCTAGTGAGTAAGGCAGCCCTCAAAAGCTCCAACTTAGGGATAGTGAACCGAATCCTTGCTCTTAGCCGTCACTAGGTGAACCGCTGTAGTACCATCCCACTTTATGGTACGTAAATACACCACTGCAGCGTATTCAGACGCCGAAGCATCACAGAATCCGTGGAGTGATGCTTTGTACTTCTCCATTGGAAGGAAGTGACGTTTAACCGAAACCGGTGTAATAGACCCCAAACGATCAAGGAAATCCATCCACTCGGTAAGAAGGTTCCCCTTGATAGGCTCATCCCAAGAGATCTCTGCGATCCACAATCGATGCTAGAAATACTTGGCCCAAAAAATTACTGGGGCTATCCACCGTTTGGATCGAATATTCTGCCCACCGTAGAGAGTACCAAACGCTTAGTTCAGACCTCTAAGAACCGAAATGAAAAGGTGTCTGAGATCGGTTGATTGATACTGAACACCCAAGACTGAAGTGGAATGAGGACTATCCGGGTTCTCAAAAAGAAGTGGATCCTGCCTTTGATCTGCAGGAAGCTCAGCTAACAAACATGGGCAGTTGGAGATCCATTTTCGTAACTCATAGCCAGCCGTGGCTAGCATTCCAATTAGCTCATCTTAGAGCAGTAGCACCTGACGCTCAGATGATGGCCCGGTGCATATGTTATCAACATATAAATCGGTCTTTAAGTTAGCTGCCGCTCTTGGAAAGGATGGTCAATGAGTGAACTCCAGCAGGCTTGAATGTCCATCCAAGGGCTGGACTTAAACCCGTATGTATTTGTAGCCAGTTCGTAGACCATCAGTAAATAAATAAATATTCAATGACGTAGACCCAAAGTAAGCATAGTTTAACTAGCTTGTGTTTTGGGTTCTAGAATGCGGATAAACTTCCTTATATATTTTTTTGTAAATAGGTACATGCATATGCACTACCGCTACGCCACAAGGCCGTCAAAAGTCAGGGGCTGCGACGGATTTCCCTTCAGAGGATTAATTTTATTGATACCGCCTATTATCTGAATGTATGACCGTTTACCGGAACATCATACGAATATCCGTGCCAAAAATACCAAATGTCTACGAAAAGACGTAATGATATCCGAGATATCCTTTTAGAGCTTAGCACCCGAGTGCAGACATTGATTTAGGGAGACGCCGCTAGATGACGGAGTCGATCCTTTAAATTCAAGTCGAATCTTCCCACCATCAGTCAAGACATATTCAAGAAAACGGTATGGTGAGGAATGAAGTAATGCTCCACCGAAGAGTAATCCTTACGCGAGGGGAGCATATGTCCGAGCGCCTCATACTCGCGCATGAATTGCATGTATTTTTCTCGAAATACCATATCCCGTTTAATGTGGCGCTCCATCGACAACATGCGTTTCTCTGCTAAGCCGAATGATAGACTGAGAACTGGATGGGAAGACAAAATGGCAACCCTGCCATGAACCGTCCCGACGGTAAACGTACCAGAGTTCGTTTATAGTGGTCTTTGCACTCCTCGTGCAGTGAATCCGCTTGAGGAACCGAAGAAACCTCCTACACTGCCTTTGTACTAATTACTACTAACTTTGTACTACCTGGGCCAGAGAAACACCCGTAAATAACGGTTGGTCATTATTACAAATAGGAGGAAATGCTGGGCCCAAAACTAAATAACCGGAAACCTATGGGAAGGCAATCAATCCGTCCGGAAGTAAAGCAATAAACGAACCCGAACATAGCACTTGGCCTGCGACATCTAAACCGAGCACGAGGTCAACTGAACATGGTTTCCAAAACTCGGGATCAGCAAGAGGCAGATCCGAAGCGGAGTTACCAACAACCGCGGGAAGGGACCCCAGGGGATGATTGCCAAGAACCTGAGCCATAACAAGAGCCGTAACTGTAATGGAAGAACCCGAATTCACAGTAACCATGAAATGAATCAGACCGTACATGGCTGTAACCCGATCGCCACCAATTCCCATTGTATGATTAAATTCCTTAGATATCGATAGGCCTAACTTGCTCACCAGTCCAATAGTAATGATGCAGCCTTGAGCCCCTGTGTCTAAAAAAGCCTTAACTGTCGCTCCATTATTGCCACTAAAGTGACACCATTGGGGATAAAAACCGGTTTTGAAAAGGCTACAATACCTACAATGTATGAGGGGAAGCAGCCCGCGCTAGTTCAGATAAAAACCCTAGGGCCTGTATTCCCCACAGCCTCGATGGGGTCTAAGGAGACAACCCACGAGTCGTCCTCGGTACCCGATCATTACCCAACTCTGACTTTTTGAAGCTAATTGTGCTGCCCGAGCCGCGTATGTTGCAGCCGAAATGTGAGCCTCAACATGGTAGTCCGGCGGTTGCACATCAGTCCGGCGCTGGTAACCGCCTTCCATGTTTACCCTTGACGGACCATAATAATCCCGATGGGAGGAGGGAGCACCCCGGCCTCTGCGAGCATTCCAATGTTCCGCAGGGAGCATCCCGGTGCTCCACTTCCCGGGTGCGCTAACCTGAGCGGCGATTCGCCTCCGGTGTGCGTTGACCTGAACAAAGAACTTGAGTCTCCACTACTACCACCCCCGAATTGGCAAAGAATAGTATGATGCGGCCGACCGCAGTGGGTGCACGGTTGAAACTATACATGATTGTGATTACCCAAACACACCCAGCGGACCCCAAGGACTTTGATAACGTTCCGTTAGCAGCGTTAGAGCAGTCTCATAACTATCATTGATGACGTCCAGATGCGCCACCAACTCATGAAGCTCCCCGGATAAAGTCGTTCTCAAATATCCCAGTTTCTGGGCTGCACTTAAATCCGAGCGCGCATGCACCATGCTATCAAATAAATTAATAAACGCCATCCACTGCTCATATCCTCCCGAAAAATAGGGAAGATTGAGAGATAGGAGCCCGGTTGCCAATTTCGGTTGCATCGTAGGGCCACCAGTCTGAACCGCACCAGAAGCAGTATTCGGCCGCAAATACCTACGCTGCCCCAATAGCATCTACAAATTCCAATGCCTGTTCGTAATCCAGGTGGTAACGGGTAAATTGAGCCCTGGCGGACTCATCCTCCACCGAGGCTTCCACCTCCAGGATGGCCTGGTACGCCTCCTCCAATTGTCCTAGGTAATACTCCAGTTTTCCATGGTGATTACCCAGTTCTACAGCCCTGTCCGGCCGACCGATCAGACCGGCAGCAGTCTGTAGCCATCTCAAGACGCGTGTCAATATTGCCTTGGCTACCGTAGGCGTCATCCTAAAATGGGCCGAAAGTATATACGTAACACAATGGACACAAATTAATTTTCATTAAAAAACAAAGAGACAACAACAAATATATCCCTGTAATTAAATCCGTCATAAAAGATCAGAAATAAACATAACCTTCTTTTTTCCGAGGTCGGTAAAAAAATTATATTCGTAGTTTTTTACCACATCTATACCACATTTTACCACATCTATAAAGTCATTAATCTGTGACTATCAGAACTCACCGAAACGGGATAGAACCCGACCCCACCGGGCGAGGCCGCGGTGGCGGCCAAAGTCCGCCGGCAACCCTAGGGTTATCCTTTCGAGGGCTTACCCGGGGTGCCTGGCAACGGACACTTGGGGAGGACACCGTGCGGTTTTAGTCGATCCACGACTTAACCACCCCCACTGGCTTGCGGGGCGGTAAAATAAAAGAAAATCCCTTGTATTTGGCTGAGCTCGTCTCAGGAATTCAACTTGTTTCATTATTTCTAGAAGAAAATAATTGTTAATATAGTGGGTTTTTTTTACGTGCGGAAATCCCTTCGGATATCCCCCCGCCGGCCAGCGGGGGTGGTTATGCATATGTACCCTAGCAAAATATATGTTCTTTATAAATACATTGATATACTACGTTACCGGTGCAGTAGTCCCAACCCTATTGTTATCCGTATTCCTGTCGTGCGGTGGTTGCCCGAACACATAACACAGCAGAAGGTCCGAAGGGATAAAAAAATTATCCGTACTAATTTTAATGAGCCATGAACGCATCCAATTGCAGCGAATGCACGCGCGGCTGAAATGTGCGACAGCTCTCAACGGAATCCTTTTCAACAAGTCGTCGGCCGTGTGACAAGAGTGCGAGGAACTATCCGATTCTTCACATTTATTACTAAATAGTAAAGTATGAAAAATAAAGTATTTTGTTAAAAATGAGACCTTTCCTTAAGTTTGGCGTATGTGATTACTTCCCGGAATTCGTTCCTTATTAGCGGTGCTATCGGATGCTGTAATAATACTGGGGGTGTGTTTTTGTTTCAAAATTAATAGTTTCGATTCCTGGCTAGGAGAATAGATTTTTTTAATCCAATGATTTTTAGGGATTTTCTTTAGAAAAGCCCTATTGCTATCGAGTTGTCGTCGTCGACGTCGTCGTTGCCAATTTTCTGTCACGGTTTTGGGTATGAAGGAGATGAGCTATCGAGTTGCTGTTTTCGGTAATAGATTCGTGCTGGGGTGAACCATTGCAAGATAAAGAAAAATTCCTGAGACGAGCTCAGCCGAATACAAGGGATTTTCTTTTATTTTATCTTTTATCTTTTTTTATCTCCGGAAAGAAGAAGAAGCCTCCGGTAATAGATTCGTGCTGGGGTGAACCATTGCAAGATAAAGAAAAAATCGCAAAAAATCGCAAAAAAAAAAAAACGCAAAATCGAAAATCCCTTGTATTCGGCTGAGCTCGTCTCAGGAATTCAACTTGTTTTAGTTTTCATCATCGGGACTCCTTCGAGCATTTTTCGCTATTCCTCATAGGTTCAGATTTTGCCATCCACGCCCAGTTGAAAAATTCACCCTCTATAATCGGAATCCCGTAAACGGCTCCGTACGTGTATTAGGTATACTATATTACTGAAACATCTTATGTGGATTTCTTTCTGAAGCCTCCTAAGATAGATTGTCAAATGGAGTTGTGATGTATGTGAACTAAGACAGTTCTAGTGCTAGTTACATAAACTTTTTCTCGATCCGCCCTTGTAACACACACACGCTATAGTGTTGGTGTGCGTAAGTTCTGGAAAGAGAACTCAATACAAGGGAAAAGCATGACTTATTTGTTGTCTTATTACTCAGACACAAATTATTTGTCACTCATTTGTTTAACTTAAAAATACTTAACAATTCTTAAATTTTCTATAACATGTTATTAGACTGTGGCGTTTATATCATTCTTTAGGTAAATAAAACCATACGTAATAACTGCTACAAAATCCTGTCTTTGGACGAGCTACGCTACGCTACTCCTCAAACAGGATCTCACGTCTTGACCGTAACTTTGTCTTCATCGTATCTAAATCTAGCACAAATTTTCAATGAACATGTGCTTAGTTTTTTCCATCGTCTGCTAATCTGCTAACATTCTGAAAGCTGGCCAAACCATTGACACTGATTTATCAACATTAAACAACGCAATCATTCAGATGCTCACTAAACAAGCCGAAAAGTTTGATGGAATCCTACAACAAATGAGCTCATTGATCAGTCTCATAACAACACTCGTAGCAAAACTTACAAAATGACTTCCTTTAAGATAGTAGCCTGGAACCTAGATGGGCTGTACCCAAATAAGGAACAGGTTGAAGTCCTATTATTAACACACAACATCGATATATTGCTAGTCTCTGAAAGTCATTTTACCGCGAACAGTAGTATAAGAATACCTCACTAGAACATCTACTCGACAAATCATCCAGATGGCACTGCTCACGCAGGGTCAGCCATAGTCGTAAGATCTAGCATCGAGCATCAAGAACTACCACAGTTCAGGAAAGCCCACATCCAGGGTACTACTGTTGAAGTAAAAGATCGGAATGGAGCTCTTAATATCTGTGCCATATATAGTCCACCTAAACACAAAATCACTAAGGAGCAATATGACGAGTTCTTCAATTCCCTAGGCCTACGTTTTATAGCAGGCGGAGACTGGAATGCAAAACATATTCACTGGGCTTCTAGATTAACAAATACCAGAGGTAGAGAGCTGAAAAAGAGCCTGGATAGCAACCATCTTTCAACTATATCGACAGCGGAACCCACGAATTGGCCCTCCGACCCAAACAGGTTGCCAGATGTCATAGACTTCTTTGTTACAAAAGGCTTATCTACGTACTTTCACCACATCGAAACGTGTTTGGACGTAAATACAAACCATGTCCCGGTAATACTAACGGTTGGTACTACAGTTCTTGATGTTGAAAAGAATCCAAAACTATACAACAAAGATACAGATTGGAATGTTTTTCGGGATTTGATTGAGGAAAAACTTGAACTTCATATATCTTTGAAGACTGAGGCTAAGATTAACGATGCCACCAAAGCTATAACTGCTACGATTCAGGAATGCTGTTGGTGCTGCACACCAAAAAACGTAGGACGCCAAGAAAAACGTAAAACCTACTCCGAATCCATACGTAAAAATATACTGGAAAAACGGAGACTTCGACGCGTGTGGCACACCAGCAGACTCCCGAGTGACAAAAAAGCGCTCAATAAGGCGTCCAAGGAGCTGAAAGCGCTTATAGCAGAAGCTAACGACGTTGCGCTTGCAGCCTATTTGGAGGAACTGACTCCTACAAGTGCCACAAATTATTCCCTATGGAAGGCATGGAAAAACTTTAATCGGCCACTACACCACAAACCTCCACTTCGAAAATGCAACGGAGAATGGGCTAAAACTGCACAAGATAAAGCCGACGCATTTGCCGCCCATCTCGGCCAAGTCTTCAAACCAAATGGTGCCGGACCTGATACAGATGACGCGGAAATACAAGCCATACTTGAACAGGACCTCCAACTTGACCTACCTCTGAAAACCGTGACACCTGGAGAAGTATTTAGGACTATAAAATCTTTTGACAATAACAAAGCGCCAGGGTTTGATCTCATCGATAAAAAAGTGCTAGAGGAGTTGCCGCGTAAAGCCATAATATACATAACCAACTTGTTTAATGCCGTTTTGAGACTGGGCTATTTTCCGGAACTGTGGAAAGTCTCACAAATCATAATGGTTTCCAAACCAGGCAAACCTATTTATGAAGTTACTTCGTACAGACCCATAAGCCTGCTGCCAACCTTGTCAAAGTTGTTTGAGAATATACTACTACATAGACTAAACAATGTCCTGAAAGAGAAGTCCATCATCCCTGATCACCAATTCGGCTTAAGAGGAGAACATGCCACCACAGAGCAGGTGCACAGAGTCTGTAGAGTAATTCGGAAGACATATGAAAAAAAGGACTACTGCTCGGCAGCTTTTTTGGACATCCAACAGGCTTTCGATAGAGTGTGGCATGAGGGCCTGTTATGTAAGGTAAAGATGTTGCTACCCCATACATACTATGGAATCCTCAAATCGTACCTGGCTAATAGAGTATTCCAAGTAAAGGAAAGCAATTGCACCTCAAACCTGCACAGGATTATGGCAGGGGTGCCACAGGGTTCTGTCCTCGGACCCGTTTTGTATACCCTGTTCACATCTCCCGCAAAGTGAAGTAGTCACGGTTGCCACTTTTGCAGATGACACTGCTCTACTCTGCTAGCCTCTGAGCTTCTACAAAGTGGCTTGCATAAGATGGAAAACTGGCTGTCCAAGTCCGTGCATGTAACATTTACCCTGCGTAAGAAGGACTGTGACCCGGTAACCCTAAATGGTACCCAACTCCCCCACCAAGACACAGTTAAATACTTAGGAATGCATCTGGACCGTAGACTAACCTGGAAAAAGCATGTTCAAACAAAAAGAGATGAGATCAACATTAAATATAGAAACCTTCATTGGCTGCTGGGTAGGAACTCTAAACTGGCCATCGACAATAAAATTTTGGTATACAAAACAATAGTAAAACCTATTTGGACATACGGCATTGAACTGTGGGGCCTGTAGCTCTAATATAATGATAGTACAAAGGGTGCAAAATTATATACTCAAACAGATCTCAAATGCGCCATGGTTCATCAAAACTAAAGAGTTTCACGAAATTCTTAACATGCCAATGATAAAAGACGTGATCATGTGCCACACTGATAGATACACGTCACGATTACAAATGCACCCTAATCAGCTTGCAGGAGAACTGACTATCCCTGAATCGATTCGCCGACTAAGGAAAAGGCGAGACATCTTTGACTTGTAATAGTCGCCAAGAGTTGGCTAAATCATATAAAGAGGAGTGGCTCTAATGGGAGTAGCCCTCTACAAACCCATAATACTTCACAACATCTGTTCATAGTCAAACGACTGATTGCAGGATTCTAAAGGGAACACAAAAAAAAATGTTTTTTCCATCTTAGATACTTTATCTTGTATTCGCTTAGCGACCTCCGTCCTCCATGAGCGCAGGCCTAGGGGTGGCAGGTGAGACCGCCTATCACCCCAGCAGAAGCAGGCCAGGGCGGTGGGGCGACTAGCGCCCCTCCCCCAAACCGGGGCAAGATGGGGACACCGTGGTTCCCAAACCCGAGGGGGCCATCTCGAAACCGGAGATGGCCCAGGGTTAGTCGGGGTGCTCTATGGGCAACCTTACACCCCGGCGTCTGAAGACCCCAGACGGCGTTCGGTTTTAATCGGTTCAAACCCAACATAACCGCCCCCGCTGGCCGGCGGGTGGTATCCGAGGGGTTTCCCGCACGAAAGAAAAAAGATACTTTATCTTTTCTTTGACTGTTCAATTCTACAAATACCCCTTGAGCGCATTAACATCTACAATTCTGATTCATTTAATCAAGAATTTCCAAGGGTAGGTTTGAGATCCTAGCTAGTCGGGACTTTCTCGCCTCCTTGACTTATTGCTTCAGTCATACATGGAATTGTCATTTCTCCTTTCTCATTGGCGTAGACAGAGTCCACATCTTTGCACTTGCTACAATTCTAACATGATACCTTTAGCATTTTCTATATCTTGTTAAAATGGTTCAAGATTCTTATAACGTTACGTACTTACGTATTTACTCCTAGTACCTAATATTTTAAATTACCGATTTAAAACGTCTACAGCGAATTCTTTAGACGTTTTATGTGTCATTTGACTAACTATATTTTATGCGCCTCATAAAAGCGACCTTAAAAGATATTGCGTGCATTTTCCATCCACTTAACAAATAATCAGTTGGTACTCAGCATTGCAATAAACGGCTTTATACATGTAATCACTAAACGTGGTCACATTATTAGCTTTTAATATGTCAATGTGTCTACCTGGTTGCTGTTTTTATTTACATGCGTTTTGTGTCATTGCGACATTATCTACATGCGAACATTTATTTTTAAATTACATAAGTAAATATCACATCAATTTTGGTATTAGTTAGTTTTGTTATTAGCCTTTGCGAAAGAACAGAATCCCTAGTAAATATGGAGGTAATAAGTGAATTAATATTGGAATTCAGTCATTCTGACTACCCGTTAGATCTGATACACCGACACGGAAACAGATATGAACATAAATTACTACATAATATTGAAGATTCTTGTGAGATAAACTGAGAGAAAACATCATGCTCATGTTGTTCATTTAAACAACTAATGATACAAATATCTTTCTGAAATAGGCACAAATATTTAACACAACATTACAGACAAAAACAACAACAAATCTATTCTCTATTTGTTAATCTATAAGTTTTTTACACATAAAAATAATTAATAAGATTTTTTCAATAAGTACAAACTTTTATTGAAAAATGTAAAAACTTTAATTATAATTTTATGCAACTTGGACAGGACACCGTGTGGTTTTAGTTGGTTCATGCACGACATAACCGTCCCCGCTGGCCGGCGCGGGGGGGGGGGGGAGGTATCCGAAGGGATTTCCGCGCGTAAAAATAAAATAAAGGGCTGTGCTGATTTCAAAAGCATTCATCGTACCTTTGATTCTTTTTATTTTCAACTTTTTAGTTTTAGTGTATCATGTAGCACCAGACTGACCCTGAATACATAACATAACATCACGCCTGTATCCCCAAAGGGGTAAGCAGAGGTACCTATATTATACACCCACGATTCGCCAGTTATGTTTAGATCCCAATGTAATAGGGGGCGAGCCTATTGCCATCTACCGAGCACATTACTAAGCCAGCGATAATTAACATTTTTAAAACACACATACCTAACTACGAAAAGTCAGAGATGTGTGCCCGGGGCGACTGGGGATCGAACTCGAGACCTCGCCTCGGCAGTCCGTTACGTACGCTACTGGGCTATCGCCCCTTTGCGACACACTAAAAGCACTAAAGAGTTTGTAAAGACAAAACAAATGAGCCCACACTCGATAAGTTTATCTTGCTTAGTTTAGGAGTTCCTATGGCCACCTTCCTACTCCATCAATTCCATCATCAGACCCTGAATTAAATGCAATACCAGAGAGTTTGTTAAGGCAAAACAAATGAGCCAAAATAGATGGTTTTGTCTTATTTAGTTTAGGAATTCCTATGGCTACCTTCGTACTATATCATCAGACCAGCTCCACGGTACCATATTAATGCATTGTCATCAGAACTAAAAGAGTATGCAAAATTTCAGCTCAATCGGATACCAACAAATGGCCTAAAAATGATTTGCAAATTTTGACGGACCACTTACATGTCTTACATAGGAACAGTGCAAGTTACATAAAAGCTTATAAAAACCTTGTAATAACAACTGAGAAATCCTAATTATCCTGTCGCGGTCTTTAAATGTTCCTACTGAACAATGTTGCATTATTTGGATTCTTATGTAGAAGTTATAGAATAGAGTGGATATATAAGAATAATAAATTATATACCAGTGTTATATAAAACCAATTTTAGATGGAACTACCTATCTACCAGCGAAAGTCTCATCAAAATCGACTCAGCCATTCCAGAGATCACCTAAGTCAAACAGACACAAAGACAGACAAACAGACAAGAAATCAAAAAATTACTGCTTCGGCGTGCGGTTTTAGTCGGTTCAAGCCCGACATAACCACCCCCTCTGGCCGGCGGGGGGGTATCCGAAGGGATTCCCGCACGAAAAAGAAAATGGTATAGATATCACTGATACGCAAATACATTTTCTTGACTAAGACTCCATTGAGTAGTAAAACTTAACTTCCGTGGAAGCAATGCAATAAATGTGAGTTAAAGTAACACGTTACATAAACACATTAATTAAACTATGAAAACAAAATCTCGAGCAACTCAATTAACGAATTATAAACAGGCCGATTATATTAAGACATCACTGACAAATAAGTGTTCGTAGTCAAAATGGCATCATGAATGATAATATAAGTCGAATAGTAAAATTGACATTTAGCTAAGGTAGGTAGGTATGTGCGAAGAATGTGAAATTAACAGTGAACAGCTTTTTTATTAAGTGGGCCTTACAAAGAGCCGGGCTGTATTAGGTGCCACTATTAGTACTACTAACGAAATGGATGAAAGATTGAAGTATGAAAGAAGAAGAAACTATAATGTATAATATGTATGTATTTACAAAAAAAGTATATAAGTATGTTTATCCACATTCTGGAACCCATAACGCAAGCTAGTTAACTTATGCTTTCTTTGGGTCTATAAAGCGCTGTGTAGAATGTCATAGAATTTATTTATTTATTATTTAATGTGCGAATTAACCTGAAATATATAAGATTAATTCGTACATTAATATGTTCTTCTCCATAAAGTATTTTAAATAACCTCTATGAAGTTCCTTCACCCACTAACGTATTATTACCTACTTTGCAAAAAAACTTAAGCATTTGTGAGGGTACCTCAGAGCTATTTTTAAAAATCTCTCTTAAGACACGTACGCCGGTAATTGGAGGTACATTGAAATGCGATCGCTCTGTTCACTTAAAAGGTTTTTAATATTCTTATAAAAATTCGATCCACCTCAACTACTACTTGTCCCGAGTATATTTTACTTATTACTGTAATGAGACTAATGAGTTACTATATTGTTGTTATGATAGTCCTCAATATTGGAAGAAATTAATTTAATCTGCTTACTCCAATTTAGCATAAATATAGACTCGAATGACGTTGGAAGAAAATAAATATAACTAGATTACACTGTATTGCTAGAATAACCACCTTCTAAGTTAAAGGTTTCGGTTAGGAAAATGCATTAAATTTGCGCAAGGCAAAAGGTAGTATTAGGCCTAACTGTATGTTAAAGATAGCTCTTGACTCGTGTGTCTCGAGATTTATGCAGTCATACTGAAGCAGGTCCTATTAGGCGTGCGTTTAAGTTACCTACCTTTTTTTTTTTTTCGTGCGGTAATCCCTTCGGATACCCCCCCGCCGGCCAGCGAGGGTGGTTATGTCGGGCTTGAACCGACTAAAACCGCACGCCGTCTCGGGTCTACAGATGCCGGGGTGTAAGGTTGCCCATAGAGCATATCCCTCGCACCCCGACTTACCCTGGGCCATCTTCGGTTTCGAGATGGCCCCCTCGGGTTTGGGAACCACGGTGTCCCCGTCTTGCCCCGGTTTGGGGGAGAGGCGCTAGTCGCCCCACCGTCCCGGTACGCTTCTGCTGGGGTAACAGGCGGCCTCACCCGCCACCCCCAGGCCTGCGCTCATGGAGGACGGAGGTCGTTAAGTGACCTCCGGCGCCTGAGTCGCCTGCGACGCGCGGCGAGCATGTTGCGGGCTCGGCGGGCCGGGAGAGTTCTAAATCTCTCCTGGGCGCATTCCGCCATCTCCTTGCCGGCAATGGTGGCGGCGGCACCATTGCCGCCATCATGCTGCCTCCGAGCGAGAGGACTCCTTTCGGATGAGGACCAGTTTCCCCGTCTTCCACAATTTCGGGAACTGGCCCCGCTCCAAACATGCGCTGAGAAGCCCTCTCAGTCGGGGCTCGAGAGCGTCGTCGACTAGAGCTAGGACCCTCGCTCGGCCTGGAATGCCGTCGGGTCCCGGGGCGGTGTGTTTGGCTCTTAGCCTTCTCACCGCCAGCTCTAGTTCTACCAAAGTGACCTCGGGCACGTCGTCGTCATCCACGTCGGGCGCCATATCCGACCGAGGCGGAGTCATCTGCGGTGGAACATGTTCCACCGCCCGCGCTGGGTCAGGGAGCCAACAACTCCTCCGAGCAGCTCCGACTGGAGACACCGGGTTAACGGCGGGGCCTTGGGGCGCAGCTTGCCCCTCACCATCCGGTAGGGCCGCCCCCAAGGGTCCCGCTACAGCGTCTCCAGCTGCTCGCGGAAGGCGGCCTGTTTGGCCCGCCTTATCTCGGCTCGGAGGGCACCTCTGGCCTCCCTGTATCCCTCGTACAACTCCGCCTCTCGGGCCTCCACATCTGCGGGGCGGTGATGCCTCCTACGGAATCGGGCCCACCGGCGGTGCGTGATCACGCAGGCCCGTCTGAGCTGCGCGATGTCCGACGACCACCAGTAGACCTGGCCCCTCGGATTATAGGGCGGAGCCCTAGGCATCGCCGCGTCACAGACACGGGTCATGGCCTCCCGGAACCACTCCGCCTCATCGTCTATGCTGACAGGCCTGTCCGGCGCAGGGGCCCAGGCCTGTACGATGGCGGCTTCCAGTCCCCGGAGGAGCTCCCGATCAAGTCGCTTAAGCGAACAAAGGGGCTCGGGTGGAGCCGGTGCAGCCGGCGCGTCGCTCACAGGGGGGGACACGTCAAACCGAATGTATCGGTGATCTGAACTTGTGTCCTCCCCCAAAACGACGCGGCAGCCCTGAACACGTCGCGCCAACGAGGGGCTCGCGAACGATAGGTCCACGATGGAGCTAGCCCTCGAGGTCACGAACGTGTCCACGGCTCCCCTATTTAGGAGGGCTAGGCCGAGTCGTTCGGCGTGCCCCTATCGTGTCGGGAACCCCAGGCCAACGACCAGGCGTTGCAGTCCCCGAGCACAAGGACCGGACGGGGCTGGCAGGCATTGATGACGACGGCCAGCTGACAAGCTGCATTTGCTCAAATGCAGCTTGGTCTCGGCTCGGCGTGATATAAGCAGCCACGACCGCTATATCGCCAACCGCTGCCGCCACGCAGCCGGGTCCCCTTGCAACGAAGGCAAGAGGGGGCTGCCGGCGGCAGGGTTGTGCACCAGTGCCGCCGACGCATCCAGCGCGGTTTCCCAGGCAGGCCCGCGGAACCGGTGGGTGTATGGGTCGGCAACAGCGGCGACATTTATGGCCCACTGTGCCATGCTCTGGAGCAGAAGGTCCTGAGCATGGGCACCGTGGCCAACGTTCACCTGCAGGATGCGGAGTTGAGGATCCATTATGGGACCCCCATCTCCGCATCCCGCTGCGAACTAGGGGCGGAAGGCCGGCCTCCCGGCTTCGGCTCCCCTCCGGCGCAGGCCTTGCTGCCAACCCTATGGTCAGCCGGCTTGCCCCCCGCTGCACATCTGAAACAGTGCAACGGGACGCTACACGTGCCGGCCTTATGACCGGGCTGGCCACAGCGGAAGCAACCGTCCCCCGCCGTTGCTTCCGCCCTGCAGTGCACCCCCACATCGCCCACCGACAGGCACCTGAAGCACCTGGCCGGTCGGGACTGCAGGAGCCGTACCTGCGCACTCTGGAAGCCTCCTACCAGGAGGCTCCGCCCGTCAGCAACCTTTTGGGCCGCCGCGATAGGGCAGCCGACAACTTCTGCCCCCTGTCTACCGCAGCCGAAGCGTATAGCTCCGATGAGTTATGTGCCTATGTATATCTAAACTTAATCATGTATCTAGATAAATTTATATTTTCACGTAGATGTATCTAATGAAGAAAGCAAGACTTTCTTTCTCTCATCCAAAATTTTTTCATGTAAGTAAAACATCGCAATGTGATCAGCTGTAGAAACTGATTATTAGGCAATTTTGCCATACCGCGTCTTTGTTGTGTTTAAGCACACCTTCATCTTTATGTTATATTAGGTAAAATGAATTACTTAAAGCCACCAAAATTTTACACTAGGTGTTTCTATATAGGGGTGTGTGTTGGGTAACCTCCTCGAGTGTCGCTCCGATTCCGATCCCACTGCAGTCCGGGGGGAACGGAATCAGAGCGGCCGGTACACCCTGGGCGGCGGTCAATGACTTCCCCTTCACCCCTTCATAGGGTTGGCATTGATCGTCGGCCAATACCCAACGTGGCGGGAACACATTGCTCTCCGTACTCCTCTGCTTTCAGAGGAGACAGGATGAGCGATGCTGTTAGTGGTGAGATGGCCCAGGGTCAGCCGGGGTGCGAGGGATATGCTCTATGGGTAACCTTACACCCCGGCGTCTGAAGACCCGAGACGGCGTGCGGTTTTAGTCGGTGCAAGCCCGACATAACCACCCCCGCTGGCCGGCGGGGGGGTATCCGAAGGGATTTCCGCACGATAAAAAAAAAAAGGGGTTTCTATATAATTAATAAATATACGTATTATTTATAATAATATTCTTTATATATCTTTATTGTTATAAAACCTATGTATGTATTTACAAAAAAAAAGTATCTAAGTATGTTCCTTTGCATAGTAGAACCAAAAAGACAAGCTAGTAAAGCTATACTTACTTTGGGTCTAGATAACTCTGTGTAAAATGTCGTGAAATATTTAGTCGGAATTTTCACTAAAATGTAGTAGTTTTAGTAGTAAAAAATGTAGATACAAACTTAACGCCGACGAGCACACGCACTCATGTAAAAATTAGGCATTATTGAAAACGAAATCATTAAGAAATATTACCAAAAAGAGGTTCTAATGGTTATGAACAACAGTCAAGTTACACTCCCATAAAATGCAACACAATAAAATAGCGCTTTATGGGATAATCAATACCCGCAGCTTCGAGAATGCCCTCACCATTATCGTGGATGAATTAAGAATACTAATAGGCATTGTTTTTTTCACGATTGTTTTTAACTTTAACATACACAATTTTATCTATTGAGATTATATAATTAAAATAAACCTTTTACATTTGGGTCAATGTGTGGCACTAGCACAAGGCACTGGCCTATGTATTATATAAATATTGAAGTATATACCTATAGTGGATTCCGTGCCTCGGAGAGCACCTTAAGTCGGTCCCGGTTGCCATACGAACATCTATGATGGTCGTTACGGGTAATTGGATCCCTAAAAAGTCCGATAACTGCTCAAACTTCAGATGCAGTCGCTTTATGGAAAATATCGAAGTTCTGCCGCTTCGTAGTTAGACTGAAAAGCCGACCTCAGCTGAGTTGGGAAAAGCTTCGGAGGATGATGATAACCTGTAGTGGAGATTCCATTACGGACCACATTTATACGGTTAGTTCTACACTTTGGATCCAACCGGGAACTCGATTATAAACGATCATGAATAATACGGATTCGTAATAATTTGAAGCATGATGACCCTTACGTGGACAATCTATCCACGTAAGGGTCATCATGCTTCAAATCATATTAGTTCCAAATGTTATTGCTCGTTTGGCGTGCACCGGGTCTGCTCCCTTTCGCTCGATATAGCGAATAAGTTTAATTAGTTAGGTTTATTTACATATAATGCTCATGCGCGGGTGCAACTTGTGGTGACTGATCGAACTTGATAGTCTTTCGAGTTGAATAAATGTATCATTCATAGTATAAACAATATAATTTGGCTTTTTTTTCTTTGCTTCTACTATGTCTTTATTACTGTCTATTATGTCTCTAATATAATTTAGACACAAAAATACTAACAAAGTTTGGTCGAAAATTGAAGTATTTTTATTCATTGGTATTAAAAAACAGTGGCCATGAGTTTTTTTTTCATAAACTAGGTACTAGAATTCCCTTTAACCACTCAAGTTAAGCTAACTTGCTTGGTTCAGGAGTGGGTTCACTTGGTTATTCGCCAGGTATCGGCAAAATTCGAAACCGAGACCAAAGGTTTCACCTAATGTTTTGTATGTGATGTAGAAGCATCAATTTGTTGTTCTTGTGTTCATAAGTACCACTTCTGACCTAAATGACAAACAGTTAATGGTTCAACAAGTGAGCAAAGTTATCTTTTGCGGCGAATGCTGGTTTCAGGTCACGAACTATCGAAGTATCCTAGAATTGCATCACGATCGTAGCTAGTGATAAAAAGACACGAGACAACATACAACTTTTCACATCGACCGGTGAGAAAAGATTTTTAGGTTATTGGTGAGGCAAACAAGACGATAATAGTTCTCAAACAACGCGGCGAGGCGGGCGCGCTGCGACGCGCACACCTGTCCACCGCGCATCCCCCACTTTTCCTCAGGCTCGCAGCAAAATCATATTTTGCGCAGTTTACATCAGTTTTTACGCAGCAAGGTGTCCTTTTCATGCTTGAAAGGTGAAAAGATATTTTAATTGATTAGAAGAGACACGTAGAGTAGATATGTGATGCGAGATAGAACCGCCTAGTAGGCTATAGGGCCTCTGCACCTACATAACTTAAGGTCCGTCAGTTTTAATATACCTATATATAACCTGAAACACGTAAACGGCTCCAACGATTTACGTGAAATTTAGTATACCGGGGGTTTCGATAGCGATAAGTCGATCTAGCTAAATTTCATTTTTAGAAAACGTTATAACACAATACAATAAATAATATTTTTAAAATATAACATTTTTTTTTCTTTTTATTGCAATCTATCATTCTTGCAGATATTCAGCAATATGTAGGATTTCATTGGATAAAGGGCTTGCACGAAAGCCGTCCAGTGACTGCTCCGTTAATTCTTGTGCCTCTCAGAGAAGGTCTTGAGGAATCTTTCTTTTCAGTCTGCGGGCTACTGTTTGGGTGTTCATTAGGTTGACCGCCAGAATATTTGGATGATTACAGATTCGCTTTCCGTACGCTTTTGTCCTGTCCGAGATCCATAACACTTTTGACGTAGAGGTCGTGATGGAGTCTAACGTTTGAGACATACCAAGGCGCGTTCGTTATTATTCTTAGTATCTTTGACTGGAATCTTTGTATTATTTCAATGTTTGATTTTGCTGCTGTTCCCCAGAGCTGTAGACCATATGCCCATATGGGTTTTATTATACATTCATAAAGCAATAGTTTGTTTTGAAGTGAGAGTGGTGATGTTTTATTTAGTAGCCAGTACATAGTGCGCAACTGTTGGCCCATAGCTAGTCGCTTTGTGAAAATATGCTTCTTCGAGGTCAGGCGTCTATACAAGTATATTCCGCGAGATACTTGGCGTAATCCTCTTGCGGTAGAGGTATACTGTTGAGAGTGACAGGTGGACATGTTCCTTTCCTGTTTGTGAAAGTAACCTGGACAGATTTGGTTTCGTTGGCTTTGATTCGCCAGTCTTTGAGCCATTTGGATACCTGATCAAGACTGTTTTGAAGCTTTTGTGCTGCAATGTCTGCGGAATCGTCCGTTGATAGGATTGCTGTGTCATCAGCAAATGTCCCAGTAACTACTCCATCTGTCGTAGGGAGATCAGCTGTAAAAAGTAGATACAATGTGGGACCCATAACGCTGCCTTGCGGAACTCCAGCTTTGATAGTAAATAAAGACGTTAACTCGTCTCCTTGTTTTACAAAAAAGTGTATGTCGCTTAGATATGACTTTATTAGGTTGTAGAAGTTTATAGGTAGGTTTGTTTTTATTTAAAAAGAATCCGTCATGCCACACCCGATCAAATGCCTGAGATATATCCAGGAATGCTGCGAAACTGTATTGTTTTGATCCAAGAGCTGCGTTTATGTGTTCCACTAGTCTGAGTACTTGTTCAATAGTGCCATGCTTTCGACGGAAACCAAATCCGTCCCGCCCAGTCTTCAATGACGACATTTGTTGCTTGAATTTCCTCTGTGCAGTAATGTACTGTTTCATGATGTTTGATATTATATCTTATTAGAACGGCACTTCCGGCGTGTGCTTTACCGTAGGGGTGCATTGTGTGATAGGTTTTATAGTTCTGGATGTTAAAGTAGCTCTTTTTAGTAAAATGCGTTTCTGTAACTAGGAGGATCTTTTGTGTCTCTAAGTATGCCTTAACCTTAAGGGTATGTTGTGACAGCCCATTGGCATTCCATAGGGCAATTTTTAAGCAGTCGAATTTGACAGCTTGGTTGTGAGGGCTAATATGAGGTTTGTCATGGTGGTCAGTTGCTGCATCATTTGTTTCATGAGGTTCATTAATTCAAGCATGTCCTTTTGATTAGTGTGATTTGACTCTGTTGTTGTATTGTTTGGAAAAAATTTATTGGTCAGTTTTTCTTTTTATGTCTTATGTTGGCTATTTAGAGGTTCTTTATCCTTTGATTTTTGATTTTCGACTGTAGCTCCCTGCTCCTTACTGCGAACATAGGTGATTTTGCGTTCCAGTGCCTTTGGAAAAATAAGATTTTGAAGCTCTCTGTAGATTCTACAACCTTTATAATTTGCCGGGAGATTTCCGTCACAGAGGACACATTTTGCACTGTCTGATCTAGTTTTCCTTGAACATTCGATCGAGAGATGGTCACCAGCACATTTAATACATTTAGGGCTCCAGCGACAGTACTTTTTAGTGTGTCCATACTGCTGGCATTTGGCACACTGCGGTAATTCGCGTTTAGGTCGAGGAGGTTCGAAACTTATGATGCAGTTCATGAGATTTTTAACCTCATATATGCTCTTATTGTTTGAGCTTGTTTTTAATTCGATAATAAACAGTGGCAGTGGCTTCTTTGTTGCTCTTTGTTTGATGTTCCATATATTGGTACTGCAATGCCCTATTTCTTCTAACGCCGCTTTGATTTCCTCAGGCTCAGTTGAGGGGTGCATGTTTTTAAGGACCACTTTGAAACTCCGTTCATTCTTGGGTTTGTACGTGTAGAACTCTGTGTTTCTAAGTTCTAGTTGGTTTACAATTGTCCTGTATGTCTTTGGATCTTTTGGATGTATTTCTACTTGGTCGTTGTTAATAACTTTCAGGTTATACATATCAAGGGCGTGTTCATTAAGAATCTTAAGAAGAGGTTGCATATTTCCCACTTTGTCAACAAATATTTATGGGGGCTTGTTTATTTTTTTAGTAGCAGTAGTTTCCTCTCCCTCAGAGTTATCAAAATCTAAACCAGCAAATCTGTTTGTTGTACGTTTTGGTGGATTCTGGGACAGCCAGTAAGTATCCAGTTTTGTTTGTTTTTGGTGCCCATTCTTTTCTGGACTTGGATTAGGTCTCTTTTTTCCAGAGACTTGTGACCAATTTGCATCGTTGCTTACACTGGGTCCGAGAGCTGTCTTGCGTTATGAGATTAGTATTTGGGTTACCATCAAGTGATAGTGTTCTGGGTCTAGACTCAAACATTCCTATGTGGAAGATTTGTTGTTTTAAAGTTTTATTGTTGGTAATATTAGTTTTTTGGTTGTTTGTTGCAGAGTTAAATTGATCATTCATTTCAATTCCCACGAGTAAGGACGATATAACAGTCGCTATCTGGGGTGACGCCTATTCCCAGGAGAAGGCAATTGCAACAGTGCTTGCCCGTTCCACTGAGGTTGGCGCTAGAAAGTGGATCCCACCAGTCATACATCCTCTCGGCACGTTCCCCACCTTAGGATTGGGGTAATTTATTTATTTATGTGTTGTGAGGTTTTCTTCCTCGAGGGCCAGACAATTAAGCCAAGCCTCGTAGATGTTCGTGAGTTCAGAGGCCATTTCCTGCCTTTGATTGGTCGAGTTTGTTAACCACCGCTCGCTACTCGGCGTTGTTGCTCGTTTAGCACCACCCGGGGGGCACGTGTAGGGTTAATGAGGAAAGATGGTAAATCCTACGGACGCGAGCAACTTCACCCCCCTAATACACAACATAATATAACATAATATATATATTGGGGAAGACTGGTGCCTAAACTAGACTTGGAGTCTGTATTTCAGGACACCCGATCTCCTCCCCAATTTGAATTATTACGTTCCATTTTTGTAATATACTTTAAGCGCAAATTATTACAGTTTGAAATATTTGTATATGCGAAAACAATAATAATAATAATTTGTATGTATAAATAACTAGTGATGTGCAAGCCTCGAGGCGTCGAGTGTTGTGTCTGAAACCTCGAGGCAGAATGGCAAGACTCAGTGAGCTCGGTAAGCTCGGAGTCCCGAGCCTAGCCGAGCCGCGACTTTTTTGAGCCATGCCTCGAGGCTTCAAAAGAGTTCGAGCCTTCAAAAGAGCTTAAACCTATCAAAAGAGCTCTAGCTTTCAAAAGAACTCGAGTCTTCAAAAGAGCTCGAGCTTTCAAAAGAACTCGAGTCTTCAAAAGAGCTCGAGCATTCAAAGGAATTCGAGCCTTCAAAAGAGCTCGAGCCTTCAAAAGAACTTGAGTCTTCAAAAGATAATGTCTTTTATATATCTCCGTAACTAAGTAATAAATTAATATACTTAGTAGGTCTTCAAAACTCAATATCTTGTTATTATTTATTGAAACAAGTTGAATTCCTGAGACGAGCTCAGCCGAATACAAGGGATTTTCGATTTTGCGTTTTTTTTTTGCGATTTTTTGCGATTTTTTGCGATTTTTTGCGATTTTTTGCGATTTTTTGCGATTTTTTGCGATTTTTTGCGATTTTTTGCGATTTTTTGCGATTTTTTTATCTTGCAATGGGTGAACCATTGCAAGATAAAAAAGGGGGTTTTCTTTAGAAAACTGGGGGTTGAACCATTGCAAGATAAAGAAAAATTCCTGAGACGAGCTCAGCCGAATACAAGGGATTTTCTTTTATTTTATCTTTTATTTTTTTTCTTTATCTTGCAATGGTTCACCCCAGCACGAATCTATTACCGAAAACAGCAACTCGATAGCTCATCTCCTTTATACCCAAAACCGTGACAGAAAATTGGCAACGCCGACGTCGACGACGTCGACGACAACTCGATAGCAATAGGGCTTTTCTAAAGAAAATCCCAAAAAATACTGAACTAATTAGACGATAGCTACTTAGAAAGATTGTGGGTGCAAACGAAATCGACTTCATCTTTATATAAAACAATGAGTGTTTTTAAAAAGGAATAATTTTTCATTTAACACTGATTCAAATTGTGAATAAGAAAAATAATATAATTGATTAAGTACTGTACTTAGCAGTTTTTTAGGGATTTTCTTTAGAAAAGCCCTATTGCTATCGAGTTGTCGTCGACGTCGTCGTTGCCAATTTTCTGTCACGGTTTTGGGTATGAAGGAGATGAGCTATCGAGTTACTGTTTTCGGTAATAGATTCGTGCTGGGGTGAACGATTGCAAGATAAAGAAAAAATCGCAAAAAATGGCAAAAAAAAACTCAAAATCGAAAATCCCTTGTATTCGGCTGAGCTCGTCTCAGGAATTCAACTTGTTATTTAAATATTTTTATTTATTTATTACCTCACTAGGGCTAGGTTAGGTTAGCTACCACAAAATTCAGGATAAATTACAGCCTTTTTTTTTTTTTTTATCGTGCGGAAATCCCTTCGGATACCCCCCGCGTGCCAGCGGGGGCGGTTATGTCGGGCTTGAACCGACTAAAACCGCACGCCGTCTCGGGTCTACAAACGCCGGGGTGTAAGGTTGCCCATAGAGCACCCCTCGCACCCCGACTGACCCTGGGCCATCTCCGGTTTCGAGATGGCCCCCTCGGGTTTGGGAACCACGGTGTCCCCGTCTTGCCCCGGTTTGGGGGAGGGGCGCTAGTCGCCCCACCATCCCGGCCTGCTTCTGCTGGGGTGACAGGTGGCCTCACCCGCCACCCCCAGGCCTGCGCTCATGGAGGACGGAGGTCGTTAAGCGACCTCCGGCGCCTGAGTCGCCTGCGACGCGCGGCGAGCAAGTTGCGGGCTCGGCGGTCCGGGAGAGTTCTAAATCTCTCCCGGGCGCGCTCCGCCATCTCCTTCGCGAGCATTACATGCTCGCAGAAGGAGGTGGTGGCGGCCCACGCGCTCGTGCTCCGCACCATTGCCGCAATCATGCTGCTGAGCGAGAGGACTCCCACCCCGATGGCTGCCACGAGGTCACGCCTCGGCGCCTCCCACGCCGGGCTGTCCACCAGCTTGTGCAGCCCTGAGTCCTCGCTCGCGTCGCAGTGATGACACTCAGGTGTAGGATAAATTACAGCCTAAGTGTTATTGCACGCTACAAACTATTTGTGTGCTAATACCCCACAACTAAACAACATATTTCAACAGTTTACATAATATAATATACATAAGACATTAGTTCAACTCGTAACAATAACCTGAAATATTATAATTTTATATCAACTTACTGTTTGCTAAAAGACAGGCCTCCCGCCTAGTTTAGGAGACATGGTTCACAACAGTGAACAGCTGGGCAGAAAAACACTAGTGCGCTAAAGAGAAATGCTTCGAGATCGATTTAGCGCTCAAAAGGGCTCGTGCCTTCAAAAAGGGCTTGAGTCTTCAAAAGACCTCGAACCTTCAAAAGAGCTCGAGCCTTCAAAAGAACTCGAACCTTCAAAAGAACTCGAGCCTTCAAAAAGGGCTCGAGACTTCAAAAAAGTTCGAGCTCTGAAAAAGACTCGCGAGTCGTCGGGCGCCATACAAACTAGGCGAGCCCAGTAAACGACACCGAGCTCTAGGCAAAGGGACTCGGACGCCTCGAGACTTGTATATCACTATAAATAACTAGGTCTGCATTTCATTCTGCTGTTACAAAAAATTAAGCGTGGGGTTATCCTTTCGAGGGCTTACCCGGGGTGCCCGGCAACGGACACTTGGGGAGGACACCGTGCGGTTTTAGTCGATACACGACATAACCACCCCCGCTGGCCGGCGGGAGGATATCCGAAGGGATTTCCGCACGTAAAAAAAAACAAGTTGAATTCCTAAGACGAGCTCAGCTGAATACAAGGGATTTACTTTTATTAATTTTTTTTAATTTTTTTTCTTTATCTTGTAATGGTTCACCCCAGCACGAATCTATTACCGAAAACAGCAACTCGATAGCTCATCTCCTTCATACCCAAAACCGTGACAGAAAATTGGCAACGACGACGTCGACGACAACTCGATAGCAATAGGGATTTTCTTAAGAAAATCCCTAAAAAGCAATATCACTAGGACATTTTCTATCGGTGATAATTCCTCAATGACTAGTCCGATTTTCGTTTTTATTTTTTTGTCTGTGTATGAATAAATTAATTAAATACCAATCGCGTGAATGAGGCTTTTTAGGGATTTTCTTTAGAAAAGCCCTATTGCTATCGAGTTGTCGTCGTCGACGTCGTCGTTGCCAATTTTCTGTCACGGTTTTGGGTATGAAGGAGATTAGCTATCGAGTTGCTGTTTTCGGTAATAGATTCGTGCTGGGGTGAACTATTGCAAGATAAAGAAAAAATCGCAAAAAAAAACGCAGAATCGAAAATCCCTTGTATTCGGCTGAGCTCGTCTCAGGAATTCAACTTGTTTGTTCATTGAGAAATTAGATTTCGAAAATTTTGTTCGATTCCTCCATGGTACACATGAATTTTTAATGCCTATGTCCTTCCCATCAGTAACATCTTTGCTTGTGTGAATTTTCATTAGGATCGGTTCAGCCGTTTGGGAGGAGAAGATGGTCTAACGAAATACATGAGTCGTCTAAAAGAGAGCAAAGCTCTGACGGGCTTCGGTCAATAATAGTGTTAGCATGTGAGTATAGTGTGTTTGTGTGTGTGTGTGTACATTTACTGTAAGTGTAAGGGTGTGTGTGTTTGTATGTGTGTACGTGTGTATATTATACGGGAATATCAAGCAATTGTTCTGTTGCACCGTAGTTTAGTGGCTGGAGCCAGTCAGTTATTTTATGTTTACAATTATTTTTTGTGTGTCTATAAATCTGTAATAAGGAATTGATTTTATTGTAGAGATATACTCCCAAAAAACAAAAGAATCGGTGAGAGAAGGCAGTTTTGAATCCAATGTTCTTCCCATTTATAGAATTGTACCGTCTTTTATCACGGGTTAGTTCGGGGTTGTATGTAGTTGAAGTGTGCTGCATCAACAGTGCGTTTAATATGAACAATTGACGGACTGTGAGTACTTTGCTTTCTTTATGAAGTTGTGCTGTGGGGTAGAGGAAAGGACGAAGGTTGAAACCTTTAAAATAGCTCTCTGTGTTCTTGCGAGTTGCAGGAGTCTGGTCTTTGGGACTCCACTCCAGGACGTGATGCAATTACTGAGTATTGATTGGCCCAAGGCGTAGTAGACAGAAGTCATTAACTTCGCATCTCCCACGTGTCTCAAAGTTTTGAACACAAACATAAGTTTCCGTAACCTGTTTATGAGCTCTGATTAATTATGTAAACATCAATTATATGCCATATTCAACAAATAAAGAACTTGAACTTGTTGTTTAGGTTTTCCATATGTTCCTGAAAGCTTAGTGTACCGGTAACTTACCCATGCATAGTGAGAGGTTACATACATATATGTGTGACTGGTGGTACAATTGTAATTGAGTGTTTCTTAAGCAGTCTGGTGGGTATTCTGTCCCATCCCGATACACAGTCCTCTCGAAGAGACATCAATAGATTAGAAACCTCTAGCTCGTCTGTTAACAACATTACCATAGACTCAGCTTTAATGTTGGTGACTAGCGGTTTCCTTACTACTGTGGGATGTTTTGCAATCTTTTCTACTAGAGATTTGCCTGCATGCGTAAAGTAGGTATTTACTGTGTTACTGGCCAGCTCTGGTGTTGCAAAGGAGGTTAATAGAAGTGTAGTGGTGTATGAGGTGTAGTAGTAGTGAGTGGAAGTATTTTCTCTTTTTTTCTTTCACCCTGATATATTATTAATGGCAGTCCATAACTGCTTTGAGTTATGACCAGTCCTGCCAATTTTTGACTTCTTAAATCTATTTTTTATGTTTTTATTAGCTTATGGCAATAGTTCCCATACCTCGTAAAAGTAATTTTTTTTTTTTTTTTTTTAAATATTAGTAACCGAAATTATTAACATTTCCCCTAACGGCTCCAGCTATGCTTAATTGCTTGTGTTAGGAGTGTGTTCACCTCGGCAGTGTAATGGCCAGAATTCGAACCCGGGACCTCTCGATCGTAGGTTCGACTACTTAACCACTAAGCTACCGACTTTTGCCAATTCTCAAAGTTATATTTCCAGGCGCCTGTTTGAGTTTCTTTTGCAACCTGTCTCTGTGTCGGATACACCGAAGCATACCAGGCGTTACTACTATGTACTATTACAGTTTTGAAGTTTAACTCAATTAACTGAGTAATAAGGGTAATCATCAATTCAGCCGCAACATGAAGGTCATGGGTTTTATAGAGAGCCCTAAAGTCAATTTGTTTAAAGTCCCCATCAAGCTGGCCCCATTGTAGTCTACCTGTGTTGTGGTTTTCTAATCACTATTTTAGGAGTATTAAGTAATAAGAATAACAATACAGTCTCGTGATCAGTTAGCGAAGAGTCAGGCACAAAAGTTATCGCGCGGAGTTGTGTTTTTAGCATGAAGTGATCTAGACATTTGTGTCTTTTCGTGTCTTTAGTGTATGGGCAGGCAGTAGCCCGTGAGAGGCAAGAAGGTTTCGGTTAGTGTATTTACGTGCTGTATGGAAATGTCCACCGATATGAATGTTAATGTCACCGGTTATTATTATATTACTGAAGTTCGAGATATTGGTTTTGTCCAGTGAGCTCAGGAATTTAGTAACATCACTGTACGTAGGTGGCCGGTCGCTAGAATCATAGTGCTATTGTTGACTTAGATTTGAAGACACTTGGCTTCTGAGATTGAACGTTCATGCACGGATACATGAAGCTGCTCATTAACGTAAACGATTACGCCCTCGTTTTGCATCAGATTATTATTCGTATTAAAGCGATTGTAACCTGGTAGGTTAGGGAGGCTACTAGTTTTAAGAGAGCCAGCACTCAATACAATTACGTGCAATCTATCTTTATTCTAACTATTGTTGTGTAGAATTATATCATGTTATTTGTTATCCTTCTTATATTTTAACTGATGCATTTTAGTGTTTGGTTCTAGTCAAAATTCGACGGCTGACAATTATAGAAGTACGACGAATCCGACACCGAGTCGATGTCGGTATTGTTTAAATCATCCTAGATAGTATCGAATTTTAATGTTATAATATCCATTGTGTACGCTTATGTAAGTTTTACTATGTTTTACAACTTTCATACGATCAGAATGAGCATATACTACGCTCACAAGATCAACAACTGACTCAGGACAAATTTAGTATACAGGGGGTTTCGATAGCAATAAGTCGTTCTAGCTAAGTTTCATTTTTAGAAAACGTTGAAAATAAAAAATAACGTCACCCAGATCATAATGATGACTGAAGAAATGTTTTATTCTGTTGCAGTTCTTCCTAATGTTGGGGAGTGCGCTTTGGCACCACTGTCATGTGGGCGTACATCGTTGCAGCAGCACGCAGAGACTCGCGCCAGTCCATAAATAAGCGTAGTTCATTCACCAATGCTTCACACGATCAACATCATCCGTAAGTCTTCAAATCCCTTTTCTAGGGAATAAATTATTATACAAACACATACCAGAGGACGATTGGAAGCTTTAAACAATTGAGGGAATGAGTGGGCACAGGGTACCTACGAATATCAGAGGACCAGTTCGTTGGTACTAACCCATACATGCATATAGTTACGCCTCGTTCTCACTGGGGTAGGGAGGGACAACATCTTTCTCTTCATCATACTGGCATTCGGTTTTCGCTTCTGCCACTTTTATAATTGTTTTTATAAATGCATGCCACAGAAAAATATTTTTGTGTTGGAAAGCCTATTTATCAAGGAAGGCTATATAGTATCATGCTACTATTCAGGAGAGCGGAACATTATTCATATATGTCAAAAAATCGGACCAATTTCCGTATATTATTGTAAAATTAATAAATTACAGGCATATAGGTAAGGGTTAAATAAGTGCCACGGGGGATCGAGGTATGTGACATACCGTATGTCACGACCGAAGCCGCGGGGGACAGCTACTGAATAATATGATTGATGTACCTTTTTTTTTTTTCGTGCGGAAATCCCTTCGGCCAATCATGTCGGGTTTGAACCGACTAAAACCGCACGCCGTCTCGGGTATGTAGGTAATTATTTTTGTAATCTTCAGGGAAAATAATTGTATTTTAATATTTGTTTACTAATTTTTATCAGTTGGGGTTTTACATAGGGGCTTTCAGTGTAACTAAGAAACGGCCGAACTTAGATATAAATTTTAAATGAAGCGACTGCCATGTGACCTGTATAGCTCTATGTCACTCTACTCACGTGCAATATTGAACTTCTCTAATTAGACCAGGTTGTCGGACTTTTTACTTTAAATACCGATGGCAACTGTACAGTGTAGGTACATGTAAAAAATTCAATGATTTACTCAAATTTTTAGATATGGAACAATTTCAATCAATGTGCACTGCAGATAATTATAATAAATACATATTACTAATACCTCGATATAGTGCATAGTCCGCATCACAATAGCATGCAGCCGCCAAAATCACAACACACACAATACGGCATTTACAAGAAAATACTCTTTCACAGATATCGAGATGGGCAGCCGTTTACATTATCTGGCTCAGCGGGGCCACATCCTGGACCCTCAGGCTTAAACAATCGCAACACGAGCCTCGGATTAGGGCCTCAGTATTCAGATAAATCTTTCACACCGCAAGCATTAAAGCCTCGCCACATGCACCCTGAATGTAGAGATCGGCTGGAAGTGGCAATTGAGCCCTTTGAAGAGGTAAGAGTAGGTTTTTTAACCGTATGTTTTACAAACTAGGAGGTGGCGCTATGTCAAAATTTCAGACTTATAATCTAACACTATATACCCAAGCCTCAGCGATTGCGATCGCTTTGCCACGGAATATCAAAAGGACTTATAATTTCTATAGAGTGTCGTACGGAAATTACGTCAATACATTGTCTTTAGCTATCTCCAGTATACCCTCTATTATTTGTGTGTATTTTTTATTAATCACTACCTTTCCGACTGCCCACGAGAAAATTATATAGCCTAATAGCAGCAGGTGGTCCAATCCAAGCTACGCCTAAAATAATCTCCATGCAAGTGCAACCTATAGGTAAGTAAATAAGTTGACAAAGCTTCATCGCAATCGGATGTAAATACGAACAAACTGCGGGTGATGGGTCCTGATGACTTCGTGTTTCGTAATTCTTGAAGAAAAGACGGACAAACTTGATAAAGAACTTTTATGACAATAGAGCACATTCAATCGTACAATTTCAGAGCAAATGGAATGGAAGACAATGGCGACTTCCAGTCTATAGATAATTAATAGTGTTGCCATCTGTGTCCATTCGGTTGTTGACACTAAAGCCCGATTTAGACATCAACAAGTACAATAGCGAGTTAAAAAAATAGTCAGTTAAGTAATAAATAATAAGTAGTAAGTATGGTTCAAACGTAGGCGAGTGCAAGTCATAAGTTGCCGATCGGAGACGAAGACTAGCCGCGTCGTGCATCGGTTGAGATTGTTAACAGTTATTTTAATCGATAAAATGGACATTGAACAATTGAATACCAATCTACGTGCTATTATACGAGAAATAGTATCAGAACTTGCACAACACATTGAAAATGAAATTTCAATAGAAATAAATAGACCCAAACGCACATGGGAACGAAAGTGGATTGCTAGAAGAAATGAACGTGGTACCAGCAGTAACCTTCTAATGGAATTGTCTACAGAAGACACAGTTGAATAAGATATGCCTTACGAATGAGTGAGCCCTCATTTCTATTAGATAAAATAACGCCAACAATTCAAAGATCGGATACCTTCATGAGAAGTGCTTTACAATCAAAATTAAAGTTACAAATTGTACTGTACATGCTAGCTCATGGAACCAGTTTGCGTACTCTAGCTCATATGTTTAGAACATCAAAAGCAAGCATATCAATGATGATTCCTGAAGTGTGTGATGCAATTTACGAGGCCCTCAAGGATTATATACAGGTAAGGAATAAAACAACCTAATATGTGAATTACATTTATTATGTATTAAAGTCGTAGTCTCATTATCATATGACTAGTCATTATGATAATGAGTTCGCAATGGCCAATTCCAATACATCGCCTTGTTGGTCATCAGATTGAAAAATCAAATTATTACTGACCACGGTTGAAGGTACATGGTACGTCGCAGGTGATGCTGCTGGAGGAGAATAAAGTTCTAGGTTCTCTGTAGGATTTGTGTCTGAAACACCACCTGAAATGGAGCTATTTATGGTTGGCGCAGGTGATGAAATATATATGTAGTATCAGACAGCGGGGAAGGGGAAAAAACTTGTTGGTGTGGATTCGCTAATGAATTCACTCGAAGAGTTGTTAAATAGTTTTGAATGTGGGACTGAGCTTGTAATGCCAGCATAAGAGGCATGGCATTCAACTGTGCAGCGACGCTTCTCCCAAATATTCCAAACTCATTGTCGTTAGCTTTTGGGGTTTGGACCATCTCTCCAACAGCTCTCACTTTGTTAACCAAACTTTCCAAGCATTTAATGTATCTTTTCCGAGAATATATTGGTTTCTTAGTAGTTTCTTGGCTTGGAGTTTCCTGACTTGGAGTTTCCTGACTTGGAGTTTCCTGACTTGGAGTTTCCTGACTTGGAGTTTCCTGACTTGGAGTTTCCTGACTAGTAGCTTCATTGACAGCTACTGAAGAAATCTCTTCCATCGTAGAGTTCTGAAAAGTATTATTCTGTTTTAGGTTCCAAGTGATGAAAACCAGTGGAAGAAAATTGAAGAGGGTTTTAAAACTAAATGGAACTTTCCCAGATGTTGCGGTGCTATTGATGGAAAGCATATTATAATAAAGGCGCCTTTTGAAGCAGGAAGCTATTACTATAATTACAAACATCAGAATAGTATAGTGCTAATGGCCGTGGTTGATGATGACTACAAATTTTCATACATCGATGTTGGTTGCAACGGCAGAGTGTCCGATGGAGGCGTGTTTCAAAGATGTAGCCTCAGCAACCAATTGGAAAGTATGCTACCAGAAAATCACTGTATTGTTGGAGACAATGCTTTTCCGTTGAAGACCTATTTAATGAAGCCGTATGGCGAAAGCAGCAAAATGACCACTGCTCAAAAAGTATTCAACTACAGACTATCTCGAGCTCGTCGCATAGTTGAAAATGCATTTGGTATTCTAGTTAGCCGTTTTAGAATATTCGAAAAACCTTTACCATTTCATCCAGACAAAGCTATAAAAATTGTGAAGGCTGTGCTTTACATAACTGGCTCAGATATTTAAAAAACGATGATGACTCTGTGACAATCGATGAGGAAGATACCAACACTGGTCAAACAATACTTGGTAATTGGAGAGATGTGCCAAGCGATGGCCTCATCCCATTACCTAGAAGCAGTAATAATCATTCTGCAGAGAGAGCTCGTATCGTGCGTGATAGTTACGCTACATATTTTGTCGGAGATGGTTCTGTAAGTTGGCAATTAAGAATGATACATTAAAATATATATCTACCATGTATTAGGAAATAAATAATAAATGGTCTATTTACTTACCAAATTACTTTGGCTTTCTTTTGGCGCCAGAAATTTGTCTCTCATCACATTATGGTACATTGCGAACCATTTTAGGGTTGGTACGTACACATCGTCGGTACCCGCTCCCTTTTAGTGGCTTCATTTATTTTCTTTAATTCTTGGCTGTACGTCGATCTAATACTTTTTATTTTTGAAAGAGCCTCCTTTGGCCCGAAATCACTCATATTCATAGCCTCACAAATTTTTCTGGTAGCCGCATCTCTTGCTTGTTTTATACGATAAGTGTTGCATTTTGCATTGTACAAACACTCATGTTTCAAGTACTCTTGGAGTAACCGTAGTGTTTTCCGACCATTTCATGTTCAATTCAAATTCAAGAAAACAACAACACGTTTCTTATGCGTCCGCTTTGTACGAACTTGTGAACTGTACTAAACTAAACTCGCCCGTCTACACGTCGGGCGCCGCGTGCGCCGAGCCGGCCAGTTAAGTTGACGGGGTGCGGGAGACGCAAGAGAGGGGGCTACTTCGTACTTGACTCGCCAAAAAATAGGATTGAGATCTATTCAAATCAACTTAATCAACAACTTACTACTTAACTTGCCAATGATGCAAGTTAACTCGCTACTGTACTTGTTGATGTGTAAATCGGGCTTAACATTGATTTTTACAAGCTTTTAATTAACTTGCTCTGTATGTACATACGTGGGTATGTATGTTAGTTAATTCGGGTAAATATTGCAACTGAATTTTGAAGCAGATATCCTCAACCGATTGAGATGAAATTTTGCATACAGTTTTATATAAGTTATATAAGTTGGTCTGATGAAGGTGGTCATAGGAACTCTTAAACTAAACAAGATAAACCTATCGAGCTTGGGCTCATTTCTTTTGTCTTGACGAACTCTCTGGTGTAGGTACATAATATATTGCTTTGCTCCGACTAGTCGTGGAAGCCGGTGGTAGGAGGGATCCATTGGCGATTATAATTACTTTTTAAGCCACTTAATAAAATTAAGTTGTCAAAGTGGGGAGGGGTTAATTTTACATAAATGTTTTTTTTCTTTAATAGAATATTAGAAACCGATATTACTAATTCCCCCTAACCCCTCCAGCTAATCTTAATTGCTTGTGTTAGAAGTGGGTTCACCTCGGTAGTGTAATGGCCAGGAGTCGAACCCGGGACCTCTCGATCGTAGGGTCGACTCCTAAACCACAAAGCTACCGATGCTTCATGTGGTCCAATTGTGCCAACTGACTGATAAATATTAAAATCTACATTAGCTGAAAGAGGCAAGAAAGAAATAAGTTATTCGGAGGCCTTAGAGATACCTACATCTTATGCAAAATATAACCTAAACATAGTTGAGACGCTTTCACAATTCATGAAAATAAATGCAGAAACTAGGGTTTATTAGAGATCACGGTTCTTAATAATAATATGCTTAATAATATTCTAGGACAATCTACTCAGCGCTATTTAGATCCAAAGTAAGCTTAGCTTGTACAATGGGCTCTAGAATGCGGATAAATTATAGCGACTACAATATGGGTTTTTTCAAGAAGGGCATGAGAAGGTTTTTACAAAAGATCGGCAGCGCGAGTGTGATGCCCCTGGTGTTGCACACGTCCATAGGCCACGGTAAACGCTTCCCATCGGGTGGGCCGTGAGCTTGTCTGCCACCTGAGCGGTATAATAAAAAAAAAAAATTATACGTACAAACACCCAGAATCATGCAAATAAACATATACTGGCATACAAATATTTGCATTGAGCCCAAAATAGAACGTTTGAGAAAATGTAATAACTACCTTTTTATTTAATTTTTTTTTCGTGTGGAAAATCCTTCGGATACCCCCCCACCGGCCAGCGGAGGCGGTTATGGGTACGGGCTTGAACCGACTAAAACCGCACGCCGTCTAGGATCTACAGACGCCGGGGTGTAAGGTTACCCATAGAGCATATCCCTCGCACTCCGACTGACCCTGGGCCATCTCCGGTTTCGAGATGGCCCACTCGGGTTTGCTGGTAACCACGGTGTCCCCGTCTTGTCCCGGTTTGGGGGAGGGGCGCTAGTCGCCCTACCGTCCCGGCCTGCTTCTGCTGGGGTGACAGGCGGCCTCACCTGCCACCCCCAGGCCTGCACTCATGTAGGACGGAGGTCGTTAAGCGACCTCCGGCGCCTATGTCGCCTGCGAAATATAATAACTACCAAGGTAGGTACTGTATTAACTTACTATAAACATCGTTTTATATGTTAGATGTTTTCGAACTTTATATTTATCGAATTAGAAAACAATACTTTTTGAGGATCCTTCTCGTAACATTTTTTCGCTTTATCACTATAATACAGATAAAATGTTTTTTCCTTTTTCTTTCTTCTTTCTTTTCTTTTTTTATCTACAAAATAGCCGTGTATGCGTATAATATTCTTAAGGCACCAATTATTACATATCTGGAAAACAACATAACACTGACAAACTTAACGTTGCTTTCGGAATTGGTAACTCGAACTCTCAACTATTGGATCAGTTTGCTACGACTTATATTTAATTCGCAGCAAACTGAAGGAATAATGGGCTGGTCACATATGCCAAAGGCCCGATGACCGCAAATGAGTCCTATAATAGAGACCGTGAATCGGTAAACAGAAAGTAGGACCAGCCAGATAAACTGACGACCTGAAAAAGGTAGCTGAGTAAGGCTGAATGCTGAAACTGGAGGATAAGGTGCTGTTGCACAGGCCTATGTCCAACAGCAGACTGCAATAGGCTAACATTGATTGATAGAAATACGTTTTTATTACATTTTTTCGTGATGTAGCTAGCTACATATTTACTGTTATAGGCTTTTTCACTTTATTTGTACTACAAGACTTTGCTTCATGCTAAATTTCATGATTCTAGCTTAACTACCTATTAGGTTTGATTCCCTTTATCATCATCATCATCATGTCAGCCAAACGACGCCCACTGCTGGGCATAGGCCTCCCCCAAGGATCTCCACAACGGTTGGTCCTGCGCTGCCCGCATCCAGCGGCTTGCCTTGATTCCCTTGCGATTGTATAAATATCTTGCATATGATCTGAAATCTTTTTATTGCGTTAACTTAGAAGACAATGACTTAGATTTTTTTAACATCTGCAAGAGGTGCAAAGATTATTATTTGATATTCATGTCAACTTAACGTATTCCTGAGAAAATCGTGTTGACAGACCGACAGACGGACAACCTTTTAGGATTACTTGGTTGTCCGTCTGTATCTAAGGGTTCCGTTTTATTCCTATTGAGGTACGGAACTCTAAAGTATCAGTGAAATCTATATTTCAGCCGCGACGTCAGATATAATTAACTAATAATATAATATTTCGATATAGAAGTAGGTAGGTGTTTATGTTCACAAGGTAATTAAACTTTAAGGGGAAAATTTTAGTCTTAATTGGAATTTTTAGCAATAGTCATATTATAACAAGGAACTACAAACTTACCAAAATATGCTTAATTTACTTAAAACGTTCAGATCGCAAACATCGGCGTAATTACGATGAGACATCGAAACATGATCAACTTAATGCATTAACTTTTAAAGGGGCAATTAGACGTATTACGTTCGGCGATGGTGGTCGGGCAATCAGTATTTACGACGGAACCTACGGTGAACGCGTCATAAACGTGACACCGGGAAGTGGCTCATGGTGTGGCGCGCTCCTCATGGCCTATTGTTTCGATAGAACTGCCTTGGACACGCACAGACTACCTATTAATTTTGGACTTGTTGCTCATTCCCATTTCAACTGTGGAAGCATCGGACGATACACTGTATTAGTAACGAAATTTATATTTAACTTCAAGTTTCAAGTGTTAAAGACTTCATTAGTAATCATTTCTTTTAGTTACAGTGACTATGATCTTAATTGAAGATACGTCGACGTCGTAACTATTAGTCGGGTTAACAAATTTTCATTAATTGAAGTTCGTGCTAAGTCGGTCTCGTGACCCAGCCTTCTAACAATTACTTTGATACCGATCTGTATTATTTGTCGACGAGTCTTAATGTCTCTATTTATTTTGAAGACACCGGTGTGGTGAACGAGAGTGGATATTAAAAATGAAATAATACATCTGACTGGCGGTCAGGTGCACCTATAATAAATATAATGAGTCCTGTTTACACTATTCACAAATTAGGTCTGAGCGCCATGGGGCCGGTAAGTACCTACATTATGATTTTATAATTATTCTGTCCAACCTAAACCCGTAATTTATTATATGTTTTGATTGGTTTTTAAATTTTCAATTTGGTTACTAGTTACATTTAGTAATTTAATATTATAGACGAATTAAACACTTAAAGAAATGACAACCTCTGTGGCGTATTAGTATTGCGTTCGATTCCCGCCCAGTGCAAATATTTGTAGGGTCTGGATATTTCTATGTATATATGTACGAGTATTTACAAAAGAAAATGTATCTAAGTATGTTTATCCGCATTCTAGAACCCAAAATACTGATTAGTACAAGGGCCTCGTTTATTTTTGCTAAAGGTTGTTGATGGTCCGTTCCAAGATACACAAGTACGAGTATCTACGTATATTTGAATCCCATTAATAAATTAAGTCCCTCTATTTGCATTGGAAAAAATGAGTGTGCAAAAAGTTTGCAAAAAGGAGATCGTTCCTTCAGAAGGAAGTCAAGTCCTGTAGAAAGATATAGATGAAGACCGCATAGACGAGTAGTAGATAATATTTTCGGAAGTTTACCCGAATGTTTTCGGAAGTTTACGCGAGGCCCATTTTTACAAGTTAAGTATTTCAGATGTGCGCGACAGTGGTGGGGGATGATTAAAATGATTATTTAAGAGGTTAAAGCTGATCGAATCACGATCCTATAAGACTCGTATATAATTATATTTTGGAATTAGCATTAATTCGCGTATTGAACGTAATTATATTGAATAGTTTATATGTGAAATGTAGAATAGTACGTACTATGTAGAAGATTTCTATGGGGCGCCATACATCAATGATCTGTTCCTATTTCAAATTCAAATTTTTACACTCGACTTTAATCATATTCTACAACAAAAGGATGTGCAAAAAAGCATTATAAATATAATATGTAATTTGATTCGAATAGAATACAATATTTAGTAAATGTAATCGTGGCAAATATAGTTCACAATTTTACTGTAGACAAAGTTAAAGAAGAAAGGACGGTCACTAATTATAGTGACATTTAATGACTTAAGGCATACAAACGAAGCGTTCGTGTCTAGCATTTGTAGTTTGCTTCCTACACAACATTATATTAGTGTTTTATGAACTTGGCACTGTTTAAACGTAACACTTAAACAGTAAAAAGCTACTTAAAACAAACGAGTTAGATCATATCTTAGTTGTTCCTATAATACGTAAAAATTTGCAAAATAAATGTCATTAATATATACATTGATTTAACCAAGTAACACGTACATGATAGGTACATATATTAAGGTATTATCATCATGTCTCCCGGCCCGCCGAGCCCGCAACATGCTCCTCCGTCCTCCATGAGCGCAGGCCTGGCGGTGGCAGGTGAGGCCGCCTGTCACCCCAGCAGAAGCAGGCTGGCACGGTGGGGCGACTAGCGCCCCTCCCCCAAACCGGGGCAAGACAGGGACACCGTGGTTCCCAAACCCGAGGGGGCCATCTCGAAACCAGAGATGGCCCAGGGTCAGTCGGGGTGCGAGGGATATGCTCTATGGGCAACCTTACACCCCGGCGTTTTAAGACCCGAGACGGCGTGCGGTTTTAGTCGGTTCAAGCCCGACATAACCGTCCCCGCCGGCCGGCGGGGGGGTATCCGAAGGGATTTCCGCATGAAAAAAAAGGTATTATCATCATCATCCCGGCGCGTTAGTCCCCGCTGCATCCAAAGTTAGTACTTTGAAGCCTAGGGTTACATTACAGTCCCGAGGGGACCATCTCGATCCAAAGGAGCCATCTCGAAACCGAATGGCCCTGGGTGAGTCGGGGTGCGAGGGAAATGCCTTATGGGCACCCCGAGACGGCGTGCGGTTTTAGTTGGTTGAATGGGGGGGGGTTGTTCCAGACGGATTTATTTCCGCAAAAAAAAGGATTACATTATAGTTTAGGCGATGTGTTGATGAATCTGTCTCAGGACGAGTATTTGTATTATGTATAGATTATGATTTCTAATGCCTATAGAAATAGACGGACCTAAGTATTGAGATAAATATCTATCTTTGGGAAAGCTATGACTATTATAAATATTTCGATGACGATTGTCGTCTTACTTTACATAATACGAGTACTATCTTTATGATAATACATAATTAATTATGTTTAAAATTTATGGAATACGAAAAAGAAATGATAAACATTTCAGCATTTATCAGTAATGGTTTTTTTTTTATATTTAGGACACGTCAATTTGGCTTCACCTCGCCTGATGGTAAGCTGAAGGTGAAATCTCAGGAAAGAGGAGGGTCACCATTACATACACGTACCATGTTAACAATGGTGGCACTCATCTTGACAGCCTCATCGGAAGAGGATTGTCGTCGCAGCAACGCGTGTCACCCACCGGTCCCACTAGTGCTGCGACCACAATCCCCCTCACCGTCATAACGTATTTACTCGATACTAGTGGGCTTGCATGAAAGGTGTAATGACAGTAGAGAAAGCAGTGTGTAATTAGAGAAGTAGGTGGCGAATGTTGTCTCTGCCTACCCCGAGGGTTGAAGACGTGAGTATATGTATATACTATTAAGGGGTAAATAACAATCACCTAGTCCGTTGTACACGAAATTTCTGGTATTTCAAATCTTTGTTTGTTTATTTAGGAGCTTTTGCCCTAGATCACATATATTTCATTTTCAATATCTTCTATCTATCTATACCATTATAAAATTGTTAATTGGTTATGTTTGTACATTGGAGATATTTAAAAAAATAAATTCAGTTATGTTCAATGAAACATTCTGAAAACAAAAATCTTTTTTTTGAATTCTTGTCTGTTTATCTGTTTATTTACTATGGGCGCAAAAACTACAGAAAGGATTTTGATGTGGTTATTTCTAGTAAAGGTTTTGGTCAGACTTAAAATATGCCCTATATTTGTTGGCCATTGGTTATGTAGAACTGGAGAGATGACCAAAATACTATGTACTTATAACCGACCGTGCGGTCGGAGCTGCGGGCATCAGGTAGTTCTAAATATAAAATATCTTGATGAAGCAAAACTTATTAAACCACAAGTAAAATAATAAATTTAATAATATATCTAACAAATGCTATTTTAGATCTTGAAATAAATATTCAATACGGAAAGAATAGTAGAGACTGACCCGCTGGCACCTATTTGATATTTTTGTTTATTTACATATCGGTAGCGTGTAGGCACTATGTTAACTATAATATTAAAGTCCATTAGCTAATTATTTTTTGTTTTTTTAATGATCCGTTAGAGCTAAGGGATCGGTAATAAATTATTGAATAGGTATTTACTCACACTAGCTGATGCCCGCGGCTCCGCCCGGGCGGAAGTCTGTTATAATTTTTTGGACTTATCTCCGTTTCAACCAATTGCAATCAAACATACGACAGATTTTAAGTCTGACCAAGACCTTTCTAATAGAAAAAACCACATCAAAATGCGATTTTTGCGCCCAAAGCGAAAAACAGACATGACTTCCAATAAAAAAAAAATTGTGTTCAGAACCGTTAATTTAACATAACCCAAGTTTAAAAAAATATATGTCTCCAATAATATACAGACACAACTAATTTACACTTTTATAATACTATGGAATTATATATGTATTTTACTGACGTATTGTATAGTGATTCTACGTTTGTAAAAGCACTTGTAAACTAGCGTGTAATTTGATAGTTGCTAACGACCTATGAGCTAATTTAGTGAATTTGTAAAAGTAATCGTTTTTATGAATAATAGCCACCCGCTCCGGTATTTATAAATTCTATTTAACTCAAGCCATCATAATTTACGCATAATATATTATATATATCATGTCCGTCGAGGATAACATACCTTTAAAATGGTGAAATAATTTTTCGATACTAAAAACAGACATATAATAAACATACACACAAAATTCGGCCTGTCTCTTTATAATAGTATAGAAAACGTTGTATTCTTGTATTCTAGACTATTATAAAGTATAATAGCAAATTTATTGAATCGCTGTTTAAATTTTTATCAGATTAGAACGTTACCTACCTACACGTTAGGTGAGGTCGTGCAACAAAATAAAATAAAGTAATCTGTAAATTTGGCTTTTTTGTATACATATACTTTGTATATGTATATATATTTTGTATACGTTTACATTTTTGTATACATATACTTTTTTGTGTACTTAGTAATACCCAGATCAATCTTAATTTATATCTTTTAATATATATAATTCTTCTGTATAATTCTTTTGTCACCTAACTCCTAAATGCTGGAGCGATTTGAATGAAATTGTATGTGTAAATTCAATGGGTTTCCGAATGATTTGAAAATACAATTGGTAGGTGGCTTTGCTGTCGTACGTCGTATAAGGCACCAAAAGCTTTTCGCGCAGTACGAACATTGCCGAGTCCGCTAGTATGTCGAACGCTCTACCACCACATACACCTGAGTGGCGTGGTGGCTATCCTCAACCTCCGTCAACAGTTTCTTCGCCACCGGCTAACCGCTCATAAAGACATTGTATTTTTTTGGTTTTTCGAATAAGTACCAACAATGTAAAACATTAGACTCATTCATAAAAAATCATCATCATCACAACATTAGTCTTAGTTGCATCCAAAGCTTGTGCCTTGGTGCCCATTTTACTCTTTTTATTGAATTGTCTTATTTTAGCTTTTGCAAGAGCGACTGCTGTCTGATTCCCCATCGTATCATTGACAAATATCAAGATACAAAAATATTTTCACATGTTTTTATATTAGCCGCATGATCTCTGAGTCCCTGGCGGAGTTTTAGCAGTAAAAATGATTTACTGCGTTTGTTCTAATCCTGTAACCCGATTGTAGCTCCATCTACGTTCGATCATTTCGTAGTTAGACTGAAAGCGGAGCCCAATCTATTTGGGAAAAAGGCTCAGAATGTAAATAAAAACATGAAAAATTAATTTACTAATAAACTTTCTTTAAGTTATATACTTTTAGTTACCTTAACCATACATTTTGCTAAGATTTGCAAGTAATATGAAATTTCCATGCGGTCGGTAGATGGTGTTGTCTCGGTTTTTAGAATCTTGTTATGGTTTCATTCCCAGTTCACACAAATATTACTCTCTCGAATTATATCGCTCATAACAATCAACGCACGTGCATACGTGATATTTTTTGTAGTCAGGTGTATTAAATACACCTGATATAAAATCGTAGTGGCATTACGCTCATACGAGCTTATTTAAGCACGTGAACCCTTGTTTAAGTAGTACGTTTGAAAAAAACGAGCTAATTACCTCCGAATAAAACGCTAAAATAGTCTTAAACGGCTCGAACACTCACTGTATTGCACTGAATGTTGCATTTTATTAAATATTAAAAGTCTTCTATATATTCTTGGTTTAGAATTAGGAATATCGTATCAAAGGGTATCATAGTATCATGTATACAATACATGGGTAATTATAGATATTAAACCTTTCGCAATATCTATGATGCTTTGAAACCTAGAGTGAACTATGAAGTTACTGATATTTCAATGTAGCACTATCTGTATTTTAAAAGATGATAATTATATATTATGATACTTTCAATAAGGAGAGCCACAACTGTTGGTAGTGATTTTAATGTTTCAGTTTTTGTTTATGTAGTCATAAATGTTTAATGTAGGTAGGTAGTAGTAGGTACGGTATAGGACTATAAGAACAATAAAATATTTTAATACAAAAAAAAACAACCGACTTCAATAACCAAAAAGGCACTGAAAAGCGTAAAATAACTGAATTATAGATTTATTTGTAAAGATAAAAAACACGTTACACTTTCCTGTTGAAGGCGGTGCGAAGCCAAATAGGAAGTGAGGTCTCCATGTCAGCTGCAAAATACAGCCGATCACGTGCAGTATATTTTAATTTCTTTGTGCGTTCGGGTATATTGTGCGTTCATACGGGTAGACGACCCTATTGACTTATGATGCTTTGTAACGTTGTGTTTCGGGCTTGGCACCGACTTCAACAGAAAAATCTATCGCGTTTATGCCATTATATCTATGTGCCGTCGGATTAAATCTAGACTTTATTAAAAAGTAGTCTTGTTTAGAGAGTTTTGTTACAGCAGAAACGGCACCAATATATACTGAATTTTAAAATATGTATTCTAAAATTCCAAACAAAAGACATTTGACGTCATGTTCGATCATATACTCGATAATTTCACATTTCCTGTTTGATTTTTAGAAGTTTCTTGCTGCATCTCCAGAGTCCAATACTAATAAAGATATTACGGTCAAAAAAGTTCAAAATGTCACGCTATCTCACATAGCCAGAGTGATAAAGATAGAAATATATTTTAAATAAATGGAGCCCGTGCTAAAATATCCTCTCAAGTTATGTCGGCTAAACCTCATTCACTAGTTCTGTGTATACCTACCCGCTGGTGTTAGATTACTTATTGTGTTATGTTTCTCCAGCACGTTTATGACGTTTATTCACTCCAAGTTTTTGTCGTTTCCAAATTACGGTCTGGTACAGTTATTTTCACTCCAACGAACCCGAGTCCGAGGTCCATATACAGATTTCTAGGCCAACCTGGGCACCAAATTATGTTCATGCGTAAAATTATGAGTTAGCAGAATAAATAACATAAATAGCGAAACTATCTTACTCACCACAGCCTACGTCGAGCCTATAATAAAATTATAATCGATCATTAGCTTTTGAGGAGACTAAACTTATGTTAAAATATTTTTAAATAAAATGCTATACTGTTGTTACAAAACTAACCTAAACTAAGAATCGCTCTTTAGTTTGGTGCTGTCAAAAATCGTTACATATTCTCAAAACACACGTCTAAACTTATTGTAGCTTGACACATCTGAAATTAGTTAAATGACTCTATGCATTATTTGTTATTGTCGTACGTTTTCAACGTCAAAAATTCTCTGAATTTAAAAACTTCAATACCTAGTGACGGGAAAATTTCGTAAAAAGAATTCTAGGACACGATTTTGCCACCTACCGTTCTTCACGATACGTTACTTCATGGATAGTAACGTTTCAATATTCGAAAGAAAAGGTTACCTGCACCTTGACCCGTTAGTCAGGTGTAGACGTCCTTATTTATCCTCCATTACAATATAATTTATAAATAGCTTCCTCATTAGGAAGAATATTCTTTCCTCTTTGAAACTGCTTAATATTGCTAGTGAGTATACCTATTTCGTATCGCTGACTTAGATCGCGCTGAGTGTCTTTATTCCATATGTAAGTGTCAGTTGGTGGATGAGCACTGAATTTAAATCAGCTTTTATACACACTGTACTGTAGAGGCTTTTATTTATGTAGGTTATAAAATTTCGTAGCGGACTATTATCGCATTCAAAAGTTATATCTACTATTTATGATACAACAAATGATTCCTATGGCTAAGCCTTCTCAAATATTCGTTTTTCACGACTATTTTCATACGCCAGATGTTTTTATTCACAAAAAAAACTTCTCTTAAAACCAAGGATACAATTACCACGCCGTCTCTAGTGACGAAAAAGCAAGCCCTCGTAGCGAAATCTGAAACCCATGCTGTTTCCAGAAAATAAATCATAAGCTGATATGGTGTCTGTGGAAGCCGCGTGGAAGAAGAAAAAGGAAGGAAGGAAGAAAAGAAAAATCACTATTATAAATAGTGAGAGAGTGCGTTGCAACGTCATTTAGCAACCAAGTTAGAATGAATCTCAAACTTACCATGAAAATAAAGACTGAGATAACACGGGCAATAGAACAACTATACCACCTAGTCTAAGAGCATAGACGGATCTAACTTTGATAGAAAAAAGTAGAAGCAGAAAATACAGCGCAGAAAGCTTTACTATTAGTAAAGCTTAAAGTACAGTCTAATAAAAGAAACTAGACCAGACTAGGTATTTGAAGGAATGCAAGGCATAGCAGGATGGAAACTATACAAAAATAGAAGAAAATAAAATTGCCATTGCCAAACAGAGTGAAACTCTCGAGAGGGTAACGAACGGTGCGATTATGCAGCCGCAGACGATACCAAGTCTTCCTTTGGTATGGCCTGTGACTGCACACTCGCGGCGGACACAGCCTCAAAGCTAGCGGTGCTGCACTCCATAGCTGTCTCCTCGAAGGACGAGGCTGAAACAAACTGAATCAATAGATTGGATTGAAATGGATTTAACTATAGAATGAACGAATAGGTAGCTTACATTCAATAGAAATTAGCACATTACCACGAAATCTTAATCATATTACATTGAAAATAAAATTTAAGGACTCATATACCCAAGCAGCTATGAACCATAATTTGAAGTGGTCATATCTTTGCAAACAAATAATGTTAAAAAGTAATTTTAAAAAAAGAACTAAATAAAGTCGGTTAATGAACTATCATTGTCAATTTTCTTTATGACAAAATATAATACATAATATATATTGGTTGTGAAAATTTATTGTGTTTTCACACATCACATTTATAAATCAATTATTGTTATTTAAATGTAATATTTTGTATGCCTTTAGCGGAACATAGCATGTACTTTATTATTCTAAGTAAGCTCTAACTAAGCTATGTTTCACAAATAAATAAATATGAATATGAACTATATTGCACACTTATCAATATCATATCGGTTGAGATGCCTTGTGAATAAATAATTAAATTCTTCTTTCAAATCTTTGCAGAGCACAAGTATAGACTGAACTGTGATTAATATATTTGTACACAACCTTAACCTCACCATCACCGATGAGACTTTGTCTGCTCAGAAACACCATTGCCTGCAATGAGTGTATACATAGGACCCGCTGATGTGTAGATGATCTTTAACCGGCGCTGATCTTCAGTGGAACACCTATTATGGGTAGCCTCGAAAATTACTTGAGTCTTCCAAATAAAATGAAGATTATTCCAGTATTATTACATTTATTTACTCGTGAAGAGAGAGCACTTTTCGCTCTGAGTTCTAGTTGGTAATTAAAATGATGCCGGCTTCTATAGTCTCAATCAATTTTTACCGAATTTTTTGATTGGCCAATCGAGTTAGAGAGGCACGTTAGCTACACCGCGGCTTATAAATTTTTTGCGGATATACCTAATGGTCGCTCGGTCCATTTACAATTATGTCCTAAATAAATATAATCATTGCAAATAGATATTTGCAATGATTATATTTATTTAATTATGTAGTTTATACGAATTGTTTTGATTCTGTTTTTGTTCTCAACACCTCTCACTGGGTCAATAAAATTATTCTCAATTTTCTTAACGTCATCATAACGTCTTCATACTTCTAATACATCAAGTTAACAATGTTAGAAAGAGCCCTTTGTAGTTTGTTGCTGGATTTTACTGAACTCGAATTTACCATTTTGAAGAAATTGTGCATAATTTCTACAAATTCGGCTGTTGGTCTTGCCTCTTCTAGCTCTTATTACAATTATAAACTTTTAGTTCAGCTTAGATAGATTAACTGAACTCTTGTACATATTAGATTGGCATTTTTTTATTATTAGCGAAAATTAGTGATTTTTGGGATCAATGTATGTTACCAAGAAATCTTTCTATCATTGTATATGGTAGGCAAGTCAAATCGATAGTCTTTTTGGTCATTTTTGTGGTATAGTTGAAGCTATTGTTCGGCAGGAGATATGTTACAGTTTGGGCCTTTCCAAGAATTATACGTCTTTTTGGAGCAGCTTGTTAGTATAGTAGTATAGTTGTTTAGTATTTGACTACCTCTTCGATATTTTGTACAGAAAAAGCTTACAAGAAGCCTTCTGAAATTTTATAGGCGTGGGGTCTCCACAGTCTCCTTGCTGCCAGCCAAAAAGGCTTTTAAAGCAGTCTTGGTTGAAACGCCTTGTGAATATACAAATAAATCCTTCGTCTTTTAAATCTTTGCCGAGCATCATTATAGACTGACTGTTATTAATACATTTCGTAACGTTTTAACCCTGTTTGTTTCCACAACCCTTTTTACTGTTGTCGCATCTTCTTTCACAACAAGTGGTCCAAATTTTCACAAATTAGGCTGTTGGTCTTACCTCTTCTGGGAAGCTCTTGTTACAAATATAAACGTTTAATGCAGCATGAACGGATTTTCTGATCACCTGTGCAGCGTATTAGACTTCAATTTTTTCATCATAATATATCATATCATGTCATCATATCATAATCATTTATAGGTTAGTTACAGATCTTATCGTTATGTTATAATTTACTCTACCCTATCACATGTAAAGGCAACACAAAAAAAAATGTGGGATAAAATTAAAACAATCACTTACACTAAAACGGAAGCCAGTTCATCTATAGATCTCATTAATCCAAATAACCCATTAAAATCGGTAAATGATATTAATAATTTTTTTGCAAACATAGGCGGATCATTGGCTAGGACCATTAATATGAACACATGTTCCGACCTCACTGCCCAAATCCTGCCTTGTCTTTCCTCATTTGTGCTTTTGCCAACCGATGCCCATGAGATAAAAGACATCATATCCGAGAGGATATGATGTCTTTTATCTGAATATTGTTGCGTCCTACTGAACAGTTATTTTTGAGAGATCAAAAATAACTGTTCAGTAGGACGCAACAATATTTCTAGTAATCTTATAAAGAAATACGCCAATACACTAGTAGCCCCTATTACATTTATATGTAACATTAGCCTTTCTACAGGGGTGTTTCCAAAGGATTTAAAAAAGTATTTTATTCATCCAATCCACAAGAGTGGTAGCAGAGATTGTGTCAATAACTACCGTCCAATATCAATTCTACCTACATTGTCAAATTTTTTAGAAAAAGCAATTAACAAGCAACTTATTAAATACATAGAAACACGAAATCTATTATCTGAAAATCAATTTGGTTTCCGAAATGGTACATCAACAAATGACGCAGTACACCAACTTACCGACACCATAGTGACTAAACTCGACAAAAAGAAGAAGGTCCTTACGATATTTCTTGACTTGGCGAAGGCTTTTGATACGGTCTCAGCGCCACTCCTGCTGGATAAGATGGAGAGGCTCGAAATTCGCGGCACACAGCTGAAGTTATTCCACAGCTACTTAAAAAGTAGAATCCAACGTGTCAAAGTAGATGAATGGATAAGTGATGACTGTGAAGTTGACAATGGAGTACCACAGGGGACTATTTTGGGCCCTACATTGTTTCTGATATTTATCAACGACCTCTGCCAGTTGAAGATGACAAATGGAAGAATTATTACATTCGCGGATGATACAGCACTCCTCTTCTATGGGGATACCTGGGAGGAAGTCTATCACTTTGCGCAAACTGGCTTCTCCAAGGTTATAAGCTGGCTAACGACCAACTCCCTCACACTAAACACGGATAAAACCAAGTACATACATATTTCTCTAAGTAATCATACCTTTATATACAGACACCTACCAAAAATAACCGCCCACACATGCAAGAATTACTCTTCCAACACATGCACATGCCGTCAACTCCAAAAAGTGGACTCAATTAAGTATCTTGGTATTATTATTGACAAAAACCTATTCTTTCATTCTCATATTGACCTTCTGTCTAAACGAGTGAGGAAACTCATTTACATCTTTAAACACTTAAGACATGTTGTAGATAATACGATACTGAAAACTGTCTACTTTGCATTATGTCAATCGTTACTAACTTATTGCATTACAACCTGGGGCGGAGCCGTCAAAACAAGTATAATAAAGATAGAGAGAGCTCAAAGAGTAGTACTTAAGGTAGCCTTTTCATTACCATTCTTCCATCCAACCTCTGAACTCTACGTAAAGTGTGAAGTTCTCACGGTTCGTCAACTCTTTATCAGGCAAATAGTCTTGCAGAAACATTCCACCCTAACTTACCATCCATCCGCTCTATCTCACAAACGAAAAAATGCTAGGGTATGCACAAATAAAATATTTAGAACCTGTCTTTCAAATCACAGTTATTGTTTCATTGGTGATTATTTATATAATAAATTAAACTCGTTTTTAAATATATATCCTTTAACGACAAAAAATTGCAAACAAACCTTCACTTCTTATCTCTTGAGTCTTGATTATAACTCTACTGAAAATTTATTAATTGTTCCGGCATAAGTTAGGTAGTATTCATCATCCTCATTTACTCATATATCTGCACACACATACGCACACACTTACACACACTCTCTCACACACACACCTACATATACACCCATATACTCACTCACACCCACACGACTTCACCCTTCACTCACTCTCTCACACATACACACACTATGCAAAAACTTTCTTATAGATCTATATACGTGCGCAGTTCTATTCTTTTGGATTGTCTCTTTGCACAGAAGAATCTTTAATTTTGCACTAAATTAAGTACGTATTTATTTATCTTGTAGGGGGCCTGGTAATCTGTGTGACAGGATTTTCTAGTGCAGATACCAGTCTCCCACAAAGGAGTAAAATTTTTATTTATGAGTCGTGTGGGGGCGAATGCAGTAATATCCTTCTGTTTTCAAAGGAATATTGCTGTATTCTCTTTTACATGATTTATATTTGATGTGCTTAAAATGTATTTTGTGTACCTTTGTGGAAGAGAACAAATAAACTATATTATTATTATTATTACATTGAGGTTTGTACAATTATATTTTATTACAATAGTCAAAAAAATGGAATTATAACAAATAGCAATGTCAGTTAAACAAATAAAATTAAATTAAAAATCAAAAGAAATAAAATAAAATCGGGAATTGCATCTATAAATTAAATTAAATGCTTTTGTCAGTAAGATCGAATAATAAGCTTTATTTAGCAGAAATGTTTGTAGTTCTTTTTTAAAACTAAGTAATATTTCACAAGATTGAATAGCTTTTGGCAGTTTGTTGTATATCTTGGGTGCCTTTACAAATATACTTTTCTGTAGAAGGGCAGTTTTGGCTGGCACGAAACATAGCTTGTCAGATCAGCGACTGCTGGTTACAACTGAGAATTTCTCCCAGTTCTGCTTAATAAACATAACTGTCTCAAATGTATATATACATATCATCATCAGTATCCTCAGGCTTATGAAGTATGGCTCTAATGTTGCATATGCCTCTAATGCAACGGTTTTGTGCTTTAAAAACTAATTCTTACCCAAAAATATGATTCCATATCTCAAAGTAGAAGCAACTAATCCATAAAATGCTGTTAGTACTGTATCTCTGTTCAATATTTTACCTAGCGTGTACAGTGTTAGTTCTAGAACCTCACTTTTATATCCGCGTATATTATGTAAAATGTTGTCAATACATGTGCCGCTACTTAAACGTATTGGCGTATTTATTTCAAATTATATGCTGCTAATAAATTCTTAAATAGTCGTGAAAACGTGGTTGTTTTCAAAATTTCAATATTAAAATCACCGCAGATGAGACATTTATTATTATTTTAGAATGATATCAATTTAAGTATGTTATCTAAACTATTAAGAAAAATGACAAATTTATTACTGGCGTCCCCATTCTGCGGGATTCTGTATAAACTATAATATTAGATACCATTTACAATTTTGAGATTAATCATACGAGTTCGACTTATAAACTATGCGAACTTAATCAAAGCATATTAGATACACTATAAATCATAATACCATCAATAAGTTTGTAATTAATTCAAGTTCTAACCATTATACAGGAACCGCCATTTCTACATTTCCTGGTAAAATATGTTAGGCTAGTTTGTAATTAGGAATATACAATAAATCAACGCCAGACCTGTAAGTATTGTATTATTTTATGGTACTTACTAAGTCTATAATGTGGGTCTCCTTCTTGAGATCATTCTCTCCCAGAATAATAATGCATTAGTCATTCAAGGTGAAACCTCTTAATTTGTCTTCTATGCCACATAAGGGATCTTTTATGTTAGAATTTGTCATTTTGTAGTGACAGTACTCAAATTTATTTTCAGTAAAAATGTCTTAATATGTAGACAAGTGAGTTTTTACATTACTACTACCAATTATGCATAATTTGATTCTCTGTTGTTGTTTTTCTTTCATTTCAGAATTTTGTAATATTGTACATTTGGAACGTAAAATACGGGATTGCTCACTATCACTATTAGATGTTAATGTTTGGAAAACTATTTGGCTTGCTATGCACATTAGTGATTTTTGGGATCAATCTTAAGTCTTTGTCTTGTTGTTTTACAAATAATGCGTCTATACCTATAGTTATGTTCCAAAGAAATCTTTCTGTCGTAGCAAATTATTCCTCACGCAACAGACAGACGAGGCGGAGGACTTTGTTTTATAATATGTAGTAATATTGAAATAGCGACGTCCACTTAATGAAACCACATTTACATTGCTATGTTCTAATCCAACTCTAATCCCACCATTATATTGTTATTAACGGAGTAGCAAACAAATTTAAATCAATTGATAGATTCCACTTTAATAGTTCTATCTAAACAAGTAATTAAAATGCAAACACTCGCAATTATGACATCAGAAGCGAGTGCTATAGATGTTTGTATCGGTCATAACAATGTACTTAGCCATTTACTTTACGTTGTGCGCTTAATAACTAGCTCATTAGCTGGCGATGTGTCAGTGTCAAGCGCTAGTGTGGCACGGTACATCTATAAATGACTGCCTTTTTTACCGACTTCAAAAAGGAGGAATTTCTATGTTCTTCTGAATCTATGTTTTTGTATGTTTATCGATTTTTCCGTTTTTTTTTATTATTCCGTTTCAATAACCAGAAAGGTACTGAAAATTGTAAAATAACTAAAATAACGTCAGGCTTTTTGATGAAGTCGGTGCTAAGCCCGAAACACATTACAAAGCATCATCAGTTCAATAAGGTCTTTTACCCGTATGAACGCACAATATACCCGCACGCACAGAGTAATTAAAATATACTGCAAATGATCGGCTGTATTTTGCTGCAGACATGGAGACTTCACCCACGCGTACACATTTTTATCGTTTATACGGGGAGACTCATGATGTGCTGGAAGTGGACCTACCCTATTTATCTAATTCCTATTTGGCTTGAAACTGACTTCAACAGAAAAGTCTTACGTTAAGAATTAGAATTAAATCTGTAATTCAGTTATTTTACACTTTTCAGTGCCTTTTTGGTTATTGAAGCCTTTTGATTTTTTTAAATTAAAATAGTTTAACAGTTTCTTTTTCGTAACAGTGGCAATTAGGAAGACTGCACATAGTTTTATTATGTCATATTTCTATCACAACGCATACTTGCAACAGTATAAAGTTGACATATAACATTTGACGACATAGCGGTAGTGCGTTCGACTGCTAAGTCAGAGTTTGCGGGATCGATTCCCACTCAGTGCAAATATTTGTATGCATGAATATGTCTATTTGTTTTGGTATGGTTATTCCTATGTGTAATGTTAATATGTATATATTTGCAAAAGAAAATGTATTGAAGTATGTTTGAGTGTATGTATGTAACACGAACTAGTTAAGCTATAAGTACTTACGTTAGGTCTAGAAAGCGCTGTGTAGAATTTCGTCGAATATTTTTCTTACTGGCTGATGCCCGCGGCTCCGCCCTTGTGAGGTCGGTTATCGTTTTTTAATCATATCTTTGCAATCAAACAAAAGGCAGATTTTAAGTTTGACCAGTGCCTTTCTTACAAAAAAAGCGCATAAAAATCCATTCAGTAGTTTTTGCGTCCATCGCGAACAAAAAGTCAATAAATTAAAAAAAAAAAAATTGTGTTCAGAATCGCTCATTTAACATAACCCAAGCCATAACCCAGCTAATTTACAATTTTATAACAACTTTATTTATGATCGTAGAGAAAACTTAATCTTTTTGTCGATTTTTAACTGCGTGTGTAAGATAATCTTTTGATGATTAATTAATACTTATTAAGGATATGCTAGATTTTTAATAAATAAAAAATGCACGCTACTAGGTCGTGGTATCACCAAGTAGTATGTCCTAGAATACTATTTTTATTATTGTGTACGTCTTTATTATCTGCTTAATGATCAATCATAATTACGGATTGAAAACAACACGTAAGTAAATACTAATCACACCGAAATTCAAGACAGGTATTCTATTTATTACAGAACACGTCAAAAATCTAAACTCTCAGTTCCGATGTTTAACTTTTGTGTGTGAAATTGTGAATCATATTATACTTAATGGTTTTCTTTCGTGTAGGTTGGCACTCACAAGTCAGTTCTTGCGACTATTTGCTTGTGTCGTTATGAATACTTTTATTTAGTGCAGTTTGCTCGTAGTACCTACTTGGGAGTGATGGCTTAGGGGCGGTGATTAAATAATAAGCATACCATAAACATAACATAACTTCACGCCTGTGTCCCTGAAGGGGAAGGCAGAGGTGTATTACGCACCCACGATTCGCCAGTTATGTTTAGGTCCCAATGTAATAGGGGGCGAGCTTATTGCCATCTACCGGGCACATTATTAAGCGAGCGATAATTAACATTTATTAATGCACACATAACTACGAAAAGTCAGAGGTGTGTGCCCGGGGCGAGTAGGGATCGAACTCGAGACCTCGTCTCAGCAGTCCGTTACGTACGCCACAGGGCTATCGGCGTTTTTTAATAAATAATAAGTAATCTATTTTTCATAGGATACAGCCGAATTTATTGTGTTATAAACAATATTTGAAGATGGACATTTCTTCTTTTAGAATACAGCAGTTTCCTCAACTTCGCCCGCGAGGACTTAGATATGTTTTTTTTTTGCGCGAACGCTAATCGTTTTTCTATGACTGAAGTAGGCCATGTTAAACCTTGTAATATTAGCTGTCTACCCGTGAGAGTTCCGTCAAAATTGGCCCAGCCATTCCAGAGATAACCTAATTCAAACAGACAAATAGACAGACAAATTCATATGCATTATGCATTCAGGGAAAAGCTATTATTTGAACGTTACAAACAGACTCTTCAATTTTATTTATTTGTATAGAGTATATATAGTAGCATTATTCATTTGTATTTAAACAAATAGTCGGTTTAAGTAGTCACGCAAAGTTCAGCAGTAAGAGTGGTAATACTCGTACCGTAATTACTACCAGCATTGGAGTTGTGATCGTGAAGTTGCATGTTCGATTCCCACTCAGTAGGGCATCCTGGGTACAGTTGTGGCAGAGTACGGTTGTGACAGTCATTATATTAGCGAAGCTATAAGACATACCAGAGAGGTTACAAAGCGAAAGAGGAGCGCCGTACCTTTTATTTTTCGTGCGGAAATCCCTTCGGCCAGCGGGGGCGGTTATGTGGGGCTTGAACCGACTAAAACCGTACGCCGTCTCGGGCCTTAAAACGCCGGGGTGTAAGGTAGCCCCATAGAGCATATCCCTCGCACCCCGACTAGGAGCGCCGTACCTGTGCGATTGTGTTTCATAGTATTACTTCACTCCTCATGCGCCATTAACGCTTGTAGGGGCCCACGTTACTTTTTAACTGCTAAAATAAGTATTTTCATTCGATAATTCTTTTAATGATTGTTGTTATATGTGTACAAATTGATTAATGAGTGTTTTACTCATTGTAAGTGGAAACATTTGTTATTAAATTTAATATCAGTGGTTACTTTCTATGTAAATTATTCGGTATTTTCATTTCGATTGTTTTTCTTTTTTGCAAATGAGTGCGTTCGGTACGATAGTGACGATACGATATAATCTGGGTACGATTGAGACACAAAATAAATTTTCTTTTTGCTTTTAGAAGCCCAGGAAACGTTTAAGGAAGACAGAGCGAGAACAGTGTAACATAACAAAACATGAAAATGCTTATCATCATCATCAACACAGTATTAGTCCCAGTTGCATGCAAAGTTTGGACTTCCGCACTCCGCTCCTACTGTTTATCTTGATTTGGCTTATCTTAGCTTTTCGAGAGTGACTGCATGCCGTCTGACCCCTCAACATTTAAAAAAGCCTGCACCAGAGCCTCGTCTATCAATTAGCAGGTGTACTTGCTAGAGGTGATATTGCCTAAGGCTACAAAGATTTTAGTAAGGGGCCCCCCTTAGAGATACACGGAATAAATGTGATGACGAATATTCACAAAATAAAGTGAAACGGGAGACTTCTTTAAGGAGAGCCTCAGATATGTATCTACGATTGGAAGATCATCGTATGTTTTCTTAGGATCATTTGAATACATGATGGAACTTGCGTGGGAAAGTTATAAGTAGATATGTGATTTAAATGTTTCCAGATTATATTTCCTTCGCTATGTAATTGTTTTTCTTGTGAGCATGATGTTGCAATATTATATTGAAAATGTACCTGACTGGCAAATATTACTTGTGAATAAAGTGATTTTAGAGCATTTTGATGTATTTTTTTACCTGTCACTGTCAACAACATACACTGTCCTATCCGCCCTTGGGATGTGGTCGGTTGTGCCATTTTTTCTATTTTTATCATTTGCTCGTGTGAGTGAACCATTGTACGTAGAGACAAAGTAGGACGTATGTATACGTACACCATTGTATATTGCACTTATAAAAACATCTTTCTTCCAACTAACTGGTATGGGAACAAAACTATGGGCGATTATATCGAAATTGTCACAACCGTACCCAGTCTACCCTAATGTACTGAGCCTAAATATAAAAATTAACTCAACTTTTTTGTTTGATCAGGTAACAAATGAAGTGAACAACAGTCACAGCTGGTTGCGTCGTCAATTCAACAGGTTAACTAGAAACTTGCGCTATCGTATTAGTGGAGAAAGGCATTCCAAACCACCAGATTGGTTCCTGAACAAATTTGCAGCGCAAACTTTCACCGATCCTGAAGAGCCACTATACCAAGCTAAGAGATCTAAGCTGCTATGTGGTTTAAAGCTAGCATTTGATCCTACTCTTCCTGCCCATTATCACGTATGTATATCACAAAATTATTAATATTCTTCAAATTACCTAGGATTAAAATTAGGACCACTATTTCAATGACAATCAAATTGTGATGCTAATTGAATGAAGAAGCATTAAGTTAATCATTTTGAATACTTGTGTTTATAATTATATTCCCAAATAAAAGTTAAATTGATTCCTCCACTTTAAATGAAAATATTTATAGATGTAACTACGATCTTAATGTATTTACTACCCAAGTCAGCTAAAATGTATGGGGCCCTACTAAGAGCTCGGTACTCAAGCTAACTTCACGTGCTGGCGGGTATACGTACCTGTTACGGAGTATCAAAAGATCGGGGGATCACGATCGGGGAGTCGGACGGCACTCATATAAATGGCAGTAGTGTCACAGGCAGTAGTGTCACATTGAAACTGGTCTCCGATGATGTAGCGACCAGATTATGGTAGTAAGGATGTATATCAATGAAATTGTTACTCATTTGATGAATTAAGCGACACTGATCGGTTGTGGCGAGACCAAAAAGACGCCATTATGGAACGAACTCGAGGGAAAAGCGTCGTGCTGTTAATTGTTTAGTCCTAGTCAAATTTAACAAAAAATATCTGCCCATATTACTTACGTACGCCGGGACTTGGAAGGAGAAGTAGACTCAAGAAATATTTGATGTTAGTCATAATGGATGACTTGCAGGTCGGTCGACTTACTAATTACTAATTCCGATACCAAAGATCGTCGAGAAAAAGTTGGAAAGTAAACCACAGGCTCCAATGTGGATGCTTCGGATACAAGCGGGATTTAAATTTATGATATTATGTGAGTTACCTATTTCCTAGGAATAAGATTACGATTGAGACAAAATAATCTTTTTTACTGATAGTTGAGATAATGTTAAAAAAGCAAAATTCCGTTTTACCCTATTCTACCTAATTTCATTTCTTCAAATTTATAATTTAATAAGATGCATTACCTTACCATTAGTAGATTATGCAAACTACCGGTGCGTATTATTTGAAACGATAAAACTATGCGTAATCACCATCATAAAAATACTACACTACTTGTGTCTGGGCCTTGAAAAGAATGCACTCGGCAGTACCACCCATAGAACTTCCTCAATAGACATAAATTCTATGCAGCAAAGAGCTTTTAAAAATAAATGACATGTACTTTGTTGTTTTTGCATACCAAAGGTTTTGAAGTTGACACGCAATGGTAGACAAAATGTTGTCTTGAGAGTCATATTCTTAGTTGAATCGTATAGTAAGTACTAGCTAACTCGGCAAACGTTGTTCTGTCACATAAAATCGGAGTAAGGCTAGGTATATCCTGATTACAACGAAAGAACCACTAAAATCTCAGAAACTCTCAATAACCCCTCAAAATGTCAAGAAACCCCACGAAAAACCCAATAACTCTCAAGAACCCCACGAAAAGCTCAAGAACCCTACGAAAAACTTAAGAAGCCTCAAGAACCCCACAAAAAACTTTAAAACTTAAAAAATAACGTTGCAATTTAAAAATGATTAAAATCGGTCTTTACGCATAAACCTTAATACTTTAAAATTTAAATTGAGTTATTGTGTACATAAATCTAAACAGTAATTAATTTCAAATGATTAGTATTGACTGTTAAAATATTTCGTCTGCTCAATGAAAACAACATGTAATTGATTGCCGCTTTAATACAAAATACACAAATTGGCTATATCAAACTTGTTTGGTATTTATTCTTTTATAAGATTCGTACCTACTAATTACTTAGTGCAATTTATAATAATATAATAATAATAATCTTTATTTCGAGAATCGATGACTCATATCATTAGGGTTAGTAACAATTTTTCTTACGTCTATGTTAGTAGATATTAGTAGGTACAAGTTACATCTTGGATATAATGATTTCTGCCAATCTAGTTATTATTTCGTTTATTTAAATCTGTATTGTAAAGAAACTTAAAAACTAAATTTCTTGTACACAACTACAAATAAAATATGATTTGCATTAAAATATAGGTAATTAAATTTGATACTTATATAATTAAGATAAAATTGATGTCATTCAGCATATAATAAATTCAAATCACATTTAAATTCATTAAGAATTGATCATAACATTAAATTAAATTGAATGGAATAAAGTAAAATAAAATAAAATAAAATAAGATCTAATGAAATCCAATAAAATCAAGTAAAATCACATAAAATAAAATAAATAAATCAAATAAAACTAAATCAAATCCAATCACTTTACCCCTAGAACCTTCGCTTAGGCATTGGGACGGCAACATGTCTGTCGTAACAATGCCGAATGAAGGGACATGCCAGGTGATCTGCCACATTGGCCAGAACGTCGTTAGAGCTGGCCCGCACCCTGCGTACCAGGGACACGCACCGCTAGCGTATAGTAGCGCGAAACAGTCTACACGTGCGTCCGTAAACATTCCAGATGCGCTGCAGAATCGGGGCAGCCCCAACAACATTCTAAAGGTATTTTAACCCGAGATCACCTTCGTATTCCTCACAGGTCTTTAACAATTTTCTTATACCACAGATCGACGCGCTCAGCAACACCATGTCGTCAGCGTAACTCAGATTGTTAACACAGACTCCATCAATATGACAGCCTACATGTTGGTTACTTAGCGCGACTATCAGCTCATTAATGTTTAAGTTGAAGAGGGCTGGGGACGTCAATCCACCCTGCCAAACACCACATTCAAGCTTATATGAATCTGATATGACCCATCTTACATTATTGCATTGATTTGTGTACCAATACTGAAACATACAAACCAGTTCCTTTGGTAGATTTGTACCTCTCAGTTTTCGCCACAGAACATCATAATATGACACCAGATCAAAGGCTCGGGATAAGTCAAGGAAGCACACATAAACGGGCGTCTTGCGATCTGTGTAGTATCTAAAAGTATGCTTAAGACACAAAATTGCGCTTTCAGTAGACAGTCACCCAACTGATTATCGTGAAGTGTCACGTAATTGTTCAACTGTGCGTTAAGCACACCGTCAAACACTTTAGCAACAATGGTAGCAAGCAAAATAGGCCTGTAGTTACTTTTATCTGCTAGATTGCCAGTTTTATTTTAACTACAGGCACTAGGTACCAGCGTTCTCATAAAATGGTCGGGTAAGTTGGAATGGCACACGCACAGCGAGTAGAACACAGCTAACACTCTACAGATATGTGGACCCGCATGACGGAGGTGTTGAACACTGAGTCCGTCGTGACCCGGTGACTTGCCACTAGATAATTGTTTAATGGCTCTGGCCACATCATTTGCAAGAAACGAAGTCCTACAGCTTGACCGCTACTTTCAGTCTCCAACATCTCCGTCGGCGACCCCAACGGAGACTTCACCAGGAAATGGGTCTTAAACATGTTAGCAATTTCCTTAGGATCACTAACATCATCGAAGCTCACCGAAAGGCCAGATCGCACATTCATTTCGTTGGTTTCCTTCCAGAAACCACTAAAGTTCCCTTTGGAGTGCTTTTCCAACAGAGCGTCCATTTTTAATTGCTCTTGATGGTCTTGACATCATTTTAATCGAGACTTGAACACTCTTCTAGTCTCACACATTTGCAGGTAAACGGTACCTGACTTTGGCTTCCCACACATCACCCACTCTCTGAACCCGTCCCTAGCCGTGAACTCTCTGAACCCGTGTGCCTCGCTAACGTGCTTATACCACCCCACTATGCGCGGGCCACTCCCCCTCCCCCGCACGCTTCCTAGACTCACCACAGCCGCCTCCCAATGTAAGGTAGTCACAATTTCACAATATAACCCATCCAGAATACGCCTATGGTCATGCGCATATTTCACAGAAACAATCAGCACATTGTATACATTCGGAAGTAAAATTTATTAGCTTTAACCTTTGATGACATTCGCTGGCATAAATCGCTATCTGTTCATCATTTCGTACGCCCCATATTACGTCCTTATTTATGTCAACACTTTGAGGTCCTTCGGGGTTAGTAATTTAAGATTGCATTTTACTATAAGAGGACAGTGATCAGACCAACAAGCGCCATGCGTCACCCCTACATCCATGACCACCCGCTAAGCCGAGTGAGTCACAATACAATGATCCAGCCAGCTAGTTGTCCCGTGCGCATCACTAGTAAAAGTAAAGGTACCGGAGTCCAGTCCTAGTATTTCGGTATCTATACATGACCATTGTTGATCTTTACACATATTTATAAGTTCATTGTAAAACAACTCACCCGGGTCAGCATTGAAATCGCCGAGGATTCGATTCCCACACTAGTATCCATGGCACTTGTCGCAGTATACCCAAAACCACTATCGATGGCGCCTATATATGGTATATCATGCGGCAGTAGCCAGGTCTCCTGCAGGCACACCACCTCACATGTATGGCATAGTGCTCGGACTTCTTCCACAGAGCGTTTTATATTTTTACATACATACATACATGCATACATAGAATCACGCCTGTTTCCCACAGGGGTAGGCAGAGATCACGGGTCTCCATTTGCCACGATCCTGACACACTTCTCTCGCCTCATTCACTCTCATAACATTCTTCATGCATGCTCGTCGGTTTAGGGTACTCCTGACCTGACCCTTTTCTAACACTTCCCCGATTTGGTCCAGGTAGGTCTTCCCCTTCCAACGGTACCATCCACACTCGCCTCATACACCTGTTTCGTTAGTCTTCTTTCATTCATTCTCTCAACAAGACCGAACCATCTTAACATACCTTTCTCAATTCTCGTCACTACATCTTCTGTCAATCCACATCGCTCTCTTATCACGCTATTTCTCACTCTATCTCTCAAAGTCAATCCACACATACTTCGCAACGCACGCATTTCTACTGCATTCACTCTACTTTGATGCTTTTTCTGCCACACCCAACTTTCACTACCATACATAAAAGTCGGCACTAATACTCCTCCATGCACAGCCAGTCGTGCCTTTTCGGACACTTTCCGCCTGCTCATAAAGTTGTGTAGTGCCCCATTCACTCTATTTCCAGCTGTCACTCTCCTTTCAACATCTTCTTCATGCTTTCCATCTCTCGCAAACAATGTTCCCAAATATATGAACTCATTCACTTGTTCCACTCTTTCTCCATCTATACAAATCCTACACTCTGTCACGTATTCATCTCTTTCAAAAACTATTCATTATTTTTACAATTAATGGTTGCAAATTGACAACTATTCATTGTTCATCCGCTTTGAGCCGTTATCGTGATTTACATCAACCTTTCAGTGCCTAAAATGAACAAATCTTCTGAATATCACACCCGAGGGCCATAATGTCTCAACTAAATATTTATATAAATTGGCTTCAGATATGAAGAATGTATATGCCTTGTGGCCTCTATCCAACTTCATAATTATTTTCTCTAAGGTGACTGTTTCCTGCGTCTTATTGTAAATATGTTTTGCTATGTCACTTTCGGTGGCCGACATATGGACATTTGTTATAAACATTAGAATTTTGCCAACCTGTCAATAGCTGTTGTGTTGATTTCTCGTTCGTTTGTTTACTATGGTTCGTAGGTATGCAAAGGGGATCGGTATTATGGGCTCAGGTCCCATTATCACCATGTCAGATCCTCTCCTGGCAAGCTCATCTGCCGCATCATTGCCGCGCGAGCCGCTGTGGCCTTTAATCCATTGCAGGGTTATGTTGTTGAAGTGGCCTATTTGATTAAATTTAAGATGGCACTCCAGTATTAGTCCCGAGTTTATAGTGTGGCTGTTTAAAGCTTGCAGCACGGCCGTGCTGTCGGAGCATAAAGCATGATACAAATATGTAATATCAAGTTTCCTAAGGCTCAGAGGATCGATTCCGTTATTGGGTATGGGATTTCATTGACGTTCGTCTTTATATTAGGTCGAATGATTGCAATTGATACTCAGAAGCTCTAGCCTAAAGGTGACATACTGGCTACTTACAAAAAAGCAGCCTTTGCACAACAAATAAGTAGGTATTGTTACGTTCTGTGGAACACAGAGTTTTTTAGATGCTAAATAATTTTGTTTTAGTGTGTGACTATAGTACTGACTACTATAGATAATCGCCTGAAATTTTAACAGCAAATATCGTAATACAACAAGGAATATTGAAATGACCCGCGTAGTAAGTATCTTCGATATTGTACGGACAAACGTACATTATTTAACTATTTCTTATATACGTAATTGCATTCATTATAGTTAGTCGCTGACGGCATGATTTTGTATATTAACGATGTCAACACAAATCAGTGTAATAAACATACTCAAGCAGAGCGGTCGTTTCCTTATCATTACCTCAAACACCGTAATTTATCACTACGCCTTACGCTCATCATCATCATCATCTAGCAACTACTACTGTAGCCCCAACCCGCTACATTTGGTCCTTCGAGACACACGGAACAAAGCGATTTGACTTATCATCGTAGACTGCGGCCACGAATTTATTCGCGTCGCGGTTAACAGACATTTATCAAGTGCATCACCTTATCAGTGCCATCAAGTAACTTAGTGACTTGTAAATCTTGTGTGTGGTAGCGAATCGTTTTACTGGCCTCCCACAAGCGGGTCTCACCAGTGGAATTGAGAAGGCGCATAATACTACATAGAGATTGCAAACCCACTAAGTGATCATCAGTTAACAGCCCGTTGAAGCAACTGTCAACGACCTGTGATTTATCAACTACTTAGCACTACGTTAAGTAAACTTTAAATATCACCATGGATCGGCTTTTCCAACGTCAAAGTGAATTAATCAGTGAGATTGAGAGGATTGATATTAATTTTGACAAGGACGGACCCTCCAGGAAGACTCCAGATTACATAGGCAAGCGATTGAGTGCTCTGGAAAATTTATGGGGTGAGTTTGAGCATAACCATTCTTCACTAGAAGGTTATGACGACAAGTCTAGTGAATATTTCACTAAGGATATATACGTGAAATGGAAGGAAGTTTATAAAACTTTAAGAAGCAGGATTGCATCTTACGCAATGGATCCCGTAGCGACGACGTCCAAGGGATCAGCAGACTCGGATCAAACAAACAAACCGTTAAGCTTCAGTGTTCCTAAAATCAACAAAGATCAAGGGACCATACCCTGTGGCCCAATCGAGGAATTATTGTCACAGCAGAGAACATACTTTAGAGCTTTTTCCCGCATTCAAAATGGCATCGATGTCGAGAGCATGGAAGAAAAGTGGGAAATCGAAGATCAACTCAAGGAGTTACAGCATCGCTGGCGCACGATTGATGAGCTGCATCTTCGCATTGACAACTTCCTACAAGGCAGTGATGAAGACTATGAGAGACAATTCATAGGCTACGAAAAGCTGTACAATAACACTAAAAGGTTGCTAAATAAAAGGCTGTGCTCGACGGCACATCTACGCGAATCGACGCCTAGGGTAGAAATTCCTGTATTCACAGGTAAATACGCACAGTGGCCCACTTTCTTCGACCTCTTTGCTGACACGATCCACAAAAATAACTTTTTAAGCAAGGCGCAAAAGATGCAACATTTGAAAAGCAAGGTGAAAGGTGAAGCTGAGCGTCTCATTCAGCACCTAAATATATCATCTGAGAACTATGACACAGCATGGGACTTGTTAACTCATCGCTATAACAATCCTCATGCACTATTCACCTACCAAATTGAGACGTTTTTGAGCCAACCGAATCTTCATAAACAATCATCGCACGAGCTCAAACGACTTTACGACACTATAATGGAGTGTATACATGCGATTCATAATCTAGGCGTGGACACCACCACCTGGGACCCACTTTTAGTTCACCTTATATCAAAAAAGTTAGACACTGACACCTACAGCGACTACAAGGAAAATCGCAAGGCACCAAAAGAGTTAGCAGCACTCGACGAGCTCATGGACTTCATTGAAAGTAAATTTACCGCTCTTGAACCTATCAACAAGAAAGATACGCTAGACCAGAAACAAACATCTCAGCAACCAAGGTTCGGCAACAAACCTAGTTTCTATAACAAGCCTCGCAGTAATCATTATCAAGCTGTCGCCACATATACATCAAAATGTCCGTTATGCCATGGAGAACATGATTTGTACCAGTGTAAACGGTTCCTTAACATGCCAGCAGACGCTAAAATGAGGGCGCTTGCGAAATATCAGATTTGTCAAAACTGTCTATACAAACACTTTGACAAACAATGCAATTCTACAAAACGATGTAAACAATGCAACGGAGAACATAATTCCATTATTCACGATGCTATATTGCAATTAACAACTGCGAAGTCGACACATTCGAGTTCATCGACTGCAGTGCCGATGAATAATGTGAATACTACTAAGCCACCTAGCAACAAGCAGCATAATGTGAATCATGTCGCCACTGATGATGAAGAAGTTTTGTTGACAACTGTATCACTGAAGGTGAAATCAGGTGACAACACATACGTCACGCTGAGGGCACTTTTAGATCAAGGATCTCAAATATCCTTAATATCAGAAAATGCTGCACAGCTGTTAGGTTTGCAGCGCCGCAGTTATCACGCATCAGTATCAGGCATTGGCGCAAATGCGAAGCAAAGCAAGGGTATGGTTCAGCTCCAATGTCAATCAATTTATGGTGACCATGATTTTACTACACAAGCGTTGATTATATCACGTGTCATCAGCCACTTACCTAACACTACGTTTGGTAAACAATGCTGGCCACACTTGAAACATATTAAATTGGCTGATCCTGAGTACAATGTATCAAGACCTATTGATCTCTTATTAGATGCCAGCATTTACTCGGATATTATCATGGGCGGTCTTATCAAAGGCCCCTCAGGAGCACCCATTGCTCAGCAAACTACACTGGGCTGGATTCTATCGGGCAACGTGAAGACTTTCAGTTGTCATGTTGTTATTAATCAAGTCGACGAAATATCAAAATTCTGGGAAGTAGAAGACATTTGCGACACCTCTTCGACAACGTCGGTTCAAGACAAAAATTGCGAGGAGTTTTATCAAGCAACCACGCGTCGCCTGGACAACGGAAGATATGAAGTTGCCCTCCCGATGTTAACTGACTTTGAACAGAACCTTGGAGCATCCAAACCAAAAGCTGTTATGCAGTTTAAACAGGTCGAAAAAAGAATGCAAAAAAATCCGTCGCTATACGAAGCCTATAGAAAATTTATCAACGAGTATCACGAGTTGCGTCACATGCGACCGGCTGACTCAATAACAACAATGCCAACGTGCTACCTACCGCACCACGGCGTACAGAAATTAGACTCTACTACAACTGCATTACCGGTTGTTTTCAATGCCTCCGCGAAAACAACATCGGGCAATAGTCTCAATGATCTAATGGCGTGTGGCCCGAACTTACAGCAGGACCTTCAAGGACTCATTTTGAAATGGAGAATGCATAAGTACGTTATCACGGCAGATATAGAAAAGATGTATCGGCAAATTATTATCAGAGAACGTGACCAGCATCTTCAAACCATCATCTGGCGGGACTCACCACGAGATCTTCTTAAAGAATACCAGCTGACAACCGTGACCTACGGTACTAAAGCCGCTCCTTTTCTAGCTATCAGGACTCTTAAACAGATAGCCAAGGATAATGCGACCAGATATCCACTCGCAGCATCCGCACTAAACAGCTCATTCTACATGGATGACCTTATGACCGGACATGACGATTTTGCATATGCTAAAAAACTACAGAACCAACTTATAGAGGTCCTGAAAGGAGCAGGCATGAATTTAAGAAAATGGTCCAGTAATGAACCAAAGCTTATAGCAGACCTATCGGCTAATCAACTCAATGCCCCACTAGAGTTCAAGGACGCTGAATATAGAAAAACTCTAGGACTCCGATGGAATCCATCAACAGACACGTTCACGTTCCAAAATAAAATTGCTTATCAAGAGAACAGGGATAGTCACACCAAACGGCAACTTTTATCTGACATATCAAAAATATATGACCCCTTGGGATGGCTCTCACCTGTCACTATCAAAGCCAAAATACTCTTTCAAAAAACATGGGTGTCAGATATTAAATGGGACGATGAACTTCCAGCGAACATACTTCAGGATTGGCGCCTTCTTAGAGAAGATCTGAAATACATTGAAAATTTTACCATACCAAGATATTTAGGTAATAAAAAACATTATCAATTGCACGGCTTTTGTGACGCTTCAGAAAAGGCTTATGCGTGCGCCGTGTACCTAACAACAGAATGGAATAAGGGCGAATACACAGTGGCACCTTGTGGCAGCAAAAACTAAGGTGGCCCCACACAGCAAACAAGTATCATTACCGAGACTAGAGCTTCTAGGTGCTTTTCTACTATCACAACTCATGAAGAAAGTCATAGAGTCCATTCCAGCTGAAAACATCAATATCAGTGCTTGGTTCGACTCCATGGTCGTGCTCGGATGGCTCAACGGTGATTCATCACGGTGGAAACAGTTTGTGGCTAATCGAGTTCGACAGATAACTGACGTCATACCAGCATCCAACTGGCGGCACGTGAAGTCGGAAGATAACTCTGCAGACTGCGCCACGCGAGGCTTGACAACGGCAAACTTGCAAAAACATTCGTTGTGGTGGGTTGGACCGCCGTGGTTAACTACATTTATCAAGGGCATGGAGAAATCCATTCAAGTCGATATTCCAAATATCGAAGTAAAAAAGGCAAGTGTGAACACCGCCTTATATCAGAATAATTCATTCATAACCCAATTATTAAAAAACAACAATTCTATCACTCGAGTCGCTCGAATCATCGGTTGGGTGTCACGTTTCATTACACGATTGCGAAATAAACAAGGCGCATCGCTGCGGTCTGCAAGTACGTTGAAGTCATCGGAACTACAGGCTGCTCACATTTTAATTATAAAAAGTACACAAGCTTTGGAATTTGAAGACGATATCAACCAAATAAAGAAAAAAGGTCATGTACGCAGCTGCAGTAAAATATCGTCATTGAACCCATTCCTTGATGAAGATGAAGTTTTTGATGAAGATGAACGCAAATATTAGTTACTCGGCGAAACACCCTGTAATTTTATCAACACATAGTCGACTTACTGAGCTCATAATAAATCAAGCACACATTACAACTTTACACGGTGGACCGAGGCTGACCTTATCATTCATCCGAGACAAATTTTGGATCATCAGTGGGATCCGCACTGTGAAGAAGCAGCTGAGACTGTGCGTCAAGTGCAAACGCTATAGTCTACAAAATAAGCAACAAATCATGGCTGATTTACCATCTACGAGAGTCACCCCGTCGCGCCCGTTCACTAACACTGGCGTGGACTTCACAGGACATATCGAGATCAAGGCAAATAAGGGAAGAGGCATCAAGACTAGCAAAGCCTACGTCGCCGTCTTCGTGTGTTTATCAACAAAGGCCGTGCACTTAGAATTGGTGTCCGATTTGAGTACAGCAGCCTTCCTTGCAGCCTTTTATCGCATGTGTGCTCGACGAGGTACCCCGAAGCACGTGTACAGTGATAACGGTACCAATTTTGTTGGCGCATCTCGAGTCCTTAAACAGGAGTATAAGGCCATCCTAGAGACAATTGACGACTCATTCATCAGAACTGTCAATGAGATGGGAATCACATGGCATTTCAACGCTCCAGCATGGCCCAGCGCAGGCGGACTATGGGAAGCTGCTGTTAAAGGTCTTAAATATCATTTGAAGCGAGTACTGGGAGAGCAACGACTTACGTATGAGGAGTTCATCACTTTGTTGTATCAGATCGAGGCTTGCATGAACTCCAGGCCGCTATGTCCATTGACCGAAAGCCCTGACGATGATTGCCTTACCCCTGGTCACTTTCTAGTGGGAGATACGCTTTTATCGAGGCCTCAGACTGATCCCGATTCGATCAACTTACCTAAACGATGGCAACTGGTGCAGGCCATAAACAAGCAATTCTGGAAGAAGTGGTCTAACGAATACTTACAACAGCTACAATCGAGGTCAAAATGGAGGACAGCTAGCAAAAACTTGGAGGTCAACGACATAGTTATTATCAAAGAGGACAACATGCCACCAGGCAAGTGGGCCATGGGACGCGTGCTAGAACTTCATCCTGGGCAAGATGGCTACGTTCGGGTCGTCACCCTAAAAACACATAGCAACATTATCAAGCGACCTGTTAACAAGCTTATCATATTACCTACAAAAGAAACTAGCAGCATTCCAGTCAATAAAGAAGACAATCAGATCACACCCCCTGAACAACAACCACCGGTTGCTACGCGCACCCGCAGGCGAAGAGGGAATGCACCGTCGCATTTTGTGTCCATCGCACTTATCATGTTTATGACACTGTTTACACCGAGCATGGGACAAAGCACGGAATCCTACAATATCACGCCCTTTCAAGACCATCAGAGCCTATATTTTGACAAAATATCAGATCTTCAGCATATAAGAGATGAATGGAAATTAGTCATCTTTTACAACTTAACTACATACTGGCATGGATTATCAGACATACAGCAATACGTCACACACTTAAAATCATTATGTCACACGTCAGGCGCTCAGTTCGAAAGTGTTGCATTACAATTACAACATGCAGTTGACGAAATCGAACATTATAATAGTTTGCTAAAATATCCAAACAAAAGAGCGAAAAGAGGATTGGTAAATGGTGTTGGCTACTTAGCAAACTCGCTTTTTGGAGTTTTAGATGAGCGATTTGCAGAGCAATACAAGGAGGACATAAATCGAGTCATGCAAAATGAAAACCATCTACATAACCTAATTAAAAATCAAACACTTGTAATTGAAGCTGAGTATAACATACTTCGTCGCAACGAAGACACTATGAAGCAACAGTTTTCTGTTATTCAGCAACACCTCCACAACATAACTGTTGAGGTGGGCCAAGTTAAGCACGATTACAACAGCGCTATTTATCTCACTTCTTCGGCTTTAGCGGCGAGTATAATATTATCAAACTTGAGATTCATACAGCAAACATTGATAACCACCGTGACGGATATTAATCACGGTCGTATTGACACTCACTTCTTCTCACCGGAACAGCTGGAGGAACAGACTAACATCATCTTAAGTCAACTTCACGGTGATCTTACTCTGCCCACTGACAAACATGATATACGCCAACTATACCAATTATTAAGAGTGTACTCAAGGATAATTGAAGACTACCTTATCATTGAAATCAGCATTCCACTTGTAAGCAGTGATATTTACGAATTGGACCGTGTACTATCGATACCCCAGCGCAGAGAAGACAACATGACGTATCGACTAGTACCAACATTACCCTTCATTGCATTTAATTTGAAGAGAGATATGTCATTTCTACTATCACATGAAGATCTTCAAGGCTGTATTCATACTCAGATGGATAAAATCTTATGTTCACTAGATCAACCCATCTATGACGTAAAGTTAAAAGAATCCGTTTGTGATATCAAATTAGTAAATATAAACTCAATGAACACGTCACCGTGCACGTCACAGATATCACCTTGCACCGCCGGCCAGTGGATCAAATTACATCGCCGCAACGACTGGCTGTACTCCTGTTGTAAGGAATGTAAAGTTCGCATTTTCTGCCCAGCTGGAATGGAGATAAGGAGCCTAACGGGAAATGGATATATTAGCCTAGGTCAAGGTTGTTCCCTAAAGGGAGAAACATTCACCATTCATTCACACAACCACTTCCTTAGCAGCATACATCAGCAAGTAGCAGCCATCGAGGTACCTAAACCATCAGTTTTGAACTCGTTAATCAATAGTAGCGTCCCATCTGACGTACTGCTACCCGCATCAGATAATTCGGATGTTATGTTGGACCAACTGAAGACACAGATAGAAAAGTTAAAGAGCGAATCAGTTCACGAGCTTAACAGCCACGACCTACATCACTACAGCCTCCAGTACATCCTGCTTGTCGGACTGCTAATATTAAGTGGTATTATTATCCACTTCTGGAGGCGAAGGAAGTCGCGTGTTATGAAGCAACAAGAAGAAGCTACACGAACGCCACAGAGCGGTGCGTTGCACACAGACGACATCAGACGCGCAGACAGCGTTACGAGTGTTGACCACGGCACGTCGCCTATAGTGACCCGAAAATTTGCGGTACCTACAGTGTAATGAAATATTTAAGGTTAATTTATTTTTATTTTATTTGAAATTCATTTACTATTTACAGTTTACATTTTATTGTATTTAAAGTGTTTAATAATTTGTTAATTCAATTTTATAAGATTTATTGTCATTTATCGTTATCATTATTTTTTACATTAACGATTTAGGTTTTTTGTGTATTCTCCTTTTTGAGGGGGCAAGATGTACGGACAAACGTACATTATTTAACTATTTCTTATATACGTAATTGCATTCATTATAGTTAGTCGCTGATGGCATGATTTTGTATATTAACGATGTCAACACAAATCAGTGTAATAAACATACTCAAGCAGAGCGGTCGTTTCCTTATCATTACCTCAAACACCGTAATTTATCACTACGCCTTACGCTCATCATCATCATCATCTAGCAACTACTACTGTAGCCCCAACCCGCTACAGATATTGTTATTCGCATAACAATGAATACCGTTAGAAGGAATTCAGGGACAGCGTGTTGTTTTGCGGGATACTAACGTTTCAGTCCATGTTGTCAGAGCAGCTACTATCTAGGTCGACCTTATGTTACTGTTATAAAAAAATATTCTGTTACTGTTTGTGCATTACATACTTCGTAGATATATCTTTCTCTTTGATTACCCACTATATGGGTTATATGACTATATGGTTAAGGAGAGAATATGGTGCGCAATTTTCTTAATGTGTTCGTCTATTTACTTTCCATTCAGTTGGCGGATTGTATAAATATACTAGCTTTTAACCTCGATATGACTCTAGTGCCGACTATTCCCATGGATTCACCAGAATATTCGTTCATGAGAACCTTCTCGTGACAATAATAAGTACAACAAAAAATAATTAGCGAAATCGGTCTAGCATTTTATGCGTGATGCCGTAACCAAGGGAATTCAGGATTTATTTTTGTTATTTTTTATGTATAAATCATCCGACGTTCTACAATCTAACATAGATTGGAGTTAACTCTCCGCATAATCATTTTTCTGATAGTTTCTTCAAAATATTCACTAGATTTAGAACTAAAATTATTAAAAATAACTGCGAGAAGAGAAGCGGCCTGCACAAATAAGGAAAGCTTTGTCCTGCTTGGCTAATAAGTCGTCGTAGTGAGACGTAAAATTTGTATCCAGGTTTGCAATCCATCACCTGGAAAATTTCCATACTTGCTTTTTAGAAAGGCGATGTTAAAGCAGCCGTATTCCAAACAGTAGTCAAACGGACAAATTATCTAGATTTACTTAGGCAATATTCCTGCTCTATACTTACACTTAATTGAGAAAGACCTGAAAATTATCTATTATGAACCAATAGGGTTATAGGTTACATTGCAGGTTATAAAGAAATATCATGACAAGCGTAATTAATTCGAGTCCTTTATTTTCTAGTGGTTAGCTGTGGTATCACTGGCTATTTTATATAATGTGGTGTTCGTTGTTGGTCGAGCTGTATTCTGGGAGCTGGATAATCTAAATGACCTCACATCATTATGGTATGTCCTGGACTACTTGTGTGATGCCATTTATCTCGTTGACACCGTCGTCCACTTACATGAAGGTATGTAAAAGATAAATTCCCATTCAACTATATTTCTCTTGTGATAAACTAACATAGCATACCTACACTAGTATAAGAATCAAGGTGAGTTCTAAACTGTTTGATATGCAAATTTAAAATTAAATGAGTGCTTAGCGAATGTATACTATGTTCATTATTATAACATCTACAATATACTTTTCTCACATTTAGCGAATGTTTCTAAATGAAGATATATAAAAAATCTAAATATATTTTATTTAAATAATTTATCAATAGCTAACAAAAAGAAAATATTTTTCATCACCAGGTAGGTAGGATATACAAATGAAATGTAACTGTAGCACCGGGAAAGTGGTTAGTTTGAATTTTTATACATATATTTTTTGTTACCCCCCCCACCGGCCAGCGTGGCGGTTATGTCGGGCTTGAACCGACTAAAACCGCAAGAAAACGGCTGCCACGAGATCCCTACTTTAAACTATTCAGACCTATTTATACTGAAAAGACGAACTGAGAAACTAGCTAACTTCTATGACAAGACGAATGACCAAAACTTGAAAGAATTATATTAACAATAGTATAAGACCTGATAATTCAAAATATAGGGAAACCATCAAAGATATTTTAATTATTCGATGAGCTAAACCAACGAGAAACATAAATTTACGTGAATTCGAGGTACAGTCGAAGACAAAAGTGAATTCATACTTGAATATTTACAAATGATTTTTACATTGGAATACATGAACATAATAATGAATATATATATAGTTTTATAATCCCCAGACGACAAAGTTTATATATTTCGTGTTTTGTTTATTAGTTTATAAAAGGTTAAGTGGTAAGTGTTGTAAATTTGAATTTGTCAAGTCACTTTAGTCGTTGGTTGTACAGTGGGGAAATGGAGTGAATTTTTAAACTAGATTTCCTATGGAATAAACTCAAATGTATTTTTTGCATAAACGATTTTTCACACAATCTAAAATTTCGGAGAAAAATTGACAAGGTGTTTGGTTGTTGCTACGGGATTGTTGCCGAAGAAGGCGCACCGGGTGGCGGAGATCGCAGAACGTCCTCCATCCTACATGAACGCGGGCCTGGGGGTGACGGTCGGGGCTAGCCGTTACCCTAGCAGAAGCAGGCCCAGGGTGGCAGCGCGACTTGTTTCCGTGCGCGTTTCCCATTTTATCTTATAAATAACTTTTTTTTTCATGTTTTTTTTAACATTTTCATATTCCAAATAAACAGCGTATTTGGAATATGTGAATGGTAGTTGAATCAGTTTATTTATCTTTACATTGTATTTTGATATTTAACCAACCTAAACAACCAACTCAACCAACCTTTTCACGTTAAAATGTCTAAGTAAAAATACGTTTTTTTTTATCTGCTAACTTTATGACCTACGTATGAGTCTTTACAATTAGTTCCATTTCAATCATCAACATCGTGATAATGAAATGATCTTTGACCGATTAGCTCAGTTCTGCTATAGCTAATGAAACTTGAACAAATAGTCAGCAGGGTGACCTTTGAAAATCTAAAGTCGTACAGCCTACGGTACGAGCGATGCATTCAATAGCTATAGGTAAAGTAAATAAGTAGAAAACTATACCAACTACGGTGTTCCTCAGGGTAGCGTCCTTTGGGCTACCCTGTTCTTAATTCATATGTATTAATGATCTTTGCTAGCCCTTACCTACCACTAAAATTATATTAATATCTACCTACGCAGACGATATGGCACTAGTAGTTTATGGTAAAAATTGGAACGATGGTATCTGCTCTACAGACTATGAACTGCTTAACTAAACATGTTCCAACTATCAAAATAGAAATAAAACTCATTCCTCACTTCCTGTTCATGAATTGTATCAAAACCACCGTCTTCCTTTACCATGACTGTACAAAATACACGGAAGTTACTAGCGCAACTGTAGTTACAATAATATTGTGCGTACACATTTTATTAAATTGATGTCTATGTTGAAAGTATGTTACCCTGACAAAAAAAAATTCTAATCGTTAGGGCAAGAGTTTGAAAATTAATAGATATATTTTATTTTAAAGACCATATTAATAATTCTTTATCACTTTCACATATGGTGGGCCATCTCGAAACCGGAGATGGCCCAGGGTCAGCCGGGGTGCGAGGGATATGCTCTATGGGCAACCTTACACCCCGGCGTCTGTAGACCCGAGACGGCGTGCGGTTTTAGTCGGGTCTTTATGTGAGATTGCTCTGTGTTATATTTATTTCTACTGAGTACCTACTTAAGCCTTTTTTTTTTTTCTTTTTCGTGCGGAAATCCCTTCGGATACCCCCCCGCCGGCCAGCGGGGGCGGTTATGTCGGGTTTGAAACGACTAATACCGACGCCATCTCGGGTCTACAAACGCCAGGGTGTAAGGTTGCCCATAGAGCATATCCCTCGCACCCCGACTGACCCTGGGCCATCCCCGGTTTCGAGATGGCCCTCTCGGGTTTGGGAACCACGGTGTCCCCGTCTTGCCCCGGTTTGGGGGAGGGGACTTAAGTCATACCTACTATGTTGTGCAAACACTTTGAACTGTCATCTACTCAGAAATAAATGATAGCATAGAGACTCGAAGTTCTGTACTTCGAGTTCGAGTACGTATTTCCCTTGCCCAAAACGCCATTATTTAAAGACGTTAAACTAAAGGGTGTGTCAGGTTGACCCGGCCCCATTTCACTAAGACTGCAATTTTAGCTATTTTAGCTAGCCATTCTATTACCTTCATTCACAACTTTCCATTCGATGAAGTGAAGTCAGTGAAGTCTTATAAAGATGCCATAAGTAAAAATCGTAAAATGATTTTATCTTATCAATGGGTTATGTCATTGTCGTAGTGAACAAAATATAGCTTTTGATTCAAATTATTTAAAGTTAAAAAACTAATGAACTAGAAAAAGTTAATAAACTAAAAATTGAGCCCGTAGTTTTGGCAAAGAACAAATAAAATGAAGAGATATTTATAATTTTATAATTATACAAATATGTATTGAACTATAATGGCTTATCTGTATCATGGCCACGGACAGGTTAATGGTGGTCATCGTAGAAAGCAACGATAACGATTATCACCCCATCTATCTGAAACTTTCTTATTATCACAATAATATCTTATTTTGATAATGAAGTCTGTGGACGATAAAGTCCGCTTATAGTAAGAAGGTACAGCCACGAAGTCATAACATAACATAACTTCACGCCTGTATCCCAGTCAGTATCAATGTTAACTTTGTATAATATTGCAAATTAGCGTGTAAAATACTAAGTTTACCAATCGCTTCGTTGTGACCTCGGCAAGCTGATATTCGAAGAAAAATGTGAGTAATTCAAATTAGGTAAAATATGTGAAATGTCTTTGCAGTTCATTTCACCATGTTCACGGCCCGTCTCAGGAGATCTTCGCTTTTACTTTTGTATAGTTCTTCGTCCATGAGCTCTTCCTCAATCCGACCCGATACACATTTTTTTGTTGAGTTGGAGAAGGTGCAGTATTATAGTGTAACGTCTGCTACAATTTGAGCAGTTTATAAGTTAAAAAAATTAAGTAGCTGTAAGAAGCCTTCATTTAAATAGTTGAAGAAGTTTTCTGATTATGACGATGAATGATGACGATGAGAAATTATTGAATATAGGCTTAAAAATTGCTAAGGCTATACGACCTTGAGCTACTTAGGAACCATCATCTTTAAAGTAAATTAGGTAAAATGCATTGGAGAGGCAAAGTAACTTTTATTAATTTTTAGACTTTGTTTTCTATTGTCCTTCCCGTCTAAATCTATAGGAAAAGTTGTTGTTAAATAATAAATATTCTTTCTTGTTCATAATCCATTTTGTTATTAAAGTACATTGTCAATGTATAATACATAAACATCTTATAACCAAAATTTTAATTGAAGAGGTGTCATCCCAGTTTGGTGTCGTATTTGCTCGGGTCGACACTGTCAATAGACAATGCTGTTTTGTCATCCAAGCAGGAATATTAGTTTACCTGCTATTTGTATGTTGTTAGACATCAGTGCGCATGGCGAGATTGTCTATATAGTGATTCATTGTTAACACTCACACTATTATTACTTTTAAAGATTCATGTAAAATTGATGAATTTTACGACTTAGAACATGCTGAAATTGATTCGAAAATATTAGACGCAATCGTAGGTATTTAGGAGCTACTTAACAAAATATGAAGAATGTTTGGCATTACAACTATTTTCACAATATATTGATAATATATAGACCATTGATATAAACGATTGACATGTATAAAGTGAAGGAAACGCTTTTGGCATTTACATCACTCTTCATTTGAAATCAAAACCACAGTAGGTACATCATTCATATTCGAAGTTCAAAGTATCGTTAATAATCGGCAAACAAGCACCTGATATGCTGATCCATATGTGGATGTATTTAAGATGTGCTGTGTGATATCCTGATAGCTATTTGGAGTCACGTGAAAGTGACAATAATTAGCACTCAGGATATCAGTCAGCATAGTATAGAACTAGGAACCAAGCCAGGTACCTACAGTACCTACTGAGTGTTGGCTTACTGGCACATGACTGATGCGTAGTATAAACTACTTCCTATGTTTTGTTTTGTAATGATTATTGCATCTTATTCTATTATTTTGAACTATAACTTAATTTAACGTTATAAGTCGTCTTAGGTCACACATACACCACCCAAAATAAAAATCAGTGCTCCTTTCTGACCAGCAATTATCGGTAGGTATATCGATCGATATTTATACAAACCTACGTATATAGGACATGTATATTATTTTCGCGCCCTTTTTTACGTAACTTTCGAAGGTCAGTGAAACTATTGTCTTGTGTTTTATACTTTTATAACTATCGTACGTATTAGAATAAAACCCATGGATATTTGATACCAGTATTGTAAAGAAATCGCCGATCAATCACTATACTCCTGAAATCCTGACACTACAAGCGGAGTGCAATATTTGTGCGGAAAAGTAACTAGGCTGGGTCAAATGTTTGTTCACACGTTAGCTAAATTTGATGACGCAAGGTGCGGCTTCAGGCTTTGAGTGTGGGTATCAAATTGTTGATACGCTATATCACTTGACTTGTCACTTATGCTATTGGCATAGTTGATGAGTTTAGTTCCGTACATTTACATTATTTATAATGTGTTTGTTGTTATAAACGGTAGTTTTTCATTAATATTCCTTATGCACTTAACCGTTTTAACTGAAAAGATTACACCTAGCCACACTTCATCGCGAATTGTTTACTCCTAGCTGAAAATGCGCAGAGATTCCCTCTTCTCAATTCCGTTGCTAAACATTGCGACTGCGACAAAAATTTGATTATTTATTATACAAAATTGCCTTACCTATATGATGAATTATCGGACTTTTATATGGTAACTTCAATACATACCTGTTGATTGTTGTATAAAATGTGGTGCAATATAAAGTATGCAATATATCGGATATCGATCGATAGGAAAATACAAATATCGATATGGGTGTATGGGGCCCCAGCAAGTTAGATGCCAAACCAACCTCACCTGTAAGCCGGTATACTTGTCGACTGACTGACAAGGTTTTGGCGCAGGCTTATCTCTAGCTGGATACGAGGTTAGACGGTGAAGCCCGTATAAGCCAAAGAAGCCAAGAACGCTTGTACTATACAGGGCCCTACCAACATCTTTCAGGCCCAAGCCAACCTCACCTGCAAGTTGGTGGCACCATTTAAACAGTGGAAAAGGCTCTGGCGCAGGCTTTTCGCTCAAGGTTGGGTGATCAGACGGTAGTTGCTCACGAAAAAGCTGACAAACCAATTAAAAACCATAAGTGGACCTCCCGTTCCCAAGTGCAAACTGCGAACGCAACTGGGAAATCGCTATAGGGATGATAATGACAGTAAAGTAAGGACTAATCGTTTATCACAATAATATTGTTGTGAATTTATATAGACGCGTTAGGATATAATAATATACAATTTTAATCATTCTTTTTCAGGAACTATACCCAAATGCGACTGGACCCATAATTAGAAAATATTTATTTATAACCATTGTTCACAGGATATCTCGAACAAGGTCTCATGGTGAAAGATCCTATAATGTTAAGGAAACACTACTTCAAATCAGTTTCTTATGGATATGATGTGATGTCGTTGTTACCCACTGATATAGCTTACTACTGGTGGAGACCGGGCTCCTGTGGTTCTGTTAGTATACTCTGAACTTACAATACATCCAGATAACACTACTTTAATTTCAAACTAACTGTTCGCCCCGGAGTCAACCGAGCGCCGACTCTTCCCTTGGATTTGCCAAAATTTTCAGGAATATATACCTTGTTCTGCCAATTACGAACACAACAAAAAGAAATCATCCAAATTGCTCAAGCCATTCTCACGATTTGCACTAAGCGACACATTTTGGTGATAAATTTTTATTTTTATAGATACCTATAATAATCGACCAAATGAAAAACTTCTGACGAAGCATAATTCACATCATAGATTACGTTAGGAACTACGAGTAACACAGAAATATTCCACAAACACATTCCTTAACTTTGTTATTACGAACGTGTCAATATTGGTTGTGTTTCAGAATCGTTTGCCGTGCCCTGTTATTGTACGTATAAATCGTCTATTCCGCCTGCCTCGAATGTGGGAGTGGTTCGATCGGACTGAGACAGCCACTAGCTACCCAAATGCTTTCAGGATTTGTAAGGTCAGTGGTAGTACAAAATTAAATATTTCGTAGCAATTGTACAATTTTCAAAATTGCGATTATTTTCAGGTTGTAATGGCGATTCTCGTTCTTATCCACTGGAATGCTTGTTTATATTTTGCCATCAGTTATGCGATTGGATTTGGCACAGATAGTTGGGTATATAATATAACAGGTACACGGAATGAGTCACTAGCACACCAATATATTTATAGTTTTTATTGGTCTACACTGACACTCACCACAATTGGCGAAACTCCACAACCTGAGTATGACGCTGAATATCTGTTTGTGGTCGCAGACTTCCTGGCTGGGGTTTTAATATTTGCAACAATAGTCGGCAACATTGGATCTATGATATCAAATATGAACGTAGCCAGAGTAGAGTTTCAGAACAAAATGGACGGTGTTAAACAATATATGGCTTTTAGGAAAGTTAGTGGTGAACTTGAAGGCAGAGTTATCCGTTGGTTTGCATATACATGGGCACAAAGCGGAGCTTTAGATGAAGAAAACGTCTTATCATCTTTGCCTGATAAATTGAAAGCAGAAATAGCCATTCGAGTTCATTTGGATACATTACGTCAAGTCAGAATATTTCAAGATTGCGAACCAGGGTTACTGGAGGCCCTTGTACTTAAGTTAAAACTACAAGTTTTTAGTCCAGGTGACTATATTTGCCGAAAAGGTGACGTAGGAAAAGAAATGTATATCGTTAAAAGGGGAAGACTTCAGGTTGTAGCTGATGATGGTAAAACCGTATTAGCTACGTTAAGCGCTGGTTCGGTATTTGGAGAAGTGAGTGTTCTAGAAATTGCTGGTAATCGTACTGGTAACAGAAGGACAGCGAATGTTCGAGCTTTGGGATATTCTGATTTATTTTGTTTGGCTAAAAGAGATTTATGGGAAGCGCTTGCTGACTATCCGGATGCAAGAGCAACGCTTACTGAACGTGGCTGTCAGTTATTGAGAAAGGTTTGTAAAAACATTACTCATACTGGTGATACAAATACATATTTTAAATTTAAGAATATGCAACTTAGTATTTATTTTCTGCTACAGGATGGCTTGCTTGATGAAGTTGTATTTGAAAATGCGCAATTAACTCACCAAAGTTTGGAGGAACAAGTACATACATTAGAAACCACTGTCGACTTATTGACTAATCGTATGCAAGGATTACTTACGGATGTCGGAGAACAGCAAGCTAAAATTAATCAGAGAATCAATAAAATAGAAATAAGGTTAGTTATTCAATCTAAAAATCCATCGCCTTATATGAAGGAAATTAAAAGTGAAGCGATCAAATTGCCCTTGCGACTTTTGTTATTTATTGCAACATTGCGAATGTTTTTTTTTATTTCATTTATATATTTTAGCTAAGTCATTTATATTTTCAGAACAATGGAAGCTGAAGTTGAAGATTCTGATTCTGATGATGTAACTTCAATGGCAGCTTCAGATTTGAGAAGTGATATTCTTAGAGGATGTGATGCATCAGGTTATAGCGAGTTACCAATAACATCAGCCTACAACGCCTCTATGCTCCTTTATACTCAGCCCACCCCAGTGCGTGAACGTGGACATTCATTAAGTGTAGAAAGATCACCGGGTTTACTCCATCGAGTTGCAGAGCCACGCAGTAAATCGCTTCGTTTAAAGAAAAAAGATACATCGAAATAAACTATGACAATAAGTCTGTTCATGGAGGGAGAGTCTTTTATCAAAGAAGTTGTTAGATAAAATTTCATATTAAAACCTTATTTAATATTGGGTTTGATAATTTTATAAAATAGGTAAATTATTTTTGATACCACAAGAGGGTTTTTACAATTTAACTATTAAAATTAAAATAATGGTTACGTAAAACCCATAAAATGGAAAAGTTAGAATACGGTAAAACATCATAAAATTGTATAATTCCATCATACAGTATTTATAAAAACAAAAAGAATATGTACAATACTACCGACAGTTTGCGATATCTATCTATAGAAAGGGTATTTGTCATTTATTCACAAAATCTATTATTTAATAAGAACAGGAAAGAAAATAATGATATGAAACTGGTTTGAAATATATTTTAAATTGATTTTTCATGAAATTGTTGCTGGGTATCAACGGAATCTTTTATTTAAATAATACAACATTATTATAAGGGTGAGTGTTTCAGATGAAATGTTAGATCTAGGTTTATGAAACGTATGTTTAGATAAGTTTTAAAAAGATAAATTTCAAAATTTTATTGCCGCTTTATTACACTACACATTAAGCTTATCATACACCTTTTTCAGAATTTGTGATATTGATAATTTAAAATTCTGTGTCATATTTTCGTTACAACATGACCTTTACTACAGAATTTATAGGCTGAAGAGGATCTTGGGAGGCACCGATAAAATAGCTTTACTGTACATAATTAAACCATTGTGTAATGCAAACTTTAATGTCATTAACAGTGAATACAACTTTATAGCGAAAAGTAATAATATTAGTAATACAATGTTCTGGTAGATAAGTGTACAATTTTTGGGCACAAGCTTCAACTGTGCGACCGGCGTCAAGTAGCTTTATCATAACATTTGATTAACCGAATCGAGTGCCCCTCAAATGATATCTCGATATTAGCCTAGATTTGTGAATTTATCAGTGACTCCTCGTATATGTTTTCAAGTATAAACAAATCATCGGAATAATATTTCCTTTACTTACGTGTAGCAAATATACAATTTTATGGATGCACTTTGTCAGTGTATAATAATTGATTTCATAAGACGACTCTAGATAGTGATATTATAAAGCTTACTTTAACGGCATTACCTATCAAAATTGTATATTGATAGTTCAAATCCTTTTAGGCGATGCAATGTATTTTTTTGTGAATGTTTGTTTATTACTCCAACAATGTCCAAAGTTGTTTCTAATATAAATATTAAATAATTTAAATGGTTTCATTTTTATCTCTATATTTGTTTTTTATTGACTTCAAATTTTTACCTCTATCAAATAACATACGATTTCTAAACAACACCTATTAACAAATATATTTTCACAATAATTGTACACTATTATAAGGAAAGTATAGTTAATACATACATACATATATAATCGAAACGCCACAAACATTTTTACAAAATTTCCAATAGGTCAAAAAATCAGAATTGTGCATCTAATTAAGTACATTTATGACCATTCATCAGATATAACATTTAAAGTTCATTTTAATTAAATGCACATATATTCTATCTTACGAACACTACACCAAGATATTTATAAAAGTCAAATAGTTCCTGATATTTCGCACATAGTGCTTATGATATTCTAGTCTTGTGTTGCCCGCTGTCTTGAACCATTTACATAAAACATTTTGAATACGGTGCTGCATTTGATACGAGACTCGACGCCGATTCCTCTTTCACACCAACTGTAAAAGTAACACCATATGTATAAAAATAATACACAATCACAACTGCTCATATCAAAAGAGAGTTATTTTCGAGTCAGTACTCATGAAAATATACAAAATATTATATAAATTCAGAAAAGTCATATCATCATCATCATCATCATCATATCAGCCGTAGGAAGTCCACTGCTGAACAGAGGCCTCCGCCATCGACTTCCATTTCGACTGGTCTCTAGCGGCCTGCATCCACCGAGTCCCTGAGCTCTTTGTTAGGTCGTCTGTCCACCTTGCGGGAGGCCTTCCTACGCTGCGCTTGCCGTTATGTGGTCTCCACTCAAGAACCTTTCTGCCCCACCGGCCATCGTTTCTTCGAGCTATGTGCCCTGCCCACTGCCACTTCAGCTTGCTAACTCGCTCTGCTATGTTGCTAACTTTCGTTCGTCTACGGATCTCCTCATTTCTGATTCGATCTCGTTGAGAAACCCCAAGCATAGTCCGTTCCATAGCTCGCTGTGTGACCCCGAGCTTCCTTATAAGGCCCATAGTGAGAGACCACGTCTCGGCACCGTAGGTCATCGCTGGTAACACGCACTGATTAAAGACCTTTGTCATCAAGGACTGCGGTATTTTGGACGAGAAGACGCTGAGCAGTTTCCCGAAAGTCTTATAATAAATATAAAACAACTAAAAATTAAACTAAACTGTTTTGTAGTAAGTATGATAAGTTGAAGATACAAGTCGCCTGCGAATGTATCAAAGGAAAAAGTAAACTACCTTGATGGGGATTGCCTCTTTTTACCCGACTACGCTAGCGAGGGCAATGATTTACGCGCGTATATTGTATGCATGCAGTTTTCTTTATTCCCCTGTATAGGCGTTACGGCGAGACGGATTTCGATAAAAGAGGTTTCAAATGAAAGGTATTCATCTCTTGAGTATTACAGTATTACAGGATATTAAAATGTGAACAAAAGCTATACGGTGGATTCTAGGCGCTGAAACATGTATTGTAAAAACTCACTCAATCTTATCGAGTAGGGTATCACAATATAGCAAATTATAAGATTACAAAAATATATACCTAGGTACCCATTTGCTGATCATAAACCCAAAGATAAGTCATGGGGTCCCACCTGCTATAAAATTTTGTTTGTTCTTTTCAGCAGCAGTCGGGTTTTGCATTGTTTAATCATTTATTTTATTGGAGAGTTGACCTTGTTGAGTTCAGCGAGCTGGCCCGTAAAGGCGGCGGATGAAAGACGGCTACATGCAGCCGAGATGCGAATGTTGAGAGACTGTGTCGTGCGACAGGAATGAATAAGTTTAGGAACGAGTACATTAGAGGAAGTTTAAAAGTAGCGCCAATGACAGAGAAGCTCGATTAAATCGGTAGTGCTGGTTTGGACATGTAATGCGTAGGGATGAAAGTAATGTGGTTAGGAAGGCATTAAGTATGGAAGTAGACAGTTACAAGGGTAGAGGAAGACCTAACAGGAGATGAATGGACTGTGTGAAAAATGATAGGGCAAGGCAGGGAGTGAATATTGAAATAACTGCCAGCAATGATGAACAATAAAGAACACATTTTTCGACGACCATAAATAAATATGGGATAAGGAGGTTGTGAATGCTGACTCCTTTATTTTATTAATTATATTTCTTGAACGCTAATAAAATGCAGAATAATTTCATAAGTGCTCACGAATTCGTAATTTTATACCTATCTGCAAATTGAAATAGTCTCACAATCGGATTCTTTTTTTAGAAAAGTATTAAGATATCATTCAAGATTTACCATCTGGCCAAAATGCGAAGCGGGCGCTAGTTGCATCCGACGAAGTAACAGCTTCGTGGCGGCGAGGCGGTGAGAAGCTGCTAGATGGTACATAGCTCGGGTTAGGGCTAGGCGATCCACCTGTGATCATTTTAATAGTTTGTAAAATTAGTACTATGACATCGGCGACATCCCTATGTGATCCCTATATGAATAACATAACATAACATAACATAACTTCACGTCTGTATACCCATACCCAAAGGGGTAGGCAGAGGTGTATTACACACCTACGATTCGCCAGTTATGTTAAGGTCCCAATGTAATAGGGGGCGAGCCTATTGCCATCTACCGGACACATTATTAAGCGAGCGATAATTAACATTTATTAATGCACACATAACTACGAAAAGTCAGAGGTGTGTGCCCGGTGCGACTGGGATCGAACACGAGACCTCGTCTCAGCAATCCGTTACGTACGCCACTGGGCTATCGCCGCCACATTTTCATTATGAATAAATACTTTTTAAATATTTAACCAATTACTTCTGGCCATAAAAGTACTACACAAGGTAGTTTTCACAAATTGATGATTTCACTTAAAACAATCCAACAAAGGCAAGCTTCCTAAGTTCAGAAGTAATTAATCCAAAGAAACGAGACTCTATATGCTTCATTGAAACTAATTTCATCATTCCGATGTTTCAATAAAGCTTCATTCATATATTCCTGGTACTAAGTAGGTATGTTTAATTTCTTTTCGACACATTCATCATTAAGACAAGTTTCTAACCATTTCTAATTAACACTATTGTACCAGTAGGAATTTTTCCCTGTACGAATTGCCATATGCTAAAAAAAAATCAAAGTTTGACTATGTTTTAATAAAATCGATTCATAAGATATCACGTAACGCAGGCAAAAGTAAAGAAAATTACTTTTTAAAATGACCAAAAAAGTGTATAAATAATCTACGATGATTTTTCAAACGGTTTTATATTTGTGAAGAAATTGTCTACTACTTGGTATATTGTCGTTGTCGTAGACCAATCGCAAGTACATATTGAAAAAGTTGAAAATAAAAGCCTGTAGATATTGGACGAGATATTAGGGAGGTTCGTCCTAAGCTGTGGTTAAGCTACTTGGGCAACCTTACCCTAGATTGACTATTTCGGACATAGTTTGGGGCTTGTCTCATCCGATTAATACCGCTTAATTATTAAAGTATTCGACAAAACACATGTACAGTCAGGAATAATACATAGGTATATGTACACTACATTGACTACTCTCACATCTCCACTCTCTCTTTTTCGGTTTTTCATTCAATAAAAGATTCTACAATAAGTTCATTGAAATCGACTTATTAATTTATTATAATGTTTCTCAAAAATACTTAATAAAAGACCAACCTGAGTGCCACGTGGTATGCAGTAAAAATAAGAGTCGGTTATTGCGCAAATACATACTGATTCCGACCCAATTAAATAAAAAATACTTTCATGTACATTTTTTTTCTCTTAATTTTTTAGTAATTGACTGTTTTATGAATAAACATGTTTATTTTATTGCCAATAATGAGTCTTTAGTATTATTATTAACTCTGAGAAAATAAATATAGATTCCGATGAATTTAGAACCTTCCTCCTTTTTTGAAGTCGGTTAAATAGTAGGTACAATCCAAACTAAGGTAAGGGATGAAATCAACCTAGTTTATAAATAGAGTAGCTACATAAAATGTTCATGACCCACACAAACATACCACATTATCTGATATTTATATAGTTGGGTATAACGATTCCAAAAATTATATAGTGAATGATGAAATTTCCACAAAAGTAACTAAGTTATTTAATAAATATCATATCGGCATTGAAGAAGGCAGGGAGGCTACTTTCCAGATGCCTAAAAACTGTACTATTGCATGAAAAAGAGGACATGATGCATATTATAGTGATATGTTTAAAAAATTTCTGAATAAAAATTTATATAGAATTCTTGTTGTTTTCAGTTCGCTCTGCAGCAAAGTAATTATTTTATTCTTGCATGTACAAAATAGTCATCACCGCCCTCTATTATTTTAATACCGAACTAACTATGGTGGGTGAAGCCGTAATAAGCATTGTAACTCTTGAACCGAGACGATAGAGGTCATTATTTTTTAGTTCTATCCACTTCTATCTGGATTTCAGCTTGAACATAGATACAAGAATATAAACTGTGGCAGAAAATCTAATCACTTCATATACTTATAAACGGTTGACCGATCCTGAGAAGTTTTGGTCCTAAAAATGTTGGCACACTAATTGCTTTAAAATTGTATTGAAACATTTTTGAGTCTCAATTTATTTAACTTGTAAATATTTTATGTTCAGCGAAAAATTATGCTGAATTATTAATTTATATTTATTATTAATTATCAATCTTTATTCGGGTACTCTTATAAATAAAATAAATCCCACCAAAAACATATTCATGTTAAATGACACATGCACTGTTAAACAGTTATTAGATCCTATAGAGAGCCAAGCTTCTAACTCTTCACGTCCTAACAGTCTAAATTTCATCATAGCTAGATCTAATTCACGCAGTGTTTCACATAAATTCTGGTCTTAAGTTCTCTACAAATCTCAAATTCATATTATACATAAAAACTCCCAAACCGTTGCAATTATACATATTAATGCATACAAATATTTGCACTGAATGGGATTCGAACTCGCGCCCCTTTACGTAGCAGTTGAATGTATACTGCTACGGCACAGATACCGCAATGAGATAAACTGAACCCTTATCCGAAAGCAACCTTAAGTCAGTGCCTCAATCCAATTGTATACTGCACACTCAGTGCGTGAGTCCGACTTCCACTTGACGGTTTTTGTATTGTATTTTTTGTACATGTAACCAATTTTCTAAACACCAATTTTTATTTTCCTAGCATGGACATTGTCGAAGTTCCATACAAACTTTGTAAGGGATTTTTTTAGATTTAGACGTTGGCTGTGTGCTATTACTAGCTCGCATACCAAATTTCAGCTTTCTCCGACTTCAGGAAGTACCCTAAAGGTTTTACTGATCATCAGTTAGTGAGTGACGCAATCTACGTATTTTAGATATTAAGGTATAATAGCTCTGCATTTGAAACTTGGTATGTTTCACAAGTACTATATTGATATCATATCCGGAAAATTTGGAATTCCTAGCACGGTCCAACCCGTATCTATAAGGGTACATATAAATGGTGAAACGTTTCAAGAAAAGATAGGTAGTGCCCTGGGCTCTTCGGTGTCGTCTTGGTGGAGGCACTGCCGTAGCCCCAGATTCAATTGTTCAACTGAGTCTATTTTAACATAAAGAATAGTAAAAGAGCGTTTAAAATTACGTCAGTTCTTGTTTTATCGCTTTTATTTATTCTTAAATATCCACCTAACCAATAATAGTAAATTAAGTATTTGACTGCAATGAAGTGTAATGTCATACTTCTTTATTTTATACAAGTTTTCACAGATCTTACCGTTGTGTTGGCTATCAAAAAGGAAGTGATTTGAATTAATAGTCTAGTACCGCTTCTTCCCCTGCTAATATTTGGAAGTTCTTGGGAACGTGGGTATTGGTAAACAGCGATGCTCTGAATTCCAGTCTTCTATTGGTTCGGTTGACATAAATCATCATTTCACCACTGTTACTCCTTTTAGTCACTTACCTCGTCCATATTTTAATTACTCTGTGCCTTGTCCCAACATTGAGTGAGGTCAAAGAGATAATCAAAATATCCACTAAATCCAATGCCATGGGTTTTGATAATATTAGCCACCGGATGATAACAACAATCCTGGATCACCTTCTTTCTGCCTCAGAGTAATTAAAATATATCGCTGCCTTCTGCCATATCATTAATTATTCATTGTTCTTTGGATTCCGGACAGTTTCCATCCTTATGACGAGTAGCTGTTGTTATTTCTCTTCCTGAGTTTTCTAATTCATCCCTTCCCAATCATGTCTGACCTATCAGTATTCTATCCTTCTTATCTATCTTATATATCTCATATATCTTATCTTAACAGCTGTCACCTTTCATTTATAAAAATAGTTTATTGGGTCCCCTACAATCAAGGTTACAAATTAGACGTAAATTTAGTAGCGGATAGGTCGTTGAGTAACGAAACTGCCAAGCCACACAATTTAACTAAGGTTTAGGATTTGAAGAGAACTTAAGAATATAATTCACGCAGAGCACTATATGCTATAATGAAATTTAGTGTTAGGTTAGGGCATGTAGAGTTAGAAGCTTGACTCTCGATAAGATCTGATAACTTTTTTACATTGCAAGCAATATGGACTTATCTTGGCGTCATTTCACATGAAAATGTTTTTGGAGGAATAAGGTTAACTGGTAGAGAAGGCCTGTGGTATTAAGTCCACCTGTGTACATAATATATTTGCATGAAGTTTAAATAAATAAAAATGTAAAGGAGCGACTGCGTATTAGGTCTTGTGCTCTGAAATTATAAAATATAATTTATAACATATCAATTTGCGTAGTGAGTTTAATGCTGGATTAAGGTGTCACTCTCTTATTCCAATACCATGAGGAACCAAAGATTTAGTGCTTCTTTGCTTTGTGGCATGATAAAGTACTGTAACGCTCTACCCACACGTATTTTCTTCTTTTTCTAATTCCAGGTTCTTTAAGCGGGACGTGACAAATCATCTGCCGAGGTCGTTAAACACAAAGTCAAGAATAACAAACAACATAAAACAGCACTAAACAAGTTGAATTCCTGAGACGTGCTCAGCCGAATACAAGGGATTTTCTTTTATAATTTTTTTTTTTTTTTTTGTTTTTTTTTTTTTTTTTTTTATCTTGCAATGGTTCACCCCAGCACGAATCTATTACCGAAAACAGCAACTCGATAGCTCATCTCCTTCATACCCAAAACCGTGACAGAAAATTGGCAACGACGACGTCGACGACAACTCGATAGCAATAGGGCTTTTCTAAAGAAAATCCCTAAAAACGTCCAAAAGAAAAAATAGACTACCGGTTCGCAACGCGGCCCCGTCTTGAGAAGCCTCCGGCAAGAAAATCAGTGGGCTTTTTTTATCCCTGTTTTTTGGAGCTAGGCTTTGCAGGCTAAGTACAGCTGCTCAATAAATTATGTAGGCATGTGACATGAAATATTGACCCTGTGCTCGCGAAAACCTATTTCCAGGATAAAAGTGGCCTGCATACAAAAGTATTCATTTTTAGGGATTTTCTTTAAAAAAGCCCTATTGCTATCGAGTTGTCGTCGACGTCGTCGTTGCCAATTTTCTGTCACGGTTTTGGGTATGAAGGAGATGAGCTATCGAGTTGCTGTTTTCGGTAATAGATTCGTGCTGGGGTGAACCATTGCAAGATAAAAAAAAAACAAAAAAAAAAAGATAAACTAAAAGAAAATTCCTTGTATTCGGCTGAGCTCGTCTCAGGAATCAACTTGTTTATTTGGTTTATAAGTACCTTTTTTTTCCGGGCGGATATGTCGGGCTTGAACCGACTAAAATCGCACGCCGTCTCGGGTCTACAGACGCCGGGATGTAAGGTTGCCCATAGAGCATATCCCTCGCACCCCGACTGACCCTGGGCCATCTCCGGTTTCGAGATGGCCCCCTCGGGTTTGGGAACCACGGTGTCCCCGTCTTGCCCCGGTTTGGGGGAGGGGCGCTAGTCGCCCCACCGTCCCGGCCTGCTTCTGCTGGGGTGACAGGCGGCCTTACCTGCCACCCCCAGGCCTGCGCTCATGGTGGACGGAGGTCGTTAAGCGACCTTCGGCGCCTGAGTCGCCTCCGTCGCGCGGCGAGCAAGTTGCGGGCTCGGCGGGCCGGGAGATTTCTAAATCTCTCCCGGGCGCGCTCCGCCATCTACAGCATTACATGCTCGCAGAAGGAGGTGGCGGCGGCCTACGCGCTCGCGCTCCGCACCATTGCCGCAATCATGCTGCCGAGCGAGAGGACTCCCGCCCCGATGGCTGCCACGAGGTTACGCCTCGGCGCCTCCCACGCCGGGCAGTCCGCCAGCGTGTGCAGCCCTGAGTCCTCGCTCGCGTCACAGTGATGACACTCAGGCGTTGGCTCCTTCCTGATCCGATGCAGGTGGTCCCCGAAGCACACCTTCCCGGAGATCACCTGCGTCAGTCGGTACGAGAGACTTCCGTGTCGCCTCTGTAGCCAATAGGTCCATAGCCCTATATGGGTAGAGGCCCTGAAGACCAGAAGTGTGCGTATGCTGCGCGCTCCGCAGAGGATGATGGCCAACAGGGTCAGGGCCGCTGGATCTCCTTTGAGGCAGCGAGTCTCCTTGCCGGAACTCCACCATGGGACCTGCAAGCGAGAACCCTTTCGCAACTGTACCAGTGGCGAAAGAAGGCGCGGGAGCAGGGATGGGACCCTGGAGAAATCGAGGCCGTGCAGTCCCAGCTACGCCAGGCCATAGTGGTGGAGTGGAAGGAACGACTTAAGATCTAGTAAGTAGTTTTTTTAATACGTCATAAATCTTAAACCGCAATTTAAATTTCATTCAATCAACTAAATTATAAAAAAGAAACGACGGGTTGCACTCCGGGAGTGCCGGCAGAAGTGAAAACTTGAATATTAACGTTGTGCATTTTTGATATTTTGGAATTGTTAGGGAATAATTTTGCACGAATTGCTTTAATTATCAGTATAAAAGTACTATCATTTATGTAGTAACATACAATATTTATTTATTGCGCTATCGTACACAAACATAACAATTTATATTACATTAAAATTTTAACACATCAGAACTATTACAATTATTTTACATTAAAAAGTTTATCTCTCAGAAAAATCAACTTCCATCCGTTATTTCAACGACTTTTCCACCATCATTATTACCAGAAAAATCATCGCCAATATATTTATAAAGTACTCACTTATTTTCATTCGCTATTTCTTCGTCACTTTTTTCATTAATAGATGAACTTTGTTTAATTTCTTTCTTTTTCAATCAATAGATTTATGGCACAATGTAGAATAAATATTACAAAAAGTTATATGATTACAAAAAGTGTTTTTTGGGCCTAATAGATGAACTTTGTTTAATTTCTTTCTTTTTCAATCAATACTTTTATGGCACAATGTAGAATAAATATTACAAAAAGTTATATGATTACAAAAAGTGTTTTTTGGGCCTCGGTCGGAATCGATTTCAGTCTTGACGAAGACTCACTCATTAGACGAACGCGCCACCAGGTTGTGCAGGTAGTTAAGTACAGTGTGAAATTAGCGCTTCTGTATTTGTTGTCTTACGAGCAGGTCACGTGTTTTACTGACGAGAGTTTAACCTTTTTTACCCAATACAAAAAAAGTGCACAACGCCGCTAAAGAAGTTTTCACTTCAAAAAAAAAACAAAAGGTAGCTAAAGTATGGCTCTACCTGAGTAAACTACTGGAGATGCTTGGTAAAGTAAAAATATCAAATTAAAACGATAAAATAGTAACGGGTTCGAACCCCAGCAATGACGCCACTAAAACAATAAATAAGCTTTCAACGAAAACGCTGCCTAAACTCTCTGAGATAAAATAAAATGATATAAGGTGGAATTGTTATCTTTTACAGGGCGTCCCACGGCGATACCACATGGAGGGAAAATATCTTAAATAATCTAGACAATTTTACTGAAAGAAGACTTCATTTTAATTTGACATACAATTTTAACAGCGTTCAAAGATTTTCGAAATCTCGATTGCCACCTCGGTAATCGAAATGGCTAAAATCCGCAAAAATAATACCCTGTATATATAGGGTGTGTATATAGGGTAGATAAGGTCAGTCATAAGGATCAAATCTCTATAACAAACATGGTTAATGAAATAAAAGAATATCCATGAAAACTGGACTTATAGAAATTTGTATATATTTTATAATAATTTTGTTATCTTTGGTCCTACGACTAAAAGGTACACAACACAAAGTTGTAGTAAATTCAATTAACAATAAAATTGGTTTTACAAATTTTCTGTGTACTTAATACATAGTTTGCCTGACATTGCGTAAAAACTATTTCCATCCGTTTTTAAGGTGGCAGCCGCGGGACAAGGGTAGCGATAGCGACCCACAAACTTTACACTTACTTGATATCCAAAACCCTCTCTTAATATAAAAAAAAAGAAATTGCGTTCTCTGACTTTTGTACGCTAAAACGAGAATCAAACTCTAACGGCCAGTCTCAATAATCTACCTACAGTTAAAGGTAGAAGCTATGCCAGATAAACAGTCAACATTAAACTCTCTGTTTCAATATTGTCAAAGTCATTTTCTGTTTATCCTTGTTTATTGAAACAGAAAAAATCCCCGATAGATACTAATGGTAGCTATTTTAACTGCTAGTAATGGATAGATGGATTATTGAAACCGTAAGTCGACAACTACCCGAAATACATTGAAGGAATATTATATTAATACCAGCTGTTTGGCCGTGGCATCACCTGCGTGGAAATCTGATCCCGTTCCCGCTATCCATGGGACCTTATTTCACCACCAGAGCCTATATAGTACACAATTCCACCATACATCACTTTCTTTATGCTATGCACTTCGCTAGAATGAATGGGGTTTTCTTAGCGGTGAATGCACATACTTGTCTGTCTTGTCTTAGTGGGGTTGTTTTTTTTTTTATACCACTTTGGTGGCAGACAAGAACACGGCCCACCTGATGGGAAGCGGTTGCCGCGGCCTATGGACGTGTGCAACACCAGTGGCGTCACACTCGTACTGCCGACCCTGTAAAGGAAAAGGGATGGGAAAGGAGTTTGGGAGGGTATGGGAAAGGAGTTTGGGAGGGAATGGGAAAGGAGTTTGGGAGGGGATGGGAAAGGAGTTTGGGCTCCGGCACTCTCACTCACCAAACGGAATGCAACAGTTCAAATACTGTTACATGGCGTCGATATTCTGTGAGAGGGTGGTGCTTCCCCTGTCGAGTCGGCTTATTCATGCAACGGCCAAAAAATTTTACTAGATTTAGTCTTCCCCAATCGGACACTCTTGTGACAGTAGTCTTAATTTCAGACACAAGCTGTTCGCGAAGTTCCTCCACTGCGGACCAAGGTATGTTAGCACGACGAATTGAGTCGTCAGACAGCATGTCATTGATATGCAGCAGGAACAGGGTTCGGGACAACAGGGAGCCTTGTGGACGCTACGAAGGCTTAGATGCTTCTGTTGGACATAATGCTGGCAATCTATTCGCAAAGCCCGTTGGGCAGTTCATAAGACGGCAACTTCGCAAGAAGACCTCTGTGCCAGACCCGATCGGCTTCGCTATATCGAGGCGGACGGCTAGTGCCTCACCTTGACTTTTGATGGCTTGCACCCTCCGGTGTGTGGCTGTGAGAGCCTACACATAAAGGTCACCGGTTGAGCGACTGTGGCGGAAGCCGTACTGTTTGTCGGTCGTTCAATAGATCGTTTCCTTCAAGGTATCTCAAGAGTTGAGCGTTAACAATAGGCTACATTACTTTCGAGAGAAGGGCGGTGATAGCGTTATTTTAATTTCTGCCATAGAAATACCACACCAGGGGGTATTTGGTGGCACGGCATTCCCGTCGTTCATTCTTGTCAAGTTTAAAGCAAGTTACCTAAAAGAGCGGCCTTCTCCTAAGCGCCATGGCCCAGGCTGCCGTCGGGTATTTGCAGCGGCGGCAGACAAGGCTGACTAAAATTTCCCTCAGGAGCTTTGGTGAGCGACCAGAATGCACTACTACCTACTACTACTAGATGGGTACCGCGCCAGCCGCTCACCAATTCTGCCGATGAAATCGAATATAGCCCTGGGCCTGTAGACAAAGTCACATTCTATTAGTGGAATCGCTTCGAAGCGAACCTTCAAATGTTCAATATGTATGGGAGTGACATTATTTGTTACACGTGACATGTCGACAAATGTTGTCTCTCCCATACATTTCGGTCTTTTGAAGGTTCGCTTCGTTGCGATTCCACTAGTAGAATGTGTCTTTGTCTACAGGCCCTGGCCGTTGCCGTGGCGGCTTTCAATTTTCTTTACACTTCAGCGATATATTTGAATCCTTGTTAGTAAGAGCTGTGGTTCAAGACTTATTAGCAGATTGCTTGGGAAGTTCTCTGCAAGGCAGATTAAAGGCTCGGAAGATAAATAATATAATCTTATATCTATAATATAAAAATGAATCCCTAATTCCCTTGGTCACGGCATCACGCGTGAACTGCGAAAACCGATTTCACTTAATCTTTTTCTGTTGGGTTTGTTATTGTCAGGAGAAGGTTCTAATGAAAAAAAAGTTAAGAAAGTTGCGTGGAAAATTATAAAATTTGAAAATGTTAAGGACCATATTAACTTTCATTATGTAACCTTATGGCGTTTGAAATACCTGGCAGTCGTTTGTAATTGGCGCGATTGACATATTGACTGACACATTATCAGATGCATCGATCGGAATTATATGTCGCCTGTTCCTGTGTCAGAATAGATACCAATAAAACTAATTATATACGCGCCCGAAAAAAAGAGAAAGTATTTTGTATATTATGAAGCATTACTTTGAATTTTTTTTTTAAATAATTATTACTACTTAATTTAATGTTTATACAAGGGCAACGTCTGGTGGGTCAGCTATTTAGGGATATCATTTTTTTTGCTGTGTCGTTATATACTTATATATATAGGTAACTTAGTTATTTAATTTACACATACACATTTACAGCAACCAGTGTGCATAGCCCGTGGGTAGATCGGTCGTGGTACTTATTCTTTGACTTTTTTTTCTTTCATCTTGATTGTGTGCCTTGATTATGTATCCTATTTATTTCATTTTTGTTTCGCAACAATTTATTTTTAGCTAGCCCGACATAGTCCCCACTGGTCCGAGGGGATTTACACACGAAAAAAAAGGTACTTTATTCTGTATTTTTTTATATAACTTACGTGGAAAGAAACAGATCTCCACGACACAGGGTTTCCTGGTATATCCTAGTATATTTTAAACCTTTCTTTGACAGATGAAAAAAAACTTACCTCTAATTTTTTCTTCCGTGTGCCAATATCTATGAGCCCGGATGATTATGTCAGGGCAAAGGGTGGATGTTACAGATATGATATTTCTTTATATTTGAATAATTATTATTGTTTCTGCTAGTTGTAAAAGCAAAATGTAATTAATTATTCGTAACATTTTGCTATCTTAAACTATTTACCTTCAGTCCAGAAAGGAAATCGAGTGACAGCTGCATCCGATGACGTGACGATATCGTGGTGTCTATTTGGTGAGAAACCACCGTTCGAAGGCGTATAGCCAGATCCGGGGCTCGGAGATCCATCTGTAAAAGTTGAAAGATTGTTGCGAAAATTGTTTTTTTTTTTTAATTCCTGGCAGTATCTGAGTTGACCTCCGAAAATAATAACAAGAGCCCAGACACCAAGCCCCGCGGCTTCGTCCGTAGCATACTTCGCCCCTGTGGCACCCATTTGTCCCATGTGTTTATTAGTGTCTATTAGTGTTTATTAGTTCTACATTAATGTATGGAAATGTGCCCCTTTTGTTGACTTTTATGTTGTTAACCTTCATCGATACATGGGCAATCTAAAAAAGAGGATTTTTCAATTCAGACCAGTAGTTCCTGAGGTTACCGAGCTCAAATAAACAAACAAACTCTTCAGCTTTTTATAATAGTATAGATATAAATTAAATATCCTATATTATTCGTACATCTATTTACATTATATTCCTCAAGACAAAGTGAAAATTACATAGAGACTTGCACAGACTTTAGTTGACTTGCAGAAATCTTTTCTTTTCTGTTTCGTTCAACGTGGCAATGCCTTTTGGGAACGTCAGCAGTTACTGATGATGTGAAGGAATTCTATGACACATGTATGTAAATATTTATCTGTAATTCAGTTATTTTAGTTTAGGTATGTATATGTTTTAGTTTTTTTTAACGAACGGTTCAGTACTTAATTTCTTTGTTGCAGAGTAAAAAACAACCCAAAAAACCGTAATAATTTCTTAGTTTAAAAAAACCGGCCAAGTGCGAATCGAACTCGTGCGCCGAGCGTTCTATACGTACCCATTATACCGCCATAATAAAATTGGTGTAATTTTTATTGGTTTATGAAGCAAGACCTCTAAATTGTATGAGCGCCCACACAACTCAGAGGCGTATCTTAATTGGCGTTTAATATGTACGTATGGGGCACCGTTTAATTTTCAACTTTTTTATTTTCTGAAATTTTCTCTTTATTTGTACCGCGAGACCTTGCTTGCAACAAATGCAGACAGACAGACAGACAGATGCACGAGGGACTGATCTTATAAGCGTTCTTTTTTTACCTTTTGAAGTACAGAACCCTAAAAGAAGTGTGTCACTAAACGAAAAATTTCTAATAATTCTAAATTTCAGTGTAAATAATAAAATAAAATATATATAAATTAATCGTGATAGAATCCGTTAACAATAGTGTTATTTCAATTTTAAAATGTTTTTCGTTATTTTACCTTACTGATTACATAGGTGCAGGTTTTGGTGGATTTGTAAATAGTTAATGGAACTTTGACGAAGTGAATGTTTCTCGTGCAACAATTTTAAACTGTTTTCCTAAGAACCATTTATACTTCTTAAATCCAAGGAACTAAATAGAAGTCTAATATTAAATAATGAAACCATTAATGTTATAGAATCAACAATTTTCTTAGAAATAGTTTTATAGGTTTCAATGGGTTATCAGGGAAACTCAGTTACTTATATGCAGAGGGGCTTTTCTTGGGAGAAACCCAAAGAAATACTGTCCGTAAGGCCTTAAGAATTGTGCGTCGAGGTAATATGTATACGGGTCCATCTTTCTACCTGATAGCTGTTGGAATACTATACCTAAGCTTTTTGATAATACAATGTGAGCATTAGTTAATCAATTTAAAAAAATTACTCACCAATAGCACTTACTCCTATCGCATTGTATGTGTTCATGGTCATTGATTGCATGGGCTGCAATGGACTTTGTAGCTGAAAAGGAAAAAATAACACATATAATAGAAAACATCAGTAACATATAAAGGTTTAAGTTTGTCAAGTCAAATCGTTTCACCTGGGTGTAATCATCTAAGTGAAATAGTTCCGAGGTGTATCAAGCAAACTACATTTTACTTTGTTCACTTGGGCGACATCACTGAGGTGAAATGGTTCTGACGTGAAATAGAGGCACCATTAATTACACATTGTTCACTCGTTGTATCACCAATTCGGTTCTATTCAATTCCTTTATTAGGCAATTGAATTATATCAGTTAGATCATTCAAGTATTCGTATATTTTTGTCATCTAAGTATTCTTTAACTATATTCGTTATTATGCTATTTCAATTAATATATCATTTAGGAGGTATATAGTATGGTTTTTATTTTATATACATCAACCTGCAACTTATTATATCTCCCTATTAAAAAAAAGGTGTAATAATCTCACTGGATTATTACACCTTATGTAATAATCCAGTTGGATTTTGTATATGGCAAACAAGAATAAGGCCCAACTGAAGGTAAGTGTGTGGTTTTAAATGTAGATTGTAGATAATTCTTGATAGATTGTACATTCTTCCCTAAACTACTTTAAGACGTTATCGATAAGTTACTTGTTGACCCAGTAATTAGACTTAGGTAACAGTAATCTTACATTAAATGAGGTAGATATGTTATAGAAATATTATCACGATAATTGAACTGTGTAGTGTGACTGAATACTTTCCTGTCGTTCGCATTCACTTGAGTAGTGCATGTCACTGGAATAGTAACTTCTGATTATGAATAAAATTCTTCTGATAGGTCAGACGGCGTTCGCTTCCATAAGAACAAATATAAAGTCACATCAGGAAGAGAAAGCATAGGAGACCAGACCCTGGGCTCTTAAGTGCAAGCTTTGAGTGCAACAGGAATAACCGTCATTGGACTTATGATGATAATAATTTTCTTTTGAACTGTATCACACCCTATCGTATTGTATTTACGTTCATAGTTTGTTCGTCGATAAAGTCGTTTATTGAGCAGTCATAGCGCCAATTTGCGAACATACAGTTTTACTGCTTTTTGATACGCTACTCAAATTTTAATCTCGATTTAATTACGGAAATGAAATTAGCCTCTTAACACGTTATCGGTATTCATAGGAGCATTACAATACTTTTTAACTGCACTTTTTAAATTTTTAGCATACTTGTTTTTTAAGTTGAAAAGGAGGACGTTCACAATGAGGATGTTTATATTTTTATGGGCAACTATATAGATGGATTAGCAAATTTTTTTTTGTTTGACTGAGGCTATTCGACTGGTCCTATTTAAATTTCGTAAAGATCTTAAATTTCTGAGACAGGCAACGGATTTCTTCCATGAAGCAAATCAATTGCGATTGCTGCTATAGCATAAGTATCTAGACATTGTTTACACAATTACATAACATAACATCATGCTCCTTCTAAATGGGTTCGCAGATGTGTTCTGTATATATATTCGGCAATATTTCAGTCGCGCATGAATCGATTTTAAAAATATTTTTGCATTGAGTTTGGTTTAGCTTCGTGGTGGTCCCATATTAATTTTGGACTCCGGAGATCCACTAGAGAACATCTCAAAATCAAATAGAACATGTAAGTACTTAGGATACTGTAGGTACATTACTGTAGTCATGTACTTGCTGTAATTATCTAGACTCGAACTACCAAGACAAACATTAGAACTTCTTAACGATATACAGGTATGAATGTCTCGTTTAAGTTATTGAGGGTATTATGTCGAGCCTATAAGGTAGATAGTGCAGATATGCTGGACTAGACTAGACTTAGACCACGAAGGCAGACTATAGAGCTCCTATAAGATCAACATTATGAATATCTGGTTTAAATTATTAAAGGAATTGTATCGATCCTACAAGCACTTTAGTATAGAACTAAGAAGTAAGCATAAATGATTAATCATCTTTCCTCGTGTGGCCTTCTAGTTTCAGTATTCAAATTATTTTAATTGAAATTTCGCTTACATGAGAGTCTATTTTTGGATCGTTTACTAATCTCTTTGAGAATAGCCTTATAGACGTTTCTCCCTTCAAGTAAATAGGTATAGTTATTGATCAACGTTTTTAAAAAAATCACCTCTCAGTGACTGGATTAGGGGTAGGAAATTATGATAAGTTCCTCACTTTTAAAATAAGAAGCATGCTTCTTATGCTTTACATTCATAATTGGGTACGATAAGTGGCGCCGTAATCGGGTGTTGACGTGTGTGATAGGATGTTTTGTTTATAAATTTATTTACGTGCGAAGCCAGGGCCCGGGCCGCTAGTAGTAGGTATACATAATTGTGGAATCTTGCATAATGTATAGAGGTATCTCGCTTCAAAAGAGGCGCTCTCTCCAAGCAAGCTGATCTAAACTTATTAGTTCCAAAAAAAGATAGTATCCTGTCTCCATACAAGGGGAATTAGAAAAAAAACTTTTGAAAAATAAGTTATAATAAAAAAGTTAGCTATAATATTATGTTCATGTTAATAAAAAGATTAAACGATTAAACGAGCCGAAACTTATTGGTGTTGCGTCGTTTCATTACCTACCCAGTTCCTATGTCCATATTCCAGCTCCATTATCAGAACCTGGTTACAATTAAGAGACAAACTTCTCGTCAAGACGATTCAAATGAGCCCAAACTCGATGAGGTGGTTCTGTCGTTTCATTGCGAAATTTTTATGACCATCTTCCAACTCCATCAGCATCTCGATCGTAGGGTACATTATGATGACATGGTCATCATAATGTACCCTACATCCGAACCCGGGAGAGGTCCCGGGTTCGGATCCTGGCCATTACACTACCGACGTGAACCCACTCCTAACACAAGTAATTAAGCTTAGCTGGCGGGGTTAGGGGGAGTAATATTAGTATTTTCGGTTACTTATATTCTTTAAAAGAAAAAAAAGGAAAGGAAAGGAAAAATATTACATTGTCACGCGATTTACAGATGTACCTATGCAAAATTTCAGCTCAATCGGTAATCGGGAAATGGATCAAATTTAATTGGCAAGATTTTGATGATAAACATCGGGACAGGTGAAGCTAAATGCTTATAAAAAATAAGTTCATTGTTATAAGCAGACATGCGTAAGAAAACCTTACCACAAATCATTGATTTGTCATCGAGTTAAACATCAGATTGTTATTTGGACTCCGCAACGTACTAAGCTGAGGTAACCCCCTAACCGGTGAACATTCTTGTCGTCGGAAACATTTTTAATCGATAGACCATTTTTAAGTCTAAAATAAATGTCTGAAAAGTTTTTCACTAAAAGTTACCGTTTTCGAGAAAAAAAAAATTAAACTGTTTAAAGTCCGTAGTTCTCTATATAAAATAATATTAATTGCTTCACGAAATCTACCTGTGCGTTCCCCCTGCGGGAACGGATTTTTTTAATTAAAATAGTTATTCAATATAAATTCCCAGTAATTCTCTTCTATATATATCTGAAAAGAGTATCAATGTCTTTCCATTTTAAGGGTGTCTGAAAAAGCTTACCTTGACTGGATAGAATTTTTAAAGAGTTGTGTAATACTTATTCTAATTGAAGCAACTAAGTATTTATATTTGCTATTCTGTATAAAAGTGGGCGTTGTTAGGCACCGTATAATAGCGGCGGTAGGGCCCATCATGGAGGATTGGCTAGAGAGGCGACACGGAAGCCTCTCGTACCGACTGACGCAGGTGATTTCCGGGAAGGGGTGCTTCGGGGACAACCAGCATCGGATCAGGAAGGAGCCAACGCCTGAGTGTCATCACTGCGACGCGAGCGAGCTGAGTCCTCGCTAGCACTCAGGGCTGCACACGCTGGCGGACTGCCCGGCGTCGGAGGCGCCGAGGCGTGACCTCGTGGTAGCCATCGGGGTGGGAGTCCTCTCGCTCGGCAGCATGATTGCGGCAATGGTGCGGAGCACGAGCGCGTGGTCCACCGCCACCTGCTTCTGCGAGCATGTAATTCTCGCGAAGGAGATGGCGGAGCGCGCCCGGGAGAGATTTAGAACTCTCCCGGCCCGCCGAACCCACAACATGGTCGCCGCGCGTCGCAGGCAACTCAGGCGCCGGAGGTCGCTTAACGACCTCCGTCCTCCATAAGCACAGGCCTGGGGGTGGCAGGTGAGCCACCTGTCACCCCAGCAGAAGCAGGCCGGGACGGTGGGGCGACTAGCGCCCCTCCCGCAAACCGGGGCAAGACGGGGACACCGTGGTTACTAAAACCGCACGATTTTCTAAATACGTACTTTCAGAAAAGTATTAGCCACGTTTAACAAGACAGTAACAAAGAAATTATAGATTGGTATCTACTGAAAAATTAGATAGCAAATAATGGGGATTGTCTCAAGTACAATAATGCGTTATGCGTTTGCATAAGCAGATAGGTATCTTCTTCGGCATATTAACAGCACACCTAACTCAACCCATCTTTATTTCACTGACATGATTTCGTGATTTTTTAATTCCCAATGCCTATCATTTCATTCATAGTTGACGTAATTAAAAAATTATTTTATATGTATTTGAAATATATTAGAAAACCGACTTATCACGTCTGAAACTTATCGATAATGGATCGCTCTTGCCAGATTGTAGTTGAAATAATAAATCCATTTTTTTTTAGTTTTTATATTATAGCGCAGTTAAATTTTTCCTATAGATTTTAGATCAGAAAAAGAGAACATCTAGGACGTGAACCTTACAGGGGGAATACTCTGACCGATATAAATCCACCACATGTTATTTTTCAAATTAGGTAATAATAATGTCATTTAATGCACAGCTTTCATTTTCTTAAACCTCCCTTCCTGTATCCCGAAACTAAGACCTGGCTAAGCCCGTGAGATAGGATCTACCTAGTCTCGGACAAAATAAATTATTATCAAATATTATTATTATTTAATAAAGAGGTGTTAAACATCCTCATAATGGCTCACCTGTCCCTGTATTTGGTGTGTGGCGAACGGGTTGACTGCGACAGGCGACGACTGGTGTGGCAACGCGCTGTGTGGCGAACACCCGGGGGGACTGCGGCCCATACTTCCGCACGCGCCGGCGTATCCCAGTCCGCTCGGCGACTGCGTTAACCATGTACTGGAAATGTTTTAATACCTCTTGAAACAGATGTTCGAAACTTGAGAGAGGGTATAAATTTTACTTTTTAAAATGTAACTGAGTAAAACTATCTTTAAATAAAAAACAAAATAAGCTGAGGTATCATTTTAAATTTAAGACAATTATTTCTACGCACTCGCTAGGTAGGTACCTTTTTAATACTGAGATTTATCAATTTCGCTTATTACTATACCATTCTTATTTTCATAGATAATCGTATTACAAACTCATTCTAGGTAATAGTTTTTTTTTCGTTTAACGTCAAATATAAAGTTAGATATAAAACTACAGCTTCAGTTTGAAAAACAAATTTCATTGTGGAAACTGTTGCTAAAAATAACATATCTTCAAACTCGAGAGACATGTTCATACTTGTTTGATTCTTTAAACTCAAACCTCCAACAATGTCGTAAAATGAAGAACCTTGAGCGGTTTATTAAGCCGCCGCGGCATGGGCAGAGATAAAGTGCACAGACCCCGCCCATCTCACCTGCCTTCAACCAATAGCAGATCAATCATTCTTAACAATTGTTTTTCATTAATAAAACATAGTTTTGTCTAAACCGTTTACATGAATTTACTTCGATTTGTTGAGCAATTTTATGCTAATACACATTGTTTGTGTTACAAGACCTTCGGGGTATGTTAAAGTAACACATGTAGGTACCTACGCGTGAAAGACAGGAATGGTAGCTCTACTATATTAAAATAGTATATATCAATGTAATGCAGCTATCTACTTACTATGCGATTAAAAAAATACAGAAGTTTACGTATCTCAGCTGTTATATAAGTGCAGGTCTCTACCTATTTTATTTATATTTAGGACGACCGCCGACCGCTGGTCGGTATTCTGTTAAAGTTTTCAAGCAATTAAATATTTCTTATCGAATAATAACACATAATCACGAGCTAAATATATATGAATAGATATTTATCAATATCAGAATATGTTATTCAGGTACACTATCTCATATATATGTCGTGTAATTACTTTTGTTATTAAGGTCACAAGTTTATAACCACAAAACGTTTTACCAGTTGCCTTTATAAAAAAACTGTTGATTGATTATACATTTCCAGTTTGAACGTACATGTGTAGGAAATCGGAAATAAAATTCTTTAATAACATAATCAGTAAATTATTAGTAATTGTTTTGTAAACACGAGTATGAGAAACGTAAATATTTATCATTATTAACATGTAGTAATGTCGTACCTACGGTTAATTGGCCAGTTTGAATTATAATTGAAGAAGACTGACTGATACCGTTTATATATGTTGTAGATTATAAATTATGTCACTCTTCTTAAATCTTGAACTCGTGAAGTAGATACCTACTTATCTAGGTACATAAATCTAATGCATATTAATAATAATATTCTTGGGTATACTACACAGCGCCATCTAGACCGTATAGACCTTTAGTAGTAACCGTTACTTAACTACCTTGTAATAGATTCTAGAATACTTTTAGAATACGCAAACACTTTTTGTAAGTACTAACAAACCTATTATACATACCTACATACTCTAATAATACTACTTTTATAAAATGGCATTTGCTATGCGTACTTTGGGTCTAGATAGCGCTGTGTTGCACTGTGCTGTCCAAGAGTATTTATTTATTATTAGGTATTATTATTCCCAAATTGCTTCGTCAATTTGGGCGTTCCCTGATAAACATGTAAAATTTCGATAATCATATTGTATTAATTTCCACGATATTTTTTATTTTACTTTTATAAATATTTAACTAACCGTTTTTTATAAATTAAATTTTTATATTTTTGTTCTTATCGAAATTTAATTGTGACAAGTTGTAATTGCGTAGTAATTATTTATTATAGGTAGAGATTAATTAGCAACTTACGTGTCATATCTGGGATACGAAGGTGGGTGATATGGTGAGCTGGACCCAAAGTAGTTTCTGGCACCCAGAGGCAGGGGCTGCATGTGAGGTGGAACATGCTGTCCGACATGTGCAACGTGGTATCCATCGCCGAATAGCGTTTTAGAATACGGAGTGGCACGGAATGGTCTTTTCATCCTCCGCCGGCGCCTGAAGTTCCCATTCTCGAACATCTCACCACATTGCGGATCTACAACAATACTATACTCACCACCCAAGAGTCTATAAACATCATAGCAAGAATGTTTCGCTTGCAATTCGCTTTCGAAGATGTGAAATCTGAGCTGATGGTACCTTCATAACATACATAATTGCATAGCAGTCAGAAGCGTCATTCGCATTGCATCACGTAATATATTTAAATTTTTACAAAATACAAACTCCAAGAATAACAGCGGCTCTTGAACAATGTCATGGTTGAAGTTAATATTTCCAGATTTTACACTGAAATCACGATCACGCTTGACTACTTAATAACTTACCAAGAGTCCAATAGTTTCCTTTTCGCTCCCCTCCACCTTCTCTAGGTACTTTGATAAAACATTCATTAAGACTTAGATTATGCCGTATAGAGTTCTGCCATCCTTTTTTATTCTTTTCGAAGAAGGGAAATTCCTTGGTGATATAAGCGTATATTTCACTGAGTGTCGCTCGTTTTGTCTGGCTATTTTGTATAGCCATTGTAATAAGGGCTACGTAGGAATAGGGTGGTTTAGTTAGCGCTTGCGATGTTGGTGTAGTGGACTGAGGCTTCATTTCAGAGTTGCCAGGGCTAGCAGGTGTGCTTGACTTAGATTTACTCTTCGTTTCAGGGTTACTATAGGTACAACAAAAAGAAATATTATTGCCTTTGTGTTAAAAAAGTCTCCTGAAACTATAAAATTTGAAAGTTTGTGAGGTTGAATTAAATGTATGTCTATCTGGATGAAATTTAACTACTTTTTGTGTTCAATAACTCAATCAATCAAGCAGGCGGAGCCGCGGGCTACCACTAGCTTATTCGTAAAAACCACCTAACTCACGATCGTATCATTGCTCCTTATACTCATCAATAAACTCATGGGTATTGGACATTTGTATGCCTTTCAGGTTTTCGACCAGGATTCTTCCAGTAGGTACTAAATATATATACTAGTAGCAATGATAGTAGACAGATTGGCATTGGTAGATACAGTCAACGACCTCAATATTACTGACCACTAATACATCAGTATGCTCTCAAAGATTGGTCTAACCCAAACGCATTCCAGTTTTATTTGATTTGTGTTCAGGGTAGAAAAATAAAAATGATACCAAAATGAAGGTCATTGATAGGTAGATGAAAAAAGTTTATCAAAATTTACATATATTCTGAATTATACCCTGAAAATTCAAAATACCTACGCTTTCTACCTACCTATATGACACGTTCGGCGAGTCAATCAGTGCCGAGCGGAATGTGTTAGAGGCATGGCGTGTGTCAGTTTGCGGCAGATGCACATCGTATGATAATGTAGGTACTTAGCGTAAATGCCACATCGTAGAGAACGTGCCAGATGTACAAATCCAATCATAAAAAGTTGAGACTCGAACTTTTGCGAATACTGCTAGTATTAGTAGGTACACGGTTTTCTTTAAAGTATAAGTTGTGTAAATAAGTAAGTAGTTACTCATTGCACAAATATTATAACTATGTAATGTATCGGCATTAAAATAGCATTAAATGTCTTATGACATTAGTCGATTCAATAACAATATAATATATATATATATATATATATATATATATATATATATATATATATTATTAATAACAATACCTACCATCGACATAGTTTAAACTGACATAAACCTTCAACACTACCAAATACTAACACCGCCTGCCTCTAAATATCTGTAAAATATTTTTTTTGCTGATGAAGCTTTTGCTTTGAGGCCTAAACTCATGAATCCGAGCTCCAATCCCGGTTGCATTCAAAGCTTACAGTTTGGAGCCCAGGGTAAGCTCTTCTACTTCTTCTTTTCATAATCTGGTTCATTGTGACATTTACGGGAGTGACTGTCGTCTCACATCTTACTTGGGCCTAGATGCTCTACGGATCTTAATGGTGCCCATGGGTATATGGAACCCATGGGTATATGGGCCCCATGGGTAACAAATATGTATGGGGCCCATAAAAGTATGGGGTACACTGGTCTATGTCACCCCATGGGTGTAAGGGTGTGTGATCTATGTGTATGGGGCCCATGGGTGTACGGGCCCCATACGTGTGTGGGGGCCCATTAGTGTCCCCCCCATAGCTTTAAGGGGCCATATGGGTATATGAGGCCCCATCAAAATCTTGCAGCTTGGCGCTCGGGGTCCACTCTTCTATTGTTCTTTTTCATAGTTTGGTTCATTATAAGCTTTTATGGGAGCGACTTTCTGATAGCTATATTTCAATACTATAAATTATTATAAGCTTCATTCCCTTTATCTAAAGTACATCTAAAAGATCTTCTCTGTAAATAACAGGGTTGATACTACAACACCACCTTCAGTTAACCTTCGTTATTTTTCTGTATATTGACGCAAAACACTGGACGCCGACCGCAAGCGCCTCGCTGTGGCGTAAAGTGGCAACTTTACGATGCCAAAAGTCGTCGAATACTCTTGCCTTAGTGTTAATCATACAAATTGAGAAAATTGTACTTCTAACAAACCTGTTATTAGAGTTGGTATCTTCTCTTGGTAGCGATGGCAACGATAGAGTCTGGTAAACTCTAGAAAGTTCTTCTTCCCCTTTGATGCCTTGAGAGTTCTGCGTATCGCCGTTGTTATCCTGGAGACATATTCTGTTGTCATATTGCGAAGCACCTATGAATACAAAAATTCAATATATAGTAAGTAAGTAGGTAGAACATACAAAAACATCGATGTATCATTTGATTTTATTTACATTTATTTATTTTTATTTGATACTAGCTGATGCTCGCGGCTATCATTTTTGGCTATATCTCCGGTTCTACTCAACCAAATGCAATTAAACACGCGGCAGTGTTTCCGTCAGATCAAGACCTTTCTGATAAAATATTATAACAAAATCTGTTCAGTAGTTTTATGCATTCATCGCGAATAAACAGGCAAGAATTCAACAAAAAAATATACTTATATATTTTTGAGATCAAAATTGTTAAAATATAACCGAAGTATATTTTTGCAAATAAATCTAATAAATTTTATAATTGTATAGAGGTAAGTTTAAGGGTTCATACTGTTAGTTTTTATTCACCTCACCAAGTTAACAACATAGTATTTTGGCGTTTTAAGACATGAGACGGCGTGCGGTTTTAGTCGGTTCAAGCCCGACATGACCGCCCCTGCTACCGGCGGGGGGGGGGGGGTAAGGGGGTAAGGGGGGTTATTTTTTCCATACGAAAAAATAAAGGTACAAGAAAATGATTAAAATTCGTAGTTTGCACACCGCGCGCCGAGATGTTAAGATCGTCTGTCTGCCTACGGTTTTGTAGAGCATTCCCTCTTGCACACGGCGCATGTCTACAGCTTAATATCATTATAGAGTAGTTTAAGCCGAAGTTATAGATTAATATTTTTTAACACATTTGTTTGGTTTTAACTTCTCTGTAAAGCTATTATACATTCAATCCGATGTGCAGTAGACAGAATGCTCTACAAACGGTCCGGAACGATCTTCACCTTCTCGCCATTTTTTGCAACGTACCAAATTAAAAAGCCGAACACTGTATCTAGGTACACCTACATACAATTAAATTGCGATTCTATATAGAAGGTATGTATATCATACCATAAAGGTACGATATACCCCCCGAATTCGTGATAGCCCGGGATGCGACCGGGACTAACGTGAAGATATCCCAAATCAGCCCAACACCTTTCCTACCTTCCTTAAAGAACCATTTTAATCACAGAGCCAAACTTTTAAAGAATTTAATTTGCAATAAAACTGTCTTTGCTAGTTTTCGGTGACACGAATACCTTTCCCAATATAGCATTAGAACCATTGATGTCGATATTACTAAAGTAACATCTCAATAGTTAAAACCATTCGCCCAAAAATAAAATTGCGTTCTGTGATGTTTGCACGTCAAGCCAAAAAAAAATAACATTTCAATGGCCTGAATATAAATATAGCAGTAAAATTTATTATCGAATTTTCATCACAATACATACATAATTCAACAAGACCTAATAGAACCTACCCAAAATGTAGGCACGTAGTAGGTACCTACTTATAAGTAATTGACTTTTATTGTACTGAAAACCTACATATACATACTACAAAATCAATTAACCTAAACCGGTACCCATAAGTGTGCTATGTTTCACATTGCACAATGACAGAAACGGAAATACCCTTGCGATTTTAAAAATGTGATGGTTGATATCAAAACGTTGACGTTGTATTTATCGCTTTTTAGGCCTAATGGCAATATTTATACACACCACAAATACACCCAGACCTTACCATCTTTTGCATTCCTACATTTAATCGAATGCAGAGTGAATCCAAATCCATATCGTGTGTATCAATTAGACCTAAGGGTGGAAATTGTCTATACTTAGACAAATTCTGTTGTACATCTCACAAAACTAAACTATGTGTAAAATGTTTTACTTAAATGTTGAATCTACTATTCTATTTAGCATCGGATTATTTGAGACTTTAAATAGACAGGGTTAAATGTGATTATTGATGTAATTCATATATACGTCGATTTAACCGGACGTAACATAATTTTAACGATTTTAAGTCTAATTTGAAGAGAATTTGTAGATAACAGCCAAATCGATTGCCCAACCAAACGAACGTTTTTAAACTATTTTTATAGAAATATAAAATAAATAGAGAAAGATTTAGGCTCGTTGAAGTGGATTAAACTGTATTTAAACTACGAAGTGATTATAATATTTCCTTTTTATGTTAAGAACGTCAATACGTCTTCACCCCGTTTATCAGGAAAACAAAGTGTAAAGAATCCTTAGATGACGCTTCTTGGCGCCCTTAAAGGACCTGGTATTGTTGATCGGTAGGTAGATGTAGCATTAGACAATTGTCTTTCTGTTAGATGATCCATCAGGCAAACGTTACTACATCATCAAGAACTAATACCATATGAATTTAATGTGTAAAAATTTACGAAGTTTCAAAGGCCTCAACAGTTTTATGTTAGGCAGGCAGGCAGTTCTCAATTAGTATTTCCATATTTGAAATGCTAGTGTAACAAAAGTTATGTTTGAAGTATATTCAATATACATTATTGTTATTATGTTGTAACATTTAACACTTGAGATTTAGCCAATCTTACGCGTACGTGCCTCCCGATACGGGTTTCTCGGAATTCGTCGCTTAACGTTGTAGGTAGCGAAACATGCACACCACATACTTTTATAGGTACAGACTTCGCAGTAGCTATGTATGTCTTTGTATTTTAACGAAAATAGGTAGGTATAAATAACATAAAAGTTTCGACTTCCAAGTTGAATGGGTGCGTAACCCTCTAATAACTTAGCCAACGTAACGCGACACGACCCACAACTGAACCTTTGTTATCTAAATTGTTTCATGATCAGGCGATCCTAATTACTATCGGGGACCTCCAGAGAGCGCAGATAATTTTGTGATCATTTAATTAACCGTAATATCATAATCCTTATATTTCCATAATTTGTGTGTGTAGAAGAATGCGTCAGACAGACGCCGCACGCCGATGTAGTTGCATATCGGATTCGAGCCGAGCCGCGAACACCGCGAGGTATTGTGTCGCTTATAGAACAATGCGTCGTATTTATAAAACATTAAAAGCCGGCGTATCGTTCGTGAAATTAATAACAAATAACAATTGTGAAACGTTAGTTCGGGAGCAGTGCGAATTACCCATGCCGTTGAATAACTCACTTCTGAATGTTCCCCGAGTTGTGAGACTTTATCTATATGCGCTACGTAACAGAATTAATCACAAAAACTAAATAACGTATAAAAGTAATTGTCACACAATATGCTTAAATTATTTTCACACATTTAGTAGGTAAATGTTTGGGGTAGTTTTAGGGCCCATCAAGATCTTTGGGGACCAAGTCAAATTGACGAACGAGACTCTGGCGCAGGATTTCCTCTTGAGATTGGGAGGTCAGACGTCAGTCGTGCCCATATAAGCCGTATAATCCAAACAAAGGGCGGAAAATGAGTGCGCCGTTCCCGGGCTCCGAGATTAAAGCCTAGAATATAACTAGCAATAAACATTCAAACTTTTGATATTAGTTCCCCATTGAAATACTTTTAATTGAATAACCTAATGTTCCAAAGGTTTATTAAATACCTAGCAAGCAAGTACTTTATGAAAATACTCGGACTTATAGCAACAACGCATGTACGCGACTCTCGACTGGCTGGAGCTATTAAATGCACTTTTTAACTTGCTTGTACAACCAATCTCCCCTTTTTGTCCCTTTGAATATATCCCCAATTATCTCAGAAGGTTATTCACTAGGTAATTACTCTCTCTCTCTCTAAACTTAAGAGCACTGCTCTTGTCGGTGGAGTAATCTCCACTCTCTTTTTCCTCTGCCAATCCTTTCACCTCCTGATTTATATTTTTCTTGATTTGTTGTTTTGTTTCGTGGAATCAAAATATATAGCAGCGATGCATTTATTTACGGCTCGGCCGACCTCTTCAAGTTATATACCGTTAAAGTTAGTTTGTAAGTATTACGAAATTATCGATAAAATATAGTCTTGTTTCCCTTGGTCACGTCATACAACTTGAAAATGACTTTACTGATGATGTCATCCATCTTGTTTTTCAAGTTTTCTAATACTATGTAGAAGGTTGGAAAATTTCTGAAAACATATTTCAGTATTCCACTAGCTACACGACAGCAGCTAGTCTATCTATCTATACTATTATAAAATTGTAAATTATTTGTGTCTGTACATTGGAGATAATAAAAAACAACTTTGGTTATTTTCTTGTCTATTTGTTTTATTTAAATGTTTCTACTTATCAGACTAGTCAATAAACCATGCCATAGTAAATGTATATATGCACTGCAAAGTTCAAATTATGAAAACATGACGATATATTTCTTTAATGTTTTTTTATGTAATTTTGGAGATTAATCGATGCAGATTGCAAACGAGTTAAAAGTTTTGCGATATCTTCAAAATTGACGAAATAATCGTCTGGACATACTTAACGTTACCACCCTGTATATTGATTACTAGCTTACCCGACAGACGTTGTACTGCCTTAACTATGAATATTGAATTTGGCCATCATCGTCATCTTCTTGGTCCTCTCCTCCTCTTTTTTTTTATCATGTGGAAACCTCCACGGGCTTCACCCCCATCGGTGCCGACCGATGGAATCGGACCGACTAAAACCACACGGTGTCCTTCCCAAGTGTCCATTGCCGGGCACCCCGGGTAAGCCCTCGAAAGGATAACCCCAGGACCTCTCCTCCTCTTGGTTTGACAGATGCGGCTTTTATGGGAGCTACTACCATCTGAACTTCCAACCCCGAGAGGCAAGCCTGCGCCAGAGCCTCGTCCGTTAATCAGCAGGTGTACCAGTTTGCAGGTGAGGTTGGCTTGCGCGCCGAAAACACCCGAAAATAAAATTTGGTATAATTTATTTAAAAAAAAATGTGTTTATCTAGATACCTATTTATTCTAATGCTTTATCGATCTATAAAATTGGAATTTTTTAATTAGTTGTCTCTGTACGTTGGAGATATTTAAAAATAAATACTTGGGTTGCGTCTTGTGTCAAATGCACGACACAACACTTTATTTTTGAATTCTTGTCTTCCTGGTTGTCTGTTTGTTCGCGATGGTTGCACAAACTACTGAACGGATTTTGATGCAGTTTTTCTATTAGAAAGGTCTTGGTCAGACTTAAAATGTGCCGTATGTTTGATTGCAATTGGTTAATTAGAAACGGAGATATGACAAAAACGATAACCGAACCCCACGCGGGCGGAGGCGCTACCATCAGCTAGTGATATGCAAAACTTTTAGTCTTTTAGTCGGAACCCTTATAGATTCGTCATGTCTGTCTGTCTGTCCGTCCGTATGTCACAGCCACTTTTTCCGAAACTATAAGAACTATGCTGATGAAACTTGGTAAGTAGATGTATTCGGTTCACAGAATACATCTACTTCACAGAATGCATGAAGATTTTCACACTAAATAGAAAAAAAACAATAAATTTGGTGGGCTCCTCATACTTACAACTGAAACTCAAAATATATTTTTTCATCAAACCCATAGGATACCCATCTATGGATCATTTTTCTCTAAACTGAAGAGTTTGCGTGAGAGACACTTCCAAATGTGTCCCCCTCCCCCCTGTAACTTCTAAAATAAGAGACTGCTAAAACTAAAAAAATATATGATGTACATTACCATGTAAACTTTCACCGAAATTTGGTTTGATCGAGATCTAGTGTGTAGTTTTATTTAATACGTCATAAATCGTAAACCGCAATTTACCTTTCATTCAATCAACTTAAATATACAATTTAAAAAAAAAGCATTATTATGTTACTTGCTGCTACGGAACCCTTCATGGGCGAGTCCGACTCGCACTTGGTCGGTTTTTTTTATGTAAGAACCTTCTACGGAGTATTATAAAACATTGAAAAAAAGATGAATAAAATCGGTAAAGCCGTTCGCAAGTTATAGCGTGACCAGGAGAAATAGGGGTTCATTTTTAGATATATAAATATTATCTTAACACACCCTAAATGTTTAAGATATTTTTCTAACATTTAATTAATTACACTGGATTTGAGATAACCTGTAATAAATATGGCTTCGTACCCAATTAATGTAGATCACACACACCCTTTTAAAATGACACCTTTGACTAATGTCAATGGTGTTATGTGATATCATACAGTATATAATTTTACTACCTCTTTAATATAAAATACTTATTGGCAAAAATACTACCTCCTATTTGCAGAAGACGTTTATTAGAGACTAATGAATGAACTTCTGTATCCTGGGGCGAGTAACATAATATTATCATTCAATTAGCGATTTTCCGGCATAACGATCAGAGAAGTCCTTGAGGCGAACACCTGGTAGCGAAGAAAAAAAGTCGCCTTTATTTAAAAATAAAACGTAAACAGTCATTAATCGACCACTAAGATGTTTGAAATTGTTTAAAAAAAAAATTCGCATTGTTTGTAAATGTCGCTAGTTTCATTTGTAAACGCACACATTTGGGTAATTCGTAAGAGTTATCATTGTGACGGCTATTATTATTTTGACTAAATAATTATTCCTTTAAGGTTAATTAACCGTAAAAGTAGCCCTAAAAGTAGCCCTATTTTTGACTGTAATTTATATCTGTGCCTTCGTACTTTAATACGGAAGTTGGACCCGTAAAAATCATCCAAACCTAATTATAGAAAAGTGGAGTAAGAGTGCGGGCCCCGGGCTCCAAAGTGCTTGAAGCGTCGGTAGCTTAGTGGTTAAGGGGTCGACCCTACGATCGAGAGGTCCCGGGTTCGGATCCTGGCCATTACACTACTGACGTAAACCCACTCCTGATACAAGCAATTAAACTTAGCTGGAGGGGTTAAGGGAATATTAGTAATTTCGATTACTAATATTCTTTAAAAAAAAAAGAAAAAGTAAGATAGAAACTGCAAGCTTTAGATGCAACAGGGATTTGCGCTCGGAAGAAGAAGTTGATGCTGTATTGTTTGTGAGAGCTTCGGAGGGCTTATTTTTTGTGCTGATATCCCCTCAGATATCCCCTGCCGCCGGCCACCTCCAACATCTGGATTGCCTCCGAGCCTCGTGGGCTCTGCGGATCGGGAGAGAACTGTGTCTCTCCCGGACCACTTCGCCACCTCCTTCTCGAGTATTACTTGCAGAAGGAGGCAACAGCGCGCAGGCCCGGGTCTTCAAACGCTGGGGTGTAAAGTGGCCCATAAGGCATTTCCCTCGCACCTCCGCTGACTCAGGGCCCCTTCTCGAGTTTGGGAACCACGGTGTCCCCGTCTTGCCCCCGGAAAGAGGGGGGCGCGCAACGTGCCGCCACTCCGGCCTGTATCTGCTAGTGTGACCACCTGTCACCCCCAGGCTTGTTGTGCTATTATTTATTTATTTATTTGTTTAGAAACTTAACAGCTATGATACATATCTCGTTGGTAAATTAAGAATTACATAGGATTCTTAGCCAATAACAAAGTTTCCCGACAAGTAAAATTGCATGCTCCATATCAATATGCAATATCTATGAATTTATAAATATTCTTACTATCTTATTCTAACTTAATCTAACAGTTCTTATACAATCTTTATTCGGGCAAGTATGATTGTAACTTATTAATAATTCTTTTCTTAAAAACACTTTTTGAGAGGTGGAAGATGTCAATGTCATCAAAGTCGTCATTGTAACAAATAGGTAAGCGTGTGAGAACTGCATTTTTACCGTAGTTAGTGCGATGCAGAGGAACACTGAAAAGGCGGGTATGTCTAGTCCGAGTTTTGGGTGTATTTAAATTATGAGAGAAGGTCCATACTATCAATTTCGCCTCTTATAATAGCAAATAAAAATAATTATAGTAGTAAGTATATAAATGAAATACTTTTTACGATAACAGTTTTATAGCGGATTTCACCAATGCCTTACCACAGTTATGAGAACCCAGGTTAGCTGAACGGATTTTCACTGGTCTAATTCTGATGAATCATAAATTTTATGAGCGCATTACTTTTTCTTTATTATCAAGCGAAAAAAAAACACTTTTGTAAGCACTGAGCTTTTGTAAGTCATCTGATTTCTAAAGGTCACTATAATCGCTCAAGGTTTTGTCTTGGAAAAATTAGAACGAGAAAACTGATGTCCTCGTTTCAATTTCTAGCAATATAAGCAATAACTTACTTTCGTAAAAGATCGCTGACTGCAATGTCTTACGTAATTAGGTATGAGTAATGCTCTACACTAGTATTTAGTATGACATAATACGACCATAATATACTCATCGATATACTTTTTTGCGTTCATGTTTCATTGATTTTTCGGTATTAAACCAGCCACTAGATATTTTGTAACAGTAGATTTTAGTTAATTGTTTCCAAGAATATCAAACAAAGACGTATTAAAAAGGTTGTAATATCAGCTTTTGCGAGTTACGCTAGAACTCGAGCCCCCACCGTTACTTAACGCGTCTACTGATAATGGCGTCGATACCCAACTCGTACAAAAGGTAATTGTTCTCTCAAACAATAAAGTTTAATAACGTAAGGTTCTAGGTAAGGTACGCGGGCGCATTGTGGACCGCGGTAACACCCTGATGACGAGTAATTGGTGTTATAGTTAGATAACACCATGACCACAATTTTAGTTACATACTTGAGTTAATCGGTACCTGTAATACAATGAGTCTACCATGAAACGTACATCCGAAGTTACGGACCGAAGGTCAAAAAATGTATAAATCGCATTTAGCCCGTAATCAGGCCCGATGAAATTACGTAACTCTACGTTCAATCTTATCCTTCATCCACTAAAGTAACATCGTGGTATATAAATGCTACATCTTTCGTTCGTGTTTCGTGCGGGCCCCAAGGTAACAAAATATGAAACTATGCAGCAAAATAGTGAATTAGATAAAGCTATGATACGCACAAAATAGTTAGTGTAGGTAGTCTGTGGTGCATTTAATTATCAAAAATCATTTTGATTACCTACGCACCTAAGCTACGTTATAATAACATCTTTTCCTACTCCTATACAAACAGATTCAAGCTGTACCCACTCAGTGTTTCAGTAATATTGTGGTTAGTGAATAGAAATATTAAAAACTGTAAATTTTAACAGGAAAATACTGATTGACATCAAGTTACACATATTCCCAGAATACATGTAAGTTTAACCGTTATCATGATGAATAGGAATAATAAAAAGGCCACATTCAGGTAAGAGAGAGAAAGAGTCTTACAACGAACTTCGAAGAAAAACTGTATGTTGTTCCTGCTGTATTTAAAAGTACTGGTCAAGTGCGATTCGGATTCGTGCACTGAGGGTTCCGTACAAACTGGATACCTTATTTGAGGTTTATTGGTTCTGTAACACCTTACTTTTTACCAAATTTCGTGATTCTATTCAACGGGAACTACCATACAGTTTTTGAGCCAAAACCTTTAAGGTACTTCCGATTGACCTAAAATTGTAATTATGGTTAAAAGCAAGGTCTTAAAGCTTGTGATGTAAAGGAAAAATTCCGAAAAACCAGTTGAAAATTAAGGTAAATTTTGATACTAACAAATTTTCACGAAAATCTAGTTTTTACGTAAACGACTGCCTTCTGATCCTCCAACTCCGAAGAAAGCCTACGGCAGAGTGTCATCAGTCAATTAGCAGATCTGCCGGCTTGCAGGTTTGGTTGATTTCGGCCCCAAAGATCTTGGCTTCATATTTCTTCCGACTTTTCTTCTTCTTAGATTTTGGCCGATCCAATCATCCATTCCTTGTGTAGACTCTGTCGATGGCCACGGATAACATGACCGCAGGAATACTAGGACACGTTAATCTCAACGACATAATCCGACGTGCTCTTGTCGCCGCCGGTGAACGAGGCGTACTTGATCCAAACGGCTTAGCGCGTGACGATATGAAGAGACCACATTGTTTGTCTTTGGTGCCATTGAGTATGGATAGGGCTTTGGTTGGACTGAACTACAATTTACTTTCCTGCATTGGTGGTGACTCTTATATGGCACAAATAAATTATTATCTACTTTCACTTTGTCAGTGCAAACTTCCAAATAATTGTATAATCATAATCATGACGGTGCTGACAATTAAATTCAAAGGTTGCATTACGTTCATTACTAGTTAAAATTATGTTATTAGTGTAAAAATTCGGTGTAAATTGTGCGCTCGGTTAAATATAATACAAACGACTTGACACGCTAGTAAAATCATCTTGAGTAAGTGCTGGCAATGATGCAATATGCAAGAAATTGAAGTAGGTACATAACAATGTCAATAATGTATGAGATTTTGTTAAATATTTTTCGCAACATATACGTTTCAGTTTCTGGACCAGGTCATATGAAAAATGCACCTGTCTGATGTTTACATACTCAGTTCGAGCTACTATTAAAACCATGTTTTTTAAATAATCGGACAAGCTACGATCGGTTTGCTAGAGTTCTGAGGTTAAGGGGACGTGACCTGGCTGACGTCAGGAGCTCGAGAAGGTCTGCGCGAGTTCGCGGTTCGCGCCCGTGCGTCCGCGCGTCCGCTAGATAGGACCCAGCGATGTCGTTTTCTAAGATAAGCTCCACGCTGGATTTATTCTCAGCATGTTATGTTATTATACCTATATTGAAATATAGCGATAATTTAATTTTTACGATTTGTATTGACTTTAATTTATGCCAAGCATTTTGTTGGGTGCTGAAAAACGGTGTTTACCTACATCATCCATACTATAATATTATAAATGCGAAAGTAACTCTATCTGAAGACCTCTCTCTCTATCTGAACCGATTTAGAAGGATTTGGTACAGAGATGGTTTAGAGCTTAGGAAAGAACATCGGCTATGTTTCATCGCGATAATCGACATCTACGCGCAAGCGTAACAGCTAACATAACTGGCGAATCGTGGGTGTGTAATACACCTCTGCCTACCCCTTTGGGGATAGAGGCGTGAAGTTATGTTATGTTATGTTATGTTATGTTATGTAACAGCTAATACATTATGGTTACGCTTGTTATCTCAGAAGGGTTAGGCAGAGGTGAATAAACCACCACACTTCACCAATCTTATTATGCGGTTTCACGTTATAGAGATTGAGCCTATTACCGTTAAACATTTACCGTTTATTTAGGAGATCGCGAAACCAAACCCCAAACAAATGGACAGACGACTTGAGAAAGGTAGCTGGGACAGATTGAATGCGGCAGTCGCTGGATCCGATGCTACGGCGCACATTGAAAGGCATATATGTCGAGCAGTGCCCTGTAATTTGCTAACAAGGAAATTGAGATGTTTCATTTACTTTAAGTTTATGTAAATAATTTAGGTATAAAGTATATATTTGGAATTTGAATTTCGTTTCTTTTTCAATTGTGCTGATGCACCATCAAAGCGATGTGATGTTAGTTTAGTAGTCGTGTAACTTTTCAACAATCTGACCAATTGAAATCAGATGGAAACAATGCATTTGTTATGTTAAGAGCTAAATTCAGTTAAAGTCAGTGCAAAAGTAGGTAATAGCCACGTAGGTTAACCACAGTGCGCAGATAGTATAATAATTAGCGGTTTACATGATATTGTCGAAAGTTTACGCGAATATCACACATTGAATTTGTATTTTTAGCCCCCGACGTAAAAAGAGAGGTGGTATAAGTTTAACGTCAATGTCTGTGCGTCTGTGTCTCTGTCTGTGGTATCCTAGTTCTCAAACGGATAGACCGATTTCGATGCAGTTTTTTTCATTTGGAAGCCAGTTTCCTTGCGGTGGTTCTTAGCTCAGTATGGTTAATATCGGTCCAGCAGAGAGTATCAGCTCTTTTCCAAAATTTTCCAAAATGATGTAAAGCATCTTTGGCATATGATTACTCGATTAAGTGCTTAACGTGTGCCAGTATAATCGTTAAATGATTTTTTACTTTTTAAGTGTAAACTATAAGTTGTGTTCCATAAACAATAAGTACTGTTTGGCGTAGGGGGTTTTTTAAATCTGTAATTATATTATTATTCATTTGGTTGTGTTATTTTATTGTCTACAACTATTTAACATCCTTCCGGTACTTTGAGATACTTAACTTACACTTTAAACAATAAAGCAACCACAGTCTTTAAGTCTCCCCGCCACCATGGCTGCCGAAAATCAACCGAAACGTCAGTATCAGTATAAATAATAAAATAAAACTTAATAAATCTCGATGGATTCCGTTAAAAATATGTTTAAAGGTCTATTTTAATTTCAGACAGAAGCTCTTAATTAAATCGTAGTGCCTACGTTGAAAGATAGTTTTGTGCTGCAGTTTAAAAACAAATCTTATTTATAATGATGTAGGTTACATTCTATATTTAGTACCAGTTGAAACGCAAGAATTGCAATGATAAAGCCTATCGTAACGTAAATGAATTATCAGCACAGGTCTAATCGATTTCTCTCGATGTCTAATCGATTTAGGTGTAAACTGTGTTAAAGGTGGCTCAATGCGACACATAAAAGCAAGAAGTACACGCTCATATTTGTACTGGATTCGATACGGGCCACTTTACGATCAGAATCAATGCTTCAGGATAGGGTTGCCAACGTCTGTTCGATTACTCAAGTTTTTATATTTATTTGTAAGGACAAGCCAATCGCTTAAAACAAAGGCAATAAAAAAAATGAATAAATTTACTTTTTTAGTATATATTTATGTTTTTTTTAACTCGCACCTAAGTAACCCTGAAGGGTCCTGTTTATCCAACCAGGCTTCACGTCAATGAACGAAGGTAAAATTTTGTAGTTCATTATTATGAAAATACTAAAATTGCGATTACAGAGTGAGGGGTAGGGGTAGGAGGGTGAATAGTACTTTACACCTTTCACCTACCAAACATTCATTAAAATCAGTCTAGCCGTTTGGGAGGAGTAGGTACGACCATAAATACCGTGACACGAGATATCTCGGAAACCACTCGACTTTACTTGGATGAATTTTTGTTGTAATACGTTTTGCTTTTTAAGATCAAAATAAATGTGTTTTGTGAATACTATCTAGCATAAAAAATTGATGAAATGATAAAATAGGCTTTTACGGAAGCGACTACCGTTTGAACCCCTCAACCCCGAGAGGAATTCAATCAGCACCCCTTTTTCAAGATATGTTTTGTGTATAACCTAAATTAGACTCCCCTCTAGACATCTAAAAATGTATTTGCGTTCTATGACTTTTGCACGCTAAGGCTAATTTTTTTTTACATTTCAATGGACTATTCTAGGCTAAATTCGAAAGGAATTCTAAATATTATATTTTTATATCTGTGTATGTTTTGTATATCTGCTAATACGTAGGGCACACTGATATTTTGCGTGTCACATAATTAAAACAAGTTATAGGTAAGCATAATTTTATGTTTATTAGTTTGGAAAGTATTTTACTTAACAATGTTTCATTCGGTCGAACCATTTTTGAAAACACAAGGGCCACCGATTTGATGGCATGTGTTCCACGTGCTGATTGAAAGCCATCCCTAACTCTTCTGTGTTCGTCGCATCAAATCTTTAATTATAGGACAAATAAAAAAAAACGCAGGGCGCAAGTTCGGGGTTTGTACAAAATGGGTCACGAGCTCTACTTTATTGGAGACCAAAAACAACTTTGCTTCCTTGCCGTATGTGATGAAGCATTGCCATATTGTAGGAGGATTCGGCTTCTCAGTCACTTCTTTCGAAATTTCACAAGTACAAGGAACAAATAAATGATGGTGTTAAAGTCAGCATTCATATCTTTGATTCTCAAGTCGAATCGTGACATTGGACCCGTACGAGAAAAAAAGATGGTATTTCATAGGTGTTGCGCGTCTATTTTCTTCGGTTAGCCACTTAACGATAGCCGCATTTTCTTCAATGATCGCAGTTGAAGGGTTTCAGAACTTTCGTCATTTTGTGAAACACATCCATTATTAAATTTGGCAAACCACCGTCTTACACTACTTAGATGAGGTGCTTCCCTTCCAAAAGCATTGTGCAGTCGTAGTCGTGCGGCAAATTCTTGAGGAGAAGACCACTTTAAAAATCAAGAAAAAATGATTACTCTGAAATCTTTTCGCGTTAACTCTTTTTTCATTACGAATGACGAACGTCGAAATCCGATAAAAAATAAAGGACAGCTAAGTTTCTATCTATAAAATATATTTGATTCGAAATTCAAACAATTACAGAATGCCAAGAAAAAAAAAGGGGTGCAAAGCTTCAGGGTATCCAGTATTATAAAGAGAGAGGCCGAATTTTGTGAGTTTGTTTATATATTGAGGGTAATCTTCGGAACCAATGGTACGTTATCCCTGATGGCTATAGGCTATAATATTATATGGTTTAATTTTTTTTTACTCATATATTCTGAAGCGAATTTATGAAATGTTTAAGGAATTAGTATGCTAACTTTTCCTATAGATTTGACTCGAAAAAAGTAAAATTAGCCGTAATGTATCGGATAATTCCAAATATCTAGGACGTGTTCAGGTTGAACTGAAAATTATTATACATTAGGTGTAAGGGACTGATCGTGGGTTCAAGTCATGAATGTTCAATTTTTCCGAGTTAAATCTATATATGATGAAGATTTGTTTGTTTGGTTGTTTGTGATCGATAAACTCTGAAACTACTGAACCGATTTCAAAAATTCTTTCACCTTTACTGCTACTTTATCCCGCTATTTCCACGGGATCAGGACTTACGCGAAAGAAACCACGTGGCTATGATAGTATATTATACAATATTAATGAACGTCATAAATTGTCTTTATCCATACCTATTCTGATAGTATACTGCAATATTAAATCAGGAGGTATTCAAAAACGAGCTAAATGTCTCCTGACCTACCTATATCATGATATCATAATGGCCAATAAGAGATTGACACAGTGAAATAAGGCCGTCAAGTGTGCATATCTGTTTATTCTGTAATTGTTTATACCATACTTATTTTAGTCCTTAATGTGCAATGAAAAGGTAAACTACTCAATTGAGTGCAGTAAGAATTCTATTAGTTATAAATAACCATTTTGATAAAATCGAGCACTATTAAATCTTAATCTAGTTTCTATATTACTTTAATCATTTTATTATTGCATTGGTCTGGGTATTTCTATGTATATACTTTAAAAAAATGTATTTAAGTATGTTTATTGAGCTGAGCGAGCGAAGCGATCGAAGCTCTTATACCCGGCATAGCCGTTTGTTGGTGGCTGAACTCCTCCGTAACCACTCCCGCGATCTTGACCAAATTTACCACGGTGATAGTATGGACACTGAGGAGTGTTTTGAAGCGAGATGGTTTATGTCCGATGTACCATTGAGGAATAATCACCGAAAAACAGTTTTACCTTACAGTTTTACTTGAAAATAAGATGTCTTATTTTCAAGTAAGAGTCCTGCTCGCTCAGCTCAATTTATTTCAGTTGCACCCTGCACTGAATTCCTAGTTCCCACAACACAAGATAGTTAAGCTATGCTGACTTTGGGTCTAGATAGCGTTGTGTAGAATGTTTAAGAGAATATTTTTATTTATAATAATTAGGTAGGGAACTAACTACATGTAATTAGTTACTACGTTTAATTATCATACTGCGAACTATCCGCAAGGAATCGACCCACATAAAATAAATTAGTAGTAAACTTGAAGTAGTTGTAACACAATGATCTCATAGAGTGTAGCAAGGAACTGAAGACTGTGATTATAATATAAACATATTTTGTACTTCACTACATTACTCCTATTACAAACATGAACACTTAAGCATGACGAGTCGTTATATAAGGATAGTTTAAGCGTGAATCTAGACAGACAGTATTATTAGGTACGTAAACGTTCACGTGTCAGAAATACCTATCTCTTACTAGGTACCATGAGTCTGGCCTGAGGGTGACAGGTGAGGCCGCCTGTCACCCCAGCAGAAGCAGGCCGAGACGGTGGGGCGACTAGCGCCGCTCCCCCAAACCAGAGCAAGACGGGGACACCGTGGTTCCCAAACCCGAGGGGGCCATCTCGAAACCGGAGAGAGGCAGTCGGTTCAAGCCCGACATAACCGCCCCCGCTGGCATGCGGAGGGGTATCCGAAGGGATTTCCGCACGATAAAAAAAAAAAAAGGTACCATTAGTCTTTCAACTGTCAATAATTTCGAGGTCGATTCACCTTTGTGAATCGACCTTGAGAGGTCTAGAGATCTGTATATATTGATATCACCCTTCACATAATTAGGCATTAAAACAACTGGCATCATCAGTAAATCTACTGAAAATTGAAGCATAAAAATCGGTCAATCTCTATATTTAAAAATAAGGTTATCTCAGTCTTCAGTTCATCTGATTATATAGTATTACAGGTATAAGGAAGTTCTGGGGTGTGTGTTGGGTAACCTCCTCGAGTGTCGCTCCGATTCCGATCCCGCTGCAGTCCGGGGGGAACGGAATCGGAGCGGCCGGTACACCCTGGGCGGCGGTCAATGGCTTCCCCTTCACCCCTTCATAGGGTTGGCATTGATCGTCGGCCAATACCCAACGTGGCGGGAACACATCGCTCTCCGTACTCCTCTGCTTTCAGAGGAGACAGGATGAGCGATGCTGTTAGTGGTGAGATGGCCCAGGGTCAGCCGGGGTGCGAGGGATATGCTCTATGGGTAACCTTACACCCCGGCGTCTGAAGACCCGAGACGGCGTGCGGTTTTAGTCGGTGCAAGCCCGACATAACCGCCCCCGCTGGCCGGCGGGGGGGTATCCGAAGTAATCCGATGGAAAAAAAAAAAAGGTATGAGGAACTTCTGAAAGTATAGTAGTTAAAATAAAAAAATAAAATAGAATCATTGTCGTTCATGAATAATATCCTAAAATGGGGCTCTTAAGCGTAGATATAAACTTAGCGTAGTACAATACACAGGTCTTACAGCAGCCTTAGAGCAGAAAATCTTCTAGTCTACGAGGAAGAAAAGTTCTTCCGGCTTTTCCGTTTCTTGAAGCATGCAGTAATGAAAGATACTATCTGATGTATAACACTAAAAAGTCACTATATGCACAGAAACTAAGGTATTGGTATGGTATGTATGGTATGGAGAAATGCAATCAGGTAAAGTGGCATATTCATGTCTCAAGCGCGTTTCTCTAGAGAGGAAGAGAACTTGCATTTTTCTTGCTAAATAGAAGGGGAATACCACGGGCTGTCAATTATTAGTAAGTCCCAGCGCAGTGGACTAATCTTTTCTACCACAATATGGTCTGATTCTGAACCATCTTCTGAACTTAGTTGTAATGGAAAAATAAAGGATATATCGTCACTGTATATGAGACAGGAAAACAGTGATAATGTCATATGTACGTATGAGGTTGGTCACTGCCTTCTCATTATTGTGAATAATATCCCTATTGTCTGCATTTTCAATAAACCATGACCTTTTGTCTTATGTCATATGGAGCGGGTTTGGTTCTATTGGCCTACTCCCTGAATACCTAATTGTTAATAAGATATTGCCATGTGCTAAAGGGTATATATACCTAGGTAGGTACTTAAACTCATTTTATTATGATAGCGATATTGCACACGTTGAACGCCACGTGTGTCCATCCTTTGGTAACACAAAGAGGAGGTACTCGTAGTATACATAGCCTGCCATATACCGAGTATGATACTTTATAGTTTGAAGTCATGTGTTATTTTTAAAACACGGGTAGTTTTTCAGTTCAAGACCAGTGTATTTATCAGAATACACGACATTTCATCGTATAGAATATATGTCCTTTAGACTCTACATTACAGATCTTTCGAACCAAATAGATTCCATGTGTGACTTTTATGTAAAGAATTATTACCGAAGTTTTTTTTTTATAATCATGCAAAGTCAACCGACGCTAACCTCCACAAGTTCTTATCTATAATAATAATTAGTGGAGGTTATCGAAAAAATCTACATATAATAAATATTACGACAGTGTTACTCGTTGTTTCTTCAAGTGTCAATGTGTTAATGGACTTTTAGACTGTACGTTAATTGCCACAAGCTTTACGGCCATTTTTCACAAAAATTGATTTCTTCTCACGATCATCACTTATCACACACATCACATAATAAACTTTTAAATATGAACTCGTGGTTTATAACCTTTCCGTCGTCACCAGCTGGTGCGTCACAAGATTATTTGACGCAGTACCTAAACTATAAGTGATTGCATTGAGGTGAAGTCAAAGTCAACAATCATTTATTCTGTATAGACCATATTAACGGAACTTACAAAACGTAAAAAAATAACGAATTACCATTTATCTAACTATTATAAAGTTTTTATTGCATTCATGTGAACAGTGTGTAAAGGTGTTAATTATTCTAAGTCTCAACATGAAACTCCGTGTAGGGACAGAGTAACGAATATAATATACTAATGAATAGCTAGAAAACTCTACCTGTGATTATCTACCTACCTATTATTATAAACATCACTGTCTACTTTTTATAAGTACATTTTCATTGAAACAAATTAAACCGACTTCATAAACCAAAAAGTGAAAAATAACTACATTACAGATTTAATTCAAAATACAAAAATGCACTTTGACTTTCTATTGAAGGCGGTGCCAAACCAAAGACAGATAGTATCGTCGTACACACAAATAGATAAAATCAAACAAGACAGCATAATGCCGAAGTTAGATGTAACGGCTGCAATAAACCAAGAAGAGAAAAAGCGGTTCGCAATTTTCTTATATATTCTTTTTTTTTGTAATGTGATATTCTCCTAAGAAATCCAAATTTGAAACCCTTGAAGAATTTTTAACAACAGGTTTATTTTTACTTTGTACAGGATAATTAACTAGGAAAAAACAAAAACAAATAAAGGTAGGTTCTTTTTGCTGAGGCCCGGCAACAGTGGGGCCAACGCTGAGCCTCTGCGAGTACTTAATTGTGTAATTTCGAGCATTTATATTTATTAACTTTACCCTGAACTTAACGACCAGTCGACTGAAGCGCTAACTAAAATACCGCTAACTTTCCAACTTGCTTGAGCCAAGGCTCTTTACATAACGAAACAACAGATGAATGAGAAACAAGTCTGTATTTCAGAACCTGTGCTACCGTTCAATTTTAATAACCTTATTTTGATCTGTTTAATAAAATTAGTGTCATCATCGTCATCCAAGTGCCTCCTATTAAAATTTGTAAAACCCAGGCACTCATTTCAAACAATGGGAATAAATCATTACACTTCAACCTCAAGTAATTGAGGTAAACATAGAATATATGTAAATATTTAGTACATGATAGTGATAGTTTAGTTTTTCTTGAAGGAAGTCATTACCACTTAGTCGTGCCCTCCTCACGTTATTCTCATAATACACATTCAAGTTAGATACACCTAATTGGGTAAATTTGATTTAGCAGCATTAAAAACCTATTTAAAAAAGCCCATTGTTTTTCTAGGCAAATTCAAAGGGTTCAGATTGAATAGTCTTTTGTTTTCTTATATAACCATTCTTAACTTGATATTGATCTTTTAATATTATGCACTTTTAGCGCTAATTTATTTTTTGTACTCGTCAAAAAGTTGCATATTAAATTGTGAAATACCCGAACTTTAAGTTATTTTAAGCACGTGGCACTAGTAGATGTGAAATAAGTGATATTGAGTGCTCAGATTAAGAAATTATAAAAATGAAGTAACCTACAATTCACCGCTAAATACTAGGTAAGTATCTTAATAAAATTAATACTATTTAATACATATGTATCTTACGCAACGTATGATAAAGTAAATTATCGCCTTGCTCTTTATAGGTACCTATTGTCGTTATGTTAGCTACCACAATTGACATGTTATCGTTACTACAGTTTGCAATTGTAGCAGATATGGGTGGGGTTACACCAAGGTTAAGCCAGTCTATGTTTTAGAACACTAGGTAGGAAACTAGCCGATGTACAATTTAGTAAGTAGGTAGGAAACATTTTACTGTCGGTTATATATGCCTAAAATAATACGTAGGAACGTCAATTTAGAAATACTCCATAAAAATAATTTAGTGATTCATTGGGATTTGACTCAATTTATTATTTGCAAAAAATTAGTCTTTAATAAAATTGCAAGGAAGACAAAAGTTTCGTAGTAATATGTACTTTTTGTAAATACTATGAACAAACATTTGTATCGGTCGAGTCCAATGCCTAAGTAACAATACCTGCAGTAACAAACGAGCGCACATTGACGCAAGCCGACTTTAATTGCAAATTTTCAAGGATCCCTGTTAGTTCCCTGAAAATAGCACCAGTTTTTAGTGCACTGGCACTGGCAGACCGGACGGCATTAATGACTTAGCGATTTACTCCTCAAATCAAATCCTACTGCGTCGTACGTTATTTCAGTGCAAGGCGATTAAATCTATCAATGAATTTCCGGCACCGGGCGCTTGACACTTTTAATATCGCCAATCAACCCGAGACCGTTCTGAATGAACAATACTGGTTGGGTCGTAAATTAAATATTCCTAAGTTCGTGCCAACACAGCAACCATTTGAAGTGGTGCGACGTTAAGTCGCAGTCGATAAGTTGAATCACAAAAACGTAGGTACACGCTCTTATAAGAAAAGTTTTGTTTGTAAAAATGAACCCGGTGCATTACTGTTTTTTGTGATTATACGTAACGGAATAAGGTAGCAGGGGATCGCAAACTGCCAAATAAACCCAAAAGGTATAAAATACTAGCTGAAAGGCAAATTCGATTTGTTTTAAAATATTACCCGTATCAGTTAGAAGTTCAGGGTACCAAATATACGTAAATACCCTTGAGTAAAAATGCAACGACCTGTCAAAATTTCAAGTCACTGCCTATATTTTGAGTTTTAGGACCACAAACACACGGATACTGTATTTCATTTATACATAGGTACTAATTATATGTGATTGGAACTTTGAGTAACGAAAAATGTTTTAACGTAAATATTTGAATATTTAAAAGTCATAAAGTAAGCCTCTCAGGCCGGAATCAGTCTCCGAAGGGTACATCGTCCTGCTGTCATAGAATTTCCTAGCCTGGAAGTGTAGAAGTATTTAAACCAGGAAGATTTTAATTGTATATCTGTACATACTGTCTGTTAGTTTACCATCCATAGTTCCATCTACACCAGTTCAGTTTTTGTGATATCAATGATCCCACCAAAAACATGTTCATCTTAAATGATGCCAATACGAGCCTTTACTTATACTGTAAAAAACTTATCAGATCCCATGAATAGTCAAGCTTCTAACTCTGCAAGCCGTTTTTATTTACTTGCGGAAATCCTTTCGGATACCCTTTCGGATACCCCTTTCCTTTCGATACTCTAGTTAATTCTAGTCTAAAGTTCTCTACAAATCCTTCACCTTAGTCAAAATATGTGACCCCTTTAATAATCGTATATAGTAATGATTCTTGTATTCCCTTCTCGATCAATTTTGTTTCACACGATCAATTAAGTAAAGAAATCGCGCCGCCGCGACGCCGGTGCGAGGTAATCTGTCACAAGATTATTCTGAAACGATGTAAATGATGAGACGCTACACTCTAGTTTTATTTATTTAAAGTTTATGTAAACATGAAATATAAAGTATAAGGTGGATTGCAGAAAGAATAATAGAATTATTTACCGATAATTACAGTGGACCCTCGGTAATTCGGCTTCTATCTAATCCGGTGTCCCATGTAATCCGACACGCCTATCACTGTTGAATGTAGGAACACAAACAATATTTTGGCAAATCTTCACTAATGTAGGTAAATCAAATAAAGGTTTAATTGACCGAATTCGACATACATTCGTAAAACCCTCATCTCATCGTTGGCACCGATGGGGTGGCGCCCGCGAGGGTCGCCACGTGCAAAAAAGTAGTATGATTTGTAGTTCAGATAGATTCTTATCATTTTGATCTATATTAGGAATACTACTTTATGGTCTCCTTTTTTTAACTATAGAGGCTTTTACGCAAACTGTACGCTTTGGATGCAATCGGGTATCGTGCTCGGATGGAGATGATGAATCATTCAAGATACACATTCAAGATACACTTCAATCATTTATTCCTTTAAAACTCTACGTCTAAGTCATTTCTTAACTTCAAGCCAAAAGATGATGCAACGAGGATTATGCTCAGTTCCATCCATACATATTCGAGTGGTTAATTTGTTACACTGAAAAATTCATTATATAAGTCAAAGTACAACAACGAATGGAAGGCTTGGTATACTGAAAATGATACACACCTAATTAGATGCTTTATTTGCTTGCACTTACCCTCGTAACCCCAGTAATAAGATTCTCATTTCTCTTAATAGGAATATCAGATGTGCAGCCTAAAGGCAAGTTGTCTCCTGTTACTACTCTCCGCCTTTTAATTAAAATGATATCGTCGTAAGAAGGCTGTATGAGTGTTTAATCCATAGATAAAATAAATATTAATTAAAAATAACTTTTTTAAACAAGCTTCCACACGCTAAAAAACAAGAACTATGCTATTGAAACTTGGTAAGTAGATGTATTCTGTGAACCGCATTAAGATTTTCACACAAAAATAGCAAAAAAAAAAAAATTGGAGTTTCCCCATACTTAGAACTGAAAGTCAATATATCTATATCTATGGATAGGTCTTCAAAAAAAAGCTGCCAAGTGCAAGTCGGACACGCCCATGAAGGGTTCCGTAGCAGCAAGTTACATAATAATGCTTTTTTACAAATTTTATATTTGAGTTGATAGAATGAAATGTAAATTGCGTTTTACGATTTATGACGTATTAAAAAAAACTACTTACTAGATCTCGTTCAAACCAATTTTCGGTGGAAGTTTACATAGTAATGTACATCATATATTTTTTTTAGTTTTATCATTCTCTTATTTCAGAAGTTACAGGGGGGACACACTTTTTACCACTTTGGAAGTGTCTCTTGCGCAAACTATTCAGTTTAGAGAAAAATGACATTAGAAACCTCAATATCATTTTTGAAGACCTATCCATAGATGTCCCAATTTTTTTTTAATAAAAAAATTTAAAAAAAAATTAAGTTTCAGTTCTAAGTAATGGGAGCCCCCAAAATTTATTGTTTTTTTTTCTATTTTTGTGTGAAAATCTTAATGCGGTTCACAGAATACATCTAACTACCAAGTTTCAACAGCATAGTTCTTATAATTTCGGAAAAAAGTGGCTGTGACATACGGACGGACAGACAGACATGACGAATCTATAAGGGTTCCGTTTTTTGCCATTTGGCAACGGAACCCAAAAAATGACATTGAGATTTCTAATATCATTTTCTTCTAAACTGAATAGTTTGCGCGAGAGACACTTCCAAAGTGGTAAAAGGTCCCTATGTAAGTTCTAAAATAAGAGAATGATAAAACTAAAAAAAAATATATGAAACCATGTAAATCCACCGAAAGTTGGTTTGAACGAGATCTCCTAGATCTCGTTCAAACCAACTTTTTCATAGTTTTGTTTGTTACAACAAACTACAAGAACTTTTATATTATGTTACTTGCTGCTACGGAACCCTTCATGGGCGAGTCTGACTCGCACTTGGCCGGTTTTTTTTCTATTTAGTACAACTGAATTTTTAATAAAAGCTTGTTTTTGATTGTTTTTTTTTCAACTTTTTGTTTAGTCTTTATCTGTGCATTTGTATTAAGTGCTTACCAAGACAAATAAAATGAGCCCAAACACGACGAGTCATTCTTATTAGGTTCAAAAGATCCTATTACCACCTACCGTCTCCATTTTCAGACCCTATTTTTGTGCGGAAATTCTCGGCTCTTCAGACGCGTGTGATTCCATCGTCAGACCTTGGATATCTTGTGGCATCAGAGTATTTACCAAGGTAAAACAAATGAGCTCAAACGCGATGTGTTTATCTTGTTTAGTTTAGGATTTCATATGGGATCCTCCCTACTACATCGTCAGACCAGCTCTATTATACCATATTATCGCTTTGTCACCGAAGATATGCAAGTATACAAAATTGTTTTAAAATGTCAGTCAGTGGTTCTAATTGGGCTTCCAAGATGTAACCTTATACTAACTAATAAAATCACATATATAAAAATAATATTAACACACGAACAACACAACGGATCGATTACCACACAAAACACAGTTTAGAGTGCCAGTGACGTCTTCCCGACGAATTTCCATGGAAAATTGCTACTTCTAATTTTTTCCGGATCTGCCCCTTTTTCGAGCTGATTCAACTGGGGTATATATAAGTAAAAGATTAGATAAACTACTTATATCTCAATAATATAATTATTGGATTACTATGCTACAGTTATAATTACAAAAGTGTGTATGAATATTTGTGACCATGTATCGGAATACATACTGTCTAACAGATTTTGATTATTTATCTACAGTTCAGGTTTTGGATACCCCCCCGCCGGCCAGCGGGGCGGTAATACCCACAATAACTAGGTCTGCAAGGCGAATCGCTGCTTGCAATGTTGAGCTAAATGAGACATCGTGAATCAGATTTTGTAAATTTTGAACAGTGATCATTCCTCCGAGGCAAGTCCGATTTTGAAAATTCTTTTTGAAAGTCACAACTCTGGACATACTTTCTGAGCGTGTAAAGTTTGGTCACAGTGTCTCGAGCGGGTATTAAAAATATTCAAAATATATCCATAAACCTTCCTCTGATTGACCTCTTTAATCAAGCCAAATTTGGTTCTGATTGAATTAGTAGTTTAGGAGGAGACCTGTGACAAAGAAAATCCTGAAGTCTGGTATGAGGAGCTTTCGCTCGACTTCGTCTCACATCGCTCAAAAAAATGTAAAAGGCAATCTTTATTTTTATTTTTATTGTGTCTAGTGAAATTGACTGGTCTTCACAACGCAGGGTATCCTAGTGTGGTGATCAGTGCCATATTTTTTAAGAAACACATGTGTTATTTTAATATAGTTGCTTAAAAAAAGTAATATAATACATTTATTAACTCATTTAGGAAATTATGATTCCTAGTTGCGATCCATTAAAAACTAATTTTTTTTTCGTGCAGAAATCCCTTCGGATACCCCCCGCCGGCCAGCGGGGGCGGTTATGTCGGGCTTGAACCGACTAAAACCGCAGGCCGTCTCGGGTCTTCAGACGCCGGGGTGTAAGGTTGCCCATAGAGCATATCCCTCGCAACCCGACTGACCCTCGGCCATCTCCGGTTTCAAGATGGCCCCCTCGGGTTTGGGAACCACGGTGTCTCCGTCTTGCCCCGGTTTGGGGGAGGGACGCTAGTCGCCCCACCGTCCCGGCCTGCTTCTGCTGGGGTGACAGGCGGCCTCACCTGCCACCCACTAAGAAGGTACCTTTTTTTTTTCGTGCAGAAATCCCTTCTGATACCCCCCTGCCGGCCAGCGGGGGTGGTTATGTCGGGCTTGAACCGACTAAAACCGCACGCCGTCTCGGGTCTATACTTACAAAAAAATAAACTTTAAAATAAAAATATTTTTTCAAAACTGCTTCTAAGGAGCAACGGAGTTTGTAATTGATTTCATTTCGCATTCTGGTTTGATTCACTCAGAAGACGATACTTAAAGTAAGTAGGGACCTAAATTATGAAACACGTATTATTATTTTTTTCAAGACTCCCTGGCCCTGAAGGATATGCAAGTACAAATAAACTATGGTTCCCATAGGTAGCGGCAGTGGGACCAGTTTCCCGGAGCCGCGGGCAACAGACAGTTTAAAATAAAATGCTTAGGATAGTCGGTTTGTGTTTGAAAAATATTCACCCTTCGCCATTACAACTAATTAAGTAGAGCACGAAGTGAAAACTAGTGTACTAAGTAAATATGCAATTCAGCTGTTGTTAGAAGTCGGTCAAGGTCCACACAAGATTTGAGTCATACTTAGTATTAGGTAGCGAAAAGAAACCCTTCTTTTTTCAATAAACTAACGAGTTCTGTCTTAAGTTAGTAAATAAACTATGAATTACCTCCGAATAGACGAAAATTTTACATTTTTAGCAGTAAGTAGGCAAATGGGGTTTCTCGCACCACCACCCTACAGAAAAGCGTGGCTAAATCTTCTTCTTTAGCCGAGTGCTAATAACGTTTCCATCCAAAGCTAGCACTTTGGAGCCCGGGAGCCGCGCTCCTACTCCTCTTTCCCACAATTTCAGTTCTATGTTACTTTTACTGGAGCGACTGCCGTCTGATCTGCTCAACCACGAGAGGAAAGTTAGTGCCAGAGGCTCGTTCGTCGAACGTCATACCGACAGACAACAACCGTTGAATAAACTTTCAGGTGAGGTTGGCTTAGGCCACGATCTTTGTATACAGTGATATTGATACACTATGCATTAACGCATTAATAACGCATTAACACTACTTAATTAGTATGGTGTAGAAAGGTTTATTAAAGTTCCTTGGGAGGAAAGAAGGAGGAAGATCTTTGATACACTAGTCACTAGAGTGACGGCCTCTGATCCCTTTGAGCGGGCGGGCGGTCCGTGTACTTCATAATAGTATAAAAAAAACAACCAGGAAACATTTCATACCTAATTATATTCTTTACTTCCAGTAGAAATGTAATTTTAAGTACATTTAAATTTTTTTAAGCAATTTGTATGCTTACTTTTCCTATAGATTTAGATCGGAAAAAGAGAACATCTAGGACGGGACTTGAACCCGCGATCCCCTTACAGGGGGAACGCTCAGACCAGCAGAGCCACCTAGACACGTCCCAGATATTCGAAATTCTTATACGTCTTAAGGTGACGCTGGAGCCATCTACCATAATTCTTGCGAACTACGGAAACAATGAACGACTTTACATTCATTTTAAAACATTGTTTAGGGACCGGTCGCGGGTTCAAGTCCCGTCCTAGATGTTCTCTTTTTCCGATCTAAATCTATAATAATTTTAAGTTTTCATTTTGGAACAATATCAAAATATTTTAGATAACATTGACTAATTAATAAATTGACGAAATTATCAAATGCGTGTTAAAGACTAGGATACTAAAACTTAATAAGCTGAAATAGTAGTCACGTCATATGTCATTTTTATATGACTGCAACGACTGTAAGCAATAATGATTTTAAGTAATTAAGTAGGTATTTAACCAATATTAAGCCCATGCTTCAAAATAGTATGACTCGACTTACATCTGAACTTTACAACAACAATGAACGAAATACAATGCACTATCGATAATCTATTAAAAAAACAAACTTGGATACTAACCTGCATGGTGCAAGCTGACTGTACATAGGTTTGCAGATGGTGCTAATGAATACGAAGGTTCGTCTTTAGGCTTGAGAAGCTCGTGTGTGGATACCGCATGTATTGACAGCTCCTACGTAACAAAAAATAATTATTACTAAGACAGGCAAATATATTCTTATGAGGATAATGGATAACTCGTTAAATCTAATATTGTTTTGTTTGTCAAATCACAAATTGTATTTTATTGCATATTATATAGGTATCTGTGACTAAGTAAGATCAAAACGTAAAAGTTTTGAGAATACTTTACGATTTGTTTACTCAATACCCCTGTCAACGCATCAACATCAAATAAAATGTGTTCGCCACACTAATAGCTTACTGTTCTACACTTAAGAATATTCGAATTATGTAGTAATTGGATATAAACCGTAGCCTAAAGGCACTTAATAATTTATTCCATATTAAATTTAAATTTAAACAATACCGCAATATGGCCTGCACAGAATTACCATTTGCCATCTTTACAAAATACTTATGACCGTGTACAAATTAGCGTCCATCGCATAAACACGTGCGTACTATATTTTTCTAATCTTAATATTAAATCGAATCCCGTAGAGATGGCCAATAAATATTCTACAATATCTATTTTTAAATACGTAGGATGCTTTCTCCGATCTTGAATGAACGTCGACCCTCCTCGTGATGTCTTTGCTTGTTATATTTCGGCACAAGCTATAAGATTCTCGCTTAGTGGCTCATTTATTGTAAAGCTCAACAACAATACATTTTGGAATATCAATAAATAGAAAACTTATTTAGGATCTGTATAAGGACAAAGCTAGCTATATTTTTTACGTTAAATTTCATTATTGACTAACTCAGTGATGAAATAATAAAACGACAATTATTCAATAATACCTTCGAAACGTATATTACCATATAGTGAATTAAAACCCTAAACCGTGAGAATAAGTGTCAACAATAAGTAAAAAATATGGTACGAATCTATCACCGCGGATCGCTTATGTCATGCGCCAAGGTGTTAGCTTTTTGACAGTGTCAGCTATATCCGAGCTGATTTGTTCGCAACAGCTGCGTGAGCGCACCTATTAACCGCTGATACATGTTTGTCAGCCGGCTATTAGGGTGAAAGAGATAAAATTTCAGAATCATCTATATAAGAGCGAGATCGATTCATTTCTCCAATTCACGACCAATATTTATTTGCTGCATCGTGACACTCGAGAAAAATTCCTGTACCAAAAAATTTGAATTGGAATATAAATGCGAGATCTTCGGTGGCAGGCCATTTTTCTTGTTACTATATAAAGAAATATTGGTCAAGGAATAAAAGTTTTTTGCCATAGTAATGGTTGTGTGCTACAATAATAAGAGCAAAATCAAATATTTCATGTAATTATAACACACAACATGATTATTTAATTTTCGCAAACGTAAAGAAACAAAACAATTCAAACTGAAAAAGTTTTACTAGCAGAAATTTTAAGTACCCACTATAACAAAATTTATAGAGCCAGCTCTAACATCTTGATTAGTAAAGAAAACATTTCTAAGGTGTATCTGTGTTTTGAAAAAATTAACGTTCTTGATCAAATATCGATTCGAATATTGTGGCATTATAATGTCACTTTACCAATTTCGGTGAGAATTACGAGTAATTAAAAATCTTAAAGCTATCATTACATATTATAAAACAAAGTCCCCAACTGCGACTGTCTGTCTATTTGCCTCGATAAACTCAAAAAGTACTGCACTGCACATTTTCATGCTGTTTTCAACTATGGATAGAGTATTTCTTGAGGAAGGTTTAAGGAGTAGGAGATGGTTTAATATAATTTGTCAAGTTTTTGTATACATTGGCTAAAATATAATGATATTTGACGGAGGTGTCTGATAATATAAGCCGTCTGTGAGCTTTCTAAACAGTTTGAGATATAACAAAATGATGTATGGTGGAATTGTGTATGTTATATAAGTTGTGGTGGTGGAATAGGTTCCTATGGGTAGCGGGAACGGGATCAGAATTGCACGCGATTGAAGCCGCAAGAGCAACAGCGAGTACCTACTTATTAATTAGAAGTAATCAGGTATACATGAAGCATAGCAGTTGATTGGAGCCTTCTCGATATACGAGAATGATAGTGGACTAAGGCCTTCTTTACACGGGTAACAAAAGTCGCACGATTTTCACAGACAGTCTGAGTTGCAATTAGGCTAGGCCGCAAGTGACTAAAGCCGCAAGCCCCGAAATTGGGTAGCATTCAACTTGGCCGCATGCGGCTGGTGACTAAAATCGACCGTGTAAACGATCAGTTGCATGCGATCGCCCGCCTATTCTGCTCATGAAATGACCGATGCGCTACGAAAGTCACCTGTATAAATGGGCTGGCCATGCGGCTTGGTAGGTAATGCGGCTTGGTAGGGTTCGTGAACCAACTAGCCATACGGTGAAAATCGACCCGTCACCCGTCTAAGAAGCCATAATCCGAATTCGTATCTATATCTATTCCTCACAAAATAGAGAACATTTTGGATGCTACCGGTGTCGCCAATTTAATTCATACTTAGTAGATAGATAACTCAGAGATTCACTTACACACGGGCAGTAATATATAAAGAAAATAGGTTTTCTTTACTTAATAAGAGAGAAGAAAGACGAGAGTATTACGATTTAGGTAGATTAAAGTACTGTATTATAATGCTAATCCGTCTAGGCAGGGGCCACCATTCTAGGGACAATCTCTGTAAATGGTGGCCATTACTTTTTGGACTTCACCTCAGCTTACCATCAGGTGGGGTGCAGTCAATTTTACGGACTAAATATTAAAAAAGACAAATAATTTAATGGGAAGAGAAATTAACAGTAGGACGCAGAGTACTGTAGGTACATACGAGTAGGCACGTACTCTGCGTTTGTGTTGGCACGTCGGGAAGAAGAGAGATATTCCGGTTAATATCGGCTTGCTTCGGTTTTGTAGAGAGTTCTCTATATCGCTCATCGCATAAACAGTTTAATACAAAGGTATCAAAAAAAAAATGTATTAAACTGTCAGTCTGATAGAAGACAGAGAGAACGCTATACAAAACCAATATGAGCTGGACTCTCACTATTCCACCCCCACAAAAAAAGGGCACTGTACATACAGTACCCTTTTTTTTGTGGGGGTTTTGGGGGGGGTATACATACGTATACTCACAAAACATAATTATACTTGTAAGTGTTATTAGTATATAGGTGGAAGTTTCTGTCAAATCTTACATTGATTTTGAAATATTTAATGAGTATTAAAATACAGTACTTTATTCTACATACATCATAATACTCTCGTCTTTCTTCTCTCTTATTAAGTAAAGAAAACCTACTTTTTTAAATCTCTGAGTTACCTATTTCTGAGTTATCTGAGGTATCTGAACCTAGTGATGAATCATCCCTACTAAAGGTTTTCCTTCCACCAGATCTACGTGTCGAGAGTGGGGAGCTCAGCGGCAGCACTACATAATACAACCATCGATTTTCCTACTGATGCACTATGGTTCATAGAATACAAGTATTACACTGAACTTTATACTGAAGTACTCGTATATCTATAATGTAACGAAAGTAATGTATTCAATACGATAAAAAATGTCCGCTAACTTCGAAAATAGTGACGAGTCGACACAGTTGATCGCAGGGTGGGATTAAACGAAAATAGCGCAGTAATTAATGGGCGTTTCCAAGCCCACAATCTTAAAACGAGACGCATAACGAAAATTCCACCTTATAATAAAACCATCAAATATAATATTATAATTTAAGATTAACCAATCTATCACCGCACTTTAAGTTCCCGTTGATTAACTCAGAATTTCTATAGATATCACAAACTATCTGTTAACGATACTATGCCAACGCAGCGACAACATTTGTGTATATCGTTGTCATATAACACATTACTCACATAATTATCGCTAGAATATGTTTTGGATTCGAGTTGTATTAAATAGCAGTTAATATTATATTTGTAAAAATATAAGCAATTGTTAGCTAGCGTTTGTTAGCTACAGATAACTATCGCTATCTGTAGCTAACAAAAGTTAAAAACTAAAAAAAATGGCCTGAGTTACAGATTGTAGATATGTATATCTAAGATCTGTCAATCTGTATTTGAAGTCATACGATGCATAAACATAATCTACTGGTCATTTAGTCAGGGACGAAGACATGCGTGCGGATTCGTCGAAAGTTGTGCTGGTTTATGACGTATTTTTAGGGTTCCGTAGCCAAATGGCAAAGAACGGAACCTTTATATATTCGTCATGTCTGTCTGGCTGCCCGTCCGTATGTCACTGCCACTTTCTTGCGAAACTATAGTAACTTGGTAAGTAGATGTATTCTGTGAACCGCATTAAGATTTTCACACAAAAATAGAAAAAAAAACAATAAATTTTAGGGGTTCCCCCATACTTAGAACTTCAAAGCAAAAAAAAATTTTTCATCAATCCCATATCTATGGATAGGTCTTCAAAATTGATAGATGATTTATGATGATGAATTTATAGATAATTGGTTTGAATAAGATCTAGTAAGTAGTTTGTTTTATACGTCATAAATCGTAAACCGCAATTTACCTTTCATTCAATCAACTAAAATATAAAAAAAAACGGGTTGCACCACGGGAGTGCCGGCAGAAGTGAAAACTTGAATATTAACGTTTTGCATTTTTGATATTTTGGAATGGTTAGGGAATAATTTTGTATGAATTGCTTTAATTATCAGTATAAAAGTACTATCATTTATGTGGTAACATATAATATTCATTTATTGCGCTATCGTACACAAACATGACAATTTATATTACATTAAAAATTTAACACTTCAGAACTGTTACAATTAACAAAAAACCATATGCATTAACCGTACACCATTATTTTCTAATAATAAATCTGTAAATCTGTAATAAGTAAATAATAATTATAATTCTTGCGGGGCGTGGCTTGAACGAACTACAAGAACTTTTATATTATGTTACTTGCTGCTACGGAACCCTTTATGGACGAGTCCGACTCGCACTTGGCCGGTTTTTGAAAAAGTAACTACAACTATTAAGCAAAGTACGGGTACTTTGACACAACTTTACACTTCAAGACATGAGATGAGCACCACTTTAGTCTCCCGGTGACCATAGTGCCTGAAAAGCAAACCAGTACCTTTTTTTTTTTTCGTGCGGAAATCCCTTCGGATACCCCCCCGCCAGCGGGGGCGGTTATGTCGGGCTTGAACCGACTAAAACCGCACGCCGTCTCGGGTCTTAACACGCCGGGGTGTAAGGTTACCCATAGAGCATATCCCTCGCACCCCGACTGACCCTGGGCCATCTCCGGTTTCGAGATGGCCCCCTTACTTGCTCTCCACTGTGCCATCTGCTAATCAGAGGGATACGTGGAAAGCTTCCGAACAGCCCTCAACAGGGCCATCCTAGCCTCGGTCGGAGTTGGCCGTAGGCGGCAGCGTCTCTCCCACCCTAGGAGAGAGGCGCTGCCGTCTCCGTTGCCCAGGGTGCACCGCGTGGAGGTCCCCAACCAAGCACCCCAGCAAACCAGTACCTAAATAGACCTGTATAAAGAAAATTTATGCATAATTATAATTACTGGTCTGGTAAATGATGAGCCAAATTAATGTTTTGTGTGACGCGAATGGCGTTACGAGGGTTAAAGGCACTTCTACTTGATTTATTTATACTGTGGTCTGTTCTGCAAATATGATAACCTTTAGGCAATAGAGACCTGCACTAATGTTAACATAGCTATTTCCTAGTAACGTACTTATTGCTCCTATTTATAATATACTAGCTGACCCGGCGAACTTCGTACCGCATTTTTCAATCTTTCTGACAGATTTTCTTAATATTTTTTTCCGTAAGAACCTTGTACAGAGTATTAGAAAATTACAAAAAAAAAGAACAGCCAAATCGGTCAAGCCGTTTTCATGCTATGTCGTGACAACGGAAAACGGGTTTTATTTTTATATAAATATAGATAGATATAGAATAGATAGATAGACTAGAAGATATTTCAATACCGCGGTAGCCTAGTGGTATGGGTAAGGACTGCTGAGACGAGGTCTCGGGTTCGATCCCAGGTTTTACCATGGCACACACCAATGACTTTTCGAAGCTTTTCGAAGTTATGTTTGTATTTATCGCAGGTTTATAAGTGCCCGGTTAATGGCAATAGGCTCGCCACCTATTACATTGGGACCTAAACATAAACTGGCGAAATGTGGGTGCTAGCACCTCTGCCTACCCCCTCGGGGATATAGGCGTGAGTTTATGTTATGTTATGTTATGTTTATTTCAATATTCAAAACTAAATTCAATATACCGTTCGGCACTACATAATACTGACTCTAGTGTATGTATTGACATTTGTCTCTAAACATTAAAAAAATACTAACCACTCAGATTGACTAATTATTTTACATAACAAGAACATCAATTTGTATTCTGATATTGTATTTTATTATTATTTTATATATTAAAATGACGTTTAATATTTTAGTATGTTATTTTAAACATATTCTAAACATGAGGACCCAGTTTAGTTGACCTTAAGGTTTAACACCACTTGTGATAATTTCTTCATATTAGTATTTTTAGTGTGATTTTACTATCCTACTAACTACTAATGTTATGACTGTATAAGTATGTGAAGATGTTTGAATGTTTGCATGTTTGTTACTCAATCAGGCTCTAACGGCTGAACGAATCTATCTAAAATTTGGTACAGGGATATCTCTCCCTATACCAAATTTGTGTTCAATTATATAACACATAACATAACATAAACTCACGCCTATATCCCCGAAGGGGTAGGCAGAGGTGCTAGCACCCACATTTCGCCAGTTTATGTTTAGGTCCCAATGTAATAGGTGGCGAGCCTATTGCCATTAACCGGGCACTTATAAACCTGCGATAAATACACACATAACTTCGAAAAGCATCGAAAAGTCATTGGTGTGTGCCATGGTAAAACCTAGGATCGAACCCGAGACCTCGTCTCAGCAGTCCATTACCCATACCACTAGGCTACCGCGGCTTTAATTCTATTATATATTATTATCTCTTCAATTATATTTCTTTTATATATATTTATAATTTCTATAAAAGCAGCCTATGTGTTATTCCAGACTATAATCTTATAGTTTGAAATTACACATAGGCTACTGTTCTCTGTTTTCCATGGGATGCGGGAACGGGATCAAAATTCCTTGCAGGTGAAGCCACTGGCAACAGCTAGTTTGTTTATTTAGCATACACATACACACCGTGCACCGTCTCTAGTAAATAGAAGTTAGTTAGTTAATGGCGGCATCGTTCTCCATGATCGGGGCCTGAGGACGGCAGTTGGCCGACTCGCCGTCCTTACAGAAGCAGGCCGTGGCGGAGGCGTGTCGTGTGTGCCCTACACACGCCTGCCAACTCACCGAAGCGGGATAAAACCCGACCCCACCAGGCGAGGCCGCAGTGGCGGCCAAAGTCCGCCGGCAACCCTGGGGTTATCCTTTCGAGGGCTTACCCGGGGTGCCCGGCAACGGACACTTGGGGAGGACACCGTGCGGTTTTTAGTCGAGACACGACATAACCACCCCCGCTGGCCAGCGGGGGGGTATCCGAAGGGATTTCCGCACATAAAAAAAAAAAAAAAAATGGCGGCATCGTTTCAGGGAGATTAAATAACTCTTGCTCTCAGGCGCGACGCACAATTATCTACAACTAAGTATATGATTTCTATTCTTTGTACATGATTAAAAAACCAGAAACCCAACTGAGTTCGAGTTCCGAGAGTTCCGAGATGGCCCCCTCGGGTTTGGGAACCACGGTGTCCCCGTCTATAGGCTTATATGATATATATAATAATGAGCACGATTTTGTTGTCTAGTGCAAGTGTTATGTGAATGAGAGGATTGCCTTATTCCTGATAAATTAGGAAATCTACATGACCACTTTAACTGCTTGTATATTCTATGGCACAATTTGATCTAGTTTTTTGCACCTATAAGATTCAAGTCATTAAGTTCTGATTGAGATAGTAGTCTCGTACACTTAGATAGCTTCTAACTAGAAGAATATGCATAATTCTAATACTAAGAAATTATAAGACCTCTGCATCTAATATTTTCTCAAAAATAATTGACATTGGAATGATTTCGGATGAAGGAATGTATTTGAAACAAATCAAATTGTAAATGTAGGTACGTGTTTTAAAATGCTCGTCTTGCGAAGACTATTTAGTAGCTGTAGTTGTATGAGATTACAGTACTCAATACCTATAAGTCGTATTCATCTGAATGTCAAAGTCTGAGGTCAAACTCAGTTTTGCAAGTCACATTAGAGCTTATCACAAATACAACACAGTTTAAACATATGCAGGGTTTGCCGTCACCGGATGTGATATGGAGGACATGGTAATATTTTGTAAATATAATTTATATTCTTCCTCCCAATAACAACCGGGGCAGTCTATCATATCAATAAATCAATTGGCTATGATAAACACCAACAGAACGCCAATTATTCGGGATGTAATATAAACTGTAGATCAGTCTCTTGGCAAATCGGTCTATAAATATAGATATTTTTTTACTGTATCAGTTTTACACAATACATCAGAACCAAGTGGAGTAGATTTAAGAGCTCACTACCGACGTTAGTGCCTTCTGTATGCAGTGAGTAGTAGTTGTATGAATTTCTCTATTCAGGGTATCCTGCTCACTTTCAGTCAGTCAAAGTATAACAAAGGTATATATTAGAGTTGGCATGATCCAATTGTTAAAGGTGCGTATTTATTTCCTCTTGATAAAATAAACGAGAAGTCAAACAATCCTCAGTACTCGTACTTGCTCAGGTGGCTAATGAGAAGCTCATTGGCAACCTGAGCAAGTGTGGCTCCTGATCATTTCTGTTTCAGTAAGTTCTTACGCCAGTAACATCCAACTTCGTGCAGAAATTGCCTGAAATCTAAGAGTTACAATCCTATTTCTCTTCACATCCATAATTCTAATATTGCAATAATTGCTTATATGACTTTATATCTTCTTTCTTCTTCTTTCTTGGGCTACTGCTGGAGGTTCAGTACCAGTACATATATTTTTCATTTACATTATTATAATGACATAATACATTTACAAATAATTTTCGCAAAGTTTAGCAAAGCAATCTGTTAGGTATAGATTTTTGCAATTTCCTATATAGTCTATCCTTTAAAATCATGTTTTCTTCTACATAGTTTTCAGGGTCGTCTATGTAACATTGATAAGAGAAATAATTTTAACTTTTATATATCATCAGAGATTAACGGGAGCTGCATTGACGAACAAACTGCGATTCAGTTTTACAGAGGTAAAATTATGAGTTATAATCTTTTAGCTGAAATGTTTACGCTTTCATTTTAATTTCTCAAAAAGGCAAAGTACCTAATTATTTCAGTACTTTGCCTGTCAGTCTTAATAGCACTGTTGTTGTTATCAAAAACAGTGCTATTCAGACTCTCATGAAAACTTTCTTACCGCTGAAAAAATAAATCAACTTCAAACACCAAAATGGCACTGAAAACTGAAAAATAACAGAATTACGGATTCAATTTAAAAGAAAAAATTGAAGTTGATGCCGAAATTTATATAGTTACCTCATGCTTTTTTGGAATATTACTTTGTCCTACCAACCTACTGGTCGGAAAATATCATCATATTATTAAAAAAAAGAACATTTTTCTTGATATCTTTACCATTAAACTGTTGAATAGTATTCTGTAGCAAATAGCATTAAGAATTATTTAATTACAATTAATTATTTCAAGGCAACCACATCGGCAACACTTCTTCTTTCTCTGGGCATCCGCAAATCATTGAGCGCTCGATGGCGCAAACATACCGCGAAACCGCGTAGCCAAACGTTGTTCCAAGAATACTGAAATTTAATTCATAGATTTCGGTGACTAAAACTGTGTAAACTTCTTAAACTGTCAGTACAGATCGTTCAAATCTACGCAGTGGTAGTCGCTTTCTACACCGCCGCGTCCGTCTGTCTGTCGGTCTGTTCGCGAAAATCTCAAAAACTACTGCACTGATTTTCATGCTATTTTCAACAACGGATAGAGTGGTTCTTGAGGTGTATAATTTGTCAAGTTTTTGTATAGATTGGCTAAAATATAATGATATTTGTAGGTGTCGAAAAAAATAAGCCGCTGCCTTAACCCTTTGAGATATATCAAAATGATGTATTGTGGAATTGTGTATCATATATAGGTTGTGATGTTGGAATAGGGTCTCATGGTTGGCAGGAAAGGGATCAAAATTTCACGCGGATGTAGCTGCAGCTAGCAGCTTGTTTTGTTTAGTGTAAAGTTATGACTTTATTGATTATAAGACATATGTGTCTTATAATGTGTATTATTCCGAATGTTCATTTATAATAAAATTCTTTTTTTTTAATTCATCACATAAATACATGTTTTTATCTTATAATATAATACAATGTCCCACAAAACAGGGGATCAGGAAGTAGGTATCTAATTATACATTACAATAGAATAATAGGTAATTAGGTAGGTATTATGGCAAGGAGTTCAGGAGGTGCTTTTTCAATTTAATCTTAAATATTTTTTTTCTAATTTCTTTTCTAATGTCTATTGGTAAACTATTCCTTAAGTAAGGAATTCTTTTCTTAAGCGTCCTTTCCCCATACACATTATTAACCCTCGGTACTATAAATTTGCCGGCCGTCATTACTCCTAGCTTTAGTCCTATAACATTTCCTGAAAATTTGGTTTTAGTGACAGAAATGATTTGCTTTAAATATGATTCCACGTAGTCTTGTCCTACCCCTAGAGTGTAATTATAAATCGCGTAGGGGCGATTCGGCCCGCGAACTGAGCAGCAGGAGGCTGTGAGCAATTCGGTATTTTGTACTAGAATTCTGCCAAAGTCAGTGGTTCAAATGAGGTTTAAACATATTTATAATTATATAAAACACCATAGTGCCGCTTCGCCGGCCAACAAGCCGAAGTTGCGGTAGTGCGCGAAAGTCGTCTGCCACGGTCAGCAAGCGTAAGACCGCCGACGACCCGTAGCACCGGAGCTGTGACAAAAAGCCATATTGCTGTAAATTTAACTCCACGTAGTCTTATCTGCCCTACGCTTAGAATTTAATTTAGAATTTCGTAGGCGCGTAGGGGCGAGGCTTTGTAATACGAGTACATTATTCGAATGAATTAACATTAAGTCATTTGAATTTAGGATTATAACTTTTTTGGAAAACGCTTTTAAGTTTTTTGTGTATTACTGATTGTAATATTTATGACAAACTAATTTAAAGCATATTGTTTTTAGGGATTTAAATTTAATGGCATGTAGTATTTTAAATCTAATAAAAGAAATAATAATAATGGGTCACTATTTTTTATATTTTTAAATACATTTGTATATATGAAATTGCCGTTTTTCTTGAAGAAATTGGAGGAAACCCAATTTTCAGTACTAACATTTTTGCATTTTTTTTAGGAATGACAAATCCAAATTATATGTTTTTTTTTTGTGTATGAATGAGACAACATTAAGCTAACAAACAGCAACTTTTAATACATTTTTGAAAAGTGATACGAAATTTATTATCAAAATGGTTAGCATTTAGGAAGTATTGTTTTTGAAGATCGAATTAATTTATCAAGCGGCCAATAAAAACAAAATTGAATACAGAGTTGTAAAATCTTGAAATCAACTTTCAAACAAAATATAAATAATGGAAATAGCTATTAAATTACAGGAATAACGAACTCATGAATTTGTAAGAAAATTTCGGCAATTTCATAGGTAAAGACCCATTATAACGTATACGAAACACATACACAACAAAATACATATTTTAAACTTAATAAAGGAAATAATCTATATTTCGAGTATCGAGGACTGATATCATTAGGGTTAGTAATAATTTGTGTGACATTAGGTTCGCGCAAGTTATCATTCGGACAAATGAAGATTAGGACAAACAAAATTTGCAATTTACCAGGCCACTCAGAAAGTATTGCGAAAAAAAGTTTTTATATATGAGAGACTGGTCAGTTATAATCTATTTCTAAAATATGATTATTTATGAGTAAAAATAAGTACGTTCCAATTTCAAAATTTCTCTCTGCATTTTTTGCAAGATAATTTCAATTAGGTATTGTGTCTCATTGAAAAATGGATCTGCGTCGGGAACATTTTCGCGCTATGATTTTCTACAATTTCAAGTGTCGCCTGAAACCAGACGAATCGTACGATAGACTTCAAATGGCATTCATGGATGAAGGCCCTTCCAAGGCGACCGTGTATCGTTGGTATAACGAATTCAAGCGCGGTCGACTGACTTTGGAGGATGAAGAAAGAAGTGGTCGCCCTTTGACGGCTGTTACGGAAGAAAACGTGCTAGCAGTGAAAAATTTAATCCAAGATAATAGACGAGTCACATATCAAGAGATTCAGCACATTCTTCAGATTGGATCGGGAAGCCTTCACGAGATTCTACACGTGCATCTTCGGGTGAGAAGGATAGTTTCACGCTGGGTGCCGCACAATCTCACCGATGCTCAGAAGCAGGCCCGGGTGGAATGGTGTCGTGATATGATAAACAAGTTTGAAGCAGGCGCGTCTCGGCGGGTTTATGACATCATTACAGGTGATGAGTCGTGGATTTATCAGTATGATCCAGAAACAAAACGCCAGTCGACGGTTTGGGTGTTTCAAAACGAATCAACACCTACCAAAGTGAAGCGATCTAGAAGCGGAGGGAAGATTTTTATCGCGAGTTTTTTCAATTTGTCTGGCTACTTGTTATCAATCCCTTTACGAAATCAAAGAAGCATCAACGCTGAATGGTACACTACCAAATGCTTGGCAGAAGTTTTCTCTGTAGTGAGCTACAAGCGACCAAACACAGGGCTCCGCGGGATACTACTCCACCATGACAACGCGCCCGCACACACCGCGCTTAAAACGAGGGACTTCCTGGACAGCACTCCGGTTAAACTCCTAGGTCACCCTCCTTACAGCCCTGACCTTGCACCGTGCGACTTCTTTTTATTCTCGAAAATAAAAAATCAGCTCAAAGGGATACAGTTTTCGTCGCCGGAAGATGCGCTGTCAACGTTTGAGCAGGCTGTAAACGAGGTATCTGCGGCGGATTGGAAAAAGTGTTTTGAAAACTGGTTCAAACGCATGAAACTTTGTATAGACGCTGGTGGAGAGTACTTTGAAAAGATTTTATAAAAAAATATTTACCTATAGAACACTTTTTTTTATTTTCGCAAAACTTTCTGAGTGTCCCACGTATATTATGGATAAAACAGTTAGGTAACACAATAGAGATCCCTACGCGGTTTGTATGTATTTTTCTCGTTTGAAACTGTTTGTAGAATAAACCCATTAACTCTGCGAAAACAAGAAAAGAAATAGAAAAAGTTGGTTATGCCTAGCCTCTTTTTCTGAAGCATAAAATACTTCTGATCAATTTGCAACTTATATTAACGGCACATAAATTGAGCACTAAATACCTATGATGCGGACCATTCACATCAATCATGATCAATGACATTCGTCAATCGATAAGTATTGATTTGGCCTAGCTTAAATCATTATTTTTTACCAGTGACAGTTATATTATTTGTCACTAAAATTGTGTACAGTTTTACAATAGTGTTTAAACGCCCAATAGTTTAAGAGTATGCAGCACTTTTTCTATTGCATTCAACTTTAACACAATTTTATATGTAAAAGACATTCGATACAAGAGTAATAAAAATAATAAAAATCCAATGAAGTTAATTGGCTCGTGAAATAGGCCCATTGTACGTTGTACACGACCGAATTAGCTGTATGGCTTAGCAATATTTCTGATAGGCTACTCTCTTCAGATTACCAGATTATTTAGTTCTTTACAACCCTCATTTAAGATTGATTCTCGGTTGAAGTTGTATTTCGAATGAAAGTTGACGCTCGAGTAAATTATACATAAGTAAAAAAGTAGTACAGGGCCACCCACGAGCTCTGAACAAATGCACAAACACTGTACATTCTGTTGCACGTGCAGATTACTTTGGCTAGCGCTGCGTTTTCTTAACACAATATGACCTGCGCGCGCCATCTTTAGTTTATTGTACTCCGTAACTTCTGTAAAAATAATATTAATTAGTACACATACCATATTCTATTTTAATGGTATGAAAGATAGGTTTTTGTGTTGTAGAACCTGTGTTTGTGTTTTCCAATTATATTTGAATCGACGCCGAATACCTACTTCTCAAATGGTGTTATAAATTTGAATTTCATTTAGTTTTAGTATATTGTATCTGCTCATAGATTGTTTGGAAAGGAAAGGTTTTCCTTCCCATGCTTATCAGAATCAAAAATCAGAGAGCTAGGTACTTATTCAAATATATTTTCACTAAATTTCCTTTAATCCTATGTTGAAGCCAAAAGCAAATGGAGTCAAAAAAGTGCATATTCGTTTATATAGTTTAACAGTACAACATGCCTATGTATGTAGGTCGCATCATCTACTTCTACGACAGAAGTTGCCTACGTCTAATATACTATATGTGGCCGAGTTATAGTACCATAGTAGTATTATATCTACGCCACTAGACAACTAACAGGTGGCACAAAAAATTTAAACATTCTGAATAACTATAGAACTACTTACATAATCAGAAAGAAAACGCCAGAAATAAATATATACGAGTAAGTCTAATAGGTATATTATACGAGTCACTGACCGCACCAGATACCAGTTTTATTCAATAGGAAGTTTAGTCAAATTTAGATGAACGAAAGTGAATAATTGTTGTGTATAGCCAATATTTAATTTTATTGTCACAGTAATAAAGGTCTGGGTCGAAAAGACCCAGTGCTCTAGTTTTGCCATACACACAGTGCCATAACTGTTTTTGTACTAGTTAATTCGTGTCATCGTGTACCTTTATTTTCTAGTAATTTTATAGGCTATCCGCACACCCTGACTTAGCCAGCTACCGCGCGGCATTTGAATAGTAATGAATAGTATGGACTTGTCAAGTGGGTATTGCTCGCTTCGACCCTTTCGCTACAGTAATGTGTTAGTATATTTTCCCATTTCAAAAATAGTATCGTTTGAATGACCAAAGAATAGCAATGATTTTAGAAGAGACAGATATGAAGGTGAAATTTCTTCAGAAATTGAGGCCATTTAAATAATAATGAGTGATCTCTTGAATTTTGTGATTGATGTTACTTTTTTCTCTAATATAATAAACATATGTTATTTTAAAGTTTGTTTTGCTATCTTCTTTTTACTTAATTTAGAAATAATCCCAAAATTTTTGATTATAAATAAAAACAATACATTCCAAATCTGGGTCTTTTCGACTTGATGAAACTGACTTCATGATTTAGAAGGAGACGCGAGTATCGGCGGGTTAATTGGTGCAGTAATCAAGAATTGTTTTACTTTAAATTAAACTCCAAACTCATAACAGTAGATATTAATCATAAAATATATTTACGTTATTACCAATGCGTTTGAAGACGCGAACGAGTTAATCCTCTCTACATACTTTCCAGGTGGTGGCTACGGTCTGGTAAAGACTTTCAATAAGTTCAATCATTAAACTTTTCTATATAGAGATATAGATATTTCCCTTTTATTATATAGAGCTCCGCTATTTTCGAGGGCTCCATGAAAAAATCTGTATGGTTCTTATCTATACATCAATTCATTCAAGGTGTTTTACAAATAGAAAACAATGTACCTTATTTTATTATTCTTCGTTCGGAAATCCTTTCGGATACCCCCCCCCCCCCCACCGGCCGGTTATTTCGGGCTTGAACCGACCAAAACCGCACGCTGTCTCGGGTCTACAGAGACCGGGGTGTAAGGTTGCCCATAGAGCATATCCCTCGCACCCCGAAGAAAACAATGTACCTATAATGCATTATAACCTATTTATTTTGTATGTAACTAGTTTGCTAGTGAATTATTGTATCCCCAAAATCAATGTCAAATTCAATCTTACTCTCCTGGTGAGCTAACACTTCCTTCTCCACGTAAATCTGGGATAAATAGGAAATTATACACAACAAAATGATATTTTCGGTATATTTTCTGAAAGCTAGAAAATGACTATACCTACTTTATACCAAAATTAATATATCCAATTATTGCCTAGAAAGCCAACGTTCACAACAACAGCAAAAAAGAACCCTAAAACGTAAAACAAAAAAGAGAGTAAAACGTAAAAGAAAAAAATGAATTTTTGAAGGTTATGAAAATATTAAATTTACATAAAAAGTAAAACAGATGAATGACAAATTTGTGATCCAGACCCCACAAACGGTGATAATAGCGCAGCCATGACTAACAAATAAAAAAATTATGAGATGGCCGAAATAAGCTTCATTAGGTTTACTTAATTAACATAAATAAAAAACCGGTCAAGTCGAATCGGACTACCACACTTAGGATTCCGTACAAAACTAGATTGAGGGGCAAACTTAACATTGCTGTAGAGTCTTCAACAATGTTACATAGAGTGTCTAGTCTTGACAGGCAGAGATACAGATTATTTTTGTGTGGGCAGCTACATATTTATGATTTTCAAATTTTACGTGCGGAAACCTCCACGGGCTTCACCCCATCGGTGTCGACGATGAGGTGGGCGTGTCGGAATCGCACCGACTAAAACCACACGATGTCCTCCGCAAGTGTCCATTGGCGACCTATATATAAATGTATACATGACTAGCTGTTGCCCGCGGCTCCACCCGCGTGGGAATCTGATCCCGTTCCCGCTACCCATGGGAACCTATTCCCGGGATGATAAGTAGCCTATGTGTTATTCCAGACTATAGTCTATCCCTGTACTAAAGGAGAATGCCCATTCTTGGTTGCGCTTTTAGACGTTCGCGTCAATATTTCGAATGTTAAAAAATAATATTGATTATAGTAAGACTTTTCAACCCTAAATCGTTTCAATAGAACTTGGGGTTTGAATTTAAATTATAAAGATATAAAACTTGAATGAATAATCGTTTCCATTTTAATTCAATTGTTACCATTATTTAAAATAAACCATTGGTGATAGAACGCAAATATACCAATCTTTTTAAAATAAAATGGTTAAATAATAATACGTGATAATAATTTGCAATGTGATATTCAAATATATTGCAGTTTATTAGTGATAATGAGTTAAAGTTGTAAAAGAATGTATGCTTCAGTGGTAGTTTTCTCTTAATTTATACATGGTATCCCTGTCTTAAAATATTGCAAAAGAAAACTCAAATGTCAGTTCAACAGTCAGTGTCACAATATTTTCTTGTTGTTGTTGTTTTTCTCGTTGTAATCATTCAATTTCTCAATAACCCCAAGTTCTGTTACAATATGCGTTTATATTTCAGATAATACTTAATGCAGGCTTTTTAATGCAGCTTATACTTATGTGACATAGCAAAAAAAAGTGTGCAACCGATTTCCATACTGACATGGGCATTCTCCTTTCAGTCAGACCCGTTCAGCCGTGTTTGCATGAAAGAGCAAACAAACATACCTACATACATACTCACAAACTTTCGCGTTTATAATATTAGCAGGATTGTATACTATTGACTGCTTACCGACGTTATTATTAAGAGTTTGTTGGGAATATTAAGAACACGAACACGTTTGCACAGACTATATCCTTCGCTATTGCGTGAAATGCGGCTCCTGCTGTAGCTTTGTCTTCATGAACATATCTGACACCACGTCATTTCACTATAATACACTAAGCAAAAAATTCAAGAACCAATTTCTCATCTAACTACCTATTTTAAATGAAACAAGTTTTTTATATTTTATTTTGTGGATATTGGTAAGTTTTAATGTTACCTATTAATTTATCATAAAAAACAGAAAAAAAATTAGTTTATTTTTCTCCACCTTAACTGTTTTTTTTTGCCTACCTATTTGCCGTATCATTATTATTATTATCATTTATCACCATATAACAAAATTATGAGTATATTGAAAGGGAAACGTGAGAGGTTAAAATATATCGCTATTGTGGACCGATTTGGCAGCGTAAGCAAAGGCTCTAGTATGTCAAGTTCGAATACCTTGTATGAAACTCGAATTTGCTGTTGCCCGGAAGTCTGAGTCTACTAACTATTATGTTACGGGTATTAGATACATTTTCTTACATATCAGAGAAACGGGCTTAAAAAATTGAAAATTTGGTCTTCATTGTAAACCTGATTAAGTTAGTTCCAAATTAGTTATAGCAACTGTTTAATAAAGTTTAAAATAATTGAAAACGTTATAATTTAGTGTTGCAACTGACCTCAATTTAAATAAAGCGGAATAGTAAATAAATGATGCCAATGTTACAATTGTGACGAAACAGAAGATCGTCGGTTAGACAGCTTAGCTGGCATTATTACGGATTGTGCCTACACAACGGAAACTAAAGTTCCTTGTGAACATGTTCACCAGCCATAATCTCTTGAAATGTAATAGTAGGTAGATAATACAGTGCACAGTAAGTAGTACTAGTCATTATATTTCACTAGCTTGCGCCCACTGTTTGTATCCGTGGCTTATTTCTCTGGATAAAAATACTTGAAACACTTACTTGATACATTTAGGTATGAAACTTGAAGCCCGTTAGCCCGGATTCACATTAAATTTGTAAAAATAATCCTTTAATAAAATATAATACCGGGTCCAATTCTGAATATCAACTCGTTAGAGAGAATTGGTCAAAATACGAGTATAATAAAGTACTTATTTCCTAGATCCTGTTTGAAGCGTCATTTACCAGGTCCAATTATGAATCTTTACCATGGATGACTTACTCAAACACACATAAAATTTCACATGTTTCAGGCTTCTTCTTTCAAAAGAAACGAATGTCAAATATAAATATTATTTATTTATTATTATAATACTGTATTAAATCTACACCTACAACGAAGCAGTTACTTACTGTATTCCTGTAAGCCCAAAGACATTTTATTCTACTTAGATATTTAGTTCTACCTACAAGCATTTCTCATTTAAAATAAATAAGAAATATAGAGATATTAGGTATCAATAAAAAAAAGATATTAAAAAAAGCAATACTTAAAATTGTCAAAGCCGACTTTACCTAACTCGGGCATCGAACCAGAAACTCATATCGCAGTCATGAGCAGTCGCTCTCGATAACGTCTCACCTTCGATAAGTCAATTGTGAACTCTATACAAAAACTATAAAGAAGGCTTATTTTATTCGTTTATTACCCAATCAAGTATTATGTAGACGCACGACCCGTTCACTCAGTCATTTCATTTCCCAAATATACCCGTTTCTCAAGCTTCTTCAAGTACTTCATGTTTTTTTAATGGATTGAACTGCTAGATCCCGCATGATATCTATGGATTTAAAATTGTGACTCTATGCCTCTTCTCTCCTGCGACCCAGTATCAGTAAAATGCGTTATTATTCTAAGAGTAAAACTACCTATGTAACTTAAATGATTATTTTAAATATTTAATTTAGTCGTGATGGATCAACAAAAAACTTTAACTTCAATAAAATAAACTTTGAAATTCAACAGAAAGTACTTATTTGAATTTTAACAATAACCAAAATATAGTTCAGTAATCATGTCTGATAATTTTATTGCAATTTGTTAAGTTATATCACCATCCATCTCTATCTTTGTTCAGTTCTTTATAGTTAACAATCAATAAGATTGTTTTCGAGAAAATGTTATCTACGTTGCCTCGAAATGCACTTTTCTTCTTCTTTAAGCAAAAAACAAAAAGAAGCAAGTATGTATGAGCTTTAATTTTCACCCACTTTATGGTTTTCTCTTTCATGTTGTTACTGGAATAATATTTTTTCAATACATTTACTCATAATATGGCTCTAATCTCACCGCAATTAGGCACATAATGATACCTATTATCAAACTGTGGTTTTTTGATTGTTATTAAATCACGAGTGGGATAATAGTTTTTTTTTATTATATTGGTTGAGGTGCATTATTCTTAAAAAAAAATCGATACAATAAAAATCGCGTTCAACCAAATAATATACCTACCTATTGCTTGTACATATCATTCCACTTCGTATTTAAATAGAAAATTTCATCTTGTACGTGTATAATAAACAAAACTTTCACTCAAATATAACTTTTGTTTTCGCTCTGTATAAAACTTTAAACAACAACTTTAACAAAAAAAAGAAACCTCATTCTTTACTCTGTGGTCAATGCGCGCGCATAAAAAAAACTAATTAATTGTTCCCGCCAGTACCAAAATGTTTCACAATTCGTTTTCCCTGTAGTAGTTTATGCAACTGTCATATAAGAAGGGGTATTAAAACACGAGAGTCTGTTTATACGATAATAGGTTGACTCGAGTGTTTTAATACCTAAGTTATATGCAGTTTCATACACCACTTTATCTTCACTCATAGGAAAAATTGAAATTAATCAAAGTAGGTAGGTTACAAGGAAGAAATTTAGCGTGCGCCATTTTTTTCACAGTTCGAACTGCGCATGCGTGCGCCCTTTTTTCATATTCAGCCTAAAAGCATAGGCTAGTTTAATGAATAAAAAAAGATAGCGATACTATAATGAGTTTTATGATACAGTTGGCGTTACTATAATAAGTTTTATTTTTAATTTTATGTATTATGCGTTTATAAAGTGCGTATGTATAGAATCGTCTTTCAATTCGTAATTCGAATTTTTCGATTTGAGTGTAGATAAAGTTATATATTTTATATAATATATCAAAAATGTATTTATTGAAACAATTAGTGAATGTGCAGTTGGAAAAGTTATAAACTGTTTTTGATGGCATAGAGGTTTCATTATATAAATTATTCAATGTAATATTTTCATTTTCTATTATCATTTCAGCTGGACTAATAGTGTAGGTAGGTGAAGTAAAATCATTTTTGTTTTATTTAGTAGGTATTATATTATTCATAAGTGTATTGAAAAACGTCGTATGATACACGTGTGTATTGTTGATTACCGTCTTCGGCTCTCTTCAGATCCTCGCCTAACGGCTCGGGTCTCGATAGCGCCTCAGCGGTAATCACCAACTTTACACACTGGTAGCATAATCTACTATTATTTAGTCAATGATTTTTTTAAGTTTCTGTTTTAGGACGCAACTTCCAAAGACAAATATATTGTGAAAAATTATTTAAATACTTTTACGCTAGCAATAGTGCCGTCCAGATGATTACGGAACACGGGTGCTTCGGTAAGTATCTGTGGCGCATCCACCGGGAGACAAAGCCGCAGTGCCAGCACTGCGAGAATCCTGTCGAAGACCCGGCGCTCCACACGTTGGTGGAGTTCCCAGCGTGGGCGAGTCAACGCCGGGATCTCGTTGCGGTCCTGAGCGTGGACGTTCTCTCGCTGGAAACCATAGTGAGAGCCGTGGTCTCCGACGGGAGCAAGTGGCACGCTACCGTCGCCTTTTGCGAGCAGGTAATGCGCGCGAAAGAGGCGGTGGAGAGGGAGTGGGATAGAACCCTGCTCCCAGAGTTTCGCAGACTGCGGCGCGGCGTCCTCGCCGCAGACTACGGACTCGTCTTAAATAGAATTGCTGAGCACTAGTTTTATTCAATGTCTTTATTTATATTAAGTAGATATTTTATTATTTTCATCGATGACCGATCGGTAACCGCGGGATCGACTCCCGCTCATGTATTTGTATGCATGAATAAATCTTCTTGCAGTTGTGACTTGGTGTTTCTAGTTTTATTCAATGTATTTTATAAATTTATATTAGATATATTATTATTTTAATCTATGACCGATATGTAGCGTAGAGGTCACAGGATCGACTCCCGCTCATATATTTGTATGCATGAATACATCTATTTGCAGTGGTTGTTAGGTGTTTCTATGTTTAATATTTCTATGTTTACAATAAAAAATAAACCCATATTATATTGGAAGCTATCATTAGTTTTCCTATATTGAATTGTTTCTAGTCTTACTTAATAGCAAATTTTATGAAACTTAACCATTGATCAGTCCATTCCATTATTTTAATAATAAAACTAGCTGACCTGGCAAAGCAAACTACGTTCTGCCTTAGAATCAAGTTATGTTGGTAACCTTATCAGCTGAATTTATTTCGTGGATGTCTCCTTGCACACCGACATTTAGGTCCCTAGACGGCGTGAGTTCGAGTCCGACATAACCACCTCCGCTGTTCGGAGGGGGGTAAACGTGTCGATATTTTTAACAAAAAAAAAACACAAAAAAGGCACAATATAGGCGGAGATAAATATAAAAATCAAAGATCATGAAAATCGGTCCACCTGTTCTTGAGTTTATCCTGTGTTTATTATTATTATGCTTGCGTTGAGGTAAGCAAATAAGCCTGTTATTGAGTGACCATTTATAAACGCCGGTGCCTTATCTCCTTACCTGTTTGTTAATATAAGATTATTGATTCCAGTAGTCTTTATTAATTTTGAATGGGCTATTGTTACCATAGATTGTGTGCCAGCCAGGTGGATCGACGACCTGAAAAAGGTTGCTGGGTTGGACTGGATGTGGATGATGGAGGACCGGGTACTATGGCGGAGGCCTATGTGTCAATAGGGATCAGATGTCGTCTAGGAGCCAGTTGAAAACCAGTTCCGGTTCTTCGCGCCCGGCGTTTTCAGTGCAACATATAATTATGTGAATTAAATGTTATATAATAAATAAATGTATTTTAGGGTTCCGTCAGGGTTTTGTCAGCCTGTCAGTCTGTCCGTCTGTCTGTGTGTCACCACCGATATTCTCAGGAACGGGTGGACCTTGCAAGTTGAAATTTATACTATATACTGAGGTCTCAAATCCCTATGAGGTGTATAAACAAGTTGAATTCCTGAGACAAGCTCAGCCGAATACAGGGGATTTTCGATTTTGCGATATTTTTTTTGCGATTTTATCTTTATCTTGCAATGGTTCACCCCAGCACGAATCTATTACCGAAAACAGCAACTTGATAGCTCATCTCCTTCATACCCAAAACCATGATAGAAAATTGGTATCGACGACGTCGACGACGACAACTCGATAGCAATAGGGCTTTTCTAAAGAAAATCCCCAAAAACCGACCAAGTGCGAGTCGGACTCGCCCATGAAGGGTTCCGTAGCAGCAAGTAACATAATAATGTTGACGGCCTTTGTGGCGTAGCGTAAGTATGTTTATCCGCATTCTGGAACCCATAAAACAAGCTAGTTAAACTATGCTTACTTTGGGTCTAGATAGCGCTGTGTAGATTGTCGTAGAATATTTATTTATTATTAAGCGTAGCGAGCCGAAGGCGAGCGAAGCGTCTTTGGTTTCAAAGTTGCATTTCATACAAATGATACTCCTCCGAGACCGTTTGACCGATCTCGACCAAATTTGCCACGGTGATCAAGTAGACATTACTGAGTGTCGTAAGGGGTCGAATGTCCAGATCGGTCTTACCATCGAGGAATAATCACCGAAAAACCAACTTTTTAATTTTTATATTTGAGTTGATTGAATGAAAGGTAAACTGCAGCTTACGATTTATGACTTACTACTTACTAGATCTCGTTCAAACCAATTTTTGGTGCAAGTTTATAGGGTATCATATAGTTTTATCATACTCTTATTTTATAAGTTACAGGGTGGGGGGGGGGGGCACACCTTACCACTTTGGAAGTGTATCTGGCGCAAACTATTCAGTTTAGAAAAAAAATGATATTAGAAACCTCAATAATATTTTTGAAGACCTATCCATAGATAAACAATAAACGTATGGGTTAGATGAAAAAAAAATGTTGAGTTTCAGTTCTAAGTATGTGGAACCCCCAAGCTATTTTTCTATTTTTGTGTGAAAATCTTAATGCGGTTCACAGAGTACACCTACTTACCAAGTTTCAACAGCATAGTTCTTATAGTTTCGGAAAAGTGGCTGTGACAAACAGACATCATGACGAATCTATATGGGTTCCGTATTTTTGGCATTTAGCTATGGAACCCTAAAAATCAAGGTCCTGAGTCAACATGATAAAAAGATATGTGCAAATTCAGATTTTTGCCAAAACTTGTAAGTGCCAAAATTTACCTTAATTTTCAACTTTATTTTAGGGTTTTTCCCTTTACTTGTGTTGTAAGACCTTGCTTTTAACCAGAATTGAAAATTCTAAGTCAACAGGAAAAATAAATGTTGAGTTTCAGTTCTAAGTATGGGGAACCCCCAAGCTATATTGTTTATTTTTCTATTTTTGTGTGAAAATGTTAATGCGGTTCACAGAGTACACCTACTTACCAAGTTTCAACAGCATAGTTCTTATAGTTTCGGAAAAGTGGCTGTGACAAACAGACATCATGACGAATCTATATGGGTTCCGTATTTTTGCCATTTAGCTATGGAACCCTAAAAATCAAGGTCCTGAGTCAACATGATAAAAAGATATGTGCAAATTCAGATTTTTGCCAAAACTTGTAAGTGCCAAAATTTACCTTAATTTTCAACTTTATTTTAGGGGTTTTCCCTTTACTTGTGTTGTAAGACCTTGCTTTTAACCAGAATTGAAAATTCTAAGTCAACAGGAAAAATAAATGTTGAGTTTCAGTTCTAAGTATGGGGAACCCCCAAGCTATATTGTTTATTTTTCTATTTTTGTGTGAAAATGTTAATGCGGTTCACAGAGTACACCTACTTACCAAGTTTCAACAGCATAGTTCTTATAGTTTCGGAAAAGTGGCTGTGACAAACAGACATCATGACGAATCTATATGGGTTCCGTATTTTTGCCATTTAGCTATGGAACCCTAAAAATCAAGGTCCTGAGTCAACATGATAAAAAGATATGTGCAAATTCAGATTTTTGCCAAAACTTGTAAGTGCCAAAATTTACCTTAATTTTCAACTTTATTTTAGGGTTTTTCCCTTTACTTGTGTTGTAAGACCTTGCTTTTAACCAGAATTGAAAATTCTAAGTCAACAGGAAAAATAAATGTTGAGTTTCAGTTCTAAGTATGGGGAACCCCCAAGCTATATTGTTTATTTTTCTATTTTTGTGTGAAAATGTTAATGCGGTTCACAGAGTACACCTACTTACCAAGTTTCAACAGCATAGTTCTTATAGTTTCGGAAAAGTGGCTGTGACAAACAGACATCATGACGAATCTATATGGGTTCCGTATTTTTGCCATTTAGCTATGGAACCCTAAAAATCAAGGTCCTGAGTCAACATGATAAAAAGATATGTGCAAATTCAGATTTTTGCCAAAACTTGTAAGTGCCAAAATTTACCTTAATTTTCAACTTTATTTTAGGGTTTTTCCCTTTACTTGTGTTGTAAGACCTTGCTTTTAACCAGAATTGAAAATTCTAAGTCAACAGGAAGTTGTCACTATAGGTTTTGGGTCAAATACCTATATGGTAGTTCCCGTTGACCTAGAGTCACAAATTTGGCAAAAAAAAACACGGTCTTACAGCATAAAACAAGGAAAAACTCCAAAAAATAATTAAGTTGAAAATATAGGTCAACTGAGTGGTAGTATAGATCAGAACCGGATTGGCATAATCGAAGTACTTACCTTATACCACTCTTTAGACTCAGCTTCATACATTTTGTTTACTGCATTCAAGTTTATTTGGAATTAATATAAATTTTGAGTAGTGTTGAAACATAACATAGTTAATACGAGTCAAAGTTTGACTTCAAGAATGATGCCAATGACGCAAACGAATCTCTTTACTTCAAGGCGCAAAAATGTTAGCAAAAATTAAATTTTTGTTTACATCTTCGACAATGTTACCCTAATTTAAATTTTCAATAATTCATAGTTAGTACCGTGCTTCTTACGTCTTTAGTTTTATATTGACGCAGTTCTACGTTCTTAAATCATTTTTCTGCACGTTATGTAGTGATTTCAGTTTGTTGTTATTTTGCATATAGCATCAGTTCTGTTGAATAGAACGTGGTTCTAGTCAACTTTGATGATAGGTATGTTGTCATCAGTGTGCTCGGACTACTGCTTACCGCGATGCAAATTATGTATGGGTAAGTGTAATAGCGCACTTTTATGAAGACTATACACACATTATTATGATTTCTAAAGAAGGTTATTAAGGATATTCATTGCGTATGTGTGTACATTTTTTAGGGATTTTCTTTAGAAAAGCCCTATTGCTATCGAGTTGTCGTCGTCGACGTCGTCGTTGCCAATTTTCTGTCACGGTTTTGGGTATGAAGGAGATGAGCTATCGAGTTGCTGTTTTCGGTAATAGATTCGTGCTGGGGTGAACCATTGCAAGATAAAGAAAAAATCGCAAAAAATCGCAAAATCGAAAATCCCTTGTATTCGGCTGAGTTCGTCTCAGGAATTCAACTTGTTTTAACTTAATCTGCAATAGTTAAATTTTTTTTATCTTTTTGGGGACGAATTTTAACTATTTTCGATTATATTTGTTATTTCTTTGTTATTTTTGGTGTTACACCTAAAAGTTACAGAACCAAAGTTTTAGATTCAAATAGAGAACTAAAATGTTCTTACAAATATCATGTGCGACGAGTAATGTATAATGATCCTTACTTAATATATAAATGTGAAAGTAACTCTGTATGTCTGTCTGTTACGCTTTCACGCCTAAACCATTGAACCGATTTTGCTGAAATTTGGTACAGGGGTAGATTAGACCTTGGGAAAGGACATCATAGGCTATGTTTTGTCGCGATAACCGACATCTACGCGGGTGGAGCCACGGGCAAAAGCTAGTATAATATATATAATAATATAATGTATAGAATAAAAACCATTCGCACTACTTTTTTTAAGATGACGACCACGCAACAAGGGTTGCACCTACACAAACTTAACACTAACCCCCTCTTGACATTCAAAAAAGTTAAACATTAAAGAAAACGACGGTATGTACTCCGGGAGTGCCGGCAGAAGTGAAAACTTGAATATTAAAGTTTTTTTTATATTTAGTCCGTCAAATTGACTGCACCCCGCCTGATGATAAGCTGGCGTTGTGCATTTTTGATATTTTGGAATGGTTAGGGAATAATTTTGCACAAATTGCTTTATTTATCCGTATAAAAGTACACAAACATGACAATTTATATAACATTAAAAAATTAACACTTCAGAACCATTACAATTATTTTACATTAAAAAGTTTATCTCTCAGAAATATCAACTTCCATCCATAATTTCAACGACTTTTTCACCATCATTATTACCAGAACCATCATCGCCAATATATTTATAAAGTACTCACTCATTTTCTTTTGCTATTTCTTCGTCACTTTTTTCATTAATAGATGCACTTTGTTTAATTTCCATTTTATGTCAATAGATTTATGGCACAAAATACAATAAATATAATAATATAATATACAAAAAGTTATATGATGACAAAAAGGGTTTCTTGGGCCTCGGTCGGAATCGATCTCAGTCTCAACGACCACTCATTAGATGAACGCGCCACCACGGTTGTTAAGTACAGTGTGAAATTAGCGCTTCTATATTTGTTGTCTTACGATCAAGTCACGTGTTTATTGACGCGAGTTTAACCTTTTTTACCCATTACAAAAAAAGTGCACAACGCCGCTAAAGAAGTTTTCACTTCAAAAACTTCTTTTTAAACAAGCTTTTATTAAATAATATTGCATTGTCACGCGATATACATATACGTGCAAAATTTCACCTCAATCGGAAACCGGGAAGTGTGTACCTATTTAACTTGCACGCTTTGATTACAGGCAGAGGACATGCGAAAATAAAAAATTAAAGCTTGTCAAATAAAATTACGTTCTGTGACTTTTGCAACATCAAATGTAACTTTTCAATAGCCAAAACAGTTGCACAAAATTGTAAATTGTACAATGACATAGGTATGACACGCGATATTATACTAACTGTTTTTTGATACTAATTGATTTGCGGATCCGCCGTTCCCGTCCCGATCCCGCGACCCACAGGAATCTATTTCCGGGATCTTAATGTAATTTGGCACAGTGGTATAGTCCAGTATAGGTATAGTCCGGAAGAGCAGATAAGCAATTATTTATCCCGGGAATTGATATCAGGGAGTCGCGGATCAATATTTTACGTGGGTGAAGCCGCGGGCAATAGCTAGTTAGTGATAAACAAAAAACCCGATTAAAAATAATATGTAAACTGCATAATCTAGAAATTCTTAGCTCGACCGAAGATATTATATACTTATACATTTACCGTGATAATATTACAACGTTAAAAATGTACCTCATTTTACTTATATGAGAGTTACTAATCATTAATGTTCCCACTACTTACAAATGCATAAACAAACGTGATATACATGAACGTTTCATAAGTCTGTTTTATATTTTGATTCCCTGTCTTCGTGTGTAAATGAATATGTAACTATTAACTCTCGAAATTATCAAGATTAGTGGAATAATGTCCCGCCAGGTGTCAAGTCTCACAATATAATGTGAAAGCGATGAGGCGCTACACCTTACTGAGAACCAGTACCCTACCATCCTGGGAGGTGGGATACTGTGGTGGGATACTGGTTTTCGTCGTAGTCGAAAAAATGTCATGATCATCATCCCAGCGTCAATCCAGGCTACATCCAAAGCTTGCACTTGGAAACTCGGAGTCTCCACATCGATTCCTCAATAATTTGATTTGATTGGTTTTTACGGGAGTGACTGCTGACCCCAACGTCGAGAGGAAAGCCTGCACCAGAAGCTTATACGTTAATCAGCAGGTGTTAGCCACCAAAGTCTTCGGACACCAACCCCCAAAGATTTTGCTGATATTCATAATATTGACTTATCTCACAACTACTTTAATATACTCACATCTAATTAATTTCGAAAACACTTCGAATACAACTCTGCCTACCCAGGGCCGAACTTATTGCTGTCATACATACATACATACATATAGTCACGCCTTTTTCCCGTAGGGGTAGGCAGAGACAACATCTTTCCACTTGCTACGATCTTGGCATACGCCTTTCGCTTCTTCCACTTTCATAATTGTTTTCATACATGCACGCCGGTTACGGGTACTTCTGACCTGGCCCTTCTTCAAAACGTCATCGATCTGATTGGAATACGTACGCCTAGGTCGACCTTTACCGGGTTGCCCAGTAGCCCTCGCCTCATAAATCTGTTTCGTTAATCTCCTTTCATCCATCCTCTCTACATGACCGAACCATCTAAGCATCCCTTTCTCTATCTTGGTCACTACATCTTCTGCCATACCACAACGTTCCCTTATCACACTGTTCCTCACTCGGTCCATCAGGGTCACTTCAGCTATACTTCTCAGACTTCTCATTTCAACAGCATTCAGCTTACTCTCATGTTCCTTCTGCCACACCCAAACGCGCACTTTTTCACAAAAACACTTTTATTCAACCCGGGAACCGGAGTTGCACTATCGCTGCAACAATGGGGCAGGCTCTCGTGTATAGTAATATATTTCTATTATAACAAAACTTTACGTAGGTATTAAAAGAACTTCGAACGGTAGCAAGAGCTCTCGGGCTTACTTTAAAATCATAATAATTTTCACATTTGTCACAGGGTCCGGTCGGATTACAGTGGAGTCATTCGAGTCGCCGCGTGCCGAAGCAGCTGAGTCGACGTCATCGTTCGCCCGTCGCACTTACACTTCACAGCGTATGAAATATGTTTCAAACATCATTCTCATACCTATAACAGACTATAGCTGTGCTTATAGCGTGGTCAATATTTTATCAAGTCTACTCAAATTTACGCTCACATGCGACGTATGTACGAGCTCTGATTGTTGTAACGCTCTGTGGAAATAACCTGAATGTTTTTAAATTGTAATTATTACCTTATTTTACAAATTCATTCCCTGAAAGAGAATAAATACACAGAGAATGAACGTGGTTACAAGCTTCTTCAAAAAAGTGAAAAAAGGGAAGCTTAGTGGTTAAGGAGTGGGCCTCACGATCCAGATGTCCCGGAATTGAATCCTGGCTATTACACTACTGACGTGAACCCTCTCCTAAGACAAGTGATTTAGCTTATCTTTAATTAGTTAACGGGAATACTAGTAATTTCGTTAACTAATATTCATCTTGAAGATCATCATTTACAACGTTTTACCAAAGATTTGACTGAAGTTTTTGTTACCTCCAGTCAATGTCAAATTGGTTGAACTTGCTTTCCCTTTAGATAAGTAGGTAGTTAACAGGGGCCCTGGTAACTACTTCTTTAAAGGGATAGACATCGTATAATATCCTGGAAAAATTGAAGAATATTCCGGAAACCTACATCTGGAAAACTGCATATAGTAGAGTAAGGTTTAAAGCATCTGAGTTCAACAAACTGCCTATTTCACAAAACAGGCGTAGAAGATGGTAAGATTTCGGGAAGGGAAATATAATTATGTCAAGAGAACATCGTGGCCAAGTTTGACCGGAAACCGTAACGGCTATCCACGGGCATCGTATTCTTAGTTACCTATTTATTACTGTTTGTAAACAATGGCATATAGTATTGCTTGAAGACGTTTGCGATATTTGGAGGATATTAATTGTCTGTTACGTTTCTATTTATGATCTGTTGTGTTTATTTTGAGAATTGTTGAATGACCCGTAGTATTTAATATATATATATATATTTATATATATATATATATATATTAATATAACAGTTACACTTATAAACAGGAAAATGGTCACGGTCAATCACACACACAGCAAAGTTTTACAAGTAAGTTTAGTGATGATTTTCGAGATTCAGATTGTAAATATATATACATACATGAATTGTTCGTTTAAGGGTTTTAGATATAATTTATCTGTAAACATAGAATTCCTCATCATTTTATTTGTAGCATATGGCCCATTGTTTCATATTATAAGTTGAAGTTATCAAGATTTAGCAAACATTACTTAGTAGGAAAGATAAGGGCAGTAAGAAAAGAAAATACATGTATATATTGAACGATTAACTTGTATTATTTCTATGAGATATATTTTGGATTTTGATATATATTCGTAATAAATACTTAACGATACGTAATAGGTAGGTACCTACGGAATCTTATTGACAATCTGTTGTTCGGTTCGCGATGAACTTATGTCAGGGACATTTGATAAAACTGCTTCGGTCATAATTACTTTAATTTTCATAAAATTATGCCAGTGCTGCGTAAGTTTCCATTGAGTGGTTATCTTAATTGTGCACATGTACATATAGTTTATGCATATATCCTACGTAATAGTGCATTTCAGGTACGTCTATACTAAACACAGATACTTTCGAAATCACAATTTCACAACTGAAAATATCAGAGTTACAACACCAACCTACCACGCACATGTACTTGAAATGTCGTGGACTCTAAGGCTGTGGGTACAATAGTGCGTGATACGGATTGTGATAAGTATAAACGATTAAAACAATTTTTCTACCTTTTAGGTTTAGTTCTCTTTACATTTCCTTATAATTTTGTACATCATCATTTTAAGTTATTGTTGTAAATGGTTTGACGTAATTATTACTTATTATTTATTTTATAAATAAAACACATTAAAACAAATATCTAGTAACATACCGTAAATTGTTAAAATTACATTTGTTAATATAATACATGAAAAGATAGAGTTATAATTATGTACTACTTACTACAAAGGGAAGGTATTCAAAAAAAAAGTGCCCCATTTAGGTGAGAGTTAAAAACTAAAACTCTCGGTGACTGGCTAAATTAGAAAACTAATTATCGTCTAACGTTCCGCTTCTAAAGAGTCAATTTGTCTCAACCTACATTTTAACGTACATTTCTTACCAGGTATTTAGAATTGACTAAGCCTAATAGACCAGGGCCGAAGCCTTCAAAAATGGTAAAAAATGAAAAGAAATTACAGTAGGATGAAACCCATTAGAAAAGGAGGGGAATATGATAACAATGAAAGGAAAAATAAATTACGGTCGATCCGAGTTCGGGAAGTGGGAGGGGGTGAGTTTTTAAGGGTAAAAATGGTTAAAAATTCAAAAAAATTGATAAAGATAAATATAAAAAACCAAAAACTTAGTTATTTGAATTTTTCACCTAAATTTTGAGGATATGTGAAAAAATTGTAAAAATAAAAGTTGTAGATCTTTTTATTACCTACAACTTTGCCATTTAACTTTTTTCCATAGGACTTGCAGTTTTGCCGGAAATCGAGATAAACCATCTTTTACCCTTAAAAACTCACCCCTCCCACTTCTCGAACTCGGATCGACCGTAATTTATTTTTCCTTTAATTTTTATCATATTCTCCTCCTTTTCTAATGGGTTTCATCCTACTGTATTTTTTTTTGGTTTCAAAAATTATCGACCCTGGTCTATAAGGTGAAAAAGGTTTTTAAATTCTGTGCAACCGGTCTAGTAGACTTGACAATGACTACTCAGTCTGTTACTCAATTAGAAAATTTCTTGGTTACACGACTAGTTCAAGTAGGTTCTACTAATTGTGGGAGTGACCACATTGTATCTGTAGTCTATACCTAATTATATAGCCACATCATCACTGAAATTGACGTAGAGATGCCATGTTTATTTAGTTCCACTCTCTGTCAACACAATATGTCATTCTCTTCCATACATTCCTGTCAGAAGTCATCTCCTCAGTCCTATTTTACGCAATCCATCTATCATTTCTTGGGCGTATAGTTGCCCTCAGAAGTTGCTGAACACTTACAAATTCACAAACGATCTTTACATTGATATAAATCGATAATTAATTGATGTACAATTATTTGTGAGTACAGAGAACCAAAATTTAACAATTTTTCAATTTCTTTTATTATTTTCTGTAAATTTTCTGAGTTAAGGTGGTCGGTAAATTGAAATGTGTTAAGCTAATACCGACGGCGAATGTGCCTCAGCTCCTAAATCTCTCTATACTCACACTTTACACCTTTCTAACAATATTACTCTCATCTTTGCTCATAATACTTAATTATATTCATATTATGACATCGCTTCACAACTTTTTATTCACTGGTGCAATTTTCAAACTACCTGACGACCTCTGTGACGTAGCGGTAGCGCATTCAACTGCTACGACGGGCGCGTCGGTGGGCGCGGGTTCGATTCCCGCTCAGTGCAAATTATTTTATTCATTTTTGCATTTGCATTGGCATTATGTTTATCCGTATTCTACAATCTATAACATGAGCTAGTTAAACTATACTTACTTTGGGTCTAGAGTGGGCCGTGTAGAATGTCGTAGACTATTTATTTATTTATATATTTCCTCTAATGCTACTCATTCCTTATTTTGTCGCTTACAATTGTTGTCTAGCGTAGCAGCTGCCTTAGTGTGAAATGTTTTATTCCTTTCATGTAGGTAGGCAGAGGTATACTCACATTTCCTACCGGGCATTTTCCAGATCCCGTAATATTACTTTATATTTCTTCTTAAGAAATCAAAACTATTTTAACCTAACTGGAAATTAAACCCAAACCCCTCGCAGAGCAGTCATATTCCCACTGTTGTAGACCACCGAGGCTGTTTTTATTTAACTTGCAATATTAGTTTGTTTGTAAGGTCAAGTTGAATTAGCACCACTTCCCCTTATCCTACGGAGGCATAACCTGAATCGACATTCAGTATTAACTTCATGTATAGGAACTATTCAAAGGTTTTGCAGAGGTATTGCAGACATGCAAATCTGTGTACGCATTTTCAAAACTTTTAAAAGTTATTAAGTGTTCATTTATAAATCAATGAAGTGATAAAATGGCAAGAAAAAGTCACACAAAACAAGGTCGGTGATGTAACGGGTGGTGACGGAACACATCTTCTGATAACAAGAGTTCAGTGTTGCGATAGTGCGAAGCGCGGAGCCTGTTAAACGTCATGATCTTTACTGGTTATTATGAAAGTAATTATTATAAAATAAATTAATTACATAAGCAAACACAGTATGTATTTACAAATAAACTCAGCTTCATTATTTCATTAAATTATAACAAATTCATAACAGAAACATTTTGATCTTAGCGAGTTTACTACTAAGTACGTGTATTTTTATTAGCCACTAGCTGTTGCCTGCGACTCCGCCCGCTTCTAACGCTGATATCGTTGTCGTGACCTGTAGGTACCTATTCCTAGGATAAAAGTAGCCTTGTTATTCCAGCCTATAATCTATATCGGTGCCAAATTTCTTCCAGATTCGTTCAGCTCTTTTTGAGTAAAAAACATCTACCGTCTCAATCCTTCACATTTATAATTTTAGTATGATATCTATTTATATTTATTAAAACTAGCATCGCTACGAGGTTTCACCTGCGTAAGGCCTTTCGTGGGTATATCGGTGTATTAAGTGTCTATGTTACTCTGGGATATTGTAGCATTCTAATGGAGAAAGAATTTTGAAATCGGTACAGTAGTTTCAGCGTTTATCGATTACAAACAAGAAAATATTTTCTGTTTATAGTATTAGTAGGTATATTAATACAACTTAAAGATGTTAAATGTTCATATGTTTACTATTACGAAGACAAAGCTCTCTTTGTTTAGTGTGCAAATAGTAACAATTACAAAGAAATATAAATAGTATGTACCTATGTACTCAGAAAGTATGAATCAGAAAAAAATAAATGAATTTACTCGTGTGAACTGGCACAGAAACGAAGGCGAGTCGAATGGCCACTTTCATAGTGGAAACCCTACGCCCAGCCGGTACTATACCCTTAAATTGTTCTTATTTTCGCGCCTTGCAATGCATTTCATCTTTTCAACGTCAGATTTTTGCTTTTATTATCGAAGCTTTTAAAATTTAAGGACGTATTTGTTTTGCTACAGATTTATGCGATATGTATTAGTTTTACTCATTCTTTTAGTCGTTTTGCTTGACACGTTTCGGTTGAAATGTATTATTTTCAAGCGGTACTGTACCTAGCTATAGTAGGTGTGTTAACATATTACTTATAATCATAGTAGGTATGTTTATGATTATAAGTACCTAACTAAATGCGGAAGTTCGGAAGGATAGAAGGATGTTTGTTGACTGCACAAATCTGAATGAAAATTGGCACAGAGACAGATTATAGTTTGGAATAGCACATATACTGCTTTTTTCTTAGGAAAAGGTCCCTACATTTCTCGGGGACGGGTTCAGTATGCCATATGGGTGAAGTCGCCGGTAAAAGCTAGTATTTGTATAGAAACCAGAGCAAACTTTTCACCATAACAAGTTTTTAGTGCAATAAATACATAGCACGTCACAAATGTGACGCATAAGTATTTCTGTCGTCTCACACTTTAAACAAATAAACAGTGACCGTCAGGATGGCTGTACCAAACAAGATATGTATATGAGACCGCGTGCATTTTTTAGTACCTATTGGGTACTATTCAGTACCTATGATGACGTATTTGCTACATCTAAATATGAATGATTTAATTCAGTTTAATATGTCACACATTAAAAATAAATAAATAATTAAATTAACCCGTCCCTCACTGTACCCGGTGCAAAGGTGCCCATTACGCTGGCTGCATTGCCCCGTTGAATAGCGATGGCTAACCTTTGCACCAGATACGAGCCGGAGCGGGAGTCACCCGTCTTGTCCCTCAACCTACGCCCCAATTCGCCTACCTAAATCGTTTACATCTAAATCGTTTATATTGATAATTGAGATCTGACATGGATTCAATCATGTTGTAATGTCGCAGAAGAAAATTCTAGGCAATAGGAACGTTCCTTTTGTATGACATTCGTTTCGACTAGTGGTATCTGAAACAAAGGCACTGACTCACCGTGGGATGTACGTGTGGATGTGAGTATAGTTGCATTCTGCGTGTATCCAACGTATACGTGTTTGGCGGCAGATCGTTCATGTCGAAGGTTGTTTCTGGATGCAGGCCCGGAGTCAGCCGCGAGACGTCGTCTTCGCAGCCTCCATCGAGGCCTGCCCCATCAGTACTCCGGGCCACTGTGAACAATTGAACCGCCACTGTAAAATTGACTCTAAGACGTTACTTTAAAATACATTTTTAAAAGATGTGTTTTATTCTATTTTGGTATTTTAGAAAAAAACAGTAAGTAGTTTAAACGATCCCTACGGCTATGTATGGGAGTTGTACCTCGTAAACCAAGAAATAAAACTATTTTGAATGAATTCTGTGGCGATTTTTATATTATTTTATTATTTTCAACTTTTACAGCCGTGGTCATTCAAATGAAACTGATTTTACGGATTTTAAGGATTTTCCTGACATTTCATTTGTTTTTCAGCAGCTATGGTCACACAAAATATATAAATATATTTATTTACCTATATGTACAAAACCTTAACTTGAACGTACAAAAAATAAATCATGATAAATTCCGTTATAATTAGTTTAATTTCAATGAGTTACATTCGCGTAAACTTACGCCAATACTATGATTTATTTACAGTTTTGCTTGTTTATGTTGGTTATATTCAGATTTAAAAATCCGTTCCCGCAGGGGGAACGCACAGATAGATTACGTGAAGCAATTAATATTATTTTTTAACATGTTTAATTTTTTTTTCTCGAAAACGGTAACTTTTAGCGAAAAACTTTTCAAACATTTATTTTAGACTTAAAAATGGCCTATCGATTAAAAATGTTTCCGACGACAAGAATGTTCACCGGTTAGAAGTTATGATTTTTTTCCCAAAAAAATTTGGTTTTTCCCCCCTCCACTTTTAGTTAAAGTTTTAATCTTATAGGTTTATAATTAAAAGTTGTTGGTATTCATGTATACTATGGGATAAAATTAGAACGGTTCGAATATCTTTCATGGAATGTGAAATTTTGAGGAAAAACTGATTTCATAAAAAGTGAGGCCCTACCGTCCCCTTAGGCCGGATTCCACCCGTTCACGAACTTAAACTAAGTTTACACCCAAGCAATTTTTGACCGCAGTTTGAAAGCGATCGGGGCAAAAATGCGACCGTGAGAGTGCCGCAAATTTTGGGAAGTGGAACCATACATACATATATATATATATAAACTTTTTGACCAGTGGTCATTTCGGACTCAGGGGGTCATAACTAGACCTCCTATGAAGAATTTTTTTTTAAATTCGACAGTTGTCACGAAACCAATAGGTAGATCGATTTCATCGAAATCTACCTAAAAAACCCGCAATCCTGATTTACAAGTTTATGACCTTTTTAATGTCATCAACAGTGAAACATTAGGTACCTACAAATATACTGATTTATAGAAAACCTGCTTTTCTTACTTACCACGCTTTACAAGAGTGTGTAGCTTTTAATTGTACTTATATTGTATTGTTAGGTATATTAACCGATTCATTGCCACTTAATTTTTACAAATTACTACCACTCGCCACAAAGATTATTGGGATTTTTTGGACGCAAATTTTAGTCATCGGTCACGATTCGATTAAAACATAATAAAACTTTTAGGAAAAAGTTTCATAAACAGTTATTTAGGTACCATTAGGTACTTATTAATAAGTTCTTAGTTTATTTTATTACTAGCTGACTCTCCACGGTTTCACCCGTGGATTATTTCGAACCCCGTTGCATCCCTTTCATCATCATCATCAACCTATGCTAGTCCAATGCTGGGCATAGGTCTCCCCTAATGGGCGCATATTAAATGCCCGTAATTTCTTAGTTTACATTTAATGTATAGGAATCTGTCATTTATGATTACTGCTACTCTTTCTTGGGTAATAGCGTGATGATATATTATAGCCTATGACACGAATTTTCAAAATCGGTTCAATATATCCAAATATTACCCCCTTCAACCTCACAAGCTATACCTCTTTATAATATTACGAGTATTATTATTATACCTAGTAATAGTAAGTATAAAGGTAGTATAGATTAGTCTAGGTTACCCCTACAACCTCACAAACTCATAAACTTAACCTCTTCATAATATTATTAGTATATTAACCCATTGTTGACCACTGTACCAATTTGGGAACAGTTAGTTTTTTCAAATGTACCCCCATATTATAATTTATAACCATCCACTTATTACTTCGTTGTGTAGTTAAGATTGCGTTGGTTTCGGATAACGATCACTGAATGAATATTTGTTTATAAATATTACTTTTCATAAGTGTTAAAGTTTCTTCTTGTTAGGACAGAGGAGGTAAGTGTACTCTTTTTTCTATTTGACAAAATTATTAACAACATATTTTATTATTACTCACATAATCATAAGATAACTAACTCTCCTAGAACATGGAAGTATTTTGATGCAATAAGTTTACTTATATGAGAAAATATAGGTACCTAAACATAGGTGTACCAATATTGGCACAATGGCTATAAGTGTACTAAACATATTTTCCTTATTACAGAATCAAAATGAGTCGCAAGCAGTATTTTAGTGGGAGCAATAGCTTCAAGGGCTTAGAAGAAGCTATAAATGCCTTGGCTGAAAATAGTGATGACGATGTAGAATACGATTTGGCCATAATTCCACCTGATCCAAGGGTTGTTACGGATGAAGAATAGGGTGGAGATGATATGTCGGCTCGTTCTTTACCTAATGACGTCTCTGGCAGTTTTGAGGTATTTGTTCGCGAAGTTAGTACATTCTCATCATCCGAAGATAGTAGCGATGATGAACCTTTAGCTACTAAAAGAACGCGAATCAGTACCACTCGATCAGTGCTGTCTACTGGCTCTGTTCGCCAACGATCATCAGACCAATATGGCGAAAATGTGCACCGATATATTCTACAAACGTTGTAGAAACTGATAGCTTATTAGAGATTGAATCTCTTGTAAAACATGAGTTGATAGATTTGACGCCAGTTCAAATATTTGAAAAACTGTTTGATGATGAAGTACACTATGATTGTCGACTTAACCAATTTGTATGCTAGCCAAAATAATCGGCATAACTTTTTTATTACTACTGCAGAGCTGAGATTTTTTTTTAGGAATACTTATCCTCACAGGATATCACAAACTGCCACGTGAACATTTATACTGGTCCTTAGATGAGGATGTTGGAGTTCATGTTGTGTCAAAAGCAGTACATTGCACAATAGCAACCAATTATGACTCCCATGAACCTTTAGGAATTGTGAAAAGATGGTTTTGAGAAAGAATCGGAAAGGTTGATGTACATATTCCGCACGCATTCCATAATTATAATAAAAATATGGGCGGGGTGAATGAATTAGATCAATCTATATCTTTGTACAGGATTGGTATTCACGGTAAGAAGTAGTGGTGGGTACTATTCACTTATATGATGGACATGGCTATGGCAAACGCATGGAGATTACAAGTATTTGTCAGAGAAGAACCAATGGATTAACTGCTATTTCGAAGAAGTTTTGCCAGATATTATCTCAACCAAGCACCGCAACGAAATGAAGCTCGTCCATCATCATCCAACATAGACGGATTGCGATTAGATGGCGTTGAACATGCACCCGAGAAGCTCCCAAAACGAGTGAGGTGTTTTATATGTCACGTTAGAGGTCGCTGAGGCTGTAAAAAATGCAAAAAGACACTTTGTATTGAAAAGTTGTGCTTTGCAAATTTTCACTCATAAGAAGCCATTGTGCCAGTTTGGGAACACCCCTGTAACTTCCTGAAATTTTTTCATATTTCCGTATTTTCAATTTTCATTCATCAGTTTACCTATTGATTGTCCATTAATAAAAGAATTTAGAAAATATCTTTAGCAGTTTTCATTTGGCTTCAAATGGGTTAATATAGAATACCCGGCTGACTTTTTTTAACAGTTTCAAAAAATGAAACCTAGCTTGATCAATTTATCTCCCCCGAAACCCCCTGTATACTAAATTTCATGACGGTCGTTGAAGCCGTTTCCGAGATTCAGATTAAATATATATATATATATATATATATACATACATATATATAACTTAAGATAAATCACGAATGTATCCCCGAAGTGGTAGGCAGAGGTGGTCGTTTAAAACTATTAGATAGATTAGATAAATTAATACATCAATAGGTAGGTAATGTATCTTTTTTTTTACCGTCTAAAACCGCACGCCGTCTCGGGTCTTCAGACGCCGCCGGGGTGAAAGGTTGCCCATAAAGCTTTTCCCTACCCCGACTGACCCTAGGCCATCTCCGGTTTCGAGATGGACCCCTCGGGTTTGGCATCCACGGTGTCCCCGTTTTGGGGAGGGGGTGCTAGTCACCCCGCCGTCCCGGCCTGCTTCTGTTGGAGTGATAGGCGGCCTCACCATGTCACCCCCAGGCCTGCTCTCATGGAGGACGGAGGTCGATAGGTAATGTACCTTTTTTTTTTTTTTTTTTTTTTTTTTCGTGCGGAAATCCCTTCGGATACCCCCCCGCGTGCCAGCGGGGGCGGTTATGTCGGGCTTGAACCGACTAAAACCGCACGCCGTCTCGGGTCTACAGACGCCGGGGTGTAAGGTTGCCCATAGAGCATATCCCTCGCACCCCGACTGACCCTGGGCCATCTCCGGTTTCGAGATGGCCCCCTCGGGTTTGGGAACCACGGTGTCCCCGTCTTGCCCCGGTTTGGGGGAGGGGCGCTAGTCGCCCCACCGTCCCGGCCTGCTTCTGCTGGGGTGACAGGTGGCCTCACCCGCCACCCCCAGGCCTGCGCTCATGGAGGACGGAGGTCGTTAAGCGACCTCCGGCGCCTGAGTTGCCTGCGACGCGCGGCGAGCAAGTTGCGGGCTCGGCGGACCGGGAGAGTTCTAAGTCTCTCCCGGGCGCGCTCCGCCACCTCCTTAATGTAACGAATGTTTGAAAAATTGATTAACTAAGTCTGAAGTTGCGGCTTCGATTCTAACTCAGTTCATATATTTATATGCACGAGTAAGTATTCCTATTTACATTGGTCTACTTACAAAATAAATTTATATCACTTTGTTAATTTATATTATCATAATATATTTTCATATTCGTATCGTTTTTAGGGTTCCGTAGCCAAATGACAAAAAGCGGAACCCTTATAGATTCATCATGTCTGTCTGTCCGTCCGTATGTCACAGCCACTTTTTTTCCGAAACTATAAGAACTATGCTGTTGAACTTGGTAAGTAGATGTATTCTGTGAACCGCATTGAGATTTTCAAACAAAAATAGAAAAGAAACAATAAATTTTGGGGGTTCCCCATACCTACTTAGAACTAACACTCAATTTTTTTTTTCATCAAACCAATAATCTACATATAGGTCTTTAAAAATGGTATTGAGGTTTCTTATTTCATTTTTTTCTAAACTGAATAGTACATTACCATGTAAACTTCCACCGAAAATTGGTTTGACGAGATCTAGTAAGCAGTTATTTTTTAATACGAGTACGTCACAAATCGTAAACCGCAACTTACCTCAATCAACTCAAATATAAAAATATTACTTGGTGCTACGGAACCCTTCATGGGCGAGCCTGATTCGCACTTGGCTGGTTTTTTTATATCGTTCATTATCATAAGATTATCGTCTTATTTATTTATGTTTAATTTTGTTCATTTTTGCATGCTAAATCCGCTGAATATGGTGAAACCCCCTGTATCTGTTCCAACTGTCTAATTAATTTACCTATTTAATTTACTTAGGTTAGGTTTAGATAGCCCTGTTATAAATGTCTTAGAAGTTTATTTATTTATTATAATATACCTACACTTATCTATGGGGACGGGCCCTAACGGAATCTTGGGATAGGTGTGTTGATACATAATAACCACAATCAGAGTTATTTAGTAGGTATTCCTATTATCATTAGGTAACTATTTATTAATGAATTGATGACAATCGCCTGAAACCGAAATGAAGAATGTTAGATATGTATCAAGTATATTGGTAGGTACCTAGTACATGTAACTATTCTATACGAGTAAAATAAACTCTAAGTATAAAAATAAAATTGAGGTGTCTATTTTAATGTAAAAGAGCTTTTTATAAGCAGAAAGGGTTCTCAATTAATTTTAATCTTTGTTTTTTTTTAATGTTTGTTCTCCGATTACTCGAAGACGCCTGAACCGATTTGAAATTTTTAGGGATTTTCTTTAGAAAAGCCCTATTGCTATCGAGTTGTCGTCGACGTCGTCGTTGCCAATTTTCTGTCACGGTTTTGGGTATGAAGGAGATGAGCTATAGTTGCTGTTTTCGGTAATAGATTCGTGCTGGGGTGAACCATTGCAAGATAAAGAAAAAAAATAAAATAAACGAAAATCCCTTGTATTCGGCTGAGCTCGTCTCAGGAATTCAACTTGTGCAAAGTGCGCAGGTGGTTCCATTTAAATTTCATGAAGATGTGATGAGAAGTTTCGGAGACAGACGACGGAATTCTTCAAATGAGCGAATGACTGATTGCTGCTATCGCTTATCTAGCTATTTATATTATGTAATAGCAAATATTACATAATATAAATGGATTCGCAATTCAGTTTACATGTCCGGTATATATATGTCCATCGTTTATAAACCGATTTAAAAAATTCTTTCACATTGTGTTTGGTTTGGCTATCGGGTGTGGATGGTGCTAAAAAGGGAGAAATAAGTAAAATTTTAATAAAAATAAAAACACTAAAAACATGCAGTGAAAAAAGATAAATAACTGAATTGCAGACAAAAATACGCGTAAGACTTCTCCTCATTGGAGAAGTCTTACGCGTATTTTTGTCTTTTGAATGTGAAGTCGGTGCACAGCCAAATAGGTACCTTTTTTTTTTCGTGCGGAAATCCCTTCCGATCCCCCCCCCCTCTACCTATTAGGAAGCATGGGTAGAGTTATAAGCGTAAGTAGAGTCTCCAAGTTTCTAGTAACATAACCGAAACGGTAAGCAGATGTCTCGAATGACATTGAATTTTTGTATTGTGTTTCGGGCTTGGCACCAACTTCAATAGAAAAGTCTAAGGCGTATTTTAGCTTTTGAATCAAATCTGTAATTCAGATACTTTTATTTTTTCAGTGCCTGCTTTTACTGTTTTTTTTATATTAAAATATTACTTATTATTTTAATGCATATGCATGTTGGTATACGAATCACGAACTTACAAGAAAAATAATCTTTTTCTTTAACTTTTGTCTGTATGTGGCTACAACGATTCTGACAGGTTTTTCCATTGGTTTCATATCATTTTTATTATCGCTAATATTATAAGGTATAAGAGGCTAATTTTATTTTATAAAAACAATTAAGGTCCCACGCAATCTCATTAAAACCCACGAAATGGTGTATCTATCTATCTATTCACCCCAGCAGAAGCAGGCCGGGACGATGGGGCGACTAGCGCCCCTCCCCCAAACCGGGGCAAGAAGGGGACACCGTGGTTCCCAAACCCGAGGGGGCCATCTCGAAACCGGAGATGGCCCAGGGTCAGTCGAGGTGCGAGGGATATGCTCTATGGGCAACCTTACACCCCGGCGTCTGTAGACCCGAGACGGCGTGCGGTTTTAGTCGTTTCAAGCCCGACATAACCACCCCCGCTGGCTGGCGGGGGGGTATCCGAAGGGATTCCCGCACCAAAAAAAAAAAAAAAAGGTACTGTAAATTAGTAATGTCTGCACATTTGAGATATTAGAAAAAGTACTTGGAATAAGTAAAATGAACGAACCTGAACACAAAAATTTTGTTTGTCTTTTTTTTAATGTTTAGGCCACGTCAATTTCACTTCACCTCGCCTGATGGTAAGCTGAAGGTAAAGTCTCAGGAAAGAGGGTCACCATTACATACACGTATTACACACATGTTAACAATGGTGGTACTCAGCTTGACGGCCTCATCAGAAGAGGATTGTCTTCGCACCCACCGGTCCCACTAGTGCTGCGACCACAATCCCTCTGCCCGGCTATGCACTTGTTGACTCCTGAACGCAATCAAACCGAAATTTGAATACTATGGAGGGTTTTTCGCAATAATATCTGTTTGTCTGTTTGTTCGCGTTGGACGCGTAAAGTACTGAACGGATTTTGCTCCGGTTTTTTTCGATTAGAAAGGTCTTGGTCTTACAATCTGCCGTAAGTTTGATTGCAATTGGTTAAGTAGAACCGGAGATATGACAAAAAGGGTATCAGCTATTGAAAAATAATTGTGTAGAAAAGAAACTACCTAATTATTTTTGTAACATTATAGATAAACCTAATTGTCAATTTAAAAAAAAAACGTATAAAGTTAAGTTTTGAATTGATCAATGTTGCCGTTGTAAAAAATGATATTATACCCTATATAAGTTACTCCGAAGAGCTTTGTTAGTTATTTAAAAAAATATAAACGCAACAACATCGTTAGGTTAAACTCTATTCAAAGTTAAGTTCAACTTAGAAATCAAGAATCAAAATATTTCATAGAACACATAATTCATCTCAAATGAAAAGTAGTATATTCGCCATCGGTATTAGCTTACCACATTCCAAATTACGACCACCTTCTAAAAATTTAAATGAACGAAAAACAAAAATTTTAAAACGTTAAAATTGTCCTCAGCAGATTACAAAAACAATTATAGTAGGTACTATTTAATTTTTGATTTATTTCAATTTAATAAATTTGTTAGTGTTCAGCAAATTCTGAGGCGAGGTACTGTCACCTGCGTAATTTACTATGTAAGTACCTTTTTTTTTCGTGCGGAAATCCCTTCGGATACCCCTCCGCCGGCCAGCGTCGGCGGTTATGTCGAACTTGAACCGACTAAAACCGCACGCCGTCTCGGGTCTACAGACGCCGGGGTGTAAGGTTGCCCATAGAGCATATCCCTCGGAACTAAGTAAGTAACTTTTCTTTTTTTTTTTCGTGCGGACATCCCTTCGGATACCCCCCTGCCGGCCAGCGGGGGCGGTTATGTCGGGCTACCCGTAGATACTTTGTTTACAGTAGATTCTGAGCTTATATTGCATATATGGGCTCAGAATCGAATGTCACCAAACTCTCACATATAGCGTAACACAAAACAGTGATGGTTCGTTATTAGTTTTTGTTGAACACTTGACCATCTTTACAGTATTATATTATCTTCAGTGGTTTGGGAAACTAAATCGTTAATTTACTCCAATTAAATTTTTAAGCATTTTGTATGCTTACTTTTTTCTAAAGATTTAGATCGGAAAAAGAGAGCATCTAGGACGGGACTTGAACCCGCGACCAGTCCCTTACAGGGGGAATGCTCTGACCAACTGAGCCACCTAGACACGTCCCAGATATTCGAAATTCTCCGATATATCATATACGTCTTAAGGCGACGTTGGGCGACGGTAGATGGCTCCAACGTCGCCTTAAGACGTATATGATATATCGGAGAATTTCGTTAACTAACGTTAATTATCGTTAACAATACAGAGCCTCCCATGGCCCATGCTACATGGTAGGAAAGTATCTTAAATAATATAGATGTACATAGACAATTTTACTGAAAGAGGACTTCATTTTGATATTAAAAACAATTTAAACTGCATTCAAATATTTTAGATAGGGATTTTATGTGCGGGTAAGGTATTTGTCCCACTGAATTTAAAAGTTTGAATTCTTAAGGATTTCCTTTTATTTAATTTACCATGTTTGTTAGAGAGATATATGATCCTTATAATTGACCCAATCGATTGATGCCATAAAAGTGCTGTACTTTTTCGAATTTCGAGTGTGGCAATCGAGTTTTCGAAAATATTTGAAAGCAGTTTAAATTGTTTTTAAAATTAAAATGAAGTCTTTCAGTAAAATTGTCTATCTACATTATTTAAGATACTTTCCCTCCATATGGCCTAGCCGGAGGACGTCCTGTATATAATTGCTCCATTGATACCTAGGTATATTATTGTGTTTCCGCATTAGTTTTAATATCCACTGCTGAAACACATTTCACTTTAAACCTATTTCTATTACTCACCCACTTTTTGATATTCAGGACGAAGTAAATCCTCCACCGCCGTCGTGGTGTTGTAATGTCTCCTTAAGTTAGCAAAAGTAGAACCGTAAACACCCTTAATTTATCAACACTTTATAAAGTTCTAGTTTATATTTCACTTTTTATTATTATGATAATAGTCCAACGGTAAACACTCGAACGTTTTTACATGAACTATTGAATTTATAATTAGGATAGGATTTATGAAATTTATTTTTAAAATAACGAAATAGGCGTTCGTTGGGCGGGCGGGCGTAGATTAATTTCGCGTCTGTCGGCAGCGGAAATCAGTGCGCGATGCGAGTAGCGCGTGCCGTAGCCGAGCAGTGGACTGACTCGAGTGCTCGAACGAATCTTGCGCTTCGTGCACAATATCAACATAAAGCTCGGCGGCCGGCCGCTACCGCGTAGGCGTCCTCACATTTACATGGATTTGCCTGAAATTTGTTGTTAATTAGGTAAACTAAAAAAATATTTAATATTTTTTACGACCCTCAAAATTGAACAGATCCTTTGATTAAGTTTGTTTCAGTAGTTAAAGTGGTAACCAGGTGTTTGACGATTGTTACCATAAATTCGAAACATATTTGTTGAAAGATGGTCATTTTCCTTAATCAGGGAAATCGTAATCTTCGTAATATGAAGTAATAGCGAGTGGGGCAGAGCGCAGTCTCATTGGCGGAGCTGTGCCGCCCAACGCCAATAGCACGGGAAGGAGGAGCCGCATCGCAATCGCTTCGAAGTTTGGCCAGACACGGCTCTTACCTCCCTAATTTTCTTTTTTTAATATTTGTAAATTATTAATAAAATAGGCTTTAATTTAGCTCAGTGTTTAAATAGGCTGCTCAACACTCAACGATAGGCTTTCACTTCATCGTATAGCGAAGGACTATTGAATGAAATAAACTTCAGTAACTTATCAATACCGAAAAATTTGTATATATATTTTTTTTAGATTACCTAGTTCAAATTCCGAGGTATAAGATAACTTGTAATAACTAAAAGTATGTACCTATACCTACCAATTATACTTAGTACGTATATTTCTATGTGTTTTTTAGAAACAATAAATTGTATTAAACTTAATTAGATATTATATTTTAAAATTGACAATCTTAAGTATTAGTTGCGAACACTTTAATCGTTAAAAGTATCGATATTAATTTATTGCTGACGAAACAGTTCATTTAATGATATAAATAATATTAATTAAGGAAAAAACATGTTAACTTGATACAAAATCATATAAATTAAAATATTTTAATATAATATTGTTGAAGTTACTTATTAATTGAGATAAATATGATTAAACTATCATAAATAACTAAAATAAAACTAAAATAAAAATAGATATATCAAATCGATATACAAGATATCAATAATGTAAAACAGAAACTTAATTTGTAACACAAAGAAGGTAAAGGTAAAAACAAGGTATTTCCTTAAGACATTGCTTCTTCTGAGATATTAAAAACAAGCACATTTTTGTCCCAAGTCTAAGGCTAACACTTAGGCTAAGTCTGAGGCTGGATTTCACTAGTAAAATACCGTCAATACTGTCTTCTCACTAATTTAATGACATCTATTGAATAAACGTGATAAGAAGTTTTTTTGTAATTAATTACATAGGTAGGCCTTATCAGGGGTGCGACTGGTTGGATGGGGTGCGACTGGTTGGATCACCTCCAAGTTTGGTGCACCCTGGGCAACGTGGGCGATGACGCATCATTGATTGCTCCTCTGGAGTAGCTGGCGTAAACGTCAACGGCCAAGAGTCTGATCAACCGGCCCTTTTCTGGGCCAGCTGACCCCATTGCACGAGGGGGTCGGGGTATGACGGGCCTGCAAGGCCCACGGGGGGGGGGTCGCTCCAGGTACCCCTCTGCTGTTATCAGAGGGGACACTGCGAATGGCCCAGGGTCAGTCGGAGTGCGAGGGATATGCTCCATGGGTAACCTTACACCCCGGCGTCTGTAGACCCGAGACGGCGTGCGGTTTTAGTCGGTTCAAGCCCGACATAACCGCCCCCGCTGGCCGGCGGGGGGGTATCCGAAGGGATTTCCGCACAATAAAAAAAAAAAGGTAGTCCTTATCATTGGTGAAATTCACTGTAAGACTTTTCTGTTTTAATACTTTGTTTTTATTTTGACTTTTACGGAACATGATGGGACTTTGGTCACTAGGTACGTAGAAAAAACTGACTGGTGCAATATTAAAAATCTAACAACCAAGAAGAAAACGTATAGGCAGGTATAGTAGCTATTAGTCACCGACAACCTTAGCTCTTAAACTTTACATAAATACCTAAATAAAAAATAATTGGAGGCTGTTAAATTTGTCTTCTGAAATCACAAGAATAATATTATATATCAATTATTCATTAATACTGCAATAATAGCACCTTCCCGTGAAATTTCCTAACTTTTTTCTTTTATACAAACCTTGTCCTTACAATAAGGATCATAATTACACGGCCTCTGTGGCGTAGCGGTAGTGCATTCGACTGCTACGACAGGGGGCGCGGGTTCGATTCCCGATCAGTGCAAATATTTGTGTGCATGAATATGTCTATTTGCATTGGTCTGGATGTTTCTTTGTATAATATGTATGTATTTACAAAAAAAAAGTATAGAAGTATGTTTATCCGCATTCTGGAACCCATAACACAAGCTAGTTAAACTATGCTTACTTTGGGTCTAGAAAGCGCTGTGTAGAATGTCATAAAATATTTATAACGAACACCAAAAAAAAAACCAATTTGGTGCAGTCATTCGGAAGTTATGCCCGTACATGCATTTCGGCGATTATTTTTATTGATATAGATTCAATGTAAAGATCTCTTTTAAAGGACACCGAAAATGCTGCTATAGTGACCCTCAGCTTGTGGACCTCATCAGATGCTTTTTCACGCTCCGTTTAAAAGATCCGGGACCGTAGGCAGACGCAAACTCGTGTGCTGGTAAAGAATTCCAAGTCTTGATGGGGAAACGGCAAAGAAAAGAGGTGCCGAACCGCTTGGTTCTTGATGGAATTGTTTGCACCGTTGAGGCTGATACCTAAGTCTTGCACGTGTTTTTCTGTATAGGAAAGGAAAGGGTGGAACTAATTGGAGAACTCAACGGAAGACTCACCATGGGAAAGGCGGTAAAATACTGCCAAACGGCTCAAGGGTGTGACCTCAGGACTCCAAATAATGCGGACTGCACGTCGCTGCAACCTGTCGCGAGCAACTAGTAAGTACTGTGGAGAGCCATCCCAGAGATGAGAGATGTTCAGTTAACACGAGGCCATTTTGATGATGCTCTCGATATAGTTTTTTTTTGTCCATACCGAGTATATTTATATTATCCTGCAGAGGCAGTGGTATGTCCCAAAGAATAGGGAGGGGAAGGAAAGGAAGATACCTTTGCTGTAAAGGCACATGCCTGCGTCTTCTTGGCATGGAAATCGACCAGGTTTTCAGAGTCCCATTGAGAAATGTAATTCAGGAGCTGGTCAAGGTCAGTGACAAGAAGCTGTCCTTTTCCTTAATGACAGCCAGCTTAGCCGCAAGGTGTCCGTATATCACCCGTGCAAGGTATGCAATAGCAATGAATACCGCCGGCAGGCAGCATGTCATTGATTTGTAGAAGAAAAAGAGTGGGCGAAGAAACGAACCTATGCGCTGGCGTGCCGCAGAGGTATGTGTCTCTCCCACTCTCTTATTTTTATTCGCTTCGGTTGCAATTACCTGCCAGAACTCCAAAGCTCGTCCATCACAAAGCACTCGAATACGGCTCTCCTGCAGGAAGCTATCAACCCAGCTGCACAATCGAGGAGGTAGACCAAAGGCAGCCTAGGCTATCGAAAGCTTTGGTGATGTCAAGACTTATAGATCACCATAGATAGATAACGTAAGATCAGATTGAAATCGCCAAAAATCTATTTCTTTTAAATATTTTTGATGCATAACGTTTTGAAGTTCGATGCTTTAATACTAAGTGAGTATAAAAAGAAACATTAACACTGAACTACCTGGGTGCTTTTGGATTTTAACAGAACCAAGTCATTACATTAACGTTAGCGTTAAAAACTTAAATATATATACATAACCTCAGTTTTAGCTGTTTTAAAATTTTAATTGAATTTTAGCATATAATTGTCATTTTATCATGTAGTTATGATCTCCCATGTTAAAGTGGGAATATACAACTGTTACAACTATATGTGATATTGTAGGTGGTGAACCATAATGACAAAGAAGATTGTGTATAATGATTTATGATGCGCATGAACACGCACACGCTTTTGTTACGTTTTCCAATCCAACTGTAGGCGGGTGTTACATTTTCGTAGATACCTAGGTAAACTTAAGTACCAAACTAATCACATTATGTGTAAGCCGCAGCTAACAGTTCGCTTACCTATTTTGCAAGTGCAATAATAATGCATTAAAGCTTTCCGTCCATTTAAGCTTCTATTCCTACCAATGAATACATACCTACTATGTTCTGTCCCTAAAATGGCGATACTGGTTTTTTTTTTGACAAAATTTTTTTTTGACCACTCAGAGGAGGTGTACAATTGTCAAATATTAAATTTCCACGGTACACCTTGTAGTAGGTTACCATCTACTACAAAGTGTACCGTGGAACTCGTCCAACTAGGTGTACCCACCTAGTTGGACGAAGGAGTACAGTTGTTATAATAATTACCAGAGTATACGGTACAGAGATGGATTTTGGGATTGCAACTGGTGGACGAAATTGAATTGACCTTCTATTATGATTATTGCTGATGACAATATCATTCCAGGTATTCAGAAGAAGCAACCTTTTCTTCAATTGGATATTTGACTACTGCTAAAAACAGTTCTGTATTATGTATTACAATATAAAAATGCAGATTGCATCAATATTTTTTTGAGAACTGTTTTATATACGATAAAAATCGATATTAAAGTTGGATTTTAAAAAGTACGCGCCATAACGCATTTTTCAACATGGCGCGGATCCCGTGACATGTGACGTCACACCAAAGTAAACAGTAAGCGACTTAACACTAGGAAATGCAGACAGCCTGTATTGAAAAAAAATATTATGTACACTAACATTATCGTCTAACCGACGGTAAGGATTTAATAATGCAGACGCTATTTTAAAGAAATCGATCATAGTTATAAGTATAAGACACGATTGATATTTACATTACTCTCGGTTAAACCGTCCGTTAACCGACGGTAACTACTTTGACAACCCATCGATACATAGTCCTGAGACGTTTTTTTAATTGTTCTGTGGTGAGTTGTGTTTCATTTAGATATTTGCTTTCTGGCATATACACTGTGTAAACATGTTGTTGCATAAGTATAATTGCGTCTCTAAATTCGCGGTTCAATAAGAAAATATCATAGTGTATGTTCGAACCTCTCAGCTAAATACCAGCTACGCTAGCCAGCTACGGCTCAGCTAAATACCAACTTGAAGCACTTGAGTCGATTCGGCTCATCAACAAAGATGTGGTGGTTGAGGCTAGGTTTCAGAGCCTGAAATGTTGACACAGAGTTGCTAACCTTTCGGTATTTCATCGGATGCATTTCGGGAAGTGTTTGCATAACCTGATCCCTCCAAGCCCATACGCACGAAATGTTTTAGTAATACAGTCATTATGCGTTACTGCTATGAAGTGAAATGGCCTGCCTAAGTCTGTGTTTCTGGAAAGTTATAACCTGGGAGCCTTCAAGTCTAGAGTGAATGGATCATTTTTAGACTTAAAAAAGACAACCACCACATTATCACTTATAATAGCTGATATAATGGTCAAACGCGGGCCTATAGATCATATTGAAAAAAACATCATTTCTGTGAAACCAGTTAAAACAGCATCTCCGTGGTATTCTTCGTTTTCTAAAATATTTTTCATTAAGTCATCATCTGAGGTGGTGGCAGAATGGGATCTAGATAAATTTATTGTATGACCATTACAGCATACAAATAAAAACGGCTTTAATTTTAAACCATTTTACCATCATTAGTATATGTAATCTGAAGTAGCAACGATTAGCAAGTAGCAGTATTTATAGAATTTACGAGTACTTGCAATAGTATAATATGCAGAATGTTATTTTTGGCATAAAATAGTTTTATTATGAAAAACGAACCCTACACTAAATATTGCATTCAAAGTTGTTTATTATTACTTTTGGTCTCAAATAGCAACGTAAGGGTTAACTTTAGAATCAACTTGATATTGTCGGAAGTTTACGCGAATGTTACACATTGAAATAAAACTATTTTTAACGGATTCTATCGCGGTTTATTTGATGTTATCTTATATTTTACATTGATCCCGACGTTTCGGTTGCTTTTCAGCAGCCATGGTCAAGGGGAGACTAAAGATGGTTGTTGTCTTGAAGTTTGAAGTGAAAGTTATCTCAAAGTACCCGAACTATGTTGAATTGTTGGTGTTACTATTTACGCCGAATGAGCTCACAGTGTCATGAAGTCTGTCTATGTTGTATTTTGATTTTTCTTGGAATTAATTAAGTTAATGACTGGGTCCCAAGCTGGTGGTACATTCCAACCATCTTCTCTATTAAAATTAGGATGTTTTTTAATAGCATCCTAGGTAGGAATCGATTTTCTTTGGCGAATATCTGTGGTTTATCAAATCTTAAGTAATGTTTGGTCCCCTGTTGCACGTGTTCACATACAGCAGACTTTTTTGAGCGTTGGTGTTTTATGTCAGCTATGTGTTCTTTGACGCGAGTATTGGCACTCGCGTCAAAGAACACATTCACTTGGTTTGACCAATATAAGAGAGCCCACAGTCACAATCTATTTTATAGACCCCTGCATCTTGTAGAGGCAATTGGCACTTGACAAATGGTAAAAATTTACATATCTTCGTTGGCGGCTTGTAGTATGTGTTAATTGAAGCTCGCTTCAAGATGTAGCCAATCTTGTCAGTGACCCCTCGTATGTATGGTAGGACTGCAGGCTGGCGCTCGACAGTGGCTGGCTTTTCTCGGGATCTGTGACTGATGCGCGGTTGTTTAAGTTTGTTGTCATACAGAACTTGTTTGACATGTTGTAGCTGATCTTGTTCTTGTCACAGATCCCACGGGCTCTCTGAAACAAAGAGATTCCCACGATAGCTAACTGTTTAGGGTGGTGGTGAGATTCACCGTTTAAGTACCTATCAGTATTGGTCTTTTTCCTATACACAGTGTGACTCAAAGTATTATTACAGTTTCTGTTCACAAGAACATCTAGGAAAGCTAATGAATTATTTGCCTCTAATTCCATAGTGAATTGTATGTTGTTATTAATGGAATTAAGGTGTGTTAAAAATGTATTTATATTATCTGTTGGTAGTATTGTGAAGGTGTCATCTACATACCGTTTATAAAATCCAGGTGTAATGGCAGCCGTCTGCATAGCTCGCGCCTCGAAGGCCTCCATATATATGTCAGTAACAACAGGCGATACTGGGGCCCATTGCCACGCCATCGATTTGTATGTAGAACTTGTTATCCCACAACAGTTAGCCAGTTGTTAAGCAGTGATTTAGTATTTCTGCATACGGTACCATGCCTGAGGAATATGCAGAAATACTACCTAACTCTTTACTTAAATTTAAAAAAATATATTTAAGTTTAAAAATTACGTAAATATTTACTTTCTGCAAAATATCATGATTCTAGTTCAACGGGAAGTAAGTAAAATTGATTCCCTTGCGTCTGTCAAAATACATACATACATACATACATAAAATCACGCCTGTTTTCCACAGGGGTAGGCAGAGATCACGGATCTCCATTTGCCACGATCCTGACACACTTCTCTCGCCTCATTCACTCTCATAACATTCTTCATGCATGCTCGTCGGTTTAGGGTACTCCTGACCTGCCCCTTTTCTAACACTTCCCCGATTTGGTCCACGACCTCCGTCCTCCATGAGCGCAGGCCTGGGGGTGGCGGGTGAGGCCACCTGTCACCCCAGCAGAAGCAGGCCGGGATGGTGGGGCGACTAGCGCCCCTCCCCCAAACCGGGGCAAGACGGGGACACCGTGGTTCCCAAACCCGAGGGGGCCATCTCGAAACCGGAGATGGCCCCGTGTCAGTCGGGGTGCGAGGGATATGCTCTATGGGCAACCTTACACCCCGGCGTCTGTAGACCCGAGACGGCGTGCGGTTTTAGTCGGTTCAAGCCCGACATAACCGCCCCCGCTGACACGCGGGGGGGTATCCGAAGGGATTTCCGCACGATAAAAAAAAAAAAAAGAAAGGTATGTGCGCCTAGGGGAAGACTCCCCTTCCGACGGTACCATCCACACTCTGTCAAAATATCTTTACATTATATAACAAAGTCGCTTCCCGGTGACTGTTCGCTGAGAACTTCTAAACTACCCAACGGATTTTTATTCGGTTTTCATCAACAGATAGATCAATAGGTAGAGTGATTCAAGCGGTTATTTTTTTTAGTATGACGGTAATTGTTTAAAATGACGAAAGAAATTAAGCCGACTGAGAGCTTCAATTGAATAGGTACGCGTTCGGATCGCACCGGGCGGCGCCGCGTGGCGCTACTATCATGTCATAGGATTTCTTGCTGCGTGATTAAAATATTTTGATTGCGTTGACGTAGAAGTTCGACTTATTCACAGCTTCAACACGTTATAGATCTGAGTATTTGGTATACTGCCCAACTATATAAGCGCAAAAGCGGTACCTTTTTTTTTTTTTTTTTATTTGTCGTGCGGAAATCCCTTCGGATACCCCCCGCGTGCCAGCGGCAAAAGCGGTACCTTGATGGAAAGCAGTTTCGAGATAATTGGAGTTTTGTAAAAATAGTTTCTTTTTACTTTACATATTGACTTTTTTGCTTAATAAATAGAGTTTATATATTATATTGGATCTATTTGTTACCACAATAGTTAAAATATCAAAAATGTATCTGGATATACCTTTTTCATAAGATACTGCTTTACCGCTTAGTAATTATAAAATTGAGTTATTGATTGATAAATTTGAGTTACCGCTTTTTCGTTAGCTCTTCTCCTACATGTATGTATACAAAAAAATATGAATTTTCTATCGAATAAAATATGTATTGTTTTAAAGGAAAAAATAATCAAAGTATATTTATAAAGTCTTTTATTATTCAAATTTATAATGTCATAAAACAAATTCTGAACAAAAAACGGATTCTATGAATTAATCTAGTCAAAAGTTGGCAGTTCTCTCCAAAAGGACATTCTGTTTTGAGGTATAATTAATTTGAGGTAGGATTTTGAAAAGATTTCAAAATATTTTCTTTTTGATTTTAGAAATACCTTCTGTTGCAATTTTCTTCTTCGGTGGTGGCTAAACTTGAGGTTTCAAAATTTTATTTCCGATTATGCTCGCAGTGATAGAGTCTTTATTGAATCCAGTTTTGTATGTCAAATCAAAACTGCCTCTTTTGACTTCTACTTCGACCATTTCATTAATATATGGACGCGGTGTAATTCGAGACAGTTTATACTATGTCGTGTAATCTTCCCAGTCATAAAAATCTTGTAGAGTCATCTCTTTAGGTATTACGTTTTTTCCTGCAGTAGGTACTAACTGCTTTTCCGCACGAAAAAAAAAAAAAAAAAATAATGTACTAACTGCTTGAGAAAAATCTGAAAAAATCATAAATTTTGTTTTTCATGCGTTTCATTGACAACTCCACCTGGAAACTGTCGGCCGTATCAAACAAACCATAAGAGTCAATTTGATTTGCTGCTGCAACCGTGTCTCATATAGTCAAAATGATTTGCGGATCAATTAAGCATTCAAATACTACATATTTGCCGCTTATCGGCTTAGAAAAGTTGCAGTTCTTTTTTAAGAGATTTGGCGGTATTCAAATATGCAGCTGTTGGCCTACGTAATATTGATATACCTCTAATATCCTTAGTGATTAAAGGCAAAACTGAGATAGGGAAATCTTTCTTAAGGTTTTTTTATATGTTTTGAACAAGATAGCGCTAAAAGGCTTAGTTCATTAGATGCGTATTATTTAGAGCTATCCGAAGGCATAAAAATCAATTTTACGATTTTTTTTGAGATACCGCTTTTGCGCTTACTAGGGCAGTATAAATTTCAACTTGATGCATATCAATATTGCGACATTGTTGAAAAACATTTACTGACGTTGTTCTATGCTAAACCATAGTGAAACGCCTGAGTTAACGTAGACCGGTATGTCACAGTGCTTTCCGTTAATCAAACAATGCAATGTCATCACCTTCATGATCTCGGCGTTGTACCCGATTGCATCCAAGGCCTTCAACTTACTCCCGGGGTCCGCTTACTCATTCTCCTCCTACAGCTTTGATGGGTGCCACTGCTGTCTACCCTCACAACCCCAAAAGGAAAACCTGCACCAAAGCCTCATTCGTAAATCAGTAGGTGAACTGGCGTGCAAGTAAGTTTATCTTGGCCCCTTCATCGGGCCCTATACACTCTAAGGGACGTATGAGTGACATTATATCTCCTTTACTTTTAATAAATTTCATCTCTGATCAATAAATCTCTCCAAGTTCTGGGGTTAAAATCAAAAATCTGGGGGGTTTTTTTTCAGATTTTTTCTAGAAATTAAACCTAGCTAGATCCATTTATCGCTCCCGAAACCGCCGTACACTAAATTACGTGAAAATCGATGGAGCCATTTCCTATATTCAAATTATATACCTATATAGATAAGAATAAGACAATTATGATATAGGTAATATATGATGATATTGGTCTTTACCTATGAAATTGCCGTTATGTATGAAAAAAACGTTTTTTTTTTCATGTATTTTTTATTTGTATTAATCGAAGTTATTACCCATGCAATGAATGCATCTTTGCCAACGCAGTGGCAGTTTATTGATGCCCTTCTAAAAGAAATCAGCTGGACGGGAGGCAACAAATTCTTCAAAGGCCTTTGTACTGCCTTTCGGGTATTGAATTTCTTTCCCGCCAAAAAGTTATTCAAATTCTAGTACCAACCAAGAAGTTCCAAAAAGTAGTAGTCTGTATGCGCAAGGTCTGATGAGTATAGTGGATGACGGAGAGCTTCCAACCCCAGTTCTTGCAACTTGGAGACCGTCTGCAGTGCAGTATGAGATCGCGCATTGTCATGCAGGAGCAGCGGAGACGAGCGATTGACCAATGCTGGTTGGAGATGTGCCAGCTTCTCCATCATTGTGTTCAGTTCTTCACAGTACACATCTGCAGTAATGCTCACCCCGTTTGGTAAGAAGCTGTGATGAATCACACCGGCGCAAGACCAAAAAACAGTAACCATCACTTTTCCAGGGGTAAGTTTTCGTTTAGGGCATTGTTTAGGTGCTGAACCAGGACCCAACCAACTTGCAGAGCGCTTGCGGTTATCAAACAGAATCCATTTTTCATCGCAAGTAACAATGCGTTTCAAAATTCCTTCATTTGTGTGTCTGTTGAGCAATGCAAGGCATGTCTCGACGCGTACTTCGCGCTGGCGATCATTGAGTTCGTGGGGCACCCATTTGTCAAGCTTTTTTACCTTGCCAATTTGACGCAAATGGACCAATATTGTTTTGACGCTAACGTCGAAAGCTGCTGCTAATTCAGCCGTAGATTGTGTATCATCGGCTTCCACAATCGCCTTTTATTCGTCATTGTGGACCAAAGTCTTCGGACGACCGCGAGGTTCATCTTTCAGGTCGAAATCGGAAGCGAGCAAACCAATAACAGGCGGTGCGTTGGTTTGTAGTGTTAACTCCGTAAACGTCGTTAATGTTGCGTGCCGCTTGTGCCGCGTTGCTGCCACGACGATACTCATATTCTATAATTACTCGAATTTTTAACGGATCCATGATGACGAAAAAGATTGAAATGCAATGAAAACGTAACACTAATCAATAAACAAATGACTACTTTTGGAAATTGAATTCCATGTTTTTAAAATAAAATTAATTTGAAATTAGAATTCTTAGCCAAACAAAAATTATTTTGATTTGAAATGGCCAGTACTGCAGAACGGCAATTACATAGGTAAAGACCTAATATATACAATCCGATTTAAATATTATACAAGAATTGCTCGTTTGAAGGTATCAGATAGATAAGATGGTATTTGGTAGTACTATGGGTGTGCGGCGGTAAGGCCCATCATGGAGGATTGGCTAGAGAGGCGACACGGAAGCCTCTCGTACCGACTGACGCAGGTGATCTCCGGGAAGGGGTGCTTCGGGGACCACCTGCATCGGATCAGGAAGGAGCCAACGCCTGAGTGTCATCACTGTGACGCGAGCGAGGACTCAGGGCTGCACACGCTGGCGGACTGCCCGGCGTGGGAGGCGCCGAGGCGTGTCCTCGTGGCAGCCATCGGGGTGGGAGTCCTCTCGCTCGGCAGCATGATTGCGGCAATGGTGCGGAGCGCGAGCGTGTGGGCCGCCGCCACCTCCTTCTGCGAGCATGTGATGCTCGCGAAGGAGATGGCGGAGCGCACCCGGGAGAGGTTCAGAACTCTCCCGGCCCGCCGAGCCCGCAACATGCTCGCCGCGCGTCGCAGGCGACTCAGGCGCCGGAGGTCGCTCAACGACCTCCGTCCTCAATGAGCGCAGGCCTGGGGGTGGTAGGTGAGGCCGCCTGTCACCCCAGCAGAAGCAGGCCGGGACGGTGGGGCGACTAGCGCCCCTCCCCCAAACCGGGGCTAGACGGGGACACCGTGGTTCCCAAACCCGAGGGGGCCATCTCGAAACCGGAGATGGCTCAGGGTCAGTCGGGGTGCGAGGGATATGCTCTATGGGCAACCTTACACCCCGTCGTCTGTAGACCCGAGACGGCGTGCGGTTTTAGTCGGATCAAACCCGACAAAACCGCCCCCGCAGGCCGGCGGGGGGGTGTCCGAAGGGATTTCCGCACGAAAAAAAAAACGTACTATGGGTGTAAAGGGGGCCCACTAAGATCTTCGGGGCCCAAGTCAACCTCACCTGCAAGCCGATACACCTGCTGCTTGACGGACGAGGCTTTAGTGCAGGTTTTCTTCTTGGGTTTTGGAGATAAGATTATGAAAGTAGAAGCGAAAGGCGTATGCCGAGATCGTAGGAAATAGAAAGTAGCCTTTCTTTTCTTTCTTTCTTAACTTTATGTATGTACGATAATACTGTTTACCGGGAACGTAGGTATTCAGTGACAAGCTTGAGCTCCTACTTACAAAATAATTAAAAAAATGAAGCAGGAAATAGTAACCCAAATTACTAGTATTCCTGTTAAACCTTCCAGCTAAGCTAAATTTCTAGTATTAGGAGTGGGTTACGGTAGTGTATTGGCCATCACCCTTCAGCACTGTCACTTCCAGTCACCTTAGTCGTACCGTCCTGTCTCTAACAGTTGCTGCCGAAGACGCAGCGAAAACCAAAACAGGATATATAAACGGCCTTAAGGTAGAAGTTTTTATTTGCCTCGTTAGCGACCGAGACGATTGGTAGTTGGGATGCCGACGCCAGTCATCGAATTGGGGCGTAGGTTGAGGAACAAGACTAGTGACTCTGGTTTAGGCTCATACTTGGGGCAATGGTTGGCATCGCTATCCAGGGGGGATTGCTACCAATCTGATGGGCCCCTTTGCGTACGCTGAGTGGCGGGTTATTTGATAAGACTGACAATTATTAAAATACACTACTAAAATATATTTGTGTGTGTAATAAAAGTGCATGTCGGAAATTCAACCTTGATGATTCTATTTTTGGTAATATCTCCGGCACAACTAATCGAATCTTCTTTGTACGGCAATTTTTCAGTCTGATGATCTTTATATGGTTCTTTTATTAGTTCGGTAACCTAATAACAAAATCACATCAAAATCCGTGAAGTAAGTAGTTTAAGCGTCCATTGCTGACAAGAAACAGACAGTTATCGTTATCGTTAATTTAACAGAGGTAACCCAAGTACTTTGTTTTTTTTTTGCAAATTATCTCCAATGTACAGACTCAACTAATTTACAATTTTATAATAGTACCTATACATAAGCACCAAATGCTGTTATTTTTAACCGAGTTCAAAAAAGGAGGTGGTCCCCCATTGGGATACTTATATTTTTTTTAAATGTAAGTAGGACCATAACTCCTTCATTTACAGATGGATTCGCTAAATTATTCTTTGTTAGACAGAAATTTATTCCGAAATGGTCCCATTTAAATTTCTTATATACTTATCTGATAAGTTTTAGAGACAGATAACGGAACTCTGCCCCGGAATCGCGATTGCTGCATTTACTGCTATAATATCATTGTATGCATTATTTAACATAATCGCATATTATAACATCACTTCTGTAGGGTACACAAAGGTATGTAGATGTGTTCAGTATAGGTATATATTCGGAGGGGTGCGACTGTTTGGATCACCTCCAAGTTTGGTGCAACCTGGGCAACGTAGGCCATGACGCATCATTGGTTGCTCCTCTGGAGTAGCTGGCGTCAACGTCAACGGCCAAGAGTCTGACCAACCGGCCCTTTTCAGGGCCAGCTGACCCCATTGCACGAGGGGGTCGGGGTATGGCGGGCCTGCAAGGCCCGCGGGGGGGGGGGGTCGCTCCAGGTACCTCTCTGCTCTTATCAGAGGGGACACTGCGAATGGCCCAGGGTCAGTCGGAGTGCGAGGGATATGCTCTATAGGTAACCTTACACCCCGGCGTCTGTAGACCCGAGACGGCGTGCGGTTGTAGTCGGTTCAAGCCCGACATAACCGCCCCCGCTGGCCGGCGGGGGGGTATCCGAAGGGATTTCCGCACAAAAAAAAAGGGAAAATATATTCGGAGATACTGCCGTCGTTTATAAACTCTGATAATTCTTTTTGTATTGCGTTAGGTTCCCGTGGGGGACTAACAGGAACAGGAGAGTATATTCCGGGCTCCAAAGTGCAAGCTTTGAATGGGACTGATATTCGTGCTCGGATGACGAAGTGGAAGACATTAAAAATAAGTTTGTATTTCTTGTAAACCTATTTAAAAGAATATTTTTATCGCTGAATCACTTTTTGAAGCACATCTCTATTAGGTACATTTAGACACTGCGAGCATGTGATGCTCGCGAAGGAGATGGCGGAGCGCGCCCGGGAGAGGTTCAGAACCCTCCCGGCCCGCCGAGCCCGCAATATGCTCGCCGCGCGTCGCAGGCGACTCAGGCGACGGAGGTCGCTTAACGACCTCCGTCCTCCATGAGCGCAGGCCTGGGGTTGGCAGGTGAGGCCGCCTGTCACCCCAGCAGAAGCAGGCCGGGACGGTGGGGCGACTAGCGCCCCTCCCCCAAACCGGGGCAAGACGGAGACACCGTGGTTCCCAAACCCGAGGGGGCTATCTAAAATAAATGAAATAATGAATAGAATGGTAAACAAGATGCACGTGGCTGCGGTCTTGGTCGGTTCGAGTGTGACATAACTGCCCCGACAGGCCGGCGCGGCGGTGGGGTTAACGTGGGGATTGCCGCAAAAAAACAACCAAAATGGCACATTACTCACTGTCGTCTAGTGTTCGGTGTCTACAAATCGATTGTGAGAATAACCGATTGCAGCAGATTTGCCTCCGTCAAGCCACACCGGGCGGCGCCTTAAGGAGCCTGCGTGTGTATCGTATACACATGGATTTAGAATGAGTTGAGCTATACTCTAAGCCATAATAGGTACTCATGGTTTGCCCGCCGAGCCCGCAACATGCTCGCCGCGCATCGCAGGCGACTCAGGCGCCGGAGGTCGCTTAACGACCTCCGTCCTCCATGAGCGCAGGCCTGGGTGTGCCAGGTGAGGCCGCCTGTCACCCCAGCAGAAGCAGGCCGGGACGGTGGGGCGACTAGCGCCCCTCCCCCAATCCGGGGCAAGACGGGGACACCGTGGTTCCCAAACCCGAAGGGGCCATCTTGAAACCGGAGATAGCCTAGGTCGGGGTGTGAGGGATATGCTCTATGGGCAACCCCGGCGTTTTAAGACTCGAGATGGCGTGCGGTTTTAGTAGGTTCAAGCCCGACATAACCGCCCCCGCTGGCCGGCGGGGGGTATCCGAAGGGATTTCCGCACGAAAAAAAAAGGTAGTCATGGTTTAGCAACTCCCTTGCTAACTTACAATTTGTCATATGAAACGATTAAGCTATACTACTGTAACGATTAAAATGTAACAAAACTAAAATTTCAAAATGAAAATAATACAAGGTAACCTTTTTATGACGTCTCGCAGAAATAAAGTCTCCCATACAGACTTTAAATTAATTTTAGAAATTTTTACTGAAATACATTCCTTGAACTCGTTATTATACATTATTAGTCATTTAAAATTAGTTTAACTATTTTTACTTCTAATTTTAGAATTGTTTTATTTTCGTGCGAATCGTGCAAGGTTTACGTTCCGTGCCTATCTTCTGTCATACACTTGTATAAAAAAATCAAAATGCAGTATTTAGAGTATTTCCACTGTAAATCAAAAAATCATGAAAATTGGACCACCCGTTCTCGAGTTATAAACGGTCATCACAGACACGACTTTCTTTTATATATATAGATTAGAAAAGTTAAATGAAATTCCATCACCGAACAAGAGACATAAATGCCAACGTGTCAGCGAACTCAAATATTCAAGGTCAAAGGTCGCAAAAATCCAATTCAATGCCGAAATGACTGGACTATAACTATTATAAGTTAAATGTGAGTTTCGAAGAACAAGGTTTTAGTCGAGACACGACATAACCACCCCCGCTGGCCGGCGGGGGGGGGGGGGTATCCGAAGGGATTTCCGCACGTTAAAAAAAAAAAAAAAAACAAAATTATATTTATTTGCTCAATGTTCGTAACGTAATGTTTTCTATCACCACTTGTCAATTGTCATGTCATTATTGTCAATTGGCTTGTCACTTGTCAGTAACATCACATGTGTAGACGATTAATAACATTGAAAATACATATTGATATTATCTTGAGTTGTCGGATTTACATTTACTATTAGGCATTCAGCTAAATTTATAAGACCGGTGCTTACAAAAGGCCCGTATCAACATAAGAATAAGTAAATTAAACAAGTAAGTTAAGGCTTAATACTTTTAATTTAGCTGATTCAACAGTTTATCAAACTGTCCAATACAAATAGCATTTAGTTCAACTGTTTTGCCATTTACCCAAAATCAGATGAATGAATAGGGTTTACTACTCATGCTCACTGGACAGCTTTTCGTATTAGGACTTTCTGTCTAAAAGTTTTCTGAAAACTTATTAGTTTATAGCAGTTATATTATTATTTTTCTTTGTATTGTTACAGTTATGAAATGTTACCTACAAAAATGCAAATAAATAAAAAATTATTGCCAATAAAAGGGCATTTTCTCTTCTTTAATGCTGGTAAGTCGCAAATCTTATTTAAGGCAGGCCTCACACATCTGAATTGTCTATCTGAATTCGTAATCTGTGTTTATATTCTTAAATTCAGGCTCATTGCTTCACACATTCTTAAAAATTCTGTTTGAATCAGTGGTCTTGTACCACTAGGCTCATTTCTTTAAGGAGGAGGAATTAATAGTAATCATTTCTTTTCACTCTAGTGACATAATAAAAAAAAACTGAATTCAGTATGTGTGTGCCGCTGTATTCAAATGTATGGATTCACATATGTTGTAAATCATAATGTTATATATTCCAGTCCAGGATTCAGAACACTCGTCAGTATAATTCTTTCAAATAGGTCTGAGAAATTCACAATCAGATTTACTCAGAACTAGTGTTGCCTGTGGCTCTGTCCATGTAGAATTCTGAACCTGTCCCTCTAACATTCCATTAATTATTTTTATTTTCTTTTATACAAACCTTGTCCTGCCAATAATGAACATAAAAAAGAATTATCCAATTTGGTGCACTCGTTCTAAAGTTATGCATGTACATTCATTTCGGCCGTTCATTTTTATTTATATAAATGTGTGTGATACATAATTACTTTGTATGGAATTTCACGCATTGTGAATTAATAATATGAATTCAGGGTGACATTCCAGATGTTTGAGGCCAGCCTCAAAGTAGCCAAAATTTGTCTAATTTTATAAATAAGACAATCTTAGAAATAAATAAATAATGTTATATTCCAAGTAAATTGTCTTAAAATAATATAAACTTAACTAACTAAATTAGAGCTATATTATATATATATCCACATGACTTGAAGAGTCATGTCATAAAAGTTGGTTGCACAAGTTGCTTGTTTTATTAACTACTAGCTTTTACGAGCGGCCTCGTCTGCATGGTATTCTGATTCTGCTACTCAAGGAAATCTATCCCAGGGATAAAAAAAGCCTGTGTGTTTTTCCAGACTATAACTATTCCTGCACCAAATTTCAGGAAGATCCATTCAGCCGCGAGCGCATTGAGCTGATAGAGTAACACAAACTTTCATATTTATATAATATAAGTAGAATAAATAGAATTGCAGTCTATACATAAACACATTGGGCGGTTGGAGCTTGAATGCACTACTCTTTAGATTCTGCATGAGAGAAATAGATGAAGTGTATCACAGTCCGATCCTCTGTCAGTCATTATTTCTTTATGAAACTAAAACAGCTTTGTAAGGGTATTAACTTACTAAATTAGTCCAACCTTCTGAAATCAATAACAAGAATGTATTACAAGAATCATGAAGATTTGTTGGTTCTGATCCCTGATGTTGAAACCTGCACCACTGACATTACCTAAATGCTAACAATGGTATATGCTAAAGAGCAACTTTGAGTGGTGGGTGACCCATCTAATGAGTGAGTAACAAACTGTCAAGACATTGAATATCAATATTACCCCAATGCTGAATGTTACTGAACAATTAGTGTCTATCATTAGCCCATGTATCTATTATTATTTCCAAAGAGGATGCCAATCATCAAAATGATGATTTACCTATGGTACCTGGTTTTTTATTATTATTATTACTTTCAGTACTTCATTCAGTTACCCAGATCCTCAGGGAAAAGGAAACCTTAGGAACCTACCTGTTTCCTTTCAAAATATCACAACCTGTTCAACCTTCAGATCCTCAAGATTTCCTTCAAGTTTCCAGTGTATCTGACCCCATAATCGCCCATCTGTATTACTAAGTAACTGCTCTCATTGGGTGTAGTTTGGAGAGCCACATTTTGCCATTCTAGAAAATTTTATTATTTGGCTTGTCCTGGTTTGGTCCATCCCCTTGATGAATATATTTAATAGTCTCATTCTTGCCGAGAGCTTTCAACTTTTATTAGTCTCTGATGCTTCGACAGATTATTCTAGTAGTTTTATGCGAAATGATTAGCCTGGGCGTGGGGCTCTACTAAGTTTTAATCTGCGCCTTTTCGTTACCTCTCAGGCAAATGCTACATCAACTCTACTGGTCAGCCTTTCTTCTTAGCGGCTCTTTGACAAAGACAACTTCTCTGCTAAGTGCTTTCAGCATCGCATTGCCTGGTTATTGCTGTAGATGGTTATCTATCCTGTGTTTGTCAGGGTACCAAACATCTCATGCTATTATGATAATTTATGACGTAGATTTCTTCCTGATAAAATGATTTAATGTATAGGTACCTACCCAGATCCCGAGGGGGCCATCTCGAAACCGGAGATGGCCCAGGGTCAGTCGGGGTGCGAGGGATATGCTCTATGGGCAACCTTACACCCCGGCGTCTGTAGACCCGAGACGGCGTGCGGTTTTAGTCGGTTCAAGCCCGACATAACCGCCCCCGCTGGCACGCGGGGGGTATCCGAAGGGATTTCCGCACGAAAAAAAAAAAAGGTACCTACCCAGATATATAAATGTGAACAAGGTGCTACCTACCTTGTATAAGTATATAGGTAGCTATATCTGCAAAAAATAATGTCTTCTTGAAGATTACAAAACTATAGAGACTATAGTCAGTGGATATAGGCAGGTACAGGCGCAGACTAATTGAAATCAATTGACATCGTAGTTGTCAGCTATTATTATGAAAACGTGACAAAGAAAGCGGCTACGGGCACTTTATAGCGAGTGCATACACGTCGTTTCCGAGTGTTGAATAATGTTAAGGGTAATCACATAAGAATATTCTACAATTAGCAGGCCTATTCGTGGTATAGGTACGTAAACAAGACTAATTAAAGCGCTCCTATTATTATTGCCTGCTATTTATCAATGTAAATCTTATGTATTTTTTGCACAACTTTTGTGCAAATTATTTACACGAAACAGGCGCCACGCTTGACATAACCGACGACGGTCAAGACTACACAGGGTATTTGCGTTTATTTACTACGACTTTTTGCGTGGAAGTAGCCTATGTTACGCCTTATAATATTACCTGTCTACCTGGCAAAGTCTCGTAAGAATCGTCAGACAGACAAAACTTGTAATAATTGTTTTAAGTTATATGTATCGTACATACACTTATATACATTTATTCAAAATCTGTTATTTGAATATTACAAACAGACACTTAATTTTAATTTATTTTATAGAATAGATTCAATTATTTTTCTACTGAGATTGAACTCTAAATAAAATAAAATAAATATTCTACGACATTCTACACAGCGCTTTCTAGACCCAAAGTAAGCATATTATAACTAGCTTGTGTTATGGGTTCCAGAAAGCGGATAAATATACTTATATACTTTTTTTTTATAAATACAAACATATTATACATAGAAACACCCAGACCAATGCAAATAGACATATTCATTCATAGAAATATTTGCACTGAGCGGGAATCGAACCCGCGCCCCCTGTCGTAGCAGTGGAATGCACTACCGCTACGCCACAGAGGCCGTCAATACTATATACTATACTAAACTACTTTATACTATATATCAATAATATACTCAATACTATGTTCATTTGAATTTTGATTTCTAAATTATGATTAATTTTCAGGTACTGCACCATTGGTTCCATACTTGTCAACATATGCGCGTCAGTTAGGGTTCTCTTCCACAACGGTGGGATTAATTTACACCGTACTGCCCTTATGTGGTTTAATTGCTAAACCATTATTTGGTGTTATTGCAGACAGGTATGATTTTATGACTTCTGAATATTTTTATATTGGCATTTATCCTATAATTCAATAGGTATTGTATCATCTAATCTTATCTATGGTGACTGTGTTTTTTATGTAGGGATATCTATATTAGATACTATTATGTACCTAAATGAATCGTCGGTAGCTCGGTAGTTAAGGTTACGGTCGGGAGGTCCCGGGATCGAATCCTAGCTGTGACACTACCGATGTGAGAGTGGGTAACAATGTATACTATTTTAAAATTTGTAAATTAGTTGTGTGTGTACATCTATATCTTTTATATATAGATATATATATATATATATAAAATAAAGTCGTGTTTCGTGTTAGTAATGACCGCAGACAACCCGAGAACGGGTTGTCTGCGTTTTCATGATTCTTGATTTTTTAGATTTGTCTTCGCCTATAGTGTGCCTTATTGGTGTGTGTTTTTACGGAACTCCCCACGGTTAAATCACCGCCGGCAGTTTGAGATATTAAAACAAAATTGTTACCTACTAGGAAGACCTATATATTTTTTATTTTATTTTATTATTACATATTTTTTTCCTTTACAGGTTCAAAAAGCAAAAGATTATTTTCATATTCTTTCAATTATTTATCATTTTGAGTTTCTGGGCTATTTATGCGGTACCTGAACACAGAAATCTGAAGGTTGAATTGGACTGCGATGATGGTTTCACTGTCCTACAAAGTTGCTATGCAAGCACTGAATCAATGGATATATGTAAAATAAATACAACCTTAAGTAATCAAAATTTAAATGCTAGTACGCATTGTCAAGTAAGTATGCTATGTTATCTATATTGGCCACCGCGGGGAAAATTTAAGATAGGTACTGTTCACAAGGACGTTCTAATTTTATTATATTCGCTTATCTGTATTACCTGAACATATATATTATAGAGGTTTCACACAGATTAATTTCTAACATGGCGACCACATTTATCTACTGCTGTAATTTATGGAAACTAAGATAACCTGTCTACGAAATTTCACGGTTACATCACATACTTAGGTACGTGACACGAGGGCTATCTCGAAAATAATACTAGTCTGTTAGACTTTAATCCCATTTTTATATCATAAAAGACGCAGTCATGATCACTTACTTTGTTAAAACCATCCCAAACACGAATACCTAGTGCTACAGGACCGAGACTAAGCGAATCCTGACCGTCCTACATCTAGATGCAAAGTAGCATCTTGTCAGCATTGTCTCGGTGAGAACTATCTACTAATCCCAGTTGACTTTTTGTTTTGAGGCAGACAGAGAAACACATCGCTTTTAAGTCATAGTCCCGCCCTTTTAACTTGAAAAGTGACATCGGGTAAAGTTTAGTTTTAAATAACTATTAATGTTAATCAATAGCCACCTTATTAATATATGACCACGTTATTGCAGATTTATAGAAAATACTAATATTATACAGGGCGTCCCACGGCGATGCAACATGGAGGGAAAGTATCGTAAATAATGTAGATAGATAATTTTACTGAAAGAAGACTTCATTTTGATTCAAAAAACAATTGAAACTGCATTCAAAGTTATCTGACAACTCAATTGGCACAATCGGTAATCAAACTGGATAAAACCCAGAAGAAACCATCCCCTGTACTTTTATGGCATCAATCGATAGGGTCAATCTTTAGGATCAAATCTCTCTAACATACATGTTTAATTAAATAAAAGGAAATCCATGAAATCTAGACTTGGAAAAATTGGGACGTCTTGTATGTGAAATATAATACACTATATATAATATTCCTTCGTTTTTCAGCTTCAGTTCGATATATGTTTTAGTTACTTAGCCGCTTTTTTATCTTGAGTATCCTCAAGCTAAAAAGCGGCTATAGACAGAATTTTCTAAATTTTAGAAATCGCTATAAAGTATTCATGTAATTCCATCCGTGAATTTTCCATGTAGAACACTAAAGGGATTGCCGAGTGCGAGGTCTATTAACATCTACGAGGTCCGAGGTAACCTCACCTGCTAAGTGATATACCTGCTGGTTAATGGTTGTCCGGACTAAGGCTCTAGCGCAGGTTTTCCTCTCTTAATTAGCAGGTCAGACGGAAGTTGCTCCCGTACTATCTAAAATAAGCAAGTATAAAATGTAAAGCGGAACCTGGGCTCTGAGGTGAAATCCTTGGACGCAACCGAATCATCTCTACGATGATAATGATTGCTCAAAAGATTTCCAAAAAAAAACTTATGTATGGTAAAAGGTGTAAAACATAGACACATAGTTAATTTAATTTTGTCTAAAATGACGCCTATACCGACGAGGGCGGATACCTATATCGGACTCGAACCGATGGAAACTGTCTTCAGATAGTGGCCCATAAGGCATTTCTCTTGCACCCCGGCTTACCCAGAGCAATGGCCTCCGTCTTGCTCCTGGGAAAAGGGTGGGATTTATTGCGACCCTAGACGAGGTTAGGTGTAGCCCACCACCCCAAAATAAACCTCAAGGTTCAGGTAAAGGAATACAACAGCGAGTACAGTATCTATATTTCAGGAAAAAAATATTTTTTGCAGATGACCTGTGATATGACGACACCTAAGATGTGGCAAACAGTGTGTGAGCATTGGCACATACCTCAATACTGCTACAGCAACACTGACAATATACAATACTCGCCCACCATTAGCAACGTCACTTTGAAAGATGACAACTGCATTTACTTAAATACCAAAAATGTGCTCATGGAAGGTGAGTGGTATTTAAAATTTTGAAAAGTATATTCGTAACCGAAATTGCTAATATTCCCTGTAACCCCTCCGACTAAGCTGAATTGCTTGTTGTTAGAAGTGGGTTTACGTCGGTAGTATAATGACCAGGATTCGAACCCGGGACCGTAGGATCTTAATACTCGCCCACTTTACAGGTCCCGGCGCTTAGGTTGACACATCGGGAAGAAGAGAGAGAGTCCGGCTAAGATCGACTAGACCGTAGACCGTTCTCGCTGTCGTATATCGGTCATTTTGTAGAGCGTTCTCTGACTGACTGACAGTAAACGTAGGACGATCATGAACTATAAGACTGACTATCAACGTATACGAGAGAGGAATAGCGATATTTTTTTATTGCCATACTATGAATTTTACCCATAATAAAGCTAATAATTCAGAATTTTTCGAATTGTTTTCTCTGATCCTCTAAAGTCGATAACTTCGTGTAATTTTGATTTGAGAGATTTGACTGTCGGTAATAAAAACCGTGTCAAAATAAAACAAAGCGAATGATAAATGTGCTGTGTTGCTATATGTTTCTAAAAATTACAGTAATCGGTATCGATAAAGGAGGAGAGAGACCTATCGTATAAGTTATCAATATTTAAATTCAAATTCAAATATTTTTTTTGTGAAAATGGGTTGCAAATGTGATGTAGTGGCAAGATATGAAGCATCTCCATTCTCCACCTCTAGGCATACAATATCATTTTAGTTTATGTGTAATATACTTATTTGACTAAATAAAATGTCAGAATTACTTTATATATATTGAACAAATTACACGTCAACGTTGGTTATAATTACCATTCAGGTCTTAGGAAAATACATTATACAACAATCAATCAAAGGTTATTGCCTCTGTCTTCTATAAACTCAGTCACACTGTAATAGGCTTTGTCCAACAGAAATAACTTCAATTCATGCTTAAATTTATCTAAAACGCTTATATCTATGATAGCCTTAGGTAGGTTATTGTATATCCGAGGCGCCATACAGATAACGCTATTATCCATTAACGCACTTTTATGTTGAGGACAACTAACTTTATGATTGTTGCGCTTACTTATATAGCGTACAAACAAAATATCTAAATTGACTCTAACAAATATTGCTATCTCATATTTTTGAGCTGAGTGAGACGAAGTACTGAAATCTGGTATGAGCTCCTCATACCAGACTTCAGGATTTTCTTTGTCACAGGTCTCCTCCTAAACTACTAATCCAATCAGAACCAAATTTGGCATGATTAAAGAGGTCAATCAGAGGAAGGTTTATGGACATATTTTGAAAAAATTAATGCTACCACAGAGGAATGATCACCGTTAAAAAAATTCCAGATGGAATTACATAATAACCGCTCGAGACACTGTGACCAAACTTTACATGCTCAGAAAGCATGTCCAGAGTTGTGACTTTCAAAAAGAATTTTCAAAATCGGACTTGCCACGGAGGAATGATCACTTCAAAATGTTCAAAATCTGATTCCGCAATAGCGGTCAAATCTATTGGACAAGTTTTGGCGCCAAAACAGTCGTCCAAAACTCCTGATAAATAAATAGCTCTTAATAATTCAAATCACGATGTCTCACTCAGCTCAACATTGCAAGCAGCGATTCGCCTTGCAGACCTAGTTATAACGTCTCGGGACTTATCGCGATAAACATGGAACTTACTTTTACCGACGTTTCGGATGCGTTGCAGCACCCGTGGTCACGGCTTGACTGGCCGGCGAGCATCGAGAGGTGTGCGGGGAAACATTTTTGTGCGCCTACCCTCCATTACTGTTCTAATGTATGGTAAGGCTGGCGACACACCACACTCACAGTATCAGTTCTTAACGGCACTTTGTTTATGGGTTTAAGTATTTTAATCACTGGATTCCACGTCCCGGATAGTTTGAATCCATCTTCCCTATTGAAATTTTTATATTTTTTAATTTCAATAGCTTCACGCACAATACGTGGATAGTAGTGCCGATCAGTGGAGAGGACTTTGGGTTGATGAAACTCAATCCAGTGATTAGTACCCGACTCAAGATGTTCTGCTACTGCCGATTTATTTAACTGACGGTTTTTCACAGCTGCGATATGTTCTTTGACTCTCTCTGCAATGGTTCGCTTGGTTTGGCCTATGTAGGAACTACCGCAGCTGCAATCCACTTTGTAGACACCCGGTGTTTGTAGAGGTATGACGTCCTTCGATGTTCGCACGTATTTCGCTACTTTGGTGAACGGTTTAAAGATAGTCTTGATGGAAAACTTCCGTAAGCAAGATCCGATCTTATCCGTTATACCTTTCACATACGGCATGTACGCCGGTTGGCGGCCAGCACCCGGCAGCATCTTTCTCGGTGCACGTCGCGACTTTCTAGAACTCGTAACATACCCATTCATCTCAAGAACCTCCTGAACATGATCTAACTCCTGCTGTAGGTGCTCAGGGTCACACAGGTCATTTGCTCGCTTGATGAGCGTCGCGCTGACTGATTTTAAATAAAGTGGGTGATGATGCGAGGAGGTATGTAGGTATCTATCTGTGTGCGTGGGTTTACGATACACAGTGTGGGCCCAGGAGCCATCGGTTTATTGCTATCTCATAAATATACAAACATGGCATAGTTAATATGTTCAGGCTCTCAAAGTGAGGCTTACAGCTGTCTAAACAGACAGCTGTAAGCCTCACTTAGCCTCACCTCCAACAAACGTTGGAGGTTGCACATTGGCCTTATACTTCTTTTCTGAGACTTGAACACTTGCTCTTTATCAGTACAGTTACCCCAGAAAATAATACCATATCTGAGTATCGATCCCACGTAACCATGATAAACCGCCAGTACAGCCGGTTGGTTCAACTTCTTTGTCAGCATATAAAGCGCGTATGATTGTGAATTTAATTTTGAGCACAGGTTGCCTACATGTTTCTTCCAATTTAAATTTGTATCTATAGTCAGACCCAAGAATTTAGTTGTTTCTACTTCATGGATCGTTTCACCTTCACAATTAATGTCAATATTTGTGTCAATTAAAGGAGTCCTATTTTTAAATGTCATTAAATGTGTCTTACTTAAATTAATTTTTAAATTGTTTGGTGTCAACCATTGTATTATGTCATTTAGAGTATTAAATATGTCAGATTCAAGTATTGTCTTATCCTTACCCGTAAATATAACTGTGCTATCGTCAGCGAATAAAATAGTGGGATGTTTTGTTATATTTGGTAAATCATTAATGTAGATGTTGAATAAAAGTGGTCCCAACACACTGCCCTGAAAAAATTTAACCTCAGTTTTTAATTTTGGGCAAATGCGTGTTATTTGTGTGCATTGTTTTCTGTTACAGAGGTATGATGCTATCAGATTTAATTCATTACCTCTTACTCCATACGCACTCAATTTACTTAGCAGTGTGTCGTGGACCACACAATCAAAAGCCTTTGTGAGGTCCATATAACGTGCACACACGGGTACCTTTTTATCCAAACAGTCCGTGGCGATTTTCAAAAAATTGTATATGGCTATGTTTATACACTTGTTCTTTCCAAAACCAGCCTGCTCCTTTGCGAACAAATCATATCTTTCAAGAAAAGTGTAAATTCTATCATAAATGACCTTCTCAAAGATTTTAGAGATGGTTGGTATCAGAGCAATTCATAGAATGAGGGTAATTTTTTTAAAATATTGGTTTAATTATTGTAAATTTTTATCTGTCAGGAAAAACTCCATAAAAAATGCACTGATTAATTATATAACTCAACACATTACATATTTCATTAGAAACCTGTTTTATGATTAATGTGGATATTTCATCATACCCAGTACTGTTACAATTTTTTAAATTTGATATTATTCTACTTATTTCATCTGGAGAGGTTGGGCTCATAAATAAAGAATTTGAGATGTTATTTAATGGACAAGGGGTGTTATTAGGCAACTTAGATTTACCTACTTGGTCAATAAAAAGTTATTGAATGATTGGGCTATCTGGAGTGGTTCATTGATGATAGATGATTCATTCACCTTAATGTATTCTATTTCATTTTTTGGTACATTTAGTCCCTTGTCATTAATTAGCTTCCATGTGGCTTTGCATTTATTTTCGGCTTTACGTATATATTGATCATTATGATTTTTTTTGTGAGTTTTATTATGCGGTTAAGCCTAGAGGACAACGCGTTAAATTAATTTTTGTTTTTTCTGTGCTTTCTTTTCTGTATTGCCACAATTAATAATATTCACACTGAATCTGACCTTGACGTGCGCGGGGTACAAATTAAATGCCGTTTACACAACAAAGAGGTTTATTCGCTCACCACAAACTAGACAACTAAATAACTAGCACACACAGTACTCTTCAACAGTTCCAGTCGCTCAGCAGTTCACAGTAGTCCACAGTAGTTCCTTAAGTCGCAGGTATAACTCATGAATCGCTTCGGTAAGATGTGTTCGCTTTCGCTACCGAAAATTAACTGACTCGTGTCCGGTGAGTCGTCACTGCGTCCCCTAAGGGGCGCGTGGGAGCAGTGGCTGGGGTTTGTTCCCATCTCTGCGGCTGCTGTCGCAGTGCCTAAAGAGGCACCGGTCCTGGGGGCGGGGTTTGTCCCCTTTGGCTTGTGGCGCCGGTAGGCCGCTAGACTTCACGCCGCCCGGCGGTCAAACCGAGCCGGGTGAGATCACTAGTTACCCAGTGAAGGCCCAGCTCCGAGTGACCAGCGACGGGGCGGCGGCTTTCCTGCGACCTCCGGCGTCCGTAGTCTTCTCTTCCTCCTCACGGGCGGGCATCCGGCAGGCGCTCCGCCAGGCTCTCCAGTGTGACGTCGATACACTTAAGTATCGACGCCGCGAGGTCATCATTGTTGAAGTCAGCCAGCGTCAGCTCCGCGATAAGAGCCTGCGCTTCCGCCAGTATGGCGGAGGGGCTGGTCGCTGGGGCGTCCGCTGCCGTGGCCGTCTACGTGTGCTTCGCCTTCCTCGGCGTGGGGTCGGTCTGGCTCGCCTGGCTCGCCGTTTCCACCAGCTGCAAGGCGGGCTGCGGTGGGGCGGGTGGCGCGTCTTGCGACGTGGGTGTTGCCGGTGTGGCGGCCTCCTCCTCCGTCGCAGGCGTCTTTCGGGACCTTCTGCCCCGTCTTCGGCGGCGTCTTCCTCCTTCGGAAGAGGCTGCGGGGTTTGCCCCTCGGGTAGAGGGCGCGTTCGCCTCCGCCATGAGCGAGGCGCCTTGCCTCTCCCCGAGAGGCTGTGAGTTCACCGGTGCGGGCCGGTGCGGTCCGCCGGTAACGGCAGCTGTGCCCGCCTTCCTGTACCGGGCCTCGCGTCGGAAGACGGGGCACCGGAAGTGGTTGGCGGGGTGTTCGCCCTTGCAGTTGGCGCAAGTGGCGGGTTGCTCCCGAGGGCAGTCCCGCGCAGCGTGTTCACCGCCACACCGCACGCAGGCCTGCGCGCGGTGGCAGTGATGGCTGCTGTGGCGTAACTGCTGGCAGCGGTGGCATTGCGCGGGCTTGCGCTTCCCGCGCCAAGCTTCAAAGCGCACCTTGGGCATGCCGAGGAGCTCCTTCACCTCGTATATGTCGGGCACGACACCACGGGTCTTCTTGAGGACTGCCAGGAAGATGCAGCCGGGTCGTCCGCCGCGACTCCGAATAGCACGAATGTACTCGGGGTCGAAACCCAGCTCGCGAAGCTCGACTGCAATTTCTTCCGGCGTAGCGTTCACTGGCAGCCCTCGAATGGCCACCTTTACCCCTCTGTCCGAGGGGGGAGAGTAGGAGTGCCAGGCGATCCCCTCCTGGCTCTCCAGAGCAATAAAGTACGCCTGCAACAGGCGGTACTCGTCGGCGTCGGTTGGGAGGAAACGCAGCCCCTTCCCGTATGGGCGCACGTTTGCCGGTCTTCCCAGCTGGGCTTTCAGTTCCCGCAGATGCTGGGCAAAGTGAGGCAACTCCTCCACTATGATCGGGGGGTACCTCTTTTTGCCCTGGCTGGCTGCGGGTGCTGCGGTCGCGGCTTCAGCGACGGCGGGGGCGGCGTCGGCTTGAGACGCGGGGCTACTTGCGGCGGCGGCGTCCGAGTAACGCGTCTTAGGACGCTTAGTCCCCTTCTCGGCGGAGTCTGGGCTGCGCGGGCGGCGCGCAGGTCCGGGGGCCGATGGGTCGGTGTCCATGGGCGTCGGCGTCGGCTTCGTGCGACGCCTGACGATGAGGCGCAGGTCCGGTGAGTCCGAGGCTGCGGGCGTCCTGGGCGAGTCGCGGAAGGACTCAAGGGACGCGAATGAGTCCTCGCTCGGTGCGTGAGCCCACGCGCGCGGGGCTGGCGACTCGTTGGCGTTCTGACGCGGGGATGCCGCGGTGCGGTGCTTCGCCACCGGCGCGGCGTCCGTATCGCCTTCGACGTCGACGCCGTCCCGGACGGCGGAGTCGCGGCGGGCGAGCCGCGCGGCGGCGGGGCGGAGCTCGGGCTCGCACGCGACGCGGGCGCCTTTGCTGGCGCAGCGCGAGACGCGCTCAACCCACCTGGTGGCGCGCGGGGGGGAGCGGACGATGTCGATGCGCCGGCGGTCGGCGCACTGGCGAGCGCCCGCGGCAGCGTCGACGTCTCTTTGGGACTGGTTACCGGTCCCTTGGAGGCGGTGGAGCCCTTAGAAGGGCTTTTTGGTAGGGGTCGGGGGTCCCGGGGGGGACTCCGAGCCCGAGGAGGCAGTGGCAGTCTTCTTCATGGTGAAGGCAGGAGCGCGACCGCGACCCGACAACGAAACGTTGGGCGGGGCGTGAGCGCGCGCGACACGTCCGGTGACTACGGCTGCGTCGAATACAGACGCGACCGTATGCACCGGCAGTCAGCGCGCGAGTGCGGGTCTTCCTCGGCGGCTCCGTGCGACGATCCTGACTCGTGTCGATAGCCGGGCGTCCTTTTATAGCTCTTAATAAGCGGGGTAGAATATTCCGGAATCATCTAGAGATTTAGAGACGTAGGTATTTACTGGAGCGTTCGAGAAAACAAATAGGTACCTACACAGTCATGCCGACGATAGAGGTGAACGCCCTTGTTATCGCGATTTGTAGGTAAGTAGGTATAGGTATTTGAAGTACTTTGTGATTTTGTATTGACTTTTGTAGGTTTTTCTTCACTCTTCGGTAGAGTTCTTCGACACTAACAATGCGTTTTAATTTCCAGAAGATTCGATCAGTAGTTTACGAGATATCGACGATCGTTGTAACAATATTGTTAAATTTATAAGCACTGCGTTTACACTATAAAATTTCATAGCTGTACCGTCACCTACCGAACTAATCTGTCCATTCGTTTATTTTCTTTTTGACAGATCCTGTGGAAACTTGTACGAGCGTCTTTTTTACAATATGTATGGATTATTTTATAAAAATATGACGCTTATGCACGTACAAGGTTATAGTGTACCGAAAACTTAGTGAAGTGCCCTGTGTATAACAAACAGACACAGACTATAAAACAGATCTTGACATAAATGATAAATCGATCAATTGTCTTCAAATCGGTTATTTGTAAATTGATTTATTTTCTTTTCGACAGCTGCCTTAGATTGTAAGTATGCACGTGTTAGTGAAATTTAATTTTAAAACGCATAGTTAATAACGTCTTCGTCAAGTTTAAATCAAGAGTTATGAACAAATATACTTGGAAAATCACATATATTTATTTAACAAACTAGCTAGGTTATTCGGTATACAAATTAAACAAGTAAATTTATTAATATTATTTATTACACTGATTCATCAGACTCTTCTTCATAAGTTACACTAGACTCGTCAGTTGAGTCCTCTGTTACACGAATAATCAATTCTTGTTCTATTATATTGTCAATTGCAACATCTCGATCCCAATCAGATATTATTATTTTTCTTGTTCTCTCCACGACACTGGCCCAGTTTTCAGGAGTCACATCACCACACGCACTATTTAATAATTGCATCATTTTATTCGCTGTAAACGGCGGCGTTGTGTTGTTTCTTGCTGCCTTCCCTTTGATTTGTGCCCATATTAATTCGATGGCATTGTACTGACAGTGATACGGTGGGATTCTAATAACAGTATGTCCATATTCAGCTGCCATTTCATCGACGACGTATCATTTAGGTTGACGTTTCGAATTTAAAATTCTTATTAGTTCTGCTTTCAATAATGAATTAGTCACATCCTCGCCATTATCACGAAGCCAGTTAATAATCTCGTCTTTGGTATTAGATGGCGTTGGCTTTTTATTTATTTGCCGTGAATGATAGGGCGCGTTATCCATAAATATAATTGAAGGTTCTTCTAGTAATGTCAACATTTCCCTGAACCAATTTTCATATACTTCTGAATTCATCTCTTGATGATAGTCGCCAGATTTTTTGGATTTGAAAGTGAGTAGAGCATCTGATACAAATCCTTTTGCACTGCCTGCGTGGCAAATTATCAGGCGTTCGCCCTTGCCTATAGGTACAGCCGAAGTAGATGCTGCAGTGTCGTCAGTCCACGATTTCGATATAGTATGATTAGCATTGAGCCAAGTCTCGTCGGTGAAAACCACATTCGACCAGTCTTCGATTTGTTTAGCTTTTCTTAGGAAGTCACATCGAGCCAGCGCTATGTCGTGGTGTTCCAATAAGATTTTTCTCTTATCAGACTTTTTGAAATAAAATCCAATTTGTCTCAGCACTTTAGCTAGCGACGATTTTTGGCCACGGAACAAACCACTATTCCTCAGTGAAATTACCATTCTTCTTAGAGTCGGAATTTCTTTACGTTGGTAGTACTCGTATATATGACGACGAATAGCATCGGCGTCGAAATTGTCAATGTTTGTAACTTTACAGGGCTGGCGTTTTTTCTTGGGTGTAGAGAGCGTATTATGCTGCATACCACTGCTGCCGTAGGCTTCTTTGGCAATTATTGTAACTGTTGGAACACTGATTCCTAAGGCGGCAGCTACACGGTTTCGAACCTGCGATATTGGTAGTAGCGGTGCACCATTACGACATTCCTTCTCAAAGTATTCTTGAAGGCGTCTCACAAACTCCCTCGATTGTCCTTTTAACACAGTTCCTTTCGGCATATTGAGAACTTAAGTATGCTCAACTGAAGAATTTACGTATCGATAAGGAGGAATATAAATACTCAACTCAACTTATGATATTGTAAAAGAATACACAATGAACCTAAAAACAGTGACTGTGACACAAGCGTCGCATGGCAAGTAACAACAATATGGCGTCGCCGGGTCAGTGACGCAATGTGTTATGATATTGCTAGTGATAACCTGTTTATAATGCGCTTATAGCTTATATTTTTTATATGTATAAATAGTATAATTTTATTGATTTATTATTTATTTATTTCTTATATAATTTTTAAAAACCTGATAAATGCTAGTCAATATTTATATTAAATTATGTCGATGTATTAAATCGATTGAAAGTTGTTCTTAAATAAAATCGATAATTATTTTGAATGGAATCGGTAACGTGCGAGGGCGTCACTAATTTCGAACAGTCTCAAACTGTCAAAAAGAAAATAAACGAATGGACAGATTATAGTGCTTTCTGTTCAAGTCGAATAGTATGTCAGTTTTTATACGCTTTTTATTAGCTTCACACAGGTTACAAAGAAACATACAAACAAATATACAGATGTTTGTTTGTATGTTTGTTTGTAACCGACTCCTTTAGGCGCGATTTTGACCCACTTTAAACGGCCAGATTTCGTTCAAACTTTGTAGATTTATCGAGGACCGATGACAATACACTAATTTGATAAAATTATTCAATTTTTCAATTTGCAAAATAATTTAAACTAATGATTTCACGAAATATTTACTGACAGCTCTGTAAATATTTGATAACAGCGCCATCTATCCCGTCAACTTTGTATCACGTAGAAGCGAATAATGTCACATTATAAACTCTGAAATAGGTGGCAACAGCAGCGTGTTAATTTATTTATGAATAAACAAAACTAAAAAGTAGGATATAAATAATAGCTTAAAAAACTAAAAGACACGCTTTTTATAGAAAACCGAAGAAGCGTGGGGTGCTTTTTCAGATATTATCAAAATGATAATCACTCTACTCATGTCTGTCAATAAAATATTTACATCTATTGACCCATGCACCCCACGCTTTTTTTTTAATGAAATACTTTTTTTAAATTTACACTAAGTATTATTAATTTATATTTATTGAAATTTTTAAAACTATTCTTAATTTAAATTTATTAAAACTTATTTTGTATTTTTTTAGTTCGGTTTTCTATAAAAAGCGTGTTTTTTAGTTTTCTTAAACTATTATTTATTTATTTTAGTACCGTGTCCATATTTATTGGTACAACTAAATGTCCGAATAATGGACTAGAATTGGTTGATGATGACGTGATGATGACTCTCTGCTTCCCTATGTGCCAACCAAAATGTGGTTTACTGTACTTGAATACCAGTTATATGCTCATGGAAGGTGGGTGGTATCTAAAATTTTAGAAAGGCTTCTTCGTTTTTTTAAAGGATATTCGTAACCGAAATTAATAATGTTCCTCTTAACCCCTCCAGCTAAGCTGAATTGCTTGTGTTAGAAGTTAATTTACGTTGGCAGTATAATGGCCAGGATTCGAACCCGGAATCGTAGGATCGTAAGGCCAACTCCTTAACCACTAAGCTACCAACACGGACTCCGACAATGCTGATGTTGTGCTTAAAAGAGCATGAATAAAAACATCAAAATATAATGAGACCCTACTTATACGTAAAGTTTGGTAATGGCTACATTTAAGTTTTATGCAACGTTGAATTGACTTGAAGTTCAATTTCAGTATTTTATGCCAGTTTGTAATAAATTTATCTATTTTTTTAAGATGCGGTGCACATTTTATCTCATAAGTTTGCATAACTCACAGTACTCAATGTAAACTCGTTTTAGATCATTTCGTTCATATTGACTGGCCTATATCGACGAAAATAATACGGTATCCCTAATATTTCATGTGATAACCTTTCCGCCAGCTAGTAATTGTAGTTCTACTTGACTTATCATACATGTAGGTATGTCCTTGCCCCAATCACATTCGATTCTAACACACTCTAACTAAACTAAATATAGTTAAGTATTGGCAAATTGGGTGTCTGTAAAATGATAATGTGCCGCTGCCAACGGGTAATCGAGAAACATACTTATAAGTATAAGACAAACTGAGCACAACCTACATGTTTTGACGTCGTCTAAAAAAGAAAAGCTGGGCACGAGGGTCAGAATCTTGAAATTTAGACAACTACGGTATCTGCAATAATTTCAAGTTTCGAACTTGATTCTTCTTATGATTTTTTTAAGAAAGAGCCTTCTAAAGAGAGATTGAAAGGGGGGGTTTAAGGGTTGAACTATATCTGGCAGACTCGAATCGCACTTTCCTGTGCTTCTGTCCTTTTCTATCACTCAGACCCGTCATTTAAGAGCAAGAAAAAGAACAGGAGCCGTTCGCCTCGTCGATTACGTCGAGTGCGTTGCGTCCAACTGTATGACAACCAATTGATTACAGTGGTTAGTCTTTCTTAAAATTGCGGGTCTCATTCCCATTCTGCTGACCTTTTTTTCCGTGCGGAAATCCCTTCGGATACCCCCCCGCCGGCCAGCGGGGGCGGTTATATCGGGCTTGAACCGACTAAAACCGCACGCCATCTCGGGTCTTAAGACGCTGGGGTGTAAGGTTGCCCATAGAGCATATCCCTCGCACCCCGACTGACCCTGGGCCATCTCCGGTTTCGAGATGGCCCCCTCGGGTTTGGGAACCACGGTGTCCCCGTCTTGCCCCGGTTTAGGGGAGGGGCGCTAGCCGCCGCACCGTCCCGGCCTGCTTCTGCTGGGGTGACAGGCGGCTTAACGTGGCACACCCAGGCCTGCGCTCATGGAGGACGGAGGTCGTTAAGCGACCTCCGGCGCCTGAGTCGCCTGCGACGCGCGGCGAGCATGTTGTGGATTCGGCGGGCCGGGAGAGTTCTAAATCTCTCCCGGGCGCGCTCCGCCATCTCCTTCGCGAGCATTACATGCTCGCAGAAGGAGGTGGCGGCGGCCCACGCGCTCGCGCTCCGCTCCATTGCCGGAATCATGCTGCCGAGCGAGAGGACTCCCACCCTGATGGCTGCCACGAGGTCACGCCTCGGCGCCTCCCATCGCCGGGCAGGCCGCCATCGTGTGCAGCCCTGACTCCCCGCTCGCGTCGCAGTGATGACACTCAGGCGTTGGCTCCTTCCTGATCCGATGCAGGTGGTCCCCGAAGCTGCCCTTATCGGAGATCATCTTGGGCCTTACCGCCGCTATTGCAGCGTGCCCTGCGCTTGGTCGCCCAAGTCGTTCCTTCCTCTCCACCACGATGGCCTGGTGGAGCTGGGACTGCATGGCCTCGATTTCTCGAGGCTCGGGCTTCCGTCCCTGATCCTGCGCCTCCTTTCGCCACTGGTACAGTTGCGAAAGGGCTCTCGCCTCCAGGTCCCATGGCGGAGTTCCGGCAAGGAGACTCGCCGCCTCGAAGGAGATCGTGCGGTACCCACGGATGACCCTGATGGCCATCACCCGCTGCGTAGCGCGCAGCATCCGCACACTTCCGGCTCCATTCTGCTGACCTAAGGCGCGGGGCAAACAGAGTGGCCGTAAAGCAAAGACGCGCCGAAAACGCGTCTAAGACGTTCAGGCTGGTAAAGTGTATTAAAGAGACGGGGTTCAGACCCCATAATCTCACCACAAACCCCGCGCGGTCCGCTTCTCGTCTCTTCAGTTTCAGGATAGGGCGTAGTCGTCGAAAACGTCGTGGCCGTGTCTCGCCTGTTGTTCTGTTTGTTCGGTGTCGCGATGTTTCTATACATTTTGCATGAAACTCATAGAAAGGTGAAGACTCACTGAAGGTGTATGAAACTCACGCGACGCGACCGAGGCGCGCCCCAGATCGCACCTCTTCTGTGGGCCTACCATGAAATGTATATCTGCAATTGCGGGCGGACGACACACGAACGAGAGAAGTGTCATATAGGTATCATGAAGTTGTCGGGGGTCGAGGGATATGCTCTATGGGCAACCTTACACCCCGGCGTCTGTAGACCCGAGACGGCGTGCGGTTTTAGTTGGTTCAAGCCCGACATAACCACCCCCGCTGGCCGGCGGGGGGGTATCCGAAGGGATTTCCGCACGAAAAAAAAAGGTTCCATGAAGTTACTTCGTATTTCGTTCTTTCGGTAGGTAATAGTGAAATAAGTCGTATAGTAACTTGTTTTAATTTTAATTTCTTTTTTGGTGGGCTGTCACAATTCCGAATTGCGGTTTCAGGTCTTTTCATCGTAGGCTTTAGGCCAAATGAATTGTCATGTGCCGTCTTCGGGCCCTATAGTGGGAAAAGTGAGTTGCATGGTACCAGGCCTGCTTTTAGTCCGATCCCTAAGATGCATCAACATCTTTGCCACTTGTCATCCCGAGAATAGGTCAGATAGTTGTGGGTCGCAGAAACAGTAGGTATCAGTAAAGCACGCGGGCGGAGCTGCGAGCAACTGCTAGTTGAAGTTATCATCTATTGTACCATATTCTGGCAAATAAATTATTTGATTTGATTTGATTTGATAGTAAAGTTAACGCGTTTATTTATTTGTTTTTTGTTAGGATTTTTGAGTTTCTATTTTCCCAAGTATTTTTTTTATATAGGTAGCGTGCTTACATTATAAATTAAGTCTTGAACTTTGAACTGTATGAAACCTCATAATATATATGAGATTTCATACAGTTCAAAGTTATATATATAACGCCGTCATCGTTGTCGCTAGATTATTCACGAGTACTACTCGTGGCTTCAAGATAGGTGATGCAAACTCACTCGAATGATGAGTAAGACTCAAATAATTATTTGAGTCTTATATACTCATAATTTAACCTATCACGACCTATAAGTGTTGAGATGAAACCGCTATTGTTTCAGACATTTTATCGATTGTACGGGTGACATAAATTGTTAAAATCTCTAACATTTATATGACAAAGATAAAATAATAAGTAATAAATCGCGATATAACGCTGTAAAAAAAGTTTAATTTCACTTCTATCTATGTTTGTACATGTTACTGTAAAAGCCCGAACTACGGTAAATCCTAACATTTTCCGGTAAATCTTAGGATTTACCAACACGAGCTGGTAAATGTAAGAATTTATAAAAAAGGGACGAGTCTTTCGGGCTTTTACCATTAGAATTTAGTACATGCTGGTATTTACCAGTGACGCTTGGTAAATGTTAATTATACAAATCAATTCCGGCCAGTTTCCTGTGTCAACTGTTGGGGTCACACTTCTAACCTAACCTAACCCACGTTAGGATTTACTGTCATTCGGGCTTTTACAGTAACATATACACTAAGCAAATGCTTTATTTTGTAAAAAAATTATATTCCGAAAATAAGTAAAGTAGTTCGGGCTTTTACAGTAACATATATATTATGTAGCATTCATTGGAGATGTATGGCTTAGTAGTATTTGATGTATAAATCAATCAATCAATCAATCAATAGGCTAATTGCAGTCCACTGCTGGACAGAGGCCTCTACCGACATTCACCGTAACATCCGATCCTACGCCTTCCGCATCCAGTCTATCCCAACTACCTCTTTCGGTCATCAGTACATCTGGCTGCAAAGCATAATGTATTATTGTTATTTATATTCACTTTGCTATTTACTACGTAAGTGTTGTTCTCCTACCCAAAATAATTATAATGTAAATAAGTACTTACACAGAACAGCCTCTTTAGGGATACCATTTTATTATTCTTTTAAATCACGTAATGTACTGCTGGTATTAAAGTGTTCGAGGTAAATACCTTATACCTTACGCCCTTAATACCAGCACTTTACACCCTTATACCCCGGCGTCTGTAGACCCGAGAGGGCGTGCGGTTTTAGTCGTTTTGAATTCGACATAACCACCCCCGCTGACCGGCGGGGGGGTACCAGAGGGAATTTCCGCACGATAAAAAACAGTGTGACATTCCTTTTACAAAAAAATTCATTACCTACTTGCATTAATAACCCGACTTTGGCTAGCAATAAGTTGATATATAATTCATTCTGTGGTAAAAAAAATAGTACTCAATATAATAATTGAAACAAAATTATTTAAGACTAGCTGTTGCCGTTTTCATTCTGATCTGATTCTGATCCCGTTCCCACAACCCATGGGAACCTTTTTTGTTTTTTTTTTTATCATGCGGAAATCCCTTCGGATACCCCCCCGCCGGCCAGCGGGGGTGGTTATGTCGGGCTTGCACCGACTAAAACCGCACGCCGTCTCGGGTCTTCAAACGCTGGGGTGTAAGGTTACCCATAGAGCATATCCCTCGCACCTCGACTGACCCTGGGCCATCTCACCACTAACAGCATCGCTCATCCTGTCTCCTCTGAAAGCAGAGGAGTACGGAGAGCGATGTGTTCCCGCCACGTTGGGTATTGGCCGACGATCAATGCCAACCCTATGAAGGGGTGAAGGGGAAGCCATTGACCGCCGCCCAGGGTGTACCGGCCGCTCCGATTCCGTTCCCCCCGGACTGCAGCGGGATCGGAATCGGAGCGACACTCGAGGAGGTTACCCAACACACACCCCACCCATGGGAACCTATTCCCGGGATAAAAAGATAGCCTATGTGTTATTCCGGACTATAATCTATCCCTGTACCAAATTTCAATCGTTCAGCCGTTTTAGCGTGAGAGAGTAACAAACATCCATAAATCGTCAAAAATTTTCGCGTTTATAATAATAGTACGGAGTGGCGTCAGGAAAATTCCACTCTGGTCTTCCATATGAGCAGTATCACCATCATCATCTTTTTAGCTTCTTTTAGTCTTCCAATCTCGAGGAGCTTTCTGGACTTCTACAGGCGTTATCGGTAGCACTAGTCCTTGATTCAGTTGGAGATCCAGTGGCTGCAACTCTCTATGCAGCTTGTGCAACAGCTCGTGGAAGTATGAGCGCTATCTCTCCTTTACCGCAAGTTTATCGTATAGCAGATTGCTACCTCGGTCTTTAACACAGCTGCACTTGGAAATATCCTGTGCCGCTTTGACCCTGGAGCTCGCCAACTTATAGATGAGCTTCCGAATCTCATACGATTCCAACTTGTCATTGAGCGGTTGTAAGTGGTCGTGTCTGGCTCTGGCTCTCCATATGAGCAGTATATCTAGTTTTTTAGGAATATTCCTATTTAAAGTCATCTTTATACATATCGTTTCAGGAGCGAAGTACAGTCCAGTTTGTCGTGATGGTGACGGTTACGTGGATGTAAACGAACCTTGTAAAGTAAATTGCAACGACAGTAAACTTGAGGCTGCTATAAAAGATAATTCACTCAATATGACCTGTATAGATAAACATTTGAACTACAAAGTATGTACCAACAACACTAAACAGTTTTTGGACATAGCTAAGGAAAAGCAAGATTTTGTTTGTGAGGTACGTGATTTAATTGGTAACAAATCTTACATTTAGGTACCTAGAAACATTACCTACCTACATTATCACAATGAGATCATAGCGAGAGACTTTGCTACATATTGATTCATTGTAATTGTATAAGTTAATATATATATATATAGTTAATATAGTTGAAACGAATAGTCTCAAGGCCCCTTACGTTGTTATATAGTACTTTACAAAAGTTTGAATAAAAACTAACAAACACACTAGTCGCTACTACTATTTTTCCCTATATTACCTATATAATTATTATTCTACTATGGTTCCCCTCAATTTCGCTTGGATGCCATCATCAGATCCTGGTTTCCTTATCATGCTGCCACCCTTGGAATATCAACTTTCCAACAAAAAAGAATGATCAAAATTGGTTGAGCGATTACAAAGTTATCCGCGAACACACATAAAAAATATATACGATCGAATTGAGAAAACCTCCTTTTTTGAAGTCGGGTTAAAATATAATTTGGGTGTTCTTTTGCGGGCCACTACGAAATAGTTGTAAGTTAGTGTAGTAGTATGACGGCCTCTGTGGCGTAGCAGTAGTGCATTCGACTGCTACGACAGGGGGCGCGGGTTCGATTCCCGCTCAGTGCAAATATTTGTATGCATGAATATGTCTATTTGCATTGGTCTGGGTGTTTCTATGTATAATATGTATGTATTTACAACAAAAAAAAGTATACAAGTATGTTTATCCGCATTCTGGAACCCATAACACAAGCTAGTTAAACTATGCTTACTTTGGGTCTAGAAAGCGCTGTGTAGAATGTCATAGAATATTTATTTATTTATTATTATTTATTTATTAGTTCTTTTTCATTTAGTGCCTTGATGGACCTTGCAGTACCTTAGTTTTCATAAAGTATAATTTCTAGTTAATTGTAAATCTAGGAGTATGCCTCAGGAGATTATCCTAAAAACCTGGTGCTTCTCGGTTTACACACTCGCCTTGTGGACTGCACAACCGACATGGCAACTCTGGCCATAAGTATAGGCCGAATCCAACTTGTTTCCATCGTACTCAAACCCCAAGTGAGTAGCAAGTAGTATCTTCACAGTTCCTATACAATTGAGGGATAATTACTTTATTTATTGTATCTATTTATTGAAAAAGACTAGTTAATGATACCGAATTTAGTATTCTAGCTCTACTCTAGCCTATTTTATCCCACTGCTGGGAAAAATCCCACTTTTTATTAATATATTAAAATTACAGGCATCATGTGATCTAGATGTAAAAGCTCCGTGGCGATTGATGGAGATATGTGAATGGTGGAAGGCAGATGAATCGAGTTATTGTCAACCTAAAACGAAGCTGGGAGAGGAATTTCCAACACATTTATCTTTTACCGGAGTGATAAATATCTCGTCAACAATCCTTGAACACGAATGTTTATACATGCGTCTAAAACACATCTTATTGCCTGATGGCCAAGGCGGTGGTAAGTAAACTATTTATCCACATTTCAGTTCAGTTTCATTCTACTTACCGATAAAACCTCTATAGATAATACTAGCTGATGCCCGCGGCTTCGCCTGCGCGGAGGTCGGTTATCGTTTTTTGGTTACATCTCCGTTTCTATTGCAATCAAACATACGGCAGATTGTAAGACTGACTAAAACTTCTCTAATACAAAAAACTGCATCGAAATCCATTCAGTAGGTTTTGCTTCCATCGCGGACAAACAGACAAACAGATAGACAAGAATCCCAGTCCGTTCATTTAACCTAACTCGAGTATTTTTTTTAAATATATCCAATGTACAGACAATACTAATTTCCAATTTACTAATAGTATAGAAAACAGATAAGTAATACCTCTATTCAAATTGGATCTAAAGTAATTTTTGACTATACTATTACTACAATTAAAAGAAACAAGTTGAATTCCTGAGACGAGCTCAACCAAATACATGGGATTTTTTTTTTCTTCATCTTGCAATGGTTCACCACAGCACGAATCTATTACCGAAAACAGCAACTCGATAGCTCATCTCCTTCATACCCAAAACCGTGACAGAAAATTGGCAACGACGACGTCGACGACAACTCGATAGCAATACGGCTTTTCTAAAGAAAATCCCTAAAAACTAACAACAGGTGTTAGTTTCTCTTTTAATACAGCAGCAATGTAGCAATTACAAACATATTTAGAAATGATTTATGCCACAACAAGCAGTAAGTTTTTTTACTATTCACGCAGGTGAAACACTTCTGAAGCATGTAATCAAAGCCTGAGTGAATGCGCAAGACGTCTGCGATCTTTGAAAAGCTTTTAATTGCGTTGAATGTGTTGCACTTCTGTGAAAAGTCGTTCATTGTGGTAGTTGCGTCCTAAGTCCTACCGTAAATGTATCCTACTTTAAATGTATCTTGACGTGTATAAGCGTGACTTGTAACCTATATGGATAGCTACCCCTCCATTATTTGGTTTAACTTGACTTTACGGGAGCGACTGCAATCTGACCACCTCCGACCTCGTGCCAGAGCCTCATTCGTAATTCAGCATTTGCAGCTGAGGTTGGCTGAGACGTTGAAGATCTTTGTGGGTTTCCATCCACCTATATGGAGAAAGGTATTTGCTTCGATTAGATTCAATTTCAATGGTTGTTCACTTAATTTCAGTTACCAAACACTATCCAGGCTGTGCGTCCCGGTCTACTTACAAACTTAAATCAGAGCTTTTCCAGTCAACATGCGACATTCACTGTGATAACTCTGTGGCAAGTATATCCTATCCTATTATAAAATGTGAAGATGTTCGTGATAAAATCACTATTAAACGGCTGAAAGGATCTGGCTGAAATTTGATGAAAAGATGGAATAATACTCGACAGAGAGGGCCCATAATCACCTTTGTATCTGAACTAGCTGTACTCCTTAGTTTCACCCACCCGACTGATTACACTGAGCGTATTCAAATATGAACCTCAAATACGTATGGCAAGAGCCCTAGAACGTATCACCTAAGGAGCACCAAATTTCTTAGCCCTTTGCCTACAAATTAAGTAACACATCTAAGAAGAGCTCGTCGCTAAATGGTAATCGAGTAGGTTAACACATTGCAAGGTTAAGCACGTCAGTCTAAGGATGGGTGACCCTCCTTAACACATTGAGAGCCCTGCGCGTCTTGGAGAGCACGTTAAGCCATCGGTCCCTCTTATCACACAAACATCTGTGGTATCCGTTACGGGCCAATCCCAAAAACCTGGTCTGACTACAGAACTTCAATATCGCTAGTGGATTATGAAGGTAATATGGCATTCTCTTTACAGAAAATATCGAAATTCGGCTGTTTCGTAGTTACACTGAAAGTCGACTCCAACTGAGTTGGGCAAAGGCTCGGATTATCTAATTCTTAGTTCTGCTTTACGGATGTAATTTATTGTAGTATTTACATAATTAAATTTAATTAATCAAATTATATAATTTCAGATCAATGAAATAATAGAAGCAGCAACAGATAGTCGGGCGGATAGCAGCAACGAGTATACAAGATTGTTTTTTATATTCTTCTTCTTGATGATCGCGAGTTGGATAGGACAGGCTGTAGTGGTGACGTTTGCTGACGCTATTTGCTTTGACCTTCTAGGTAAGTCATTATCTTTTTTATGCTAGAGCTGGGCTGAACTGAAATGATTAAATACCAAGCGTTTAGACGAACGAAATGACGCACTAATGGAAAAAAAGCACATGCAAAAGAATCACGTGATCGCCCGCAGGAAAATAGAAAATATAACTAGTCTGGCCATAAATACTGTTACATCAAAACTTTTCTTTCTTTTTCAACGTTTTAATTATTTTGAATTTGGAACAAGTATATTATTTTAAAAACTTCTTTCGATTTCGCGCCATTTCACTTATTTTTTCGTGTTCATTATCGAATTACAATATGGAATGGGGTGTTAAAGAAAATAGGATCGCAGTGATCGCCTTGCACAAAGTGGGTATGGAGCCGTCGGTCATATTCCAGACACTTCAAAAACTTGGTATCAGCCGTATGTTCGTATATCGTACTATCAATAGATACAAGATTATAATTCGAAGACCAGAAAAAATCGGGGCGGCCGCGTGCTGTTAGAACTACAAAGGCTATTAATGCTGTTAAAGCCAGAATTCGTCGAAACCTCATAAGGAAGCAAAAAATCTTATCGCGAGAAATGAAGATTCCCGCTAGGACTCTGTCACGTATTATAAAACAAGATCTGAAGCTCGGTGCTTATCGTCGATATACAGGACATGCCCTAAATCAATCTACGATTAAAGAGAGTGGATCGATCAAAGCGCCTTCTGTCGCGATACGCAGGTGAAAGGCACAGAAATATCCTCTTTACCGATGAAAACATTTTCACGATTGAAGAACACTACAATAAGCAAAATGATAAAGTGTACGCTCACAGTTCTAAGGAAGCTGCTCAAGTGGTCGGAAAGGTACAACGTGGTCATCATCCTGCGTCAGTGATGGTTTGGTGGGGCGTGTCTTATCATGGAGTCACAAAGCTATATTTTTGTGAAAAAGGAGTGAAAACTTCAGCTAAAGTGTATCAAGATATTTCTTAGCTCCTGTTGTGAAACATCTCCACAATACACTTTTTAAAAATATACCGTGGACTTTCCAGCAGGACTCTCCTGGTCACAAGGCACGAATTACCCAAGCCTGGCTAGAAACCAACGTTCCGGAATTTATAAGAACTGAAGACTGGCCCTCATCTAGCCCAGACCTCAACCCTATAGACTACAAATTATGGTCAGTTTTAGGGGACATGGCCTGGTCTAAACGACACGGCGATATTGAGTCTATTAAAAAATCTTTGGAGCAAGCAGTGGCAAAATTTCCCTTAGAAATAGTGCGTAAATCCATAGATTCGTGGCCAAACAGATTAAAGGCCTGTATAAAAGCCATTTCGAATAAAATATATTTTTATTTTTTGCTAAGACTTTAATAGGTATAAATTTTAATAATATTACATTACTTCATTTTAAATAAATTGCATTTTCGTTTGTAACAAAACTTATGGCTGGACTAGGTACTTATTCCACTGTACATTTTTGAAATGCTTAATTGTCTTCGATTTGATCGATTTTTTACCCAGGGAATAGAATAGAATGGCTGCAAAGGGACTAGTGCTAGCCTAGCATCGTCAAAGAAAGAAAAACAAACTTTTGCATATATAGTAAGGATCTTTTAAAAGTAAAGGAGTATTTTTGGTCACAGATCGGAAGACATATCACGAGAAAGGACATAAGCTACTTCATAACGCGATAAGGGATCCACGCTACAATGGATAGACGCTAGTATATCATAATTCAAATAATATATCAGATCAATGCTTCGAAGGGCACATTTTACCTTTACATAGACCTCTGTAACGTAGCGGTAGAGCGTTCGGCTGCCACGTCCTAGGTCGCGGGTTCGATGCCCGCTCAGTGCAAATATTTGTATTCATGAATATGTCTATTTGCATTGATCTGGGTGTTTCTGTGTATAATATGTAAGTATTTACAAAAAAAAATTATAAAGTATGTTTGTGGGTTTTCGAATATATCCATATTTGAAAACTCACAACACAAGCTACTTAAGCTATGCTTACTTTGGGTCTAGATAGCACTGTGTAGAATGTCCTAGAATACTTATTTATTAATTCAGTCACGATTCGTCAAATTTGCGGTTAGTCCAACTCACTTAATTTATAGTTAGTCCAATTCGCATTTGGACCGAGTGGCGGTGATGGTGACAAGACATTTTTGTATCTGTTGTGGTATATTTATGCATACGGACGAGTAAACCGAACCACTGTTACTGGAAGGCCCAACCTAAGCTAAATACCGATATTTGCCGTTTTAAATCTAAGATTTACCAACCCGTAATGGTATAAGGTCGCCATTTCGACCTTTCTTCTGTTCCTATTTTGTTTTGGTCATAAAAATAACTACGAAGGTTAAGGCGGGAACTCCACTTCGTTACGATCGCACCTTAGCTTTCTATCGGATCGTGGTTGTCAATTTTGGACCAACCGCGAATTAAAGTAATTCAGGATTGGACTAACCGCGAATTTGACGAATCGCGCTTAAATCGTAGTTTATTCGTATTTTATCGTGTTTTATTGTATTCTTATTAGGAAACACAAACAATAAGAGAAAACTATAATCATCATCATCATCATCAACCTATTCTAGTCCACTGCTGGACATATGATATATACTATAATTATTGAGATCTATTTTTGAAATAAATTTGATTGTATATGAGCTTTCTTTTATTCATGAATGCGTTCAGGTTCCTCCTGAAGGATCAGTGGGCCTACCGCCCAAGTGTCGTCGATATCACAGCCGTCGAAATGTTGCGCTGGTCAAGGTCGACGGCCATTTTGTACCGCCCCATTGATAATCGATGCCGGCGCGGCGTAAGAATGAATGAAACGCTGTTTTTGACAGTTAAATAGCTGCCGCCTAAAAAAATTCAAATCGACCGCGTCTCATGAGCTGTCGTTTTGAATATTATTTTCTTTTCCGACGGTTGATTACGATGCCGATTGCACCTAACACTGGGCTACTATGGCTTTTATGGGTGCGACTGCCGACGAGTGGGGTCTGCCGTCCTATTGCACCTAACACTGGGCTACTATGGCTTTTATGGGGGCGACTGCCGACGAGTGGGTTCTGCCGTCCTATTGCACCTAACACTGGGCTACTATGGCTTTTATGGGGGCGACTGCCGACGAGTGGGTTCTGCCCTCCTAAGGCACCTAACACTGGGCTACTATGGCTTTTATGGGGGCGACTGGGTTCTGCCCTCCTATTGTACCTAACACTGGGCTACTATGACTTTTATGGGGGCGACTGCCGACGAGTGGATTCTGCCCTCCTATTGTACCTAACACTGGGCTACTATGGATTTTATGGGGGCGACTGGGTTCTGCCCTTCTATTGCACCTAACACTGGGCTACTATGGCTTTTATGGGGGCGACTGCCGACGATGGAATTTCGTCCTCCAACTCCTTCGTTTATTCCTTCCTTCTGAAACATACGAAAACAACAAACAATACAGCATAAACGTTTAAGTAGGTAAGGTAAAGATTAAAGAGTGTTTTAATTAGTCGCAGGTACAATAGGAGGGCAGAACCCAGTTGCCCCCATAAAAGCCATAGTAGCCCAGTGTTAGGTGCAATAGGAGGGCAGAACCCAGTCGCCCCCATAAAAGCCATAGTAGCCCAGTGTTAGGTGCAATAGGAGGGCAGAACCCAGTCGCCCCCATAAAAGCCATAGTAGCCCAGTGTTAGGTGCAATAGGAGAGCAGAACCCAGTCGCACCCATAAATGCCATAGTAGCCCAGTGTTAGGTGCAATAGGAGAGCAGAACCCAGTCACCCCCATAAAAGCCATAGTAGCCCAGTGTTAGGTGCAATAGGAGAGCAGAACCCAGTCGCACTCATAAATGCCATAGTAGCCCAGTGTTAGGTGCAATAGGAGAGCAGAACCCAGTCACCCCCATAAAAGCCATAGTAGCCCAGTGTTAGGTGCAATAGGAGGGCAGAACCCAGTCGCCCCATAAAAGCCATAGTAGCCCAGTGTTAGGTGCAATAGAAGGGCAGAACCCAGTCGCCCCCATAAAATCCATAGTAGCCCAGTGTTAGGTACAATAGGAGGGCAGAATCCACTCGTCGGCAGTCGCCCCCATAAAAGTCATAGTAGCCCAGTGTTAGGTACAATAGGAGGGCAGAACCCACTCGTCGGCAGTCGCCCCCATAAAAGCCATAGTAGCCCAGTGTTAGGTACAATAGGAGGGCAGAACCCAGTCGCCCCCATAAAAGCCATAGTAGCCCAGTGTTAGGTACAATAGGAGGGCAGAACCCACTCGTCGGCAGTCGCCCCCATAAAAGCCATAGTAGCCCAGTGTTAGGTACAATAGGAGGGCAGAACCCAGTCGCCCCCATAAAAGCCATAGTAGCCCAGTGTTAGGTGCAATAGGACGGCAGAATCCACTCGTCGGCAGTCGCACCCATAAAAGCCATAGTAGCCCAGTGTTAGGTGCAATCGGCATCGTAATCAACCGTTGGAAAAGAAAATAATATTCAAAACGACAGCTCATTGTGTGAAGTGTCATTTCATTACGGCACCTCATGAGGTGCCGTAATGAAATGACACTTCAAAGCGACGCCGTAGATTTGAATTTTTTTAGGCGGCAGCTATTTAACTATCAAAAACAGCGTTTCATTCATTCTTACGCCGCGCCGGCATCGATTATCAATGGGGCGGTACAAAATGGCCGTGATATCGAAGACACTTGGGCGGTAGGCCCACAGATCGAAACTGTTTCAAATTAAAATTTGCATGAGGTTCATAAAAAATATAAATTGCATCACGGGGTCGGCAAAGCGAGGGGATTTCCCTGGATTTACAAACCACTGTCGCCATAGGACCTGGTTGCTTGATGTTATCGTCAACATTTTTTATTTTTCAGGTACTAATGTATCCCATTATGGTAAACAGAGGCTGTGGGGTTCCGTCGGTTGGGGTATTTTCTCATTGTTGACTGGTGTTCTTATCGACTTGTTCAGTGATGGCACTTATAAAGACTACACCGTAGCCTTTATACTAATGACTGTCTTTATGGCTGGAGATGTCGGTGTTTCATTCTTTTTAGAGGTTTGCTATCTTACACTACTTTTTAGTAATGGTAAAACGGGGTGAATATGAATAAAATGGTCAAATAAATTTTGAATTTATTTTCTTTATGTGAAATAATACACTATGTGTACACTATTTCAAAGTAATAATGATAATTGAAATTTTGTAAAATAAATTACCATATACTTAACGGGGTGAATAGAGATCAAGGGGTAAATAGAAATAAAACTGTCATTAGAAAGTTTTGAATATTTACTTCTACAAAATTTCGCAAGTACTGAATCAAATATCTGATTCTGAATGAAATGCCATTGAAATAGTCTATAGTTTTGCTTAGAAGAAAATAACTGCACAATTTATCTGTCCATTTTACTTCTATTCACCCCTTGATCTCTATTCATTCCATTTTAACCAGTATTAAAAAACTTCTAATGAGTTTTGATCTTTATTCACCCCCTAGATCCCTATTTACCCCGTTTTGCGGTAACAAAAATAAAATTCACATGGAGATATTCATACTATTACACTAATCAAGACTCAAGGAGTTAGAATTTCGATTACGTTTGAAATAGTCCAGTGGTTTCAAGGGCTTACCCGGGGTGCCCGGCAATGGACTTGGGGAGGACACCGTGTGGTTTTAGTCGGTCCGATTCCGACACGCCCACCTCATCGTCGGCACCGATGGGGTGAAGCCTGTGGGGGTGTCCACACGTAAGTATAAAAAAAGTGGTTAAAAACATGTATTAATTTGCAACTTTTTTACAGACTGATTCAACGAAAATGTCAATGAATATTTTGGGTGATGTTGGCAGTTTATTGACATCGTTACCGACGCTTGTATTCTTGTTATGGACTATAGCTGTTGGCATGTGCACTGGCTTGATCTGGCAATTCCTCTTTTGGCTAATAGAAGATGTGTCGAATACAAGTTGCAATGGTTCGGATTATATAAAAACTCTACAAGGCTTAGTTAGTGCAATACAAACATTTGGCGGGGAAATACCTTTTTTGTTTCTTTCGGGTAAGTTGTTACAATTTATTAACATTCAACCAAATTGTGTAGGCTTCGGCATGAATTGTTAATTTAATAGCCTAATCACTGTTATTTTGGTAAATACACTTTACCCAATGTATTTGACATGCACACTGCTTCATTACAGGTCACATTCTTAAAAAAGTGGGACATATCAATATGACGAGTATAGTATTGTTAGCGTTTGGTGTCAGATTTATACTTTATTCGATTCTGACTAACGCGTGGTGGGTACTGCCAATAGAACTACTACAAGGGATTACTTTCGGGATGTTCTATCCTACGATGACGTCATATGCCAATATGGTGTCTCCACCTGGAACGGAAACAACAATACAGGTATGGCCTAAACACTTTTTATACAAATACATTATGTAACGAAACTAGGACGACCTCTGTGGCGTAGCGGTAGAGCTTTCGAATGCTAAGTCAGAGGTCGTGGGTTCGATTCCCGCTCATTGCAAATATGTATATTTGCATTGGTCGAGGTGTTCCTTTGTATAATACGTATTTATTTCCAAAAAAAAAATAATTAAGTATTATGATCCGCATTTTTTAACTTTGTTTTCAAGAAGTATCACACAGAAGATAATTTTGAAACCTAAATAGACCGTCACTCATCGGACACTACTTTTGTCATATCGATTTTTATTAAACAGATTAAAAAAATTACCGTGCCCTCTAATACTTACTAAAGGGGCCTATACGCTCTATGTCAGATACGCATATTGTCAGATCGGCAGACTTCGTCGCAAAATGTCAAATTCGCAAATTGTCAGAACCTCTAATGACAAATACGCAAAATGCCATGAACGCTGAATGTCAGATACTCAATATTTCAAAAACGCATAATGCCATGATTGCATGACAAGTCAAGAGGTTGTCAATAAAACACCATCTGTTATTTCCGTGAGTTTAATCATCCTATATGTAAAAAAATGGAAAGCAAAATTGCAAAAACTTGTTACTTTAACAATTCTGGGTCAGGTTAGGTTAGAACTGTGACCCCAACAGCGAGCGGCGAAGCGCTGGAACCAGTAGTCCGGACAGTTGGATTTCGATAACGTGACTAATTCGATTGATCCTTTATATCCTTTAGGTATATTGCAATTGTAACTTGTTCTTCACTCAATGGCCAATGTTCAAAGGCCTAAAGCAAGCTTTAAAAAAGGGACATAAATTATCAATTCATACTTTTCTGGTTTTATAGGGTTCTGACCTTTTTGTGTTTCTGACATTCTGCGTATCTGGCATTCTGCGTTTCTGACTTTTAAGTATTTGACATTTTGCGTTTCTGACTTTTTGCGTATCTGGCATGTTGCGTTTCTGACTTTTTGCGTATCTGGCATTCTGCGTTTTCTGACAATATGCGCATCTGACATAGGGCGTATAATTCACTAAAAGTACAGAGGTTTTTCTATAAGATGTTGTCCCCTGGTTTAGCATTAATTTGTATTACAGGGATTGGTGGGCGCTGTATTTGAGGGCGTCGGTACTGCCCTCGGTAGTTTTGTTGGTGGTCGGCTGTACGCAGTGTACGGAGGCTCTACAACATTCCTTGCATTCGGTATTGGAGCCTTAGTGTGCTGTGTCATAAACTGGGTTGCTTTCTGTATTCTGGATAAACTCGGCAAAGGAGGAATGCCATCAGGTAAAGCTAAAGAAGATCAACAGCAATAATATTTGATCACCACATTTTATAATTATAAGTATTTCTTGTAATATATACAATCCCTTAACGAAATAATGTAAAATTTTACACATCTTAACTAATGATGATTTGATTCAATTATGTAAGGAGAAAAGGATATTATTTTTTATTTATATTTATTATATATAAATAGTTTCATTTTTATATATAAGTAGTATGTATTCTATGTATAACATGTAAGTAATATACTTAACTTACGGTTCAAACAGAAATTAACTGCGAGTGGCTTCGCAGTTAGTTTCTGTCGTAATCATAAGCGCCATGCTTTTTTGTTCCTACTGTTATAGTACCTCACTGTAGCTGTGTAGGTATAAGTCCCTGGCTAAGGGAGAACATTTATGTTCACCCTTAGCCTGGGGCCTGGGAGTACTTTAGTACATACCCTGCTGCTAGGGTTTTTAGTTCCATATGAGAAGACTGAATAGTAGATACCCCGGCGAGTTTTGCAATCACCGCACCGCATTCGCAATTGCAATTAAGCGATAGAAGTTACATATTTAAAATATTTACTAGTATTGAAATGATAATAAATTTAACATATGAAACCACAAACTAAGTTTTAGAACGATTTAAGAAACTCTATTATAAAATAACTAGCTTAGCATTATAAAATGACTAAGCATGGAAGTACTTCATCAAAACATCCGATTGCAGCACCACCTCTCAGGTCATATAATTTTAAAATGACCAGCAAACTGCCTGACAATTTTACATCTATTTGGTGGCAAGCGCGGGGGCGACACGGCGGGGGCGCGCCTGTCAACCAATCGTAGATTCATAGTAAACCAATCACGGGCTTAAAGGTCGGTTGATCAGTCCTTTTATTGGTTTTTTGGTTGGTCCTTAAAGTACACATGCGCGAACTTTCTGACATTTGTTCACGAAGTTTGCCGATTATTATAATATTCCTATTACTTTCGCGCAAATGTAAGGAATAAGTAGTTGACAAAGTTTTATCGCAATCTGATGAATGGTACGCTATTTACCGTCATATACGAACCGAATGCGAAACTGCATTTTTTTTAACTTGTATACATATTTTCGGAAGTTTACGCGAATGTCACACATTGAAATAAAACTATTTTTAACGGATTCTACAGCGATTTATTTGGATGTTATTTTATATTTTACATTTTGTATTAGATACTTAATTTTTTGAGTTACTTAAAACTTGTTTTATAACATAAGAGATATATACAATTGATTATAAATCAATGTGAATAAAATATTGTTTGTTAGGTATATACATTATTGTATAAATAGGTATTATGTGTACTCTTTACTTACTCATCTTTTAACTTCCTACTGACGTGCACGTAGGAATAATAATGCTTAGTATATATAGTATAGATAAATATACTAGAATAGGTACCCTACACTGTTACGTACTGACTTGTGAGACTAGCCTTTTTATATTCTATAAATTAAAAATATAAAATAAAAATTATTTAGGCCCATATTCATAATAATATTATGTTGGAAGCTGGGCAATCAAATTAAAAAGAAAATTGATAGTGTTTGATATTATTGATAACATTGGTTTGGTCTGGGTGCTTCATGTAATATGTTAATATAAAAAAGTGTTTAAGTATGTTTATCCGCATTCTAGGATACATATACAAGCAATGCTTAGTTTGGATCTAGATGTTCTAGAATATTTATGTATTATAACAAAGAATAGTTAATTTAACTTAATTTTCAGTTTTAATGTAACAATGTATACATTTTTGTGTTCCAATATGCGTACTGTACGCAGATAAAATGAGTACCTTAATATGTTTATTAGGACCTTCACTTGTAACTCGTGTTTAATTTTATATAGTATGCTTTAACAAGTACTTATATTACCTACACTGCTAGAAGGATTAAGCAGGTTCCAATCGGCCTAATACATAAGTAAGTACAGCTTACCTCTTGGGTACAACCCAATGAAATATGAATATATAACTGAATATATATGTATACGTGTGTAAGCTAACTTACTACTTGCTACTTACTATAAATGAATCACTTCAATGGAATACATTTGAAATGACTAAAGCTTGGTAAATTCATGCTGCGAGATGCGGCTACCTGATGGCCGACCGGCGAGCACGTTTCACCACCCACCCCTGCGTTACAATCCTCATCCCGCACGAACCATGGGAGTGTCGCGCATGAATTTGCTAAGCTATAGATTGTAGGCTGTTTGAAATAGGTAAGCATAATTTGATACCACTGCGTTTCAGTATTCTTTTCGTGTCATCTTTTCATTTTCTTCGTGTTGTGAGACCATATCCTTTCTCTTCACCTCTAAAGGTTATTTTACGTTATCTGTTTATTTCTTTATCACTGGCTGTTAGTGTGGTATAAGGTGCAATTTAATTAATTGAGATGCACATTAATTTTTCTTTTAGTTGTTCCTTTCTTCCTCTTGTGATTGTTTCCATTTCAGTACAGAATATCGTTTATCGTATCGTAATACAATTATGAAATCCGATTGGATTATAAAGTTTCATGTTTTTATTTTTTCCCCGAATGAAATGTAACATCCAAGTTTATAGCAGTAGTTTACACAATAATGCATAAATACTTTAGAATGCTGCTCAACACAATAACTATTATGTTAAATTAAGGTTAATCTTGTAATTTTTGTTTCTTTGAATTGTGAAGAATCGTAAAATATAATATATATATTACTAGCTGACCCGGCAAACTTCGTTGCGCCTTGGAATCAAGCTCTATTATAATATCAACAGAATTTGTTTCGTGAATGTTTCCTTGCACCCCGGCATTAAAGACCCGAGACGGTATGAGGTTTTGATCAGTTCGAGTCCGACGTAACCACCCCCGCTGGTCATAGGGGTGGTAACCGTGGCGATTCTCGAAAAATAAAAAGCCACTAAATGCCACAGGCACACACATCTAAAAAATTAAATATCGTAAAAATTGGTCCACCCATTCCTGAGTTTATCCCGGTTATCACTAAATATAAATATATATATATATATATATATATTTTCTTATGAATGATAGGCTCACGTTTGACCTCTATCTCACGGTCGTAAGTGACGACCATATAGAGATATGACCGATTGGTACGGTACGAACTTTCGTTCGTACAGCGCTATCGGTCAAACTATAGCAAAGGATAGTTTGTCTTTGTTTATGGATACCATATCTCTGTCTCGACCCGAAACAAAATATTTGGATTTGATTAAATTTGACTATTCTACTTCGTCAGTCTTATGTTCTGTCCATCCTCAAGGATAGTGATTATGTCTCGAACATTAAACTTACAAGGTGATCTTCGATTTTGGAGTTTCTACAAAGCTGTTTGGGCACTGAATGTCGATATTCACTCATGCAAGTAAATTCCAAATGTGCTTATTATCTGGATCATCGGCTATTATTATTGCATAGTCTTATGATATATTGTTTTGTGTGTGTTATGTTCATGATATGTAATTATGTTATGTTTTGGATTTGCTGGTTTTTGAGTTGCTCAGTCTAATTTTATTTCAGTAGACCTGCGCAATTTATATTCTAAATATTTCTGTAGTAGCTATGTCCATACATGTCTTGTATAATTATATAAATATATCAGTAATATGTCTTCATTATTTACAGGGTACTCGTCCGTTATTCGCTACGAACAACCAAATGACTTGGTTTATATGTTGGAAGACATGAGCGATCACAAGAACGGGCGACAAGATCACGATAATTAAAAACGGCTGATATTGGATATGACTCTCTCCTTTTATGGCTCGTGGAGGTACTGTCATTAAAAAAAAAACCTTTAACAGAAGTACTTAACATCTTTCACATTGGTAAAAACAAAAGTAAAAATTCAAAGAGGTAATTCTAAACTATAAACTATATGTAAGTATTTCAAATTTGGATTGCGTAGAACTTCCTATAGATACTACTTAGTAAGTACAGTCGACTACTGATAATTTAATATTCAAAGGACCTTAATTATTTCGAATTACATACTAAGAGTTCGAAATATTGTGAGGTTTGTTATACCAAAAGAAGAAATAAAAAGTTCGAATTGCTTACGACACAAGAAAACGCTATTTAAAGACACATGTATTGAAAGAATATCCATGTTACCTTTATTTGGGATTATTTTACATTCAAATTACTAAGTGTACCAAAAACCAAAGAGTTTATTTGATATATCGGGACTTTTTCTAGGATCTCAACAATTACTTTGAATTATCTCGTGTGGACTGTACCTATTAATACAATATATTTTTTTTTAAATATGTATAGTTGAAGTTCAATCCACTGAGCTGTTCAACAGGCATCTACTTAATTTATTGGGTACTTAATACGCACAAATTAGGATTAAGGTGCTGCTGTATTCTTAGCGTTTTATTATAGTTATCTCCTTATCATGGCTATCGTTCTTTTTGTAAGGGCGAAACCTGGCCCTATGGCAGGCTTACCTGGGGACTTGGGTCCAACATGCAGAGGCCCTTGGAGTATTTTAGTGTAGTAGTAGGATGGGACACCCAGTGAAGACGATCCACGCCAGCGCCATAAATGTAAACAGTAATTGACTACTCATTGTAGGTGCTAAACATTAGTAAAGTATGGTATAATAGGAACTGGGATATTGGGTTGGATTGTTAAAATTAAAAAGCTATTGCGAAAACGGCGTTTGTTTCCTTTATTCATCATATATTATCTACCCATTTAGGTATACATTAATAATAATTAAAATTCCATCTAAGCATTTACAAATGTGCTTAACTTGCATATTTATTTATTTAATTGCTATAATAAACCATCTTGGGGCTAGAAAACCGCGTCCTATTTCCGGGGCAAAGAAATTGGCAACGTTTATCTTCCTTTAAAGGAAGCGTTTCTGCTTCTGTAATGTGGAGGCAGGAGTAGAGTATTTTTTGACTTACGCAATCTCTCTGATTAGCAAGGTGCACTGTGAAAGGATAACGATGGGATGGACGGGCTCAGCGTCACTGTATTTTTACGAGGGAGTTGTTAACCCTGGCTGGCATCGAACAGAAACGGTGGTCCTTTGGAACTACGAGGACGAAATTCCTAAAAAGTCATCCAGACTGACGGACGAATTCGGTCTCATACAAACCTATATTCAATCGTTCAATGTTGACTCAACACAGGACCTCCAGAGTGGCGAATGGCTTCCTCACTTCCGAAAAGGCCAGCCAAAGGTCGCCAGCATTGGTGACCAAGCTCCCTGCCAGGGGGGTGAGCAGTCCACTCCTTGGGCAACCCGAGGCAAATAGGTCTTATGTTGGAGATATCATGATGTGGTTTTAGTTCGTTCAACTCAGACATACGCGCTTCGTTGTGTACATGCGAGGCAATACCCAGAAGTTTCCACAAGGAAAGGAAATATAGAATATGCTGTTGATCGATCACAAGCTATCGGCAATATATCAATTAGTAGGCCCTGTGAATATGATTTAGGTACAATTAAATATAGAATGTTAGATATTATTTAACTTGCGTGCAATTTCCAATTTGCTTATGTTTTCACAACTACAAACTGGAGTACCTACTCAAAATTTGCTATGTGATTTTACTAAGAATTGTAGATATATACTGTAAAGACGCCAATCTTTTAAGCGCTTAACTTTGTGTAGGGTAAGCACAATAACTACAATATTATGTAGTTTTTAATTTTAAAAGCTTTTCAATCAGGCGCACGTACGCGCGTATACCCCTCGCCAAATTTCTTGGCCGCTTTGAAGATAGCCGCGAGTTCGAATTTACGACTGCACAGTTGAGCGGGCAATACATACATATTATTTAGAAATTATTAAAAAAAAATTTATTAAACCTTTATTGCCAACTTAAGTTATACATTTTATTATATATTATATTTTTGATTATAAGCCATGCAACAGTTATGAGGTGTCAGCGTGTCCTTGCGACACAAAGGCCTCCTCCAGCTCTTTCCAGTCTGCTCTTGATGATGTTAGTGTAGTCCCAGCAATCTTTATGTCATCGGAACAACGTTTGCCATCGGACCATCTTTGATTTCCTCTTCGTTTGGAATCTCGGTGTCCACTCGGTTATATCTTTGGTCCAATTGCTTTTATTTTCTCTCATCATGTCGCCTACCCACCTCCATTTAAGAGTTTCGGTTTTCTTTGCAACATCTTCAATTTTAGTAATATTTCTTATATCCTAGTCCAAGTCTGGCACCCGTAAGCAAATATTGGTGATATACATGTGTTGTATATTTCCGTGACGTTGTAGTGTTTGCTTTTTAGCACTTTTTCCAGTGACCAATATCTATTCCATGCACTGGCTTTCCGTCTCTTTATTTACGAGTCCATTTGGTCCTGAAATGCGATAAGTTAGCCCAAGTATATATAGGAATTTACGTATTCTATTTCTTTCTACATCTACTGGGATTTTTTTATGGTATGTGTTTGTCATTATTTTGGTCTTTGTTTTGTTTATGGTCAGGCCAACCGTTTTGCTTTCGTGTGTCAGATCTTGAAGCATGGTTTGGAGGTGTTCTGGGAAATCAGTTAGAAAGTGATTTAAACTTTTTCCATTGTTGTTAATTACCATGTTGTCCCATTCAAAGCTTCTGAAGACTTCTTCTAGAACTGATGAACAGTTTTGGAGAAAGTGGATCTCCCTGTCGCACCTCCTATGTATTTGGAAAGTTTCTCCCTCTGTTTCTCATTTTATTCTGGCTTTGCTGTTTCAATATACATTTTTTATCAACCTTACGTATTTCTTCTCAATTCCTTGGTTTTCGTTAGTCCAATGCTTTATTATAATGACAGTTAAAATGACACATTAGTTTATGTACGTAATGTTGTTGTGTTATAACAATACTGTAATACCTTTTTTTTTCGTGCGGAAATCCCTTCGGATACCCCCCCGTCGGCCAGCGGGGGTGGTTACGTCGGGCTTGAACCGACTAAAACCGCACGCCGTCTCGGGTCTTAAGACGCCGGGTGTAAGGTTGCCCATAGAGCATATCCCTCGCACCCCGACTGACCCTGGGCCATCTCCGGATTCGGAATGACCCCCTCGGGTTTGGGAACCACGGTGTCCCCGTCTTGCCCCGGTTTGTCAATTAAGTGATTAATTATGTCTTCCACTGTGCGATGACCCACAGTAGTCTCTCACTTCACATGTTGCCTTGAGCCTCTGAGGTTCGATACTTACCTACTAAGTACTCAACTTTGGCCTGACTTTATCACCATTCCCATTTGGGTGGATAAGTGGAAACCACTCACCGCCTTTTGCATCCCGCTGGAATACATTCGACAATTTGTGAATCGGTGTGGCACACTTCTGCACTAACGTGCATCGCGGTGGAAAACATTCGAAATGATGTGTATCGATATGGCGCATTATCACACAAACGTGAGTCACGTTTCGGTACTTTATGGATACGGGGAAAACCAGTTCGGACCCGCTAGAGGATATACAGGAGTAGGTAGGTAGGTACTCGGTTTTAACTCTTGGACCTACTAAAAATCTAGATAATCCAAGTAGGTACCTGCCTACCTAACACACTGCCCGCGGGACCAAGACCACATCTTAGTCACTCAGTACACATGCTCGGTAGACTATGATCCACTCAGCCCTCGGGCGTCTGCTACGGCCTACTCTTTCCACGGCCAGTTCAGGCCATACTTTCATACAAATTTCACCAATGATAGTACCACGATCAAGTGGAACTAAAATTTATTACTTTTTAGTCGGGTCAGTTTTGTAATTCACAGTAGCCTAATATGCTGCTCTTTACCTTCTACATTGAATTGGTTTACCCGATGTCAATCAATTAATTATTATTCGCCTGGTCGACTGCTGGACATAGGTGCAATGCTTTTTTTTTTACGTGCGGAAATCCCTTCTGATTCCCCCCGCCGGTGAGCGGGGGTGGCTATGTCGGGCATGAACCGACTAAAACCGCACGATGTCCTGCCCAAGTGTCCATTGCCGGGTACCCCGGGTAAGCCCTCGAAAGGATAACCCCAGGGCTATAATAGGTGTCGGGGTGCGAGGGCTCTATGGGCAACCTTACACCCCGGCGTCTGTAGACCCGAGACGGCGTGCGGTTTTAGTCGGTTCAAGCCCGACATAACCACCCCCGCTGGCACGCGGGGGGGTATCCGAAGGGATTACCGCACGAAAAAAAAAAAGGGCTATAATAGGTGCAATGCTACACGATACTTTCATCTTCAGTCTATCCCAGCTACCTTACCAGATGTAAAGCATTGGTTCTTCTGGACTGTTAATTGTTGATCTTACTCCAACATCAGCCACTTCAATACATGTATTGTGACGGAAAAAGTTTCAAATTAGCTAAAAATAATCAAATCCCTACCCATGAAGCATTTATTATTGACCTTTATTGCCCGTGGTCCGATCACGGAGTTCTACTGATCGATCCATGGGCAATTTTTTTTGGCAGTGGTTCTTTCAATCGAACCATTCTTCTACTAATATTAAATTTCATTGGTACTAGATCTACTGATTGAGTATGACCAAGATGAATATTTTTTCCTATGGACCGACTATAAATATTATAAAAGAAACCGAACAACAACAATACATAAATCAAATTTATTGTAATCTTTTTAAAACTTAAACAGTGAAAACCTCCAACAAAAAATTGATTCTGAGTACATAATTATCGTATATATGTATTAACGCAACTTCTCTAATGCATGCCCAACATTTATATCGGCATTAAGTAGCTCCATTTGGATTTGCATAATAAAATCGTCATTTGTAATCGATATGTTAGACCTACATTTCTTGTTTATTCTGTATTTTAAATTTGTAATTGCTTCCTTGCCGTATTTTTGTAAAATTGTTAGAAGTCGTTGCAATGTTACCGTATTTTTATTTAATGATCTATTTAATTTTGCATGCCATCCTTCGATAACGTTATTTGTCCGATTGCGTTGTCCGAAAACACTTATAAATTTTACTATTTCTTTTTTGAACCAATGTCTATCTGTATAATTCACAAATGTTTCAATATTAACAGTTTCACTTTCATGTTTTATATATTCCCATCCTTCAGAAATGACTTCAGACGGTAATAACGGTAACGCTGCGGTTAACGAAATTATTCGCTTTTGTGGTTTATTTTTTGTAACTTTTAATGATTTTGCTTTTCGCCATATTGCCCGGGTCCAATGATAATAGAATCCAATATATAATTTTAGATTATGGAAATACTTCTGAAATGGCATTTATTGCGGCTACCTCATAGTCGCAATGTACTTTCAGAGGTTGAAAATACGGCAATTGCGATCTGATAAGATTAAATAAAGTTATGTAAGTTTTTTCTTTTTTATCAGGCAACAACGCAAAGATCAACGGCACAACTTTCGTATGTTTTGATGTACTGTCTATATCTCCAAGTATATTGTATAATTCAGCAAAGGGCTTTGGACAAGATTTAAATGTAGCGTCTGTGAAATATTCTTTATTTGTTGGAATCAACTCTAGCTTTTGGAGAGCCGAAAACAAGTATACGCTTACCCTCATAACAATAGTCCGCTATAATGAAAGATGAACTATTTTCAGGGATTTATACTTTCGGACTAGGTTTTTATACTTTCTTTGAGCAATTTATAAACTTATTCCTTTCATTATACAGACAATGTTGAATACTAGATAGAGAAGGTATATTTTGAATAAAATTTAGGCCTGAATCTTCCAGTTTTGCAATCGCTTCATTAGACAACTGAGGCATTGGGCGATCGGAATTTATAACAGTTGCTTTTAAATTAGATAAAGTTTTATCAATGATATGTTTGGCCTTGTTAGGTAGACACTGGTGGATTTCATGTTTAAGTACAATATTTTCCTGAAAATGGAAAGTTTATTTAGGTTACATCTCGTTTCAAGTGCACTTCTTCTTTTTTTATGAAACAACCAGTAAGAAAAATTACCTTATTAAGCGTTATTGTACCCGTGCATTTCTGCACAACGCCACACAGCTGAACCATTTTTTTACTGTTGCATTTTATAATAATTGGCAATCTTTTCGGAAGTTTACGCGAATGACACACATTGAAATAAAAGTATTTTTAACGGATTCTATCGCGATTTATTTTGATGTTATTTTATATTTTACATTGATCCCGACATTTCGGTTGCTTTTCAGCAGCCATGGTTACGGGGAGACAGTCTCCCCGTATAATCCTAAATAAATCGCGATAGAATCCGTTAAAAATAGTTTTATTTCAATATTGGCATTCGTCAAATAAAAGTATTGTTCCGCCTTTTCTATTAATGAAACAAATATCACTATCTAAATCGACTTCCATTGAAAAAAAACACAGGCTACACTGGTCTAGGATAGAGAAAACTAATTCACAAGGATCCTATGAATAGTATAATCCAAGAATAATGAAAATCAAAACAGGGAAATAACAATGATCAATCAGTGTTTTCTTTATCAACCAATTTTCCTGTGTGTAGTTTACATACAAAGATAATCATTACCTACTCATTTTAGTTGGTAGGACTACGGGCAAACAAAGTTGCCCTTAGTCCTATCGATAGGATTACGGTAAATCAAAATTTCCCGTGGATCGATTGAACGAACCACTGCCAAAAAAAATTGCCCATGGATCGATCAGTAGTTCTCCGTGATCGGACCACGGGCAATAAAGGATTATTGAGTAGCCAACTGTTGATTTCATTATCAAGTCCATTTCACAAATGGTGCTTCCCGATGGTGAAAAGCGGAATCGCTATAAATCATCATCATCCTAATAGCGATTTCCCAGATGCGTCTAAAGATTGCCACACTTTGGAGCCTGCCTCGCTTTTTTTTTTTTTGATTGGTAAGCGACTGCCATCTGAACCCCGAGAGGAAAACCTGCGCCAGAGCCTCGCCCGTTGTTTAGCAGGTGCTACGACTAGCAGGAAAGGTCACTTGGGCCAAAGGTTTTGACAGGAATGTACAGGCATGTACACCCTTCCCTGCTTGCCTGACAGCCTGCCATGCACTGTATATATAGAATTCCCTCAATGTCTTCAGAAGCAATCCTTACCTGATGACAATGGGACTACTTACCAAGTAATCGGAGAACATACATAAAAAAACATCAATGAACTAAGAACCTCCTTTTCCAGTAAAAATTGGGAATGTACCTACAAGGTCTGGTACACAGTTGCTTGAAAAAATAACACTATCTTGCATGTGTTCTCTTATCGATTTAAATACAGATGAAGGCGAAGCGAAGTTTGTATAAAATGTAATCCGTTGCCATCAATAGAATTAGCATTATTAACACGTAGGCATGGTTCTAAAATGTCAAATTTACATTAGCGCCTTTTAATACAGCAGTTTTAAGAACCTAAACTGAAAACCATAAATTTGTCTTTTGTAAATTGTTTATTGATTAATGGGAATATTTTCCCTGATCACATTGTGTAACTCCAATATTGGTGGCGTTAGCGCTGTTATCGTGCGGATAACGGCTAAATTCAGAGAAGTAGTCTATCAGCCAGACCCATTCAATAATTTCTTATCAAAACAAACTGCTCTATGATAACTTTAATAGATCACAATGTACGGGATTTATTATATCACCTGGTTGCATTTGCATTATCGTAATGAAACCAGGTACAATTTGGCTACCGCTTTATCGACGCCGCTACAGCCTTTCCAAACTCGGCATTTGCTTTCAATGGAGGTCTTGAGCCTTACGAGCAAATTTGTGATATCTATATTATAGTAAGGTTAGTTGTGAAATCAAGGTCAAGCCCGTAACAGTGTCGAGCGGATCCGTTTGTGGTATCAGGTACAAAAGCTGAGCCGACATTAACAAAAGTATTTGAATTAATTATTTATATCTGTCTACCCTACATACGTTGACACGATCAAATCTCAGTCTCACAATTTTATGCTACTTCATATTTGTGGTCAAATCACCATTCAATCTATTAACGGAAAATTGTAATACAAGCGATTGCAAGCATTTGCTGTTACTATTTGACTTAAAATCAATTCTATTAGTATAGAACAGAAAGAAATAAATTTGTTTTCGTGTAACCGTAAGTAGGTATCTTAATATTATAAAGCACCTTAATAAAATTATTCTCCAATATATAAACAAATATAGATTTAGACAAAATAATTCCAATTTCTTATAAAACAGGTAATTGTACTTTTAATTATATCGAGTTTAATTAGATACGCATATAGATGTAAATAATCGATGTTATTTTTCTTGTTTTAAAAAAACTGTTGTACAAAATACTTTTTAGAATGTATTAAAGTATAAAACCACTATGATTTTTGAGAAAATTTGTCCAATAATAATTTATTGTAAATAAGAAACATAACTCATGAATTAGTATGACAGAAATCATATCAAATAGTGTCATTGTGGTGATGTGATACGTAGGAACAAATATAATCGTTATATAAATAATACTTACATTCGGAAGAACTAGAACCACTAGGGTCTGTTTCAAAAGAAACCACCCTCGATAACCCATCCATTGTCAAATAAAAATATAAAATTTAGTTTACAATTACTATACACGTAGATCTTACGCATCGATCTATAACACATATACAAATATCACTGTTACTGTTTTTTAATTAGTTTACAACTCATTGATATGTAACACTATATACATTATTTCTATACAAGAATAACAACTATTGATCACTTTAGCGGTAATAAATAAATTGTAATAAAAATTGTGTATATAAAAAGAAGCTTTCTACATAATATACGTTGACGCAATTTATACAAATATACATTGAGTAGAGAGTGGCTAAGAGAAATATGCTATGCACTAATGAAATGTGGTCCACCCTTTAGGAACATTAGAGGCGGGCTCCTGTCGCGCGCTCGATCCTGCCGAGTAGTCTAACAATCCGAATTGGCTAAAATCTAGTCCATATTCGTGTAAGAGAGCACTGTCTGTTGATTTGATTTGTTCAACTTTTTGACTTTTATCTCGACACTTGAGCGGATCAAAATCTTCTAGGTCTGTCGGTGAATCGTCCAGTTTAATGAGATCAGAATCTGAGCCACACGACTGAAAAAGAAATATGTGAGTTAAACAAACACAAAGCGAGATAAATCGCCGGGTGTCCCGTTGCCTTTTAGTATGTGTCATATGTATCAATTAGTAATTTGAATAAAAAAATAAATTTAGATTTTGGGAAAAGCAATAGAAGTAATAAAATTTACCAAATAAATTACCAAAATGAATAGGCAGTTTGAAGAAGTTTGTTGTTACACAAAATTACTTACACAAGGTGAGGTATATAAAATGTGCAGAAACAATGCACGCTAATAATTTACGCTTCCCTAAAAGGTAACGATTTACGCTTTGAAAAGAGAGCATTATACTTCTATAAAATAAAAATCCAATATTTATGCACACTTATATTTAGTAACATGCATCTGCAAGTTCTAAGGAAGCACGATATAAATGACAGACGACAAACGGTGTATTATATATACAAGTGTTCGTGGCATAACACAAATAAATATGACGAGTACTAATTACAGAGATGTATATTTATACTATTTCCCACTAGTTTCATTGTGATCGCCTCTATTTTGGAACGACCAGACTATTATAGTTTTTTAGCATTTGTACATCTAATTTAAATTAAGTCATAGAATCACATTGTGAGATCATTTAGTCATACACATGGAATCATAATTTAATAAATGATACATTCTCATAACGGGTAAAAGCGAATATATACTATAAACATTGCAGCCTCATGCTTAAGCCGCTTCAGATAGTCGCTTAAAATAAAAATAGAAAAGCTTAATATTTTCTACAATTTTCTAATCAACAAAACATAATCTCATTGAATGCGTTAAACTTATATAATTGTATATATTATATCTATAATTAATATTATTATGACGAAATCAACAAAACTAACATCACAAATTACATTTTCAATAGAACTAGTAGGAACGTTACTATTTCAATGTGCGTGCTAACATAACTAAATCATTAGAAGAGTCTAATTTCTAGATCTATTTATTATAATTATTCATAAAGCAAAAGTGTCCGTTATATGGTATCAATCAACATTCAATTTTTATACGTGTCATGGATGATATAAAATCTAAAATAACGGCAATATACCTCCTATGGATTTCGTCAAATGGAAATAATGTTTCAACATTTTTCTTTGTTTATTTTGTCATTTGAGCCACCAGTCGCATCTCATGTTAATGTGCGATTTATCTGGCAAATAGTACACATAGTCGAACTTAGCTATTAGATGCGCATTTGCTTCTCACTTTGTGTTACCAATATCAAGTACCTGCATCATTATTTTGTTACATTAGATGTTATTCCCGTGTGATTCATATCATAAGACATTTTCATCGTGCTGATGTAGAAAAGTAGTTGTTTTTAGAAATTTTAAACGTTGCGAAGAATAGAGGGTAAGATCAACTTTTAAATTGTTAGATATATAATTATATTACTATTTCTTAGTATTTAAAATTATTCATATAAGTATTCACTATTAAATAGTAAGTAAATAATTAAATACTTAGTCAAACTCATGTGTTAGTGCAAAATATTTCACTCTTGCAATTCACGTATATGCTAGCAGCTATCACGTTCTATTTTATAACAAGGTACAAAATAGATATGATTACAAATAGGCATATCAAAATTACCTCTTGATGCTTCGCCTTGTACAGAGTAAGGTTGGCCCGTGCGGCGAGCCGGGGCTTAGCGCCCTCGAGGTTAGCTCTACCTATTGAGGGTGCCGGGGGCTTGGAAGTTTTGCCGTTACATGGCAAAGGCGCGCTGGGTTGAGACATTTTCCTCTGGTTCGACGACAGGGTCAGTTTTAATTTAGCCTTGTCATTGCCTTCTGTGAAGCATATGGTACTCGTATGGAAGTCTGGTGTTGATTTCACGTCGTTTTTTGTGATGTTACTGACAAAGTGAATGTTGTTGTTGACCGCGGGCGAAGCACGCGGCGGTGGCGTGGGCGCGTCAGACAAATCGATTAATTTCCTCGTGAAAATAATTGGATAACGAACGGGGGGTTGGGGACGTTCCGGTAACCGGGGTGGGAGGCATGGTGACAGTGTTTTCTGCAAAATAAAATTAAATAATGTGCCACAGTGCTCCTAGGAGCGTACATGCTAGTAACGCATTCTCATGGTACTAAACACATTTGAGTAATATAACTATGCAAATAGTGTAATAACATAAACAATGAAATGAAAAACAAGCGGTTTAAGAAACTAAAGGACAGGCCGTATGGTAGATACCTTTTTAAATATAAATTTTTAAAGTAGTTTAAACTAAAGTATAATTATATCGCAGTATAAAACAGTAAGTATTACTATTTAATTATAATATTATAAATAATATAAATTAAGTATTATTATTTGTATTTTATTTATTTATTTATTATCTTCATACAACGGTAAAGGCTTTCTACACGTTTGTTACCAACCAATCGAACTGCGATTGGATTAAGCAAATTTTGTATACTATTATCGAGTGTGTGCTTGGTTCAACTTATTAGTGGATACTGAGAAATCATGAAATAAGTTCATGTTAAAATATGACTATTTAATTGTCAAAAAAGCAAAGTTTTACACAAATAACCATTTACTTTTCCCATCTAAATACTGTAACTTCCTGTACAACTAATACTAATTTTCAAAATAATGGTATGTAATAATAGTTACTTGCTTTCTACTTGGATGGATAAACAACTATTTGGACACGGAAATTACATCTAGCTCTCTTTTTCATAAAGATGACTAGACAGAAAATAAAGGTAAGACTGCATCACGACGAATGCTTATATATTATTGTTCTATTTATACTGAGACTAGCAAATTATTTCAAAAAGGTATCTACTGTATAACATAGCTAATAATAAAAATAATCACGCATTCGATACGCTATTATACAATATTCAATTTAACATTACGAAATGAAAAAAGCGGCTTTTACTTTTATTGGTCCCTAAAACAAATTTTGAATTTATAGACATACCTAACATAATTGATATCACTCGGATGTGATGCTTGCATATCATAATGGCAATCATAATAATCTAGTAACTTATATGAAAAATTCAAAGCAGGCGACGACGGATGAAATATATGCATAGTGACGTATCGAAAGTTATGACTTAACTAATAGCACGAGGGTGGTGAGAGAACAAAAGCGTCTAACAAGAATGGCGTCTACATTCCTATAATTAGGGTGCATATTTACTGATCACTTACGGCTTTATCAGGAAGGCTAATGTCGGAGTTCTGCGAACTGTTTGGAAAACTATCGCGCCGTTGTTCCTTTTTGCTGGCAAATAGGAACTCCATTTCGGTCAGCAGATCAAGTGGCAGGGCTGGTGCAGGTTCACGAGGCAACACAGGCTCGTGTGCTGGCGATGAATCGGAAGAGTCCGACGATACAGGCGTCGCCGATCCACAGGAGAACCTGTAATAATTATATAATAATAATATATATATAAATTATATATAAAATAATAAGCGTCGCTAGTGTAGTGCTCCGCCCTCGTTCGATCACTACAGTTCATTGACCTGGCCATCATGTGTCAGAGTTTAAAAATAATTTCTTTTGATTCAAATATGTCGAGGGAAGAAAAACAATTGCTGGCGGAGCATTCGGCTGAGAGCGGGCGACTTGGGGCGCCGCCCTGGTCCGCCGGCCGAAGAGAAGATTATAACTGTATTGAATTTAGGCTCAGTCCCTGAGCGGAGTCCGCGATTCCCTTCAGTTCGTTTAAATATAAATATATTCGCGTAAACACCTCCCTAAACTCGATATAGGAAGCTTTGTTGATTAATAAATGTCCATATAACTATTTACCCTTGTGTTTATCTTTTTATCAACACGAGGTATTGTGGCGTCCAAGCCCCGGACGCTACAGTAGCTTAGTGGTTAAGGAGTCTACCCTACGATCGAGAGGTCCCGGGTTCGAATCCTGGCCATTACACTACCGACGTGAACCCACACCTAAGTCACCTAACACAAGCAATTTAGCTTAGCTGGAGGGGTTAGGGGAAATATTAGTAATTTCGGTTACTAATATTCATTAAAAAAAAAAACCACTCACGGGGAATAAAATAGGGTGTTGTTAATAATCAAATTATGTAATTTATAGTATAAACGACACTTTTGAACAGTGTTTGAATAAAAAGATAGTGTGTCATAATTAGAATTAATGGCGTCTCAAAAGTTGAGCAAGCATTTTTTTTATTTACTTATTATTTGGTACTTTTTAACGTGAATACGTTAAAATAAGTAGTAGTAATGACTAAATCTACGAATGATCTATTTACGCTACTACGTAAATAAAAGATAAAGGTACCCCATGGCCGGCGGGGGGGTACCGAGGTGATGCAGGAAAATATAACCAACACTTCAGTAGCGTGTATTCCATATATGGTAATTGGCAAAATACTGCCTTTTATGTGGTGGAGAAAATGCAACTAGCGATATTGCACGGTTATTCAATGCAATATTACCACACTCGAGTGAACCACCGTAACTGCTGCATACGTCATCAACAGCCATGATGGAAATGGATGGTGCTCAGACACGGGATATCTTCCTATCGCAGCAAATTCTACTGTGAGTGGAGGGCAAAACCCAGTAGAGGTAAAAATACTGCTTTGTCTAATCACTACAAAGTAAATAACGATATGTCTAAGACTGCCGATACTTCTCGCCTCACTGCACAAGTTATAATCTTCCGTATCTGTTCTACATACAGATGGTAGGACGAATAGAACGCAAATACAAAGATTTGAATTTGTCACCTGCTGTCGTCCGTAGTGTTTATGGACGATGGTCGGGATCCTGTTCTTGGTATTTTGTTCTTCAATCCTTTCACTGCTGACTTCATGTTCTTACCACCTTGGCGGACCTTTATAAGATATAGATTTATATTTAGTACACAACATAAAATGAAATATTGCGAATTGTAAAGGGCTCGCAAATTTAAATATAAGTTGTGGCATTAAAGCTTATATAAGTAAAAAAAAATGTTTCAAGTAAATTGGATTCTTCATGTAAATCCCTTTAGGATACCTACAAAAAAGTGGCCCATAATATTTACGGAGGTCATGTTAAGGCGCGCTGTAATGTATGTGTTACAATTGTGGCAATAAATTAATAAAAAAGGCAGACGATTATGGCTTTCTCTTCAATTGCCTAGCTTGCTTGAAGAATACAAAAGTTCGAATAGTATGATAATTCCAGTCTACTAAAACAGAGTGCACAGACGAAGACTCTTTGAACTAATTCTGAAGCGACATTTATTCTGGATGGTAGAAAAAAATGAGCAGCAATACATGTATCAATGTCTAGTTAGCTTCGCTCGGCTTTTTGTGTAAAATCGACATCTTTAGGTGCTTAGTTGGTACTCAATTTATGTTAAAAGGCAGGCGAGTTAAGGTCTCTCGTACTTTCTTCTTGTTAAAAGGCTTTAAATAATTTAAATTAAGTTGTAATAATCAAAGCTGAATAGCTTTGATTGTTACAACTTTTTAAATTTCATTAATTTGAACAAGTTGATGTGCAATGCCGCTTTTAAAAATAAATCAACATTGATAAATAAAGCTTAATTTAAAATAGCAGAAAATAACGAGAATCTAAAACAATAAAATATCAAACAACAAGTCATACGTGTTACAGAAATGGTAGAGTGTGCATTTAAATAACGTAATGCAGTTACATGCAATAAATACATTGGTAAAGGGCCCAGTGCTGAGTAGTCATAATTAAATTTTGAAGTGCATCTGATATTCGTAACTTCGTGGAGCAAATACTTGAGTCAGTTCAATCTAGGTTTTGAACTACATGCTGTGTATAATACATCAATTAGTAATAGGTTTCTAACAACAATTTATATAAATTTAATAGTGTTTTCTGTATAGGTACCATAACAATACTAAATAAGCAATAATCAGTCAGCCTCACTGAGTATTGCCTGGTACCTTCGTGGGAAGTCTATACAATAAATAAATCATGCTATAATAGATTTGCAATGGTATTTAACAAAAAGTTTATAATTGAATGTTTTTGCCAACTTTTCCGATAAATTGATCCAGGTAGGAATATATTTTTGCTCCCGTCCTCCACTTTCAAGGGTAGCAGCAAAAATGTATTCTTCCTTATTAGCTGAGAGGCAATACATTTCTGAAAAATAATTACAAATTAATATTCTATGACATAAGAGACACATCGTCATCTAGACCCAATCTAAGCATTGCTGGTAATATGGGTTCTAGATGCGGAATGGAATAGTTTAATAATTTAGATAAAAAATCGGAAGTAAATTGTTTTTTGAAAAATTGGTTATGTTATAATAATATTCTAATATGACAGTGAATTAATTACATCTTGCATGTGCACTTTCAATTTTTTATACTTCAAAACAATTTTTTTTTCGATTATCGGAACTATCGCGTTTGAAATGCTATCCCACAGTCAAAATTTACTATAACGCGTTAAAAAGTAAATAAATAGAATGAGAATAATAATAGAGAATATTATAACTTAATAAATAAGTACATACAATAATAAGCACATTCTACAGAAGTCTTAACAGTATATAGCTAAAAAAAACAAAACATTACATTTTGCAATACCATCACCAAAAAAAAAATTATAAAGTATTCTCCACCAAGTTATGTATAACAGTGCGAAACATATAGGTTCGTTGCAGACAACAGACTTCACTAGGACTCACCGTTTTAACCGCCGATTGCACTGCTGGGTTTGCCTGCAAATAGTTATATTTTAAAGCAAAAAGAACAACTCGAGTACTTAGAGCATGCGTGCATTGATATGTTATGTGGGAGTGTATACTAAGAGCATATAAATATAAATAAATTCCGAAATAATAATCACTGATTCCTGGGCTACATGAGTTACGTTGGGTACGATACTAGTTTATATTTGTAGTAAAAAATATCTAAAGTACTACAAAACTAATTCTTCAGCAATTTCGTTACAATTTTATTAGTGAAGAGTCTTGTTATAAATCTTATTGATAATTCAATAGTGTATTGTAGTTTTTATTCCACTAGTAGTCACGTGCGTGTTGCCGATCCTGTGAAAAAAACTTTGTATGCCGTTTTTAAAAAACCCCATACTGTAGTCGCTTAGAACAACCATGATAGGGAACAATCATTCTTCAATTTTAGTGTCAGCGGAAGGAAAGAAAGAAGTGTTGTTATTGCGGATTAGGTACAAATACAAAAAAATAACAAAATAACAATAAAAACAGAACTACTCTGGCGGCGAATGCTCGTAACTACTTTGACCAAGAGGCGCGACCAGATCGGTCTGAACAACAGAGTCCGCTACCTTTCTGGTTGTGAAGTGTGAACACGAACTCCCGGCAGTGGCGAGTGGTGCGATGTAGAAAGTAGTCATCTCAAACAATTCATCAGAATACAAACCATTATACAAGCGATAGAGAAGCAACCATTTACTAAGGTTAAGAAGTTTTGATACAGCTTGCGAGTATGCAACTGTCAACTTCAAACAGGTTTAGTAGGAATCCATGTACTTCAGCCCAGGGGTGACAGCTGTACTCCGTATGTAAGGTTGCGTTCGCGAATTATGAAGAAGAATTTTTGCTCCGCTGTGTAGTACTGCTTCTATCTATTGCACTAGCTTATCTTCTAGAGGACTGCCTATGGTCAACGTCTATAGAGATCGTTACACCGTCAATGGTCCCAATACGTTTCGAGCTGGTGAGAGACATATGCAGAAATTATGTTATGGATTGAATGTAGTTTTCTAAGCGAAGAATGGAGTTTTCTAAGCGAAGAATGCAGAGGACGAGATATCGTAATGGACTTAAATTGGACTAGGATACTAGGATTAGTGTTTCCCAGTCGGACACTTTTGTAAGAGTAGTCTCGATTTGTGACACAATTCAAGGATGCATTGATGGAAGGAAAAATGGATGCTCCCAAGTTCCCGTGATAATATATTTATTAAAAATTATAAGTTAATGAAATATACCCCTCCGGACCATCTGACCACCATGAACTTGCCACTGGTGGTGACTTGGAATTTCTATATTCCAACTGACTACCAGTGACCAAATAACACAGTACTACTGCCATATCACCACCAGTGGTGAAAATTGTCTCATTTTACCACTAGTGGTAAAATAAAACAACATCAGTAGCACTTTACCACCAGTGGTCAAATTATAAGATCAGTTTCAATTTAGTAAAATCAAGATTATCTAAACCACTTGACTAAATATACCGTTTACTATATCCAAAACATTTATTTGTATTTATTCATTTGGAGGCTAATTAAGGAGGATTCTACTCAAAGCAAATCATAACAGGCTAGGTAGTGTTTACGGATAGCAGATTAGTCCCATTTGTCCCATTTCACCCCTGGTGGTAAAATTTTACACCATCTCAACACCGGTGGTCAATTAGAACTGAAATCGTCCCATTTTATCACTAGTGGTGAATTGGGAATAAGTTTTTCCCAGTTGACCACCAGTGGTAAAATGGGGTGGTTTCCGTCTCAATTGACAACCGGTGGCAAGTTCATGGTGGTCAGATGGTCCGGAGGGATAAGTTTTTCCCAGTTGACCACCAGTGGTAAAATGGGGTGGTTTCCGTCTCAATTGACAACCGGTGGCAAGTTCATGGTGGTCCGATGGTCCGGAGGGAAATATACGAGGGTCGGCTGATAAGACCCATTTTTTTTCACAATGATATCACACACTATAAAATGTACTTAGTAGTAGTAAAATACACTTTTTACATTCGTGAATATGTGTGCGTTCGCGCAGCGGAATGTTGTTGAATTTAAAGATTTTGATCATGCAGATATTTAGTGTATGACGTCGTGTAATTGTGTATGGTAAAAAAAAATTTTTGCATGCAGCCATTGTTGAGAAATTTGCTAAAATCTGATTCCGCTGGGCGAACGTTTGGCCATTAGCTAGTTTTCATATAAAGCGCTTATATAGAGAGCTACGAGGGTCAAACTGAAAGTTCTTAGAAAATCAAAAACTGATTACATTAGCCAGTTATTAGTTTTATTATATCTTTTCAAAATATTGTCCATTCACGTCAATACACCGCTGCATGCGATGGAACCACTGGGAAAAGCACTTTGCCCACTCGTCCTTAGGGGTCTCTTCAATGGCATCGCGATACGCAGCCACCGCTTCTTCAGCATTCATAAACCGCTTTCCTTTAAGTTTTTCTTTAATTTTTGGAAATAAATAAAAATCACAAGGCGCGAGGTCGGGGCTATACGGCGGGTGACCCAGTAATTCAACGTTTGATGTCGCCAAATAGTCGATCGTTCGCTTGGCGGTGTGCGACGAGGCGTTGTCGTGGTGAAGGAGGATCCTACTGCGAGGTCGTTTCTCTCGAACTTTTTCCAAGACAAGTGGCAAACAATTGGTAGTGTACCATTCTGCAGAAACTGTTTTTTGATCCTCTAACACAATTGTTACGAAATGACCTATCCTTCCAAAGAACGAGGCCACCATTTTTTTTCCCGCACTTCGATCTCTCTTCACTTTAGTTGGCAACTCCTCGAAAGGAAACACCCACTGAGCAGATTGTCTTTTGGTTTCAGGATCATAACAGTAAATCCAGCTTTCGTCACCTGTTAGTATGTCGAACACAGCATTAGAGTCACCTCCGTTAAATCTTTCAATCATTTTACGGCACCAATCCACACGATGGAGTTTTTGAGCCTCAGTCAAATTATGAGGTATTCACCGGGCGCAAAGCTTCCTGACCGCTAAATGTTCGTGGAGGATTTTGTGCACTTGACTCATACCGATGCCTAAGCTTGTCCGAATCTGCTGATAGGTCACTCTTTTGTCAGTCTCTATCATACGCCGCACAACACAGATGTTATTTTCAGTCGTCGCCGTAGAAGGCCGTCCCTCACGTAAATCATCAGTGAGATTAGTGCGACCACGTTTAAACTCATTAAACCAGTTGTAAACAGTCGCACGAGATGGGGCTTCATCGTGAAAGGCCAATCGTACTCTATCATAACTTTCTTGTTGACTTAAATGACATCGAAAGTCATAAAAAATCATTGCACGAAAATTTTCTCGTGTTAAATTCATGTTAACGTGACACAGACAATTTTCAATTTGCCGCCAAATCGTAAAACAAATGATAAATGAATGAAATATATACTCAGTAATATTAGCAAAGAGTTCTATTTTCAAATTTTAGAATTATTTTTTTATTATATTGTTTATAAGTGGCCAGTTCTAAGAACTTTCAGTTTGACCCTCGTATAGATTTTTACATACGTTGTTTTGAATTTGTTTATATTTGTTTAAAAAACAGATTTAGAAAAAATCGTAGGGTTTAAAAGATAAAAATTTAAACGTAAAATACGCATAATAGTTCTTAGTTCTAGATTCTAGGGGTCTAGATTTTCACGTTTATACAAACCTTGTAAGAGTGTCTGCAACATGTTGCCAAGTATCAATGATGTTTCGTTAGTAATTAAAGAGTTATAGGACAATTTAACATGAATAAACCACTGTTTACAAAGCAGTCAAATATCACGACGTTCTAAAGGAATTGCATAGTAAAATGTATTCCAATTATTAGTGTATTAATTCAACTACTCACATGCAAAATCTCATCTCATTAAATTCAGTAATTAAAGAGAAACAATTAAAATACTGACAAAGCATCGAAAACCTACATAACCCGACCAAGTTCGGATAATTATAAAAAAGCCACATGAACAGGTTAGTTGCAACCAGATATTATATTTGGTCAGGGGGTGAATCGCCCTAGGTTCCGGTCAGCTCGCGTGTCTGATTGGCGACTATTTCTGGTCATATCTGATGGGCCCATAGTACCAGAATACCAGGTTTGACATCGCACCCGCTAGCTGGCTAGAACATTTTGGTAGCAGAGCGTGGTTGCCTTCTGTGTCTGTTACACTGTTTTGAGTGTCCAGAAGGAACAGCCACGTATTAGAGACAACTGTTCCAATATCCAAATAGTTAATTTAGTTAATTATTTGAGTAGGTAGGTAGGCCCGCTGAAATTGTTGGCGTTGTAAGGGAGCCTTGTACTGTAATACTATAAATAGGGAACTCATATTGTAGTATATATGTAGTAATTAATTGTGTTGTCACAGTGACCAATATACAAGCATAGTATTATAGTAACACTACTTTAGTATAATAATATTAGTATTTATATTAGTTTGGAACATTAAGAATATTAATAATTATTGTTTTGTTGATTCTTAGTTCAATAAAACTGTATTCTTTAATTACTGCCTTTTGTAGACTTGATTTAATCTATAATTATTGGTTTCTTGCAAAACTTAAGGTCAATTATTGTGGATTGCTGGCACAATAAACCATTGAAATTTGAAGGTAGGTAAATTAAGTATTGTCTGAGGGTACATCTGTAATATATAGGTCTTGATCTACATATAAGTTATTTATAGTTTATTGTTATAAGTTATTGTAAATTGCAAGTAAAGTTCTGAACCATGTCGATTGCTTTGTGTCAGGCTAAAATTAGCAGCGAATTAAGATGGTTTGCCTCGGCTCAAGGCTTACTTGGCCGGACAGATAGACAAGATGCCTTGTTAGCTCGAGCTTTAGATGTCCCAGCCCGGCTGGACACAGTATTAGAATGGTATACCAAAGCCGAGGCCTGTGATGATGAAGATATCAGTGACAAGAAAAGGGCCACGATGAAGACCGATGTGGATCAGTGCCTGTCAATAGCTGATGAAATAACGCAGTGGGCCGCAGAAATAAAGCGCCAGCGAGGGGTTGGTCATCAGGAGGAAGCTGAGATGGGAGGCCCACGCTCTCACGGGGTTGTATCGCGGCTGCCTCAGATACAGCTACCCGGCTTTGATGGAGAGCTCGGAGAGTGGGTCAGCTTCATCAACCTATTTGACAGCCTGGTGCATTTGAGGGAGGACTTGCCCAAGTCTTACAAAATGGCACAGTTGATGTCGGCCCTAAAGGGCGAACCAAGGGAGCTGGTAGCGCACTTGACGGTGACGGATAGCAATTATGAAATTGCTCGCCAACTGTTGGTAAGGCGCTACCACAATAAACGGAGGCTGGTGGATGCACAACTCAACAGGTTGTTTGGCATCCCTTGTGTGACCCGGGTCTCTGCCAACAGGCAGAGTTGTTGAACCCATTGCTGAGTGTCACAAAGGCACTGGAAAATTTGGGCTTACCGGTGGACCAGTGGTCATATATGCTACTGTATATAGTGCTGTCCCGGCTGCCAGTAGATGTGTAGACCAGATTCGAGCAGCACCATGGTGTGAGTGCGGACGAGCTGCCCACCTATTCTCAACTCATTGAGTTTCTGGACGAAGAGTGTCGGAGGGCAGAAAATTTGGGTTTGGTTGGCAAGCCCTCTGCGGAACCACAGAAGGATACTCAGAGCCCTGTGAGAAGGGGTTTTCCGCAGAGAGGTGCAACAAGGAAAGCTTATGGGCACATGGGGGATTTGGCACCTGGACGGGATGACTGCCCGTTCTGCAAGCAGGCTGGTCATGGAGTGGCCGCCTGCCTCCGGTTTAAGGACCAAAGGGTTCAGGGGCGATGCCAGATCACCAAGCAGCGCGGCTGGTGTTTTTTGTGTCTGGGTACGCATCTGGCTAGAGATTGCTCTCAGGCAGCCTTGTGTACGTTTTGTGGGGGCCGCCACCATGAGCTGCTCTGCATGAATAGGCCCGGCCAACAACATGCAGGTGGACAGGGCAGCACTCAGGGGCAATTGGGGCCACGTACACAGGGCCGGACTTGGGGCCCAGTGCAACCGGAGCAGCGGGACCAGGGACCCCCTAGGGGTGAGGTTGGGACCGATGTTCAGGCGAACATCGTGGGCGGTTCCCCAATCCACTGGGAGCCTGGATGCGTGTCTAGGGCTGGCACGGGCTGGTGTACGGACGCACCCTCGAGTATGGAGGGGGGTAGAACGCCGCCTCGGGTGCCATCGCGATCGCCGCCGGCCACTCGATTCCGCCCATTCTCGCCGCCGCTCATGGAGCGCCCTCGCCTGGACCATCGCACCCCCCGATTCGTGGACGTCACCCGGTGGAGCGCCGCGACTGGAGGGGCCCATACGAGGAGCCATGGAATCCCTACGTCGGTGCAAATATGCCCGGTCCCTCGGGCTATGGTGCGTGGGGCCCCGGGGCGCCGCGCTAGGAAATTGCAGCCCACTCATGTGTTGCCCCCCAACCGGAGGCTATAGTGCGAGGCTGTAGCTTGCCCACTGCCTCCGTGTGTGTTTGGGGTCCGAATGGCAAGGCAACACACGTTCGCGCTCTGTTAGATTCCGGTGCCCAGGGCTGTATTGTGTCGAACGAGTTGGCGAGTTGGTTGGGCTTGAAAGTTACCAAGTATAATGAGACCATTCGAGGCGTGGGGAATGTTGTGGTAACGAACATCGTCGGGCAAGCTACACTCGTGTTCTCCTCACGTATTGACAGGCTGCATAGAACATCCGCTCCGGTAATGGTGATGACTGAGGTGATGGGACGGCACCCTCTGGCGAGGTTGAATCCGGCTGTTCGACTCCTGACATCAGATCTGAAACTGGCGGATCCCGATTTCGACACCCCAGGTCCGGTTGACGTGCTACTGGGACTAGACGTTCTGGGTAGGTTTTTGTTGTCGGATCGGCGGGTCTTGCAGCATGATCGACTCTTGGCTGTTGAGACAAGGCTTGGCTATGCGATTATGGGTCCGGTGTTACCCATGGTTACACCTACTGAGTCGGACGGTATACTCGTAGGTTCAGAATAATACTGGTCGCCTTCGTTATGGTCGGTTTGTAACTCGGCTCCCCTTCAGGGCGAACATGCCTCTGTTGGGTGAATCCAGGAAGGCAGTTGAGACTCGATGGTTGTCGATGGAGCGCCGCACGGTTTGGGATGCTGTATTCAGGGAAAAATACGTCGAGTTCATGAGGGAGTATGAATCTTTAGGACACATATCTGTGTCGCGTGTGGATTGGAGATCAGAGGATCACTGCTTCCTTCCACATCATGCTGTCCTGAAGACCCCTACTGGCAAAATCAGAGTTGTGTTTGATGGGTCCGCACCAACTTCGAACGGCATCTCCCTGAACCAATGTTTGCATTCGGGAGCGAAGTTGAATCGGGACGTCTCTGATATTCTCACGAGCTTCCGGAAACACCAGGTGGTGTTTGTGGCTGACATTAGAATGATGTTCAGACAAACGGTGATACACCCGGAAGATAGGAGGTATCAGCTGATACTATGGCGTGAGTCGCCCCACGAACCGATGAAGACTTACTTAGCTGACTACGAACACGTACGGTTTGCGTTCGAGTCCCTTCCTCGCGATTCGTACACTGCGGGAGTTAGCGGCACGGGACCGCCTGAACTACCTTAGGGCTGCTGCCATCCTGGAGCAGGATCTGTATGTAGACGATGTCTGTTCTGGGGCAGCCAGTGTCGGGGAAGCGCTTGCTCGTCGGGACGAGCTCACAAGGCTCGTAAGGCGTGGGGGCTATGAACTGCGGAAATGGATGTCCAATTCCCCTGAGTAATACCAGCAGGATCCACACGTCTTTGAGAACCCTGACAACCCCAACATGTTGTCAGTGCTCGGCATACAATATCGGCCAGTCCAGGATGTGTTCACCTATCGAGTGGTGTTGGACAACCCGAAGGCCTGGACGAAGAGGACTGTGTTGTCGACGATTGCGAGAACGTTCGATCCGAACGGTTGGATCGCTCCAGTCACATTTTTGTTGAAATGTTTCATGCAGCGGTTATGGTCGGCCCAGCTGGGCTGGGATACCGCCCTCTCAGAAGACCTGTTGAAGGATTGGACAGAGGTGTTCTCCTCACTCGCGGATAGTAATAAGGTCGCACTGCCACGGAAACTGTTCCCTGCTGGAGATTTCAGGGCTACCCTTCATGGGTTTTGTGATGCCTCTGAACGGGGATATGCGGCAGCGATTTATTTGCGAACGGTCACTTCCGCTGGGGATGTTGACGTTCGACTGGTTCTGACTAAAAGTAAGGTGGCCCCCATACGGACAAGATTGACGATTCCGAAGCTGGAACTGTCCGGGGCAGCTCTTTTAACCAGACTCCTGAACCACGTGGTATCGGAGTTCCGTGGCTCAGTGGAGTTGGAAAACACGGTGTATGCCTGGACTGACAGTCAGATAGTGTTGTGCTGGCTGAAGGCCTCAGTCCATAATCTGGAGATCTTTGTAGCGAACCGTGTCTCCCAAATACAGGCGTCGGAAGTCTCGTTGACTTGGAGACATGTGCCAGGAGAATTGAACCCGTCGGATTGTGCATCTAGGGGATGTCGGGCTCCTGAGTTAGTTAACCATCCGTTGTGGTGGGGTCCTCCCTGGCTGGCAAGGAAGGAATCGGATTGGCCCCTCAACAACGTGAAGTTGTCTACGGACTTCGGTATGGGAGCGGCCGTGTATGTGACCCAGAAGGCCGAGGAGATTGACGCTAGTTTCCTGATTGACCGGTACAGCTCCCTCGACAAATTGGTCAATGTCAATTGTTGGCTAAGAAGATTCGCTCGGAATTGTCGCACTCCCCGCGAACAGCGAACGCTCGACTCAATTCTGTCACCAGCAGAGCGAAATGAATCGCTTCTGAATTTGATCCGGTTGGTACAGTCTTCGAACTTTGGAGCAGAATTGGAGAGCTTACGGACTGGTCGTTCTAAGTTGTCGCGCGTCTCAACCCGTTCATAGATTCGGCTGGGTTGCTTCGGGTAGGAGGAAGATTGCGTAATGCGAATCTGCCGTATTCGGCTCGTCACCCCCTACTGCTCCCCAAGGGAGGGCAGTTGGTTGAGTTGTTGGTGACTGATCGGCACGTCAAGAACGCACACGTAGGCTGTAACGCCTTGTTGGCTATACTCCAGAGGGAGTTTTGGATTTTGTCTGGGCGTCGTACCATACGGAACATCGTGTTTCGGTGCATGCCTTGTTATCGGCTCAAGGCTGCCACGATGCAGCCTCATATGGGAGATCTGCCCCCTGATCGGGTGAATGAGGTCAGGCCATGGGCGGGTGTTGGTACAGACTTTGCGGGCCCCTTTTTGGTCAAAATCTCGCGGCTACAGAACGCGAAGCAGTACAAGGCGTACCTTTGTGTGTTTGTCTGTCTCTCCACCAAGGCGGTGCATCTCGAGCTCGTTGCTGACCTTTCAACGGAAGCTTTTATAGCGTGCTTGGACAGGTTTGTTTCCCGAAGGGGACTGCCAGCACTGATTCGTTCCGACAACGGAACCAACTTCGTAGGTGCAGAACGATACTTGCGAGAAGTAGTAGAGAGTAGAAGTAGTAGAGGAGTAGATAGTTTTCTGAATGCGAACAAGGTGGATATTGGAACAGCCCTCTCCCGTCGGGGTATACAGTGGATCTTCAGTCCTCCAGGGTGCCCCCACTGGGGTGGGATATTTGAGGCTGTAGTTAAGTCAGCTAAGACGCATTTAGGGCGTATAGTAGGTCAGACCGCGCTGACATTTGAGGAACTCGCGACGTTGTTTTGCAAGATCGAGGCCGTTCTCAACTCGCGAGCGTTGTGTCCGCTCAGCTCGGATCCAAATGACTTGGAGGCGTTAACTCCAGGTCATTTCTTGATAGGACAGCCACTTAACGCGTTGCCCGAACACCCTTATAAAGGTGTGAAATTGTATCGGTTATCAAGTGGACTGACAAAACTAGTCCCCCTAGTGTTGGTGACCTCGTCCTGGTTAATGATGCTAACCTACCGCCACTGCGTTGGCGCCGGGGGAGCATTGTTAACTTGTTCCCTGGTAAGGATGGGACCCCCCGGTCTGCAGAGGTTCTAGTAGGGGAGTATTCTTCGAAAAGTTCTTTCGGCGTATTTCCTCCGTACGGTGCTCCAAAATTGCCTTTGACTTTGACTTTGAAGAAATTAAATAAAAAGTTAAAAAATGGATGTTTATACTAACATTGAGTGTTGTAAGTACTTTGGGTGCAAAATCATCTACCGCTCCTCGTAAATAAACCTATAGCTGGTACCAATTAAAATGTGAGTAGTCAAAAGCATAAACATCACATACTGTGAAGTAGATCATTAATTTTCGCGCCCCGCGCTTGCCACCAAAGAGACCTAAAAAACCGGTTGTCTGTAAAGTCGGTTTACTGACGATAGTTGAACGTGACAACGTCATAAGAAAATACTAACTATATGTATAGCAGCTGTCCATGCGGACTCCCACTCCCACTCTCACACCCACTTCCACTCCAACTCCCACTCCCACTCCCAAACAATTAACTGTATGTATAGCAGCTGTCCACGCAGCCGCATCGCTTGCACTTCAAGCCCAGAGCGAGGTAACGCCGCATACGAGGTAACGGCATACGAGGTAACGCCGGTACGGCATGTTGCGTCATGTTTTTTCGTGCGTGCAGCCGGCTCCATCGATTTATAAGACGCTGTCACGTCAAAACGCGTTATCCGCAGAGTTAGAGTACTTGTCACGAAGTTTGCTGGTCACTATACTGCGTAATAGACAAGCTGTTGATGTCGTCATGTGAAATTCGTTAAAAAATTATCTGTCTTTCTTTTTCTGTGATCATGAGCCAACCAGCATTGTTAGAATTCAGTGATCAGTTATAAATTAAATGCGCAGAGCAAGAAAACTAAAGGACTACAAATACTGTTTGCCGAATAAGCGCTTATTATAGATAATACAATAAAAAAACCGTTCTGTGTTTAAAGCAAAATAAAGCGCTCTAAGAATTGACTTTACTGTAGTCAATTCTTAAAGCACTTAATTTTTGTTGCGATATTCCACTAATCGTCTGCGTGTTGTATTTTTCTAGCAGCTCCTTCAACCCTATGCCGTTTTATTTATATACATAATAATATATAATTACTGAGAATGATTTTTGGATAGTCATGCACAAATATGATAATTACTTGAAAACGTGGCTATTGTTAACTTATAGGAAGAGATGCAGTTAAATGGTTCTAATATAACATTTTTCACTGAAGAAAACATTTCAAATACTACATTGTGCCTTACATTGACTAAGGTTTAACCCGCAGCAGATAAACATGATGGATATCCCCAGCACTTGTAGCATTTTTCAATTAACAATTTACTAAGTAGTAGGTTTAGTAGGTTTCTTTTCTTAGTATAGGTAAGTATTAGTAGCACTAATCAACAAACGACTGACAAAATGTACCTTATCTTTGACAGTTTTAAAGAATGCACCGCCTTCTTTCTTGACAGTTTTAGCCCAGTCTCTATATTGTTGTTTCAGCTTCTGCCCACTACCCGTATTTAACTTGTCGGCATAGAAGTTGCACTCCACCTCGAATTCGTCGTTGAAACCTCGTCCAGAGTTAAGTAAATCCAATCTTTCATCTATGAACTGTAAATAGATAAGAATAAAATATTTGTGTAAGAAAAGTTAGAAATTTGAAAAAGTAACTTCGTAAGTCTTAATGGATAAAGTGAGATACTACCACTATCATATGAAATACTGGCTATGCCCAGGACTTCGTCCGCGTGGACTCACATGTGGGTATTAATTTTTTGCACGGAACCCTAATTACATACATGTACGTACCGCCATGTTATTAGACCTTACATGCGAGCCCGCCGGTTTCGAGTGCTAATTCTAAATCTTTTTCTAGAATAAAACTAGCCTTAGTTACGCCTTGTAATATTAGCTACCTGCCAGTGAAAGTCCCTTCAAAATTGACCCAGCCATTCCAGATATTTTTTTAAAAGAACATTAGTAACCGAAATTACTAATATTCCCCCTAACCCCTCCAGCTTCGCTAAATAGCATGTGTGTGTGCAAGAGTGTATGTGTAGCAAGAGTGGGTTCACGTCGGTAGTGCCATGGCCAGGCTTCGAGCCTCTCGATCGTAAGGTCGACTCTTAACTCCTCGCTAACAAAGACGTACTGCACTTTGTTCGTTGTATATTGTAACTTTATTTTTGACGAGCTTTTAAGAAACAGATCCAAATTATAAGATAGTAATGTTTACTTCCTCTTATAGTCTAGGTATTCAGTAGGACGTGGACGGTGGGGCGACTAGCGCCCCTCCCCCAAACCAGGGCAAGACGGGGACACCGTGGTTCCCAAACCCGAGGGGGCCATCTCGAAACCGGAGATGGCCCAGGGTCAGTCGGGGTGCGAGGTATATATATGCTCTATGGGCAACCTTACACCCCGGCGTCTGTAGACCCGAGACGGCGTGCGGTTTTAGTCGGCTCAAGCCCGACATAACCGCCCCCGCTGGCCGGCGGGGGGGTATCCGAAGGGATTTCCGCACGAAAAAAAAAAAAAGGTATTCAGTAGGACGTGTACGAAATTTCAATTCGAAATATTAGAAAACAAGAGTTATCGATTTTTGAGATGGCATGGCAGATACCGTTTCGACTCATAGTGCAACAGTGCAATCTTGCGATAGACATCAGGATTATAAAGAGGGTACCGCACGCGTCTATTCCCACCTGTTCTATGGGCAGAACTACTGGTATTTACATTATACAAGTACATATTAGTTAAGTAGTTTTGCCAACAGAACAACTTAACAGAATAGGCGGGAATAAACGACCGCACAGCCGCTTCCGTAGCGGCGTGTGTGATTCTTGTGTGACCTGGAAGCAGGACCCTTGCAGCGTAGTGCCAGTGACGCAAGGCGGTCAGGAGCAAACAAATGCTTACATGGGAGTGGAATGACCATGTAAGCATGACCTTGGGCAACCAAGCTCAACCCATGGACGAATATATGGGAGGCGCTAAAACGATTTCTTGCCTCCATAAGGGCGGGGGAGGAGATTCGCTATAGGGTGAGGGAGGATTCCCTTTTAACAAACATACAGATTTTGTTCTTTTCCCCTCTCAAAGGAAAAATAAAACGTGTAAAAAAAGGTGTAAGAAAAATAAAAGTACACAAACATAACTCGAACAGTCCTATTCCGAAAAGTCTAGTATTCAGAGCCTAATGTGGAAGTATTTACATAACAATTAGACAAGGTGAGATTATAATGTAACTCATTCTTAATAATAATTTAGTGAGCTTACCTGACGGAATATTTGAGATTGTAATATTTTTTTAAGGAATGGTTGCATATGTTTTCTTGTTCTAACAAAAGCTTCGGGGTTGAAGGTAATTAACTGACCATTTTCAATTCTAAAACAAATACTTAATATATTAGGTTAAGCATAACAAGCCTATGATTACATTATACTAGCTTCCCCCCGCGGCTCCGCCCGTGGCATACTTAGCCCCGTGGCAAATATTTATCGCAAACATGCCTGTAATTTTTTTATGCAATTTTTTAAACTTTTCACTCCGTAAAAACCATCCTTGAACTTCACCGAACATTAAGAAACAAGTTGAATTTTTGCGATTTTTTCTTTATCTTGCAATGGTTCACCCCAGCACGAATCTATTACCGAAAACAGCAACTCGATAGCTCATCTCCTTCATACCCAAAACCGTAACAGAAAATTGGCAACGACGACGTCGACGACAACTCGATAGCAATAGGGCTTTTCTAAAGAAAATCCCTAAAAAGTATTGGTCAAATTGGTCCAGGCGTTGTTGAGTTATGCGCTTACCAAGACATTTTGCGATTCATTTTTATATATATAGATTACCCAGCGAAGAATACTAGCCCTCTATTTAATATCACTAATATGGCCTATTAATGTTTTGTTTTATAAAATAACTAGATGTTACCCGCGGCTTCGCCCGCGTGGAATTCTGTTTCCCTTGGAAAGGTTAACCAGTAGCCTATGTGTTATTTCAGTTCCGTTCAGCCGATTTTGCGTGAAAGAGTAACAAACATCCATACATCCAAACTTTCACATTTATAATGTTAGTAGGATTTATCTGTGACTTGTCAATACCAAGTATAATTTCATAATATAGCTTCCATATAACTTTTTCAATTTCATATAAGCTGATAGGAAAGGAAAGTAACAAATATATGCTTACTTAATAGCATCTCGGTATCCACCTATCAAACACACAAGGGCACGTAAAAATGCCCGAGACACTGCATCGCCGAGGGCATTTTTATCATTTAAAGCTTTTTTCAAACTCGCTACCTGAAAAAAATAATGCAAACACTGAATATGAAATATGTTCATGTTAAAAGTACATGACAAGTGGTATAGTTTCAGCAGATATGTACTTTATTTGTGCACTGAATAGGTTTTGAGTGCTATGATACTGTTATGATACTACTACATTGTGTTCTGACGATTTACTAGTACTTTAGTTTGACTTGATCCCAGTTACGTTCACTGGTGAAATCTGGTCCTAAGTAATTATTCAGATTATTTTCGGTCATGATCAAGCTTACACAGGTATGTTAGCTAGTCATGAAACCAAGTAGAAAATTATTTTAAGAAATAAAATAAAGCATGTACTTACTAAATCTGCAGGAAGGCTTTCTAAATCATTGAAGGGATTTCTAAGCTCATTTTCATCTACATCTAATATAACCACATCGCCTATTTCCGCCAATCTCACATTCTGTAATGAAATATTGTTGTATAAATGAAAAGGACCCTGCTATGAAATTAATTTTTCCTTCAGATTAATAAAAAAAATGAGCATAATAATTGTCCTTTTAAAATTTTACCTGCATCACACTTCTAGGAACTCCAATTAGAAATGGCATAGGAGCCAACAGATAATCTACAAGATGTTTTGGTAATATTGGTATGAATATGTGTTGCCAAGACATCGGGAAGAGGGTTGAATTGGCTGCCTGGACACATGCTGATAGTCGTGAGGGTTTTGTGGCAACGATAGCAACCCTTCGCTCGTGTAATAACGCCGCCCACAGCCCTGCCATGCATTTTGTATCCATAGCACTGAAGTATTCCGTCAAATTGAACTGAAAGTATATTCAATTAGTTAATATTGAGATACATATTTTGAAATAAATGACAAACAATTACAACATAATTATGTAAATAAATAGCAGACGATTCTACAAGTATACCGGTACCTCGTAAGGTTAGCTATATTTATCAAATTCGATGGTATTATGTTAGAAATTTATGTATAATATCATATAGAGAACAGTCTTATACCTTGGTCGACTTGTACGACACCCACGGAAAGAGATAGGGTGGTTGTATACTCCGCCGGATATAGGCATTGTAAATAATTTATAAACTATTTCGCAAAAGATGATACGCATGTCAATGATCTCACTGCCAAAAATGCCGAAGACTGCGTCAGGCGATTTAATGAAAGCCGGCAAGCGGGCCGTGGGCTCCCTAGGAGAAAGCCTCGGATGTAACCGCGAGCAATGCTAATGCAAAGATGATAAATTTATAATTTATTTATTACTTACATTTTCTGGAATACTTGGAAGCTTATTTTCAGGACATTGGCATGTGAAAACACTGTGCCCGGCATTGTAGGTGACTTTCAGCGTATGCCCAGGCATGGGCGGTCGTATCCGACATGCTTCTAGGAATGATGAAAGTTCTCCCTTCCCGGGACTATTTATTAAGTTTGCTATACAGTTCAATAATCTGAAAACAATATACAGTATTCAATTATAAAGACGATGAACAAATTAAATAAAATTTAAAGGTAATTAATTATAAATCGTAAGAGAATTAAAACTAGGTTAATCAAAAAGTTATATGAGTCAAATATTTTCATCTGCGTTATAGAAATGCATCAGATGGGTACCCCATTTAAAATTGGTCATCACATAAAATTAACACTTATAACATTTATTGAACTAGCTATAAGTAATCTAAATTTTAAAAAACATCATGAAATCATTAGCGCAAAATGAATAGCTTAAAACCCGTGGAACTCCTGGAGTGCCGACACAAGTGAAATCTTGAAAAATGATGTGTATTTTTTTAATCCTCAGAAAATATTTGCAGAGCCGTCTATGTTGTTCATTATGAATCAGTTCGAAACTTCATCAAGGTCAGAAAAAAATAATTTTGTTAAGATACTAAACGAGTTCATCAGCTTCAGCAAAGGTGTTGTTATAAAAGGAAAGCGTTCGGTGACGATGACGCGAGTTCCATGATCAGTGAGCTTTGATTATATCTACGTCTTGTAATATAGCATCGCTTACGGCTAGAAATGTTTAAAATATGTAACTAATGGGTAAGAGGTTTGAAATTTGCACAGAGGTTCTTGTTATATCATTAACAAGCTTTAAAAAATATTTTTGAAGTTAAGCCCTAAGGGTTAGAACAGGGCTTCAAAGTTTGATCTTTAACTCCTACATCTATTAACATTAAATTAGGCTCAGATTTTAGTTAAAAGGTAAGGCAAACCTTAGCAAGTACTTAAAAAAAAAAGACTAATTAGTTTGATTACTATTATTTAATTACTGCATTAAAGAGACTTTTGCACAGATTTTATTACGCAAATCTATGCATGTATACATATATGTATACATGCATAGGTAGTAGCTGTACACCGCAATAAGTTTCAGTACATTGAAAACTACCCTAGTAAGGGATATAGGTATCTACATTTATCTTTCCATTAAATTTTATGCCGGCTGTCCACATTGAGCCAACATAAGGCAATGTGTGTCACAGTCATTGAGGTCACAGTATATTTACTATTATCAAATGAATACAGCAGACCTCACAAGATTTTCATAAGTGTCAACTCAATATTATTATTTCGAGAGTAAATGCTCGGGAGAAAAAACTATGACAAGCTCGGTAGCGTACTAAAGACACATATAGTGGTTCGTAACCTAAGGCTGTGTACAACAAAATCATAAAAAAATTAAGCCAGACATTCCAAAAGAAAATTCAACAATGGCACATAAAGATTTAGAATTTATTGAGATGTGTTTGAGAAATATTTTATTAACGCCAGCTGAGATATGTCAAGTATCTGTAAAGATATTAATAAACCCACTCCTAACACAAGCAATTTAGCTTAGCTGGAGGGGTTAGGGGGAACACTAGTAATTTGAATTACTAATATTTTTTATAAATAAAATATCCTCTATGTAATAACTCATATTTCGCAAATAAATTATAAATAAACTAAAAGGTATATAAATAAAAGAAAACCAACTATAATTTATGCATATCAGTGCAGGTTCGCACAGCCCACTTAGGTTAGTAGTATTGCAACCAAGAGCCAGTTATAATAAGTTAAAGTTGATAAATACTCTCATATTTCATTATGTTTCCTAAAATATGATAATCAACCATGTTTCTAATCATAACGTCATAAAATGTCAATTCGCGAATTGATCAGCGCCATAGTCGCACAGCAAACGTATATATGGAGCTATTTCTGATAGCTAATAATCAGTGATTTCACTTCTGACCTCTCTCAATGAAACATGTTTAAAATTTAACACTGATAGATCTCCAAGTCCCTAAATAAATTGTAATATCTTGGTTACCTACTATGAGTCACGGTCACGGATGACGTCACACAATCAGCGCAGGCTTATCAAGGCCACTTGTAATATATTGCACTTGTAGTCTAAATATTTCAGAACAGCAATGTTAATATTTACTTAGCAAATACTCTAACATCATAAAAATTTTAATATAATTGATTGCTATTTAAAATTACGCACGACTAAAGTCAATATCTACCTTAAGACACATAATGATCTATAAATATCTTGTTAAGAAAATATACTTACTTATAAAATATATCGTGCCATGGCAAGTGAGATAATAACACCAATGCAGTGTTACTTTTTGGGTCATACCGGCAGAAACAAAAAGTATATTTCGAGTCTTCTGAAGTCAACACAAAGGAATAGTACTGTGCAAAATTACTGAAAAGAAAAACAGTTATATATGAACATTGAGATTACTTTTAAACTTATTTTATACTTATTTATACAAGATATTCAGCTTATTACTTATTAAATTACATATATACTATATTTAGTTCAAAATAAGGTGTTCCTGGAGCCCTATCAAGATCTTCAGGGCCCAAGCCAACCTCACCTGCAAGCTGGTACACCTGCTGATTTGTGGATGAGGCTTGCATCTCGGGATTTTAGAGGTCAAACGGCAGTCGCTCCCATAAAAGCCTTATAAGCCAAATCAAGAGTAAGGGGACTCTGAGCTCCCAAGTGTAAGGCTCTGATGCAACTGGAAGCACAATAAGATGATGATTATGATTAATTTTAAAATAAAGGGTGTATACAGCCCCACCAAGATCTTCAAGACCCAAGCCGCTGTAACTGCTGATGAACAGATAAGGCTGTGGCGAATGCATTCCTCTGTGCGGTTAAATGGCAGTGGGTACTGCGCTTTATAGTGCAAGCGTAGGAATGCTTCAGGAATTTCTACTTAGATGAAGATTCTGAATTTTCATTTTCATCATTGACAAGTAATAGAATTATTGACAAATCTGATAAGAGTCCTTATAAACCAACTTACTTTTCTAAGTGACAAGGAAATGTAAATTTCGGTATATTCTTCAGCTCTCCTTCATTTCTATAAGATTCTGGGTATTTTCTTAGTATATATGGTTCCTTTAGATGATCACCTGGTGATACTTCACAAAATAATTCAAAAAGGAAGCGTACAGTATCTCTGAAAATTAAGGCAATATGCATTTAAGATTATTGTTAATTATTAATTAGTAAATACTTTTACACCATATTTGATATGGGGGTAGTGTTTTTATTTTAAGTACAGTAAAATATATTACAATATATTATGTTTTTTTTTATTGACACCTTAATATGCAGACTTTGACCTTGAATGCAGTTATGAGGTTTGCATATTAGGGTGTCAATATTTTGGTGTATATTATATGCAGTGTTTATTTAGGTACCTGTAATATAGGTAATTTACAATCAAGAACCATTTACTAATAATGCATACCTCCCATTTTTTACATGTTTGTTAAACTCATGTCAACTCAACACACCAAATACTGCACACTCATTGGTTGCCTGTTGATCATTGATTATAGTCAACCAGTGAGTGTTTGTGTGTTCAATTGACATGAATTTGATATCCATGACATGACCTGATATGACAACATATTTTGGTGGTGTTATTTTACTACTTTAGCAATTTGAAAACAAACACTGCTCAATTTGAGTTCACAAATGTTTTCAATTGTACTTTAATAGATTGATATTAAGCCTACTTCCTTAGACCCTATTTATTTCTACCAGAGGATGTATATAGCATGTAGAGATAGAGAGATTTAAATTTGGTTAAAATTTTACAGAAATAAACAAATTAATCCATAAATATTACTATAAATTATAGAAAATAGCAGCAATACACTGCAAATATTCAAAACTTAAGGAGGCTTGAATATAACAATGAAAAATATGTAAGTAGGTACATAAATAATCAAATGTTTATATATTGTTAAGTAATATGTTAATTTACTACAGAATACAGAATTATCTACAGCTCATATAAAAAAACACATTTGCAAAAGTATTGTTATCGCGCGAATTTATCATCACAATAACTATAAATGCAATTCAATCTCATAAATAGGAACTTGTCCAGACATCCACTACAGGAAACTTTTGTATCAGCGGACGACGCAAATTACTGTTATCTCGTGGAGGGCGTTATGTTGCCTATGAAATTGAAAGGTAAATATAACGAAAAAGCAAGATGGAGTTGCGATGTTCTCAATAAAAATGTGAAATTGGCGAGGTTATTGACTACCACACAAAAATAGAGGTTTTACTGCGAACAGGAAATTAATATTAAAAACCTATAACAACACATTAAAAGGCACCAAGAACCAAAACAGTGTTTTGAAATGGTCATAATTACCTTATTCTGGAACCCATGTCTCGACGTGGACCATATGAAATTCTGATTACATCTTCCACAGTAGCCTAACACTAGTAACTTATTTGAAAGTTCACAATTCATGAAACATCACAAGCCATAGAAAACTACGTCAATGTCGCATGTAACATTTTTTGAAGATTTTTACCTCTATTTCCAAACTATTACGAAAGACGAACGATGTTAGTAACAGTTTTCAGTCCATAGTTTCCAGTGCCTGCAATGATAATATAATTATTTCATACTGATGCTATTTCTCTCATAAGCACATAGTAGTGGTTAGCTTTATATGCTTTGTACTCTTCTCTGAGTAGGCTAAAAATATTGCAAATCACGAAACCTCATCGCACATATAAATCGACAGAAAAGACAACAGATAACATACTCGTCAAATAAAATTACGTTTCGTTTCTTGCTCGAAAAACAATCACAAACAAACGGTCACATTAGTGGCCCGTTTGCTTCTGTTCATAAGTGTGCTTGGTGTGCATAATAACTTTGGAATATAACACACAACAGCAGTGAAGTATACGGCACTGTTACTACTATACTATCTTTAACTGTCGAACTACTGTAGGCGTATGGTCCGCTGCTGGCAACACTGGCGAGTTCAATATGGCCATATGCTTGCATTCAGATATTCCAGGTGTTTCAGAATCGACTAAGCCCCCATCTCCAGGACGGAACGGTAGTATAGAGGTATTTCTAAGAAGAGGGCCCCTGGCACATGCCTTTTACGATTAATCAATTTTAAATTTTAAAACAACGCCATCTGTATTTTTTGTAGTGAAATGCAGAATGCTCCCTTACGAATAAAATCTAGCTAGGACTTTCTCATGAGCGCCGATAGAAGGCTTCGGTAGTTATGGAACGTAGTAGGTACAATAGCGCTGGCCGGCGGGGGGGTATCCGAAGGGATTTCCGCACGAAAAAAAAAAGGTACCTACAATAGACTTTTAAACTAATAAACACCCGGCAAACTACGTTCCGCCTTAGAATCAAGTTATGTTAGTTACATTATCAGCTGAATTTATTTTGTGACTGTCTAATATTGCTGAGTATAGGCACAGTACCCAGAGAGGGCCTTCTCTAGGCCGTAGGTGGCCCAGAGCCAGCCGGGCTACGAGGGAATTGCCTTATTAGGCTACCTTACACCCCGGCATTAGAACTTCGAGACGACGGACGTGCGGGTTTGGGCGCTTCGAGTCCGACATAACTACCCCCCGCCCCTCTGGCCGGCGCTGGTAAAAAGAACCCCAAAATAGCACACTATAGGCGGAGACAAAACAAAAAAATCTAAAATCATAAAAATTGCTTCACCCGTTCTCGAGTTAGTCACTAACACGACTCTGTTTTATATCTACTATTAGAGATGGAAATAAGTAACTAAGTGCCTACTCTCCGAACTACTAAGTCGTAGCTCTAGTTTCACGGGTAGGTGTGTTCTGTTTTGATAAGTAGGTAGGTAAATCTGTTGCTATAGGTAGGTACTCAGAGCAAGGTATTTACTAATCGCCGAAGAGCGGAATATCACCAATGAAGGGGACGAGATTCTTTTTATATCACTTAGGTGGCATACTGTTTTGATAATCATATAATTTATTCTACGCTATTTGAACTAGTTCTTTCGGTTATTCGATACATGCTTACTTACTTTCCTCAATAGAATTTACTCGCAAAGATTGGGTTTGCCCAAAACGGTTTACAGCAATGTTTGAGTTGCGTTTGAGTTAGAAAAATAAATTACACTAAAATGAATGTCGTAGAAACGAGAATGAAAACCGGTTATCAAAATTTACATAAATTTTGAATTATACCATGTAATTTCAAAATACTTAGGTTTTCTACCTATATGAAGCGTTCCTCTTTTATATACTCTTTGTTTCAGAGAGTCAATCAGTCCAGTATCCCTTAGTAATGCCTTAGTAGTCTGTGATCAGTCCCGAGCGGAACATATTAGAGGCAGGACTTGTTTCAGTTTGCGGCAGACACACAGCGAAATCGGATGATTTTTAAATATAGGTACTTAGTGTAAATGCCACATCTTAGAGAATGTGCCAGATACAATTCCAGTGATAAAAAGTTGGACTCGAACTTATGCGAATACAATGCTAGTATTAGTAGGAACACTGTTCTCTGTAATGTACTCGTATAAGTTGTGTAAATAAATAGCTACTCATTGTACAAATATTAAAAAGAAGTTATGTGTAAGCATTATAATAGCATTAAATGTCTTATGTCATTAAATGCTATTATAATGCTGATACATACGGTACTAATAGACGAATATCAAATGATGGTACTAAGTAAATATTGGCTACTATACAGTACTATTGGCCTACTAGCGACATAATTTATGATCCTTCAACACTACTATATACTACTACTACCTGCCTCATTTTGCATTGCTGATGAAGCTTTTGCTTTGGGGCCCAAGCTCACGAATCCGTATATACAATGTAATGCCATGAATGTATCGGGCCCATGGGTGACCTATTTATATTGGGCCCTACAGGTGAAAGAGGTCCCATATACTTTGATGGGGCCCTAATGGTATATGGGTATAGTTGGATTCATATTAGCTTTTACGAGAGCAACTTTCTGATAACTTTATTACAATATTATAATTATTATTATAAGCTTTATTGCCTTATATCTTCTATGTAAATAACAGTTGCGTAATTATTTGTGTTGATACTACAACACCACCTTAAGTTAACCTTCCTTGTTTTTCTGTGTTGACGCGAGATACTGGACGCGAACCGCCAGCGCCTCTCTGTGGCGTAATGTGGCTACTATTGCTATGCCAAAAATACCTAAAGTCGTCGAATACCCTCGCCTTAAGATTGTAAAACTAGTAAAACAGTATCTCGTGATTTACCATCAATAGTGTAGTGTAGGTATTCCAATTTGCGATAGCTTTCAATTACAGCTTTTTCTCTCCAGCAGGTTGAAATAGTGTCCTGAAAACTAGTGCTAAATTTTCATTTCTCTCTAAGAGGTTTCACTTTTAATAGGAATTTACCGACATCTTGTGTACCAAAACAAAGTATTAAAGAAATTCGCCGCAGGATGTTTCTGGAAGTCATAATACTTACTCGTGAGTGCCAAATATATCTATCACATCATTATCTTAGCGTTCTTCCCGGTTGCATCAGATTGTTTCACATCGGAGCCCGGGGTCCGTTTACTTTTTCACCTCTTTTCGATTCGGCTTATCTTGACTTTTATGGGAGCGACTGCCATTTAACTACCCAATCCCGAGGAGAAAGTCTGCGCCAAAACCCTACCTACCGACAGCAAAAACATCTTCCTTTTCTGTTCTTTTAGCCACGAATTCACGATCATTATGTAAATTACTACGATTATACACCTGCTGTGCGTCTATTCTGCATCTGATATGATTGGTATTTACAAAAAAAAAAGCATATAAGTATGTTTATCCGCATTCCGGAACCAATAACACAAGCTAGTTAAACTACGCTTACTTTAGGTCTAGAAAGCGCTGTGTAGAATGTCGTAGAATATTTATTTATTTATGATAACAAGATGATGATCTCGCCAAAGAGACCTATAAACTAGTAACACTAGTACATTTTCAAGGCAATTGCGAGTAATTGCAATTACCCAAAACCGGGTTACATGTGGCATAGAGAATCGCGTTTCAAATCAATGATATGCCATCCTGTTACGGTTCGTTCCTGCCTTCTGCGAGATGACTTCCTCTAAGTTCTAGGTGTACTCATCAATAATTACGCCTATTTTTTAAGTGGAGTTTTGGTGTCGGTATGGATATGGTGGCCATCCAATTTCCTCTAGCAGACCTTTAATGTTACTGATGTCTTCCAGGATGACGACGGCAACAGCGGTCGATCTGCATCAATCCCGGACTATACAATCAACCCAAGGATGTGGCTATACGTTTAATCAATCCCCAAACAGACTTTGCAGAGTAGCCTGCGTATATGACCTCTTTAATAAACTAATTGAGGTAAATTAAAATTCTTGATTATTAAATAACCATATTATTCATTTAACTGTAATAAATATTGTTTATTCATTTGATATCTATTTACTCTGCCGAGCGAGAGGACTCCCCCCGATGGCTGCCACAAGGTCACGCCTCGGCGCCTCCCACGCCGGGCAGTCCGCCAGCGTGTGCAGCCCTGAGTCCTCGCTCGCATCGCAGTGATGACACTCAGGCTGTAAGCTAAGTACCTATACCTTATCTAACACATTTTTATTTATTTTCAGGTTGCGTTAATATTTGGTATTAATGGTGCATGTAGACGGCAAAAGCTTCACAATATTACCACAAAAGACATTGAAAATCAAGGCAAAATGCTTTTAGTTAAAATCCCAAACACTAAAAACAAAATACCCCGATCTTTTATTATCGACGGCCCATTTTATGACGTGGTCAAAAAATATGAAGCTCTGCGTACGACTAAGGCAAAAAATAATCATTTCTTTCAGAATTACCAAAAAGGTAAATGTACTGCGCAACCTATTGGCATAAATAAATTCAGTACCATGCCAAAGGAAGTCGCCAAGTTTTTAGGATTGCCGGATGCTGATTATTATACAGGGCATAGTTAGTTATAGGGCAGAAGAACGTCAGCTACATTACTTGCTGATTCGGGAGCTGATATATTGACTTTTAAGCGGCATGGCGGGTGGCGTTCTAACGCAGTAGCAGAATCTTATGTAGAAGATTCCATCCGAAACAAAGCAAATATAAGTGCCAAAATAACTCAGGCAATAAATTTGGAGCCAAAAACGAAGAAGTTTTGCCCCGAGCCGCGCCCCTCTACTTCTACTGATGATACTTTTTTATTTACAACTAATGACGAATTACAATGCTCTTCTGCCGCCTTTCAAGAAGTTTCGTCGTCTCCAACATTTACCCTAACACAAAACAATGACATTATGAATAGTAATAATAATAATAAAAACATAATTAAAAAACCAACTACAACTACGTATCATTTTAATAATTGTAATTTCACTAACTGTTTCAATAATTAAAAATGAACAAAATGTGTTAAAAAACGTCGTACGATATACGTGCGTATTGGTTATAACATGGTCGGCTCAATTACGCCCTCGCCTACGGCTCGGGCTGAAATTCCGCCTCGCATGTTATAACCATCTTAACGTACTAATATCGTAATGTACAAGGTGGTATACTCCTCAGACAGGTAGACTGACCACATGAAAAAGGTAGCTGGGATAGATACTATTACATTGATCCCGATGTTTCGGTTGCTTTTCAGCAGCCATGATCACGGGGAGAGTATAATGTAAAATATAAAATAACATCAAATAAATCGCGATAGAATCCGTTAAAAATAGTTTTATTTCAATGTGTAACATTCGTGTAAACTTCCGACAATATCATGTAGAATTTTGTTATTTAGTTTTGTGGTAGATTTTATCAGGGTCATTTTATCAGTACCAACCCTGGTTGGTACTTAATACCTTTTTTTTTTGTGCGGAAGTCCCCTCGATTACCCCCCCCCCCCCCGCCAGCCAGTGGTTAAGTGGCGATACATGTAATGTCGGGCTTGAGCCGACTAAAACCGCACGCCGCACACTGTAAGAAACTCGGAATCTAGCGGGATTTAAATAAAATTTCGAACCTTGTTTTATCTATCATCTATTGATGTCTAATTATTCTATAACGATTACTTAAAACGGTGGCATATATTTTTTTGCAGTGGGAAGCTTAACATAAATATTAAAAATGTTTATATCGGCATCAAAACTGAGTTACACTCGTTGTGCATTTTGCAGTGTTAGTTTGTGCGAATTGCGATTACGATTACGAAGCGATTATAAAGTCAATAGTGTTATTTATTTTATATATTATAGTGTTTGTGTTTAATACGTAAGTACATATACATTTTGTCCGATTTATAATAGGCATATTTGTTAAAATCACCCATTTTATTAGAACCTAAATTGACTTCGATTTTTGATTGTTTCAAATTCATTGGACTCGAAACCCAATTTTATAGCATTTTATAGTAAAGTATATACCATCATAATAAAGCTGATAGTCTTAACTAATTGATACAACTCACAACTTTTGCGCTTTTTTGCGACGCCCATACATTTTTTTGAAATTTTCAGTATGGCTATCGAGATAACGAAATTGCAAATTTTCGAAATTTGGTCTTCTAACAGAGGAAGTGATCGTTTTGACGAAGTTTTTTCATTTTTCATGGATAATTATCATCGTGCAACTTTTTCTGAGCCTTCTAAAAATAAAATCAAGGCTTTGTTGAAAGCACTATGTCAACAAACTGATGTAAAATGGAGTCAATGTGGTCGTCACCGTGACCGTTTTTAAAAAAAATATATAAATTGGTTAAGGACATATATTACACTACCTTATAGTGTTTTACAAGAAATTCCATCATTCTCTAGCTCAGTTACTCCAAGAAGACCAGCAAAACATTTTCGAGATTGTTGTGATAGAACTCAAAAATGAAAAATACAAAAGCTTTTAGAGACGACCAGCCCAGAAGAAATTTCAGTAGCTAATGAATGCAACTTACTCAAAGCTGGTGAAAGAGATTCTGCAGCCATAGTAAAAGAATTGTCGTCTGAGTCCTGTAATAGTGGGACAGCGATTAAACAGGCCCGTAAACGTTTAATCAGTGATCCTGTATCTCTATCTGTAGATGAAGCTCTGGGCATGATGATAGATGCTAAATTATCTACTCATCAATACAATATAATTCGTGAAAAGGTGAACAAACATGTTAAAAACTTATTACCTTCTTATGACCAATTACTGACAGTGAAAAAACAGTGTTATCCATTGGAGAAAACTGTCACAGAAACATTTGCAGAGTGTAATCTTCAATCTTTAGTGGATCATACTATCAATCGTATATGTTTAGCTCAAAGAGATGTGTTAAATTCTATTGAAGTCCTGAACATTGGAAAAAAGGAACTAACCTGCCTGATTAAGTGGGGTTGTGATGGTTCTCAACAACAAAGATATAAACAGAAGTTCACATCTGAAAATCAGTGTGACGAAAATCTCTTCAGCATTTCAATGGTTCCTATTCAAAAGGCTTTGAATTCCGAAAATAAGAATATGGTTGTATGGCAAAACCCTGCCCCTTCGTTTACACGTTTCTTTAGACCTATTAAACTTAATTTTGCTAAGGAAACTACAGAATTAACAAAACAAGAGGTCAATTCGATAAAACAACAAATTGAAACGTTATCACCTGTTGAAGTTCATATGGATGACGTTCATATTTTTGTGAAATCGATATTCATGCTTACCATGATTGATGGCAAAATTTGCACTGCCTTATCGACTGTATCGTGTTCCTCTCAAACTTGCTATATATGTGGAGCAAAGCCATCCGAAATGAATAAACCTGCTGTTATTTTGAAGAAACCACTGGATGCAGCTGCAATGACTTTTGGTCTTTCTCCATTACATTCGTGGATAAGATTTATGGAGTGCATACTGCACATTGCGTATAGGCTCGACATAGAAATCACACCAGGGAACTGTATCTTAAGGAATATTATTGGTACAATATGCCTATAATATCATCATGAATAGTACCAATTGGCCAAGTATCGGAAGAAGCCCAAGAGGCACGCAATAAAGACAATCTCTTCACAAGAAAAACTTCGCGGGTGGATACAAATACAGACCTTTTAAACAGACTATTAATATCATTTAGCAGCATTAAGGAGCATACCACGAATAAATAGAAGTAAATTGGAGCCCGACGTTTTGTCGATGCTTTCCCTACCCACAATAAACGAGTAATATGCCTATTTTCTGTATTTTTTCACTATTTTAAATAATAAATTAAACGAAAATTATCTTATAAAACACTTATTATAACTAATTTCAATCAAATCAATGGGTTTAGTATCATCAGGAATTAAATCCCGCTAGATTGTGACTTTCTTACAGTGTGCGCCGTCTCCCTAAGCCCTATTATACACATTACCCCTTTGGCAGTATTTCACAGCTTTTTTCTTTTGTGAACTCCTGCTAGTATTTAACATTTTAGCGAAACTCTTCATTTTTACCCTTGCTGTGGCTCGCAGGTGCCTTAATACAAAGTCATTATTGTCTCTGGGTAAAATTGTATTTTACTCTTTATAACTCTCTGAGTCTTTATAATTTTATTACTGTTTGTTGCCATAGCAATAAATATTTACTGATAATTTAGAATAATATATTATACCTACTTATAACCTACTTAAAGATCTAGGCCTATAGAGCTACAATAAGCTCATTACTAGGACGAATGTCTAAAGCAGCACTAGTAGGTTCGTATCAAATTTGGTTAGGCAGGGGAACTTGGTTAGTGAAGGTGAGTGTTGATGTACATCAACAAAAGGGGCCCCTTCTAAACCTACACTTTGGTCGCAAGTCCCAAGCACTGTCCCGAGTTGCCAACTCAGCAACGCGATGGACCCGGCACCTGCACGGAGAATCCATGGATTGCTAAATCGGAGGTTTAGAACACATGTGTTTTCTTCTTACTAGAATCCCCGCCTGCCTGATACTTTATAAGGGGGGTATGAAAAAAGCACTTAACTACGTCGTTAAGCTGGAGACCATCACTGTAGCAGGTGATGGCAGGCAGATTGGTGACTTTTTCTCAATATAAAATAAGTCATTTGAAAAAATCTTGACTTTCTTACTAATAAAAGGTTTTATTTGTATCATCTAAATCTTATATGTAACTTAACTACTTACTTATTCTAAACTTTATTTGAAATTAGGTAAGCGTCTATAATTTCCATAACCTTTGTATGCTAAATTGTGCTTCAAACTGGGGTCATCTTGTAATTGGGATAAGAGTATTGGCCAGCCTTTTCCACTATCTTGGATGTTCGGGTTAGCTTCCATTTGCTGTCGAATCTTCGCAGCTTTGGCCATAACTTCAGCATTTAACATATTCTCCAAATACCGCAATTTGTGTGGCAAAACTATCTTGCATATCTGAAAAGTTGATGAAAATTAATTGTATTTCATATTATCATACTATTTTATTACTTCCAATAGGTCCGTGGGAGTCAAAGCCACTATTAAGTAAATAGTAGCTCTTTGTTAAAAATGGATGTCTAGATGGTACTCGCAGGACTTACCATCGTATCGTGAGACTACGTGTTCGAACCACGCTCAGAACGCTACTTATATTATGAAAATATATAAAAGGCAACAGATTACCAATAATATCTGACCCTTGTGGGTAGTAAAATTAGCCAGTAAAATAAACCAGCAACTTTCAGTCAACCAACCAATCATATACCTATATATAGACAAATCTAAATTCATATTGCTACACTCAAATTCTAACTACGTAAGTCGTTAGAACGTTTTAGGTGTTGTGCCCACTTGTACTTCCGCAACACAACATAAGTAGCGCACAACATAGGTAGGATAGAATCAAGGCGTTGTTCAGTTGATTGGAGTCAAATTGCACATGCTAGGTACTTAACTATTTGCTCATTATTAACCATAGCCTTTTTCAACAGGAAATCGGGATTCAACCAATCATCCATTATTTTGTAATATATTCGGTAAGAAGCAGGCAGCGAACGTTGTTGGAAGACTAACCCAACGATGAATCTCTAACTCTAAAACCGAAAACCGCCTAGCTTTTACTAAGGTGTGATATCTTACTTACTATTTTATAAATGCGAAAGACTGGATGGAAGAATGTTTGTTACTCAAGAATGTCAAAATTGTTAAAGGAATCCGAATGCAATTTGGCATTGGATACATTATAATCTGGAATAGGACATACGCTACATTTTACCCCAGATGTAGACTCCGGTGGGTTGCGGGTATACGAGTTTTGTATTTCATGCCTAATATAATTTTAGAATAAAAGGAAATTATTGGTATCCAATGGATAGCATTTTTTAAACCTTGAGTGTCTCAAAAATTAGTGAAAAATTACAAGAAATAATATGTCCCTTCTGTAGTAACGTAATTGGACACACCTTTTCATCTTCAGAAACTTTCCACAAACTCAATTTGCTTCTTTGAATAAATACGAATTTAATTTAAAAGTTAAAACTGTCTTAATTATAACTGAAAGCTTATCTTGATAATCGTTCAATTAAGTGTACCAACCAACCTACTTTATAATGGCCACGGATGCGATGTCGTTCTAAATGTCACCCAAATTCTCGAGTTCCTTTCAAACTTTTAACGAGAAATAAAATAAGTACCAAAGTACAGCCTACACTTAAGATTTTGCTTGAGTTAAGATTAAGGTTCCATTTTTATGAAATTCTACATAGGTACATGCCATATTTACCTAAATACCTTTTTTTTTTCATGCTGAAATCCCTTCGGATACCCCCCCGCCGGCCAGCGGGGGCGGTTATGTCGGGCTTGAACCGACTAAAACCGCACGCCGTCCCGGGTCTACAGACGCCGGGTGTAAGGTTGCCCATAGAGCATATCCCTCGCACCCCGACTGACCCTGGGCCATCTCCGGTTTCGGGATGGCCCCCTCGGGTTTGGGAACCACGGTGTCTACCTAAATACCTTTTTTTTTTTTCGTGCCGAAATCCCTTCGGATACCCCCCCCCCCCCGCCGGCCAGCGGGGGTGGTTATGTCGGGCTTGAACCGACTAAAACCGCACGCCGTCTTGGGTCTGCAGACGCCGGGGTGTAAGGTTGCCCATAGAGCATATCCCTCGCACCCCGACTGACCCAGGGCCATCTCCGGTTTCGGGATGGCCCCCTCGGGTTTGGGAACCACGGTGTCTACCTAAATACCTAACATCAATCTTTTATTGCATGTATATCTACATGCCATAACAATATTGCATGTCGATATATATGCCATTTTCATACAAAAAACAAAGGAGTTTATACTAGTCTATTGATTTTCGCGTAGCATAACGAAGTTTACACGCAATACCAACGATTCGTATATCATAACTTTGATGAGGCAACAATTTTATTAATGTTGATAATAATAAGGTAAACGGTTTTAAGTAGCTGTTGGCCCTTGTTGACATATTGGAATGTATTTCCTTGGAAATCCGTCTGAATTCTTTTCGAAGCGAAGAGGAATAAAATATGGGGCGAGTAAGACATTTTGTGTGAGAGGTGAAACTTGTACTGTACACGGTATCTGTATACGGAAAAAAGCCCAAAGAAGTCTCGTTTACAACTTTGTAGCATACAAATTGTGGTTTTCAGATTGAGTTACTTCAAAAAGAAGTTTCACAAAACTGGCTATTGGTGACTTTTCTTATTTCCTGCAAAGTAAAAGAAATTGAGAGAAACGTGCACCATGGGCAATGGAAATAACAATACCACTTCTTTTAGCGTGACTGGCTCACGCTTTCGATACCTAGTTCTATTTTTCGCGTGATCTTCTAACTAGCAGATGGCCCAGTTGGGGAAATACGACAGGACAGCCAAGTTCCTAGTTTTTGAACGTTATCGGAAAGGTAAACTGCCTCTCCTTGGCCCAAATTGGCCCACATTGTAACTATATCTGGCGATAATTGCGAGGTAGGAAAGTTCTGTAATATTACCTACTTAGCAGGGAAGGTTGTTTACTACCTATATATTGATTCAGTTGTGGAAACAATTATTAGCAATAAACTTATATTTATACGACAGAACCGTTGCACTCCACTATTGAGTCCAGCTTATTTTATTAATTATTTAAACCTCACTGTATTTTATCACCATTAGAGTCCACGTTATAATGTAACTTTTTATAATTTTATGTCAACTGCTGTTGTTAGACAGTCTATTATTTTATAGAATGTTAATTATTTAAACCTTTTTAAATTCACGTCATTATAACTTCACTCCGCCTGATGTTAAGCTGAAGGTATACTTTTCACGCCCCACTCAAATCATCCTGGAGTGTAGGAAGAGAGCAACACGTCTGTTGCTGTCTTCAACAGCAAGTTGCTGGATGGATGTGTCGCGTATGACTTTAACTACTTTATGTATTAAAAGTCATATGTAGAATAAAATCATAGACTTTGCTATGATTTCACTATAAATTATTTCGTAGCAGTCTCAATTACCTAGTTAAAACAAGGATTATACCGTTGTATTTGTATAAAAATGCACTATCTGCCTTAGTGTTTATGACAATGTTCATGCAAAATCATAAACATTTGGAGTCCGCCCGCTAAGGTCCTATTTCGGTACGCCCCCGGCTACAATGCACCCACAGTAAAAACTTGTTTTTAGTACGGCCGTAACATCTACCTTGTTTCTTTCTCTGCCATGATACTTGTAACTAACTGAACGTCAATGGAAGGTAGTAAAATCAATAGTAAAATGAAATGACACATTACTCAGTGGTGGAGCGAACAGCATGAAGTTGTATGATTAATCTGAATATAAATAAAATGTACTCACATATACATCTGAAAAAATTAAAACTAAAAAGGCGACTAAAAGAAACCTTAGGTAGGCCATAGCGTTTGGACAACTGATTGAAATTGGACTTAAAGTTGCTTTTTAAGATTTCTTATCACATTTGTTTCAAACATGCGAGTTTACAAAACTATAACGGAGTTATGTATACGAAACCAGCAATTCAATGCAACCTGTTATAATATTTATGCCTACTGACGTGTGGGCATTCAATAAGGCCAAAAAAAAAGAAAGCAAGTAATCTAAAATGTGGCGTAACTCTTTAAACTGAGTTATTAAGTAGGACTTATAGTGGACTTAGGTTTAATTGGTAGTTGATAAAATAGTAATTGAATTGTCAGTATTGTTTTATTTAACTCTTTTAACATTCTATGTCACCTAGAGGCAGTTAACTGATAATTCTATAATAATTTCTATTTAGTTGTGCAATATGTACATAATGCTGGCTTTTTATATGTTCTCTAACTTAATGCATAAACAATAGCATTAAAAGACTCATACATAATTTAGATATCGAAGTATAACCATTAACAAAATAGACGTCTGATTATGTCAGACAGCAGCAATGTGCGAAATGGAGAAGCAGATTGGAGGCCGAACCCGGGCTCCATAGTGAGGGCCGTGGATGCAATCGGGACGCAACGCTGTAATGATGACGACGGCGCTGTGATAAATCCGATAGAGTAAAAAAAAATTGAAGTCTTATTACAAAAGTTGTCACTAATTTTCTTAAACCGCGTTTGAATCTTTTGTTTATGTTGTTCGTCTATTACATATTGGAAGATGTTTTGCATGGTTTCTGTATTTTCAATGCATACTGAAATGGTACAGTTCCATAAATAGACGTACTGATTTTTTATGGTCCCGTACCTTCCTTGTCCGTCTGTCTGTCTATCAAGATCTTCTTCTCAGGAACACGTTAAGGCATCAAGTTGAACGACGAAGGCCTGTAAGGACTTGAAGCTGTGAAAAAATCAAAGGTTAAAAACAAGAAAAGGTCAAAGCATTCAATAGGTACAGCCGTTTATGTAGCAAACACTTAATTTCACCAAATTGCCCTTGGCATCATAACCTACGGGGTACTTCCCGTTGAACTAGAATCATGAAATTCGGCAAGAAGCAAGGTCATATAGCACATGTAATGGGAAAAGTCCGGAAACAATAAACATATAGTACCCACATCACAAAAAAAATATCTGTCTGTTAAGACCATTTTCTTAGGAACACGTGGTATCAAGTTGAAATTAATATGAATACTCAGGTCGTAACGTCTTGAAATGAAAGAATCATATTTCAACGTCAAAGCAATCCAAAGATTATAATTACGCAACAAGAAAGCCTATGACGACATGATTGCAGCACCACGCGGCACCAGCCGGCGTCAACCTTTAATTTTATTGCGCGAAAGTTTTCATATTACGATATTTCAGAAGATATTCAATGAAATTGTGTGGTCTAAAAGGCAATCATTATGTACATGAAATGCTTAAAGTGAGTAACATATTCAATTTGATAAAGATTGATAGTGTATTCGTCTAAAAGCTTTCCAATTACTAGATCAAATGTGACTTTTTTTAGGAGTAAAAATGGCTATAGTTAAATGTCATTAAGAGATAGATATAATATATACCATTGCAGACTCTTTTGTAAACCTATAAACGAGGAACAATCTCAAGATAGCTGCATTATTTTTTATGTTTCAAAGGGATTACGCAGCGTATTTGATTGAAGCTCTCAGTCAGCTTGATTTCTCTCGTCATTTTGAACAATTATCGCCATAGTTTACCAAATTATCACAAAATATTATCAGACTATTAATATGGACCTTCCGCTTGATGACTTTATATGTTGATGAAAACCGCATCAAAATCTATTGGGTAGCTTAGAAGTGAACCGACACCGGGAAACGAATTTGTTTTATAGTATGTAAAAGTATTTAGACAATCGCAAGGAAATCAAAACCTATCGATAGAGTTATTACTCGTTGAGCTAGAATCATGATATTTTCTGAAGGTAGTGGTGAAAGTGGTGGTAGAAATTTGATGACACAACTTTGTCACAAAATTCGGCCGGGTAGGTACCACCGTGCACGATTCCGAAAAACCCTGCATAGTAATCCAATTTCAGTTTGATTGCGTTCAGGGGTCAGCAAGGGCATAGCCGGGCAGGGGGGTTGTGGTCGCAGCACTAGTGGGACCGGTGGGTGTCACGCGGTGCTGCGACGACAATCCTCTTGTGATGAGGCCGTCAAGCTGAGTGCCACTATTGTTAACATGGTACGTGTATGTAATGGTGACCCTCTTTCCTGAGACTTTACCTTCAGCTTACCATCAGGCGAGGTGAAGTCAAATTGACGTGTCCTAAATAAAAAAAAATAAAAAAAGTACAGTCTTACAACACAAGTAAAGTAAACATTCCAAAAACCGTAAATATGTAGTTACCCACATTACAACAAAATAACTGTATGCCTGTCTATTAAGACTAGCAGCTCTACAGCAATATTAAGTTCGCTTCTTAATGCCGTTTCGTACGGAATCCTTTGAATGGATTTTTTTTTCTATTAGTGAAGGTGGGTGTATGGGACCCCGCCAAAACTGTCGGGGCCAAGCCATCGTTACCTGCGAGCTGGTACACCTGCTGATTGACGGACGAGGCTCTGGCGCTGGTATAACATTCGGGGTTTTGAGGTTGTTATACATTCGGGTTTTCGAGATTAGACGGCAGTCGTTCCCCCCGGAGGAGAAGGAGTAAGCGGGCTCCGTACTCCGAGATCAAAGCCTTGCATACATCTGTGACGATGACTATAACTCTATAATAGTACGTTTTTTTTTTGTGCGGAAATCCCTTCGGATACCCCCCGCCAACCAGCGGGGGCGGTTATGTCGGGCTTGAACCGACTAAAACCGCACGCCGTCTCGGGTCTACAGACGCCGGGGTGTAAGGTTACCCATAGAACATATCCCACGCACTCCGACTGACGCTGGGCCATTCGCAGTGTCCCCTCTGATAACAGCAGAGGGGTACCTGGAGTGGCCCCCACCCCCACCTCCGACGCCCTCGTGCAATGGGGTCAGCTGGCCCTGAAAAGGGCCAATTGGTCAGACTCTTGCCGTTGACGTTGACGCCAGCTACTCCGGAGGAGAAATCAATGATGCGTCATCGCCCACGTTGCCCAGGGTGCACCAAACTTGGAGGTGACCCAACCAGTCGCACCCCTCTATAATAGTACCTACTGGCAAGCTGTAGGGAAGACAATTTTCTTCAATTCTTCTCAATAATCATTCGCACGCTCATCTAGTGCACACAGATAGTATGTTGGTACATAAACCACACTGCAGTAAAAAATACCAGTAAAAATAGCAAAAAAAAGTCAACAAGTCAGCTTAGTGCTTTTCATAATCTAACTCTCTGCAAGCATCTCGGTAAGAAGGATAATATACGATACTGTTAACCGTTCGTAAATTGATAGATAAAAATCGTCAAAAACTGCTAGCTAACTCTTTGCGTTTGTAAACGGTGTGGGCAGCCCCCACTGTATAAAAGAAATGGTGAAAAAATATTCAGCATTGATATTGGATAACAAATATAGAGAAAAGTGGTTTGCCTCGGGTTCTTGAATCAACCAGCAGCATTTTCAGCCTCCTTATTCGGATTGACCACCCGTTACGTAACTATGTGCGTTCATATTAGCTGACACACGTTTACGATTTACGTTGGTTTAGTTTTACGCCAGTTTTTTCTTCGGAGTTAACCAATTGAAATCCACTGACTACTTACTCACTTTACAACTGTAATTAAAACTATTTGTCTAACAGAATAATTAAAAGATTATAAAAAGGATCCCACGGCGACCGAAGCGAGCTTGTGGACATCGTGCGCCCCAACAAGGATATTGGCCGGCGCGGCGGGAGGGTTTCCGGGGGGATTTCCACACGAAAATAAAAAAACTTTTGGATGGTTATGTTATCCTAGCTTAACTAACTTGCGTACCAATCCTCATCATCCTCATCAGCCTACCCCGAACTCAGTTGGGGTCGGCTTTACAGTCTAACTACGATGCGGCTGAACTCCGATATTTTCCGTGAAACGACGGGCCATCTGACCTCCACAGCCCACTGGCGATATTAGTTTAATACTGTAGTTAGACCATTTGTCGGACTTTTTAGGGCTCTAACTATCCATCACGACTACCATAGATGTTTGTATGACAATCGGCACCGACGGCTTAACGTGCTCTCTGAGGTACGGAGGGGTCTCAATGTAACCTACATATTATTAAAACACGATTGTTGCTAAATAACAGGATTACCGTTGACGTGGATTATCATCACGCTACGACCCTTAAAAAGACAAAAAGTTATCGAAGTAGGGTAATGCGATTTGACACACACGAGTATGTCTATGTCAACACCTTTAGTATGTGGATTAGTGTGTTAAAAGCACCATTTCTCAGAAACTCTCGCCTTAACTTTTCAGCTAGAATATAATATATTAGGTCGTTACATATGAAATTGCCGTTTTTCTTGACTAAATTGGAGGAAACCCAATTTTCAGTACTAACATTTTTGCATTTTTTTTTGGAATGACAAATCCAAATTTTGTGGTTTTTTTTTGTGTATGAATAAGACAACATTAAGCTAACAAACAGCAACTCTTATTACATTTTTGAAAAGTGACAGCTGTTAAGTAATACGAAATTTATCATCAAAATGGATGGCATTTAGGAAGTACTGTTTTGAATATCGAATTAATTTATCAAGCGGCCAATAAAAACAAAATTTAATACAGAGTTGTAAAATCTTGAAATCAACTTTGAATAAAAATATAAATAATGGAAATAGCTATTAAATTACACGAATAACGAACTTATGAATTTGTAAGAAAATTTCAGCAATTTCATAGGTAAAGACCTATTATAGTCATTTGAAATATAACGGTATAGGCTGTTTGATATGTAGCCGTTTTCTAAATGTACTAATACTCGTATCACTGGGCGAAAATATGTATACCACCTTTTTAAGCCATTCTTCAGAGGCGGGAAAATTAAAAAAAAAACCGCAGTCTTTTGTGTTTTTATCTCATTTGACAGCGATTCAGTGGAAGCGTAAATGTAAAATTGTTAAAATGGAGAAAGAACAGTATCGGTCTGTAATTAGGTTTTTGTTTTTGGAAGGGAAAAATGTGATGAGATAAAAGTAAGAACGCAAGCGGTTTACCATGAATATGCTCCTTCTATGACAACCGTTAGATACTGGTACAACGAGTTCAAGCGAGGGAGAACAACCGTCTTTGACGAGGATCGCCCAGGCCGCCCAATTGAGGTGACTACAGACGATATGGTTAAAAAAATTAAAAATATCGTTCTAGCCGACCGCCGAATTAAACTTCGAGAAATCGTTGATGCTGTAAACGTTTCAATTGAGCGAGTACAAAACATATTAGAAGAAAAATTGGGTATGAAGAAAGTATCGGCGAGGTGGGTGCCGCGTTTACTCACGGAGGAGCAAAAACGGAACCGACTGGCTACTTCGGAGCAGTGTTTAGTAGTGTTCAAACGTAACCCGAAGGAGTTTCTGCGTCGTTTTGTGACCGTAGACGAAACGTGGGTTCACCACTATACCCCGGAAATGAAAGAGCAGTCAAAGCAGTGGATTTTACCGGGTGAACCTGCTCCAAAGAAAGCAAAAACCGTCCCATCGGCTGGAAAGGTCATGGCCACCGTTTTCTGGGGTTCGCAGGGTATTATACATATTGACTACTTAGAAAAGGGAAGAACGATAACAGGGCCGTACTATGCTAATTTATTGGATGAATTTGAAGCTGTGTTGAAGGAAAAACGACCCCATTTAAAGAAGAAAAAAGTACTGTTTCATCACGATAACGCCCCAGCTCATTCGTCCAGAGTCGTGATAGCCAAAATTACACAATTACGATACGAACTATTGCCTCACCCCCCGTATTCTCCAGATGTGGCCCCATGCGATTTCTTTTTGTTTCCCAACCTGAAAAAATGGCTCGGTGGTAAGCGATTTAGATCAAATGACGAAGTCATTGCCGCCACAGAGGCCTATTTTAATGACTTTCCGAAATCATACTTTTTAGATGGTTTATTGAAGCTTGAGTATAGGTGGAATAAATGTATAGAGTTAAAAGGAGACTACGTAGAAAAATAAATGCATATTTACAAAAACGACTGATTGTTTTTTTCATAAACGGGTAGTTATCAAACAACCCTCGTAGAATCATTTTGCTTAGTAATAGATCTAACTTGGCATCAACGAGGTTCACGAGCCGTGGTTATTACCACCCTGTTCCCTTATTCAGGCCGAACCCGATTGTGCTAATCTATCGAAAAACACGTCGAAACGGTGCAAACCAGTACTCAGGCTGCCTCTGTACCGCACCGCAGATCAAAATGCCAGTGAAGAGCGTACGTTTGTAAACATCAAACACAGTGCGCGTTTCGACTGACGTAAACGGTGACTGGCTTGAATATTTAAAAACTCCTTGGAAAACTAGACGTCTTTCGTCACTGCCATTAATAATTTCAAAAACATTTATATATAGACTGGGTGCTTTTACAGGTAGAGTATGCAAAATCCGAGGACTAGCAACTATGACTATGTCCAAGTTGAAGATAATATCTTCATAAAATATGAAACTGTTTAAATAATATGTCCAAGTTTCCACTCTTCATATAAATTAGAACGGAAGTACATAATAGACCGTCAAAATTTGGCGCGAATATTACACGGTTTTTCGCAATTTACCGGAAATTAACAGTGGCGAACAGGCCTCACGTGACGCTCTATCTGGTCATGGAACGCAGATCTAAACGCCAGCGATCAGCTGATGCCCGCCTTAGTACATTTAGAGGGGGTGGACGTCAGTTTGCACACTCTTTCCCCGCCATGCAGTGGCGGTGTGGACTGTAACTTTCGAACGAGGTCAGGGAAAGTAGAGTTACTCGTCCCTGTGCGTCTCTCTAAGCGAAAGGATAAACCGACCGCGAACGGTACGGTTCCGAATTGGATTGAATAGGAACACCAGTAAATAAGACACAGTTAATTCGGTTGAATCATCTGGTTTTAATAATGGCCCATCCATTCAGTGCAAAGTCTGAGAGAAGTCTCGAAGACTATTGCTGGCGACTCGGCTAAGATGTCGCAATTGTACGGAATGTCGTGCCAGCTTAGCTTCTCTCAGCCTTTACCATGACGAGAGCCGTCAAAAAACAAACAAATTATACGGAATTTTTACATTGATTTTCACTATCTACTTTACAGTTTTTTGTGTCTATTTTACAAACTATGTACTAGAATTCAATAGTCTAAATGCAACAAGATGGGTAGGGCAGTCACCCGTCCCATGGTAAGGGTTTTTAATGTATACTGACTACTATTTAACAATTACAACGGTTTATAAATGCAATTATGAGTGGCTGGGCTCTACTTTGTGACATTATAGGTTGATTACATAAAAGCTATATACTGTACAATGTTAAATGAATTACTATATGGTAGCCACTCATCGACTTTATATGGAAAACAAACTTTTATTTACACGCAACAGCTCTTTTATGGCTGATTTAACAAAATTACAATACAATGATTTACATAATAGAAATTCTTATAAGCTACTAACAAAAAGGTGCTGCGACCGTCTCATGCGTACGGTGCTATATTGATTGAATGTCTGACGATCATTTACTGTTTGTTAGTCACAAATCACTTGTTTACGATTTAGTCACTAATTTTTTATTACATCTTTATGATTCACAAATCACAAGCACTTCACTAAGTGTCTGTCGCGAACATTAACTACCCTGATTGAGGTCAACTGGCGATCATCCAAAGACGATTTTCTTGTAATTACTACTTCTTGAGCACTTTCTTCACATTCTCATACTAACCATGGATTTCCATTCTATAGTTGACTGCTTTTATGTTATGTCTAAACCTGAAGAATAAAATATAGCAATCGCCACTTTTCCAAAATGTATAGCTTCTATTTTTACTGCATTAAGTTTTGCATACTCAACTACATGTAGCGCCTGCACTATAAACAAAATAATGTCTAATGTCAAAAATGATAATTGATAATGTCACTTCGATGGCGTTCAGAAATTATATGAAATTCTATAAAATTTGGATGCGATATTGATGCGATAGCGATGAAAAAACAATTCCAAATAATGGTGTAGGAACCAATTACGACTATTTCCTTTTACATTATACTCAAAACTAACCATACTTCTAGTTAAAACCGTGAAAAATATCACTCTTAGAAAACTTATAATTACCGATATTTATTTTTAGAACGAAACCACGTTTACGAGGGTTTTTATATTTTTAATTTTTTTTAAATATTTAGGACACGTCAATTTGACTTCACCTCGCCTGATGGTAAGCTGAAGGTAAAGTCTCAGGAAAGAGGACCACCATTACATACACGTACCTTGTTGACAATGGTGGCAGTCAGCTTGACGGCCTCATCGGAAGAGGATTGTCGGCGCAGCACCGCGTGACACCCACCGGTGCCACTAGTGCTGCGAGCACAATCCCCCTGCCCGGCTATGCACTTGCTGACCCCTGAACGCAATCAAACCGAAATTGGATTATTATGGAGGGTTTTTCGCAATCGTGCACGGTGGTACCTACCCGGCCGAATTTTGTGACAAATTTGTGTCATCAAATTTCTACCACCAGTACTTTATCGGTTACTTAATCGTATGGTACTCCGAATACATTATTTTGCTTTAGATACACGCGTACGGTTGGAAATTGCGTTCGCGTTTAGACTAATCATATCGTAGCGCAGTTTAGTAACCGATGGTCACTAAAAAGGGCCCTGGGTGTACTTGGGCATGAGTGTATTTTGATACTAGATGCGCAATGCATTCTGCTGTTGCAATGTTGAGCTGAGAGTGCAAACTACATGATTACCTACAATTCACGAGCAATTTTTTTCCAATTGTGTATATACGATAGGCGATATTGACTATAGCGCCATGTGATGGCATGTTTCAGTGTGGCTTGAGTTTAGGATTATATGGACAGGACATAATGACCGTTAGGTTTTTATTGATATAAAATTACTAGTATTCTGTTTGTCTCCACCAGCTAAGCTAAATTCGTTGAGTTAGGAATATTCTAAAACCGATATTAAGTGGCAAAATCTTTGTAGATACTCGATTTTTGAACACTTCAAAACGTTGGATGAATTATACATACTTACCAAGGAGCTGACATCTCAACAATTTAATTTTGCATTAAATGTTTTACTCGTCATCATCATATAAGCCGTAGGAAGACCACTGCTGAAAACAGGCCTCCCCATTGACTTCCATCTTGCCTGTCTGTAGCGGCCTGCATCCATCGAGTCCCTGCGCTCTTTACCAGGTCGTCTGTCCACCTTGCGCGGGAGGCCTACCTACGCTGCGCTTGCCGTCACGTGGTCTCCACTCAAGGACCTTTCTGCCCCATCGGCCGCCGGTTCTCAGAGCTATATGCCCTGCCCACTGCCACTTCAGCATGCTGACTCGTTCTGCTATGTTGGTAACTCTGGTTCGTCTACGGAAGCATAGCCCGTTCCATAGCTCGCTGTGCGACTCCGAGCTTCCTTATGAGGCCCATAGTGAGAGACCACGTCTCGGCACCGTAGGTCATCACTAGTAACACGCACTGATTAAAGACCTTTGTCTTCAAGGACTGTGGTATTTTGGACGAGAAGACGCTGCGCAGTTTCCCGAACGCAGCCCAGCCGAGTTGGATTCGTCGATTGACATCCTTCTCGAAGTTGGATTTGCTTAGTTGGACGGTTTGTCCCAGATAGACATATTCATCAACAAGAGCCTCCCAATAATAAGGGGGTGGGCGACACATGGACATTTGACATGACTTTCGTCTTGTCCATGTTCATTTTCAGGCCCACCCGCTGGGACGCTCTGTTGAGGCCTCCGAACATAGTGCTGAGCTCCTCTAGAGACTTTGCCATGACTATGATGTCGTCGGCAAAGCGAAGGTGATTGATGTATTCGCCATTGATATCGATGCCGAATCCTTTCCAATCCAGAAGCTTGAAGGCGTCTTCCATTGCATTGGTAAAGAGTTTCGGCGAGATGACATCACCCTGCCTAACTCCCCTCTGCAACCGAATAGCCTCTGTGCTCTGATCCTGTACTCCGACCGACATGGTGGCGTTTTTATACAAGCATTCAGCACTTCGATGTACCGATAGTCAATGTGGCACCTCTGAAGAGACTGCAGCACCGCCCAAGTCTCGATCGAATCAAAGATGTTCTCATAGTCCACGAACGCCAAGCATAGTAGCAAATTATACTCCTCGGTCTTCTGTATAATCTGCCGCAGCGTATGGATGTGGTCTATGGTACTATAGCCTTTGCGCACCTGCGTGCGAGACGATTCGTGATCACCCTCGAAAACAGCTTGTAAACATGGCTCAGAAGCGAGATGGGCCTGTAGTTCTCCAGTAAGGTTTTATCACCTTTCTTGAAGGAGAGAACCACCCCACTTCTGTTCCACGCTTCGGGCGTAGTCTCCTCGAGCAGGACAGCATTAAAGAGCCTCTGTAGAGCTTTCAGTATCAGTGTTCCACCCGCTCTCAGAAGCTACGATGTAATTCCGTCCTCACCCGCCGCCTTGTTTCTCTTGAGCTGTTTGAGGGCCATCCTAATCTCATACAGGCTGATGTCCGGAATATCTTCTGTGGAGTGTCGGGTTAATTTGGCTCTTGGATTTTTATCCAAATCATCAATAGGCTTAGCTACTGAGGTATATAACTGTCCGTAGAACCTTTCGATCTCCCTCCATACCTCGGACTTAGTAGACGCTACACTGCCGTCTTCCGTCTTCAGCTTCGTCAACTGGCTCTGCACAATAGACAAGTCTCTTGCGAACACTTTAGAGCCCCTATTTTGCTCTATCGTATCTTTAATATGGTTGGTATTAAATACACGGATATCGTGTCGCAAGGACTTAGAGATCCGTCTATTGAGCTGCCGATATGCTTCAGCGTCCTCGGAAGTCTGCAACGTCAATGAGCGTCGTTCTGCCATAAGGTCAAGGGTGTGATCTGATAGTTTTTGAGGTCAATCTTTCCGGCGTGATCTGAAGAAAACTTCGCCTACCTTGTAGACAGTTTCTACCAACCTGTTGTTGACCTCGTCCACAGAAACGCAATCCTCCAGGCCAGCGAAGTGGTTTGCGAGCTCGAGTTGAAAGCTCTCGGGGTTTTGTATTTGGGCTGCAGTAGGTCGGAGCGTGGACTTCATTAGTCGAGACCTTTCCAGTTGGACATTGATATTCAATGTGCCTCTAACCATTCAATGATCACTTCCGGTTTTTACCCTGTGGATCACGGAGACATCATTGAATATTTGTATCTTTGTAGACATAATGAAGTCGATCTCATTCCTCGTGGAATCGTCGGGACTCATCCAGGTCCATTTCCTATGAAATCCCTATTTTGATTTGGTGTTCTATTAAAAACTGTTTATAATAATAGGTCTTTACCTATGAAATTGCCGAAATTTTCTTACAAATTCATGAGTTCGTTATTCCAGTACTTCCTAAATGCTATCCATTTTGATGATAAATTTCGTATTACTTAACAGCTGTCACTTTTCACAAATGTAATAAAAGTTGCTGTTTGTTAGCTTAATGTTGTCTCATTCATACACAAAAAAAAAACATAAAATTTGGATTTGTCATTCCTAAAAAGAATGCAAAAAAGTTAGTACTGAAAATTGGGTTTCCTCCAATTTCTTGAAGAAAAACGCCAATTTCATATGTAACGACCTAATATTTTAAACTATTAATTATCTTTTTAGAAAGGCACGTATTGTAGGTAGATTTGCATAGGAACCTAGGTTTAATTTAATATGGAGTAGGACATCGACTAGTACCAGTCCGTGACAGCACTTTAGAAGAAGCACATAATTATTGGAGTCATGCCTTGTGGATTTTCATAAACCTTGAGGTATATTTTTTAAGGTTGAAATAAATTAAAAAGGTAATGTCAATGTGCCAGAGATTACGACTTTTCTATAAGAGTTATTACATTATTATTACTAAATATTAAAAGCCATTCCAATCCCGTAGTTACCAAAGGTCCAGTAGGCACTTAATTGCTTATGGTGATCGTCGTAAAATAAATAGGGCATGTGTGTGTATATATATGTAGGTATAACTGACTAAAGTTAAATCGACCTTTTATGCAAATATTGTAGCGATTCATTATGGTTTGTTATTGATGGCTCTGTGGGCCAAGAGAGTTTGACTTTTATAAATAGAATATGTAATATAATGCTGAAAATATTCATTGGTTTTAAAATCTTCTAAGATGACTTATATTCTATTCTGTAGCTAATTTACCAGCTCAATATAGGCGCCGTCATCAAAATGAAACACTTGTTTATGAAGTTATTTTTGTAATTAGGCCCAAACTAAAAAGATATTGTATGAATAGATAAGTATATGTACATAATAAATAACCAACTTTAAAGTTAACAGATGTTAATAGTTAAATTTTTCAGGCAGGCGGTTGCCCCCGCTGACCGGCGGGGGCGTATCCGAAGGGATTTCCGCACGAAAAAAAAAGGTACTTGTTACATCTTATTTCTTCTTAAGTATTATGCTGCCTTAATTGACTGGTCACTTTGAAACAGCGACAAAGCATTAATTAATCATTTAATTAGCCTACTGTAATCCACCGCTGGACACCGCTGGACATGGGAGAGACCTCCCAATATATGCCATAGCACCCGATCGTACTCCTCTCGCATCCAATCTATCTCAGCTACCTTTTTCACAAAATTAAAAGAAAAACATAGTTACTGTTCATACAATATAAACGAATATCTGTTTTAATGATTCTAATTTATACACTTAAGTAGTTAAAACTACGAACAACAGAGGATAATTTCTCAGTTTTGTCATTTCTGGGTAGCGTGCAATAACCAATTTTGAATTTAAATCCTGCCATCACCCCCTCTATATAGTAATACTACCATTGATGTAATTGCTTGAAGTGGTATCGTACAGCGCGCATTCGCTATTAACAAAATATATAAACATGTGCATGCCACCCTCTTTTGGGGGTGACTAAATGTATGTTATTTGTTTATGCTTTGAAGGGGCGAACTGCGTAAGCAGTCGACCTAACCGGACATCAATGCCGTCCGCATTTTCGCATCGCCGTCGTGCAGTTGATTGTTTATGAAATAAGATTTAATAAGATATTTGCATAGTATGACCATAAACTTAGGTGAAAGTTATGGTAATTTACAGAATACAGACAAAGAGGCCTTAAAACACTTTAAAATAATAATAATAATAACTGGCAACACTAGTATCAACAAGTCACCTATTTTTGTGCTTTAAATCAAATTACATTTACATAAAATCTGTTAAATATATAATAAACTACAATAGTGTAAATATCAAGCGATAAACAATGAAAGAAAAAAATATGTTAAAATTTATACATTCAACAGTAACCAAGAATTTCTTATAGTTATTGACATGACAGTTTCTGTCTGTCAAACACAAATCTTGAAAATGCACAAAAATACATATGAAAGATGATAACAAGAGCCAAGGCAAGAGCAACAGCATGCCCAACATCCCCGGACTTGTCGCTCAGCTCCGTCCCACAGCCACCAGAGGACTCTCTGGGTGTGACAGCGACGTCGAGCTCAAGCTCAAGCGACGAGTTTTTCTCCCCGCCGACGTCGCCAACACCTGTACGTCGCCAGGGGAGAGGCCGGCCACCGACTGGCTTGGAGCCCCGACGCCCACCGGCTTCGAATAGGGCCCCCGCTACCGGTGGTGATGTGCACCGCATGCGATGGAGTACTTCAATGAACGAAAACGTCATGCGTGCGAACGGGCATATTTTGTGGCTACAGAGGGAGGAGTCAACCTCACTGCGTACCGTGTTCGTATGCTGCCTTTGTTTCAGGTACTTGAACCAACTGTGAATGTTTCGGCACAACGGCTATCGGATCAAGTGCGGGCCATACAACGTTGTCATTTGTTGGATGACTCTGTACTTGAGAGGCTACGCTCTGACGTACGAAGTAGCCCGGGTACCACACCCTCTTCGCATACTGTGAGACCAGCCACGGAGACCATCTCACAACACATCTGTAGCGAAAAAGTGATTGATACCAGGGCTATAGACGTAAGTACCGAGTACAACGAGCAATTAAGGAGTGCTTTGGAATGTGCTTTGCGGGAATATCGTTCCATGCCTTTTGTTAATAGACCTCGCCTACCACGTTTGCCAACGCATAAAAAAAATGTAGCGCTAGTGTGTGCCCTGGATTCGTTATTATCAGATTATTTTGATAATAGCGAAGATCTCGGTGATACACATTCAATTCTTTATTGCGCGGCCGTCGCAGTATGTCGAGTAGTTAATGTTCAATTTCCAAAGTGCGACTTAGCTACTCGACCGAAATCTGCTGTGCCGGCTTGGCAATTTAGAATTGAGCAACGTATCACCATAGGGCACTCATTGGAAAGCTCATTTGTTTCAGGTCGGGCAATACCCGCCCAAGAGTGATGCGCTTTGTGAGTCAAGCGTTCTCGGGGTCTGATATTAGGCCTCGAGAATTTTTGGCACGAGTCACAGAGCGTATCGACTACCTGAAACAAAAAGTTTATGCATGGGCAAACCGGATTCGGCGGTATAAAAAAAGAGTGGAGCGATATTCTCAGAATCGCACGTTCCAAAGGGACCAAAGGTGGGTCTACAGAGATTGGGAGCGCCCTGATTCGACTGGGGCTGACGTGTGTCGACCAGATGATGATATTACTAATACATTCTGGCGTAATATCTGGTCGATGCCCGTCAGTCATACGATGGGTGATTGGATGCAGGATGTTGAGCGATCGTGTGAGCCTATTAGGATCATGGATCCGGTTACCATAATTCAAGAGGATGTAACCGATGCAGTCCGTCTGTTGCCTAACTGGAAGTCAGCGGGACCAGACGGACTGCATATTTTTTGGTTAAAATGGCTGAAAAGCTCACACGGTCGTTTGGCATCTCAATTCCAATCATGTATTGAATCAGGATTGATTCCCAATTTCATGACCACTGGTGTAACCCACCTTCTTTACAAGTCCGGTAGTGCTACGGACCCTAAAAATTATAGACCGATCACATGTCTTCCTACGGTCTATAAGCTTCTTACATCCATCCTGAGAGTAAAAATATCTTCACATTTAACCGACAATTCTATCATGTCTATCTCTCAGAATGGATGTAGAAATGGGGCTCGTGGCACTAAAGAGCTCTTTATAATTGATATGGCCATTAGCCAACAGGCACGCCGTAATCGTAAGGACCTGGCGACATGTTGGATAGACTATAAAAAGGCCTATGACTCCGTGCCGCACACGTGGCTCTTGAAGGTGCTTGAGTTGTATAAAATTGATACAACTCTATGTACCTTCCTGAAGGCATGTATGGGGCAATGGAGTACGGTCCTTTGCTATCCAGGGTGTCGACGGATCTGCGAGAATGGCCGGCTGATAAGGATAGAGCGGGGCATATTCCAGGGTGATAGTCTTAGTCCATTATGGTTTTGCCTGGCACTGAACCCTCTTAGTTGCTGGAGAGTTCAGGGTTAGGCTGTCGATTGCGGAGAGATGGTCAGGTTATATCCCACCTCCTTTACATGGATGATCTTAAATTATTTGCCCCCAACAATTCCCAACTGATAGCGTTACTAAAGATGACCGAAACCTTTAGTAAATCTATCAGGATGGAATTTGGTGTGGACAAATGTGCGGTCATGCATGTAAAAAGAGGAGAGATTGTGGAATCTGATGGGGTTGAGCTCTCAGATTCCACAAAACTCAGGTCTCTCTCTGCAAACGACACCTATAAATACCTGGGTATGTCGCAGGCGTTAGGCATTACAGAAGCTAGCATGAAGCAATCGTTACGGGAACGTTTCTTTGGCCGCTTGAAAAAAGTCCTCAAAAGTCTTTTGTCAGGCGGTAATAAGGTGCGCGCCTATAACGGTTGGGTCATGCCGGTTTTAATGCACTCCTTCGGCATACTCAGGTGGACTCAGACGGAATTAGACACCCTGGATAGGAGAGTCCGTACGCTTCTTACTGCATACCGAATGCATCATCCGCGTTCATCTGTGATGAGGTTGAACATACCACGGAAATGCGGGAGGCGTGGCTTTTTAAATGCCAAATCCCTCCATAACCGTGAGGTGTGCAACCTCAGGGAATACTTCCTACACAATGAAGCTGATATGCATCGTGATGTAGTAAGGGTGGATAAAGGATTTACCTCGCTAGCTTTGGCTAAAGAGAACTGGCGCAAACCTGTGGTATTAAGTATTAATGACCGCATGGATGTATGGAAGAGCAAGGAGTTGCATGGACGTTTCTATCGGGCTCTCCATGGGCCTGATATAGACTTACCAGCATCTGAAACCGAAGGTTTTGTTTTTGCAATTATGGACGAAGTTGTGATGACGAATAACTATCGGAAGTATATTCTAAGGGATGGTACGGTTGACATATGTCGGGCGTGCCACCGTTCCGGAGAATCCCTTAGACATATAATCTCTGGTTGTTCTCGTCTTGCCAACGGCGAGTATTTGCATAGACATAACCAAGTAGCCAGGATTGTTCATCAACAGCTTGCTCTAAAGTACAACCTTGTGGAATCAGAGGTACCGTACTATAGGTATGTGCCCGACGCAGTTCTCGAAAATGGGCATATCACGTTGTACTGGGATCGATCTATCATCACTGACAGGACTATTGTAGCTAATAAACCTGATATAGTGTTGATAGATCGATCAGAGCGCCGCGCAATAATTATCGATATCTCCATTCCACATGACGAGAATCTTGTGAAAGCCGAAAAAGAAAAACAAATAAAATATTTGGATTTGGCTCACGAGGTTGTCGACATGTGGAGTGTGAATTCGGCGATTATTGTTCCGAGATTGCCAAGAGCCTCGAACAACATCTTTAGAGGCTCGCGTTAGGCAGTTGGGTTAAGGGCTTGATGCAGCAGGCAGTGCTCCTCGACACGGCCCGTATTGTGAGGAGATTCCTCTGTCTGGAGCCCTAACCACCGGTAGCTTGGTCCCTGTTCCCGATGCCGGTGGGCCACTATTTTTTATATTTTTAAATATATTTGTGTTTTTTTTTAGATATAGAATGTATTTAAAAATATAATTGATAAGTATTTAAAGTTAAATAAAGGAAATAATAATAAAACCCAAGAAACCCGCACTAGCTGAAAGTGTAAGGCACCGTGCTGAGCGGCAGCATGGCCCAGGGTGCTTAAAGAACTGGGTCGCTAACGGTCCCCTCGGACGTCTCTCCGGGGTAAACTAGCCTTCTGTAGGTACGGGGCTCTGCCTACAGTGACCTTTGAATCCCACTTTCCAAAGTCCAAGATGAATTTCAATCAAATCCCAAGAAGACCAAGACCTGGCCTGGCACGGTCACCTCGCCGGGCCGAACCCCCACGATTATCACCACCGGGAGGCTTGGTGTCTGCGGAACCCGCAAGGGCTCCGCAACAGGCACCCGCACCCGGTGGAGGGCGTCGCATGAGATGGTCAAAACCTCAGAATGCCAACATCTTGCGCGCTCACTTTGGGGCGATTGGGGGAGAAACTGGCGGTGTGGGAAGGCGAGCAAGATTGCTTCGTAACTTTCAAGCATTGGAGCCGTCATTGACCCACATCACGGACCAAAATCTGGCTGATCGAGTTCGATTTTTGCTGCGTTCTAACATCTTTAGTGCAGACGAACTTGAATAACTAAGACTTGAGGCTGTTCCAGCCCCTTCACTTGCACCAGCTCAGGGACGGGTGTCTATCGCATCTATTCAGAACGATGTTGATGCTGGGATGGACACCGCAATTCAACCTTTGGCTGCTAACGGAGGAGGGGAGGGAACAGTTTCCCAGGATTTAGAGTAGATTGGGAGGATTTTTGAGGAGGCGATTCTGCAAGTGCGTGAGATGCCTCTTGAAGGGAGGCCTTGGATTCCCAGAATAGCTCTGAGCCACCAAAATCGGGATGTCGTTGAGGCCGTTAACTCGATGCTGCTTCCATATCTGGAGAACAGCAGCAGTCTCGGCGATACGAATTAAATTCTGTTTGGCGCCGCAATGGCAGTATGCCGGTTTATCGGCGCTAAGCTACAGCCAAATCGGCAGGTGGCAGCTGCTGATGCTCGGCGTGTGAGAGACGCTGAGCCTGCCTTCGTAGCGCAGAATTGAAAATCGTATCGCTGAGACTAGGGTCCTCATCGGCAAACTGATTAGTTTCAGGGCGGGTCATAAGGCCGAGAGTCCTGCGGTTTGTCAGGAAAGCATTTGCGAGGTGTGACTTAGGTCCCGCAATACCAAATGCTCATCAACTGATGGACCGCATTGACACCCTGAAACAGAAGGTGGCAGCTTGGAGCAAGCGAATACGACGGTACTCAGAACGAGTAAAACGGTATCACCAGAATCGCCTCTTCATGAGTGATCAGAGGAAGTTCTACCGGTCGTTAGAGGAGCCTAAGATCAACGCCGCTACTGAGCGTCCTGACGGACAGGAGCTGGTGGCATTTTGATGTAACCTATGGTCACGACCTGTGGAGCATGTGGAGGGATCCTGGATGCAGGTCATCGAGGAGTCGTGTGCAGATATACTGCCAATGAGCCCGATAACTATCAGTCAGGACGATGTCCGCGTAGCAGTTGCCAAAGCTCCGCACTGGAAGTCTCCAGGGAGCGATGGACTGCAGCATTACTGGCTGAAGAGTTTTCGGGCTTCCCATGACACCCTCGCAAGACAGTTCCAGGAGGCCCTAGCCATGAAAGAGCTCCCGAACTTCCTCACTGCTGGGGTCACTCATTTGGATCCTAAGTCGGAGCGTACCACGAACCCATCGCAATACCGACCGATAACGTGCCTTCCTACCACCTACAAGGCACTGACATCTATTCTGGAGGCAAAGATAGCGAGTCATCTAAACAGCTGTTGCATCGTCGCTAATGCTCAGAACGGATGTCGACGTGATAGTCGTGGAACCAAGGAACTCCTCCTAATCGACGCGGTAGTTAACCAGCAGGTCAAACGCAACCAACGTAATTTCTCCGCTGCCTGGATAGACTACAAGAAAGCATTTGACTCGGTCCCCCATACATGGCTGAAAAGGGTCCTCGAGCTGTATAAAATTGATCATACAGTTCGAGACTTCCTCGGTGCCTGTATGGAGCAATGGAGCACAATGCTTAGTCTTTCTGGGGTGCGACTGTCGGATGCGGAAGACCGGATAAAGGTGAAGCGGGGTATCTTTCAGGGTGACTGTCTGAGTCCACCGTGGTTTTGTCTGTCCTTGAATCCTCTAAGCACATTGCTGGATGAGTCAGGGACGGGCTTTCAGCTACGGAGAGGGGCCCCGAAGGTGTCTCACCTGTTCTACATGGACGACCTCAAGTTGTTCGCCCCAAACGCTGCAGGTCTGATGCGGTTGCTAGATATCACTTGTGATTTCAGCGGCAGCATCGGCATGGAGCTTGGAGTGGACAAGTGTGCGGTTCTTCATGTGGAGCGGGGGAGAATTGTCTCATCGGATCGTATACACTGGTATATCACCCCACCGGGCACTGGTCCGGTGGGGTGAGCCTTCGTTCACTCTCCGAGGGTGAAACATACCGGTACCTGGACATATCGCAGAATGTGGGTAATGACGCGACGGACATCAAACGGGCCGCATGTGACGTGTTTTGGGAACGTCTGTTAAAAGTGTGTAACAGCCTTTTATCGGGCGTGAACAAGACACGGGCGTTTAACGGATGGGCGATGCCCGTCCTGTTGTACACCTTCGGCGTGGTCAGGTGGTCTCAGATCGAACTGGACGCCCTGGATAGAAGAGTCCGCGCAACTATGACCCTCCATAGAATGCTCCACCCGAAGCACAATCGCGAGGTATGCAGTCTCAGGGAATATTTCCTATCGAAGACGGACAGTGAGATGCATAGAGAGGTCATTGAATGCGATAAAGGACTGACCCCGCTAGTCCTGGCTAACACAGAGTGGCGCGTGCAGCAGCAGTACTTAGTACCTCTGAACGAGAGGTTGTGTGGAAGGGTAAAGAGCTGCACGGACGCTTCTTTAAGGCTTTACATGAGCCTCACGTGGACCGAGAAGCCTCCGTGCACTGGCTGCGCTTTGGTGACCTCTTTGGGGAAACCGAGGGTTATGTCTGCGATACAAGATCAGGTTATCAAGACGAACAACTACAGGAGGTACATACTGAAAGATGGAACCACGGACGTGTGTCGTTTATGCCACCGTCCTGGCGAGTCACTCAGACATGTGACCTCCGGTTGTTCCATGCTTGCTAACACTGAGTATCTGCACAGGCACAACCAAGCAGCCAGAATTCTACATTAAGAACTTGCCCTTAAATACGGCCTCATTGCGCAGAGGCTGCCATACTACAAGTACGTGCCGGAAGCCGTAGGTACTCGAAAATGACCGCGCCAAGCTCTACTGGGACCGGTCCATCATCACGGATAGAACAATTCTAGCGAATAAGTCTGATATCGTGCTGATGGACCGGGCAGAGTCACGGGTATTTCTTGTGGACATCACTATTCCCTATGACGAGAACCTCGTCCGCGCCGAAGCAGATAAGAAAATCAAATATGTGGGGGGTGCGGTCCACAGAAATAGTCCCAGTTGTTATTTCAGCCAATGATTTGATCCCAAGGAGCCTCTCAGTTCACCTAGGGAGGCTCAGGATTAGTGGGAAATGCAGAGAGCGGTCTTGCTTGACAATGCCCGAATAGTCCAGCGGTTCCTCTACCAATCGTCGTAATGCCCTGGCCGACTGCTGCTTGCCTCGCCGGGGTTATCTCGCCGTCTCTCCCTTACTCTAGGAAGAGGCGTGATATAGCTCGATAAATAATAATAATAATTTCTTTATTGACTCAAAAATACAGTCGACAGTAAATATGAATTTCCTGGTCCCCAAACTAGTGTGAACTGTATTTTAGGGACCAGTGCCTTCACCTATTTAGTAGTTACAATTTGATGCCAATAGACAAGTGGAAATAAAAAATAGTGAATACAGAAAACAATGACTAAATTAACTGTATTATCTTATTTAGCTTATAGTTACTAGCGAAAATCCCGAACAAACGTGAGAAAGCTTGCGCATACGCATTGCGCAACTAGAGTACATTGTCGAGATTGTTGCCCATGATTGCAGTACATATAATATTTAAATTTAAGTTTATGCTTAGTTGTGCGAGTACATTGTGTGTATGTGTGTGAGGGAGTGTGTGTGTGTGTGTAAGGGTGTGTGTAAAGGGTGAGGTTGAGAGTGTTTGTATAATTATGAGAGTGTGTAGGTTGCCTATTTGTGATCATGTTTTCAATTTCACCATAATTATGTTGCCATAACCATTGTTGTTACATTCTTTGTGTAACTTTAATAGCTTATTGTAAATAGATGGAGTGACGTTGGGCAAAAGTTGTTCGTACTCGAGGTACTGTAGTTCTGTTTTAGTCGGTTGAAGCCCGACATAACCGCCCCCGCTAGCCGGCGGGGGGGGGGGGGGTATCCGAAGGGATTTCCACACGAAAAAAAAAAAAAAAAGGTACTGTAGTTCTACTTAGTTATACTTAGGTAGCTACTAAAGATATATACTAGGATATTGAATACTAGGTACATGGTGTATTATATAAAAAAAAATATCGTCACGGCCTGCTTCTGCTGAGATGACAGGCGGACACACCTGCCATCCCTATCTCACAATGAGAATGCACGTAGCGCTCTGCGTAGAAGGCGTAGAGGGCTACGTACCACGTGGGTTTGGGAACCACGGGGTCCCCGTCTTGCCCTGGATTGGGGGAGGGGCGCTAGTCGCCCCACCGTCCCGGCCTGCTTCTGCTGGGGTGACAGGCGGCCTCACCTGCCACCCCACGGCCTGCGCTCATGGAGGACGGAGGTCGTTAAGCGAAACAATTTGGGAAACAGGCTAAATCTAATTATAATGTATGATTTCAATAAAATAATAAAGGCCATATTTTTATTATCCTCTGTATTGATTTCACTACACTCAATAAAAAAAATCAAACTTTTATTTAAAATTTAAAAATAGTGGTCCACGGCTCTCATTATTGTTCTCTTTATTACTCTTAAAATACATATAAATTATATTTTTAAATACATTCTATATAACAAAAAACAAATGTATTTTATTATTTCCTTTATTCATTTTATGTACATGTAAATTATATTTTTCAATATACATAAACAAATATGTATTGAAAAATAAAAAGAATGTGGCCTACTTGCATCGGGTACAACAAGGTACAGGGACTTGGTTCCTGTACCTTGCTGTACCCGATGCAAGTACCGGTAGTTAGAAATATTTATTTTATTAAGTTTAACAGATATTATATTTTATTCTAAAACATATTATCACTAGCTGTGCCTCGCAACTTCGCCTGTAGCATACTTCACCCCAGTGGCACCCATTTATGCCATACATGTTCGTAATTTATTAGTTCTACAATAATATATGGAAATTTGCCCGCTTTGTGGACATTTAGGATTATTGCTCCGCTCTCCTGGGTAGTAGCGTAATGATTATATGGACTACAAACTTCCTCGATAAATAGGCTATCCAACACAAAAATAATCAACAATAAAATAAAAACCAAAGTGAAACCAAAGCAAATAGTTTACTGGTGTAAACTATTTGCTATACAGAATTAATCGACGTAGTCTCTAACAAAAGAAAGGAATCGGGGTTGAATCCAGCGATCACGATTTCCCGCAGTGCTCTTGTAGTTTATTCATTCGAGTATTTTATCTAATACCATAACATCATATTTATCAAAAGAATTCAATTTACCTACCGTTGTTTTATGTTTACTCTTGGATGAAATAAACTAAATGGATAGAACATTTATCAAAACGATCTGCAGAATAACGAATATAATTTATATTCGTTTTCATTTCGGATGCCGGAATGAAACATTAAGCGCTTTTTACAACCCAGGTGCGATTGATGAGCTAATGGGGCAATTGTACAGATAATACACATGCAATGGACTTTAGTCTCTGAAGATATAATGAGGCAAGGTAAGACATCAGTCTCTAACGTTGTAGACTAATTAACCGTAGTATGTTATACTTTTATACAATTTGTTAATGATAACCATCTTTATAAGTGAACATCTATCGTGGTTAATTTTAAAATAGTGTTTACTATGTTACGTTTATTAACTTAAGTAGAACACAAATATGCTAATTAACTAAGCGGAGCGCTCAACAAAACAGGGCGTGGTTAGGTTCTTCAACAACACTTAGACTGAATGAAGTTTGTAATTGCAGGAAAAGTCCATTGCCCGTATTTATGAGTGAATGAATTAGAGTTCAGATTCCCTTCCATTCCACAAAATTAGCACTTTCCTTTTAAAACATTAGCTAGTATAGATTCATCAGCATAAAACTAAAAAACGTTAATTTAAAAAGTTAAAGTTAAAGAGTGGCACTCCGACTCCTTAACGGCTATTATAAGCACTCATTATCATTTCAGTGTTGTTACCGGTTGTATACAAAAATTTCACCTCGGAGCCCTCGGTCCGTTTACTTCTTCTCCATTATGTTTGGATTATACGGCTTTTACGAGAGCGACTGATTTCTGACTTCCCAACCCCGACAGTAAAACCTGCGCCAGACCAGCAGACCCTCATCTGTCAATCAGCTAGTGTGCCGGCTTGCAGATGAGGTTAGCTGGATCCCAAATCCCAAAGGTGGGCCCCGTATGCCTTATTATTATAAGCACTATAAAAGTGAAATGGCTGACTCTCTGTGTGCTTGATGTAGGCAGAAAATATCATTAGTTTATTAGAACATTAAAATCTGTGGATTATTATAACCGGTTTTCATCTATTTATCAGTGACCTATGTTCAGTGACAAATTATATTTTTCTTATTAAAATAAAATGGATATACTTTAAGGTTTCACCATTTGGATCAATTTCTCAAAAATTATTCCCTCTTGTAAAATAAAAGTTATTTGAAGAAGTAAAACATACTATTTTGTATCTTTTTTAAAAATTACGTAATATAGCCGATTTTATAAAATGCTATTGCATACACATATTGATATTATATATTTTTTAGACTATTTTAGACACTGGTTGTAGAAATTTGATGACACAAATTTGTCACAAAATTCGGCCGGGTGAGTACCACCGTGCACGATTATTGCGAAAAACCCTCCATAGTAATCCAATTTCGGTTTGATTGCGTTCAGGGGTCAGCAAGTTAGTGCATAGCCGGGCAGGGGGATTGTGGTCGCAGCACTAGTGGGACCGGTGGGTGTCACGCGGTGCTGCGACGACAATCCTCTTCTGATGAGGCCGTCAAACTGAGTGCCACCATTGTTAACATGGTACGTGTATGTAATGGTGACCCTCTATCCTGAGACTTTACCTTCAGCTTACCATCAGGCGAGGTGAAGTCAAAATGACGTGTCCTAAATATAAAAAAAAGTACATATCATTACCAAATAAATGTCGTCCAAAACACTATTTCTCCGATACCTTAACTACTGCCAAGTAGTAGAAGTTTGTTCATTGATAAAACAGATCAATAACAACTTTGGTAGCAAGTCATATAGTATTTAGTACATTACCCGATTAAAACTAAAGTTAAGTTAGCCGTGATTAGATTCCCAGATCAAAGTGAACAAGACCCAGTGGGCTTGAGTTGGGTAATTGATTATATGAAGTATTGATTCTATTACAGTGTTAAGGGTATACTAAATACCTAGCCCCATTTTTTAGTTGTCAGGGACACACTGGTGACAGAATAAGAGAGTTTAGAAAAGTTTTGTGGCCGAAAATAAATTAGCAGGTTTGACCATTGAGAATATTAACGACAGTTAAAAGGTATTTAACTTCAAATGTATACAACAATAACTTAAAATGATTATGTACAGCTAATTAGAAATAAATGTAAAGGAAACTAAACCGAAACATAGAAAAACTAAACATAGAAAAATATTTACATACATGCGTTATAGAATTCATCCGCATCATCACCGACTGGTAATGTTCCCAGAAGACTGGCAGCATTGCCTCGTTGAATGGTAATGCTAATTCTTTGTGCAAGATAAAGTCCAGCCTAAAAGGTATAATAGTTTCATCGCCATTTACGTAATTTAACAAAAACGACGTTTAAAGTTTTTGGTATGATAAAACATAATATCTCGTTTTCTATGCGGAGCAAAACCGTACTAGTAAAAATAAATGATCTAATTATCATTCAAAAGTTATGTAGCGCCTGTATTTTCCAAATTAGGTGTCGGTTAAGCGAAAATCAGTGGATCTATTAAAAATATTTGGTCAAGTTAAAATTACTAAATGATCAATACATTGCAATAACACAAAAAGGATGAAAACTAATAGGCGTTATTGCTAACATTCATTAAATTATTAAATTACTATAGGAAAAAATAATAATATCCTTTAAAATTTCTATTCAAAATAATTTAAAGTCACTTACTAGCAGTATAGAAACAATCGTTAATAATTTATTTTATTGACAATAAAGGTAAATATAAATAGCTAATAATAAATTTACCCTAAAATTTCAACCAAAGTGGTGGCAAGCGATTTCACCTTTCCACTGTCGTTATGAATTTTTCTGGGTGTATGGGACCCCACCTAGATCTTAGGGGCCCAAGCCAACTTCATGGAGTCAGACGGTTTTTTTTTATACGTGTGGAAACCCCCTCGGGCTTCCACCATCGGTGCCGACGATGGGGTGGGCGTGTCGGAATTGGACTGACTAAAACAGCACGGTGTCCTAAGTGTCCATTGCCGAGCACCGCGGGTAAGCCTTCGAAAGGTTAACCCCAGGGTTACCGGCGGACTTCGGCCGCCACAGTGGCCTCGCCTGGTGGGGTCGGGTTTTATCCCGCGTTGGTGAGTTGGCAGGCTTGTGTAGGACCACTACACGCCTCCGCCACGGCCTGCTTCTGTAAGGATGGCGAGTCGGCCAACTGCCGTCCTCAGGCCCCGATCATGTAGGTCGGTAGTCCCGAGACGAGTAGACGAGTGTGTGGCGTCCTCGCCGCAGATTGCGGAACTCGGGGGGCAGGGTTCTCTCTCGCTCCCTCTCCGCCGTCTCTTTCGCGCCCTCACCATGGTCTCCAACGAGAGAACGTCCACGCCCAGGACTGCAACGAGATCCCGGCGTTGATTCGCCCACGCAGGGCACTCCACCAACGTGTGGAGCGCCGGGTCTTCGCCAGTATCCTCGCAGTGCTGGCACTGCGGTGTTATCTCCCGGTGGATGCGCCATAGATACCTACCGAAGCACCCGTGTCCGGTAAATATCTGGCACATCCGGTAGGAGAGGTCACCATGGTGCCTCTCCAACCAATCCTTCATGATCCGCCTCACCACCGTAATGGTGGATTCCCCCCCCTTGGATGCTCAAGTCGCACCTCCATGTCACCATGAGTTCCCGTCGGAGCTGGGACCGCTGAGCCCTGATTTCTCGGGGCACCGGCCAATGGCCCCGCTCCAGCGCCTCCTTGCGCCATTGGTGGAGTCAGACAGTAGTTGTTGTCGTAAAAGCGAAGATGAGCTAAATCAATTATGGAAAAGAGGAGCAAGAGTAGAACAGCGGACTCCGGGTTCAAAAGTGCAAAAGACTTTGGAAACAAAGGGGATTACCGCTGGGATGATGATACTCTCTTTCTAAATGCTCGATTTGTATGTTGAGCAGATCGAGCAAGCTGTTTAAAAAAAATAATTCGAATTTTAATTATTAAAACAGCATTGGCACAAAAACGTAGAAGAAGGCGTATGCAGGAACGTAGCAAGTTAAAAGATATTCTCTGTGTCTGACCCAATGGGAAAAAGGAGTCAGTCTACCTGGTACCCAATTAAGCTAGGTACCATGTACGATATATCAAGGTATATAATTATTACACTGGGCAAATAATTATTTAGCCACTATTGAAGGTTTGCAGTCAGATTTTTAATGAAACAAATGGGGAATCACCAACCTTCGTAAGTTCATAAACTTCTCTTCTTGTCCGCTTTATTTAATTTTTGGAAGTAATAATTTATCACTCCGTGGAATCATCAAGTCGTGTCGTAGTTAGCTTGCGAAGTTGCGGGTGTATTTTACATTGCGAAGCTAAGGTTGAACGAGGGGTGGGAGGTCCCATTTAGAGATGGGACATGAGATATTTGAAGGGTCGATTTTTCACGTTAAACTAATATGTAAATACTTACTTCGGATATAAATGAGTTCATTCACATTCGATCACACTGATAAGTAAGCTATAATAAAATTATGTAATTTCTGTTACGATCAATAAGAAATATAAATAGAATAGTAGACAAAACTAGACACATTTGAATAAAATGTACACCAGTCGTCGTTTGAATAGAAACTACAAAAACCATTTACCATTATAAGATAGTACCACATTCCTACCTGGTACTACACGTAAAACTATTTTAAAAAGACAGACTTTCGATGGCCTTTAGATCCAAAATCCATTCTTTGTCTTTTGGTAATTATTGTCTCAGTAATGTAAGTTTTGTTTCGGAAGAGAGAAGAAAATTATTTAAAACGTATATGAGTAGTACCTATAGATGTTTAGATAGAACATCTACATTTTTTGAAATCTTCTTATTATAATTAATTACGTATTATAAACATTTTCCAAGCTGTTCTGTACCTTTTTGATGACTTCAGGACGGCACAGTAATTGATGAAGTGTTTTAAACCCCAAACAAAATTTACATACATTTGCGAGGGTATTAAAGTCAAACTTTTATTAAATCGTCTCAAACTTTTTCGTCTGTGTGTTGCATGTCGCGTGACGGTCGGCCGCGCGCTCGTCATAGCAGCCAATACGGCGGCGCCTATAGTTCACAGCAGCTGACCGTGTAATGTATAGACTATTACTCATTTGTGCCAGTGCTCCACACTATTTTGTTTGTTTTTGTCAGTGTTTAATGTAAATGTTGTTTGTCAGTGTTTAATGTAAATGTTGTTATTTTTAGTTAAATGTCTATAATAAGAAAAAAAGTTTCACTTTTACCGTGGTTTCATAAAACCACACAATCCTTTTTTTGAACATAATATCAACTAAGGGTATAAAGGCAGTATTCGGCAATTAAAATAGTTAACACTAAACGTTCCATGATACTTACAACGTCTGTTATCACACAGTAACTACTCATCAACATACCAGGTAGTTGTGAATACATATAATAAACTTAAAAGCATTGGATGTTGAAAATAAATATTATATACAGTGTAAACTCCATGTAACGTCACTCGAATTAACAAAAAAAACTCCCTAAAGCATCAAAATCACTTAGCTTTGGTTGGTTTCACTTGCCTTGCATACAATGATACACTTTATATAGCATTACACCCATTATCAATAACGACAAAAATTAAGTATTAAAAACTAGCTTTTAATTTGCCAAAATTGGTAAAAACTGCGCAGCTGTGTACGTTCTTTTGCCGCTGTATTATCCTAACCCGTAATAAACTCGACGGTATCGGCATCATGTATATCGAACTTTCTAAGAAATTCGTTCTTTTGGGTTTGCTTGCATGTGTTTACCGTGTTGCAATTATAAACCATTTACTCATAAGTAGGAGTCATGGATTATCTATACGTTATAATATTCTTATTAGCCTGTGTATTGATGAAAACTATTGTACTGATACGCGCAATAGAAACGGAAGAGAAACGGGATGTTGGCAGACGCTTTGATTTTTTCTTCTTTCCATTTAACGACAACTCCCTATAACGCCATAAAGTGCACAGTCCTTTCATTGTTGTATATAGTTTACAAACACTGTATTTAATATAATTATATTATTATTAAACGGAGAAGCGCATCACTAGCTGCTATTAGCTACTCCGCATTCGACGAGTCGTGAGCAAACTAAACGAACAGTCGGCCGACGAAGCGAGGGTGGAACAATCGTGTCCCGCACGCGACAACCGCCACAACTCGCGTTCGCGAACGCGGCGCAATGCCTCATGAAATCTAAACAATATTAACTCGCTCTGAACTAATAAAACCTTTAAATCTAAATTGCCCCTAAAATTTTACTCGCTATAAGTTTATCGCTTTTATTATGAATATAAACTTGCAAATAAAGTTAAGGATCTCTACTAAAGAATTCGGTAATTGGCATGGTCTATAAAACTGATCCAGTGCACCTGTCTTTCTTTCATTGCCAGGCTTAAACAAGGTAAGACATATATTTAATTAAAATGTTTGAGTCCGCAACTTATTTGGGTATTGTATGACATATTTAGGTACTTTAACGTAAATTTCATCATTAATTGTTGTATCTACTTAATATTTTAGACTTGTAATTTAATATTAAGTTAGCTAGCGATAAAAATCTACGCAGAACGTTTAAAAGTTTTGCGAAACCAATCACACCGCTTGCGATGTTAAGTTTGTTTGAAAACAATAAGGTGTACCAAGTTATTTAAACTTCGTGCTTGAAGTTTTAAATTAATATTTTTGTTTTATAAAATACGAAAAAAACTTTAAAATGTTTTTATTATGATTCAATGCTTTGCGTACTATTTATAAATGTTAGTATTAAATATAGTGTCATTTAGATACTTTAAAATCCGATACATCCGATATTACGATTTTGTATATGATTTTAACATTGACAAAAGACTATCACAGTTACATATATTATTCTGTCCATGCTCAATGGAGCGGTGGTCATATCAACGAGACTCAATTAGACAAAATCTGATTATGACAGGATTAGTCGATTGTAGATAAACTATTAAAAAATAGAATTCTAAAAAAAATTATTAATTAAATATTTTTAATTTTTTCGAACTCATTAGTCAGGTATATATCTAACTCGATATAAGTACTATTATAAAATTGTAAATTAGTCGTGTCTTGGAGAGTATTACAAAAAAACTTGGGTTAGGTATGTTAAATGTACTGCGACTCGAGCGAGGACTCGGGGCTGCACACGCTGGCGGACTGCCCGGCGTGGGAGCCGCCGAGGCGTGACCTCGTAGCAGCCATCGGGTTGGTAGTCTTCTCGCTCGGCAGCATGATTGCGGCAATGGTGCGGAGTGCGAGCGTGTGGGCCGCCACCACCTCCTTCTGCGAGCATGTAATGCTCGCGAAGGAGATGGCGGAGCGCGCCCGGGAGAGCTCTCCCGGCCCGCCGAACCTGAACTAACCGCGCGTCGCAGGCGACTCAGGCGCCGGAGATCGCTTAACGACCTCCGTGAGCGCAGGTCTGGGGGTGGCCGGTGAGGTCGCCTGTCACCCCAGCAAAAGCAGGCCGGGACGGTGGGGCGACTAGCGCCCCTCCTCCAAACCGGGGCAAGACACCGTGGTTCCCAAACCCAAGGGGGTCATCTCGAACCCGGAGATGGCCCAGGGTCAGTCGAGGTGCGAGGGATATGCTCTATGGGTAACCGTACACCCCGGCACTTTAAGACCCGAGACGGCGTGCAGTTTTAGTCGGTTCAAGCCCGACATAACCGCCTCCGCTGGCCGGCGGGGGGTATTCGAAGGGATTTCCGCACAAAAAAGTATTTATAGTATGTTAAATGAACTTTGGAATTCCTGTCTGTTTGTACGCGATGGACGGACAGACTTAAAATCTGCTGTGTGATGGGTGATTGTAATTATGTGTGTAGAACCGGAGTTATGACCAGAAATCAATCAGCTAGTTGTTAAATAAAAGTACCTATAAAATGTTATTTTACAATAAAATTAATTAATTTTTTTCATTCTCATCAATTGTCATCATTAATTTTAGGTTTTATATATTATATCAGTATAATTTTATTAGTTTTCATATAACTAACTGTTGCCCGTGGCTTATCTCGCGTTGAGTTCTGAATCTGTTGGAATATCGAGATAAAATGTAGCCTACGATACTCAAGGAGCATTCAATGTAGCATTCTAATGGCGGAAGAATTCTTGGAATCGGTTCAGTGGCTTCAGAGTTTATCGGTTACAAATAAATAAATCTTTCCTTTTTATATTATTATTATTCCCGTGGCATATTTCAAACTTGCGTTGCACCCCTTGAACCCCATATATGCCTGTAATTGATTAGTTTTCATATAATGTATGGGAATCTGCCGGATTTATTGACATTTGTGATTACTGCTGCTACTATTGGGTAGTGGCATACTGATAATATAGACTATGACACTCACAAATAATGAGACTTTCTATTGGTAAAAGAATTTTCAAACTCGGTTCAGTACATCCAGAGATTACCCCGACAACCTTTTTTTTTTACGTCGTGTCTCGACTAAAACCTCACGGTGTCCTCCCCAAGTGTCTGTTGCCGGGCGCCCCGGGTAAGCCCTCGAAAGGATAACCCCAGGGTTGCCGGCGGACTTTAGCCGCCACCGCGGCCTCGCCTGGTGGGGTCGGGTTTTATCCCGCTTCGGTGAGTTGGCAGGCGTGTGTAGGGCACACACGACACGCCTCCGCCACGGCCTGCTTCTGTAAGGACGGCGAGTCGGCCAACTGCCATCCTCAGGCCCCGATCATGGAGGTCGGTAGTCCCGGGCGTAGTTGAGTCTGCGGTGTCCACGTCGCAGACTGCGAAACTCGGGGGGCAGGGTTCTCTCCCGCTCCCTTTCCGCCGTCTCTTTCGCGCGCATTACCTGCTCGCAGAAAGAGGCGGCGGCGTGCCACTTGCTCCCGTCGGAGACCACGGCCCTCACCATGGTCTCCAATGAGAGAACGTCCACGCCCAGGACAGCAACGAGATCCCGGCGTTGACTCGCCCACGCAGGGCACTCCACCAACGTGTGGAGCGCCGTGTCTTCGCCAGGATCCTCGCAGTACTGGCACTGTGGCGTTGTCTCCCGGTGGATGCGCCACAGATACTTACGGAAACACCCGTGTCCGGTAACCATCTGGCACATCCGGTAGGAGAGGTCCCCATGGTCCCTCTCCAACCACTCCTTCATGATCGGTCTCACCGCCGCAATGGTGGATTCCCCCCACCTTGGGTGCTCAAGTCGCACCCTCCATGTCTCCATGAGTTCCCGGTGGAGCTGGGACCGCTGAGCCCTGATTTCTCGGGGCTCCGTACCCCGACAACCTGACAAATTTTACCTCTTTATAATTTTATATAATAGACTAGCTGTACCCGACTTCGCCCGCGTGGACTTAGATCTGGGTTTCAATTTTTTGGCGCGGTACTCTAATTATTTTTCTAAAATTAAACTAGCCTATGTTGCGCCTTGTAATATTAACTATCTACCAGTGAAAGTCTGGTCAAAATCGGCCCAGCCGTTCCAGTGATTACCTAATTCAAACAAGCATGAAAGACAGACAGACACACAAAAGTAAAAAACATATGTTTATTTACTATAAGCACCGTTATTTTGACGTTAAAAGACACTTCAGTTTTACTTAGTTGTTTAGATACTATAAAGTCGAATCGCGGATTTTTAACACGAATATGGACAAAAACTCGCATCAAAACGAAACAAGACAAATAATTAATATTTTTGACCATTTTGTTGTCATCCGTCTTTTTTCTGTTCTAATATCCCACCTCATTCGACTGACTTACATTTTGAGGATTCATCATTTTCAGATTTAGCAAGAGAAATAGTATCCGTATTTAGTGGTTTCCTTTAGAAAAATAATAATTTTTGATACTATTTCAATCAATTACGCGACTGGCCTAAAAACGCCAGTCGCTTTTTACCGACATCAAAACGGAGGAGGTTCTAGCCCGTTTCTATTTTTGTTTCGTTTTTATGTATGTTCATCGATATTTCCGTCGTTTATGAACCGATTTAAAAAAAATTTTTTTCATTTAGTTCGGTTGAAATTGTGTAATTATCGATGAACCCGGAGATGGCCCAGGGTCAGTCGGGGTGCGAGGGATATGCTCTATGGTATATGCTCATGGTCTACAATGAGAGAACGTCCACGCCCAGGACAGCAACGAGATCCCGGCGTTGACTCGCCCACGCAGGGCACTCCACCAATGTGTGGAGCGCCGTGTCTTCGCCAGGATCCTCGCAGTACTGGCACTGCGGCGTTGTCTCCCGGTGGATGCGCCACATATACTTACCGAAACACCCGTGTCCGGTAACCATCTGGCACATCCGGTAGGAGAGGTCCCCATGGTCCCTCTCCAACCACTGCTTCATGATCGGTCTCACCGCCGCAATGGTGGATTCCCCCAACTTGGGTGCTCAAGTCGCACCCTCCATGTCTCCATGAGTTCCCGGTGGAGCTGGGACCGCTGAGCCCTGATTTCTCGGGGCTCCGTACCCCGACAACCTGACAAATTCTACCTCTTTATAATTTTATATAATAGACTAGCTGTACCCGACTTCGCCCGCGTGGACTTAGATCTGGGTTTTAATTTTTTGGCGCGGAACTCTAATTATTTTTCTAAAATTAAACTAGCCTATGTTGCGCCTTATATATATAATATTAGCTATCTACCAGTGAAAGTCTGGTCAAAATCGGCCCAGCCGTTCCAGTGATTACCTAAGTGATTACCTTGTGTGTCTGTCTTTCTGCCTGTTTGACAGGCAGAAAGACAGACAGACACACAAAAGTAAAAAACATATGTTTATTTACTATAAGCACCGTTATTTTGACGTTAAAAGACACTTCAGTTTTACTTAGTTGTTTAGATACTATAAAGTCGAATCGTGGATTTTTAACACGAATATGGACAAAAACTCGCATCAAAACGAAACAAGACAAATAATTAATATTTTTGACCATTTTGTTGTCATCCGTCTTTTTTCTGTTCTAATATCCCACCTCATTCGACTGACTTACATTTTGAGGATTCATCATTTTCAGATTTAGCAATAGTATCCGTATTTAGTGGTTTCCTTTAGAAAAATAATAATTTTTGATACTATTTCAATAAATTACGCGACTGGCCTAAAAACGCCAGTCGCTTTTTACCGACATCAAAACGGAGGAGGTTCTAGCCCGTTTCTATTTTTGTTTCGTTTTTATGTATGTTCATCGATATTTCCGTCGTTTATGAACCGATTTAAAAAAATCTTTTTTCATTTAGTTCGGTTGAAAATGTTTAATTATCGATGTGTACACATTTTCATCAATCAGTCAAACGTCAAATATCTGTAGTTTGGAATTTTGGAAAACATATTTCCAAAGGTCGTCTATATTGGTGCCGATTCTGCTGTTACAACACTCTCTAAACTAGAATACCTTTTTAGTGTGTATATTTAATCCCGTGGCACATAGAACTAAATTTCGAGGTTCAAATGAATTAGTTTTGAAATAGTTTAGTTTAGTGAGAAAAGCAAGAGAATTAACGTCATTGTGTGAATTCAATAGCAAATTGCTCCCTCGGCCTCACCGCAAGCATTCGCCTATAATGTAAAGGCCGATTTACATCAGACGAGTGAATATTCATTCCATCCCAACTATTAAATTCGTTTAGTGTAAACAGACGTACCGCATTCTTTCGTTGTTCTGTCCGCGTTCAAAAAGATTCCATGGAATATTCTAAGAATGCTCGCTCGCTAGATGTAAACGGCACGAGCGTTGGAACAGTTGCTTAGAGCGTTCGTACGTGCTCGCTCCCCGGAGCGGAGTGGAGTAGTGCGGAGCGGAGTGAAGCGGAGAGTAGATTGGAAAGTGGAGTGAATTGTAGAGTGAAGAGGGGAGTGGAGATTGGAGTGGAGTTAGCAAAACAGCGCAACCCGACACGGAAAGATTAGGTTAGAAGTATCTCTTCTTGATAGGTTACTTGTGAAAATCCATGGAGAAATAGAAGCACTGCGATACGGGCCACCATCTACATCATTCACTTAGTTAGCAAGTCAACCTCACCTGTAAAATGGTGCTCCTACTGATTGACGACGAGGCTCTGGCGCAGGTTTTCCTCTCGGGGTTGACAGGTCAGACGGCAGTCACTCACATAAAAGCCGTATAAGTCAAGTTCAAAGGAGGAGAAAGAGTAAGCGATCTCCGTTCTTCTTAGACCGGACAGAAAACAAAAGATATTGAGTTACATTCACAAAAAAGGGAGAAATAAACTAAGTATTAAAAAAAATCGCTTCAATTAACCAAACACTTTGCACTGTGCAAAATGTCTGAATTACATATTTAATTCTAAAGATAAAAAAACTTCTTAGGTTTTTCTGTTGAAGTTCGTGCAAAACCCGAAACACAATGTCTTCTACCTGCATAAACGCATAATATATCCTCATGTAATTGGATGTATTTTGCTGGAGACGTGGAGACCTACAGGAGTTACCAACAGTAGTGGGAATGTGGGTGGAATTATGTTATACTTCATTACCACTACTATGCCTGTAGTAATTACAGTCAATGCCGTGAATCAAGTGACCATAATATCCGAGAGTATGAATATAGAATCGAGTGCCAAGCTCTATGTAGAACATTAAAAAAAAAAAAAAACTTGATTGTGGGCAACATCTTGATCAGTGTATCTCCTTTGCCGATGTTAATAGATTGAGTATGCTTGTTATTATGGGTCATGGATAAGCCAACGTTGAATCGAATTAGCTTTCAATAGGCGCAATCAGTTGAGTTTATTTCTTTGACATTTATTTCTCGTGTACGTCAAGTACCAATTAAAAAATTGTCAAAGTGCAATAATAGCCTGTTACCATTAGCTCACCAGACAAGGTGACAAAATTTAAAAGTGAATGTGTTCGCGTTTATTATATCAAAAAGTAGGTATCTTGGTTTCTTCATTTCTCACATCTCCTAGGCATTTAAGCTAATGTCAGATAGGCTTTTAGGGAAATGAAAAAGTATGGGTTACATTCTAAATCCAAATGTTATGACGTAAGTTTGTTTAGCAAATAAAAATCAAATAGGTAGTTCAGTAGGACAGGTTTTAGAGACTTGTAAGTTAGTTACCATATCTCCGTTTTTGAAATCATACATCATATCAAAATAGTTAGGCCTATGAATAGGTACACCAATAAAGGGGTGTGTGTTGGGTAACCTCCTCGAGTGTCGCTCCGATTCCGATCCCGCTGCAGTCCGGGGGGAACGGAATCGGAGCGGCCGGTACACCCTGGGCGGCGGTCAATGGCTTCCCCTTCACCCCTTCATAGGGTTGGCATTGATCGTCGGCCAATACCCAACGTGGCGGGAACACATCGCTCTCCGTACTCCTCTGCTTTCAGAGGAGACAGGATGAGCGATGCTGTTAGTGGTGAGATGGCCCAGTGTCAGCCGGGGTGCGAGGGATATGCTCTATGGGTAACCTTACACCCCGGCGTCTGAAGACCCGAGACGGCGTGCGGTTTTAGTCGGTGCAAGCCCGACATAACCGCCCCCGCTGGCCGGCGGGGGGGTATCCGAAGGGATTTCCGCACGATAAAAAAAAAAAAAAAAAAGGTACACCAATAAATATAAAGTATTCTTTTTCACTACAGCATCCATTTATATTGCAAGTCATTGTATTTTGTAATTACACAATAATATTATTTTGAATTAAAAACTCTTTATAATGTGAAAAATGGATTTTCACCAATTTTTATTAACAATGTTATTATTTACCTACATAGCTTTCTCGATTTTATTACACATTACAGCTAATTAGCAACACTAAAACGACAGTAACCCCATCCTACAGTTCACAGATACATTGGTAGGACTATAGGTACTATTGCGACTGAGTAGGTGTTGAGTGAATGACACAATTTCCAATTTTCATCACAAGATCCTCTTTCAAGCCACATAGCACACTGCTCTCGTATCGTATCTGTACTCTTCTTCCAGTTTCTCATGTACGTATAATTGAGTTTACTGTTCAGTGACTTGAAAATTTTATGTACAATCTCAGTAAGCTATATAGGAGTTTATTAAAATTGTATGTATGAACTCTGGCATTTTATAGAACTACAAAAGGTGTAGTAAATCAGATGTTTTTAAAAATCCTTTCCTAATACCTATTAGTTTTTAGGGTTCCGTAGCCAAATGGCAAAAAATGGAACCCTTATAGATTCGTCATGTCTGTCTGTCTGTCCGTCCGTATGTCACAGCCACTTTTTTTGCGAAACTATAAGAACTATGCTGTTGAAACTTGGTAAGTAAATGTATTTTGTGTACCGCATTAAGATTCTCACACAAAAATAGAAAAAAAACAATAAATTTAGGGGGCTTCCCCATACTTAGAACTGAAACTCCACAATCTTTTCATACTTTAATCTATGGATAGGTCTTCAAAAATGATATTTAGGTTTCTAATATCATTTTTTTCTAAACTGAATAGTTTGCCCGCCGAGCCCGCTACATGCTCGCCGCGCTTTGCAGGCGACTCAGGCGCCGGAGGTCGCTTAACGACCTCAGTCCTCCATAGGGGGCAATTAGCGCCCCTCCCCCAAACTGGGGCAAGACGGGGACATCGTGGTTCCCAAACCCGAGGGCATCTCGAAACCGGAGATGGCCCAGGGTCAGTCGGGGTGCGAGGGATATGCTTTATGGGCAACCTTAAACCCCGGCGTCTGAAGACCCGAGACGGCGTGCGGTTTTAGTCGGTTCAAGCCCGACATAACCGCCCCCGCTGGTCGGCGGGGGGGAATCCGAGGGGGTTTACGCAAGAAAAAAAAGGATACTTAGAAAGAATGAATACGTAGAAAGCACTTTCTGTTCTAAAACCATTGGGCCTCCACGTGATTGTTGTGAAACGGCCAGGCCACACATTTTGAGTCCGGTGTGGATTTGTAGAGAACTTAAGACTACAATTCACGCAGAACACTATATGCTATGATGAGATTTATCTTTAAATACGTCACTAATCATCATCTATCTACCTTGTCCTGATTATTTGAGGTCGGCGCAGCATGAGTGAGCCTTCGATTACTCTCCGAGGGTGAAATATACCTGTACCTGGGGAAATTGAGGGTTTTGTCTGTTCTTTATTACGATGTGTGGACATACCATTTTTATATAATCGTCAATATAAGCTATATTGCACCTTGCCTGATGGTAAGCCAAAGGTAAAGTCTCAGGAATGAGGGTCACCATTACAGGAAACAATAATGCTGCAATGGTGAGCCTCAGCTTGACGGCCTCATCAGATGCTTTTTCATGACCCGCTGAAGGACCCAGGATTGTGGAATAAAGCATGTGTGTGTAAAGAATTCCAAGTCTTTATGATCACAATGTTATGTAAAATCATAGTTTTGACTATACGTAGGATGTATGCAGGTGAGGTTTTCTAGGACTGCGATGATCTTGGCAGCGTCCCATATGCCTACGAATTATAGTTAAATAGCTGTAGCGCACTAATCACCCGCGTAGATGTTGGTTATCGTGCGTGGATATCCATACAAATTATCATCCCCTATTTCATCCCCGCACAGGTCGAAATTTCAAAAACGCTCTATAGCATATTTGTTTATTATCAAGTGCATATAATAATATAAAGTTTCATGGCGATATCTTCGAAAATAACAAACTTTCATACAAACTTTCATCCCGTATCATAATTCAACCCATTCAAGTCTTTTTTTCCCGATAAAAGGTATCCTTTCCCGAGCTCTAGTTCATCTCTAAACAGTCAACGACAAAAGTGGCTTAAGAAATTCTAATTTATTAATCACTTTAGCTCTTAAACCTTTCATAAAATAATAAACAAAACATGAAATATATTAATTTTGTCCTCTGGAGATTATAAAATTACATGTATAATGATTATAGGGTATTCATATTCCAATGCAAAAAATGTTTATAAATATTTAAATCTTAATCCACTTTTGTCGTTGACTATACCAGATTTCATCAAGATTGGTTTAGTGGTTTAGGCGTGAAAGTGTAACAGATAGACAGAGTTACATTCGCATTAATAATATTAGTATGGATAATGTGATTTTTTTTAATGATAAGGAACGAAGTTCTTCAGCCCAATTAATTGTGTTTGAGCTTGTCGAAATTACTTTCACTTGTTATTTGTTTTTGCGGCAATTCTCTTGCTTTATAATTTTTCCAACTTATCCAACAATTTTGGCATGTTCTCTCCCACAGGAGCTTACGTTTTTTGTGTTTAGTTTACTGAAATGTACGGGAGTGTTGTCAGTCAGTGTATATTTAAAAACAAGCCGTACTTAATCTTCCATTTTGACTCTTTAATTCTAGAATTTAGCTACCTATCGCGTATAAGTAGTAAATTAACGTCAGCTGTAGATATTAACGCAGTAAACATCATTAATTCCCATATCCTTTGTAGATTGCTTGTTTTTACAAGCTTTTATTTAACTTGCATGTATGTTGTCCATCACAGTTTGCAAACCATTTTTTGATAATTTGTTGGCATCAAATTGAGCCGAAATTATGCCCATGCATTTATTTGGGATGACAATGCGTTAATATAGTACCATGGAGCTGGTCTGGTGATGGAGTAAGAAGGTGACCACAGGAACTTGTAATTTAAACAAGATAAACCTATTAAGTTTGGGCCCATTTGTTTTGTCTTGAAAAACTCTCTGGTGTTACATGGTAGTCAAGGTCTGAAGATGGAGTAGGAAGATGGCTGAACTTCTAAACTAAACAATTTAAACCTATCGAGTTTGGGCTCATTTATTTGGTCTTAGCAAACTCCCTGATGTTACATGGTAGTCAGGATCTGAAGATGGAGTAAGAAGGTGACCATAGGAACTCCGAAACTACCAAAAATAAACTTATTGACTTTGGGCTCATTTGTTGTGTCTTGGCGAACTCTTTATTGTTACTTGTTGTAATTCAGAGTCATGATATTACTAAAACCAAAAGTTGAAATCAAAATAATTAAAAAAAAATAACTTTTATAAAAATAAGCTTTTATTTAAAACGTAATTGATCTAAAATGAAAATAATAGGTTATGCAAGGGCTGTGCTGATTTCAAAAGCTTGTACTGTAAATAGATAACAGAGAAATACCTTGCGCGATACAAGCTTTCGAAACCAGCGTAGTCTTTGCAAAAAATGATTATTTTCACTTTAGCGCAACTACATTTTTGAATAGAAGCTTGTTTTTAGAAAGTTTATTTTATAAGAATTATTAGCTTTCATTCTAAATTCAAAAGTGCCATTAATAAGATACCTATTTTACCTTACTACTTACTACCTATTCGTCAACGAAAATAGCACTACATTCACACACACACCAATCAAAATTTTCAAACTACAAATACTATTCTCTCTCATCTCATTAAGTCAACCATACAACTTATTATTCATTTCATGCAGCTATTTTAGAATCAGAACTACATTATTGATCTATTCTCCGGTCGAATACTCGTATTTGATTGAATTCAAATTCATCGAATCTCAAATTGCAATTAAGCCAGATGGCTGCTTGCAATTAGGGACGATCTAAATGCATTATAAATACCATTGAGCAATTATTATACACACTACCAATCCATACAAAGTCCAATAGCATACAAAATTCAACTGAATAATGTAGGCTGACGCAAGAACGGGACATCACTCTGATGGGGTGAAACAAGGGTTATTTCGTATTCGTACTTTATATTTTGCTATGCCCTGCTGATTGAACCAAATTAGTTGTATTGGTCCTATATCCACACGATATGTAATGAAAATGACTGTAGTGGGACAGTATTAAATTACAGTGACTAACATCTATTGAGTATCAGAAACCGAAATATTTACTGTGGTGGTACTTTCCTTTACGCTTCAATCTTACAGGTTTAATAGATCATAATGTCAACAGATATTTGTTATCCTAATATACCTTAGCACGACATTATTACTGTAGTAATGCTGAAAGGGACAACGAGGTCGCAGACAAATTATCATAAAATATGGTATACCTCGTTCTAGAAGATAAGTAATGTCACGTTTCCTGCACACCCTTAAAGGTGGATTTCCATGACTGCATTAAGTCAGTAGATTTTATCATACCTATCCAGCAGACGACTGCGCAGACAGCACCGACAAGCACCACGTATCAATTACTTTCCACGATGCATATCTGTCAGTTTCGAAGTCGCGCATTGCCACGGACTTGTCTGCGCTTTGACAGGTGTCGGAGCGGACAAATACGCGTTCGTCGGCAGACCAACGCACCGTGGAATCCCACTTTAGGACGAAACATTAGTGTTTATAGATTTTGATCTAAACAGTCTGATAAAAATAAAAGTTGTATTATATGCTCACATGACGACAAACTATGAAAGTTGAAATGTATAATGGGCGTTCCACAACGTTCCAGCCTTTGCGGTGCATGCATTCGCTTTGAAATATCTACTTACATCACGCTAGCCGAATTCTGCGTCTCACAACCTCTGCGTAGCTACATTGTTTTTCATAAATACTGTTTAAATTAAATTCTATCTGGCCGTTTCTTATATATGATATAAACCAGAGCCTCCTCAAAAAACTAGATGCGAGTGTCACGAAGACACTGAAGTCGTGGCTAGGGCTAGCTCAGTCGGCCGACCCGTCGGCACTACATAGATCCGCGAATAATTTTGGAATGACGCTTAAGAAGCCATCAGAACTCTATAAACACCTAAGAGTAACTAAAATGCACGTCTTATCGGAATCTAAAAACGAAATAGTAAAAGTCCTTCCAAAAGATAAAAATGCATCGGAGCTCGAATCACGCCTCCAGTTCCATAAAAAATCGCAGACTGGTAGAGTAGGTCTAGGTAATATTCGGAGACAAACAGATAAAGAAATAACAAAATCTTTTCTTCAAGCAGACGAAAACAACACCTATAAGGTGCACGCAATGAACCTAGAAATGCAAAACGAATGGTTGACCCTAGGTGAATTTTGTATTCCCATAGCCTTAAAATGGCGTACCATATATATATATACGACTGGCCTTACTTAAATTTTACCTAAATGCATTCCAGTTGACCCTCCCCGACCAAAGCAATCTGGTCAGATGGGGAAAAGCCACAGATAAAACATGTAACTCATGTGGTGAAAAGCAACTGGTACGGCTAGGCACCTACTAGTGGGTTGTAAAACGCTATTAGACCGGGGTTATTACTCGCGCCGTCATGATAAGGTATTAGAAATCATACGTGAGGCTGTAAGTTTGGCGGTAGCTAGAGCGAAAAAAGGATTAACCACAAACCAAAGAAATGACATTGCGTTTGTAAAGGAAGGCTGCTCAAAGAAATCACCTCAAAAGCCATATTCAATTTTGATAGCTGCCGTTGACTGGACAATACTCGTAGACACGTATGAGAAGCACTATAGAATACCGGAGGATGTCTGTGCCTCATCATCCAGACCCGACATATTCCTTTTTTCACGATCGCATAAGCGTGCAGTGCTTGTAGAACTCACAGTACCGTGGGAAACTAATAAACCTAAAGACCACGCTATAAAGACAAACAAATACTTTGATTTGACTAACGAGTTAACCAAAAACGGCTACGTGGTTAAACTCTACGCCGTAGAAGTAGGAGCAAGGGGAAGTCCAGCTAAATCCCTGTACAACTTACTTAAAGACCTCGGATTGCCAAGAGCTTCAGTAAGCTCTTTACTAAAACGTATATCAAAAGCGGCATTGTTAGGATCTTACCAAATTTGGATAGGTAGGGGGGGAACACTACTGACGGTGGAGGTGAGCGCTGATGCATCAGAAAGTGGCCACCCTAAACCTACATCTGAGTCGCAAGTCCCAGTCGCCGTCATGGTGTTCCTCTCTGTACCACGCTATGGACCCGGCGACCGCACGGTGAATCCATGGAGTGCTGAGAATCGGATCTCCTATTTCCTACTATGATTTTATAAATATGTTAATTTCCATCACAATTAACTAAATTGTGACCAGTCAGAATAATTTACTGTAGTAGGTCAACTAGTTAGCAAATATACAGAGTTTCACGTTCAATAAAAAATAGTTCTAGAATGAATACGCTGTTGAGAGGTTTCTATCACTGGGCCCACGTGAAATGATGTATTTTGCTTAGCTCCCATGACGTGTAAAGTATACTTGTTTCTGTTGAATATCCATAGTTCGACCTAGTTTCATAAGGTGTTCTAAGTTCGGCTCACATTTAAACATTTCTCCATGTTGCAGTTCTGCTTATGATGCTTTTGGATTTTCTGCTATGAACTCCAAAAACACTTACGAACTATACTTAGATCAACTGCAGACCAAAGGCCAAAGTGGACTTAATCCCTCAGGCAAAAACTACTGCATTTGATTATGCTACTGTTGTGCCCATAAAGAAGTTTTTCAGAACTAAAAGGATGTACTTTTTGTAGATCTTACCCATAAAACTAAGCATAAGTATTAGTTTTTTAGTCTTACTCGACTGGGTTGACCTCCATTTTGAAGATATAAATTAAACTGTAGATAATCAGTACTTTTCTAGCATTGTCTTCCTTCCTGTGTGTAAGCACTAGCCCTTATAACATGAGAGTTTACTCTGATGTTGGATTCGATTCAGAGGCAATCGTTTCCTACCAAGTTTATTGCCATACCTATCTGAATTTGATATCATTAAAAAGAATTATCAGGTTTCTTGAATTTTGTACTCACTAGTCGCCTGCTGTCTTTTAACAATTCATTGTACCAAAACAATTACTACAAAGTAAAAGCCTTTAGACTGTAACTTGAGGAATATTTTAACTAACTCTGTAAAAGGGATTCGGGCTTTAACTTGTAATGTAATCAAAACAATCCTTACTGAATAAGCTAATTTTGTATAAACACTGTTAGTTATTCTATTCCATCTTCGTCATACCTTAAGTACTTATTTGTGGCAAACTTGTACTTCAGTCATGCCCTACAACTACTACCACGGCTGGTCTCGGGACCCACAAGAATCTACTCTCAGAATAAACAGTAGCCTATGCCCTATTTCCGACTGACTGATCTGCCTCTGTCAAATGCATACCGATCCTCTCAGCCATTTTTGCATGGAAGAGTAACAAACATCATTACACATCCTCACTAACTTTCAAATTTATAATATTAGTAGGATTAAATAAACGTTTTTACATATATACTGGTAACCGTTATCGACTTAATATGCTATGTACATGTGTACCACAGTTGAAGTATAAAATATGTTGAAATAGTTTGTTAAAGGATGAGTCAAAATCAATTCAATAACTCATACGAACGACTCAGGCAGACAATACATTGCTATTAACTTGTGCATATTATATACAGTAACGTTACCTCTTCATAATACGTCGATTCCGAAGCTTTCAGAAGTAAGAATTCAAAAGCTGCGTAACTTCATAGACCTTTAGGAAATTGAATTTATTGCGAAGTAATGGTACATTAAAACAATTTGAACTGATCAATACAGAATTGTTATCTTATTTTTTGTAGGTTTGTAGGTTGAAAATGTGAGATATGCATCAATGGTTTGAACCCATTATGATTTGTAGCTTATATGCTTATTTCAAGTCCAAATAACATTAAAGTATATAGAAAAGTGATAATTATTATTATATACACCAGTTATGAAAAATGGAAGAATAAAACAGCACTTTGTTGTACGATTCAAAAGTTCGGGTAAATATCTGTTGAATTGGCTACTCATAGTCTCAAGAGTATTTAGTTAATTTATTGTACATTCCAACATTTTATTATATCTGTAGGATCTATGTGGACAAAGATCTAAATTGTTATACTGGCATATTTTCACAGGTAGGTTTTGGCAAAACAACTAAGGTCCTATGTAGGCACTCACATGTATTTATAGCAATAACTAAAAAGATTTCATTGTTTCATGTAGTGATTGGGGCCATCTCGAAACCAGAGATGGCCCAAGGTCAGTCGGGGTGCGAGGGATATGCTCTATGGGCAACCTTACCCTTACACCCCGGCGTCTGTAGACCAGAGACGTCATGCGGTTTTAGTCGGTTCAAGTCCGACATAATCGCCCCCGCTGGCCAGCGGGGGGGTATCCGAGGGGAATTCCGCACGAAAAAAAAATAGGTTAGGTTAGATTGATGCCTAAACAATGACATGATTCATTGTTTAGTTAATAGTTCATATCATATCTGCAGTGCCGTTTGTTCTATTCTTATGTGCCTCCATTGAGTCCGAACATCCAACACACTTGCAGGCTGTATAACTATATATTTTCTGATCTTAAACAGTTTGGTACTTTTTGTATCAATAGGAGAGGCACTTTGATCAGTTTTTCACGTATAAAAAATGATTGAAGATTGTATTTAACGACTGCAATAAAAACCAACACAATGGCAGTGTCTCATGAATTTTCAAAAATGAATTTCTCAATGTCGCAATTTGCCGGTCTTGTTTATCGCCGAATATCAACATTCAATCAACGTTGTTCTATAATTTCTACTAACTGTCACTGGAATGAATTTCTGTTAGTTTCTCGTATTTAGACATACCTACATAATACTATGATGCTACCTTATGATACGATTACATCATTATTTATTATAGCCCATATGTTATTAGTAGATCTCTGAAATATATAACCTTTCTTCTTCAAGCTATTTCTTGTCACTGAATGCATAGATTTCCTGAAATTCCATGCCACAACCAATGCTTAAATAATATCTATATTTATGGCATCTCTTAGTTTAATTCTATAAAATTACTGCATTTGTTGGGATTCTCTATAAAGTGTTTGTATTAAAAGAAATAATTTATGAGGTTATCTTGTAAGAATTGCTATGAAATAAAAACCTACCGTGAATTGGTTATGCAATCTGGGACGAAATTTATATTTTAAAGAATTGCTAAGATTAATTTGCCGAAGTGAAGCTTTTTAGTTTTGATTGAAATTAATACTTAAATAAGTTCAAATAACTCTGTTTTTATCTCTGGCTCGAATTTCTGGAATCAATTATGTCCTCATAACCGGAATAAGAATCACTATGGAATAAATAAGCTATCAATTTTAACCCTCGATGCAAAAATGACGGGGACTTATAAATTTGACGTGACTTTGTGTGCGCCTGTCACCGGCTATCGTAGCTCCTGAAGGGATGAACTGATTTTGATTTCTTTTTTGTTTGTAAGGAAAAAAAAAAAAAAAAAAAAAAAAGGTGAATTAGTCGGAAGTTTTCGTAGCTATGTTTGAAGAACACTGGGTCTGGGGTTTATTCATTTTTTAATAAAAAAAATATGTTTACAGTTGAACTATTGAATGTAATCATAATTTTTGACGATAAATGTAGTGTATTAATTAGGTATTATCATCCTTTATTTGCTAAAGGAAATAGCTATTTAAAGCTTCCGTTACTAACATGATGTAAAGTACATCGTGTAGGTACATGCCATATTATGTTATTATATATTTGGTACTAGCTCCGTGCGACTATTCCAATAAAACTATCGACTATAGGCTAAAATCAATTTTCATTTTTTATTTTTTACTGAACATGAGGTTCAGAATCAAATGATGGTTAAGAGAAGAGAAAGGTTGGTGAAAACATAAAGGACACACGTATTTTGGATACAACGATTAAGCAATTACAAAAAGAATACCTACATCATACTAGAAGTCAATTTAGTAGTAATCTTCAGTTACATAAATGTATTACTTCCGCAATTGGAAGTCATGCATAATGTCTAAAACAGGTGAATCACGAAAATGAAAATTGAAGATTCTTTGAAAGCTACTTATATTCTCACAAAACTTATTTGATTACTTTCGGAATGGGCCCAGCAGACGTCGTAAACATATTACGCAAATGCGTACCAAATCATGTTTGTTTGAATAGTAGCATGATAAAAACCACTTTTTGTAACACTTTGTGAATTCACGAAGACAGTTTTTTTTTACATTATGAATGACATCATGACAGCTGTATGTACGCTAGTCGTTTTTCTAACTTATAAAGTGGTAATCTCACTCAAGTTTTTGCAACTTTGGAAAGAAAATACTAGTAATCTTTTTCTGAATGGTTTGTCATATCATATGAAGGTTTTGCAGAGAAAACTTCTCTAGGCGCGTTGAACACTTTTTAAGTGACAAAAATCATGGAACGCTTTCCATAATCTAAAATATGAGTTGAAAACTTCATTATTTATAACAACGCCATCTAGCTTGTGTGTGTTAATGTTACTCTTTCTCGCTATCTAACACACGTATAATACCCCTTTTCTTTTCTTTCACAATCTCCTCTCGCCGGTCTGCTGGAGGAAATTTCTTTAAGAAATAAGCAATACCATTGTACTATTCCTTTCGCATTCCAATTTGTGTATTGATTTTGTAATGTGTGCATAAACTATATAAATATATACTTATCGTTAGGTAATATAGGTTAGTTTATATGTGAAAGGAAGAGAGAGGATGTGTATGTGTGCGTGTGAAAGGTGTGTATGTGTGTGTGTGAGCGTGTGTGCGTTCGAGCGTGCACGAGTGTGAGTGGGTGGATGTTCTTGGTTCATAGGTGAGCTATCAATCTAAGACCTTCAGATGTCCATCAGTGTCACAGCAGTTTTGACAAAGGAGCCATTAGTGTACAATAGTTTAACATTTGTACATACGTCTCAAGGCGAAGCTGGAGCCATCTACCGTAATTTTTGCGAACTACGGAAACAATGAATGACTTTACAATATTGTTTTTTGATTACTTCGCCACATTACTTCAATTTAATTTTTGAGCAATTGGTATCTTACTTTTCCTATAGATTTCGATATATTTTATGTCTTGAGACGTATATAATATGTCGGAGAATCTCGAATATCTGGGACGTGTCTAGGTGGCTCAGTTGGTCAGAGCATTCCCCATGTAAGGGACTGGTCGCGGGTTCAAATCCCGTCCTAGAGGTTCCCTTTTTCCGATCTAAATTCACTTGTACATATTTAGACCATACAGACATAAGACCTTGTGAAGTTTGTAATAAATGTACGGTCCCATAAAAGAAAGAATTTGGCTAAATTATGTCCTGACCCTCGAGGACAATGCCACAAGATAATTGCGCCGAGTAGACTCTGGTAACGGGTGCTCTTTGATAACAATAGCCAAAAAAAGAGTTGCCTGATGGTCAGAACTTGGCAGCATTCAAAAAGTTCAGTTGTGGGATACAGGCGAGGCTTAAACAACATACCACCAAAAACAAGTGAGTTGTTGCAGTGCCACCCTAGATCGCAATGTAATAAAACAAAATAGATTGGCATATCGCTAATTAATTATCAAACCCGACCAGTCAAATGCTCTACATGTGACTTGAATATCAAATATTGGCCAAGAACTACCCCCAAAAATGTAATACATGTTACTTTTTCAATGTAGAAGTGGGTACTAGCTGAGATTTAACCGTCAGTTGGTAAAACAATGATAAGTAAGGAATCTTCTAATGGTATATCATAGTTGCGATTGGATAAATGAATCATGTTGGATAACATGGGTATCAACATAAATGGAAATTACCTCTCTCATCTTAGATTAGCAGATAACATAGTCTTATTCGCTGAAAACTCGCAACAACTGGAGCACATATTAGACTCTCTCAGCTACCATACCGAAAAAGTGGGACTACTGGTAAACAGGGACAAAAGAAAAGTCATCACGAATAGACACAGAGAACATATATTAGTGCAGTCGACACCCATTGAATATGTCGATGAATACATCTACCTGGGACATAGCATTGCATTCAAATCATGTACGGACAAGGAAATAGACCGAAGAATAAAGAGTACATGGAACAAATACTGGGCAATGAAGGAAATATTCAAGGGAGACATATCAACAGCCTTGAGAACCAAAGCAATGAATATTTGTTTAGCACCTTGCTTAAGATATGCATGTCAAACTTGGTCCCTTAAAAAAGCACAAATAAATAAAATTAAAACATGCCAAAGAGCTATAGAGAGGAGTTATATGAATATAAAATTAAGAGACAAAGTCAAAAACTCACTCATAAGAGAAAAAACTAAGGCAAAATACATTGTACAGCAAATAATGGCACTGAAGTGGAAATGGGCTGGCCACGTTCAACGAACAACAGACAATAGGTGGTCGTAAAGAGTAACTAATTGGTACCCACGATATAAAAAAGAAGACGTGGCCGACCCTCCAAAAGGTGGAGCGATGACATAGTTGAAGTAGCTGGAACCCTACGGACAAGACTAGCATAAGATAGAGTTTGCTGGAGCGGCTTGGAGGAGGCTTTTACCCCTCTAAGTTTAACATAGTGTCGTTTACATTGCTGTTTGCTCTTACGTAAAAAGTTAACGTATAAAATACTATAATTTTCAGCTTAAAAGTACCACCTATTTACATTATGACAATCGAATCCACAGCAGCAAAAATCAGTCTACCTTTATAAGCAGTATTGATGGACATTTAAAAAAAAATTGTTTTGAATTTTTATTGATTTGACAACTGATGAATGCTTTGGATTGCTCCGTAGGTTTGCTCACTCATTTCGTGTTTTTCGATGCGTTTTCAGTGCTTTAATTTTACTGACTTGTGCAAGGATCACACATGCTTACTTTCACACACCGAAGATCACTCACACAATTGGCTTTACCATAACTTCATATCCTACATTGCTCTTACTAAAACTCAGCTCTCAAATTTTCAAAACTTACGAAACATTCAGTAATTAACAGATTACTCTGAATCTATTAATTCAAACCATTTTCATTTTCTCTGTGGCGTAGCGGTAGAGCGTTCGACTGCTAAACCAGAGGTCACGGATTCGAATTCCGTTTATTGCAAGTATGTGTATTTGCATTGGTCTGGGTGTTTCTATGTATAATATGTATTTATTTAGCAAAAAAAGAATCTATGTTTATCCGCATTCTAGAACCCACATGACAAGCTCTGCTTAGTGGGGTCTAGATGGCGCTGTGTAATATGTCCTACAGTATTATTATTATTTCCTTTATTAAACTTTAAATACATATAAATTATATTTTTAAATACATTCTATATAAAAAAAAAACAAATATATTTAAAAATATAAAAAATAGTAGCCCACCGGCATCGGGTACAGGGACCAAGTTACCGGTGGTTAGGGCTCCAGAGAGAGGAATCTCCTCACAATACATGCCTTACCGAGGAGCACTGACTTCTGCATCAAGCCCTTGAACCTACTGCCTAACGATAAGATGTCAACAATCTCGTGAGCCAAATCCAAATATTTTATTTGTTTATCTTCTTCGGCTTTCACGAGATTGTCATCTTGGGGGATGGTGATGTTATTGCTATTATTACACATATGGCCTAATATTGTATGGAATTGTTTCCATTACCTTTGGCACAGAGATAAATTATGGTCTAGTCTATAGGGAACATTTTATACCGGTAATAGTTTCCTGTGGGTCGTGACTAACGGGATCAGAGTTTCTCGCAGGCGACACCAAGGGCAACAGCTAGTATGATATATTTTCTTAGGACACAACTAAAACATTCTATTAATAAAACTTTCAACTTTACTTGTTGTTTAATTTTACACACGCTTACACAAGTAAACGAGCTTCATAAATAATAAGATTCTCAATTAACAAGTTTGTGCGAGAACCCCAGAAATGGTGTACATAATGTTGTTGACTTGGGGCTTACCATGAACTTTGAGGTACAAGCCAACCTCACATGCAGGTCGGTCACCTGCTTATTGACGGATGAGGGTCTAGCACTGACTTTCTTTTCGGGATTCGGGGTCTGCGGGCTATTTACGACGCGCTAATAACAATTCAGTGTTGGCAGTGGAACCGAGGGAGAGAGATGGATGATAGCTCCATCTATCTCCCCCAGTGCCACTGAATTGAATTCATTTGCTATCATCGTGGTTAGCCCACAGACGACAATCGCTTCAAAGTCAAGATAAACCAAATTATAGAAAGAAGGAGTAGGAGAGCAGTTCACGGGCTCGGCTTTACTCTCGAGCTTGGGAGGTCAGACCACCGTTGCTCCCATAAAAACAAAACCAAAACGAAAAGAAGAATTCTACGGACTCCGTGCTCCGAGGTAAGGGCCATGGATGTAACTGGGAACAACCCTAAGATGATAATGATGATAACAGTTTTGTGTTGCAGCCACATGGCTATAATCTACACCTACACCCAACGTTCAATTACACCATTCGATAGCGATAGGATCAAAGAATTCAGAGGAAGCGTTACTTTATTTTATAACAAAGATTTTATTATGTAATAGCTTAGTCCGTAGTCTTAGTATTATAGTGATATATGGAGGCCGCACTATGCTGTACACTCACTAAGACTGCAAAGGGTACAGAAAAGGTTCTTATGACATTTATGCCACAGTGTAGGACTGAAACATTCCTTGACGTCGTACAATGAGAGGCAGCTACATTTTAGTATGCAATCTCTTACGAAACGTAGATACTATTTGGATTGTATTGGATTGGATGGATACTATTGCCACGATAAGGTGCTTATCATCATACGTGAAGCAATAAGCCTGGCAGTAGCTAGAGCCCTAAAAGGATTGACTACTAACAGACGTCATATCAACTTTGTGTCTGAAGGGTTAATCCATAAAATCCAGGAACAAACCTTATTCAATCTTAGATACTGCTCCAGATTGGACTAATCCTAATCGACACGTATGAAAAGCACTATAAAATTCCGGAGAACATCCTCCGGAATTTTATAGTTTCATCATTTAGATCTAACATATTTCTTTACACGAAAACGATGAAATATGTGGTCCTTGTGGAACTTACTGTGCCGTAAACAAAATAATATACCGAAGGACCACACAATAAAGAAAAATAAATACTATGATCTCAGAAACGAATTAATCAAAAACGGTTACGAGGTTAATTTGTATGAAACTGGGAGCGAGAGGCATACCAGCAAAATCTCTCTATAAGCTACTTAAAAATCTAGGCCTATCGAGAGCTACAATAATCTCATTACTAGGACGAATGTCTAAATTTAGTTAGGCAGGGAGGGGAACTTGGGCAGTGAAGGTGAGTGTTGATGTACATCAACAAAAGGGGCCGCTTTTAAACCTACACTTGGGTCGCAAGTCCCAAGCACTGTCCCGAGTTCCCAACTCAGCAACGCACGACCGCATGGAGAATCCATGGATGAATCCCCTCTTGCAACCCCTTTCAGAAAAACAGAGTTGGGGTTCCTGATTAGTCATTATTTTGATTTAATTTGATTTATCTTTATTTGATTGGTTTTGAATTGATTTGTTTGAGTTTGATTTTTTTCTCTTTATCTGTTTAGCTTTCTATTAAATTATTGAATTGCTCAGAATTTACACACAAAACTATGAAATTCAAATACTTCTTATAATAATCATATTATTTTTTTTTTGATCATATTAATTACTTTTAAATTCATTGACTGACATTGACATTATTTACGTATGAAAATTGACATTATGACCTACTTGACGCACTGTGACCAATTATTTAACTTGATTTAACTATTATATTTTTAAATGTTTTATGACTTCTGTGTTTTTTTTGTATGTCGAATTAACCTATTAAAAAAAAACAAATTAAACTTTGAACTCGACCAAAATTGTGCCTGCAGTGTCTGCGTTAATCGTTAAACAACCAAAAAGAATGATTGTTAGTAATGACAGTGACTCGTAGACAGTCGTGTATGTAGTTATAATATTTTAATGTCCTAATAAATTAAAATTAATAATTTAATTGAATCTTAACATTTTTTACATTATGGCTGGCCGTGTTTTACGCGAATACATGTTATTTTTCTTTCTGTCTTAAGGCATTTCGCACGGTTTATGAGCAGTTTATTACCAAAATGTGTTGTGTCGAGTTACTGTAAACGATGGAAAGCATTTCGTCGACTTTATTTTTCGATTTCACCTTATAAAAAGTACTTTTTATGAGATGTATGTTTACTGTCGGATGGTAAACTGAACAGCCCTTAGTCATCTTGTATGAAACCCACGAAAAGAGATGTATAGGCTTTTTTATACCACTTTAATGATACTTATTCTGTGTCTTACAAACAGTCGGTGAACAAATTGAAGACTTATTCTGTTAGCTTCAAAGTTATTATGCCCTGTTCACTAACTTGTAAAATGGTTAGTTACTTGTGGCGGTGAAACAGATACGGACTTAATATCAGAATTATTGTTTTTACTTTTTTATCATCAGAAACACCAGAAAATAACTGGAAAAAACAAGGATGAATGATAACAACACTAGGAATGTCGAAAGAACTTCGCATAATCATGGTATAAGTAAAAATATAGGCTGAATTTAGCTATGTTGAAAACGAACGAACATATCCAGAAGTTTTCTTAAAAAGCATAAAGAAGTGATCACGAAATAAAATGAGATCAGTCAGAATATGAAAAAGATAAAGTTTACAATCTCTTATTATTATGAAGGCTATTCAACGCTTTGTTTCAAGTGTTTAACAAATTAATCATACTCAAACAAAAAAAACCAGGAGAAAAGTATTTTTTCTTCTTTTTAGATTGAAAATCTAGGAATTAGCAAGTAATCGGTTGATGGCCGACATAAATGACTTGACTTTTTTTTGGGGCGGTCCCAGTGGAGCCCTTGTGGCTTAAGCTGTCCTGTTTCGTACTACGACTTGGAATTGTTGTTACATTATATATGAGTAAGTTAGAAGGTTCTTTCAGATTTAGATGCATTAGTGTGGTCGCTTGAGCTCAAGCTTATCAGCAATCTATCTATCTTTAGAATTTTATGTATATATCTTTAGCAACTTATCCTAAACTAGCTGTCGCCCGCGGCTTCACCTGCATGCTATTCTGATTCCGTGCTCGCTTCCCATGAGACCCTATTCCAGGAAAAAGCTTATCTGTTATTCCAGACTATTCCTGTACCAAAATTTCAGCTAGATCCATTGAGCCGTTATAGCGTGATTGAGTAACAAACATTCAAACATCTTCACAAGCTTTCACATTTATAATATTATTATAGTGGGATAGTGGGATTGCATTTTCAGAAAGTTCATTCAGAAATCTAATCCATAGGCAAATGAATATTGATTAAGAGTACCATTGAAAGTCGATTGAGAAATGGGCCATGAAGCTCATTAACAACGATGCACTAGTTGAGACTAGGTTTCAGAGCCTAGAACAACGACACCGTGTTGCCAGCTTTTCATGTTCTTGTTGAATACATTGGGTGTGTGCCCTGGATTTGCATAACCTAATTCCTCCAATTCCCTTCCATCATCGAACGACCAGAAGTACGTCACCGACACAAGATTTCACATAAAACTTTTTGGCAATACATTCAATATACGTATTGAGAAAGAGTGGAATGCACTGCCTGAGTCTGTGTTTCCGAAAATCTATAACATGGGAGTCTTCAAGTCTAGGGTGAACAGGTTACTTCTTGGCAATCGTGCTCCACCATCGATAAGATCACTACTTACCAACAGGTGAGACAGTGGTCAAACGCGAGCCTATTATCAATGAAAAAACCATGAAATCCGGTAATACACCGCTACTAACCATTGATTGAAAGTTGCATAATATTATATTCACAGCTAACAACCAGCCCTTGCTTCGCTTCAGTTTTTAATTAAAGCGTAGATTTAATCGTAATTCATACATAAAACTCATTATAGCCTACGTCCATCGGGAATAACGTACCATTCAAATGGTGAAAGAATGGTGAAAGAAGTCCAGTGGTTCCGAAGATTTCCATACATGTAAACAAACGCACCGAATTCAGCAGCTCTCGTTATAATATTAGTATAAATAATAGTTCCACAGAAGATTTTACTCTCCTATTGTAAATTACTTACATTGACCAAGATAAAACTAATGTTTTTTAAATTGCCATAACAAGTTTTTTTTTCTTTAATTATATTTTTGAACTCAGGCTTCATTCAATAAATAAGAATAATATAATTATCATAAAGTGGATTTTATGCAATTGGAGGGAAATTCGGCAGTTAGTCCCAAGCTCTTGTAGGTTTTTCTTTGAAAGCCATGTAGGAAAGTGGCGCCTGAAAACATTTTAATAATGTGTTAACTTTTATACAAGGAGATCAAAACGCTTCGACTTACATTTACTTTCTGTTTAAATATTAGTAAGTCGTTATTTTGATTAATTCATGTGAAAAGTACGTAACTTGGTAATGTTCGTAACATGTTTCTTATCTCAATTATATCATTGCTAACATTTGTTATTTATATTATAAGGTATTTCATTTATGCATGGTTAATGCGATGATTGTAAATTATTATTAATTATTACTTTCTGCCAGTTTCTCATCCAAGTTAAATAGCGAAGATTGGTAATCGGGTATCTCCTCGGGAAGTCGCCAGTGAGTGGGACTATGTGGTCATTATCATTGTCCCGTTGGTTTTATAATGCGCAGCCGTCCGTAGAACTTCTCTGCTTCCTCGAAAATCTCGAACTTAGAACTTAGAACTCGATGGTGCTGAATTTTAATGAATGGTTTTGAATTTCGTCTGATGGGGCCTCCCTAACTGCTGAGTGAACACTTTTGACACTCTATTTCGTTCCATCGAATCGTCTGTTGTGCAAGTAGAGGTTACGGCGAAATAATTCTAATAAACCATTATTTTTAGGGCCCCGTTGCCAAATGGCAAAAAACGGAACCCTTACAGATTCGTCATGTCTGTCTGTCTGTCCGTCCGTATGTCACAGTCACTTTTTTCCGAAACTAAAAGAACTACGCTGTTGAAACTTGGTAAGTAGATGTATTCTGTGAACCGCATTAAGATTTTCACACAAAAATAGAAAAAAAAACAATAAATTTTGGGGGTTCCCCATACTTAGAACTGAAACAATAAATTTTTTTTTCATCAAACCCATACGTGTGTGATATCTATGAATAGGTCTTCAAAAATGATATTGAGGTTTCTTATATCATTTTTTTCTAAACTGAATAGTTTGCGCGAGAGACACTTCCAAAGTGGTATTATAAAATGTGTGCCCCCCCCCCTGTAACTTCTAAACTAAGAGAATGATAAAACTAAAAAAAATATATGATCGGGCGGATCACTGGATGGTTTGTTCACCTGATTCACCTGGGCGATATATCTTAGTTAAAAATGATACTTATAAGTGTTTAACGGCTAATATGGCGATGTTACATTAGATGTCAAAAGTCATGAAAACCAAACTTATGCAATACAGTATTTAGTAATTTACTTTTCTTTCAACTACGCGGTAATGTTATCATTAATCACTACAAAACACAAAGTACGTATTTTTTGCTTAGAACCAAAACAGTAAAGAAAAGTCATATGAAATTTCTTTGTTGCACAGTTTTTCTTTAATGCACTGTTTCTTTTTTTTTTTCGATATAAATTTACCACAGAGGTTTAATGTCTCACATTTTAATATAAAATGTATACATTAGATACTCGCCGACCATAAAAATTGGCTGAACAACAGCGCGCCGCGCCATTTTTTTTTTTTTGAAATTGAGCCCGCGTGTATCTGCGTCTGATTCTGATGATCATACTTATTGTTCACAAATAAACCAAACAAATACTAGGATAAATGTTCCAAATAAAAGTGTAAATTTCACTTTTAATAACTGCACATTTAATAATTGTAAGTTTTAAATGTTTGAGTAAATGATAAATTAAACTTTTTTTTCATTAACTTGAGTTTAAATTTTGAGTAGGTATATTTTATTACGGTAGGTAGATTGGTAGTTGAAAGATAAGTAGATTACGCACCTTGCCAAAGCGAGTAATAGCTGATGAACTCGTGTCAATTTAGTGTCCGCATGCGAGGGCACTAAATTGACACGAGTGCATCTATTACTCACTCTGTGCTCGGTGCAACAATCTACTATTTTTCACTGTATTGCTCATTTTCTGCACGGTGTGTGTAAGTAATAGGATAAGGCTAGATGAACAATATCACGAAGATGCTCTTCAAAAATATTATGCAGACTATATTTACGCATTTTTAATTTTAGTTAATATACCAACGTATTATTCTTGTCCAAGAAATTGAGAAAATAGCGCCGTCTGCAGACCCGAGACGGCGTGCGGTTTTAGTCGGTTCAAGCCCGACATAACCGCCCCCGCTGGCCGGCGGGGGGGTATCCGAGGGGATTTCCGCAAGAAAAAAAAAAAAAGGTACATTTAGGCGCTCAACGAACTCCGTCCCCAATGAGTGCAGGCCTGGGGGTGGCAGGTGAGGTCGCCTGTCATCCCAGCAGGAGCAGGCCCAGGCGGTGGGGTGACCACCCCCTCCCCTGGTTCCCAAACCCGAGGGGGCCATCTGGAAACCGGTGACGACCCTGGGTCAGTCAGGGTGTGAGGGAAATGTCTTATGGGCCACTTTACACCCCGCCGTCTAAAGACCCGAGATGGCGTGCGGTTTTAGTCGGTTCAAGCCATAACCACCACCGCTGGCCGGCGGGGATGTATCCGAGGGGATTTCCGCAAAATAAAAATAAAGGTACATTTAGTTAAAAGAAAATTAAGGGGCAAATCTTGTAGTCGGTACAATGTTTTAAATCATAACTTTTATACAAGTCTTTAAGTCATGTGAGAAAAACAGACAAATGTAAAGACAATAGGTATCATACGCTGGTACAGTTGCTAAAGGGCTTTTGCCTCCAGGTCCCATGGCGGAGTTCCGGCAAGGAGACTGCTCCCAAACCCGAGGGGGCCATCTCGAACCCGGAGATGGCCCAGGGTCAGTCGGTGTGCGCGGGATATGCTCTATGGGCAACCTTACACCCCGGCCCGTAGACCCGAGACGGCGTGCGGTTTTAGTCAGTTCAAGCCCGACATAACCGCCCCCGCTGGCCGGCGGGGGGTTACCCGGTACGAAAAAAAAACAAAGCGGTATCATACACTATTTCTCGTCTCTCAAGTTCGTGAGACATGTGTATGAGAATTTTGAAGGCTTCCGTTCTTGAAATCAGGTTTTCCACCTGTCTGTCCATTCATAAAAACGGTTGCTGTCAGTGTTATTGATGAGCAAATTCGCATGATTCCGTATTTTCTACGCCAAGCATATTGAACTACAAATATTACCCCTTATAGGATTTATATTTAATAAACCGACGCCTCTAAAGAATAAACATGTATTCTACTATAACTGATATTTTGTTGTTAGGGTTCCGTAGCCAAATGGCAAAAACCGGAACCCTTATGGATGTTCGTATGTCACAGCCACTTTTTTCAGAAACTATAACAACTATGCTGTTGAAACTTGGTAAGTAGAGGTATTCTGTGAACCGCATTAAGATTTCATACAAAAATAGAAAAATAAAACAGTAAATTTAGAACTGAAACTCGACAACTTTTTTTTTCATCAAACACATTATCTATGGATAGGTCTTCAAAAATGATATTAAGGTTTCTAAGATCATTTTTTTTTCTAAACTGAATAAATAGTTCGCGCGAGAGACACTTCCAAAGTGATAAAGTATGTGTCCCCCTGTGTCCTGTAACTTCTAAATTAAGAGATTGATAAAACTAAAAAAATATATATAATGTTCAGTGCGTCAACCTAGCGACCGCAGTAATAAAAAAAAACAATTAACAGCTCTGCTACCAGTCTCCTTTAACCCGGAGACAAGGGTGAGGAGTGAGACCACGAGCAGGTAGAATTCAAGCCGTAGCCCCACCACTCACTTTCACGCAATCACTACTTCGTTCCGAAGCGTGATCTAAAGCCGACAGTGAAAACGCAAATAAAACTAAAACTTAATATCTAACTAAAATAAAGTGTCTAATGATCCGGATCTACATCAATGTGCAGTCAACAAACGGTACAAAATCATTAATCAAACACAGGAAGTCGATACGAATATAAAACGGTTCAAACAACAAAATATCGCAATTTTATAGAAACCGGTTAACCGAACCTACTAAAAACGCATGAGGCATTCGAGGGACCGCCCCGAACTTAGAACAAATCAAACAAAAGGAATATCAATACTTCCAGGGAAGTTGAATTCCCGTTACCGTGAACCGGTTAGTTCGATCAGAATCGACCACCAAAAATTTACCCGGAAATCTTGAACTATAAAATTTGCTATTTTAAACACTCGGATACAAACAAATCAAATCATACATTACTTTCAATTTATCAAGCAGCAATTTTAGCAAGTAAACACAAATAAATATTTATTCAGACCTCCCGGCGGGTCCAATCAAACACATGAATAAACAACAAAGCAAATTTAGACAGATTTTTAGCACGTACTTGTTTCAATAATAAAATTAAGCCGCAATTTACACCCGATCGATATCGACCAGGAAATATTTTAATTACAATAACAATTCCAAGTTTTAAGGTGAAAATAGTCAAATTCAATTGCACCAAAAGTCAAAATAATACCGATAAATTAACACTCAAAATGGCGGACTCTAACCGCGCGTTAAGTTTCAAATTGCAAAACAAAATTAAACCAATGCGTTATTTATTATTATAAAATATATTAATAAATGGGTCACTGACCTTCAATGAACCGGGATTCAGCCGGGAAAGCAGCAAAGATTGGAAGGTGTGCCTATTTAGTGTATCTAACTATATGTGACATGAATGTACGTGTAATTGAATATACAATAAACTAATTATGCAGTAAAATAAAATGTGATGTTTACTTCCCTTAGTATGTGTTTTTAACCGCAGCAAGGTTCCAAGTCCAACGAACGCGATGGGCGTATTCACTTTATTTAACAAAGAGATATCTATCTCGATAAATAATCTTCACCAATTAATCAACGTTCGACAAACAAGGTCACAACAATGTCAAAGCGCGTGTCACTGCTATCCAAAAAGGCCCGGGCACAGGGTCCACCAACGAGCTGACCAGCTCGGACACTAATAAAAACGCACGACCCTAGGGTCCACCAAACGAGCTCCCGAGCCCGGACCCTTCCCAAAGCGACGTCGCGCTGTACTCCGCGCTCAACTCGCGATGTACAGCCGCCATCGTTCACGTACAATAATGCGCGGGTACGTAAAGAAAAAATATAATTGATGTTGGTCCTATCAATACGCGGTACCAACATCAAAACATAAATACGAATTAAAAGAAACATATGATGATGTACATTACCATTTAAACTTCCACCGAAAATTGGTTTGAACGAGATCTGGTAAGTAGTTTTTTTTACGTCAAAAATCGTAAATGGCAATTTACCTTTCATTCAATAAATTCAAATACATACATGTACATACTCTTTTTTAGGATGGATATTTTAGTTTACATAATTTTGTTTTTAATCTACAGTGGTAGTGTCATATCAAATATAAAAATTTTACTTGCTGCTACGGAACCCTTCATGGGCGAGTCCGACTCACACTTGGGTGGTTTATTTTTTATATGTATTTCTGAATTGAAAAATTATGAGTATTTTGTGATATGCAAATTCCAAAAAATATATATTGTGCGTCGAATAGTTATTTAGCGTTTTTGGTACAATATTATGTTCACAAAATTCTAGGCTAACGTGATTACCTGGCCTCAAGTTTATTATCCCAAACAGCAAAGTTGATATTTTCAGTAAAGTTCTGTGGCAGTACTGTATGTGTCCGGAATAATTTCATATCCAAGAGACTGGTGGCCCCCGCCGTCCTAGATTCACAAGTCTTTGGATTGAAATCGTCTTTCTGAGGGTTATCAATTCGTAGCCGTTGGTGACATTTTTAATTCGGTTCGAGCACTGCTTGACTAGTTGGAATATGCAAAAGACAGTCAAGCGTAAGCGAAGAAAATCCTTTTTAAACTGTCGTTTATACATTTCGAGTTGAAACAATTTCTTTCATTTATAACAAATATTAGGTATGTGAAGGATTTTAATTATCTATTTTTATTCAATTTTATTTTTATTTAATATATTTATATTAAATTATTTTATTTAAAGAACTTTCAAGAAAGTGCGGCTTTGAACGAGAATTCTGTTTACTTTGAATGAACTCGGCCCAGAATGGCCGGGCCTCCGGTGAGACCGTTTATTTAAAGGTTTCAGATTATGATAAAAAATTTCAAGCTTCCTTTCTCAGACAGTTACATTTGATATTTAGTTTATTTAATTGGCTAGATCCTATTAATATTATAAACGTGAAAGTTTGTGAGAATGTATGTATGTATCTGTGTTGCAGGCTCTTTCACGCAAAAACAGTTGAACGGATTTGGCAAAAATTTGGCACAGGGATAGATTATAGTCCGGAATAACACATAGGCTACTATCCCGGGAAAAGGTTCCCATGGGTTGCGGGAACGGGATCAGAATTCTACGCGGGCGGAGCCGCGGGCAACAGCTAGTATGATGATATATATTTAATTTGGAGTTAAAATACATCAAGTGTTTACTGAATCACGTAGCTTCAATACATACTTTAACATGAGCATTTGTCTTGTTTGGAATTGTAAAAAGCATAACTCAGGTTCAAAAATATATGTTGTACTTACAATTCTATATGTAGGGATTTCCGCACGAAAAAAAAAAAAAAAAAAGGTACTAGACCAGAATACAAACATGAAAACAGAAAAATTCAATATAACTGCATTATGATTTAATTCAAAATACATAAATATGCGTAAGACCTAACGCAAACATGAAAACCTATTGCAAAAAGAATTTTCAAATGCGTCTGTGTTTAACGGAGTTGTACCCGAAAATACATAAAAAATATAAATATCCGAATTGATATCCTCCTCCCTTTTTGAAATCGGTTCAAAATCGAAATATCAAATGACGCGGACACTCTTTGGTCGAAAAGAGCAAACAGTTAAACCTCTTGGGAAGAAAATAGATGTTGCTATTTCTGTCACCTAAAAAATATAAATATCCGAATTGATATCCTCCTCCTTTTTTGAAATCGGTTCAAAATCGAAATATCAAATGATGCGGACACTCTTTGGAGAGAAAAGAGCAAACAGCTAAACCTCTTGGGAAGAAAATAGATGTTGTTATTTCTGTCACCAAGGGTGAACCACGAGTTTTTATAGCTTAGGCACGACCATGCAATGGCACGGATACGGTATAGAGTTATGGCCCTTCTATGGCACGGCGACGGCACGGCTGTGGCACAGCTAAGGTACGGCTGCGGCACGGCTACGGCACGGCTATGGCACAGCTTCGGTACGGCTATGGTACAGCTACGATATTGAGAATATAATTTTTAATGGCAGCAAATTATACATTCATAATAAAAGGAAAACAAGGAGATATTGTAGGTACTATTTTTTTTTCAGGAGTTGCAGTCATGCCGATCATCCAATCATGTTGCTGCTGGCGAAGTTTACGCAGAGGATGCTACGCTTCAGCAATTTACACAATGGTAAATTACATTTTTTTTTCTTTAATAATTGTCAGCCCTAGAGTGATAACAATCTCACTAAAAAAGTTTTCATGTTAAATAACGTCAAGATGAGTAAAAACGTTATTAGATCTCATGTAGACCCAAACTTTAACTAACTATCATAGCTTATAGAATTGAACTGCTTGAATTCTAGTCTTAAGTTGTTTACAAATCCTACACCTTAATCAGAATGTGTACAAAACTTACATGGTTCCACAGTCTCACTCACTTCCTAGCTACCTCACACATCTCTCGTGGAAACGCAGCCTTAAACCTGACTTATCATTTGATGCCATTTTACGCGCTTTTATAACTCAGGACAGATGTTCTAGTGACCAGTGCTCACTTAGTCTACTCTCCAAGTTTTAATAAATTTTCGAGAACTAAAGATTAGATAGATAGATAGATAGAAGCGAAGTCAATGTTGTTTCAATCTATCTATGCGAAAAAGCCATTAAGTTTCTAAACATTGGATTGCAAATGCAACTTGCAACTCGTTTAGAATGGAATTTCGCACCGGATTACCAGATGCTCGTAAAATGTATTACCAAGGCAGGACTAGAATTTAACGCGAGGTCCTCACTCACATCGCAATTAGTGATGGAGTAATTTGCCGAACTCAATATTTGGATCCCTGAGGGCCAATTCTCGTATATTAAAAGATGTTCAAAATTCCTTCTCAATCTAGTCTCGATCTCATGTCGGAGGTATCGAATAATAATAATATGTCAAAAAAGGTGTTCTCATAACAAAATTTTGTTGAAAATATTGAAAAGTTTGTTACGAGAATTCCTTTTTTTAAGGCGAGGGTATTCGACGACTTTTAGTAAAGTTGCCACTTTCCGACACAACGAGGCGTTGGCGGTCCGCGTTCAGTGTTTTGCATCAATATACAGAAAAAACAACGAAGGTTAACTTAAGGTGGTGTTGTCGTATCAACATAATTTTTTTAAATTTACATAGAAGATCTTCTAGTTGCACTTTACATAAAAGGAGTAAAGCTTATAATAATTATAATATTGAAATATAGCTATCAGAAAGTCGCTCCCGTAAAAGCTAATATGAACCGAACTATGAAGAAGAGCAATCGAAGAGAGGACCCTGAGCGACTAGCTGCAATATCTTGATGGGGCCTCGTATACCCATGGCCCACCATGTCCTATTCATATGAATATGTGTAGGGCACCATGGGTGTATGGGGCCCCATACATATATGTAACCCATAGGGCCCGTACGCCCGTAGGGCCCCATTCACCAATGGGGTGACATAGATCCATGACACCCCATACTCCTATGGGGCCCTATACATATTCGTTACCCATGGGGCCCATATACCCATGATTCCCATACACATATGGGTTTTGATACATCCATGGATTTCATATACCCAGGGATGCCACCATTAATATCCGTAGAGTATCTGGGCCCAAGCATGATGTGAGACGGCATTCGCTCCTGTGAATGTCACAATGAACTAGGTACCCTGAAGAGCTGTAGAAGAGCGTACCCTGGGCACAAAGCTGTAAGGATTCCTGCATGCAACCGAGGTAGGAGCTCGGATTCATGAGGTTAGGCACCAACGCAAAAGCAAAGATGTAGGTAGTAGTAGTATTTGGTAGTGTTCAAGGTTAATTTCAGTTTAAATTATGTCGCTGGTAAGTACTGTTCCTAATATTTAGTACCACCATTCAATATACGTCTATTAGTACCAATGTCAATCATTACAAATTCTTGTATTGAATCGACTAATGTCATAAGAGATTTAATGCCATTATAATTCCGACACATGACTTAGTTTTAACATTTGTGCAATGAGTAACTATTTACTTATTTACACAACTTATACTTTAAAAATAACAGTGTACTAATATTAGCAATGTATTCGCAAAAGTTCGAGTCTCAACTTTTCATCATTGGATTAGTACACCTGGCACATTCTCTACGATGTGACATTTACGCTAAGTACCTTTTTTTTTTTTTTTTATCGTGCGGAAAACATTTAAAATTCATACGATTTCGCTGTACATCTACCGCAAACCGTCAGTCAGGCTTTCAAAACCTTCGTGGTTGTTTTAACAATAACCAATATTTAACTTATTTATATCTAACTGTAAGTAATTAATTTTGTATGTTTGTGTGTGTGTGTGTATGTGTATGTGTGTGTGTGTGTGTTTGCGTGCGTGTGTGTGTTGTGAGGTGAGTGTGCTCGTATGTGTGTGTGTGCTTACATTAATAAGTGTCACCTACTTAATTACAGTATGGTTTTAATGTAATTTTCTGTTGTTGAGTAGTTCAATTTGGTAAGTTCACAGAATAATATTTTTTTCAGGGAGTACCTACTTTTTCTTATTATGTCTTCCGATTTACTGAATTTTTTTGTATAAGAATTGACTAAGAAAGGGATTTTGGCGATGTGCAAATGTTGATCGTGTAGTTTTATTAGGGATGTCTGGTCTCCTACGCCTATTGCCAAGAGGTGGTGGAAGTATTGTGGAATGGAATTTCAGGACTACGTCTCTTATATACAGTTGCCGGACTGTTAATAATTTTGCATCTTTGTATAAGGATTCAGTAGGGTGTAGACGCGGCTTTCTTAACATTATTTTTATGGTTGCACGTTGGGCCCTCTCTAACTCAAGCATGTGGGTTTTTGCTGCTCCTCCCCACGCTGGCAGGCAGTATGCTAAAAGCGATCGGCAAAGAGCGGATATACGTTCAAAAGAAGGTCAGTTTCAGCCACGTCCCTAAGGTTCCTAAAGACGGGTATAAGTTTTCTTACTCTTTTTGTTAAAGAAGATATGTGGGGTTTCCATATTAAGGTTTTTATCTATAATTATTCCTAGGTATCGTATATGTTGTGTTGATTCTAGTTCGTCACAGTTACAAATGTCAGTCGGTGTGTCTAATCTGTTGCATGGGAATGTGTGGATTTGGATAGAAAGGTCATGGGGGGGGCTTCGAATGCATAGTGTTGAGGAAGCATATGTATTTTGTTTTCTGGACGTTAATCGTCAGGAGATTATTACTTGTTCTCGATCATTCAAATAGTCATAAAACCAATCTAGGGCCAAACCTCTCATCCCCATCATATCCAGTCTATTTAGGAGGAGCGGTAAGGACACTGTATCGAACGCCTTCTTTAGGTTGAGGTAAACGTCTACACATTTCTCTTTTTTATCGACGTAATCTGCTACCATGTTGGAAAGTGAAAGAACCGCGTCTGTCGTGGATTTTGCAGGCCTGAATCCGAATTGATTGGTGGATAACAATCTATTATCTTCTAAGTATTGTACAAGTCTGTGATTAACGATTTTTTCCAGTATTTTACTTATAGTACTTAGCAGCGATATTGGTCTGTAGTTCGATACAGTGTCCCTATCCCCATCCTTAAAAACAGGAACAACAACTGCCCTTTTGTATGCTTGTGGAAAGACACCTTGGCTAAGACTAAGATTACAGATGTGTGCAATCGGAGAACACAGAATTGTGTGGTATTTTTTAAGGAAATCACTAGAGATGGTGTCTATCCCTGGTGCACTTATACTTTTTAGTTTAAGAATAATTTTATCTACTTCGATGTAATCAGTAGGAAAAAGCATAAACGAAGGGCACATGTAGTGATTTTCAGTTAGTCTAATTTGGTAAATTAGATCCGTTTCTGTTGAGTTTGTTTTCTTAAGTATGTTTTTTGCTAGATCATGACCAATTGTTGTGAAGAATTTATTTACAACATCAAGTGAGCTTTCAGGGTTATCAGTCAGTTTTAGTAAGTCTGTAGCTTGTGTATTTTTAGTCTTAATATTACTAATTTCCTTTACTGTATCCCAAGTGTTCTTTTTGTAGTCCAGATTTTTGAATAATTTTTCCCTATAGTAGTTCCTTTTTAATGATTTTACTAATTTATTACATGCGTTTCTATATGAGATGTATATTTCCCTACAATCTAAATCGTCAGGATTTTTTCGAGACGGCATATGTAGTTTATCTCTTTTACGGAAACATTTGATAATATTATGAGTAATCCATGGCTTAATCGGCTGCTTACGTTTGGAAAATACCGTATCATAAAGTGGTCCAAGCAGGTGCGACCATGTGTCGGAATATGTATAGCAGGCTGAAGTCCATTCGCATTTAGGGTGTCTAAATAATCTAGTGCAATTTTTTTAATTCCATCATGTCAATGTTTATATCACCTGTTACAACTACATTCCACGAGCGGTGGGTAGTGAGTACAATGTCAAGTGAATTTATAAACGAAGTAGGGTTTTTAAAACCGTCTGGCCTATAAATACCAAAAACTGACATGTTGCCAATTTTCGCCAACAGACAATTTGCCTCTGCTATGTTAATTTCAAGTACTGAAGCATTTATCTGGTTCTTAATGTAAATTATTACACCATCATTTTGATTATAGCTCCGTTTGGTAAAATACACATTAAATCCGTCAAGTTGTGGGGGTACCGATAACTCGTCACACCAACTCTCTGTTAAAATCAGAATATCGAAATTTAAGTTAAACTTTGTAATATACACTAAAAAGCTGTCGAGATTCTTTTGTACACTTTTTACATTGAAAGTAAGGATATTAAATCGGTGATTACTTAATGTGGAGGTGTTGTAAAGTGCTTTATCTAGGTCACTTTTATCCCTAATAAGTTGACACGGTATCGTGCACGAGTGGTCTATAACGTCATAAAGTTGGTTATCGAATTTTTTTTTAATTTACACTCGTGACCCTGATCACAGTGACCCCGAAAAATAAATAATAATGTACAGTAAATAATTTGTATCGAAAAACTCGCGACATATAGAGTAATAAAAATTATATAGGTAGGCTCTTTTTTATAATTTTAAATCGTGTTTGTGTATAAGTGTTCTTATTGCTATATGTGTGTGTTTTTATGTAAATAGTAGATTTATACAAAGTTGAAGAAAACAAAAAATAAATAAAGGTAGAAGTAATGTAAGATAAAGTACAAAGTATGCTCTAAAGATAGTGGTACACCGGGCACTTTTCAAAATACTGAAACGGTGGTGGTGGTCTTGTGAAAGAGTTGAATGCAGTCGACAATAGTTACCAATTCCTAGTCAGTGTTTCTTCATTTTTGACAGATCATTTTCATGTTTGATTTCTATCCGCTGGTCTCCATCCGATTTCTTTACAAATATTCGTCCGAAACTGGTCCAACAGTATTTATAGACGGATGCCTTGGCCGCCTCACGGGCTAGTGCAAATATCTTACGGCCCTTGATCGTTAGGCTTTCAGAAATATATATTGGAGCAGCGGGCCCTGGGAGGCCTACACCCTTCGTGGAAAGTCTGTCATTTGAATTTTTCTTGTTATACTCCTTGGAGTTTTTCAATATTTTGTTTTTAATTATGTTCGTCGTGAATTCTGCCATAACAGTGGTGGAGCCCGTTCGGGTTTTTAATCGGAAAACATCTTTTATTTCTGTGCCGCAGGTTTTCTGTACGAGGTCGCAGAGGTCCTGTTGTGTCTCGGTCTTAACACCTTGCGTCGTAGTAGTAGGTAGGTTTCTGAACTCGATAACTGTGGACTTGAGCTTTTTTTCGAGGTCCTCAACTTTGCTCTCTAGTGTGGAAATTTGCATTAGGTGGTCTTTTCGCCCACGTTCCATGGATTCCAATTTCACTTTTATTTCTCCGTACTGCTGGGAAATAAACTGCATAGACTTCTCGAGGTCTGTCGTAGTGGTATGTATTGTGGTATTTTGTTGTTTTAACACCGAGATGTCAGCACACAGTCGTTTTAGGGTCTGGTCCTGGTCCAGTTTCCAGTTTTGAAGTAGGTCGAACATTTTTTCATTATTCGAGAAATCACCCTGTCCATTGTCTTCGATCCGAGATCGTTTTTGTCGTCTTGTCAGCATATAGTCCAGAGGGGAGCCTGGTTCGATATTAGGTGTATCTCCTTCCGAGGAGTACTTGCTGGCAGACTTGGGAGGTGTTCTTTGCAGCTTAGCCATTGTGTCTCTTTTTTGGCTTAAGTTCGAAGTTTATGAAGATGTTATTGCAGGCAAATGTACTCACGGCTATCTTGTATAGGTGCGAACGGGCGAGCAATTATCCTATATGACACATATGACATATAGAATGACATAATATATGATTTTCAGAATACAGGGTCTTCTCATTTTCGAAAAATCTTAATCTAAAAATACACTTCCTCAGGGACTCTCGCCTTAAACAAAAAGGTGTTCTCGTAACAAAATACATAAATTACTTTACATTACATTTTGATAATATTGAAAATTTTGTTCCGAGAATACCTTTCTATCATTTGAGAGATCAACATGAGATCGATCGAGACTACATTGAGACTGAATTTTGAACATCTTTTTATTATGAGAATTAGCCCTCTGATCCTAAATTGCTTTTGCCATTTTCACAATAAATTATACGAAGCTTACCACATCAGCAAATGAATCTACGTGAATCCATTATATCGCTTTTGAGCTCAGGTCGTTAAACTTTCAAATTTAAAACCGGAGTAGACAAACATACTGTTCTAACCAGACTGTCATAAATAACATTTGATCGTTCTTAAACTGCGGATATTGCGATTTGAAATTAGAATTGTATTATTATAGTCAGTACCAATAATCTCGCCCTATTCGCTAAGGGTTACACAAGGCTAGGGCAATTTACCTTTTTTTTTTCGTGAGGAAATCCCTTCGCCCTCCCCCCGCCGGCCAGCGGGGGCGGTGATGTCGGGCTTGAACCGACTAAAACCGCACACCGTCTCGGGTCTACAGACGCCGGGGTGTAAGGTTGCCCATAGAGCATATCCCTCGCACCCCGAAGGGCAAGTTACCTATTATCATATTTACTACGCGTCGAAGCTAGGTTTTAATATTTTTGCGCGATAATCTCATACTTTTTCTAAAATAAAGGCAGCCTTATTACACTATATAACAACAGCTATTAAACCCCGTTTAAATCGTTCCAACTATTCTGGTGATTATCCGGAACAAACAGACAGAAAGAGAGACAAATATTTAAAAAATTGTGTTTTGTTATAAGTACCGCGAATACATTCATGTGCAATGATTAAAATGCTGTTATTTTAATATTACAAACAGAGACTGGAGTTTTATATACCTATTATATCGTCAAAGATGAATTATTCACCGTCACATATATTGAAGTACGTACGTCGGAAAATGGCAATAATATTATAATAAATACCTGACTGATTATGCAAAATCAGTAGTTTTGAGCAGTTGTTCACTTGAAGTCTTGAAAGGAAGTGTGTACAAATATCATGTCAGACTCTGTCCAAAGTCTCTCCTTACATAGCTCTGGAAAAATAACCAAAACGTCTCTACCTACATAGCTAATTCTTGTTCTTCGACTTTTATACTACACGATGTAAAAATAACACAAAAAAGACGCAAAAGACACGTTGCGATAAAATCCGTTCAAATTAGTTTGATACCAATCAACTTTACGCTAGCGTTTTGTAATATTGGCGTCCCGTACTAAGTACAGTTTCAATATAATACAGTGATAGTTTCTGAGATTGCCTCCAGCTAAATAAGATTGCTTGGGTTGGAGTAAGGGGTTCAGGCTAGTAGTGTTATGGCTGTGGTTCGAAGCCGCAACTTCTCAATCCCAAGTCCGACGGCATAGCCACAGTATATTAAGAACAACAGTATTGTATCTTGGCCCTGCCCTTGCAGTAAGTACTTACAGCTACACGGTACGTAAACACGCGATGGGGCTACCTGCCTACAGTATTTTAAATACATCTACCTACTCGAGTTTCTTTGTTGTTTAGTAATTTGTAAATATTATACTTTTTTAATAGCTGTGCCCGCACCTTCTCCCGTCTTAAATCTTACTAGATAGGTAACTTCTAATATTTTTTTTACTCTCATAATCATGTCATATTTATATTTCATCTATTGGTCTAATTTAATGATATGTAAGTGACATTCTGATTGACATTGTGATAGCCTGATAAGTAGATAGCCTAGTCTAGGAAACTACCTACTAGATTTATTTAACGGGAGTACCTACTCATTTGTAACTTTTATCTTCAGTGGAGCGCATTAGCGGCTGGTTGTATGCTGAACGTTAGCCGAATTCCAGGTGCTTAGGTATAACCCGCCTTATGACCGTTACTATGAAGATAAAATACTGTTGTTCTTAGTAGACTGTGCCATAGCTATTAGGCTAGGTTTTATTTTTAATATTGTACAATAGGTCAATTTACTAAGAAAGTATGCATTTATGTCTTTACTCTTTTTTGTCTTTTTATAAATGAACTACAAAGAAATTGTTATATGAAAGTTTTACTCTTCTATTCTTATTCCTACCAAACTCTTTGTAATACCTGATATAAATTTGAACACTTATCAATGCAAACAATATTATACCAACCAGTTTCACGTAAGTTTAAGTGAAAATTAATTTGTTTGAGGTAACTGAGTTCTATAGCGGCCATGTGGCCCGGTTGAATTAAAAGGGAATGTCATCATGCCACCATTATATGTTTTCTTTCAAAAATTGCGGTTTGGCCTCCCAGAAGGCAAGTGTGTATCGGATTATCATTAGTAGGTGTATAACGTGGCTTATACTGGGCGGTGACTATGCTAATTTCTTGAATGCGGTTAGAACATATTCTCAGCATCTTTGGTTGTGAATGGATTCAACCCGTTGAGTTAGTCCACAGAAATAATTGGTTTTTGTAGTGTAGGTAGGTAGTTGTCGTAGAACCATTGTCTAACATACATCAGCGAGAGACGAGGAATAGTTATTTTCGCTTTGAACAGCACCTGGTGAGGGTGACTTGCTCATTTTTTTAACGTGCGGTATCTACCGCGGGTTTCACCTCACCGGATAGGTCTATAGTACGTAGAACACCCAAAGGAGAGAGATGTGTCAGTTAATCGAATTCATGAATAAATGCCTGATATTCTTAACAGAGGATATATTATTAAGTTTAAGACCATATCATCCAGTATCTGAATCATAAAAGCTAGTTAATGATTCAGACGGACGGATCTTGACAGAACGTATCATGAACAACCATAATTGAATCTCATTATTTCACACGAAGTTAGTTTCTTAAAAATTTAAAAAGTAATTTTTAAATTTACTTCATAGTTGAAAAAATATCATTTATACCATACCTACTCTAAAAAGCTTATTTTATTCACGCAAAACAGTGAATAAAAAGGCCTTTTATTCACTGTTTTGTTTTTATTCACTATTTTGGTGTTTGAATTTGGAACACAAAAATATATCCGGTCTCTATTTCAATGCTTACACAAACTCCTTGCGCTAAGATTCGAAATTCAAAACTCTTTGGTGCAAATAAATTCTTGAGATTTGATTGGTCGATATTTGCGACAAGGAGTTTGGCATTAGATTAAAAACTGTTTTGTGTTTGCTGCCTTTATAGAAAAAAAATAGTGAATTAGCGCCATTTATAATACTTACTGTGAATTGTATGATGTCTTTTCTCGTAGTCATGGTATAAAGTATAGTATGCAACTCCTGAATAAAGTACGAATTTATATCGAGGGCCATGAATCACTCGCGTCGTTCAGGATTCTAACAGTTGAATCACTCGCTGCGCTCGTGATTCAATCATTATAATCCTTCACTTGCTCGTGACTCATCTACGGCCCTCGCTTTAAATCCGTCCTTTATTCACTAGTTGTATAATATACTATTATGCCCTTGGAAAAGATACAAACAGTATGATCAATAGGCTAGACAGTATGGACACCCAATTAGGCCTACCGTACTGTTTATAGTAATACCTATTTATATTTCATGGACATACCAGTTCAAAAATGTGTATAAATCAGTTTTACAATAATTACTATCTATCTAAGACTGACCAACCTGGAACAAAACCACCAAAACTTTGTCAGCCTGTGACCACGGCCAGTGTAACCTGGTCGAAACGTCAGGCATTCCAAAGGTATGTAGGTACCTATACATGATCGCGTTAATTCCCGTTAAATTATTATAAATCATGGAACGCGAAAGTTTAAAGATTAGTATAAATTAGTTATTCGATTTATTCATATAGAAATAAATAATTGTTGCCTAGTCATTCATCGTCATCCCATCATCATTAGAGCCCGAGGTTCACTCCGCTATGCTTTCTCATCCTGATGTTTTCTTGGTTTTTATGGAAACGACAGCTGTCTGAAAAAAAAAAGAATCCAAAGAGGATAGTAGTTTGTTCCACCTTTGCAGTATATTATTAACTCCCTGTTGCCCGCAGTTTTGCCTGCGTGGAAATCTGTTCCTGTTCTCACTTTCCATGGGATTCTCATTCCAGGGATATATAAGACTGACGGATGAAAAGATGGATGTTTCTTACTCTTTCACGTAAAAACGGCTGAATGGATCTGGCTGAAATTTGGTACAGAGATAGATTATACTCTGGAATAAAACATAATTTATCCCTGGAATAGGTTCTCAAGAAAAGCGGGAACGGGAACACAATTCCACCCTAGCCAAGCCTCGGGCAAAAGTTAGTCTGTAATAATTTTGGTGTAAAATTCAAAAATATTTATCTATTTAATGGAAGCTATTACTATTTGAGTACCTAATAAATATGTTAATTCTTGTTTTTTGTTTCAGGTGTATTTCGCAATCATCATAGTGACCATGGGACACTTCATACAAATGGAACAAAGCTACTTAAATGGGGACATGATCGATCCGGAATCGGACAGTTTCCTGGAACCAGAGAAGATCACACCAAGTAAGTATCTATCTACATATCTACCACGATCATAATATACTGTCGTGTAATTTGCTAAACTCCAGTGCAATCGCGTCGCAATAGCGTCTGTATCAGTCTCTTCATATGTTTTTTTTGTGTAATTACTTCGGGCCACCAACCAGTGGACACCGAAGTCTTAAAATCACGCAAAAAAAAAAACAAAATCTTACATCCACTTTTATCAATTGTCTCGACGTTTCACATGATTCTAAGTCTAATTAAGCAAAAAAAATTTGACAGACCGACACAAAAATTTTTTTAAACATCCAGACATCCAGACATCCAGACCAACAGGTCTGGATGTCTGGATGTCTGTTTACGCAATAACTCAGGAACCACTTATCCGATTTAAAAAGTTCTTTCGCCAATCATCTTGTTTGGTTAATGGAATGAACTGATTAGATTTTGGGGTTTGTACGTTCAAGGTTTCGGGTACCTACCATACAAATTGTCCCTAAAAATATCTAAGTTTGGCCCGAAGTTTGACAATCACTGTGTGATTTCCGCCCCCACTAGATTTTTTTTTAGGTTTTCGCACTCTATTTTTGTTATACGTAAAGACGTCGTTGTTGCTGTATACCATATACTTCTAGACTCTAAGCTGGTACTGTATATTAATCTAAAACACTAAACCCATATACATACGGGTCGAGTTCATAAATTCTACTAAAATTATAAACGCGAAAGTTTGCAAGTATGGATGGATGGATTTTTGTTACTCTTTCACACAAAAACGGCTGAACGGATCTGGCTGAAATTTGGCACAGGGATAGAATATAGTCCGGAATAACACATAGGCACATACTTTTTATGCCGGGAATAGGTTCCCATGGGTTGCGAGAACGGGATCAGAATTATACGCAGGCGGAGCCGCGGGCAACGGCTAGTATTATCATAAAACTCTAAACCCATATACATACGGGTCGAGTTCATAAAATTTACTAGCTGATGTTCGCAGCTCCGTCCACGTGGAATGTAATCCCGTTCCCGTAACCTATTCTAGTGATAAAAATTAGCCAGATCCGTTCAACCCTTGATTGTGATTATGTAACAAATCCAAACAATTTCACAAACATAACACGTTGTTTTGGATGAAAACAAATTAAGAAGTACGTGCGTAACAGTGACGTAGACACTAGACACTCCTATGGGTTTTTGAACAGAAAGTAACTCACTATTAACTAGACGTAAATTTTACCAACGAGACGGCGTGCGGTTTTAGTCGGTTCAAGCCCGAAATAACCACCCCCGCTACCGTCGGGGAGGGGGGGGGGGGGTAACCGAAGGGATTTCCGCACGAAAAAAAAAGGTCAATGAGTAGCAAAACCGCCAAGCCATACATTTTGACATTGTGGATTGTGTAGTAGATTGAGTAATAGAAGGATTGGGTAGGTGGGGAGGACACCATGTGGTTTTAGTCGGTCCGATTCAGACACGCCCACCCCATCGTCGTCACCGATGGGGTGTAGCTTGTGGGGATTTCCATACGTAAAAAAAAAGGTGTAGAATTTGTAAACAACTTCAGACTAGAATTCACGCAGAACACTATACGCTGTGATGAAGTTTAGAGTTTTTGGTTAGGGCGTGTAGAGTTAGAAGCTTGGCTCTCCATAAGATCTGATAACTTACTTTTTACAGTGCAAGCAATATGGAGACTCGTCTTGGCGTCATTTCACATGAAAATGTTGTTGCTGGGATTTCATTTCTTTTTGTATGTTATTACTTACCTATACATTTGTCGAAGTTTAAATTTAAATATTCATTCTTATGTTCATTTTATTTACTTTCTTAGGGTTCTGTGCCTCAAAAGGGAAAAACTGATTCCTTATCCGAAAACAGATTCGAATACAGGACGCCTATCCCCCCTCCCCCTCGATCCAATCCCCTCGGGTGTTGGGCTTGAACCGACTAAAACCGCACGCCGCCTCGGGTCATCAGAATTTGGATCTTAGGAAGGTATTTCCCTCGCACCCCGACTGACCCTGGGCTATCTTGAAATTGGAGATGGCTTCCTCGGGGAACCACGGTGTGGTAGGGGAGGGGGGGGGGGCTAGCCGGCTTCACAGTTTTTTAGGTTGTATTTTTTGCACATGTAATCAACCAATGGTCTAAATAAAATTGCTAAAGTTCCTTAGATACTTACACATTCTTATCTTATCTTATATTTTATACATTCTTATCATATCTAAAATATAACACCTATAATTACATCATAACTTGAGAATTTGGCCATCACTGTCTAGACCGAATCTATAAGGGTACAAAAATACGGCGAAAGCCTTCGAGAAAACTTGGTAGTGCCCTGTGCTCCGCTGTCTTGTCTTGAGGGGGGCACTCCCGTGCCCTCAAATAATATTCCCATCATTTAGGCCTCTGACCACAATATTATGAATGATTTTTTATGAATTCTCTTTCAGGTGCTTCTTCTTGTGAATTTTGGCACCAAATAACCTTTAAAGGTTAGTAGGTATAATATTCTACGAGATTTTGCGCCTGAAAAATGTTAAATTATATCAACACAACAAGCAGCGTATTAATATATATATAGCTGCTCGTGCTGATTCACTGACTCATTGATCACCTCTCCTGAACAATTTTGTATGAAAAAATTTTTTTTCGCTGATGGTTTCGTATAGAGGATAAAAATTCATTCGGAAGAAAAATATGGAGAGAGCTGATGATTGAGGATTTCGGAGACGGGTGAAGAGCACGCTTAAGGTATTGAAGATAGGTTGGGGGTGCTTGAGCAAATGTCACTCGAAACGTCATTCAATTGCCAGTGACCTGAAAAAAAATTCAAAATGGCGAAAAAAAATGGCGGCCATACAAATTTCGTCGGTGTCCACCTCGGAGAGTATAAAAGATGGAAGAGTAGTTTCTTCACAAAAGACGATCAGGATCCAAAGGTCTACTCGATGAATAGAAAAAAAATTCAAGATGGCGGAATTTATTTTTCTATAGAAAATGTATGGCGAATATTGAATAGACTACAAGTTTTGAACTATGCAAGACTTTGATTTATGGTTTCTTTTTAAAATGTTTTTGGGGACGAACTCTTAGTCAAAAATATGTAGATAGATGATGATCGAGGGTTTGGAAGATGGGTGAAGAGCACGGCCAGGGTATTCAACATAGGTGAGGGCTGCTCAAACAAAAAATACTTGGAACCTCATTCAATTGGCAGTGATGTGAAAAAAAATTCAAAATGGAGAAAAAAAGATGGCCGCCATACAAATTTCGTCGGTGTCTATCTCGGAGAGTATAAAAGATAGAAGAGTGGTTTCTTAGCAAAGGATGATCAGGACCTGAAGGTCTACTCAATGAACAGAAACAAAATTCAAGATGACGGAATTTATTTTTCCATACAAAATATATGGAGAACATTGAAGGGACTGCAAGTTGGCAACTATGCAAGACTTTGATATGGTTCCTTTTCAGAATGTTTTTATGGAAGAACTCTCGGTCAGAAATATGGAGATAGATGATGATCGAGGGTTTGGAAGATGGGTGAGGAGCATGGCCAGGGTATTAAAGGTAGGTGAGGGCTGCTCAAACAAAAAATACTCGGAACCGCATATTATATATAGCTCCATTACCACTCACTCACTGTCACAATTGTTCTCCTAGAAGGAGTAATGGGGGATATGGGTATGTATGGGAAAAATGTAGAGAGAGCTGAGGTGACTAAGGGAAAAATCCGAAATGTCAAAAAATTCAAAATGGCGGCCAACATGGTGGTCGTTTCTCCGCCATCTTTGATGACATGGCAACATGGGTGTCATTTTTGAGTAAATCGAGGCCTCTGATTTTGAATTTTTGAAAAAAAAAGTTGAAAAATCCAAGATGGCGAATCGATTTTTTTTATTTAACACACCGCACCGCGCAAAATACCAGTATATGTATATAGCTTGTTGTGTGAGATATGAGACCACGAATTTATATGCGTGGAGTAGAAGTAGATGTTAAACATCATGCAGATGAGTTTGATAAACATCTGTATTTCGAAATTATACCAGAAGCAAAGGCGTATAAGTTTGCAGATTGTATTTAAGTAATAAACGATCAAATCCAACATCAAAATATATCCACAATCAAAAGGTCTAAAATGGAAGCCACAAAATATCTGAAAAAATAAAGATAATTATTTAAAGAGTTTGATAATACTATACCGCCTGTTACGGCACGTATTCCGAGGAGATTCCTCTCACTGGTACTCTAACCATCGGTAGCTTGGTCCCTGTATCCGATGACGGCTGAGCAATATATTTTATATATTCTATTCACATATTAAAAATGTTATTTATTAAGATTTTTAAGAAATAAAAATTATAAGTAGTACGTACTAAATTATAGTTGAATGTATGTCTTATCGCTGAAATCGAATTCTTCTAGGCAACCTTACGAGTTATTATTTAATTTAGAGGTTAAAAAAGGGGGCAGACCATTAGTTTGCGCATTGGAAAATTCCTCCACATCATTATTATTATTTTAAAGTATATTTTTACCGAGTTTTGAGTAAACCATAGCATTGTGTCAAAAACTATTCTCTTTTTTCAATTTCATAAAAATCTGTTTAGTAGCTACGGGAATTGTGATAACAAACTGTTACACACTCACACATACACACTCTCGCTTTCGCTCACACATAGACTACTAACGATAATAATTACCACATTATCGTTCGTATCGTATCAGGGATTGGTAGTAAAACGTCTGGAAACGCAATAAAATTTCAAGAATAAAATCTCTTGCTTATTTACCTTCTTACTAGAAATCTGAAAATAACGTCTCGGACTTGAATTCAATCGATACTGGTCCCTGATATTCTCTTTCATTACAGAGTCAGGTTAATAATACCTATTATTTCTCTCTTATTTCACCAATTTCAGTATCGTATTGTATCTCATTACGTACTTGTGCGTTATTGTTATGTAAAACGCATGATTTTTTTAAATAAGGTAAAACGCATAGCTTTTCAAAGCATTTTTTAAGATTCCGTAGCCAAATGGCAAAAAACGGAACCCTTATGGATGTTCGTATGTCGCGGCCACTTTTTTCCGAAACTATAAGAACTATGCTGTTGAAACTTGGTAAGTAGATGTATTCTGTGAACCGCATTAAGATTTTGACACAAAAATAGAAAAAAAAACAATAATTTTTAGGGGTTCCGCATACTTAGAACTGAAAGTCAAAAATTGTGTCCATACGTGATCTATGGATAGGTCTTCAGAAATTATATTGAGGTTTCTAATATCTTTTTTCTCTAAACTGAATAGTCACGGAACCCTTCATGGGAGAGGCCGACTCGCACTTGGCCGCTTTTGTTTTAATGGACATGTCATTATGACTTTACCTCGCCTTATGGTAAAGTCTCAGGATTGGTGGTCAGAACCATTCCAAAGATGACAGCAGTACTCCACGCTAGAACGGATTTGTGTCTTGTAAAGAAGACACCGCTGCTCCGGCTTGGAAAATCGTCTCACCTGGTTCAGGACTCCGAGACTTGCTAAGATCCTGGCATACGCCTTTCGCATCTGCTACTTTCATAATTGATTTCATACCTGCTTGCCAGTTGCAGGTACTCTTGACCTGACCTGGTAAATGATAATTATGCACAAAAATATTTAGTTATGCTGCGCTTCAATATCCCTGATGGACATAGGCTATATTTATGTGTAAATTACGATGGCATTAGTTAAAAAAAACTCATAATTATTATAAAATTCTACATATTTTATTTTTTTGGAAATTCATAGTATAACATACTATACATTTCTGTATCTTCAACGAACAATAGATAGAAAAGTTTGTATAGCTGGCTATACATAATCGATAAAAATTATAAACAATGATTGGTCCTAAGTTGCGATTTTAATACTACCCTAACAGAAGTACATCTGATTGTGATCGTACTATACTGCAATAAGAGTATAATACGACATTATAAGCGTTATAAACGTTTATCGTAAATTATGCAAAACAAAATACGGAATAGTATTTTCTAATAGTTCATAATTATCGCTTGTATTCAGCATTAGATTTCGAAGGATGTTAAACCAACAACTAAAAAACAACAAACAACAAAATAAATAAAAAACTACATTACTTTTTCATTGTTTATTATGATAATTTCAAAAACAGTTTTTTTATTGGGAATGAAACAAAGCCTCATTTCACATTTAGTACAGAAGACATTTGTTTGACCTTTCTTACAGTATCTGCAACGGCCATATGCTGTCCCAGCTTGATTGTGCCCAACGTTATCAAATCTTATGTCGGCACAAGGGCGGTTTTTCTGGGGTTTGATATTTTTTGGAAACTGCCAGTTGAGGTACATTCGCTGGCAAAGATCTGTGCCCAAATTTACGTAGATCCTCACTGATGTCCATTCGGAAAGTTTTCAATTTTTTGTTTTAGTTCCTGTTCTCTTGAGATCACGTTTATAAGTTAACCATGAGTTATTGATACACATGTCGCTCATTTGCGAGAATATGGAAAGATACCATCTTCGAGTCTTCATTTTCGTACGATACAAGGCTATGAGCATATCAGCTAAGTCTACCCCGCCCATATGGGCATTGTAGGTTTGACGATTTGCGGAAAGTCCACAAGTATTCGGGTTTTGCTGACTTTATCGTATCGCAATATCTTCTCAAGTGGATACGAATCAACGTACGAGCTAATTAAAGTTACACATTTATTGTCATACCACTTAACAATCGCCAGTTGCTTCTCATTGCATACCAATTGAATCATTTGGTAATAAGTCCTGGCATCCTTTCAAACGATTAGCTCTGATAGTTCCCAAGCTGAATATTCCATATTTCTGTCGTAACATCTGCACAAGCGGCAAAGAGGAAAAAAAGGTATCAAAATAAACTACACACGCCTTTTTAAAATACTTTTACATAGGGTCAGTACCGCCTTTCCTCGCTTGATGTGGATGGAAACTGAGGTGATGGAAATGGCATCAGAGAATCGATGGTTAGGTTTAATGGCAGTGAAACAGAGGGAATTTCATCTACCAGAGACAAACATGAAGGTATTGGAGATGGTGAACGTGTACCCGGAACTTCTGGAACTTCGAGTCAGCTAAAATCGAAGGCAAAACGGATCTGTTTGGATTAATGGTACATTCATCTATTACCATATTGCCTTCGTCAGACGACAACAAATACATGGATTCTAATCTCTCTTCCAATGATGGAGGTTCAGATGAAATATCTGATTGTGATTCCGGCCCATAATGATCTTCTTTATTTTTGTCAGACGATTCTCCACTCCCGTCTGACTTACCACCATCCAATGGAACAAGTGCTAGGATTCTTTGTGTTCGTGTTGAAGTAAGTTTCTAAGAACAAAGTAAAAAGCACATGCAATTTCCACACCACCAAAAGCAAAACATAGGTAGAAAAAAAAAGTGCAAAGTAAAGCGTCCATTCAGCGGGGTGCAGTCAATTGACGGATTAAAAAAAAAAGAAGGCGTGGAAATATATAGCCAATATTTCTATAGTGAGCACCGAGGGATGTAAAGTGCATTATAATTTACAAAGAATAACATAAAATTAGGTTTTCTAAGTATGCAGATATGTATGGTCCATCATACATAAAATACTATTAGGTCTTTCCTAAGTATGCAGAAATGTATAGCCCTTTATACGTATAAAATAAAGGTGTCTTTTCTAAGCATTCAGAAATGTCTAGTAGGCTATACATAACATTCACAACGTGGTTATTCATGACAAAAATACAAATTAGTGCATATTTTTGTTTCATATGAGTTATAAAACAACTATGATTATGATTTTAGCATTTTCATGTTTAGTTAATATAGATTAATATAAATAAAATATAAACTTACCGCAGTTGGCCGCCAACGATCCATTTATGCGCGCTTTTTGTGTGAAAATCACACAAATGTCATCTGTCATTGACATTATTATATATTAATTTAATTTTTTAAAGTATTGCCATAGTTATAAATAAAACAAAAACACTGAATGTTTTATGGAAAGTCAGTAATTTTTTTTTAAAGTGAACGTATAAAATACTATACACTGTCGAATTAAGGGTGCATTTAAATTCGTGAAGTTATTCATAATTTTATTCATTTTAATATTCACATCCACGCGTAGTGAGCTTGAAACCCATAGACATTATGTGAACAGATTAATTTCAGCTTGGCGTAGTCTTTGCAGTATCGCAAACTTACATTGCAACAAATTTATAAACCACTAACTCTCACTATGAGCATGTTTACTAGGTAAAATTATTTGTCGCGTCCAATACAGCATAGATGAATGCATCACTGAATCGTAATTTTACTTATCAGGGATAGAGGCAACTGGTCATATGCATGTCAACATATCACTATAGACAGCAGCATGACTGAATTGCTTGTCCTATATCAAACAGCATAAATGCTTCTTTTCGATAAAAAACACAGGGTTACGCTGACGAATTGAGGCCTCATATTATCACTTCTCCCTTATGAAATAATAAAGTATTTATAAAGAATAAAGAATTTATAAAGTAATATATATATATATATATATATACCTAGTACCTATAGTACCTGCTTGTGTAGCCTAAGGCATTATTTAATCACATTGCTTGGGCTACTCAAGCCGGTCTTACATTATGATAATAATCTTATACTTATATACTGCATCACATACTCGTAACTATTGACTAGCATATTATCATAAGCAGTAATTACGGTTATTAAACATTTTGATGCATCATTAACATATGAAGGAAATGAGACAATTTTCTTGATTGAAAGTCGAAACCAAGACTTCACGATAGCACGTAAATATAGTTATTTACGAGCTTATACTACGAAACGAACGAGGGAGTCTGTAGTTTGAGCAATTTTACAATTAGTTAAATTCACCCGCTACATTATATTTCAACACCGCACTTACCTATAATTTGAAGGCCTTCAAATATAATGTAGTGTAGATGTAGTAAATTGCCGACATACAGAGAAACATTCTTTATCAATATATGTGTGCTAAAAGTGATTTGTGCGTGGGCTCTGATACGATTCAAGATAATCAGAACGTGTTCTAGCGCTTATGTATACTGCGATAAATAGACTTATTGTGTATGCTTTATTTTCTGAAAGGAGATGAGATACAGTGTCAACATTTTGTGTCGTGAATGGTTTTACTCTTATTAATTGAACAATAAGTAAACCACCGGTGTCCAGCTTAAACGGATAAGCATTGTTGTGGGTTGCATCTTAGTATTTCTGTTGCAATCACTGACTTTTAACGAATTGTATAGCGATTTATTCCCTTTTTTTTAGTTTTTACACTTCTAAAATGCTGCTGTCTGCGAGTAAAACCAATATTGCCTTTTCTCTCTTTTATATACCTAATACTCAGGAGGCCAATAATTGCACGTTTCGCCCAATGGTTATATATCTCCAATGTACATACACAACTAACTAGTGCTTATTTGTTCAGGACTACATAGTTACATAACAACATAGAGTATGTTGTTATTTTTCATTAACATTCTCGCAAAATGAAGAATTAGAATTAGAAAAAGGTATTAGATGTATATTAGACTCGTGTATCGATCATGAATTCTCACGGTCATATCGTTTGAGATTTTTCCTTATGAAAGAAATTTTGAACACTAGAAGTTTATTGTGTACCTATATCATAAATGTGTACTTAAGTAAAAATATAATAGTATTAATAAAATAGAAAAAGACGCGTCATTCTTTAACTAAATGGTTGCGCTACCAACCTGGCTGACCTTTGAGGCTCAAGCCCACAATCCGGCACCTGCTGATTGAGCGACAGGACTCTGACATAGGCTTTACTCTTGGGGGTGAAGGGCCAGAACCATATCGTGAAGAGGAGGAATAACAGAGCAGACCCTGGGTACTAAGACTTTTGATGCAATCGTGTTTGGATATAACAAAAATTGCAGGTAAATTATATTATATCTACCTAACAGTTTTTACCTTTATACATTTAAGTATACTTACGCAAAAGAAGAGAAATGAAGCGGCGTGCCTGTTTTCAGAAATAAATGAAGAAGTGTTGCCACTAGCTATGTGTTAATTGATGAACGCACGTGCCATCGAATTTTGAATCTTTTAGGCTAACATTCGTCTAAATTTTAAAATATCCAACTATCATGATGTAATAAAGTCAAACGTTTGGATGGTAAATGGATTCGCCACATTTTGATGACAGTAAACAAATCATAATTTTAATGGTCCCCATAATAAGCATTATTGTTGAATTTTAAATATCAAAGACTATAAATAAACTAAATGTTACCTGAACAAAGAAACTTGCACTTACAAGTAATATAAAAAGATCCCACCAACAACGTTGAATGTTGAATGTGAAGTAGGCTGCTTAGAATCACAAACTTTTACTGTTAAAAAGTTATCAGATATCATTTAAAATCAAGCTCCTAAATCTACGAACCCTTTATTGTGGTCCAAAAAAAATGGCGTGGTTTATTCGCGTGAATGCGTAATTTTACATTTACATAAAATCTATATTGTTATTTACAGGCACATCCTACCTAACCCGAGGGGGCCATCTCGAAACCGGAGATGGCCAGGGTCAGTCGGGGTGCGAGGGATATGCTCTGTGGGTAACCTTACACCCCGGCGTCCGAAGACCCGAGACGGCGTGCGGTTTTAGTCGGTTCAAGCCCGACACAACCGCCCCCGCTGGCCGGCGGGGGGGGGGGGGGTTTCCGAAGGGATTTCCGCAAAAAAAAAGGCACATCCTACCTGACATACCAATGTTTAGTTATATGGGACTTCAGGTCATTATTTTGACGTGTTTTAGGTTTGAAAAAAATCTTAGCTCCTTGTCTTCATTCCGTTATATCCAAAGCATGCACCTTTGAGCCCTCTGTCCGTTCTCCTCCTCCTTACCATTTTAGTTTATTACGGAAACGATTGTCGTTGAACCCCAAGAGGAAAGCCTGCGCCTCAGCATCGTCCATCAATCAGCAAGTGTTGTACTAGTTTGCAGAAGTGATTGGCTTAGGTCCGGAAGATTTTGGTGGACCCCATACATCCCAAATCCCCACACATACATACATAGCTAAATGAAATTTTACATGTATCATAAGTTTACTTTTTAATTTTTATCCTGAAAATTTAAGCTCTGTCATATTACCAGATCACAACTATGAGCATTCAAAAATTGGATAAAACATTAAGATAAATTGTACGTAGACAATGTTTTATAACGGTTCATCTTGGCGAAGCAATACTTAAGAATCTAGCCAGAGCGTAGAGTGTAAAGAACTTTTTTAATTAACGATTTGATACATCAGTAGTTTAAACTCGCACTACGTTTTACCAATAATGAATGATTTTTTTAAAGTCCTAGACACACAACAGCATTAGACGTCACTTCACACTAGTGGTTGCTACGAACGCGGGTTAATTAATAGGTAATATCCGGTGACATGTGTTGGGCCAGGAGAATCGATCACACACATTATTTCCGGTTGTTATGGTCCTGCTAACTGTAAGCATTTGCATAGACACAGCCAAGTGGTCAATTTGTATATCAGTAACATGCCACATAAGTACAGTGTTGTAACTTCGGAGGTATACCTACTACTATTTTAGCTAATATACCTGATATAGTGGTGATAGATCTATTAGAGCGCCTTGCAATGATCGTTGATATCACCATTCCACATGACAAGAACCTCAAGAAAGCTAAAAGAGATAAACAAATTAAGTATCTGGATTTAGCTCATGAGGTTGTCGATATGTTGAATGTCAATTCGGCGATCATTGTTTCGATAATTTCTTCAGTTCATGGACTGATTGCTTAGATCCTAGACCAATAACATATAAAATAAATAAAAGTTTATTGCAAAGCTACAGAACAGTATTTTACATTGCACCCACAAAATATTTATACTAATGGGGATGCCGACGCAAAACTAATTATAGATGGCAGCAGCAAATGACCAAACAAAACAACAAATAATAAGGAGGCCATAAACAATAACAAAGATGCGCCCTCTGTAGGGATAAAAGCGCAGTCATAGAGATATGAGGCTCACGTTAAGTTTTTTGAACTCTCCCGGCCCGTCGAGCCCACAACATGTTCGCCGATCGTTGCAGGCGACTCAGGCGCCGAAGGTCGCTTAACGACCTTCGTCCTTTATGAGCGCAGCCCTGGGGGTGGCAGGTGAGGCCGCCTGTCACCCCAGCAGAAGCAAACCGGGATATTGGCGCAACTAGCGCCCCCTCCCCCAAACCGGGGCAAGACGGGGACACCGTGGTGCCCAAACCCGAGAGGGCCATCTCGAAACCGGGGATGGCCAAGGGTCAGTCGGGGTCAGAATAATAATAATGGTTATCAGGGAAAATGCATCCTAGGTACCCTGCCGAGGGGACTCACTTTTTTCAACCATTCTTAATATATTTTGATTATTTTAATTTACTTAGTTTAGTTTTAAATGCGCCTGGCGGAGGAAGTAGTCTTGCGGGGTGGGGTGGAGGTGGCGGTGTCTCTCGACATCGCCTACTCCTTCAACACCCTACCCTGGAGCTGCGTTAGGGAGGCGCTCGCGTATCACAGGGTGCCTCCTTACCTCCGCCGCATTGTCGGGGCATACCTATCCGAGAGGGCCATAGTTTACCCGAGCTGGCTAGGGCCAGGGCGGCGAGAAATATTGTGCGGTGTTCCACAGGGGTCGGTCCTAGTGCCAGGCCAGGGGTCCTGTGGAACATCGGATACGATTGCAGAAATATGCAATAGCCGTCAGAGTCATCAGGGGGTATCGCACGATCTCCGGCGAGGTGGCATGTCTCCTAGCTGGGACCCCTCCATGGGACCTGGAAGCGAGATCCCTTGCGCTGTTGTACCAATGGCGCTGGAGCGGTGCCATTGGCCGGAGCCCCGAGAAATCAGGGTTCAGCGGTCCCAGCTCCGACGGAAACTCATGGAGACATGGATGGTGCGACTTGAGCACCCAAGGTGGGGGGAATCCACCATTGCGGCGGTGAGGCCGATCATGAAGGAGTGGTTGGAGAGGCACCACGGTGACCTCTCTTAACCGGATGTGCCAGATATTTACCGGACACGGGTGCTTCGGTAAGTGTCTATGGCGCATCCATCGGGAGACAACGCCGCAGTGCCAGCACTGCGAGGATTCCGGCGAAGAGATGGCGCTCCACACGTTGGTGAAGTGCCCTGCTTGGGCGAGTCAACGCCGGGATCTCGTTGCGGTCCTGGACGTGGACGTTCTCTCGTTGGAGACCATGGTGAGGGCCGTGGTCTCCGACGGGAGCAAGTGGCACGCCGCCGCCTTTTTCTGCGAGCAGGTAATGCGCGCGAAAGAGACGGTGGAGAGGGAGCGGGAGAGAACCATGCCCCCCGTGTTCCGCAATCTGCGGCGAGGACGCCGCAGACTCATCTACGCCCGGAACTACCGACCTCTATGATCGGGGCCTGAGGACGGTAGTTGGCCGACTCGCCGTCCTTACAGAAGCAGGCCGTGGTGGAGGCGTGTCGTGTGTGTCCTACACACGCCTGCCACCTCACCGACGTGGGATAAAACCTGACTCCACCAGACGAGGCCGCGCTGGTGGCCAAGGTCCGCCGGCAACCCTGGGGTTATCCTTCCGAAGGCTTACCCAGGGTGCCCGGCAATGAACACTTGGGGAAGACACCGTGTGATTTTAGTCGGTCCGATTCTGATACGCCCACCCCATCGTCGTCACCGATGGGGTGAAAGCCCGTGGGGGTTTGCACAAGCAAAAAAAAAAGTTTAGTTTTAAATTCAATTGTATTTGTTTAGTTTTAAATAAAGAACCCATTTTATAATCGAATCAGTAAAAGTGTAAAGGAGTCTGTTTATTAAAGTGCGGCTTCTGCATGATTTATTTTCATCAAATATGTTATTGCATATTAAGTGGATTAATGTGTCGCTCAATTTTATTTGAGGTAGTGTTCATTATACACTGAGTTTAATATCGGGGACATGAAAACGTGATGAGGCAAAATCATTAAAAAATAATAGGATATTGTGCGAATATTATTGAGTGAGCAGGGGAAATGAGTGATTTTAAAGGAGTTTAAAGATTGTTATTATTATATTTATTCATTTATTTATTTAGTCTTACACTAAAATACCAGAAATTGAGATACATGAAATATACTTGCTGTAATTACTACTGACAACCCACTCAGCGGGATATTTCAGACCGCTGGCTGCCACGTTCGAGCACAACTACGCGTGTCGTCTATAAGTTGGGATACAGTTCATCCCAAAGAGATCCAGAATCTCACGTTAAACCAAAAACGTAAAACCAGTTGTTGAGGTGATCTTGATGGTCATGGATTTTAGCCATAGTTTCTGTGGTTTAATCAGCCTTGCAGAAATGCTAGAATATTCAGTGAATCTAACAGACTTTGGATCAAGGACCTTGTCGAAAAGGATCCCAAAATTTCAGAAGACAACACAATTTTATTTTGTTAGTAGAATCAGTTTGGCGGGTGACGTTTGACATCAGAGAACATCTAGGACGGAACTTGAACCCTCGACCAGTCCCTTACAGGAGGAATGCTCGACTAAGTAAGCTACCTAGACGCGTCCCAGACATTCGAAATTCTCCGATATATTATATATGTCTCGGGGTGACCCTGGAGCCATCTACCGTCGCCATTCTTGCTTCATTTTGGCTAAATTTTTATAGTTCATGCGTTCCGGTCGCTCTCCGAAATTGCTACAAACTGTCGTTAGTCCTGGTTGCCACTACACTGATCTAGAGCGTACTCTTTTTGTGTCACACTTGACCTTGAATTGTGACAAGTTTATACTTACTACTATCATATGGTCTGGAAATTAATATCACCTAGTAATGATTCTGACGGGTCTCTAGGATATTTTCTTATATGTTTCCCTATTCTGGAATTCCTACTCGTTAAGAAGTCTAGTAGCCCGGGTGGTATACTGGTGGTGGTACTTTAATAGTATAGTATGCTGTATGTGTCCAATTGAGGGCTTATCGCTATCACCTATATGAAGCATATAATTAACACGCTGTATCCCGCCACGGTCTTTCCATGAGCAACCTTGTTGCTTACTTTACAGATCGTCGACTGAGTCATTAAGATTAAAGGAGAGGCACTGGGGATTAGCCTAGAAATAGTTAAAGCTTTTGGCTTTTGATCGAATTAGTCACAGAGGTCTTCGAATTGAACTTACCAAATTATGAACTGACTGTGGTGCTGTCTCTCACTTTATTGCTATGCCAACCACAACATTGCAGACAACTTATCAAACGGATCGTACTAAAACCCCAAAGTGGAAGAAAGTCACTTACAAATTGTGTCTTAAATTGAGAATAAGAGTATTTTATAATAGTATCCGTAAGATGGGGGAAGACTGTATCTAATCCAATTTCACCTTATCAAGGCACACAAATTTGGGGTATTACTCACCAAATTTTAAAATATCGGTTTACTTGGTGTTGAGATCTCTACCGATGTCCTGTACCAGTAACCCAGTAAATTTAACAGAATGAAATGCATAATAAAATAACATATCTTGACTCACGCAGAGTGCTACTGTGAAGTTTTAGCTGGAGAACTTAACTAGAGGTTGGTCTATTGGTTTCGGTACAAAGAGAAGCTTTGAGCTTTGTCGACCATCCTATACTCGCAATCGTAGAGTGAGAGCTGGTAGACATTTTGGATAGGTGTTTGAAGCAATCTGAAAATTGACAGATTCCTCTCCCATAAAATTTTAATACGGCAAGATGTCACCTGCTTAAACGTCAACGTTTTAAGGAATTAATTGTTCATGGCTAATAGCTATTATAGTTACAGTCAGCATAGGCATTGGGTTCACCCTCACCTTTCAAAGCAGGTTACTCACGCATTGTACGGTTTGAAAGGAACTTTCATCCTTCAAGTAACAGAACTACCATAAGGAAGTTCTTACATAATATTAAATATTAGAATATTTAATATTATTTGCTTAAAGCTTCCTTAAGATTCATAATATTCTTATATCTACGGTACTTTCTCTGATTATGAACCGCTTGCGTTATTTTTACTCGTATTTTGTTAAGGAGAGAAGTGGATTTACTTCGGAACGAATTCAATTCCAGTTCCGAGATAGTTTAACTCTACCTGGAACTAGCATATAAAATTCCCATATCTTAGTAATAAGGTTCATTGTTCTGTTTTCTAATGATGATTTATTTTGTTGCAGTCACCGTCTCTCTAAACATAACGCTGCTGGCCTGTAGTACTTTGGGGCTTGTAGCGTGTATCCTGATGATGTTAGGAGTTTACAAGGTTAGTAATACATGACAGTTATTGTAATTATATAAAAGCTTTTTCTCAGTATTTCAACCAGGCACACCTGATCATTTGCAATCCAAACCACAATGGCAATTAATGTTAATAGAATTCATCACAACAACGTCTTATATTTTCATACAAAAATAATTAACCAGATTATGAATACCTAATCTAAGTTCAAAGAAAAATGTAAAAACACCTGTTTATCTCGAGGATACGTGCAAATGTATGTTCATTTTATAAATAAAAAAGCAAAGGCTATTATATACTTCAGCGGGTGACACATTTATAATATTCTCGTTTAGCTTTGCAACTAAGGTAAATTACATGTAGTAGACGTAGGATTACGTCGGTAGTACGTTTTTTTTTTCGTGCGGAAATCCCTTCGGATTCCCCCCCGCCGGCCAGCGGGGGTGGTTATGTCGGGCTTGAACCGACTAAAACCGCACGCCATCTCGGGTCTTAACACGCCGGGATGTAAGGTTGCCCATAGAGCATATCCCTCGCACCCCGCCTGACCTTGGTGCATCTCCTGTTTCGGATGGCCCCCTCGGGTATGGGAACCACGGTGTCCCCGTGTTGCCCTAGTTTGTGGGAGGGGCGCTAGTCGCCCCACCGTCCCGGCCTGCTTCTGCTGGGGTGACAGGCGGCCTCACCTGCCACCCCCAGGCCTGCGCTCATGGAGGACGGAGGTCGTTAAGCGACCTCCGGCGCCTGAGCCGCCTGCGACGCGCAGCGAGCATGTTACGGGCTCGGCGGGCCGGGAGAGTTCTAAATCTCTCCCGGGCGCACTCCGCCATCTCCTACGCGAGCATTACATGCTCACAGAAGGAGGTGGCGGCGGCCCACGCGCTCGCGCTCCGCACCATTGCCGCAATCATGCTGCCGAGCGAGAGGACTCCCACCCCGATCGCTGCCACGAGGTCACGCCTCTTCGCCTCCCACGCCGGGCAGTCAGCCAGCGTGTGCAGCCCTTTGTCCTACGTCGGTAGTACCTACTATGTGAGATTCTAACTTGCAATTTTACTATTACAGTTCAACGTCTTAATATTTAATATAATATTCTATATCAATATCTTTATCGTTACGATATTTATTATACAAGTATACATCCGTGCTATTATCTAGAAAAAAATTATATTCATATCATGGTCCTAAAACTAACCTATCTACATTCCTACGTACGCCTTTATTGAGATGAGTTTCGAAGAGAATTTTATTTTGAACCTAAAGTATACAGTACTATATACTTATTATACATAACATCACAAATGTCACTTAATTTCTATTATTACAAGCTTTTTATTAACTTGCACTATGCGTATATAAGTATGTGGTCCGTCAAAATTTGCAAACCATTTTTTGACATCCGTTTACACATTTAGTTTGGATGACAATGTAATAATAGGTTGCGGTTTTAGTCGGTTCAAGCTCGACATAACCACCCCCGCTGGCCAGCGGGGGGGGGGGTATGCGAAGGGATTTCCGCACGAAAAAAAAAAAAGGTATGGTAACATGCAGTGCCAGAAATAGAAAACAGTGAATAAAAGCTTGTTTTAATGCAACTTTTAATACAAGATTGTTTTTAAAAATTATCTTAACTATTGCTCCGCGTATAAACTACCTACTTCTCCCTATAATATAGGTACCTCATATTGTAAACACTTTGTTCGGTTCGACTTTAACATGCTCACCACCCACTTACCACCCACAAGTCAGGTTTTCAAGAGGTGTCATTTCATTTTGGCCGTTGCATGAATGGGCCGACTCGACCGGGGAAGCACCATCCTCTCACAGAATATCGACGCCAAGTAACAGTATTTGAACTGTTGCGTTCCGTTTGGTGAGTGAGAGTGCCGGAGCCCAAACTCTTTCCCATCCCCTCCCAAACTCCTTTCCCATCCCCTTTCCTTTACAGGGTCGGCAGCGCGAGTGTGACGCCAGTGGTGTTGCACACGTCCATAGGCCGCGGTAACCGCTTCCCATCAGGTGGGCCGTGTGCTTGTCTGCCATCTTAGTGGTATAAAAAAAAAAAAGTCACCACGGTGAGGTGGTACCCGAAGGTTTCCAAAAGGGAAGAAATGCAGTTTATGGCCAGACGAATAAGCGTTCGGTCTTGATTCCTCATAGTTTGTGGGACTCACTGTGCAGTCTACATTAATGCGCAAACCTAAGAAATAACTCCAAGAGTAATTATTAATAAATATAAATCTGTATTCTGTTTGGCCTCAATTAGCCGGTCAAGGGGAGGTAACCAACTATATATTCTCTGGGGTTTCAATTTCGTTTTCAATTGCGTGACGACTGGGCAATCCGCAACGTGTTCTATATAGACCCGTGATAAATAAATCAGTGCCACACCACTCGACACCCTCTGTCACTTATAAGGCTCACACGTCTTTGATGACTCTATTTTGGTTTGTCACCGTCTACCATAGCTATTGAATTATTCTAAATCGAAACTAGAATGATTATAGAGGTAGTTTATTCAAAACAGCTGATCTCGTGTTCAACCTTAGAGCATTTTTTTTTAATTTTACCTTTTTGTCGTACAATGAGCATTGGTTACGATTGACAGACTGTAATAGTCGTTCAATTTAGTTAAAACATTTTTACTTGTTTTGTATTTCTTAAGTATTATAAAGTCAAAATCAATCATATTTAAAGTATATGATTGATTTATATATAATTCATATGTTGAGAACTGTATACCCGTTTGTAATTTATGTACGAGGATGGTTGAAAGATACTAAACAGAAAATGATATTATGAAGTGAAGTGTATTTGTACAACAATATGAAAAGGCATAAACTTGATATTACACTGGACTCGGTAAAAGAAAAAATAATTTTATGCTTTTTTTAACGAAACTTAATTAGAAAACATGTAGTTCGGAAAAAAGAACATCCAGAACGGAACTTGAACCCGCGACCAGTCCCTTACAGGGAGAATACTCTGACCAACTGAGCTACCTGGACACACCCTTGCATATATTAAGCGTCTCGGGGTGACGCTGGAGCCATCTACCGTCATTCTTCAAATTCTAATTCAAATTCTAATTTATTTATTTCATGAAGCATAGGTTATACAAAGATGTTATAATCATAATAATAGTTCAAGCTATGTTCCGCCAAAGGCATACGTAATATTGAGTTAGGTAAATCATAATTCACACAAAATAGATAAACATGTCCACTTCGAAAAAGTTAGCATACTAATTGCATCAAAATTTCATTGAATAAACTTAATTACGCTTCATAAAAAGATCCTGCAGACGTGTTTTCAGAAATATTTTACTCCGATGTGACTGGATCTTGTTTTTACGAATTCAAGCATTGGTTATTATATAATGATGAACACGAAGAAAATTCATAAGAATCATGACCAAATTATGGGTGTAACGTGTATCAGGTATTAGATTATTTTACGGAGGCACGTAATATCAGACACCGAAACCGTAAACACAGTTTATTACCGGTTTTTAGGGATCAGAATAAGGCATTGTGAAGGTCATTCTAAATTTAGAACTTGGCACTAAGAGTTGAAGGTGTTGTAATTGAATTTGCATGTTAAACGACATGAAACCGATACTTTGGAAGACTGGTAATCAATCCAGCCAATACGTATGAGAGCAAATAAGCTGTAAACTGAATCTGTAAGCTAGATCTTTCTTTTGTTACTATAAAAGTTGTCACAAAAGTTTTATACAATTTTTTGTCCGTGACTTAAGATATTTTGATTTATTCCTCATTCGTATGACAAAGTTCATCGTAAATTAAAAAATCTTCTTTTTATCTTATATTTTATTCCTGTTTCGTCACGAATTTTACAAAACAATTAACATTTTACATTACAATTTTCTCGAATATTTATTTTGTCGCACTCTTTGGTCTTGATTCGCCCCACGTAGTAGTTTAGTCTTATTTTACAATAAGTTTTGAGCTTAAAAATCATGGTAAAGAATTTGAATGATGTTTTTAATGTATGTATAATACACACCGCATTATTGACATAATATCAGACACCTGATTAAAGGCAACAGAAGACTCCTTATGCCCGACTACTATAATATCACTGTTAAAGGCATAATGCTACTTTTATTTATTATTTTAGTAAGACTTACTAGTTATATTTGGGGTACTTTTTTTTTCCGTGTGGAAATCCGTTCGGATAACCACCCCCGCCGGCCAGCGGGGGTGGTCCCCTCGGGTTTGGGCACACCGGTGTCCCCGTCTTGCCTCGGTTGGGGGGGGGGGCTAGTTCTATCCTATCTTAACTGGGGTTTTAGTCCCTAATTTGACTGGACCATTAGCAGGGCGTATTTCTATTTCTAAACAGCGACCGATACTCAATAGCTTAGGTTTCTTACAAATGTCAAGTATCACTGTACCACTAAAAGCTTTATACTAAACCTTGACTAAACATTATATTGTATTGAAACGGAAAATAGTTGTCAAGTAAAAGAAAAACTAATTAACCGATTAAAACATAATTTTCTAATGTTGAATTATTAACCCGTTCCTTTTATCTGAATATAAGTATCATCTTGTTGTGGCCCAGGTCCCGGTTTTACCCGCGAATAAATTCATTAATAACACACTCTATTACCCGATAGCACTGCTCTATTTCTTTTTTGTTTTTTTTTTAATATTTAGGACACGTCAATTTGACTTCACCTCGCCTGATGGTTAGCTGAAGGTAAAGTCTCAGGAAAGAGGGTCACCATTACATACACGTACCATGTTAACAATGGTGGCACTCAGCTTGACGGCCTCATCAGAAGAGGATTGTCGTCGCAGCACCGCGTGACACCCACCTGTCCCACTATTGCTGCGACCACAATCCCCCTGCCCGGCTATGCACTTGCTGACCCCTTTTTTTTTTTTTTTATCGTGCGGAAATCCCTTCGGATACCCCCCCGCCGGCCAGCGGGGGCAGTTATGTCGGGCTTGCACCGACTAAAACCGCACGCCGTCTCGGGTCTTCAGACGCCGGGGTGTAAGGTTACCCATAGAGCATATCCCTCGCACCCCGGCTGACCCTGGGCCATCTCACCACTAACAGCATCGCTCATCCTGTCTCCTCTGAAAACAGAGGAGTACGGAGAGCGATGTGTTCCCGCCACGTTGGGTATTGGCCGACGATCAATGCCAACCCTATGAAGGGGTGAAGGGGAAGCCATTGACCGCCGCCCAGGGTGTACCGGCCGCTCCGATTCCGTTCCCCCCGGACTGCAGCGGGATCGGAATCGGAGCGACACTCGAGGAGGTTACCCAACACACACCCCGCACTTGCTGACCCCTGAACACAATCAAACCGAAATTGTATTACTATGGAGGGTTTTTCGCAATCGTGCACGGTGGTACCCACCCAGCCGAATTTTGTGACAAATTTGTGTCATCAAATTTCTACCACCAGTAAAAATATATAATACCAGTCTAATTGTGAATGTAAACCATAAGAAGCTTTAATATTGAATTTAATGCTTCAAACTTCACAAATAAAGATCTTTTTATTAAAGTTTCCTTCTCCTATTACATCTTTCTACCTTCCCTCTGTTAGTGGTGAAATTTTGATTTCGAAAAGGTTTCTAAAATTTCACAAATTTCCTTAGTAGATGTTTGTAACATGAAAGCTTGTACAGTGTACTGCCGAATCTTTAAGTTTGTAGCTCCAGCGGTTTAGACTCTGCGTAGATGCATCAGCCAGTCAGCCAGCCACTGCCAGTCAGTCGAGACAAATATATAAAGTCTGTCGTTGGAAGTTCTCAGGGGTTGACTTTGGAAGAAAAAAGAGTTCGGTAACACGATCAAAACTGTAATTTTTATTCTAGGTACACTATTAGTTACAATTTACACACAAAACAGGAATATATCTATTAAAACACAATATCAACAAAGAGCGTGTCTCGCGTCCGTTGGCGGGGTTTTTCTAGTCCTAGTTCCTCAAGCGGTCACGGGATGCGCGGCGGAGATAAGCGTCTCTCGTCGCGTTCGGATACACCCTCTTAAAATTAAGGACCGTTACACCTATAGATATCGAAAAAACAAAAAACTTAATTGACTGAAGTTCACTAAGGAATCAGTAATATCACAATCACAATATTACATTGAAAGGATAATTCTATCAACATGAAAACATGTAAAATCAAAGGGAAGTAATCCTATGAAACTAATCTATCAGATTCATTTCAACAATATGTATCGTTCTTTGATTCTTCCATTGGAAAAGCTAGTATCAGTCGCTTGCCACTACTTCAAAGAACTCTGAAAAAAATACTTTTAATCTACTGAGTACCCTCTTTTGAATTGTTCAAAGAGAGTATTTTCCCGCTGAGTGTCATCAACAGGAAGTCCTTTATTCATAAGACGGTATTGTATAGTTGTTGACCAGGCCGGTCATGTCAAAGTAGTGCTCTTTAAAATCGTGTCATGTAGGTACTGCCGCGTCTTTTGAAGCTTACGTGTTCCACGACACAAGGCCCATCTATGTCATCATCATGATCATCATAACAGCCGTTGCATCCAAAGCTGGCACTTTGGAACTAGAGTTCCGTCCCCCTACTCCCCTACTCCCTATAGATTGGTTTGTCTTTCATGTATGTATGTGAAAGGCCAAATAGGTTTTCATCCGAAACGATACAAAATTCTATATGTGTAAGCATTTTAAATATTTTCTATTGCACTGTGTTGGGGCATAAAAGTTATTGATTCTTTGTCCAATCGATATACCTTTAGATGCTGTTTTGGCTGCTACAATAGCATGGATATGAATGCTGATATTCTACATGTTTGTGTTGTTTTCAGCTCTCTTTTTACAGCATTAAAATGACATGTTGTTTTACGATGACAATGATAATTACGGGGTCACTAACTCTTCAGTGGGAGAAAGTCGTAAACAACTTGAAACTTAAACCGTGATGAAAGACTAAACTTAATTTAACCTAACCCAATAAAGGCGCCAGTATATTTACCTCCTCATTGGCCTATTTGTCGTAGTTCAAAGGCACCGTAAATAATTTCAAGTCACTTTTAAAGTAAAAAAAATACCTACATAACATCTCACCGCAGTCACTTCAGTGATAACATGAAATCAAACTGTCATAATTTAAAAGCTTGATGTGTTTATTTACACAAAACAGTACATCGCATTGAGCAAAACTTAAAGAGTGAAGCCCGACATAACCACACCCGCTGGCACGCGGGGGGGGGGGGGGGTATCCGAAGGGATTTCCGCACGAAAACACGAAAAAAAAAAGGTACATACCTATTCTCTCAAAATTATTAACAGACTATTAACCGGGTCCGAGTTTGCACTAGCACCGATTTCAGCGCCTCTTAGCGGGTATAATTATTGTGAATATATTTCTAACTTTAAAAGTGAATTACCAAAAAAAAATTCTACCCGTTAACCACCCTCTAAGAAGTAAAATTGTGAAAAACATTGATACGATTGTACTACATTTATTTCTAACCAGAAGCAGAATAATACCTACATATTTTGGAAATAGTGGTCTTCCATTTAACTTATTATATAGAAACTTGAATAAATGTTAAATAACTCGCATATGTGCACTAACTGGCCTATCGAAAAGCTAATAAAAGGACTGATGCTGACTGAGCCCTTTGAGCCCGTGATTAGTTTAATATGTCTATGTTGATGGCCTCGCCTCCGCCGTTGCTTCCCGCGCTTACGGCCAAAGAGACCTAAGTAAGACCTCATTACTGCGCATGTAGAGTAAATTGACATGATTTTTACCTATAGTGGTGCATATAGCTAAAAATCATGTCAATTTACACTGTAACCACCAGTTCGGACCTTTATATATACAGGGTAGAAACGTTAAGTGTGTCCAGCTGATTACGAGTATTTCGTAATTTTTAAATGTATTGCAAAACTTCAAACTGATATAAAATCTGCATCACTTAATCTATAAAAGCTTCTGCTTTTATAGATTAAGTGAACTTACTAACGAACGAACAAAAGATTAATTAAACTTACCAATTTTCCCAAAAGGATAGTTGGTCGGTTTATCTCTGTCCCGTTTTCGCACTTGATGTGCACTTCAGAGTCAGGGAGCTTTGTTGTTTCCTTTCTGGAGCCGTCCGTGTAACAGATGGTGCCATTGTTGTCCATCTGCCAGCCCTCCTCGTCCCTATGTGTATTCTATATTTCTTGTCAAATGTCTTTTCCTTATCAGATCATTGTTTGAAAAGATCATTGATAGCCTTTCTTCGTAGCCTTGACTGATCTTGGTATGACCCTCATCCGATGTATTGCCAGTCCATAGCCCAGTGCTTTTCAGTTTGAACCATTTTTCAATTGTTTTTTTTGTACCCACATAACATGCAACCCCATGAAGCTGTGAAGAAATCAAATTCTACGGTAATTTATTGTACGTGATCCTCAGTGCGCGAGTCCTCAATTATCGTTATATTTTAGCAATTTAAGTATGTAACACAAACCAATATTAAATTATACCTATAAACCTTACTCTTAACTCACTCTATCTATTAATGAAAATTACATTAAAATCCGTTAGTTAGTTTTGGAGATGTAGGCGGGGAGCGACTTTGTTTTATACAATGTAAAGATAAAGATCTAATAATTATCTCACACCTAAAAATATGTAATTTTGTAATGTAACCATTGAATTTATACGGTGTAAAAAGCTGACGCCCATAATAATCGTGCACTCAGTACGTGATGTGACATACTGCTATGCTTGCAATTTCTTATGACGAATATGATATCTCACCTCGGATTCCGCTGTCGAGATACCACTGGTACAGAATACCACCACTGCTCTTAATTTTTTAAGATTTACTTTCGAGATCGATTTACTCACGTTGAAATCGTAGGTAGTTTCCAGCAGATGAAGTAAAATAAACTGTAACGCTTAAATAATATTGTTGTATATGCACGTGGCACAGATTTATCCTACAATCCCTGGACGTGACGTTGGTCACGAATTGTACTAACAACAGCACAGTATAGGCACATACCTATAGCTGTGTAAATTAGTGTAAATTTAAAGGTGGGCCCTGACCTGCGTTTCGGAGCGTAACGTAACATGTTAGGTACATAGCGAGCAATCGCGCCGTCAGCACGAGGGAACAAGAAGCAACGAGCTGGTATACACGAACACGACTCACAGATTTTAGCACATGGCGTAAGCACATGCTCGTGCGCGAAATTGCATAATGATACACATGCCGGTCTGTATCCATCTTAATAATCTTAATAATATTATAATTATGATTGAGCTGATTATAATAACAATCAGCATAAAATTAATTTAATAAAATGTAGATAATATGTACCATGTATGTATATTCATATGTCCGTTTCATATAAATACGAACACAGGATTTCTTACATTCACTCTATTTATAGGCGTAAAAGTGAAGTACCACTTTCCGAATAATCACGAAATCTGAGAAAGTTATAAATGCTGCCTTGAAATTTGGCAGGAATATTCCTCCTTAATCCTAAAATGTTTATCCCTTAAGAGCATATTCCTCGCATAATTACTAAGTGTACTGACAAAATTTTTGCATAGACCTTTCTTTTATTACACAAAAGTACTACTAAGCATACGACCATAGTTGATACGGCTTTTTAAGCGGTTAGGTGCTGTTAGTGATTTCCGCACGAAGGTACGCAGGCACTGTTAGTGATTAGTGAACGCTTGCCGCCTGGGTTTCAATTTTCATCCAGAAGTAGCAATCATGATTTTTTACCGATATTATCAGTTACACTGTATTTATGTAAAGCTGCATTGTTGCTTCCATTACATATGCTTTTGATCCTTGTACAAAGTCATAAGCTCTAAATCTCAGCAAATAATTTTAATATCGAAATCCATCCAATTCTAGCTTAATTTAAATAAGTTACCGTTGCTATATTAGTTTATTAATGAGATTGCGTGGAAATTTTACAAAGCAGTACCGCGGTGGTACGACTAGGGCTGTACCCGTATTTTGAGAGTGCCTTCGGAGGGTGCGGAGGGTGAGGGAGTTTACGAGGGGTACACGAACCCTTGTGTCTCTCTTCGTATCTACTTTTCCTTGCGTCTGAACATCTACATGAGAGATGTTCGAGGTGATCAATTATTTTATATCACGAAACTGAAACATTTTCATATATTAACTTATACTTAAACAATGTTTTAATTACCCTTAATTAAAACATCGTCATTAACTAGCTACTTTGTTTATTTTCAATTACACTAAAAGCTTCCTTTATATGAATGCCAATGAGTGGAAATGATATATGGTGTGGTGTACCTTTGTGTAGAAGTAAATAACCAAAATTAATTATTATCAGTCCGAATGTGAATGATAAGCTTTTTTAATAACATATTGGATACTACATAGGGCGTACAGTTTCCGGAACTGGCCATTTAGATACATATAAAATATTCTATAAGGTATTACAATATTTATGTAGAATATACTGCTTCCGGGCTGTTTGGCCGTATTGCATAGGAAACTTGTGTTCCAAACGTTTCGTCGATCACTGCGGTCGACATCTTTAGTAGTACATGTCCGGGCGCCGACGAGCGCGGAGAACTCTCCTCAGCGGCGACTTCTCTGCGACTGATGTAGAGGCCCGCGTCACTGGCTTATTTATAGGCGCAGTTGGGGGAAACGACGCAAAATTAAGAACCAATTACGTGATCAATGGTTTTCATCAGCAAAAGATGCTGTCGAAGAGTATGAAACACATGAATCTGACGTCACCACGTAGGAGTGGCACGAATATTTTCAAAATGGGTTTAATCGAATGAAAAAGTGATCTATCCCTAAGTATCCAAACCAATTTGAGCCCGTTCTGTTCAGCCGTTTTTGCGTGAAAGAGTAACATCCATTAATTCATATATCCATACAACATCCATACTCACAAACTTTCGCGTTTATAATATTAGTAGGATATTATAGTTACCACAACTTTGTGGTAATCTTAGCAAGTTACTGCCTTGTACCAACAAATATTAGGTAATATTGTTGTATTATTTTGGTGTAATATTCAGGATAACATGTGAATACGCAAACCTGCAATTTAATCTTTTACATAACTTCTTATGATATAAATCAACCAATACTATACTTGTTCATTTTTAGTTCAGATAGTCATGACCGGGTCCGCCGGTAGCCCTGGGGTTATCCTTTCGAGGGCTTACCCGGGGTGCACGACATAACCGTCCCCGCTGGCCGGCGGGGGGGTATCCGAAGGGATTTCCGTACGTAAAAAAAAATAGTCATGACAGATCACAAAAATATTTCGTAATTTTTCAACTTCATGCCTTTAGATAACGCAAATTTATACTCCGACTCAGTTTCCAATCCTATATTTATTATCCTTTCGAGGTCTTACCCGGGGTGCCCGGCAATGGACACTTGGGGAGGACACCGTGTGGTTTTAGTCGGTCCGATTCCGACACGACCACCCCATCGTTGGCATGGGGTCGATGTCCATGGGGTGAACCCGGCCCAGACGGGTTCACCCTGTTCCACACATTAAAAAATAAAAGCTCAGTTTACAAAGTTTACAATTACTATATGTGTTAATTAAGGAGTTTTACTTCCCTTGTATACGTACCGAAGTATGGACACACGTTGTCCGATCATTCAAATCAACGTTATGCTTTTGAAATTCAAGACTAATACAGACAGTAGGTAGGCTTTTTGGTAAAAATAGCAGTAGGTAATTATATTAATTATATGAAAATTGTATTACTACTCTACGAATACCTAAATCAGGTTCCTAAATTAAGATCTGACTGTCATGTGAAAACAGTTTCTTTTTACGACAAAACTGTTTAGGTTCTATGGAAATTTGTATGATATATACAGCTATGACGTCACACTTGAGTAGTGCCAAATATATAAGCCCATGATGTCCAAATAGGAACAACAAATACCATCATCACACTCTCTGAATTAAACGAAATGGAGTGACCCAGCCCACGAAACCACCTCAAGTAATGGCGTTTAAGTGAGCATGACCACCCGCTTAGCCACAATATACAACAATATTCATATAGTCAAAATAATTAATTATAAATACTGTGCTTATCCGCCGTCATTATGCACTTGATTATTGGAAACTCAGTGTGCAAGTATATCAATAGTTGCAATCCGTGAAATCACTGTAACAAAACAATCCTACGCCATCTAAATATGTAAGCAGGGCCGTCTTAACCATTTAGGCATTGTGGTGCGAAAATCAGCTTGCACCTCCATTTTTTCCGTGCGTAAATCAATTCCGATACCTCACGCGTGCCGTCTGGGGCGGTATGGCGGTAAAACCGCATGCCGTCTCGGGTCTTCACATTCCATAAGGCATTTCCCTCGCACTCCGGTAGACCCAGGACCATCTCCGGTCTCGAGATGGCACCCTTTTAATGAATACTTACTCTACAGTAATTATGTACTTATACATGGGTTTTTATAGTGGTGCCTTACTTTATATAGCCAGATATAGTGAATGTTAAGCAGGTTTCAAAACTGATTGAGACACAAAATTTTAGGTCTGATGTGATCGGCTTGCGCCTACAAGACCCTGCACCACCGTCTTTACTCCAGGTTGCACGGGGTGGGGCACCCCTGCACACCCCTTGCAACCTCGAGTTTAGACGGTCCTGTATATAGGTATACATATATAGGGGTGCGACTGGTTGGATCACCTCCAAGTTTGGTGCACCCTGGGCAACGTGGGCGATGACGCATCATTGATTGCTCCTCTGGAGTAGCTGGCGTCAACGTCAACGGCCAAGAGTCTGACCAACCAGCCCTTTTCAGGGCCAGCTGACCTCATTGCACGAGGGGGTCGGGGTATGGCAGGCCTGCAAGGCACACGGGGGGGGGGTCGCTCCAGGTACCCCTATGCTCTTATCAGAGGGGACACTGCGAATGGCCCAGGGTCAGTCGGAGTGCGAGGGATATGCTCTATGGGTAATCTTACACCCCGGCGTCTGTAGACCCGAGACGGCGTGCGGTTTTAGTGGGTTCAAGCCCGACATAACCGCCCCCGCTGGTCGGCGGGGGGGTATCCGAAGGGATTTCCGCACAAAAAACAAAGGTATACATATTTAGTCCTTATTCTTCTTCTATAATCAGGATAAGCTTACCCAATATTGTGTTTATTTACATACCTACATACAAATTGGTACTCACTCTCTTGTGTCTTTTGTAGCTATTTATCTAATATTACAAGATATTTATGTTCTATATGCATTGCGTCCTTTACCTCTGGGATGGGCAGAGATCACAGACCAACATTTACTTCTGTCTTTGTATCCCTCATGATCGCCATCCCTTTACCCTTAAATAGCCTGAAAACTGTAAAGCCTCGGTAGCTTAGAGGTTTACGACCGGCCTTACGACTCTCGTGTTTGAATCCTGGCCATTATGCTACCATCGTGAACCCATTCCTAACACAAGCAATTTAACTCAGCTGAAGGGGTTATCGGGAATACTCGGGTAATAGTAGGAAAAAGAAAGCCTCTGCTGGAACTCCGTTGCCGTCGGGCTTGACTGACCCGGTCTGCTCACTTATACGTACTCTATCTCTATATATGTACTTACTAGTTTTCTTATTCAAGCAGTAGCTACTGGTTCGTTCTGAGTATTAAACCAGGTGCTAAGGCCTTTTTCAGCCTTCGTCACTACATCTTATGAACCATATTACTCTAAATAAATATGTACTTCTGTATACTATATTTCTACTAGCTGAACCGGCAAACTTCGTTCCGTCTTAGAATCAAGTTATGTTTGTTACCTTATCAGCTGAATTCATTTCGTAATTACTCATATTTTTTTATTTAAAATATTATAGGCAATATCCCAAGGAGGCTGTCTCAAAACCGTAGAATGTCCAGGGTCCGCCAGGGTGCGAGGGAATTGCCTTACTACTATGCCAATTTACACCTCAGCATTAGAGACACGATACAGAGAGCGGTTTGATAGGTTTGAGTCCGACATAACTACCCTCACTGGCCGGCGCGGCGCGGCGGTAGGGTAACCGTGGGGATTGCCGTAAAAAAAACACAAAATCATTCCTTCTCGTATTATAAACGGTGTCACTAACACGACTTTATTTAATGTATATAGATATCTACATGCCTCATTTTATCAATTAATCTTACTTTAGACATACTGCGAAGTTAACTCATTTTAACTGCGTTAATAAGTGAAAGTGGGGTATGACAGACTAATCATGGAAGTAGATTCCATGTTTGTTCTGTTATACCCAACTTTTGCTATCATTAATAAAAGTGGGGACTAGTATGCCATTATGAACAGACCTGCGCACCCTATTCGGTGATAATTGACCGATCAAAAAGAAATGTCAAAGCTACTTCCAATAGTTTCTTCGTATCCTTCATCTCTCGACAACATGTGACAACAAGTTATCCAATCTAAGCATACGAGTTGTGTTTCTTTTATATATTTTTATAACTATCGCTGAATTTAACTTATTTGCTTTTATGTTTATACCTTTAGCTTTAAAAATCCCCTGAATGCTGTTCATCATCTTCAGTAACTCGTCTGTCAATGATCCTAGTACTCCTTCTTCTTGACTAATTACATCATATTTATATATTATATATTTATTGAGTTAAACGTTATTGCGTCCGCATCCTAACTATATTCAATTCACATTCACTCACCTTCATTCCATTTAAACAACTATATATGAGAAGGTTGAACAACCAAAGTAAAGTAAAGGCTATCTAAACTATTCTTACTTATACTTACGCCTATATATTTACACAAATAGCTAGCCATAGGTATATTAACGACCATATTTCGGTAACTCAGTTTTTTGATGCTACTTATTAGGGGGCTAGCCTACTACCGTCAACCAGCCAATTTGTTCGCACTATAAGTTCTGTCAAATGTTAATACATTTGACAGAACTTAATACCCCTCCGCATTGTATACGATACAGTCCCTATGTTCCACTTCACCTTAAACCACGTGGCCATACATAGGTAATACTAGGTCTGCAATATATTCTGCTGTTGCAAAAATTGAGCGAAGCCATTTCACCAGGACTTTTTCTAACGGTGATAATTCCTCAATGGCTAGTCTGATTCTCGTTTTTTAGGGTTCCGTTGCCAAAGGTCAAAAAACGGAACCCTTATAGATTCGTAATGTCTGTCTGTCTGTCTGTCCGTCACCAGGGTCACCCAGCGAGCAATGGAGAGAGCGATGCTCGGTAATTCCCTGCGCGATCGAATCAGAAATGAAGAGATCCGCAGGAGAACTAAAACAACCGACATCGCTCGAAGGATTGCATCGTTGAAGTGGCAGTGGGCGGGACAATGCCCAGCAGTGGGCGTCGTTTGGCTGACATGATGATGTCCTTCCCATCAGTAACATCTTTGCTTGTGTGAAATTTCAATAGAATCGGTTCAGCCGTTTGGGAGGAGAAGATGGTCTAACGAAATACATAAGGCGTCTAAAAGAGAGCAAAGCTCTGACAAGCTTTGCTCAATTATCTTCCAGGAACTCATTCTTGTACTAAGCATTATATGATAAGTCTTACCATATAATGATTTTTCAGACGGAAACCAATATGATCTAAGTTAGTAAAAGATCTTGGTCAACATTATGTAATTTCAATCAATCAGTTAAATCAGTTCACTGTTGGATTTAGGCCACTGTCAATTTGCGCCATAGCACGTGATCCACCGACTTCCGCATCCAGTATATCCCAGTTATCTTTTTATAGGCCCTCAATCCATGCAGCTGGGGAGCGTCCCACCTTTCATCTGCCGATGCTGGATCTTTAGACGACTACCAAATGACTTTGTTCAATATTATGAAATTTCTTGCATCTAATAAAGTTTTCCATCTTTAATACAATAAATATACCAGATATAGGTACCTACCACCCAAACTAGCCATTTAGTTGATAGGCCTTCTGGGTTGTTACTCGTCGGTCTTACGACAAATATGGTGTCCTAGATGTCAGTGAATAGTGAATAACTATAAATATGGGAACGACCGTCCTAGATATAAGCAGACAGATTAAATACACACCCCTTAATTGAAGTGGCAATATTCTAAGAATGAACTCGCAATATTTCGAAGGTAGGTATACCTATCTCCCATCATGGAGGATTGGCTGGAGAGGCGACACGGAAGCCTCTCCTACCGACTGACGCAGGTGATCTCAGGGAAGGGGTGCTTCGGGGACCACCTGCATCGGATCAGGAAGGAGCCAACGCCTGAGTGTCATCACTGCGACGCGAGCGAGGACTCAGGGCTGCACACGCTGGCGGACTGCCCGGCGTGGGAGGCGCCGAGGCGTGACTTCGTGGCAGCCATCGGGGTGGGAGTCCTCTCGCTCGGCAGCATGATTGCGGCAATGGTGCGGAGCGCGAGCGCGTGGGCCGCCGCCGCCTCCTTCTGCGAGCATGTAATGCTCGCGAAGGAGGTGGCGGAGCGCGCCCGGGAGAGACTTAGAACTCTCCCGGTCCGCCGAGCCCGCAACTTGCTCGCCGCGCGTCGCAGGCAACTCAGGCGCCGGAGGTCGCTTAACGACCTCCGTCCTCCATGAGCGCAGGCCTGGGGGTGGCGGGTGAGGCCACCTGTCACCCCAGCAGAAGCAGGCCGGGACGGTGGGGCGACTAGCGCCCCTCCCCCAAACCGGGGCAAGACGGGGACACCGTGGTTCCCAAACCCGAGGGGGCCATCTCGAAACCGGAGATGGCCCAGGGTCAGTCGGGGTGCGAGGGATATGCTCTATGGGCAACCTTACACCCCGGCGTCTGTAGACCCGAGACGGCGTGCGGTTTTAGTCGGTTCAAGCCCGACATAACCGCCCCCGCTGGCACGCGGGGGGGTATCCGAAGGGATTTCCGCACGAAAAAAAAAAAAAAAAAAAAAAAAAAGGTATACCTATCTCGATACTTCCTTACTTCTCGGACCGCTTGCATCTGGTAAAGGAGTATTGCTCCAAATTGTGGTGGGAACATTTTGATAAGCAATCAGCTGAAATAGGGATCTGGTACAAAACTATACAACCCGAACCGTTGACTATACCTCGGATAGATAATTATTCTTTCAGTAGACACAAGATAGTTTTGGCAATGAGGTTGCGTTCCGGACACATTCCATCTAGAAAGTTCGCCTTCCTCATGGGCATATCAACTTTGCCAAGCTGCGAAACATGTGTAGTGGTAGAAGATGTACAACTTGAGAGAGGTTCTACTGAGAAACAATGCAATAATATCCTGGCGAGTCCTATGTCAGATACAGCACAGGACTGTTACTCATTATACTGTGAATACCTTTATTTTATTTTTTTGTGCGGAAATCCCTTCGGATACCCCCCCGCCAGCCAGCGGGGGCGGTTATGTCGGGCTTGAACCGACTAAAACCGCACGCCGTCTCGGGTCTACAGACGCCGGGGTGTAAGGTTGCCCATAGAGCATATCCCTCGCACCCCGACTGACCCTGGGCCATCTCCGGTTTCGAGATGGCCCCCTCGGGTTTGGGAACCACGGTGTCCCCGTCTTGCCCAGGTTTGGGGGAGGGGCGCTAGTCACCCCACCGTCCCGGCCTGCTTCTGCTGGGGTGACAGGTGGCCTCACCCGCCACCTCCGCCACCTCCACCTGCGCTCATGGAGGACGGAGGTCGTTAAGCGACCTCCGGCGCCTGAGTCGCCTGCGACGTGCGGCGAGCAAGTTGCGGGCTCGGCGGTCCGGGAGAGTTCTAAATCTCTCCCGGGCGCGCTCCGCCATCTCCTTCGCGAGCATTACATGCTCGCAGAAGGAGGTGGCGGCGGCCCACGCGCTCGCGCTCCGCACCATTGCCGCAATCATGCTGCCGAGCGAGAGGACTCCCACCCCGATGGCTGCCACGAGGTCACACCTCGGCGCCTCCCACGCCGGGCAGTCTGCCAGCGTGTGCAGCCCTGAGTCCTCGCTCGCGTCGCAGTGATGACACTCAGGCGTTGGCTCCTTCCTGATCCGATGCAGGTGGTCCCCGAAGCACCCCTTCCCGGAGATCACCTGCGTCAGTCGGTACGAGAGGCTTCCGTGTCGCCTCTCCAGCCAATCCTCCATGATGGGCCTTACCGCCGCTATTGCGGCGTGCCCTATACTGTGAATACCTTTGTTTTTTTTTTTTTTATCGAAAATCTGTTTAGTTTTATAATGTACTAGCTATGATGGAGCGTCATAGTCATATTGTGGCTAAGCTCCTTAAATAAAGATTTAAAAAAAAACTCTCAGTATTGTCCAGTCTGCTAGTTACGCAAGTTTGCCGTACAACTAGATTTAACTACCCATTAACCCATTTTAACCAGCCACTAACAGTTTATACTATCAGGTAAATCGTCGTCTAATCCCTGAGCAATTCACTTAGTGCAGTTATAGCTGAAATAGCACAACAGGCTGTGTAAGCTGTTATCTATATTGTATATGAATATGTTAAGGAAAACTGCGGGCACTTATTTCTCCACTGTCGAACTCTTCCCCTTTATTTTCGTTGGTAGCTATTGACGATAATCAATTTTGTTAATTAATCAATATTGAAAACAGTTTTCGGCCCACATTTTCAATAATAATGTATAATGATTGCCTCAAATTTTCAATAATGATTCTGGGCGAATTTCGGCCAATAGACTAACACTCGTACTAATTAATATTGAATATCCAGTAATGGACTGTAATATGCTAATTAATTGGAACTCAGTGTATTTATAGGGACTGTATATTCACTGCCGGACGGTCAACACGGCATGTGATATGATTTCCCACTGGTGACCGAAATTCATTTGATCATTTGACGTGTGACCGATAAAACATTAGACCATTTACTACTGATCGAATGAACAATTGACCAAAAGAGTTTTTATCGAACAAACATATAGTATTTTTACTACTGATCGAATGAACGTTTGGTCGAAAAACAGTTGACTAAAGAATATTTTAACAAACAAACCTTTGGTATTTTTACTACTGATTTCATTGATGAAATTTACTTATAAACTATTTATTAAATGTTGTTAATTTTATCAAACTTGACACTTCATTACGTTTTCTAACGGTTATCAGCTACATAAATAATTGTTAACGTAAGTGTGGGGTTAACATAATTTCACCGCCTCTTACGCTCGAATATAGTCACGTTATCGAAATCCAACTTTCCGGACTAGTGGTTCCGGCGCTTCGCCGGCCAAGAACACTCAGAGCACTCAGAACACTCAGAGCTTACAGTACTGTAACTATAGAGGCCTCTCTATATTTTCAGGTGAATATATATGACGCGCCATCACCCTCCTTCAGCTACGGTTACGGCGACGACTAACTCGATCTGTCACCCCCAAACCCACCTATCACTACCGCTAGAATTAATTAATATGTCATGTAGAAACAATCCAATTGCGTGTCATGTCTCACTAGAACTCACAGCTCACACAATATAATATTGATGTGAATAAGTACATCAATAAAGTTGCTGCCACAGTGGAGGCAATCCAGAAAACCAGATAATAACAAAATCGGGGTGTATCCCCGATTTTGTTATTGTTAAATACACCAAATACAAACAAACAAGAACAAACTTTCAAATACACCAAAATCTACTTAAACCACGCTAAAGAATTCGTTAATTGAGTTTGGACAGCCGGGGTAGGGGAATGAGGAGTCCTACCGTTACGTACACGTCACAACAACTACACTTTGATTTTAATCCATTCATCCTGACAGGCTGAGTATATTTTTGTCCTCGTAGTCCTAAAATGTTAATTTCCTGGCCGTTGTCGGTCATGATTATGGATTGACTCCAGAGGAAATAAAATCCAAATACCTACAGCGACCCCGCTCCTCCATGCTGTTCTTTATGATATCTGCTAACCAGAGGCACCCGCAGAGAAACAGGCTAGCTTGGCTGGAACCTATAATGTCTCTGCCCTCCCCGTAAGGAAAGAAGAGTGGCCTTGCTACTTCTGTTACACAGTTGTCGGCTTCCATCACAGAAAATATTCCTCGTGATTTCATATTCCTTGTATCCATAGTACGTACTTGTAAAAGCCAAATTATAATAGCGTAGTGAAAACGTCTTCTTTTGGTACAGTGTTCATGATTCACAGTTAATATAGTACTTACTTTACTTTGCCACAGTCTAAAGAATTCTTTCCTGTGGTGGTAATATTTAATATGTTCGGCTATAATAATCTTATACGAACTAAATTGACTAGAGTACTAAGTATGTGCATTCGAATATGTAAAACGGATAGTACATTTTAATCCGTGTTTCTCTATTACTAGTCTTGCAGATGTATAACCGAGGTGCAGAACACAAGCTTTTGTTTAGACTATCTTGTGTCAAAGAGAATAATGCATGATATTAGAAACACGTTGCTCCACCTCGAATAAGATATGATGATAAAGGTACACAAAAGTGCCTCACAAATAGAATTTTATATGCTTGTTAGTCCCACACAACAACACAATTGAATTGCAGAAAATGTGCAACCAAGAATTCTTATTTAAATTACACATTATTTAAATTACAGCATTGCAATAATAAAGATTATCCGTGCCAATATACAAATTTATAAAAAAAACTTATTGGGTGAAAAACTACAGCATGGGGATTCAGTTATCCACTTAATGAAACCCAAGACGAAGCAAAATACAGCAAAACTTCTGAGGATACTTTGAGCTCATTCTGTGTCTATAGCAACATCAACAATCAAAGTTCTGATACTTTGAGATAACTAAACACTCCATGTCAAGTGCCACTAGCTGATACGGGAATAGTTTTATAATTTCGCCTAAACTTGTGACAGTATGACCTATAAAGTAGTAACTAATTGTTTGTTTGTTATTTCACGTAAAAACTACTTTATAGATTCATCAGTAGACGACCTCTGTGGCGTAGTGGTAGAACATTCGACTGCTTTTCCCGCTCAGTGCAAATAATAATAAATATTTGTATCGGTCTGGATGTTTCTTTTATTCCCAGTCTAAGGGGTGTTTCAATGTATAAGGCGGAACACGCTTCATGTGTTCGTATAGTGTTATTAATTTATTCGCCGTATTCGGCCGCATACAACGAAGTGGAGGGCTCGTTCGTTCATATATTTGCTCTATTCGCACACAACGCATAAGCGCGAATAGCAAATACGCTCCACCGTCTACTTGTTTTTTGACACACATCAAAGGATACAAATAAACCTCTCGGCAGTGACACATATATTTGGCATGTTTGGTACATCAAATAACAAATGACGACCACATGATAAATATTTGCGCGAATACAGAATAGCCCGTATAGTCCATTGAAATGTTACATTTTTTAGGCCTTACCTTGCGTTTTTTAGAGGACACAATTTTATTTTTTAACGACCTCCGTCCTCCATGAGCGCAGGCCTGGGGGTGACAGGTGAGGCCGCCTGTCACCCCAGCAGAAGCAGGCCGGGACGGTGGGGCGACTAGCGCCCCTTCCCCAAACCGGGGCAGGACGGGGACACCGTGGTTCCCAAACCCGAGGGGGCCATCTCGAAACCGGAGATGGCCCGAAGAGTCAGTCTGGGTGCGAGGGATATGCTCTATGGGCAACCTTACACCCCGGCGTCTGTAGACCCGAGACGGCGTGCGGTTTTAGTCGGTTCAAGCCCGACATAACCGCCCCCACTGGCACGCGGGGGGGGGTATCCGAAGGAATTTCCGCACGATAAAAAAAAAAGGTACTTTGTGGGGTCGCCACCCTTGTCCCACGGCCGCCATCTTGAAAATAGGGGTTGAAATGGTTTTTACGATATATCTCTTAAACTATTTATCTGATATTAAAAATTGTGAACATTTTTTGTTGCAAATTAAATTCTCTACAACTTTGGTCCAGTAACTTTTTGTCGTAGAGCTATAAATAAAAAAGTTATAAGTGAAAATGTTCAGAAACGTTTTTTATCTCTTTATACGGTGGTAATAAAGATGATAATTCTTTTGACAGCCTAAGATACAAACAATTCGCCAAGGCAGTGACAAAAAGTACATTTAACTTATCTTCACTTCCTCCAACACAAGACACAACTCGCTTTCATACTTTCCGAGTATCAGGTCCAGTCGTGGCTTGGTAATAATAATGTTTTTTTTATCAGATAAATAGTTTAAGAGATATATCGTAAAAACCATTTCAACCCCTATTTTCAAGTTGGTGGCCGTGGGACTAGGGTGGCGACCCCACAAACTTGGTTTTAGCTTTACACTGACCCCCCCTACACATCAAAAAAATAAAATTGCGTTCTCTAAAAAACGCAACCCCTTTTTTTTTTTTTTTCTTTTAACGTGCGGAAATCCCTTCGGATACCCCCCCCCCCCCCCAAATGTAACTTTTCAATGGATAGTAGTATATTATTAAAAAAAGGAGGAGGTCTTTTTTTGTATGTTCATCGACATTTCCGTCGTTTATGAACCGATTTTTAAAATTATTTTTGCATTGGTCCCATATAAATTTTAGAACTCCGGAGATGCAGCAGGAAACTCCTGAAAATCAAACTTAAATGTGAAATTATCGAGTGAATGATCGAACATTTCGTCAAATGTCAAATGTCTTTTGTTTGGAATTTTAAATACATATTTTCTGTTATTGTTGATCGAAGCATATTTTGGACGGCTGTAATAATAATGTTGTAGAGATTTACGTAAATAAATATAATTATATTCCTCTCTGGTGTGACTGGTAGGAGCCATCACTCACCATTAGTGATGGCTACTACCAGTCACATATTTAAGTCAAAGGTTTCAGAGCTTTTAGGGAATGCACTCAATCGTACATGTGCACTAATGCACTAATGTGCACTCATTTTTTAAATTTTATTTTTTAAAGGCATCTGTTGAGTTTACTTATAGTATTTACTTTTCTTACAGGACATCAAGTTCATGCTGCTTCCGTGGGTGGTGACCATGGGACTGGAAACTCTAGTGGAACTCGCAAATCTCGTCTACCTGTTCTACTTACAAACTGTAAGTCACAGATATTATAATTTGAATTAATTAATTGACTTCAGCAAAGGAGAAGACTTTCAAGTCGTCTGTTTTAGGTATATGTACCTATATTTATATTTATTTGTATATTAGTTATATGTTTATGAATCAATTTAATTAATGCATTTTGAATTGACCTCAATATAGCTTCAAGATGACTTCAACTAATATCTATTGAAGTTTAGCATTTCGTAAAAGTGAATCATGGAATCCATTAAAAGCAAATATAAAATATATTAGACTGAAAAGGACCTAGATTATTAAAAGGAGACAATGAAATTCGTTAACTTCACACAGTACGAATCTGTAGATAGTGTTGTTATGGATATAGTGGAATCCCCAGAGACATAAAAACATGAAAGCCTCGAATTTCAGTAACGGTGAATGAATTTTTAAAATTCAAAGACGAATGGGTGGCTAATAATATTTATTAACCCACATATTTTACCCATTAAAAATAGTAATCTATATATATACACATATATATATTTAAATCACAATACTATACTACATACATACATAACTTCACGCCTGTATCCCCGAAGGGGTAGGCAGAGGTGTATTACACACCCACGATTCGCCAGTTAAGTTAAGGTCCCAATGTAATAGGGGGCGAGCCTATTGCCATCTACCGGGCACATTATTAAGCGAGCGATAATTATCATTTATGAATGCACACATAACTACGAAAAGTCAGAGGTGTGTGCCCGGGGCGACTGGGGATCGAACTCGAGACCTCGTCTCAGCAGTCCGTTACGTACGCCACTGGGCTATCGCCATATACTACACATAATAATATATATATATATAAACCTCAGTGGTTTATTAATGCTACTGTATTGTTATTATACCTGTATTGTTGAATTTGGTAATAATAAATAAAATAAAATTATATATTTACATATATATATATATATATATATATATATATTATAATTGCGTGTGTATATATTATAACAAGCATATAAAATTCTATTTGTGGGGCACTTTTGTGTACCTTTATCAGCATATCTTATTCGAGGTAGGTATATTATATATATATATAAATATATAAATGAATCCCTATTTCCACAACTGGAACTGGAAAATTAGAAAATTTGAAAAACATACGACTATATTAACTTTTGTATCTAAAACTTATGGCGTTTGAAATGCATGTCAGTCGTTTTTAGGGTTCCGTAGTCAAATGGCAAAAAACGGAATCCTTATGGATTCGTCATGTCTGTCTGTCTGTTCGTCCGGATGTCACAGCCACTTTTTTCGTAACTATAAGAACTATGCTGTTGAAACTGGGTAAGTAAATATTCTGTGAACCGCATTAAGATTTTCTCACAAAAATAGAAAAAAAAAACAATATATTTTGGGGGCTCTCCCCATACTTAGAACTGAAAGTCAAAAATGTTTTTCATCAAACCCATACGTGTGGATGGATGGATCATGGATAGGTCTTCAAAAACGATATTGACGTTTCTAATATCATTTTTTTCTAAACTCAATAGTTTGCGGGAGATACACTTTCAAAGTGTAAAATGACCCCCCCCCCTGTAACTTCTAAAAAAAGAGAAACCAGTCTATACCGGCAACCTATTCAAATCGTCTTTCAGTTTTACCTTTTTTTTTTCTTTTTTTTTCGTGCGGAAATCCCTTCGGATACCCCCCCGCGTGCCAGCGGGGGTGGTTATGTCGGACTTGAACCGACTAAAACCGCACGCCGTCTCGGGTGTACAGACGCCGGTGAGATGTTGCTCCAGCACACTTACTCGGCGATTCTTGCCACCTCCGGCACCAGCACCACCGTTACCAAAAACGCTATCATAGTCGGCAAAAGCAGGACCGCCGGGAACTTAGGGCCTTTTTCGTGAGTTTTAATAATTTTGGACGGTTTTAGTTTACTGCTACCTCGCTGGTCATACGAGCTGGCAAACAGTTTTATTTCAAATTTTCTTTACCTTGCGGTTATATTATATAAGGAGTTAGCTCTCTTATTTGCCTTTGGGACCTTTGGGACGAGAACGGTGGTGCTTGATATCCTAGATGCCATCCCCACACGTCAAGAACAGCATGCATGCAGTAAATTAATAAATTCATGCGTGCTAAACATTGATAATTTAATTTATCTATAACGCTACTAGTTGATTCAAATAATCGAAGCTAGATAACTGGGATCTAAATCATTCATAAGCCAGTAGGTACTTGTTTTAAATTTATGGTTAAAAGCTATGTAATACTTATAACACTATAAGTAATCGCACTTACTACCACTGTAATATATACCAACATGTACTGAATATTCAACCGCATACGAATATACAGAAAGGATACTACCTGCTGTGTTTTCTGTTCTGGAGCCTGACCACGACGCGCTTCAAACGATTTAGTTCAGTTCAGCGATGGTCACGAGAGAGATGGAGCTATACACCATATAAAGCTACATCTTAAAGTAAACAAAAAGTCAAAATTCAGGTACCAGTTCTTACTGAAAGAATGAAAATAAAGTTAAATAAAATGTATAAACTCTTCCAGTTTTAGTTCCAGTTGGCTTGCCTACCTTAAGTTTATTTATATCGATTGCGTCTTTTAATTAAGCACAGAATGAAACCTCTATGGAGATTTTCAGTTTTACGTTTTCTAAATTGCCTCTTATCCCTGTTATAGCTCAAATGTGTAATTAAAGATCCAAATGAACACGCTGAACGAATTACGGATTACTGACTGATTACGTCAGAGTAGACACAGAGGGTCATTTAAGCAATCAGCGCAGGCATTTCCTTCATCAAACAAAACTGTCACTTGTATAACATTGTATTGTATAGTGTGTTCATTAGAATGTAACTTTTGAAATTTAAACAATTTGTCTCCGCCTATTCTAAGCCATAATATACACGCACGATGTCTCGGGTCCCTAATAAAGGGTACAAGGTGGCACAATAATAATTCCCTTGCACCAAGGCTGATCTTGGGCCATCTAAAGCTTTGAGATCGACCTCTCGGGATACTGTGACTATAAAACAAATTGGGATGTTAAAAAAACGACGGGTTGCACTCCGGGAGTGCCGGCAGAAGTGAAAACTGGAGTATTAACGTTGAGCATTTTTGATATTTTGGAATGGTTGGGGAATAATTTTGCACGAATTGCTTTAATTATCTGTATAAAAGTAGGTACTATCATTTATGTGGTAACATACAATATTCATTTATTGCGCTATCGTACACAAACATGACAATTTATATTACATTAAAAATTTAACACTTCAGAACTATTACAATTATTTTACATTATAAAGTTTATCTCTCAGAAAAATCAACTTCCATCCATAATTTCAACGACTTTTTCACCATCATTATTACCAGAACCATCATCGCCACTATATTTATAAAGTACTCACTCATTTTCTTTCGCTATTTCTTCGTCACTTTTTTCATTAATAGATGCACTTTGTTTAATTTCCATTTTATATCAACAGATTTATGGCACAAAATAGAATAAATATTACAAAAAGTTATATGAAGACAAAAAGTGTTTCTTGGGCCTCGGTCGGCATCGATCTCAGTCTTGACGAAGTCAACGACCACTCATTACACAAACGCGCCACCAAGGTTGTTAAGTACAGTGTGAAATTAACACTTCTATATTTGTTGTCTTACGATCAGGTCACGTGTTTACTGACGAGAGTTTAACCTTTTTTATCCATTACAAAAAAGTGCACAACGCCGCTAAAGAATTTTTCACTTCGAAAAATAATAAATATATTATTATTGATTTGAGGAAGAAGATATTATTTGATCCATTTCTATACTGGATAGTTTCTAGATTCTATGTATAAGAACGAAGATTTGAATAACTCATGTATGATTAAGTAGCTATACCTGCCCCCGATCATGAATTGACGTCATTTGCTCTCAAGTGCAGATCCCATACGCGTAAATGATTCTTCATATTATTGAGACACTGACCACCAACCAACAGGAAACATAAAACTTCTTGCATATGTATTAACAGTTCAGCTTTATTGCAAGAGTTGATATTTATTTGAGTGAAACTTTTATACTTGAGCATTTATTATTATTTTATTATTATATATTATTATTATTCATATAAATAATTTCTATAGGTCTTTATACAGGTCGATGCTGCTAATGTTAAAATCTCATATCATACTTAGCATCTGACTGTTGTGAACATAATTAATTCGTTTAGTCGCCCAAAAATATCTTTCAGATATTTTTAAAAAGCAGTCTTATTTTGCATCCGTAACTATATTTAATTTTACAATGTTGCTATTGAAACCAAAAGTTTAGATTGTGGTTTATTGGTTGATTGTTGTTGAATAAGTTTTGGAAAAAATATTTAGATTTTCGAAGTAATTAGAACAGTAAAAATAAATAGAATATAAACTGCGACATGTGTAAAATAACTCGTATAGTGATTTTCATGTCAGTTGAATAGGTCAGTGTTAAACAATTTAGCGTTATCAGTACAGGAAGGAATATTTCATTATATCCCAATTTATTGATATGAAAGAGCTGACTTAAAAGTGAGAAGGTGACACTTATGATGTTCAAAATTCACATTCAATACATAGCAAGACTCGTGAGAAATGATCCGGGCAAATGAAAGTCACTACAAATCGGACAAAAGTTAGAGGCTGCTACCAATAGATACATCAATGATTAATTGTAATTTAAAGTTTATAATTATGTTTAATCCTGGATGTACCTTTTAATTTTCAATGGTGAAGGGCTGATAAAAATAATTATAAATTATAATTCATTATTTGAATAAGCTCTTTCCAGTTGAAAAGTTCCCCTCTATCACCAAATTAGCTCAATAGTGTCAAATTAATATATTGTCATCCAAATGTCATAAACTTACAAAGTTTCATATCGATATCGAAACTCAGAAGTTGGTTTAATGGAACTAATAAGATAAGTAGTTAGCTAGGTAAAACTGACCGAAGTTAAAATTAATACGGCTTTTGATGATTCTCTAGCGAAGCTCACAGTAATGTCTACAAAAATGTATACTAGGTGACACTCTCACTCAATTTTCGAATAATGTACGTAACGTACAAAGGCACTCAACGGAAGTCAAGGTCAAGTAATAATAATGAATTAGATCGCGGTAGCAGGATACAAAAGTCAATTATAGCTTTCTTTGTGTGTAAGCGCTGAGTGCTATTTTATTTAGCACATTCTTATTATTATTATTATCAACTTCCGCATGTAACTATATAAATAAAAATATGTTTAAATAGGTATTAGCTACCTAAAGTAAGCCTGAAAATCTTCGAAATCTTAGTTCATTTTATTATCACTCCATGCAAAAGGACAGTGAGCTTACTGTCATTTTGGAAGATAAATTTAACGTATTGAAATTTAGAACTTACTGAAATGACTACTATTACTAAACCTTTTAAAGCAGTTAGAATTAAATATCGTTGGTCGTCTGAATTTTATTCCTCCAGTTTCTCCTGCAAGTTTTCTATATCTATCCGTGTCGGAGCGCGGTGTTGTAAATCGCTGAATCAAAGATTCAGTGTATCTTCTTTGTGTATGTTAATATTCACCGGTGTATGTCCCATTTAGGTATAAATTAAGAACAGTTTTTGAGTTACACCATCGAAATTGGTGATTGTCGCCATACACCAGTGCATTTTAATATTCACTAATATTGGCCATTCACAGTAACATATATAATTATGATAGAACTAGCTGACCCGGCAGACTTCGTACTGCCTCAATCGATAACAACTTTCATATTTATTCACCTTTTAAACCTTCTCTGGACCTCCACAAATAATTCAAGACCAAAATTAGCCAAATCGGTCCAGCCGTTCTCGAGTTTTAGCGAGACTAACGAACAGCAATTCATTTTTATATATAAGAGAAGAAGAAGAAGAAGAAGAAGATATGTTTGTGACTTTTACAAAGTACCCAAATCATAAAAGTCTCGAATTTTGAACGTTGCTATTTTATAGTTGGTCTCATCGTTACTTTTATTAGCTGTAGCCTGCAGCTCCGTCCGCTTGGAATACTGAATATTTTTTTTTCTTTTCCTAAGAACCTTCTACAAGTAAGAAAACAAAAAAGGTGAACGCAATGTCACAGGTTTTGTGGTCACAGATTACATAATATTTTTATTTAACATGTTCTGTATATATGTAATATGTTAGTTCAGCTGAAATCTTGCAACTGAATTTTGAGGCAGTTGAGGATCAACTGATTGAGATGAAATTTTGCGTGCATGCTTAATTTGGACAACAATGCATTAATATGGTACCATAGCTTTATGGTACCATATTAATGCGTCTGATGATCAAGTAGGAAGGTGGCCATAGGAACTTCTAAGCTAAACAAGGTAAACGTATCGAGCTTAGGCTCATTTGTCTTGACAATCTTTCTGGTGTTACATGGTATTAAGGGTCGTAATGAAGTAGGAAGGTGGTCATTGGAACTCCTAAACTAAACAAGATGAACTATCGAGTTCGGGCTCAATTTTTTGTCTTGGTAAACATAGTGCTATATGATGTCCAATGTCTAAAGATGGAGACGGTAGGTGGTCTAGAACTTAAAAAGGTAGACTCATGGTGTTTAGCTCCTTTGGTTGGTCTTGGCAAGCATTCTGGTGCTATAGATATTGGTAAAACTAAAAAGTTAAAATAAAATAATCAATAAAAAAAATTTAAGAACATGCTTTTATAAAAAAATATTTTTTTCTATAAGTTATTATAAGTACGTATTTTCGTATTTTTACACTAAAGTGAATAAGCGATAGACATCTAATGTGAAAAACTCCTTAACGGCCTTTGTTCTATCTACGTTATTGCTTGAAAAATTATATAGGTAACCATTTGTTTTAAAGTAATATTAATATATATATAGCTGCTCGTGCTGATTCACTGACTGACTCACTCACTCACTCATTGATCACCTCTCCTGAACAATTTTGTGTGAAAAATTTTATTTTCACTGATGGTTTTGTATAGAGGATAAAAATTCATTCGGAGGAAAAATATGGAGAGAGCTGATGATTGAGGATTTCGGAGACGGGTGAAGAGCACGCTTAAGGTATTGAAGATAGGTTGGGGGTTTTTGAGCAAATGTCACTCGAAACGTCATTTAATTGCCAGTGACCTGAAAAATAGTGAAAAAGTTAATTCAAAATGGCGAAAAAAAAAATGGCCGCCATACAAATTTCGTCGGTGTCCATCTCGGAGAGTATAAAAGATGGAAGAGTAGTTTCTTCGCAAAAGATGATCAGGATCCAAAGGTCTACTCGATGAATAGAAAAAAAAATCAAGATGGCGGAATTTATTTTTCTATAGAAAATGTATATTGAATAGACTACAAGTTTTGAACTATGCAAGACTTTGATTTATGGTTTCTTTTTATAATGTTTTTGTGGAAGAACTCTTAGTCAGAAATATGTAGATAGATGATGATCGAGGGTTTGGAAGATGGGTGAGGAGCACCGCCAGGGTATTAAACATAGGTGAGGGCTGCTCAAACAAAAAATACTTGGAACCTCATCCCATTGGCAGTGAGCTGAAAAAAAATTCAAAATGGAGAAAAAAAGATGGCCGCCATACAAATTTCGTCGGTGTCTATCTCGGAGAGTATAAAAGATAGAAGAGTGGTTTCTTAGCAAAATATGATCAGGACCTGAAGTTCTACTCAATGAACAGAAACAAAATTCAAGATGGCGATGGCCTCATCCAATTGCCAGTGAGCTAAAAATATAACCAAAATGGCAGATTCAAGATGGCGCCCATACAAATTGCGATAGCTTCTATCTCACAAAGTATAATAGAAGATAGAATAGAGGTTTTTTGGCAAAAGATGATCAGGACCTAGAGGTCTACTCGATGAATAGAAAAAAAATTCAAAATGGCGAAATTTATTTTTCCATACAAAATATAAGGCGAATATTGAAGAGACAAATGTGCAAGTCTTTGATATGCTTTTAACCGACTTCCAAAAAAGAGGTGGTTCTCAAAACGGCCCGTTTATTTTCAATGTATGTACACCGATTATTTCGAGGTTTCTGGACCGATTTGCAAAGTTTTTTTTAAATAAACAGTAGAAGTTTTCGCCTTGGTCCCAAAAAAAATTCTGGATCCAACTCCTAAACCTGATGCTGAAAGTTTACTGCCCGCCTAGGCCTTAGGTTATCAAGATTCAGAAAGTGTTCATAGTGAATTAATATTATAGGTACCAAGCAACGACTTCATGGTTAGATTTCAAGTCCCAACTCCTCAACCTTGATAATGCAGGGTACAGCTGCACTCACAAACTATAGTGATTCAGAAACTGCGGATGGTGCAATGCAATAATATTTTAAGTACCAAGCATAGACTACATAATTGACCTTCGGATCCCGACTCCTCAATCTTGATGCTGCAATGTACTGAACTCTTAAGCCATGGGGATTCGAGAATTTCTTATAGTAAAGTGATATTTTAGGCATCAAGCAACAGCTTCATGATTACACTCCAAGTCTGAATTCCACAAACCTGATGATGCAGGGTACAACACTCCTAAACCATAGAGAATAAGGAACTGTTCCTGGTGAAATAATAGGTATTGTAAATGCCGAGCATAGACTTTTGTTAGGTATTGAATTCCAAGTCCCAACTTTTTAATCTAACCACAAATTCACGGTTTTCAGATTTTTCCCCTTATGTCTGCTATAAGACATACCGACCTTGCAGGCCCACCATACCCCGACCCCCTCGTGCAATGGGGTCAGCTGGCCCTGAAAAGGGCCGGTTGGTCAGACTCTTGGCCGCTATAAGACATACCTATCTGCCAAATTTCATGAAAGTTGAAGTCTCTACCTATTGCGGTTCAAGAGATACAGCCCGCTGACAGACAGAAGGATGGGCGGATAGCGGAGGTTTAGTAATGGGGCCCGGTTGGAACCTTTCGGGTACAGAACCCTAAGAAGAAAAACTGTTACATAATTACTTACACACCAAAACTTTAAATCCAAACGGACCCCTGTTCCTTTTGTCCAATCATCTACGCGGTCCGCTTCAGCGGGCCGCGCACCCACGCGCCGTATAAGTTTTTTATATGCTGCTATTTACTAACCTGAAAAGTTAGACTCGCGAATGACGCTATCAACGTATTGTAAATATTGGGTGGTATAAGTACTAGAATTAGTTCAAAGTAAGTACATAAGTATTCATATACCTGAATGAAAGTACATCCTATAATATAAAAAATATCAAAGGCAGATACGTAAGAAATTGTTTACTTGAGAAGATCATACAACTGTAATATAGAAGAAAGAAAATATATGTTATACTCAATAATTTATTTGCGCCAAAAAGCTGTGAAGTCAGTATGAACGAAAATTTGTTGCCAACGAACCATACCTTAACTTATATTCGAGTTATACGTGCCTAAAGCCCGGCGGTGCCAAAGGGTGAATCAGTGTACGAACCGATCGACCCTTTGAGGTCTTGCCAATTTAACTGTAATAATACATTCTTTTTATTTTATTGGTGTCATCTGAGGTGATGATATGCGACTCTCTCTGAGGTCTACTAAGTAGGTACTTCACATCACTGGTGTAGCTATCGGAGAGCTAGGCGGTGCGGTGCACCAGGGTCCCCAAGCCCAGAAGGCTTTCGGGCCCTGTCTAAAAAACCTCATATAGAAATAGTGAAAATCACTTGGACACTCGAGAGCTTCAGAGATTAATAGTGTATAAATAGTATTTACACCATATATTAGTTTATATGTATTTATTTTATGTAAGTATATGTGTGTATACATAATAGTATATATTTTAGTAAAGTCAACAATGTGAATTGTCATGTCAGTGCCAAAAATCAGAGAAATAATATTAACATTCTATTCGTCGAGAAAATAAATATGTAATATCTGCCTCAATTACGTAAATTGTACTCATACGAGTCAATTGAAAGAATTAGGTCACCAAGGTGCTCGTAAGCGGTCATTACGCCTCCAAAAATCTTCGCAATCGCAACTACACGAAAAGAATTCTTGCTTGCTGATTATATGTGTTATGTACTCAATAATATTTAGCCTAGTTGATATTTGTGGCGCAGCTTGTGTAGCAATCTTAGATTGTAGAGCCGCAATATTATGATTTGATAGTGAACACGGAGTTTTTGCTTTTCGTATTTTTATCAGGGCTCTGTGGCGTAGCGGTAGTGCACTCGACTGCTACGACAGGGGGCGCGGGTTCGATTCCCGCTCAATGCAAATATTTGTATGCATGAATATGTCTATTTGCACTGGTCTGGGTGTTTCTATGTATAATATGTATGTATTTACAAAAAAAAAAAGTATCTAAGTATGTTTATCCGCATTCTGGAACCCATAACACAAGCTAGTTAAACTATGCTTACTTTGGGTCTAGACAGCGCTGTGTAGAATGTCGTAGATTATTTATTTATTTAGATTATTATTTATTTGTGAGGTTGGCTTGGGTCTCAAGGATGTTGATAGGGTCCTGTACACACCTTTTTCCTTTCTATGTATCATATCTATATATTACTATTTTACAGCATTGTGGGTCAACATAGGCCTTACGAGGTTGGCAAAGTTAATGGCTATTGCAACGGGTGACGTATACAAACGTGGATCTCTCTGTTTAATTAATTTACGTTTAGTTAAATCATTTATCTATACTATCTATATTGTTATTTAGATATACTAAAATTATAAAGACAGTTTGTTTATTTGTTTGTTGTTCATCGGCACCGCTGCACTTATTGGCAAATTTCTTTCACATTTGAAAGGTATACATTAGCCCCGATTGACATAATGCTATACTCGTATATCATACATAAATTACGACGGCTTCAGTTAAATAAAAAGCGGCCAAGTGCGAGTCGGACTCTTGCATGAAGGGTGCCATACCATTATCTATACAATTTGAGGGGGCTCCCCTTAATTAATTTATTTTTGATTATTATTTATATCTAATAATTTTATGCAATAACTGTACCGATTTGAAAAGCTTGTAGCGCAAATAGAAATTCCTTGCGCGATACAAGCTTTTGAAATCAGCATTTGCATCAACCCTTGTATATAAATATTAATTTCGTTATTGTGCAACTAAATAATTAAACAAAAGCTTGTTTTTAAAATGGTTTTTTATTGTTTATTTTATTAAAGGCACCTACTGCAGTCGTTTAAAAAGGTTAGGTTTAGCTCTTTATTTTAACTCTACTTGAAAAGGCTTTATTAACACTATGCCATTACCCTGGGGACCCTGGGGTTATCCTTTCGAGGGCTTACCCGGAGTGCCCGGCAATGGACACTTGGGCAGGACACCGTGCGGTTTTAGTAGGTTCATGCCCGACAAAGCCATCCCCTCTGGCCGGCGGGGGGGGGGGGGTATCCCCATAAACCATTACCTGTGGGTTGCAATATGGATATAATTTCGTACATACAACATTAAAACGAAACTTACAAAACGTCAAAACTAGACTAATGTGTAGCAAATGTTTCAAAATGCGGCCCCGTCCTCAGAAGACACAACTTAGTTAATTTATCATTTTTCATTTAAATAGACTATATATGATCTGATATGAAAATTGCATTCACAGGTTTTACCCGGCGATTGATTCTATTCATAAACGTCCTGTTTTGCTGAGACAGGACCCCATATCGCAGTCATATTTCACTTTGGACTGTTTCCGCCTTAAATTCCTCGGAAAAGTACTGAACATACCGGATATTCAATATTTCGCGGAGGATCAGCGTCTGATCGTGTTTGGAATACGGAACTGCGCAGGGCCAACTGAAATTTAGTTATATCTAGCTTGGGCGGGGATTAGCATTGTGATTACTTTGATCTAAATAATATTTTGCGGTATACCTACAAGCATTTAGCTTTAATGGAAACAAAAATAGCAGGCTCTCTGTAACAAATCTACATTATATGGTTGGTTTTCGGAGGTCGAATTTATTTATCTTTTTTTTTTTGTGTAAATGCATTGTTAGTTTTGAGGTAAGTATACCGAAATAACCAATAAATTAGTATTTATTGATAGATAAGCATGAAACTTGTCAAAACGAAAACTTAAAAACTGAAGTAGTAATAATTACTAATAATTTGGCTCAATACTTGAGTTCGTGAAAAACGTGTGGTTTTTCTTGTATCACCCCGGCGTCTGTAGACCCGAGACGGCGTGCGATTTTAGTCGGTTCAAGCCTGACATAACCGCCCCCGCTGGCACGCGGGGGGGTATCCGAAGGGATTTCCGCACGATAAAAAAAAAGAAAAAAAAAAAAAGGTATTTATATACAGTCCGTGTAAATTGTTTAACGCTTGAAATAAATCTTTTATATTTTAATAAAAATATATGCACATTATGTATATAGTTTTCTTCAGCTATATGCATGCGCTACATAAATACTAGTAGTTTTGGTATTGATAGTAATATTCTATCAAATATAGATATATCATTTTCCTCTATCCCATATGGAGACATAAATATCATCTACTCACTTAGAATATGATCCAATTACGCCAAAGCGGGAGACCGAGCCTCAGAATCTAGAATAATAAATTTGAGACATGGAGCTCATATTTAGTCAAGTGCCATCGTTAAAATTTTGTATTCTGTAAGATTAACTCACATCTGTTTCTTGTATATGATATTAGTATAATAATAATCGGGCTAGATAATACTAAGTTTATCTTTCAACCTAGTTGGTTGTATGTAGGCATCGAGAAAGAAGCGGATATGTTGGCATCGAGGAAGAAGCGAATATGTAGGCAATTTAATTATTAGGACAGCTTGGCATGTACACAGTACTATAATTAATAAGAACTATGCCTCACTGAGACGCCATGGCGACGTCGCCGACGTGGTTGCATGGTAACCACGGTTACTTTTGGAATCCAAAGGTCACCAAATAAAGAAGCCATGGCTTCTCTTCAGTCAGGTCAAAGCTTATGTAAAAATGTTAAATCTTTAATACACTATGCCACAAACATCGATGGTTTTGAATTTCCACAATAGATTGTTAATAAAGGAAGTAATAACATGGCTATGCACAACCGCGAGGTGTGAAATCTCAGGAAATATGTCCTGTCGAGGATGGATAGTGAGATGCATAGAGAAGTCATAGAATTCGATAAAGGACTGACCCCATTAGCCCTGGCCAACTCAACGCAGAGTGTATTTGTACCTCTGAGCGTGAGGCCGTATGGATGGGTAGAGTGCTGCACGGACGCTTCTTCAAGGCTTTACTTGATCCTCACGTAGACCGAGAGGCCTCCGTGCACGGGCTGCCCTTTCGTGACCTCTTTGGAGAAACCGAGGGTTTTTTCTGTGCGATACAAGATCAGGTTATCAAGACAAACAAATAAAGCAGGTACATACTGAGGGATGGAAAAACGGCCTTGTGTCGTTTATCCCACCGTCCTGGCTAGTCACTCAGACATGTGACCTCCGGTTGTTCCAAGCTTGCTAAAAGTATCTGCACAGGCACAACCTAGCAGACAGAATACTACATCAAGAACTTACCCTTAAATACGGTCTCATCGCGCAGAGGCTGCCATACTGCAAGTACAAGCCGTACACGAAAATGACCGCGCCAAGCTCTCCTGGGACCGGTCCATCATCTCGGATAGGACTGATATCGTGCTGATGGACCGGCCAGGGTCATGGATATTTCTTGTGGACAGCACTATCCCCTATGATAAGGACCTCGTCCGCGCCGGAGCAGATAAGAAAACTAAATATTTGGACCTATCGCACGTGGTTACTGATATGTGGAGGATGCGGTCCATAGAAATAGTCCCAGTTGTTATTTCAGCCAATGGTTTGATAACGAGCCTCTCAGTGCATCTAGGGAGGCTCGGGATTAGTAGAAAGTCAGTGGTGGCCACGATGCAAAGATGTCTTGCTCGACAATGCTCAAATAGTCCGGCGATTCCACTGCCAATCGTCCGAATGCTGTGGCCGACTGTTTCTTACCTCGCCAGGGGTATCTCGCCGCCTTATCCCTTATTCTATTCTTTATATTTTTAAATACATTTGTTTTTTTTTATTAAATGTATTTAAAAATGTAATGTATATTTCTAAAATTTAAATAAAGGAAATAATAATAATATCGCTTTATAGTACACCAAGAGCATAAAAAACTTAGAGAAACAAATTTTTTCTCTTCAAAATTGAGCGAGCGTCCGAAATGACGGCCGGTTGGCTACTAAATGAGGGGTTGCAACTAACCTGTGCACATTTTAGTTGCGACGTAGCCAGCTCGACAGAGTAGCCAGTCTGCGCTCAGGGGGCCGTAAATCGTGGCCACGTTACCAAATTGGCAATGTTACCACACCGTCGCGTCGCCAAGTGAATTAGCCGCCATACATTTCAATATGAACTATTTGGATACGTGGCCGTGGCTTCAAGTCATACCTTGTACCTCTCTGTCGAACATCGGACTGATAGTGTGATACCTTCATATCAAATTGTCAATCTGATGTGCGATATAATAAACGCTCTACGAAATCTAAGTAAGCTGTTCTTAATCGCGGACTCTCAATCTTTATTCCGAGGAGACAAACCAAAATATTCGATTACTGTATCAAACAGACGAAGAAACTAGTGTTTCTTCGTCTGTTTGATACAGAAGATCTTGACGTACATTAGTATGTACGTCAAGATCTTATGTACTGATCTGATCTTCTTGTACTTATAAAAAGACCTGAGTTAGTTAAACTTTAAAAATATATATTATAGAAACGTGTTAGACATGTTAGATAATTAGCAAGACAACGTCAAAAACAAATTAAAATATATTTTTCAAGATTAAAATTGTATATATCATAACATAACATAACTTCACGCCTGTATCCCCGAAGGGGTAGGCAGAGGTGTATTATACACCCACGATTCGCCAGTTATGTTTAGGTCCCAATGTAATAGGGGGCGAGCCTATTGCCATCTACCAGGCACATTACTAAGCGAGCGATTATAAACATTTTAAATATACACATAACTACGAAAAGTCAGAGGGGTGTGCCCGGGGTAATTTATTCATTGTTTAAACATCGCAGATTAATAGTTGGACATAGGTAATTATAAATAAGTAAAATAAATCTAAAATAAAAAATAAATAAAAGAAACCTAAACCTAAATATGTCATGGAATTCCTCCGCATCGCACGCCTCCTGTGGTAACGTGCCCAGAAGAATGGCAGCATTACCACGTTGTATGGCAGTACTACAGATTACATAATATTATTCTAGTATTACTTATTAATTGTGCTAAAAAGAAGCCAGCCTTCTGGTCATGAGAAGCATCGATCATACGTGTTGCAGAACGTAAAATAAGAGATAGTCTCTTTTTGCATCAGATACATTATAGAATGATTACCACATTATCCATTTTTAAACGACTCCCACACTGCACTCTGCAAATGACCACTTCTATACTCTACACCAGTTCACACTACTTCTCTACTTAGATGTACCTATTGTTGTGTCGTTCACAGTTCTGCATGAGCGGTCATTGAATATCATTCACTGTTGAAATCTTGCTACGCTCACTCTACGCATACAATACTATAAGCTTTGAGAGGACTGTTGCGGCTGCTGGGAATTGAGAAATTAGATATAGAATTGAGCATTGTTGGTCTTATCTTTCAGATGGCTTTATTTAATACCTATACGAGCAATTCTTGTATTTATAAGCGTCGCTAGCTTAGTGGTTAAGGAGTCGCCTTACGATGGAGAGGTCCCGGGTTCGAATCCTGGCCATTATACATATACTACCGACGTGAATCCACTCCTAACCCAAGCAATTTAGCTTAGCTGGAGGGGTTAACTGAAATACTATTAGTTGCGGTTTATGGTAAATCTTTAATAAAAAATCCGTTCCCGCAGGGGGAACGCACAGGTAGATTTCGTGAAGCAATTAATATTATTTTATATAGAGAACTATGGACTTTAAACAATATTTCGTGAAGTAATTAACTTTTTTGCCGCCTAAAACTCCATTTTGAAATATTCGCCGAAAAATAAATGCCCCAGCGAGTATTCTACCCAAAAAGTACTTGCGCAATGATAAATCTGGTTTCGGGAATGATGTTGCCAAATTGACAAGTCGGAAATTTCCGTAACACACTATTTTTTTTCTTTTTCTCGAAAACGGTAAATTTGAGCAAAAAACGTTTCGGACATTTATTTTAGAGCAAAAAATAACCTATCGGATAGAAATATTTTTTTGCCCCTCTATGACCTATGCTTCTTCTATGACTCACGCCGAGCGTATTTTTAACATGTTTAATTTTTTTTCTCGAGAACGGTAACTTTTAGCGAAAAACTTTTCAGACATTTATTTTAGACTTAAAAACGACCTATCGATTAAAAATGTTTCCGACGGCAAGAATGTTCAAGGGTTAGAAGTTATGATTTTTTTCCCGAAAAATTTTGGGTTTTCCCCCCTCCACTTTTAGTTAAAGTTTTAATCTTATAGGTTTAGAGTTAAAAGTTGTTGGTATTCATGTATACTATGGGATAAAATTAGAACGGTTCGAATATTTTTCATGGAACGTGAAATTTCTGAAAAGGCACCAACAAGTTTCATGAAATTTGGTATGCAAGGGGTTTCGGAGGTGATAAATTGATTTAAATAGGTTTAATTTTTAGAAGAAATCTAAAAAAAAACAAGCTACGCTCGGTTGGCCATCCAGGTACTATTTATCATTGGAATCAAATATATAATTATAATTTATTACTTTATTAGCAAATGGATTAAAAAATAGTAGCCCACTTAACGGCAATACAAAGCATAGCTTGTGAAATGTGAGTATTAATACACATTATGTAAATATAGTTTTGATTAATGATAATATTCCACCTAAAAGATAGCTCCTATCCGGTATTCAGGACACTGCAACGACATTTGCGTGTGTCATTCAATTAGTAAAATTATTTGGAAATCAAAAGAACCTATTAGATGCGCGCCAGTGTCATTACTTTCTGGTGCCTCATTATAAAGTAGACGCTTCATCTTGGTCCAAAATGATAGCGTGGTTCGAGTGAATTCGTATCTTTTTATTTATGCACATCCTAGTTAGCTTATCTTCTTGTGTTAGATATCAACAAAACCTTAGCTCTCTTTCTTCATCCAAGCACCAAACCCGGTTGATGACAGGTGTTAATAAAGTTTGAAGACAGAGCCTCGGTCGCCAATCAGTAGGCCGACTTGCAGGTGAGGTTGGCTGGAGGTCCCAAGGACCTTAATGAAAAAAAAAAGATCAATTCTGATTGTATTTAAAAAAAAATTGCTGAGGGGATATTTTCTCGTATCTGGTGGTGTGGTTACATTCTTATCATTCCAAAAAAAAACGGCGACAAGCCACCAGATGACCCTAAGTCATACCGAACGATAACGTTGTTGCCATCACTGGGCAAACATCTGGAGTGTCTTATATTCCCCCGGCTTCTGCCAGGTGTAGTTAAATTAAACGATAACCAATTGGGCTTTACTGAAGGTAAGTCGACTACAGACGCGGCTATATCTGTTAGAAATACAGTTGCCTCATCAGTATTTCAGTACGTTCTGGCTATTTTTTAGATATTTTCGGTCCCTTTGATAACGCTTAGTGGTCAATGCTATTACTGAAATTAAAATCTCGAGTCTGCTATAGTACAACTGAATTGAAGCTAGGCTGCTATGACGAAGGCGCTGACGATCGGCTGTCCTCGGGGATCCGTACTAGGACCATATCTCTGGAATATAGGGTTTGATGATTTTCTTTACACTGCCCTTACCAGCAGACTGCACATTGACCGGGTACGCAGACGATGGTCTTTAACTTATACAATCAAACACTAGAGTGAGACTCAATTTGGCAGAAAGAATTTACTGGTGGTAGAAATTTGATGACATAAATTTGTCTCAAAATTCGGCCGGGTGGGTACCACCGTGTTCGATTACGAAAAACCCTCCATAGTAATCCAATTTCGGTTTGATTGCGTTCAGGGGTCAGCAAGTGCATAGCCGGGCAGGGGGATTTTGGTCGCAGCACTAGTAGGAACGGTGGGTGTCACGCGGTGCTGCGACGACAATCCTCTTCTTATGAGGCCGTCAAGCTGAGTGCCACCATTGTTAACATGGTACGTGTATGTAATGGTGACCCTCTTTCCTGAGACATTAGCTTACCATCAGGCGAGGTGAAGTCAAATTGACGTGTCCTAAATATTAAAAAAAAAATGCTTACGCTTAATTTCAGATTGGGGTGAACGAAACAGATTAATGTTTGCACGTAGTACAAACTTTCAACTACTTCTAAAGGGAAATCTTAATGAAGCCCGTGTTTCGACACGTAAAAAAAATCAACTTGTACTAAATTCAGTAAAGTAAATATTTAAAATACAAACTCAGTCTGTTATTTAGGATTAATTTTAGAAAGAATTTTTTCGTTATTAAGCATAACAGAACAGGGGGCGAAAACTCCAAAAAAGGCTTTTTCACCTTGTCCAGGATATGAAATGCGACATGGGGTCTTTCTTTTAATACGCTAAAGACTATCTATGGGGTCACTTATCAGGATTGTATGTGTTATGGAGCATCTGCATGAACCGATAAAGCTACAATTGGGGCAGCGCGGCTACAAAGATGCTACAAAGTTTACGTCTAGGACAGTTAGCACCGAGGCTTTGCCGATACTAGCAGGAGTACTGGCATTCGATTTTCAGATTCAGAGACGCGCAGCTATGTAAAATGCTACGAGGGGTGGTATGGATTCTACCTTTTTGACAAAGAGAGATCGCTGTAGAATCGTTAGACTGTTCAACCAGCAGAAAGATATATATGAAGACCTTATGGATTTTCCAGACGTTTGCTAGCGACTTGAGGTGATATGATTTAAGGTGGGTCACTGGGTCACGCAATTTCTTACCGTTCATGGTATTTTTAAGAGTAAGCTGCATTCATTTAAGTCAGTGGAATCCCCGCTTTGTCAGTGTTCAACACCTTATTTTAGCGGTAAACTGGGGTAAATTGCCGTGCATTTAGGCGTTTCTGCCATACATATTATTGGAACGGGGAGAGTACTTACTTAGGACGCATAATATTTGCATCCGTGCTGTTTATCTCTTTTATAGGTAGCTTGTCTATTTGTGTCTTTTGGCTTCTGTTTGCTAAGGGTGTTACATCCAATACTTACAACTTATTCTAAAGCGTACCTTAATATTGTCTTCATTGAAGTCCCGTCTTCCTACAATTCATTACTTGGAAATGTAGCTACTTTTACAGGGCAGGTAATAAACAGCGCAGCCTAGTTTTTCATTCCCTTAAAATAGGTCATGAACCGTCTATGAACATGAACATGTCCAACGGACAAAGAATAGTTTATAGCTTTTAGCTGTTTAATACTGATAATCTTTCAATTCACTATTTTTTTATTGCGTATATATTATCAACGAAACCGAGAAAATCGATTTTTAGTACCATCTCAGCATTTTGAGTCCCAGTTGCACCCGAGTCCTTCACCTCGCTTTTTGGCTTTTACTCCTCCATTGAACGATCCTGGCCGTGTACCCAGGATTTTTAATACCATAACAGCTATATTGGATTTTTGTTAATTAATTGTATATTAAAATAAAAGTTTTTTTAACGGATTCTATCGCAATTTCTTTGGTGTTATTTTATTATTTACTTAAAACACGACGTTTCGGTTGCTTTTCATCATTCTTAGTGGATTATCAGAAGTAACCATCGCTCGTGGTGGTTAAAGTAGGGGCGCGCGGTCTCATAATCTGTGGACAGTAATCGACATATTTGTGAATGTACAACGATTTTATTAGGTAATTTTTACCCTTTTTTCGTGTGGAAGCCCCGTCGGATACCCCCTCGCCAGCCAGCGGGGGAGGTCATATCGGACTTGAACCGACTAAAACGTCACGCCGTCTCGGGTCTTCAGACGGCGGAGTGTAAGCTGCCAATAAGGGATTTCCCTCACAACCGGAGATGGCCCTTTCGGATTTCGATTAGGTGTCCCCGTCATGCCCCCGGAAAAAGGCACCGCACCGGCCTGTGGTAATTCATTCCTGGTGAGCATTTTTATTTATCTGAGAATAAAATTGTATTAACTAATAATGTAAATATTACGTGCCGACATATCTATTCATTAGTTAGTAACAAGTTGATGACAAAGATAAACTTTGCATACACAAAATACAACTCCCATATTTAATCAGCTGGTCACATTATCGCTGATCTTACTGATGTGGCGTGAAAGAATCATATAAATGATTTTATTATTGTATAACAGTAAATAATATTCACAAGAAAGTGGATGAGTTTCTCCAACAACCGGCGAAACCAAACTTATAACGCTACACTATCACAGATAAAAAAGTTATGAACAACTGTTTTTGTTACTTCAGTTATTTTGCCTAGTTTTTTTTGTGTTAACGACAGTTTTCTACGCGTATTTGGCGGTATATTTTATATCTGAGTGATATATTACACACACGTGATATCATTTGACATGAGTTGCCTTCGCTCCTTGATTAGGTCAATTAGTGTTTGGATAAATTCGACAGGAGTATGTTTGATAACTATTGAATTTGGTACTGAACTTCTGAAGTCAAAAAGAAAACCAATCAAACATCCAAAGTAATAAGAGTCAACCAAAATAATATCCTTCAAGAATCAAATTGACATCTAAAGATTTCTTGTTAACAATGTAGTTTAAAAGTTACAAATCATCAGCGAATTGTAATACCTTATTATTAAATAATAGTATTTAACAAAATATATAATAAATAGACTAATGAAATCATCTAAGTATCTATATAATTTGTGAATTCAGTACCCTAAGAGGTGGGCTTTATATGCAGAGAACCAAGCAGTATAATTTCTTTTATATTTAAAATAATGAAAACTAAAATCCACGTTCATATTGGTTAATGTTAACATAAAGAACCCGGTCTACAAGGTGAGTGCTTTGGATGCAAATGGCATTGGCACTCGGAGGAAAAAAGCGGTCAATGTTAATTAAAATTAGAACTGCTAAAACTACATTCGCTCATCAATATAAGCAATTAAAGTATAATAAAGTTATTTTATGTTATACTTGGCACCCACTTTAAGTATATACAATAACTAGTATTTTGTGCGGTGCGGAGTGTTATGTGTAGCGCTCCGGTAAAATTAAATACAATTTTAACTTTATTTCCGCCCTCGAAAGTAAAAATTGGTCCGCCATCTTGGATTTTTTTTAATTTTTTTTTCAAAAGTTCAAAATCAGAACCCCCGATTTACTGGAAAATGACACCCATGTCGCCATGACATTAAAGATGGCGTATGAAAAGCCACTATGTTGGCCGCCATCTTGAATTTTTTGACATTTCGGATTTTTCCCAAACGCAACTCACCCGTACATCATCTATTCCCCCCATTACTCCTTCTAAGAGAACAATTCTGTCCTTGATTGAATCAGTGGCAAATGCATCCGCCATCTTGAATTTCGAACCAAGTGTGAAACTATAAAAATACAACAGGATACTGGCAACAATACTGTATAATAAATTTTTTGATATTATAATTTTCGTAGAACAAACTATCTTTTCAAAGTCGGCTCTGCCCAAAAATAAAAAGTTGGACTATTTCTTGGTGCTGCCAGTTAGAAGGGATAAAAATAGTCAAATGTCATTAAAGAGGATCCAAACTATCCTGCCATATGAAATTTGATTTAAAAATATCGTTAATTCCATATTTCAGATTTTTCGGGAAAATCTCGTAAATTTCTCGAAAAATCGGGTAAGTGTTTCAATCTGGCGACACATCTTAAAGACCCACACGACCGACCCATACAACTCAAAATGCTCCGATGTTGCCAACTGTCTCAAAAATAGATTTAATTTTCATAGAAATTTCATCGTTTTACAAAATGACTCCCCGAGCGTCCGCCATCTGGTTTTTATTTATGACATATTTTTTTCTAAATACTCAAGGATACTGGCAATACTACAAAATAAAAAATAAATCGAAATTGCAACATTCAAAAAACAAACTTTTTTTTTGTAGTAGGGCCTGAAAATTGCTAAATATTCAAATAAAAAAAACGATCCGCCATCTTGGATTTTTCAACGTTTTTTTTCAAAAATTCAAAATCAGAAGACTCGATTTACTCAAAAATGACACCCATGTTTACATGTTATCAAAGATGGCGGAGATACGATCACCATGTTGGCCGCCATCTTCAATTTTTTGACATTTCGGATTTTTCCCAGTCACCTAAGCTCTCTCTACATTTTTCCCATACATCATCTATATCCCCCATTACTCCTTCTAGGAGAACAATTGTGTCAGTGAGTGAGTGAGTGGTAATCGAGCTATATATAATACTATCTAAATATTTCTGACTAAGAGTTCTTCCACAAAAACATTTTAAAAAGAAACCATAAATCAATGACGTTTCGAGTGACATATGCTCAAGCACCCCCAACCTATCTTCAATACCTTAAGCGTGCTCTTCACCCGTCTCCGAAATCCTCAATCATCAGCTCTCTCCATATTTTTCCTCCAAATGAATTTTTCTCCTCTTTATGAAACCATCAGTGAAAATAAAAATGTTCATACAAAATTGATCAGGAGAGGTGATCAATGAGTGAGTCAGTCAGTGAATCAGCACGAGCAGCTATATATATATTAATTAATAATAATAAAATTAAAGTGGAAGAGGAACAAATAAGTATTAAAGTGAATTATTTCACAATTACAAAATGGGATGATTACGAACGGTTTTTATTCGTACAGTTCAAATCATGCCTTTTCTTAATTACTTTATTACGTAAGTCAAGCACAGTAAATTAAACATCGTAATAAACTAATAATAGAACTCCTTCTGAATGTAAAACAAAATTTATTACGTCTTATAATATTGGATGTCAAGGATCACACAATAGATTTACATAACACTTACACTTTATGATTGAATCAACTCCAATAACTTTAGATAATGTCGTGGCTTGCAAGAAGACTCAACTCTGTGGCTTTTACACCCAATAAACGTAGCAACTGACTGATATAGAAATCGCGAGATTTGTTTACTTTAGTTACTTAATCAGCTTTCGTATCGTACTCCTTTTTTAGTCTCGCAAGGGGTATTATGAGGGACTGGAAAATATTGTTCGCTAGTAGGAGATTAATATTCCTCTGCATATTATATAGTTATTTACCATTTTGCAAAACCTTGTAATTGGCAATTATTATGTATTTAAAAACCACTGAGATTTGTAAAAAATGCAACAGTCACACATGATGTATGTCGGATATATTATATATTTAATAATAATAATAATATAAATACAGGCTGTGCTTCTTGATACGGCGCGCATCGTGAGGAAGTTCCTTTCTCTGGAGCCCTAACCACCGGTAGCTTGGTCCCTGTACCCGATACCGGTGGAGCACTGTTTTTTATATTTTTAAATATATTTGTTTTTTTTTTATATATATAGAATGTATTTAAAAATATAATTGATAAGTATTTAAAGTTAAATAAAGGAAATATAAATAAAAAATAAATAATAATAATAATAATTTATATGTGTGACATGTTATTAAGTATGTATAAAAACTGATATCGAAATTGTAATTATAATTTAACTCATGGTCACGATTCGGTCGCCACCTGGGAGCGGCGGGGGCTCAGTTCGGTCGTGGATGTTGCATTCGCGACCCCTGCTCTCGCCCGCCGCGTCCAGGGTTGGCGCGTGGTGGAGGAGGAGGAGACGTCGTCCGACCATAAGTACATTCGGTTCAACGTCTCTCCTCCACCTAACCTACCGCCGACTATAACGAACCCCCCGGATCCACGTTGGGCGCTCAGACGCCTGGATCGGGAGGCTCTCCTGGAGGCATCCATAGTGCAGGCCTGGATTCCGTCACCGGCCAAGCCTGCCGATGTCGACGCAGAGGCGGAATGGTTCAGGAGAGCCATGTCGCATATCTGCGATGCGGCGACGCCTAGGGTTAAGTCCGGCCCGGCAAAGAAACAGGTGTACTGGTGGTCAGCGGAGATCGCACAGCTGCGAGCAGCGTGCGTGACCGCTCGCCGCCAGTACACCAGGTTTCGCCGGAGGCGTCGCCGCCCAGACGATGCGGCAGCCCGAGAGGCGGAGCTATACGAGGCGTACAAGGGGGCCAAGAGGACCCTCCAGGTAGCTATAAAGCAGGCCAAACGGCGGGCCCGCGAAGAGCTGCTGGAGTCTCTGGAGCAGAACCCATGGGGGCGCCCTTACCTTGCGGTCAGGGGCAAAATCCGCCCAAGGGCGCCCCTACTGACCCAGAGCCTCCAGCCAGAGCGGCTGGAGGGGATCCTGGGCTCCCTGTTCCCGGCGAGAGCGGAGGAACATATTCCTCCGCGCATGGCTCCGCCTCAGGCGCCTGACGCTGATAATAGCGAGACCGATGTGCCCGAAGTCAGGGAGAGTGAACTGGGGGTAGCAGTGCTCCGGCTCCGTTAGGCGCCTGGCGGAGGAAGTAGTCTCGCGGGGTGGGGTGGTGGTGGCGGTGTCTCTCGACATCGCCAACGCCTTCAACACCCTACCCTGGAGCTGCGTTAGGGAGGCGCTCGCGTATCACGGAGTGCCTCCTTACCTCCGCCGCATTGTCGAGGCATACCTCTCCGAGAGGGCCATAGTTTAAGAAAGAAAGAAAAGTTTTTTTATTCTGTACCTGCCTACATAATAAAATTACATCAAATCAGTACATATAAAAAACACATCCACACAGAATAATGGCCGCCTCTCAGCTTATATGCTGTCCGCGTATTAGTGCCAAAAAGCGGACAGCGCTGGTTTTCAGAGGCGGCCAATTTTGGCTACATGAAAAGATAATTAAAAACAAATTAAAAATAATAACACAAGACTCCCAAACACTGTCAACAAAACTCCGCACTACTCAACACGAATCACATTACACTAATATAAATAATTAGTTATATACATATACACTATAAACCAAAACCAAAAACCAAAGCTGGCTAGGGCCAGGGCGGCGAGAAGTGTCGTGCGGTGTTCCGCAGGGGTCGGTCCTAGGGCCACTCCTGTGGAACATCGGATACGACTGGGTGCTGCGCGGTACGTTGCTCGAGGGTGTCAGCATAGTGTGCTATGCTGACGACACCCTCGTTATGGCGCGGGGAGCAACGTACCGAAGCGCGGCACTGAAGGCCACGGCAGGGGTTGCTCAAGTCGTGGGTCGAATACGGCGGCTGGGACTCGAGGTGGCTCTCCACAAATCCGAGGCTATGTGTTTTCACGGGCCTCGGAAGGGGCCACCTGCGGGAACCAGCATAACCGTAGGGGGCGTAAGCATCGGCATCGAGCCCACGATGAAGTACCTTGGGCTCGTACTCGATAGCCGATGGGACTTCGGACCTCATCTCCGAAGTCTGGTCCCGAAACTGAGGGGGGCTGCGGCCGCGCTATCGCGGCTGATGCCCAACGCTAAGGGACCCAACGCCCCCACTAAGAGACTGTACCTGGGGATCGTGCGAAGCATGGCCCTGTACGGGGCCCCAGTATGGGCGGAGACTCTGGCGGCCCGCAACGTAGCTGTATTAAACAGCCCGTTAAAAGCGATGGCCGTCAGAGTCATCAGGGGGTATCGCACGATCTCCGTCGAGGCGGCATGTCTCCTAGCCGGGACCCCTCCATGGGACCTGGAAGCGAGAGCCCTTGCGCTGCTGTACCAGTGGCGCAAGGAGGCGCTGGAGCGGGGCCATAGGCCGGAGCCCCGAGAAATTAAGGCTCAGCGGTCCGAGCTCCACCGGGAACTCATGGAGACATGGAGGGTGCGACTTGAGCACCCAAGGTGGGGGGAATCCACCATTGCGGCGGTGAGACCGATCATGAAGGAGTGGTTGGAGAGGGACCAAGGGGACCTCTCCTACCGGATGTGCCAGATGGTTACCGGACACGGGTGTTTCGGTAAGTATCTGTGGCGCATCCACCGGGAGACAACGCCGCAGTGCCAGCACTGCGAGGATCCTGGCGAAGACACGGCGCTCCACACGTTGGTGGAGTGCCCTGCGTGGGCGAGTCAACGCCGGGATCTCGTTGCGCTCCTGGGCGTGGACGTTCTCTCGTTGGAGACCATGGTGAGGGCCGTGGTCTCCGACGGGAGCAAGTGGCACGCCGCCGCCCCTTTCTGCGAGCAGGTAATGCGCGCGAAAGAGACGGCGGAGAGGGAGCGGGAAAGAACCCTGCCCCCCGAGTTTCGCAGTCTGCGGCGAGGACGCCGCAGACTCATCTACGCCCGGGACTACCGACCTCCATGATCGGGGCCTGAGGACGGCAGTTGGCCGACTCGCCGTCCTTACAGAAGCAGGCCGTGGCGGAGGCGTGTCGTGTGTGCCCTACACACGCCTGCCAACTCACCGAAGCGGGATAAAACCCGACCCCACTAGGCGAGGCCGCGTTGGCGGCCAAAGTCCGCCGGCAACCCTGGGGTTATCCTTTCGAGGGCTTACCCGGGGTGCCCGGCAACGGACACTTGGGGCGGACACCGTGCGGTTTTAGTCGAGACACGACATAACCACCCCCGCTGGCCAGCGGGGGGGGGGGGTATCCGAAGGGATTTCCGCACGTAAAAAAAAAAAAAAAAAAAATGGTCACGATTCGGTACACAATTATACATACCACAGATTCTATGATAGTAGTAGAAGTGATATCACACTTATATCACAGATCTATGATATAAGTGTGTTAACTAATTTGCTTATATAAAAAGGCTGTCTTCTTAACAAACTGCTGTTCTATGCGTGTGCTTGTTCACTCTTTATACCTATTTTTGTGTGTTTGTGTGTATACTTATACTTTGTATTTTGGATCAGACTATTGGCAACATCGAAAAATCCGATTCAGAACCATATTAACTACCTATTTAATTTTGTCAATACTTACCCTTAGTTAAGTGACAAGTAATTGTAACTAAGCTTATTGTTTCAGATGAACTTCAACCCGATCACGTCGTTCCTCTTTACCCTGGATTTCTTCATCATCGTGCTAAACGTAAGTCATTATTGGAAGCATGTTTTATTTACATTAACACAATTTTGCTAGAGAAGTAAATAAAGTACCTAACACACAAACAGATAACTAAGTCAATGGATATCACACTTGTCATGACCACTACTAGTTATACTTAGCTTTATGGGCTTATTCAGAATATATAGGCTTATAAATTATTAAATCTAAAACTAAAAAAAATAATTTCAAATACCATTCATCTACAAGCTTATATAAATAGTAATGTATATGAAGTTTGAAGCTGACTTTAAATATTTAATTTATACTTAAGTAATATTAACCAATTCCACTCTGAAATTATTATTGAGCTTCCGACTGTAGTAGTAGTTCATAATTATGTTGCTCTGTTGTAAATTCTTTTCTATCTCTCAACTCTGATTCGACTCTAGCCGCCATCGCGGCTTCGACTATGGGGTCGGGTTTGATCCCGCGGTGGAGCGTTGGCAGGCGTGTGTAGGACACACATGACACGCCTCCGTCTTGGCCTGCTTCTATAAGGATTTCGAGTCGGCCAACTGCTGTCCTCAGGCCCCGATCATGGAGGTCGGTAGTCCCGGGCATAGACAAGTTTGCTGCGTCCTCGCCGCAGAATGCGGAACTCAGAGGGCAGGGGTTTTTCCCGCTCCCTCTCCGCCGTCTTTTTCATGCTCATTACCTACACGCAGAAAGAGGCCGTAGCGTGCCACTTGTTCCTGTCGGAGACCACGGCTCTCACCATTGTTTCCAGCGAGAGAACGTCCATGCCCAGAACCGTAACGAGATCCCGGCGTTGACTCACCTATGCTGGGCACTGCACCAATGTGTGAAGTGACGTATCTTCCAGGTCCCATGGAGCGGATCCGGCAAGGAGACATGCCGCCTCGACGGAGATCGTGCGATATCCCCTTATGACTCGAACTCCTTCATCAATGGTGATATAAATAATAAATTATATCGTTCTCGTTACCATCTGTCTTCATTTTTACTTATGAGGCTTCAACAAATTTACTTATCACTATGTTGAGTCTAGATTATTTCTAGCTTGATCAAAATTATGTACCTACTCAACTTTCTCTTGATCTTCGTTATAAAACTATAGAACGTAAAGTATGAATCATAACTGAAATTTTAAAATTTCCATCCGTGTTTATAACGTACACATACTTATTCATGTTACGTATATATGTCATACATCCCTTTTTTTTTTTTTTTTGTTTTCGTGCGGAAATCCCTTCGGATACCTCCCCGCCGGCCAGCGGGGGCGGTTATGTCGGGCCCGCACCGACTAAAACCGCACGCCGTCTCGGGTCTTCAGACACCGGGGTGTAAGGTTACCCATAGAGCATATCCCTCGCACCCCAACTGACCCTGGGCCATCTCACCACTAACAGCATCGCTCATCCTGTCTCCTCTGAAAGCAGAGGAGTACGGAGAGCGATGTGTTCCCACCACGTTGGGTATTGGCCGACGATCAATGCCAACCCTATGAAGGGGAAGCCATTGACCGCCGCCCAGGGTGTACCGGCCGCTCCGATTCCGTTCCCCTCGGACTGCAGCGGGATCGGAATCGGAGCGACACTCGAGGAGGTTACCCAACACACACCCCTATGTCATACATCCCTGGCTCATACAAAGTTGGGCTCCAGTGGGACACCAGGCAGATAAAACTTTGAAACTATTTGTTAAATATAATACGTATGAAGGATGGTTTATGAAAAAAATGGCATAACTAAAGACAAATTATTTTTAAACTATATATTTCTTTAATTAAAAAAATATATACCTATTAATAAAATACCAAAACGAAAAAAAAAACACCGTGTCAAAGCAGAGTTACGACAACATCCAACAGTAGTCGATCAAACGCGGAGTAGTAAATATTCCACATCAAAAGTAATGATATCTTTGTCCTGGTTTAAAATAGAACCGTATATAATTATCATCTTGAGTTAGTAGATCGAATAGAAGGGTATTAATTAACTCAGTAGATGTATTGTTCAAATGTTATGCTCGGAATCAGAAGTCGGAAATGTTGAAATTCAATCACAACTAAATTTAATTGCTTTGAAAGGTTCTCTTAGATTTAATTGAGAAAGGACAGTTAAAAACTGGTGATGTTGAATTTAATGATAATTCTTTTTGTACTCTTTATTCTCAACGTTAATAGTAATGGAATAATAATGTGTGTGAATGGAAGGTTGGTTCGGTAACACGTTAGTGATGTAATGCTAAAAGGCAGACCTTGTGTTCTATGGCAATATTTTGAAAAAGATCGGATGGGTGCCCTAGGTGGACTACCTCTACGTACATTACCGGCCTTTTGATTTCACACGTCGGGAGAAAGAGTGAGGGTCCGGTAAGATAGTAATTAGATTTTAGTAGAGATACTTAAAACTTACTGAAAAAACACACTGAATGTTTACTTCAGAAAATGTTGGTTTATATCTGCACCTTTAAACATTCAAGAAACTAGAAGTACCAGTGGTGCTTTTCTGACTTATCCCGGTGGCCAAGGTATTATGACCATACTTATGGTAAGAAACACAATCATACATGACCTTCTGAAATGTAGGTTTTTACATGCAGGAGACAAACTCACAGTCAAATAATAAAAAAAAATAACAGTTCATGATACTTTCTTAAAAAAGTGCCAAAAGTCAAGAACCTTAAAGAACCACACGAAAAAACAAGAACCTTAAAGAATTCCACTAAACACACAAGAACCGTCAATAACCGTCGTTTACCCGTAGGTCCTTTTATTTGTAAAGACACCTCAGGGGAAAACTCTGATCAACTGAGATACCTGGTCACGTCCTAGATATTTGAAATTCGCCGATATATTAAAGACTTTGGGGCGAGGAAAAATTAGCATACTAATTGCTTCAAAATTTTATTTAAAAAATATTAAGTTTTAAAAGTCGAACAACAATGTTTACACAATTAGCATCTATTATAACGTAATTCATACACAAAATTGTAAAATGAATATATTTAAAGAACATTCTAGTAACAAAACATTCTGACAAATTGGAATCAGTTTCGAGGGTTAATTTTCATAATGGATCCTAAACCTTTCCCTACTTTAATAACCGGACCGGAAAGTTACGTCAACATTATTCAAATAATTAATTATTGTAATTAAATACCTTAAAAGTTTTGAACTTCATCTGTTTATAGATTCGTTTTCTGAATGGACTTATGAATAGCTAAACCTAGACGCCCAAAAGAATAACCTCCTTCAAATGTTTATTATTTATTAACGCGTCACTAAGATAGCTGTAGCCAGAGCCAGACGAGACCACTTACAATCTCTCCATGATAAGGTGGAATGGTCTGAGGGGCGAAAGCTCATCTAGAAGTTAGCGCGCTCCAGGGTAAAGCAGCACAGGATATTACCAAGTGGCACTTTGTTAAAGACCCTAGAGGCAGTCTGCTATGCGAAGTATCCGCGGTGAAGGAGATATGGCGTTCATACTTCCACGAGCTGCTGAACAAACGGAATAAAGAGGTGCAGCCCTCTCCCTCCGAAGCAAGGCCTGGTCTCACCGATAACGCTTGTAGAAGTCCAGACTGCTCTTCTCCGCTTGAAAAAGCAGAAAGCTGTCGGACCCGATGGAGTCCCAATCGAGGCGTGGAAGGCAATAGGTCCCCGTAGTGTAGACATTCTTACAACTTTTTATAAACTAGTGCTTCTCAGCAGTAAGATCCCAAGCCAATGTAGACTGAGTATCATTACTTCAAAGGCAAGGAGCCAGCGCAGGAGTGTGGGACCTACCGCGGTATACAGGTAATGTTCCACACCATGAAGCTTTAAGAGAGGATAATTGACTACTGGATCCGACAGGAGTGTACACTCTCGGATTGTTAGTATAGGTTTCGACCCGGTTACAGAACCATGGACCGAATGCGAAGCATGGCCGTTGCTAGAGCGGCACAAGCAAAAGCTGCGTGTCACGGAGATGAATATGCTGCGGTGAATATGTGGATTCACGCATAAGGATCGTGTGAGGAACTCTCGCATCCGCGGCAGTCTTTATGTCCGTGACATCGCGAACAAAATGTAGGAGAGTCCCCGTAGCGGGTGCAGCCACATTCTGCGGCGACCGCCAGGCTATGTGGGTAACAGATGTATAGCCATGCCACCTCCACCGGGCCCCGGTAGGTGGGGTTGACCCAAGAAGTACTGGCTTGACGTCGTAGAAGATGACATGCGTGCATCCATGGTAGTAAGACCATTGGGTCTCTCTACCATGGGTGCCCAAGACCGTACGAAATGGAGAAGTTAAAGTCGGAAAGCGGACCCCGGACGCCGAGGTGACAGCCTCAGATGCGACCGGTACTAACGCTTGGGTGATGATGATGAACTGTTTGGTGTTTATTGTTCTGGAAAGAGGAAATTTTTATGGACATACTGCAATCAGGCCAAATTGAAAAATATTTGCCCTATGGTTATGGTTTCTTGCCTATTTATTTCCGCAATTAAATTTGTATATGTGACAGATTCAGAATTCAGGCAAAATTTTCCTTATGAATTACTTTCGTATCCACAACAGTTATAAATTTTTGGTATTCGACTAAATAATACAACGCTTATATAGGTAAAAGTCGTTATTATTTGAAGCCAAACCTTTGCCAGCACCACCCAGAGTCAATTTACAAACACAAAATTGATCTCGGTTTTTTGCTGATACGATTTTTTTATATTTTTTTTTTATATTTAGGACACGTCAATTTGACTTCACCTCGCCTGATGGTAAGCTGAAGGTAAAGTCCAAGAAAGAGGGTCACCATTACATACAAATACCATGTTAACAATGGTGGCACTCAGCTTGACGGCCTCATCAGAAGAGGATTGTCGTCGCAGCACCGCGTGACACCCACCGGTCCCACTAGTGCTGCGACCACAATCCCCCTGCCCGGCTATATGATACGATTTCTATAAACAAAATTAAAGAAAAAGAGGGATAGATAAAATATTGATTACAGTTCAAAAGGTACATTACAAAGAGTTTATCTAGGCCTCTTGGAGTCAGTCAGTTGCTCTCGTAAGATCCAACAAACCGTTCGGAAATAATAACGTTGGTTACAAAGTGTAAATTTTGGACCAAACCGGAAATAAGCGAGGAGGATAATGATTATACAGAGTTTGTTTCTCAAAACAAGCAGTATCCCATTGGTTCAGAATTTTAATACTCTCTGAGTGAACTTTTTATGCAGGTACCACTACTCTGAACCTTTTTATTTATCATCACAATAACGTGACTAGGACAAAATGTAGTAGAATTTCCTTCTTTTAGATTCTTTCCATATGCAATTATATGTTGTTACTTTATCAAATACACTTTAGTAATACACAATGTGATATTTTCTTGCATAAGTTTATTTTAGTAGTAATATGGTAGCAGTACTTTGTATTTATACTAGCTGATGCCGGAGGTCGGTTATCGTTTTTTTGTCATATCTCCGGTTCTTCTTATTCATTGCAAATCATTAACAATAATGCGGAGGATTTTAAGTCTGACCAAGACCTTTTTAATAAACAAAAACCGCATTCAAATCCGTTCAGAGGTTTCTGCGTCCATCGTGAAAAAACAGACAAACAGATAAACCTTACAGAAATGCTTCTGAGCGGTGTAAAATAATAGGTCTATACCTTTTTTTTTTCGTGCGGAAATCCCTTCGGATACCCCCCCCCCCCCGCTGGCTAGCGGGGGCGGTTATGTCGGGCTTGAACCAACTAAAACCGCACGCCGTCTCGGGTCTACAGACGCCGGGGTGTAAGGTTATGTAATTGCCGTTCTGCAGTACTGGCCATTTCAAATCAAAACAGTTTTTGTTTGGCTAAGAATTCTAATTTCAAATTAATTTTATTTTAAAAACATGGAATTCATTTTCCAAAAGTAGTCATTTGTTTATTGATTAGTGTTACCTTTTCATCACATTTCAATCTTTTTCGTCATCATGGATACGTTAAAAATTCGAGTAATTATGGAATATGAGTATCGTCGTGGCAGCAACGCGGCACAAACGGCACTCAACATCAACGACGTTTACGGAGCTAACACTACAAACCAATGCACCGCCTGTTATTGGTTTGCTCGCTTCCGTTCTGGAAATTTCGACCTGAAAAATGAACCTCGCGGTCGTCCGAAGACTTTGGTCGACAATGACGAATTAAAGGCGATTGTGGGAGCCGATTTCGACGTTAGCGTCAAAACAATATTGGTCCATTTGCGTCAAATTGGCAAGGTAAAAAAGCTTGACAAATGGGTGCCCCACGAAATCAATGATCGCCAGCGCGAAGTACGCGTCGAGACATGCCTTGCATTGCTCAACAGACACACAAATGAAGGAATTTTGAAACGTATTGTTACTTGCGATGAAAAATGGATTCTGTTTGATAACCGCAAGCGCTCAGCAAGTTGGTTGGATCCTGGTTCAGCACTTAAACAATGCCCTAAACGAAAACTTACCACTAGAAAAGTGATGGTCACTGTTTGGTGGTCTAGCGCCGGTGTGATTCATCACAGCTTCTTACCAAACGGGGTGAGCATTACTGCAGATGTGTACTGTGAAGAACTGAACACAATGATGGAGAAGCTGGCACATCTCCAACCAGCATTGGTCAATCGCTCGTCTCCGCTGCTTCTGCACGACAATGCGCGACCTTATACTGCACAGCAGACGGTCTCTAAGTTGCCAGAACTGGGGTTGAAATCTCTCCGTCATCCGCCATACTCACCAGCCCTTGCGCTTACAGACTACTACTTTGTCCAGAATTTGGATAACTTTTTGGCGGGAAAGGAATTCAATACCCGAGAGGCAGTACAAAATGCCTTTGAAGAATTTGTTGCCTCCCGTCCAGCTGATTCTTTAAGAAGAGCATCAATAATCTGCCGCTGCGTTGGCAAAGGTGCATTGATTGCATGGGTAATTACTTCGATTAATACAAATAAAAAATACATGAAAAAAATCGTTTAATTTTTTTCATACATAACGGCAATTTCAAGACCTAATAATATAGTTTACTTAAGCCCTAGTAGCGCGTAGAGCGTAGCGATAAATTCAACAATGTTCACAGAACGCTTCTTCCTGTCTGTTTACATGCTAATATAATATCGTCAGACTATTCTCTGTAGCTTATAAAATATATATTTCTTTTTAAAACTTTTGTTTCTTTTGAATTGTACCTATAACTCGGTATTTTAAGAAGACGGAAACACGTGTTTTTGTAAAGAATTTCATTGTTTTATGATGCAGCAAAAAAGAGGTACTAAACCGTTTATTTCTCGATGAATTTTTTGCATCTCGGCCCTACATGTGTTCTTCTGGATAGTGAAGGCATGGGGGTTGGAGTTCATTGAAAGAGCTCATCAGGACACTCGCCATGGTAGAAGACGTACTCACGTATTTAATCATAAATATAAGTTTTGCGTACCTACGATATTACAACAATTTCATAAAATGTAGGTCTTATTAGGCAAACTCATGTCTACTAAAGAAGATGAATGAATTGTTAGTGTTCTTTTAGTCTTTTATGTTGCTTTTCTAATCTTGTAATGATTTATTTATTATATAAAGGTATGATATTGTGAACTAAATGTATTTTTCTACGACCATTTGGTAATTTGCTTAATACACAAGTCATATCTCAATAGTACTCATTCCTGCCAAGTCGTGTTACAATGACCATTTCCACACGGGTAAACCGTTCTACAATGAAACTTTTTAATTTTTTTTTATGGCTATGGCATAAAAAAATCAACATATGATTATACCAAAAAGCGCGTATTTGCGTCACGACTAAACATCGCATGTAATTAGGCTGTATGGATGAATTGCCTATGCCTTTCACTTGACTTGTGGGATTATAACAACAAAACAACATTGCGCGCGCCGCGCTATTTTCGCGCCATTGTTAACTTTTATCTGCACTGATAAATAAAATTGTTTTGAAAATGAGTGATATCAGTGATAATAGCGAAATGGACAATACCTTAACACCTCCTGAAATGAGATAAATAGCTATGAAGACCACAAAAGAATTGCTACCACATAAATCAAGGAAAAATATAACAAGTGTTACCAAAATTTCATGGAATGGAGAGCAACCAAAAACTATACTTCATTTTCTGAAAATGTAATGTTGGTGGATTTTACCGATTTATCAAATAAATTTAAATCTTCGACACTGTGGTCAACGTACTCTATGTTGAGATTATAAACCATCAAATTGACTTGGCAAAATATTCCAAATTATATGCTTTTTAAGAAGAAAATCGGAAGGATTTAAATGAAAAAAATTCAAGATATTTTCACCGGCTGAACTAAACACATTCATAAAAAATGAAGCGCCTGATAAACTATACCTTCTAATAAAGGTAAGGTTTTAATGAATTCTAATCGACGAGTGCATTATAATGTCTAAAATTTGTTTTGTCTTAACTAAATACTATTTATATTTTGTTACAGACCGCATTGATTATTGGTATAATGGGGGCGTGCCGAAGACAGGAACTACATGGACTAAAGTTCAGTGATGTGCAAGACCTACAATCTACACTTTTTGTCACTATATCTAACACGAAACCAAAAAAAGACCACTCCTTTACTATCATAACATAACATAACATAACTTCACGCCTGTATCCCCGAAGGGGTAGGCAGAGGTGTATTGTGCACACGACACTGTTAACTATCACTGGAAAATATTACGAGTTATGTAAGCAATATATGAAATTGCGTCCAAACCCCTGCAGAAGACATTAATAGTTGTACCATCCAGAATGTAAATTACTTATTATATAAATTATAATTCCTAATAAAGTTCAACATTGACGGTTTTTTGTATTTATTTATTTCATGGTCGTAGAAAAAGTTTTGTATGCCACTGCCGCAACAGCTATTGTAATACTCGTGCTGATCTATTGTGTCACTCAGCTTTGCTTCGTGGCACAAACTAGCACTGGTGTTACAATAGCTATCATTGCTTGACAGTTGCATAAATAACTATTAAAAACGTCCAATTCTAAGGGGCACCCATTTCAACAGTCATAATTATATGAAACTATTCACAGAACCTAATGGCACGAGAGATCTAACAGAGTTACCAGGATGAATGTATAACACCATCGCCATCTGACCTCGTCCCTTCTTGCAACCGTCCTCCGGCAATTTGTTAGAGAACCGTCGTTTTAGAACACACTTGGGGTTCGTAGCAAAATGACAAGGGGTACAAAATTGACACATTTTATTAATGTAGGTAGGGCGTTAAATGCTGTATATACCTGCAAAGTGGGTTATACGAACAGTCCTAGGTACATGCCACTCTCATCACAGTAACCGCAGTAACCGTTCGCAATTTCTTTCATAATTATCATGTCTTATTATTTCATCGCTTGTATGTAAATATAACAGATTGTGATTAGTTGGGTGTATAGGGCCCTACCAAGATCAACCTCACCTGTACAAGTCTGCGTCAGAACTTCGACCTTTAATCAGTCTGTCGAAGTTTTGACGTCGACATTACTCTCTGCTGTCAGCGTTGGGGGGTCAGACCGTAGTCGCTACCGTATAAGACAAGATAAACCAATACATACGGAGAGAAACAGTAGAAGAGCGAACCCCGGGCTTCCAAGTGCAAGTTTTGAATGCAATCAGAATTGACGTTCGGATGATATATATGATATATAATGATGATCGTTAAGGTAAATAATTATTAAATTAGCTAACATGGCAAAAATGTTGAAATAACATCAATCAACACATAAATACCTATAGATCCACGATTATTTTAGACCTATTTAACAATAATCCAGTTAAATTGGCGGGTAACTACCACACAAAAAATATTCATTTGTAATTTATTTAAAACGATATTAATGTTAACAAATAATTTGGTCGTGAACGTAATCCGTTGACTAAGCTAACCCCTAATGGAATGTGAGCACCGTGCAGGTCAAAAGTGTTCAATCGATATAAGGTACTTATCCGTCCCTTTATAATATCGTATTTGACCTGCCTTAGCGTTGAAGAAAAATTCCAATACCAATATATTGTAACCTGTAAAAGAGACCCGTGTCTAAATGCGCGGGTCGATTGGCAAGGGCAAGCAAAGTTTCCTCGACCCTTTATCGCCACATATTTAATTATTGTTGTGGTCACCAAGGTGATTATACCTAAACCACAGGGTATTTTGTAACCCGTTCATTCATGCATACCGAATATATATATATATATATATATAGGTGTTGGTATCTCAACACAGTGTGCACACGACACTGTTAACTATAATATTGTCTTGTCACTTTCTCGCTATACACTACACGGAACAATATGAAAATGTAAATTGCTGTCACTTCAGTTATACATGCTTGTGCTCATTTGAGTACAAGCATGTTTAACTGACGTAATAGTCCAGGATGGTATAGTTTTTGAAGTGGTTACTATCAAGCTAATTTTTCGTGAGTAGGTTCATCGATTCGATTCGACTCGATTGTGGTAGCTAACAGGGCAATGACATGTGAAACAATTTTTGAGCGAAGGACAGGGATAAGGTTCTGAAGCAATTTATAGGACAACGTAGATATTAAGTTATATAAATAGTTAATAAGCCACAGAAAAAAAAAACAGTTGGTCATTTTTGATGATCTCGTTATTGACACATGTTGGAAGGCTGCTGTTTGATCCAATTTTATTTTGTTGTGTTAATGTTAATAATTATATTTAATAAAAAGACGCACAGTCAGTACCTTACATTTTTGAGAATCGTTAAATTGAAATATTTTATCTCTGTTAAACCTCTTAAAAAGTTGGGGGTCTCATCAAAATGAAGCTACTCGCGGAGAAATAGCTTGATATGACTTCCAAACTTATAATCAACTGTAAAGTTGGACCAGGGATCCTGGACTATAAACCACATTTCCACACGATGTTTTAGGTAATAAAGGCTGTGCCCGTCAGGCTAATTACAATTTTTTGAAGTCAAGCGTTGAATTATATTCTATTGTGTGGCACCTGACTTATAAATTTAGCAACACCAGCTTTTACCTTGGTAGGAATGTTTGTAAGTTTGTATGTAATGGAATGTTTGAACCAAATTTTGGAACAGTTCCAAACATCCTATTAATTTGAAATTTTGCACGCTTATCATACACCGATGACAGTATAATAAGCAAGTTTTTTTTTACTAAAAGTTAAAAAATAAATTGTTTAAAAATTTCAAAAAAGAACGCTTTACAGGAAATTCAAATAAAAACTTATATATAACCGAAATTACTAATATTCCCCTAACCCATCCAGGCAAGCTTAATTACTTGTGTTATAGGTTCACGTCGGTAGTGCAGTGGTCAGGAGTCGAACCCATGACCTCTCGATCTTAAGGCCGACTCCTTAACCACTAAGATACTGACGCTGTTGAAACATAAAACTTTTTTTGCTATAAAGGATTTATGTGAACTTAAGTGATGATAATAAAAAATACGTGGTGGTAACATACATATCAGAGTATACATACTCACGCCTGTATGATCCCGAAGTGGAAGGCAGACAAAAATATATGACCAGATCAGTGATCCAGGGCATGTCCCTAAAACAACTGTCGCTACGGGTCATGGAACGAAGGATCGCCGGTAGGAGTGTCCAGCGCTACACTATCTACACTAAACCTCGAGCGTATGGTGCGCCGAGTTCTTGCTGAAGGGTCAGTGGTAGCAAACAGGATGATTTTCCATCCTAGTGACAGTAAAGATACTTACTTTCAGAAACAGTACTGCCCTGAAAGCACCTGAGTTAGTCATAAGAATAGGGTCCTGTGCTGTCCCCAGGCCCACATCCACAAACCGAGGACCAGCACTTTGAGCCCCTAGCCGGGATGACCACTGAGCTATCAAGGCTCGGCGGGTGGCATCTCCCATGGCCCTCTTCGGGCCGGACCGACTATTGCACTCCAATATTCCATCTTCTGCCTATAAACGAAGATAACAACAAACTTCAAACCCACGGGGACAAGCAAGCTAAAATGCAGGCCATTTCCGCAAACATGGTGTTTTATTCAGTTCGGGCAACCACTAATACAAGTTGGGCCCTACCAAGAGGCTTATTGTAGAAGGTCTAGGCGTCCACCAATACCAGTACATCCCAGTAATATATATTATCCTTAGACCATGAGGGAAGTCATTTTTAAACAATTCTCGACTTAAAAATGTGCCCCAGTTAAAATTATAATTTTCTCCTGCAAAATGTAAACGTTCATGTTTTACTTACCTGTTTGTATCTGTAAAAGTTTCAAACTGATCCTCGGTGATGCAATAGCGTGGAGAGCACGGCAAACACTTAAGAAATACGTAGCGATAAATTCAGCTAAATGTGTTGTTGAAATGAAACTATTTGTGTAATATTCGTTTACCATGCGACGTGACTGCAACTTCTTAATAAACTCCGTAAACTTTTACATTACCTTCAACAAGCAAGCCTACCCTCTTCCTCACACGTCTTAAGGTACTAAATCAGTACCTTTTTTTTTTTTTTTTTTTTTTTTTTTCGTGCGGAAATCCCTTCGGATACCCCCCCGCGTGCCAGCGGGGGCGGTTATGTCGGGCTTGAACCGACTAAAACCGCACGCCGTCTCGGGTCTACAGACGAACTCAGAATTACTGTACAAATAATATAACTAGTATTCCCACTAAGCTAAGCTAAATTGCTTGTGTTAGGAGTGGGTTCACGTCGGTAGTGCCATGACCAGGATTCGAACCCAGGACTTCTCGATCCGGTCCGACACTTTAACTAATATATCGACGCTTACTGGTTAAGCAAAATGTTAGCGACACTAAAGCCTGCTTGATTTGGCTCGTTTAGGAAGAGATCGGGTCATATTTCTCCTCCATTAAGCGTTATATAAAATAAAAACTTTAAAAGATTAGATTTTATTATATTCTTCGTCGTTTCATTGGGAAGTTCCTATGGCCACCTACCAAATCAGCTCCATCATCAGATCAGCACCATTTCATCATAATATTGCATTGTCACGCGATTTTCACATGTATGCAAAATTTCAGCTCAATCGGTAACCGGGAAGTGAATCAAGTTTAATTTGCAAGATTGGTGACACACGTCGGGTCAGGTAAAAGCTTATAACTACCCGCCATTAAATAAGTTTGGAAGTCATATCAAATCGTCTAAATTACGAGTATTGTTATGTGAAATTGCTGCTTTAAGAGGATTCCTGTACTTGTCTTATTTTACATTAATTGTGTTTTTTGGAAGTGTTTAATAGAATAACTATCTGTAGATTTATTTTGGTAGAACATATTTATAACCAATTGTAATTAACCTAGTGGCCTAGTGGTAGGGGTAAAGGACTGCTGAGACGAGGTCTCGGGTTCGATCCCAGGTATTACCATGGCACACACCAATGACTTTTCGATGCTTTTCGAAGTTATGTGTGTATTTATCGCAGGTTTAAATGTGCCCGGTTAATGGCAATAGGCTCGCCACCTATTACATTGGGACCTAAATATAAACTGGCGAAATGTGGGTGCTAGCACCTCTGCCTACCCCTTCGGGGATATAGGCGTGAGTTTATGTTATATATGTTATGTTTATGTTTTTTTAAAATCGCGTAACATTAAACTTTTTATTCGGGACCTGTTTTCACGACCTCCATAATTAAGGGGCGGGTCCCGCAATTCCATTAAAAATAAGTGCTATTCTAATTTCGTAATTGTTATCGGTCGAAAATAACACGTACCCTACCAAACCCTATCAATTCATTACAGTAAAACGTTTTCTAAATTTTTCGCATCCAACGAAAATGTAAGCGTTTTTTTCCCCTTCGATTTTTGACGTTTTGTAAGTGCCGTTATAATATTCCATACATAATAAATTAATTTTGACTTTGACTTTAACATCAACAAAATGAAAAATAATCCCCTACAACGAATGCCTTCGCTCAAAAGGATGTTAACTGATGTTAGCTAGCTAGGTGATAAAGCGCCTAGTTACCGAGTAATTCTAAACCTTAATGGACTTGAGTAATAACCCCAGCAGCATCAAGTTTGCTGGGATCTACCCCTTTCTATATGTATATGTATTTTATGTTACGTTCCTTAACAGCTAATTCAGATCGAAATAACAAAACACCAGATGCCGACTACCCCAGGTCCTATAAGCGGGTATTTGTAATAATTAACTTGTCTGCTACAGAAGATGTATTTGGCTTTATCATGAATGCTGAAAGGTAGCGAACGTTTACATTACCTAAGGTCTCGTCCGTTAATCAGCCGATTCTAACGACTGACCAATGTTCTTATGGCAACCGAGAGCGATGGCTCAACGTGCTCTCCGAGGCACGAATAGGTTCTCGCTGTATTAAGAATGGTCACCTATCCTAGGACTGGCCTGGTTAATATTGCTTAACCTTGTTAGTTTAGCACATTTCAAGGTTAATTATAATTACATACACGATACGATAACTAATGCCTGTGTAAGTATGTATATAAAATAAATTTACATTTATCTTATAAGTGGTTATAATAAAAGGTATATATATATATATATATAAGATACATTACGCCGACATGCTTTCATTACCTTAACAAATTTAATGTACTAAGGACATCCGAACTTTGCAGAAATTGCAGGAATTAGGTTTCACGAAAGTATCTCTAAAATGATTCAGATATGAGTTTAAATTGCTTAAAAACCCAAAAACCTTTTAAGGCAGAGATCCTACATTACATCTTTCTTTTGTTATATAGTGAATTCTTTGTAAAACAATACCCAAAGTACGCCAGTAAATCAAAGTCGGCGCCGGTTGGAATGACCACGATGTAAAAAGTTTCAGGACAATCATAATAATGTATTTTGTGACACGGGGCGCCCATTCACTTCAGCATCGAAGTGACAATTTCCTTTCGTAATGGACACCGGATCGATCAACAGAAAGATATAACGTATTGTTTTGTTGTGTTTTGCAGACCCTGCATTGTATACAAAAAATATTTTTCAGCCTTTCACGTGCCATGATATATTATGATTAAATTTATGGGAGATAATACGATCATGATATAAGTAGAGCCAGCCTGTGAATGTAGCCCATGAACGTAGGGACTAAAAACGTCAAGCTGTTTAAGGATATTATTTCATTTTTTATTTTTAGTATTTTACTAAGGCTCCGATGTCCGTCAATCTGGATGCGTCTCATGAAATTTTCAAAGATGATGTACTTCTGTTGCCGCTATAATAGCAAATACTAAAAACAGAATAAAATAAATATTTAAGGAGGGCTCCCATACAAGAAACGTTATTTATTTGCCGTTTTTGCTTGATGTTAATAACGGCAACAGGTAGATGCTTGAAATGTTCACAGAAAATTTAGTTCTATGCTCACTTCAAAAATAAATAGATAATTATAATAAATAAATTAAGGGGATCAAAGGGAGCCTTGTATAAGTAATGATACGGAACCCTTCGTGCGCAAGTTCGACTCACGCTTGGCTGGTATTTTATTGGTATATTTTGGAACTATATAGTGCTATCTAGAACCAAACTAAGCATAACTAATAAGTATGGGTTCCAGACAGCGGATGATCATACTAATAAATGTAAGTAAATTCTTGTATACATACATTTTATTTTTTAAATTTCAAAACGGCTTATAGACGCTACCCGTGACCAGAGGGCTGGTTCATTCCTCGCACAAAGGATTGGCATTGCCATTCAACGTGGCAATGCCGCCAGCCTTCTGGCCACCCTCCCAGTTGACGTCGATGGGGAGGAATTTTTTGACGCCTAAACCTGCAGCTTTGTATATAGGTATACAGATATTGTTATTATATTGTTGTTATAATGTTATTGTTTTTATACTAATTAATAGTAGATTTTATAAATATAAGCATACAAATATTTGCACTGAGTGGGAATAGAACCCGCGATCTCCGACAAAGTAGACCTCAAACGCTCTAAGCACTGCCATGGTATACAGTAACAGCCAGCCGCAAAGTGGTTCAGCTCCGTCTGAATTAGTGCTTCCATCATATAAAATATCATTAACCATCAAAAATACCAAGTTTTCACAAAACATTTTAAAACTTTTCACATTTTCTTCTATTTATTGTCCCGTAATAAATTCAAACTCGAAAAAATTTATTCTGTATAGATCATAATAACGGGATTTACACAACAAAAAAATGACTCATAATCATCACAGCGTTAGTCCCGGTTGCATCCAAAGCTTATTCTTTGGCGCTCAGTGCGGTTTTAGTCGGTTTGAATCCGACATAACCCCCGCTTGCCGGCGGGGGGGTATCCGGGGGATATTCGCACGAAAAAAAGGGTCCACTCTCTTACTCGATCCGTTGATTTGGATTAGATTGGTAATGCCGATTGCCGTCTGACCTCCCAACCCCGAGAGGAAAGTCTGTACCATAGCCTCGACCGTTCATCAGTAGGTGTACGGCATACGGGCCTCCTTGGCCCGGAGGCTATTGGCTTAATAAAAAAATCAACTAATATGTATATACCGGTTTGTTACGCTGCCGTGTCCTGAGAAAACAGCGGTCTTTTTACTTGTGCTCTGTTAGCAAACCTGAAGGCCTACCATGAAACCTCAATCCGCAATTGCTTGCCCGCACGAAACACGAATGAAAGAAGTGTCATTTAGGTACCATCAAGTTACTTCGGATGTCGTTCTTTCGATCGGGACCATAAAGTATGTTTGGGAGTGAATCAAACGTATCAAGGAGGTTTTCGTTTGCAATATACCTATTTCTATTAAAAAATAACTATTATAAACCAACTTATAGAAAATACATAACTTTGAATTGGATTACCTTAAATCGTGTTTTAATTTTAACTTATTTTTTGGCGGACTGTCAAAATTCTGAATTTTGCTGTTTCGGGTAGTTTCATGGTAGGGTTTAAGCTGAATGAACTGTCACACGCCGTCTTCGGGCTCGATTGCGAGATAAGTGCGTGTCATGGTACCGATTGTCTACTGTTAATCTGATGATATTGTTTTTGATTAGTAACCATATTTTTGATTGAGTAGTTTAGTAGTTAGTTCATTTCAAGCTTGCTTGTCATACAGATATTCTTGAATTTCATAATAGCCAGCCTTTTTGGCAAAGTTTAGTTTTCATTTAACTTTGAAATTTCTTTACTTACGGATAGATTTCTAATTTTATCAGGGGTTTGTTGTTGAAGAGTGCAAAGTTACCCTGGAATTAATTGGTAATTTTGTAGAATGAATCATCAAGGGCTACAATGTTGTTGTTATATCTAGTATTCGTCACAATAATAAGTGTTACAAACTCTTACAAAATATAATAAACATATTCTTTTTATGCTTACAAATATTTGGACAGAGCTGAAATCGAACGCACGAGTTTTAGCTTTGTTACCTTTGGTGGAGAAGTGGCATGAGTTACATTGTATATTAAAAGAGAGCATCCTACACACTTGCAGGTTTTAACATTTTTGGTGTTAAATAAATAGAATTTCTAGCTTTCTGCTTCAGTGGAAATAAAATATGTTCATTTTATTCGTCTCACGAATTTTTGTTTCGATGAATGGATCTTTTTTGCTCAATTACGCTATATCTGAGAACGGGATCAGTATTTTACGAGATCTACGAGTAGCCTAGCTGCACGCAATGCAAATAATAAAAGGCAATATAGATTTCACCGCAAACTGTCCCCTAAACAGTACTGCTGGTACCACAGCCAATGGCACAGAGTGACATATTTACATATGAATTTACCTATAATGTCTTTTTATTATTCGAGCATAATATTGTCTGCTTAATAATGGGGTGTACAAGGCGCTACCAACACCTTTGAAGCACAAGCCAACCTCACCTGCTAGTCAGTGCACCTTCTAAACAACGGATGATGCTCTGGCGCAGGTTTTGTCTCAGAGTTGGCAGGTCAGACGGTAGTACTACAAATCAAAACCAATAACCAACGCTTCAAGCTCCAAAGTGCAAACTTTGGATGCAACTGGAAAATCGCTTAGAGGATAATGATGATATCTGCCTTTTTTTTTTTTTTATCGTGCGGAAATCCCTTCGGATACCCCCCCGCGTGCCAGCGGGGGCGGTTATGTCGGGCTTGAACCGAATAAAACCGCACGCCGTCTCGGGTCTACAGACGCCGGGGTGTAAGGTTGCCCATAGAGCATATCCCTGGCACCCCGACTGACCCTGGGCCATCTCCGGTTTCGAGATGGCCCCCTCGGGTTTGGGAACCACGGTGTCCCCGTCTTGCCCCGGTTTGGGGGAGGGGCGCTAGTCGCCCCACCGTCCCGGCCTGCTTCTGCTGGGGTGACAGGTGGCCTCACCCGCCACCCCCAGGCCTGCGCTCATGGAGGACGGAGGTCGTTAAGCGACCTCCGGCGCCTGAGTCACCTGCGACGCGCGGCGAGCAAGTTGCGGGCTCGGCGGAATGATGATATCTGCCTAATAAATTATATATTACCTTCACTTAATTGTATTTATTTTTATATTTATTATTTTTATATATTTATATTATTCTTTTATAGGCACCAAATAACGTTCACCAAAGATATAGTGACAGATAAACCTTTGAACGTTAGAGAAAGAGTCTGAAATTTATGTAAGCCCTTGAAACCGTGGCTGTGAGTAACAGACGTCGTTCGCAGAACGCATAACACGTCATGAAAACAAAACACGCTGGCTTTATTTGATCTTATTGGTTTGTGGAAATTATCATAATGTCTTCCAGAAAGCCCTTGGATGGCAAATCCGATGAGAATTAGTGACGGCTAAAGATATGCTCAGATTAGTGAATACAGTTATTGGATAAGTATTATATCTTACCTGTTTAGAAATAATGTTTGTTTGTTTATAATGCTGAACGGATCTGAATGAAATTTGGCACAGGGATAGATTATACTCTGGAATAGCCCATAGGTTTTTTTAGTACACATAGTACAGTTTAGTCCTACAAAACCTGTTATCTTCATTTTGAAACAAAAACAAAACAAAACCAGGTTAGTCCATTGAAATGTTACATTTTTTAGGCCTTACCTTGCGTTTTTTAGAGGACGCAATTTTTTTTTTTGATGTGTAGGGGGGGTCAGTGTAAAGCTAAAACCAAGTTTGTGGGGTCGCCACCCTTATTCCACGGCCGCCATCTTGAAAATAGGGGTTGAAATGGTTTTTACGACATATCTCTTAAACTTCTTGTTGCAAATTAAATTCTCTACAACTTTGGTCCAGTAACTTTTGGTTTTTTTTATTTTGTTATTATAATTTTTTTCATTTATTAATTCTGAGAGCCCCATTACGTTGCTGCAAGTCTTTCTCTGGAAAGAAGCACACTGCAGAACATTTCAGCCCTGCTTTGCGACATCCACACATCGCTCCACAGTTTCCTTTGCATTTGCAAAAGATCAATTTTAGAAGCTCAGGGGGTGCTGGAGGTTTAGAGCTCTGCACTGACCACTGACCACTGATCAATAATTTTCCACAGTTTTTTCCAGCCCCAGTCTTCAGGATCATTATTATTACCAAGCCACGACTGGACTTGATGGTAGACTCGGAAAGTATGAAAGCGAGCTGTGTCTTGTGTTGGAGGAAGTGAAAATAAGTTAAATGTACTTTTTGTCACTGCCTTGACGAATTGTTTGTATCTTAGGCTGTCAAAAGAATTATCATCTTTATTACCACCGTATAAAGAGATAAAAAACGTTTCTGAACATTTTCGCTTATAACTTTTTTATTTGTAGCTCTACGACAAAAAGTTACTGGACCAAAGTTGTAGAGAATTTAATTTGCAACAAAAAATGTTCACAATTTTTTAATATCAGATAAATAGTTTAAGAGATATATCGTAAAAACCATTTCAACCCCTATTTTCAAGATGGCGGCCGTGGGACAAGACCCCACAAACTTGGTTTTAGCTTTACACTGACCGGGGGGGTCACATTTAAAAAATAAAATTACGTCCTCTAAAAAACGCAACCCCAAATGTAACTTTTCAATGGACTAGGTATGAAGTTTAAAAGCTGTAACGAGTCTACGGTAAGGTTAAAATATAGATATGAAAGATTATTTTTTCAATAGTAAAATATAGTCACAACTATCTGGTGGATAGATGGTGCTAGTACTATTTTAATTCGCTGAAATATAGTTAAAAAAATGTATTTTCATCTCTTGGTATATTCTATAATATTACACTGTATTTATATTTTGAACCCCTCCCTTTTCATTTGATATCAAACGCGCTACCAAAGCCAAAATATTTTTTTAAGGCCCCACATTTTTGTTACTACCCTCTTTGTATTTTCTATAAATTCGCCATTAACACCTTATACATTACGATCAATTCAGTATTTTAAGATAGCTGCAGTAGCCAGTAGAACTCCAGTGTAGCCAGTGGAACATATGTAAATACCTCACATAGACAGGCCAATACATAACCTTACCTACTACGAACGCGCGAACACGCGCAATGTAGCCTGGTATGAAGAACTTTTCGGCACATTAATAGCGCTCACTCAGAACCGGGAAATAGACAAAGACACTAAGCCGTAATGTCGTGGCGCACGTCTCATATGCAATCGTTCTGTTTGTTCTGGCAAAATGGGTTGAGATAAGCTAATTTTACCTGTCTGTTCTGATAATACGACGCACACCATTGATGTTTTGATGTTCACGCGACTTACGAAATTTATTACTGAGCTTGATACGACTGAGCTTTCAAATTACAATTTATATGAAAGGAAATCCAGTGCGGTGCAGTCAATTGACGTATTGAATATATAGTAACAAAAAAAAACAATATGAGGGGAGGCACACAAGGTGAGGCACTGGTGGTCAGCCTTGATATGGCGAAGGCCTTCGATCGGGTCTGGCACAGAGGTCTTCTTGCGAAGTTGCCGTCTTATGGACTACCCGAGGGACTTTCCGAATGGATCGCCAGCTTTTTGTCCAATAGAAGCATCCAAGCCGTCGTTGACGGCAGCAGCTTGCACCGCATGGACATAAACGCTGGTGTTCCACAAAGCTCCGTGCTGTCTCCGACCCTGTTCCTCCTGCATATCAATGACATGCTGTCTTATGACTCCATTCATTGCTATGCGGACGACAGTACTGGGGACGCATTTTATACGGGCCGGACTAACATCCCTCGGTCCGCAGTGGAAGAAAATCGCGAACAACTTGTGACTGAAATCGAGACTACTCTCACAAGAGTGTCCAATTGGGGTGGACTAAACCTGGTCCAATTCAACCCCACTAAGACACAAGTATGTGCATTCACCGCTAAAAAAACCCCATTTATTGTAGCGCCACAATTCCTGGACACACCCCTTAAAATCTCCAAAAGTATCGGGATCCTCGGTGTCGACATCTCCAGCGAGGTCCAGTACCGTAGTCACCTGGAAGACAAGGTCAAGTTGGCACCTAAGAAACTTGGAGTGCTCAACAGGGCGAAGCAGTACTTCACTGCGAAACAAAGACTTCTTCTTTATAAGTCGCAAGTCCGGCCCCAGATGGAGTACTGCTGTCACCTTTTTGCCAGAGCACCCAGATACCAACTTGACCCGTTCGACTCGGTGCAAAGACGGGCGCTGAGGATCGTCGACAATCCCATACTTACAGGCAGTGTAGAACCTCTTAACCTTAAGAAAGATTTCGTCTCCCTGTGCGTTTTCTACCGCCTTTTTTAATGGGATGTGTTCAGAAGAATTACATGATATGATGCCCACGGCCACATTCTATCATCGCACCGCTCGCCACACACAGGGAATTCATCCTCACACGGTGCGATCGGAAACGGTGCGTACAGTTAGGTATGAAAGGCACTTTATTCCGCGCACCCTCAGGCTGTGGAATGATCTCCCTGCTGTGGTTTTCCCAAGCGACTACAATAAGCGGTTTTTCAAGAAGGGCATTAGAAGGTTTTTACAGGGTCGGCAGCGCGAGTGTGATGCCCCTGGTGTTGCGTACGTCCATAGACCACGGTAACCGCTTCCCATCAGGTGGGCCGTGAGTTTGTCTGTCGCCACAATCGCCACCAAATCGAAGCCTTTTCTAAGAGGAATATAAGACTGATCCATTGAAGAAAACTGCTTAGGACGATATTAAGTTTGTCCTTTGACGTTATCCGAGCTAACATTAAAATGTAAAATATCATATATCAAGAAAGATAATAATTAATGTAACCTACTTGCACCAAATAAAAGTATCTTTTTTTCTATCTTTTTCTTTCTTCTCTCTTATATCCTTAAGAATTGTGCATGCAAAAAGTATAGGCTTCATTACATATGTCCAATTGTATGTGTACAACTCTATTATTTTATATTATTCTTTTATAATTAAAGTAAAATAGCCCCAGGCCCTTGGGGCAATAACCATAAGCTCACTAATCTCTTTTGATTACCTTATACGGATTGATAGTTAAATATTCATAAAATTGGTATTCATGAGCAGCAGTGGATAAAGCAAAAGGAATGCCGGGGTAATAATATACGAATATTATAAGCAGCGAAACAGTTGCGAAATGTTGAAGTGTTGAGATTGAAATTTTTATACATTATAAAAGAAATATACATTCAACAACGGGGAAGTGAATTCAACGATCTCAGAATTCAATCTTAAATAATACTATTAGTAGTAGTATATCTCATTATTGTACAGCAATAATAAAATAACAATTGATTACGTGGGTATATACAATTGGCGGCTTTACCGCACTAAAGCAATCTCGTACAGGCAACGAAAAGAGAGTCTCTATCTAGACAATATGTTTCATTACCAATGCCGATTTTCACGAATTTTGAAATCTTTCCACTGTAAGCGAGTACGAAAAACTCGTACAAGTTACCTCTCAAAAACTACCAAACTGAGCTTGCCCAGAAGTTATTGCAAAGTGACACGTAACAAACGGTCATTTATCTTGGAGCAGAAGCAGAAATAATAGCGATTCCTTTTTCTCAGGAGAAGTGGTCATAATGGAAGCCATTTTCGAACGCCATCAACCATCCACTTACCCGATTATAGTAGGTATTTTACTGATTGCGTATAAATAGACAACAACAAACATATAAGTACAAGAAAAAGCAAAAGTGTTTGAACTCACCAAATGAACATTACCTACAATTTGTTTGTAGGTATTCTAAATTTAACAACACAGTTTATTACAAAAAGAAACGCTACAGGGTAAAGGTGTAAAGTATTCAGTTGAATGAAAGGGGCGAAACTAGTTCAAGGGCACTACAAAGCTCCGTTTTTGGCCTTTATAAGACCTTTGTAGGACCACGTAATCTGAACAAGGCACTTTCAAAACTTCATAGACTACAGCTACAAAATTGTATTTATCCTGGCACTATGGAGACTGGCTCTTCCATACATATAATAAAATTGTAACGAATGAAGACTGTACATTATAAGTTTTGCATGAACATAATATCCTCACGTTATTATAGGTGTGATAGGAGCAACAAAGTAAAATCGAAATTTTGCTGTTCGGCAGAACTTGGACATAGCTAAACGGTGATGAGCAGTAAAATATAACATCCCAGAACACCACAAAATTACTTACGTTTAAAAGATATTTGAGTACCCAGACACTTATAAACCTTTCATAATAAATGTCATGACGCTATTTTATTAAAGAGTTGAGGGATTTACCCTTGGCTGATGAACTTTAATAAATTCTGATACATATTTTTTTTATATTTAGGTCAATTGAATTGAATTTAAATTGAATTACTCAAAATCCTTTCTTAGCGCTGGCCTAAGCCATAGATGAAGCCTGTCCTAATTTGAATGCGTTTAGGAGTCAGTCCTCCGAAATAGGCTTTCTTCTTCACTGTAAATAATTGAAAATACAACGATGAAATAATTTTTTATGTGTTGGCTTCGAGACTACAGAAGTAAACATGCCCTGAACTATTCGGAACTTAACGCGGAGGAAGTCGCGGGCAGCAGCTAGTTGGTAATGTTTCGGGATTTTTGGTACATAAATAAGATTGGTTATATTTATATAATGTTAAATGAAACATGATATGAATATAACCATTCTTATTTATGTACAAAAGCGTGACTTAACTCTCTAGATGATGTGTAGGCGTTCCCTTTTAGCGTATGCAAAATGTGTAAGTATACTTTTTCCAATGGCAAAGCAAGCAATAACAGCCTACACGTCATTTTGACAATATCATTTTTTGGAGGCCAGTCGTAATTCCTCTTACCGCTCTCACCTCTTACAGCGTCTCGCGAGGCAGACCTCGTGAGACGCTTACAAGATACACGTGTGTACGTATTCTACACATTTTACACTTCATTTCAAACAGCATTCAAAATATTTTAATTTCATCGTTAAAGGCGGTTGAGGTCGGTCCGTCGAATCAAACCTCTACAGTATCAATGTACATGTTGGAACATTTGGGTACAAATCTTTATAAGTCTAGATTTCATGGATTTTCTTTTATTTAATTTTAACATAACATAAACATAACATAAACTCACGCCTATATCCCCGAAGGGGTAGGCAGAGGTACAAGCACCCACATTTCGCCAGTTTATGTTTAGGTCCCAATGTAATAGGTGACGAGCCTATTGCCATTAACCGGGCACTTATAAACCTGCTATAAATACACATATAACTTCGCAAAGCATCGAAAAGTCATTGGTGTGTGCCATGGTAAAACCTGGGATCGAACCCGAGACCTCGTCTCAGCAGTCCATTACCCATACCACTAGGCTACCGCGGCTTCTTTATTTAATTTTCTATGTTTATTATAGAGATTTGATCCTTATGAATGACCCTATCTTCGAATGCAGTTTAAATAGTTTCCAATCAGTTTCCAATTCAAAATTAAGTCTCCTTTCAGTAAAATGCTATCTACATTATTTAAGACTCTTTCCCTCAATGTGGCATCGCCGTGGGCCGCCCTGTATATATACATGTATACAAGAATTGCTCTTTTAAAGATATTAGATTAACAAACGCTGTGCAAAACTGCAAAAATCAAGAACTTTGAAGCCGTTTTCTTCCCCTTAGGGGTAGAAACCGGGATAAAGAGTTTCCTTTGTGATAAAGAGTTTCCTTTGTGTTAACAAAGGAAACTCTTTATCCCGGTTTCTAACCCTATCCTGTGTTCTAACTAGCTGTTGTTGAGTAGCAAACATAATTAAGTTTTAAAGAAACCATTATAACTATAAACTATATAGCTATGTTTACTTTGTGGTTAGATAGCACTGTTACGTGTTTTGGGGAATATTATAATCATACCTATCACCTCCCTAACCATATTGGTAATTGATACGATTATAATATTCCACGCTAGTGCATCCTTAAGCTACTATTGAATTCAATTATTTTAATGTATGCGTATAACTTACCTATATAATTAAGCAAGTATGGAAGTATCCCACCAGGCTAGGCCGCGGTGGCGGCCATAGTCCGCCGGTAACCCTGGGGTTATCCTTTCGAGGGCTTAACCGGGGTGCCCGGCAATGGACACTTGGGAAGGACACCGTGTGGTTTTAGTCGGTCCGATTCCGACACGGCCACCCCATCGTCGGCACCGATGGGGTAAAGCCCGTGGGGGTTTCCACACGCTACAAAAAAAAAAGAAAGGAAGTATAAAGTATTTGTTCTATCGCTTATAATAGAGCTTGATATTTTAATACATAAATTTATAATTCACACTGAATACAGATCAATGAATATTAAATTACATGACGATCTCTATAGCGTAGCGGTAGAGATATCGGTTCGAGTGCAAATTTGTATGCATGAATTAAAGGTTTACAGTGGTCGGGATGTTTCTATGTACAATATTTACATATTTAGAAAAAAATGTATTTCAGTATGTTTATCCATATTTTAGAACCCATATGACAAGCTCTGCTTAGTTTTGGGTTTAGATAGCACTGTGTTAAGGTTCGTTGACAGAGAAAGTTCGTATTCAAAATGATTTGTAAAAAGAACCATTATATATTTTATCGGATCGAAGAGTTTTACTTGGTCTGGGATACTCTCATGTGTGAACTTGAACATACAAATACCTCGGTCATCGCCGAATAAAAAACGTATACACTAAAACGGACTGCTGAGTGAATGTACGCCAACATTTCCTAGAATATTTAGTTATATATTAGGTTAACGTGAAAAGGCCGTGATACGCGGTGGTTGAAATCGTGGGGCACAGCTAGTACCGTAATAAAATTGTGGATGTTGTTAAGTCTGCACCTATATTGATTTTGTTTTGTAAAGTTAATTAGAAATACAGTACTATTTAATCACTTTGAAAATGTACTACTTTTCATCGGTTTGATGCTGAAAATCATGAGGATAGCATCATAAAGAAATTTCAATATATGATTTACAGTACCTACCTAAAAAGATAGTAGGCATCGAAGAAAAGTAGGCATTGCCAGCCGGACTCCAGTAATGTACAACTGGTACTCTGGTGGAAAATATAATACTTACATGTCAATTCAATCGGTTTAATAGGTTGACCTCTCTTTCATTCGTAGTCCTAAACAAACAGGGCTCTTAAACAACTGATTTTTAGGGTTCCGTAGCCAAATGGCAAAAAAGGAACCATTATAGATTCGTCATGTCTGTCTGTCTGTCCGTCCGTATGTCACAGCTACTTTTTTCAGAAACTATAAGAACAATGCTGTTGAAACTTGGTAACTAGATGTATTATGTGAACCGCATTAAGATTTTCACACAAAAATAGAAAAAAATACAATAAATATTGGGGGCTTCCCCATACTTAGAACTGAAACTCAAAATTTTTTTTTTTATCAAGCCGTACGTGTATGATATTGAGGTTTCTAATATCATTTTTTTCTATGAATAGTTTGCGCGAGAGACACTTCCAAAGCGCTAAAATGTGCCCCCCCCCCCTCTGTAACTTCTAAAATAAGAGAGTGATAAAACTAAAAAAAATTATGATGTGATGTTCCACCGAAAATTGGTTTGAACGAGATCTAGTTAGTAGTTTTTTTAATACGTCATGAAATGGTATTATTTATATCGCCACGATGGCGAAACAACGCTGAGAATTTTTACCTCACATCTGTTAACAATACAAATACCATTCATACAACATAAAAAATTATTCGTCTTCACGACGTATTTGAAATAAAGGAATATTGACACGTGTTAATTATTGCAAAATGAACTCTATGGACGTCTAAATTATCTCATTGGTTAATGCGTATTAAAATAATTTATAAAGGGTTTAAGAACCAAATAAGATGTAATTTGATTTCTTTGTCAAGCTTTGATACGAGACTGTTGGTTAGTAAACGGACGCGTTTACCAAATTTTGCACGATTGAATGTCGCTATGCTTTGAATGACAATGAGTGTATATTACCTAGATTGGGAGTTAAATATTAAACGTAGCATGTTGCATGGAATGCTAGTAATTTAAGGTTAATGGTGTGTATATAATTAAAATATGCTTAATTTGAACTAGTTAAGATGTTTGGTTTAAAATAATATTGGCATGCTATTTTAAGTACAAGAAAGGTCTAATGCGTAGGTCATTTCTCAAAAAAAATACTACCTGATACCCAAGCGACGAGGAGGCGTGTGACGTCACAAGGAATCATCAAGCGGGGAGTCAGTGGAATATAAAAACTGATTTCGAACGGGGACATGTGATAGTTTTCATTGTAGCTAATATATAATAATAATATAATATTTATTTATTGAACCAAAAACTTAACATAGTTACAGGAAACATAGTATAAGACACAATTTATATGACACAGGTACATTTGAATTGCGGTTCATTTCGTAAAATTAAATTGCTATGTTTACAAGTGTGATGAGCCCTGCTTCTTACACTAGGAATAAACCTGTTACATAAGTAGCAGTCATCGGTCATTATGTTAGATATTCAATTTATTTACATAATAGCGAGTGTACCATGTGCATTTGGGTGTGTTTGCATGTACGAGCATTTGCGTTCATTCGTGCTAATCTGCGAGGGTGTGTGTGTTTGTGTGTGTGGTTGTGGATGTGAGGATACGTGTATGTGTGTGTATAATAGAGAGAGGGTGCGTGTGCATGCGTGAGTCTTTGTATGAAGGGATGTGTATTAGGAAATAAATCTCAACAATAGCTCAGTACTGTCATAGTCCTGGTTTAGAAGCCATTCTGTTACTTTTTGTTTCACTTTATAGGTGTTTAAGTCCCTTAGATTTAGCTTTTTATGTAGATATTTGTAAACGTACGTGCTTAAGACATAAAATTGGTGTTGTGCAAATACTGTCCTATGTACAACACTTGCAGGTAAGTTTGTGCGTTTGTTAGGGTTTGATGGGTCAATATTACTATGCCTTCTTAGGGTTGATCGGAGCACATAGAGTTGGCGGACTGTGAGGACCTTACAATCAGCATACAGTTGTTTGGTTGGGTATCTGTATGGTCTCTTCGTCATGACTTTAAGTACGGCTCTCTGTGCCCTCTCAACCCCAAGAAAACCAGTTTTAATTGCACCACCCCATACGGTTATGCAGTACCCTATAATAGACTGACAAAGCGCAAAGTATGTCATTTTCATTGTGTCCAGGCTTGCTGATCCCCTGAGAGATTTAAAAATATGTGTTAGTCGCATGATTCTATTGGTAAGGGTGTCTATATGGCTGTTCCATCTTAACCCATCGTCAATCCGAACACCCAAATACTTCACATTATCGACTTTAGTGAGTGAGAGACATGTACAAGGTGCTATTGTACTAGAGCATGAGTGGGCTGTGATTTTAAATGAGTCTGGCGGTTTGTTTATATGTCGTATTGAAAATGGGACATATGCGGTTTTCTCCAGATTTAGTGACAAAAGATTGCGTGTTAGCCACTCCATTACTTTAGTGAGGGCAGACTCGGCGTTTGCTTTTACGACTTCCCAAGTTGGACCATGGACCACGATTGCAGTATCGTCAGCATATGCAAAGAGCTTTGAGTTTGGTAGTACCAGCTTGCAAAGGTCGTTGACGTAGATTTGAAACAGGGTTGGAGAGAGTATGCCCCCTTGTGGAACGCCGCAAGTTACTGTATTTTCATCACTAAAGTAGGAATCAATCTTTACGATTTGTTTGCGATTATTTAAATAGTCCTTGAAAATGTTTAGTGCTACTCCCCGCACGCCCAACCGCTCCATTTTCTCTATAAGTATGGGAACAGAGACCGTGTCAAATGCCTTGGAGAGGTCTAGGAAAATTCCTAAACATTTAATCTGACGGTCCAAGTTTTTTGCAACGAATTGTGTCAAATCTAAGACGGCATCTTCTGTGGACACATCAGGCTTGAATCCATATTGGTTGTCAGCTATGATATTAAAGCTATTTAAGTATGACCTCAGGCGTCTGTTCAGCATAGTTTCTAGAATTTTGGAGAGACAGGGCAGCACTGATATGGGTCTGTAATTACTGACACAGTCTCTATTCCCTCCCTTATATATAGGGTGAACTAAGGCCTTTTTAAAGTTATCCGGAAACACGCCAAGCTCCAAACAGCTATTGTATATGTGGCGGAGCGGTGGCACCAGTGTGCTACAGTTTTGCTTTAGGACTAAGGATGGTATTCTGTCCCAGCCTATTGCACAATCGGTTCGCAATTGCAAGATGCAGGATTCCACTTCTGCTTCGTCAACTGCTAGTAGAGCTAGGGAGTTGAGAGATGACTGCGTGGGATTAGTTACTCTGGATGCTGTAGTTATATTGGTATCACGAGTGTCGGATTTCGATGTTAACTGTGCTGCCATATTTTGGCCTATGTTACTAAAATAATGACAAACTTTATTTATGGATGCCTTGTAATTGTCTTTTATTTTTAGTAAGTCAGATGGACTAGTGTTTGTTTTTTTTGTGTTAGTAATTTCTTTGATCACTTTCCAAAGCGCACTCGGATTACGTCTTGCCTTTTCTAACTGACTCTTCTCATGAGCATGTTTAAGCCTTCGTAGCAAACCGTTGCAAAAATTACGGTATCGGGTATAGGTAACCTTCAGAATTATATTATCAGGGGACTTCCTAGATTTGGTGTTTTAAGTGCAGCTGGTTGAAGTGCACACGCTCTGTTAAAATAGTTGGTAATTTCGTTGGCTGTGTTATGCTAATATAATTGGTGATTCTTTTGACGAGTTGTGCATACTAGACAGTGACAAATGATAACGCTCTTTGGATTGAATATCTAAAGATTCCTATATTTTATAAATACCTTTCTCTATATAAACCCAATCTCCTGAAACGTGGCAAAAAAAGAACTTTTAGGTAACAAGCCTTAAATTCTGGGATTGAGTCTGATTTCGGAAGCGTTTCAAACACCTATTTCCTATAATCTAGGATCCGTGGAATAGTTTTAGGGGTTTTCGCAAGCTATTCCATTCCTTTTCCTTAGTTTAGTTCGCATTGTTATTCCCCTACACACAATTCGCACACAAACACACATATCAAATCAAACACACCTGCTGTCTTTGGTACGGGATAGTAGACCGAGGTAAACACTAGCCATTTGAGTCTAGAATTATTTAGGTTAATCTGTCGAGGCGGATTAATAGGACTCGTAGGTAACATCATACTAAATACGTTTATTAAAGTGATAACTAACCGAAGTGAAGTGTTACGTAAATTATATCGCGTTAAGTCTTTGTTTACAAGATAATTATCATAAATAACTTAATCAATCCAACAGCAAATCCATTGTGTTTTAATTAAAGTAACCGTGAATTTTATAGTAAAGTTGTGGATAAATACGTTATTCAATAATTAAAAATAGATATATCGAAAATAGTTCCAGAACATTGTCTGAATAAATCGTGATAGTTTGTTATATAACTTTAAATATATTACTAAATAATATAATTGAAGGTTTCTGGTAAATTTCTACTATTTTATAGTATATTGGTTTGAATAGCAACATAAAGAACTGTGGTCTGAATTTATATAAAATTACGTTTGGAAGTGATTTAAATGATTACGTGAAATATCATTATCATTATAACATTTTATCTAGGCATTGTAATCAAACAATTAAGTGCATTATAACATGGCTGAATACATCATTCGAGAATTAGAGCAAGTATAAATAATTATTCCGTTATCAGTTATAGAACATTGATTTGAGTGGGCAGAAGTTGACGAGTAATATATTAGAGTAAATTATCTAAGTGGCTGATTATTCATCTAACATTTGCAATATATCGAGTAACACATGGAAATAGTATCAGTAATACAAAGAGATGGTCGTTGGTGACCTCAATTAATATTCGACTTGTAAAGTGCAAAGAACACATAAGAGACGGCGTGTGGTTTTAGTAGGTTCATTCAGAGACATCTGAAATATCATTATTTGCACACAGTTTTCTAACGAGAGGGAGTATTTTAGTCGAATACAGCAATAAATAAATATATGTGTTACAATCAGCTCACTTAATAGATAATTTAAATACAATTTTAGCTCCTGGAACCATTTGGGTTTTCAGTTTGAGCAAGTTATCAGTGTGTAGCATTTCTGGGGTCTGCCTGAAATCCATAAATTATATTTACAAGCTAAAACAGATGAACTCATGTTAAATCAGTATTTATACCAGTCTCAAACGAAACCTACATTGTAATGCAGGCAAACCTAGATATGTGAGGCGATTTACGACGGGTCGGTTGAACTTGTAATGGTATTAATTAGTGAATACTAATATAAAAAAAGAGAAGAATACTATTATACGTTTAGCGTTAGTGGAGGTACTGATAACAGAATTAAATTACTCTTGAGAGAGAGGAGGAGAAAATATGTTGATTTAATATCAACCACCAAAAAAATATATATGAGCTCACGACAAAACATATGAAATATAAAAAAATACAGGCCATTATCATATAATCTGGATCCAGAAAACCTCAGTTACCTGGTAGATACAATCTACGACCGTAAATGATAACTTGACATTTAAATCAATATCGTATATAGAAACTAGATTTTAAGCAGATAGAGGTCATTTTATTTCAACAAAACTCAAAAGATTAGAACATTAGTTAATATATAATATAAACCGAAGGTTAAATTAATTCAGTGAGGAGAATAATCACGGCGTACGTTATCTAAAATAAATCGGTTAGGAATTTATTTTCACAGTTTAGTTTTATGTTTAGTTAGGTTTAGACGATCATAGCCAAGCTAGTGACGAAGATAGCCTTAAGGGCCATTTCCCGTTACAGTCATAAATCGTAAACTGCAATTTACCTTTCATTCAATCAACTCAAGTATAAATTAAAAAAAAAACATTATTGTGTTACTTGCTGCTACAGAACCCCTCATGGGCGAGTCCGACTTGCACTTGGCCGCTTTTAATTGGTGTTGTAAGCAATAATAGTAAAGTACATAAGATAAAATTTCGTGTGTGTTTGAGTAGGTTCCTAGATGGTTTAGATTCCTCGAACATAAGATGTTTTTCCAAAATTCTCTCGTGTTTAGCCCAATCGGGTCAATACTATTAAATTATTTGGAATATTGCTATTTATGGGTATATGAAACTCCACCAAGATCCTCGGGACCGAAGCTAACGGTTACGTGCAAGTAGTTATACCTGCTGATTGACGGATGAGGCTCAGTCGCAGACTTTCCTCTCGATGCTGGAGATCAGAGAGCATAAGGCACTTAGACGGCTAGGAAGGCTATTTGAAAGCTTTTCAAAGCTATCCCCAGGAGATGTGCAGTAGAGTTCTAAAGATCATATGGAAACTTTTACTCCTTGGTCAATTCACACAAATGGTACAGCTTGGTACAAATAAATTGTAATACCACGGGTATTAGTTTCGCGTAGGACGCGGGAACGGGATCATTATTCCATGCGAGCGAGGATTTATGAAGAAGATGGTTCTCGTTTCAGTGACTTCAATAGTAAGTTCTAATGAAGAATGCAACTTACCATTGCAGTTATCATTTAAACAAACAAACTTACTCCGAAGCCGCAAGAAAACAAAGCCAGAGTGTAAAGTTGAATTGTTTCCATTGGTTTACAGGAAAAATGGCACATTTAGGACCATTGTGTGGGCGCTCGATAGACCGTACTATCTTGACACAGAACTGTTTCAATATTCATTCAACAAAGGAAGGCTGAGAATAGACAAGAGATATATATGCAAGATTTTATTTACTTCGAGTATTCTCTATTTTATTTATTTTTGCCTATAATAAGAGCAAATTGGTGGACAAAATACTATGAGACCTGAGTCATTGGCTACCATAATTGGGATGGTGCACGACGGCCTACTTGATAGTAAACTCCATACAGTATTTGATGGCGTCTAGGGACCCAGCTTCCCCGGGAATAGATTCGTAAAAAATCCTATAACCCGATTGGACCGCCATCCCAACCCCGAGAGAAAAGCCTGCGCCAGAGACTTAAGCAGCAGGTGTACCAGCTTGCAGGTGAGGTTGACTTGGGCCCCGAAGATCTCGGTAGTACCCCATAAACCTGAAAAAATATAGGCATTGTTCTGGTAACTCAGTTTATAAGAATGTATACTTAACCAACTTTATATTGTTTTTCTAACTCAAATAGTGAACCAATATATATGGCGGGCCATAACAATACGGTGTTATAACTACTACTGACTTTATGGCAGTTGATTTGTTATTAGCTTCCAGGACTTAAATTAACTCAGATTAAACTCAAGTAACTTAATAACAGTGTGTATATTGGAGGTGGACAACAAACTTGAAAACTGAAAACTAGATTTACTTTTAAACACTTACTCGACTTTGTAAGAAATGAAAGAGACCCGTGTCGAACTTTATCCAGCAAGGAAGGGCGCTTATCCAGAGACATTGAAGCAACAAGTGATGTTGCAACAGTGCATTTGCAATCATTCCTACGCTAATAATAATATTTGTGTTCACTATCACTTGATATTGTCTTTTCAGCAGCCATGGGCAAGCAACTGAAACGTCGGGATCAATGTAAAATATAAAATAACATCAAATAAATCGCGATAGAATCCGTTAAAAATAGTTTTATTTCACTATCACTTTTACTTACGCATAGCTTACCTTTATAAATTAACCCAAAATATGTAGTACCAGTGTTGGTCTTATATAAATACAATTTTAATAAAAAAAATCACTGATTTCAAAACCTAAAAGCGCAAAAATCAATCAATCAAGTTTATTGCAATCTATTGCTGGTAATATGCGCTAGCCTCTTCTAATATAGCCATAGCACCCGGAACTCTAGCTTCCGCTTTCAGACGAGTCTCGTTTCAGACGACAGTCAAAGAGACTCCAAGCATAGCATTTCCGCTCTATAGCCCGCTTAGAGATTTATAGATACGAGCTTGTATTGCAATGCAATAAGGCAATACGATATGAGGGATCGTACTTCTTTAAAGTCAAACGAATCACTATTTGCTAGTTATTCAAATAAATAAACACGATAAAATAAGCGCGATCGTATTTTTTTTTTACTGCTCTTTTATTCAAATTCCATCTATTATAGAAACCATAACACAAACTAGCTAACCTATGCTTAATTAGGGTCTAGATAGTGTTGTGTAGAACGTCCTAGAATATTTATTTATAAACTATTATTTATTCAATTGATCAGTTAAAGAACTATACCAACTATATAAATTTACCCAATTGTCTTATACATATTTTAGTGTTCTAAAGTATTTTATTCAATTCATGAATTAGGTAACTATTCTTATTATTACTAACATACCAGAGATACGGCGTTGTACGTGCAATATTGAAATGTAATATAACTGGCCTTTCTTTTATGAGCACGTAATAACTGCGTTTTATCTTTTTCTTCCATTTAATTAAGCTTATCCTTCCTTTACTTTTTTTTTCTTATATATTCTTCGTTACTTAATTCAAAATACAATCAAATACTAAATTGTTGGTCGGAACTTTGTATATTGTTTTATAGTTGACTAGCTGATTCGTCCCGACTTCGCATGCATAAAAAATAACATGTAACTCGATTGCAGTGCCACCTTCCATACTTATTATAAGATAAAGATAAAAGATAAAATATTCTTTATTGTACACCATAAAAGTATTTCTATATAAATAATATTCGACTTAAGTTTAATGTACAATGGGCGGCTTTATCGCTAACAGCGATCTCTTCCAGGCAACCTTATTATGAAGGCATAATAATATTAAGCTAAGTTAAAGAATTACTTAGGCTTACTTAAACTTAAATTATATAACCTACAACTTTATCAACTATTGTTGTTGTATGTTAGTCGATAATTAAAAACTATTAACTAAGAGTTGGTAAAGTTTTATCACCATCAGAGGAACGGTACCTTTTTTTTTTTTTTTTCTTTTTATCGTGCGGAAATCCCTTCGGATACCCCCCCCGCCGGCCAGCCGGGGCGGTTATGTCGGGCTTGCACCGACTAAAACCGCACGCCGTCTCGGGTCTTCAGACGCCGGGGTGTAAGGTTACCCATAGAGCATATCCCTCGCACCCCGGCTGACCCTGGGCCATCTCACCACTAACAGCATCGCTCATCCTGTCTCTTCTGAAAGCAGAGGAGTACGGAGAGCGATGTGTTCCCGCCACGTTGGGTATTGGCCGACGATCAATGCCAACCCTATGAAGGGGTGAAGGGGAAGCCATTGACCGCCGCCCAGGGTGTACCGGCCGCTCCGATTCCGTTCCCCTCGGACTGCAGCGGGATCGGAATCGGAGCGACACTCGAGGAGGTTACCCAACACACACCCCAGAGGAACGGTACCTACGGCAGCGTATGAAATACGAACATACAAACAAAACAGTTTTTATTACCTTACATTCTCATTTTTAGCTTTGTATGTGATAAAATGAGGGAGTTCCACCTGAGCCAGTCAAATTTTATATGTTAGTATATCTATACACGCTGACTTTATAGTCGTTTTGAACCCGTAAGGGGGAACTCGGAATAATCTATGGTAGCATTTTGAGATTGCCAAATTGCTATACCGGTTATAATAAAAAAGTTGACTTTTCTGTAATCTTTTTCACTCGTTCGAGTAGAAACATTATTAGCGCTTCGGTAATTCATTGACAATTTTAATGAATTTAGGTTCGTCCTTGTTCTTAACTGCGTAGGTACCTGATCATGGGGGGTGCGACTGATTGGTGCGGCAATAGTGCGGAGCGCGAGCGTGTGGGCCGCCGCCACCTGCTTCTGCGAGCATGTAATGCTCACGAAGGAGATGGCGGAACGCGCCCGGGAGAGATTTAGAACTCTTCCGGCCCGCCGAGCCCGCAACATGCTCGCCGCGCGTCGCAGGCGACTCAGGCGCCGGAGGTCGCTTAACGACCTCCGTCCTTCATGAGCGCAGCCCTGGGGGTGGCGGGTGAGGCCGCCTGTCACCCCAGTAGAAGCAGGCCGGGACGGTGGGGCGACTAGCACCCCTCCCCCAAACAGGGGCAAGACGGGGACCCCGTGGTTTCCAAACCCGAGGGGACCATCTCGAAACCGGAGATGGCCCAGGGTCAGTTGAGGTGCGAGGGATATGCTCTATGGGCAACCTTACACAACGACGTCTGAAGACCCGAGATGGCGTGCGGTTATAGTCGGTTCAAGCCCGAAATAACCGCCCCCGCTGGCCGGCGGGGGGTATCCGAAGGGATTTCCGCACGATAAAAATAAAAAAAAGGTACCTCTTAGGCCAAGCAGGCCGCGACACATTGACTACTTTAGGTACCTACTCCACTATTCACTGATACTTTATGACAAAGGATATAAGACCGTCAGACGATAAATGACTTTATGGTCTATGTAGTGATAATAAAATAAACCAACCAAAAATAATTATAGCTGTTTACAAAATAATCAACTTACATAGTACCATCTTAGTATACACTTCTCTGAACAAAGTACTACTTGAAATCGAGCGGGTCCTCCATGTTCGATTCACAACGGGCATTATTTATTTTATTTATGGTTTTATGCTATTGTCTTTTAACGTATGTTATGTGTGTCTGTCTCTATCACTTTTCACGAATTCGAAGACGAACGACAACCACTACATAACTCATTACGAGTTTCGTATTCACGAGTATGAACAAGTCATTTTATCACAAATAAAAGTCTAGGATGCACCAAATTCATTATTTAGATATGCACGCACTGCGTATGCATAATAAGCCGGATGGACAACGTCGTAGGTACCTACTAATAGAGGCATATGCTCTTATAATTCTGATATTACTGTACCTACATAGCATCTCACTGGTAGTTCGTATCTACTAGATAAATGACCTCAACAGACGGGCCTGAATAATTGATCGTTAATGGCATATGGCAATGGGAAATGGTTGTCGCTCGAGCCAGCTTGAGCGAGAACCGCGCGCAACTGAAGAAGGGGCCGGGCGTCACCGTTCGAGTGGTTCGAATCCTGACATGTTTCCACTGGCGCTGTTAATCGGCCTCTGATTGGACGGATACCGGATACCGGTCTCCGACGGGAGCAAGTGGCACGCCGGTAATGTACCGTGTAATGGCGGAAATGTTGAATGAAAATAAACGTAGTAAAACGTAGTAAGCGTATTACGTCAAATTGAAAGGAGTTACCACGAGTTCTCATTTGATTTGTGCATACGACATACATTTCATTCCACCATTTCATACCATTTCATAACCATACCACCATTTCATAAAAAAAAAATGTTTTTCAAAAAACTGTGCCCAAAATATTTTGTTCCAAAACGACTATAAAATCACACTGTATGCAGACAGATATAGACTATTTCAATATGTATAAAGGGGTTTCACCCAAGGAATTGTAAACTAAATATTGGTTCTCCATAATAAGTACTTTTTTTAAAATGCAAAACAGTTATATTTTAATGAAATGTTAATTATTGTAGATTATCATATTTTAGTCGCATCACTTCAAGTATTTCTACTAATTATACTCAGTTTCCTGTATAGGCCACACACAAAGACTCTTGCACATTACCCATACACCAGACATAATATCCTATATATTAACAACTCTGTATTTTTGATGGGACATTAAGCTGACTAATTCGGAAATGTGACAAGCGTAATTTTAGGTTAATAGGTACTTTTTCCGTTTTCAGAAGGGTCTTAACCTTCAAAGCGAGGAGTTAACTGCTATGGGCTTGACACAAATATTTAATAAATTGTATGTACAGTGAACGACCAAAAATAAGATTCTAATTTACAGAACACCTTAGCTCTTAAGCCCTTCATAAAAGAATAAACATAAAATACATTAACTTTGGTCTCAGAGGAATGCAAAACTACTTCAATCAATCAATCAATTAGAGTATTACAGTCCATGCTGGACATAGGCCTCTCCCGGTATATGCCATAGCAATCGAACCTCCGACATCCACATCCAGTCTATCAAGCTCCTTATACATCAATTTTTTGTAAGTGCAGGTAATAAAAAGGTTTTAAATACAATTAAATTTTTAAGCATTTTGTATGCTTACTTTTTCTAAAGATTTAGATCGGAAAAAGAGAACATCTAGGACGGGACTTGAACCCGCGACCTTGAACCTGTAAGGGACTGGTCGCGGGTTCAAGTCCCGTCCTAGATGTTCTCTTTTTCCGATCTAAATCTTTAGAAAAAGGTTTTAAATATTTTAGAGATAAGAAAACTTTTGGCGTTGGCTATACTTACTACGTTATGGCATTTATTCAATTCACTGTTTTCAACTGGTTCGATATATAACTTCTCATCACAAAACAAGCAAACTCCACTATTAAATCGTAGAACGAAATATTTTACTACCACTGCTTCTACTGCCATTAATATAATAGAAATATGGGGTTGTTCCCACTAGTCCCAGTGTCAATTTGTCCCATGGAATGAGTGAGAATTATTTTTTCTCACTTGTTCTATTGATTTTTAAAATGGAACATATGAAATTGAATTTAATAAACATGTCTCACTAGTTCCTCCGTCTTAATTCCATGGAACTAACCCTACAATAGCGGCGCAGTAGCTAGTGCGACCAATATGAATTGAATATTCAACGGAACAAGAAAGAGTGCTTAAGAGGGCAATTGGCACACAATTGTTAAGTACGTAGGGACCGAAAACTCAATAATGGTTAAATACGTATCTGCTTAATCCTGAAATATGAGCATGAAAATATTATTTTAAAAATATTATTCAATTCATGGTTGAACTTACCTATGTCTGAGTTTATACCCAATTATACCTGTTAGACGTGTGGTAGAAATGGCGAAATACTATCGTAATAATCTTTATTCAATTGTGTACAAGCCGTATACAAAACTTTTCACTAACTATATAACTACTAAACTAACTTTGGGAGGTACTTTTTTTTGGGCGGAATTCCCTTCGTATATTCCCCCCGCCGGCCAGCTAGAGCGGTTATGTCGTGTATCGACTAAAACCACACGGTGACCTCCCCAAGTGTGCGTTGCCGGGCATCCCGGGTAAGCCCTCACCTTTTATGAGAACCTCTAATATTTTCAAGTCCACAAAATGTACAGCTATGCAACTAATATTATATAAAAGAGTTATGATATATTATATTATAAGCTTATATTTAGCTTCACCTGTCCCGATGTGTGTCATCAAACCTTAAAAATTAAATTTGATCCACTTCCCGGTTACCGATTGTGCTGAAATTTAAATAGAATATAAGACAATTCAATTTTATAATGACATTGTGCTGATCAGGCGATGGAGCTGGTAGGTGGCCATAGGAAATTCGCAATGAAACCACACAACCTCAGCGACTTTGGGCTCATTGCAATCGTCTTGATGAGTAGTTTGTCTTTCAATGGGAACCAGGGAACCAACTCTTTAATGAAACGACGCAACGCCATCGAGTTTCGGCTCGTTTTTTAGTTCTTTTTGTAAGGTTCTGGCTCATTTTCCCTCCGATATATTAATTATTATGAAAATGGCAGTACTGATATCGCCAGACGCGGGAGTCTGGATTCGACACTGTGAACGTCAGTGCTCAAACCAACCTCAGCTGCTAGCCGATCCGTCTGCTCGAATTTTATTGACCGATGAGGCTCTAGCGCAGGTTTATCTCGCGAGGTTAGAGGCTTAGAAGGCGACTGCTCCCGTAAAAGCCAAAGTGAACCAAATTTTTGAAAATTAAGAGTGGGAAAGCGGATCCCGAGCTATTGGAGCTCGGGTTCCACGGTATGCAATCAGGATAGGCGCTCGTTTGCAAAAGAGAAAAATTTATCTAAATGTTTTCATAATTATAATTCATACCGTTATGGAAAAGCCAAGTGAAGAGTACCCGGAAACGAAAGTAGATAAAGCGAAAGGTTATTATAGGTATATTATTGTAACACGTGAAAAGATATTGTCCCTGTTTACCCGAATGAGAAATACGCGTAACTGTATGTAACAATGTATGTCTAAGAAGGAAAACAGTAAACATCCAAGATCCAACATTTTCTGTCTTCCAGTCATCATCATCCTCCTAGCGATTTCCCAATTGCGTCCAAAGTTTATATTTTGGAGCCCGGGGTCCGCTTATAATTTTTGATTGGTTTGTTGGCTTTTACGAGAGCGACTGCCGTCTGACCTCTCAACACCGACAAGCAAGCCTGCGCCTGAGCCTCGACCATTGCTTAGCTGGTGCACCGACTTACAGGTGAGGTTGCCTTGGGCCTTTATACGTCATATACCCGTTTCTGATTTAAAAAATCCGTTCCCGCAGGGGGAACGCACAGGTAGATTTCGTGAAGCAAAAATATTGTTTGCCCCTCTATGACCTATGCTTCTTCTATGACTCACGCCGAGCGCATTTTTAACATGTTTAATTTTTTTTCTCGAAAACGGTAACTTTTAGCGAAAAACTTTTCAGACATTTATTTTAGATTTAAAAATGGCCTATCGATTAAAAATATTTCCGACATCAAGAATGTTCACCGGTTAGAAGTTATGATATTTTTCCCGAAAAATTTTGGTTTTTCCCCCCTCCACTTTTAGTTAAAGTTTTAATCTTATAGGTTTATAATTAAAAGTTGTTGGTATTCATGTAGGTATACTATGGGATAAAATTAGAACGGTTCGAATATCTTTCATGGAACGTGAAATTTGGAGGAAAAACTGATTTCACAAAAAGTGAGGCCCTACCGTCCCCTTAGGCCGGATTCCACCCGTTCACGAACTTAAACTAAGTTTACACCCAAGCAATTTTTGACCGCAGTTTGAAAGCGATCGGGGCAAAAATGCGACCGTGAGAGTGCCGCAAATTTTGGGAAGTGGAACCATACATACATAAATATATATGTATAAACTTTTTGACCAGTGGTCATTTCGGACTCAGGGGGTCATAACTAGACCTCCTATGAAGATTTTTTTTTAAATTCGACAGTAGTCAAGAAACCAATAGGTACATCGATTTCATCGAAATCTACCTAAAAAATAACCCTAAGGGTATCGGTGGTTTTCAAATTTTCATTCCTACAGTATACACTGTAATATAGAAAACCGTTATTATCAATTCATAGTTGTAATACTCAATACACCTACCTAGGCAGATGATTAACATATCGTAGGTATTTATTATATCAGCAGTTAAATAAAATAAATAATACACGTGCATCGGTTTTTCTTCTTCAAAATGTTTTCCCTGAATGTGTGTTCAAAGGTTGAAAGTTCTTAATTCTTGATTTTAGATTGACATGGTCATTTACATTAAAATTAGAATTATAAACGGGATATTTACCATGTTTAGTATCTTTTTCGAGAATCCGATATTTCGGCACTGTTACAAGTACCATGTTTATAATTCTAATTTTAATTCTTAATTCTTATTCTTAATTCTTTATTGTACACAAAAAAAACAAATGTATTACAATTAAAATGAATGATGTACAAAGGCGAGCTCAACTCTAAAAGAGTTCTCTATCAGCAAACCTTTGAGCAGTAGAGGCAGAAAAAAAAACAGAGGGAAGCCAAGTGTACAAATAAAATGTAAACATAAACGAAAGTTGGTAAAAATAAATCAATAGACATACATAAATTATACATTCAAAAAGTAAATATACACAATATACTATATGTAAAATAAAATAATATACATCCAGACATGTATATTTTATACATAGTTATACATATATATAGATATAGAGGAAATGTTCTTTATTTCTTCTTTTGAAGATGTCCAGACTGCGACTGTCTCGAATATGGTGCGGTAGTGAGTTCCATAGTCTAAAGAACATTTCCTCTATATCTATATATATAGCCTGACCATAATCTATCTCTGTGTCAAATTTCATCCAGATACGTTTCGAAAGTTACAAGCATCCATACTCCCATATAAAGTTGCGCGTTAATAATATTTGTGTGATATGATATTTATAATTAACCTGTAGGCAATGATTGCTTGTGATAGTTAATTGGTGATGGCTGGTCATCAGAGATGAGAGGCATGAGGATGGTATCAAAGAAAATTAAGTTTCACATTGATTAATGCAGAATTACGTAAAACATAGCAGTTCGCATCGTTCAATTTTGACGGTTTTCTGCTGGCATTAATGAAATTGTCGGTCGCAATAAAAAGTCGATGAGTCTGAATAGTAATAACTAAAATATTAATTTAAAGAACCAACTTCAAAAACCTAAAAAAAAAATTAAAAACAGGAACTGAAAAAGAAAAAGTTAAGTTTCACATTGATTAATGCAGAATTACGTAAAACATAGCAGTTCGCATCGTTCAATTTTGACGGTTTTCTGCTGGCATTAATGAAATTGTCGGTCGCTATAAAAAGTCGATGAGTGTGAATAGTAATAACTAAAATATTAATTAAAAGAACCGACTTCAAAAACCTAAAAAAACACTAAAAACAGGAACTGAAAAAGAAAACTAACTGAATTATAGTATACCTACATAGCTCTTATACTTATTTAACTTGGCACTTCAACAGAAAAGTCTTCACGTATTTTGACTTTTGAATCAAATCTGAAATACAGTTAGTTTTAAGGGTAAGTTTTACAGGGTAGCCTCTACTCTTTTATTATACGTAGATATAGATTGCCGGCATAAAACGGAGGCCGAGTGATAGCGAAGAGAGGAGGTAGGCACACTTGGGTGAGAAATCATTCATGTGTGTTAATCGTTGCGTAGCTTTTGTAACAAGCGTTCTGTGAAATATAACGTAATATCTCATGAGATTAGATCTGCTTTTCTCAAGTCAATGACACTTGGAGCCTTGATAAGTTGTCTACAATGCCCGAGTAATTAATTTAACTTTTCCTTAATCCTTCATTATTGATTTATGGTACCCACTCAATTAACAATGCTTAGCCAAAATCAGAACAACTTTCCGTGTATCCAACAAATAGTTGTCCCTTGTTGCGATTGAATCCGCAAAATTCAACGCAATCTTACTGAAACCTCTGAGTTTACCGTTTACTCAAATACATTTATTGATCGTCAGCGTCATTATTCCCACGCTCCTCCATTTTGTGTAGGGTTGGTGTGAACACTGTTTTTGGTATAGATATCTATTAATATACTTTATCGAGCACTTTTAAGTAAGTGCCATTTTGTTGTCATTTCAACACCAATTTGCATTATAACAACAATTATGCGCAATCATCAATATAATACCAGAAGGTTACCTGTGACGGATACCATCCATATTATAAGAACCACGATAAAGATAAGACTCATAATTCACATATTATATTAACCACTTAATATCTAAGGTTAAACTTAGGATATTCTGTTTTACGATACATTATCTAATTTTATTTTTGTGTCTATATTATGACATTGTTCTGCAATTTTATCTAGGTTATGAAAATGACCTTCTTACCCTATCTCAAGCATTCTGTTCAACTTTTTGCAACATACTGAACTCATTCCAGTCAGAATTTCAAAATTGGAGTAATAGCAGTAAAATCCTGTTTTATAAAAAGAGAAATCAGGTTACAATACGGCATGGCAATTAGTTGGTGCGAAAATGAAAACTGAAACGACACAGAAAGGATGGCCCTGCCGGGACTGAAGATAAGCAATTTTTAATTTACGACCAATGTCGTACTGGGTTTATATAGTAGGTACTCACAATTGGACAGCAGGTGAATCCGGTACTTAAACGCTATACGCTGTACTTTTAGTATTTATATTTAAAAAAATTCAAAATTGTTATTCTATATTTCTTATTAAACAACTACGTCATAGAGTATAGTTTTAAACTATAATGTCCTGTCTATCAGGAATATAGGATAAAGGTCATCATGTAGTGATCTTAATTATTTTATCCAAGTTTTATACTTGGCTACAAATTTGATACCTTTGAATTGCTTGAGGTCACATACTAACTGGCTCAGTGGCGCACGCCCGCCGTCGTCGAGTCCGTGAGGTAGAAGGCTCTTCATGCACCCGCAAATTCTTAATATTTTTATTTCGCCATGTACCGTCACATACCACACGCAGACTGTCGCAGAAAAGCGAGGTAGCATGTTATTTTATTAGTATATTAACGTATACCACGATCGGGGTACTTTCCGTTACCATTACTGTACATCATGGAAAGCGAAAGTTTAAGTTAGCATGGTTTTATAAAAGGCGTAAATAGAGAAAGATTTATTATTATGGTATAGTAAATTAATATTATTATAGTGTTTGGTTACATTGACTAGTATTTTACCGGTTTTGTTATAGACTCCGGGCAAATTACAAATTGACATACCTACCTACTTTGTTAGTCTATTTAAATTTAAAAATAAATATCATTCAAATATCCCCCTAATCAAATCAAAACTCCTTGTTGTTGAATAACTTAACGCAGGAACATAGAAGTGAACCTTCCGGACTTTTACACTGTGTTCGCTGTATAAAATAACTATTACCTCATATGGGTACTTATTATATTAGTAGCTAGTACCCACGGTTAAAAGGAACAAATAACTTGGCTTATTTTTCTATATATTTTAAAACTTAATTGTAAATCATATTGATAGTTGATGCGAAAAACTGTTAAGAATAATTATTTTAATTACTTATAAACCACTAAAATTCGATGAGATTTAAAAAAAACGACGATACATCGTTTCAACGGCTTCTATTCGTGAATTGATTAATAACATACAAAATTGAGTGGAAAAACATTGTTCATAATAGTTCATTTTATTTAATAATGTGTGATAAAGGATTCATAAAGGCTAACAAACATAACCAATTGTACTAACAGATGTGTACTACTGTAAAGAAAAATAAACATTTGACGTCTCACACGCAATCGGGTTTTTTCGGGTTTTCGGTACTCGGTTCAGAAATTAATTCTTAATTAATTTTTTAAGTTCAAAAAGTTAATTGTGCTGTAGAAGTATAACTAATATTTTTTACTGGGTGCTAGACTGTCAAATTCCAGCTGTTGCCCGTGGCTTCACCCGCTTGGAATTCTAAATCCCGTTCCCGCTACCCATGGGTACCTATTCCAGGAATAAAAGCCTATGTGTTATTCCAGACTATAATTTATCGCTATACCAAATTTCAGCCAGATCCGTTCAGCTTATTGCTCTCAACAAATTTGGAATGATGGGGAAATTGAAATTATGCTGAAATGATAATCGTAATACTGAAATGATAATGGCAAATAAAAACAGCGGTATTCCCCATATTACTCTTACGAAAGGATTCGGAAGAGTGAGCAATAGCGCGAGCGAATCAGGGTCACGTATCTGTATCTTCAAATTGGCTGTTACCGGGAAATCCGAGTCTTCTAACTTATTGAGTTAAGTGAAGTGGAGCCTATCACTCGGTAAAAGAGAATAAAAATGTGTGAAAGAAGAAAAATGCTCCATAGTTCTTTCATTTATTTTATTCTTGCCTCCTTATCGCAAGTGTTGAATTAACTAGATAAAAAGGCGGTGGTGTTTCTTCGTTGCGAAAATCTAAAATAACAAGAGTTTCCTCGGGTAATGAGATATTTTCCTGGAGTAAAAGCACAAATGTTTAATAAATACAATTAAATTATTTAATTTGTGACTCTTCCTAGGTATCTGAAACACAATATGTTTTCAACTGAATTGTTCGTTCTTGCATTTTAAAACTGATCATCATTATCCTCATAGCGATCCTCATAACGATTTTTATCAAATACTAAGGTCTATAGTCACTATTAGGTGTATAAAAATCTAGGTTCCTAGTCAATACGGTAAAAAGTAATGAGCAAATTTAGATTTTGCCAAAAATTGTAAGTACCTGAATTTCCCTTTACTTGTGCTGTAAGACCTTGCTTTCAGCCAAAATTGATAATTCTAGGTCAACCGGACGTACCCTATAGGCTTTGGGTCAAAAATCTATATGGTAGATCCCGCTGACGTAGAATCACGAAATTTGAGCAAGATCTTACAGCACAAATAAAGGAAAAATACCAAACAATAAAAAGAAGTTGAAATTAAAGGGTAGTCTCACCCATTCATAGTAGACGCCAATTAAGATAGCCCTCTGAGTTGTATGAGTGCTCATACAATTTAGAGGTATAGCTAATTTACGTCTAGTCTAGGATTCTGTACCTCAAAAGGAAAAACTGAACTCTTATCCGAAAGCAACCTTGAGATTGTCTCTCAATTCAAAAATTAAGTCTAGTATTTGAGTGTTAAGAAGGAAATTGCGTCACCACCCTCTTGCCCAAATATAAACAGCAAATGTTACACTTTATGAGATAGATGGTGAGCCAGTGAACGCAGGTCCTAGATGGTCACTGTCTTCATATCCGACGGCGGCAGTAATTTCATTGTCGTTATAAGTAAATTTAGACTAATATCCTTGTCATCAATCTCGATAGATCCCATATTGGTTTTTAAAGTTTCCCCCTAAGAACATTAAGAACCAAGCAAAATAGCTTTTATAGTTTGAAAAAAAAATGTGATTTCTGCATTCTGCTTGTGGTGCACAATTTGCAGTTGTATGCTTTGTAGCCTCAGCTGCAACTATATATAGAGTGTATGGAGCCCCACTAAAATCTTCGGGGCTAACCTAACCTCACCTGATAGATCGGGTTTAAAATTAGTCTCTAATGTTCAAAGTTGATTTATTAAATTGTCATCTCCAACGTATTTAAATGAACAGTCGACTTTATACAGTTTTATCATGATGTTCTGATTTACAGCTAAAGTAAATAATTTATCTTACTACTGTTAGAAACGCGAAAGAATGAATAGATGTTTGTAGCTCAATCACGCCAGAACGTCTGAACGGATCTGTATGAAATTTAGTACAGAGATAGATTATAGTCAAGAATAATAGTGTGCCGCGTGTGGGTTGCGGTAACGGCAAAAATTGTTCAGTTAATACACTCTCCTATTCCTACTTTCCATTTAGTTTATCTTTGCTTTAACGGGCGTGACTGTCACTTGACTCCTAAAGTTGACAGGAAACCTTGCACTAGAACCTCGCCGTCAATGAGTAGGTGAGGTTGGCTTGGGCTCTGAAGATCTTGGTTGAGCTTCACACATCACTGCGTTATCTTTTCAATATCCTGAGCGTTAATAACGGCTCCTACCGTTGTTGACTTTATTGCGCAATCATAAAAATATTTAACTACCGTCACGCTTTATGATATTTTTTATCTCACATTAAATATTGAGTTATAGCTCTTGATTTAATCGTATTAGTCATGACTTATTCTTATAACAATAAACACTTTTAAACCATAATAGAGTTTTTAGTATCATGTATTTTTGAACTCAGTCAACAAAATAATAAGCTCATGTTTATCTTCCATTTATCTAATGCCAGTGGGTCTCTCCCTTTTCCAAACTTTCCGTATTTTATTTTACCACACTAAAAGATAAATTTTCAATAGTCCTTGTTGTAAGCATCCATTAAGGATGCTTACAACATAAAAGGCCTAAATTGAAAAAGAAATTAAGATTATAGTTCAAGTTTGGCCTCGGTATTGAGGAAACCAGTCACGAACCAGGCAACGAATTATAAACTATTTTGTACAATATTTGCAAGACGAGGCAGCATACTATATCTTTGACGATGAGCATGATGTACTTGATGAGTACTTGAAGTGAAATCTAATGATATTCAACGCAATAAAAATAAAATAACCCTGTGAAATGAGCCACCGTGAATTACGTTTACAAGGCAGTTAAAATATCAGAAAGTAATTCTCCTATGTACCGCTACACTAAAATCTGTACGGCGTTAATGGATAATGCACTTGTTTAAGTATAGAAAAGGAATTACACAAATGCCGTACAGTAATGAATTACCTATTTTGGTTTTGTAATTATTGTCGAATTATAACTGTATATGACTGCCGATACCACCACTTTTGTACGGGACTAGGTTTGCCATTATTTCTTTTAAATAGGCTATCTACTAGAAGAAAGCCGTACAAAATAATTAAACAAAATTACTCATTTGCGTCGTGGAAAATTTCCCAAGTAGCACTCACCTGTACTGCTTAAAAGCGGCAGTGTAGGAGTGAGAGCTTTTTTAAAATATATAATAGCAGCCTTCTGAACTTTATTCACTAAGTATTTTACTTAACAGGGTTATTGGTGGTAGACCGGTGGTCACCGATACTGGTGATAGAAATTTGATGACACAAATTTGTCACAAAATTCGGCCGGGTAGGTACCACCGTGCACGGTTGCGAAAAACCCTCCTAAGTAATCCAATTTCTTCTTTCTTTCCTTTTCTTTTATATTTAGGACACGTCAATTTGACTTCAGCTCGCCTGATGGTAAGCTGAAGGTAAAGTCTCAGGAAAGAGGGTCACCATTACATACACGTACCATGTTAACAATGGTGGCACTCAGCTTGACGGCCTCATCAGAAAAGGATTGTCGTCGCAGCACCACGTGACAACCACCGGTCCCACTAGTGCTGCGACCACAACCCCCCTGGCCGGCTATGCACTTGCTGACCCCTGAACGCAATCAAACCAATATCGGTTTACAGATACGTGTATGACGTGACCCTCTTTCCCTTCAGCTTACCATCAGGCGAGGTGAAGTGAAATTGACGTGTCCTGAATATAAAAAAAAAAAAATTCTCTAGGGCGTGCAGTCTATTTTTATTATTCATTAGATTTTTCTTTAGCGATACATTTTTTTTATCCTTCGGTTACTAGTGCCTAATCCTTTATGCACTAGTAACCGAAAGATATTAGTATTCCCGTTAACCCCACCAGCTAAGCTAAATCACGGAAAAAAAGGAATGGGATCACGTCGGTAGTGTAATGGTCAGGATTCGAACCAGGGACCTCTCCATCGTAAAGCTGAATTTTCAACCACGAAGCTACCGCTGATAACCTTATACTACCTATTTAACACAATCTATTTTTAATCTGTAAGTAATGATATCTTCACGACTTTATACACTGTCACCTATTTGATATAGTAAATGATACTTATTTACCTAGTTAATCCACTATGCTTGTACCTTGCCTTGTAATTATGAATGAAAACGTTAAACAATATTATTGATCGTATCGTTATAGCCATGGTACCTAATTTACAAATAAATACACAGGTATGTTATACTAGCATCACGGCATCACTACTACACGGCTACACGGCTTACTAGCAGTTTTACCCGCGTAAGTTTTGATCCCACCGGATTATCGGCATAAAAAGTAGCCTGTTACTCAGCGATGATGTAGGCGAGTAGTATAATGGCGAAAGAATTTTTTAAAACGGTCTAGTAATTTCGAAGGCTATTTAATACAAACAATCAAATCTTTCCTGTTTTTAATAATACTAGCTGTTGCCCGCGGCTCCGCACGCGTGAATGCCGGTTATCGCGGCCTATGTCCTTGCCCAGGGTGCCTTTTTTTTCGTGCGGAAATCCCTTCGGTTACGCCCCCGCTGGGCGGCGGGGGCGGTTATGTCGGGCTTGAACCGACCAAAACCGCACGCCGTCTCGGGTCTTCAGACGCCGGGGTGTAAGGTTGCCCATAGAGCACTGACCCTGGGCCATCTCCGGTTTCGAGATGGCCCCCTCGGGTTTGGGAACCTGGGCGTCCCCGTCTTGCCCCGGTTTTGGGGAGGGGCACTAGTCACCCCACCGTCCCGGCCTGCTTCTGCTGCGGTGACAGCCGGCCTCACCTGCCACCCCCAGGCCTGCGCCCATGGAGCGCCTGAGTCACCTGCGACGCGCGGCGAGCATGTTGCGGGCTCGGCGGGCAGGGAATAATCTATCCGTATATTCGTGAAAAGGCAACAAACATACAAATAAATAGATATGCGAACAGAGATTATGCATTTATAATAATAATACAAAACTGGCAATCTCTAATGGTGGCACTGTGAAGAGCAGGGAAGGTGTGGAGACTCGCCGCGCGTCGCAGGCAACTCAGGCGCCGGAGGTCGCTTAACGACCTCCGTCCTCCATGAGCGCAGGCCTGGGGGTGGCAGGTGAGGCCACCTGTCACCCCAGCAGAAGCAGGCCGGGACGGTGGGGCGACTAGCGCCCCTCCCCCAAACCGGGGCAAGACGGGGACACCGTGGTTCCCAAACCCGAGGGGGCCATCTCGAAACCGGAGATGGCCCAGGGTCAGTCGGGGTGCGAGGGATATGCTCTATGGGCAACCTTACACCCCGGCGTCTGTAGACCCGAGACGGCGTGCGGTTTTAGTCGGTTCAAGCCCGACATAACCGCCCCCGCTGGCACGCGGGGGGGTATCCGAAGGGATTTCCGCACGATAAAAAAAAAAAAAAAAAAAAAGGTCGCTACATATGAAATTGCCGTTTTTCTTGAAGAAATTGGAGGAAACCAAATTTTCAGTACTAACATTTTTGCATTTTTTTAGGAATGACAAATTCAAATGTTATGGCTTTTTTTGTGTATGAATGAGACAACATTAAGCTAACAAACAGCAACTTTTATTACATTTTGAAAAGTGACAGCTGTCCAAGTAATACGAATTTTTTCATCAAAATGGATAGCATTTAAGAAGTACTGTTTTTGGAGATCGAATTAATTTATCAAGCGGCCAATAAAAAACAAAATTTAATACAGAGTTGTAAAATCTTGAAATCAACTTTCAAACAAAATATAAATAATGGAAATAGCTATTAAATTACAGGAATAACGAACTCTTGATCTTGATTTGAAAGAAAATTTCGGCAATTTCATAGGTGAAACTGAATATTTTTTGAACTCTTTGAGTTTCTGTGATTGCCTACGGAATCTATTAAAGATCAACGCAATAATAACTACTCATCATCTGAGGCTATAAAGCATTGCTTAGTTATAGATAATAATGTTAGTTGTAATAATGCGTGTTGCGTTAAATAACAAATAAAGTCGTGAACAAAATAATAAACACTTTTTATATATATATCTATAATATCTTTTAAAAGCTTTATCTTCATTCAATTATACATTTTATTACCATTAAATTCGTTACCAAGCAAAATAGGTCTAAGCTATGAAATCACTCACGGGACCCCAAACAGGCCGACTCTAAGGGTTGACATCGTAAACGTCTCGATTTATATTGACATTTTGATGCGCTATAACATTGTGTTTGGGATTTTGCACCGGTTTCAATTAAACTAGAGTTTCAACTTCAGACCAGACGTGTCTGCCCGTTTGGATTGTGTCATTCAGCACGAGACGCCACACACGCTTACTTACACATTTCATTGCTTGCTTGCACAAGACTTCAACAGAAAAGGCTTATGCGAATTTTGTATTTTAAATTAAATCTGTAGGTATTTTAGCTAGTCTTCACTTTTCTGTAAGTTTAGATTTTTGAAGTCGTTGTAATATTTTTTATTAAAACTTGTGTTAAATCAACAATATCTGCAAATCGTTTCGCATCCGCTTACAGATAAAATGTATTCAAGTGCTACTACGTATTTACATATTAGTTAGTAGATAGATCGTGTGTGGTAATGTTGTTTATCTCATCAATGTGTCAGAAAGGTATTAGATGGTTAGATTGTATTTTAACGTAGATACTTCGAGTACTTACGTGTTCAAAAACGATCTCTCTGTTTGTCTATTTGCTGCTAGTGACATTGCGCAAATGTAAATATTAAAAAAAGAGAATTTTCCTTCAGATCATAGAATTTGAACGAATATTACAGTAAATTAACCGAGAATATTTTTTATGTTTCCGTACCTTAAAAGGAAAAAAACGGTACCCTTATAGGATGACTTCGTTTTCCGTCTGTGTGTATATCTGTCAAAACCTTTTTCTCAGGAACACGTAGAGGCATCATGTTTAATATACTACATATTCAGGTCTATAACGCCTTGAAGCTGTGAAAAATCAAACTTCTAGGTAAATGCAATCAAAAGGTGCAAACCATTGGTGTAGAAAATTTCACCAAATTGTAGGGAACCTGTAGGGTACTTCCCGTTGAGCCTTCAGAGAATCTGTTAAGTCTTGAAAATGTGAAAAAATCGAACTTCTACGTTAACGCAATACGAATATAATTATGCAACTAGAAATCCTATGACGCTATTGGAGGGCCACGTGGCGCGAACCTTTAACTTTTGTAGCGGGAATTTTAAATCCCCAAGGATACCACTCCCCCGCCCTCCCCTCGTGGCCTGGCGGGTTATGTCGGATTCGAACCAACTAAAACCGCATGCTGTCTCGTGTCTTTAATGCCGTGTGCAAGGAGACATAACTTGATTCTGAGGCGGAATGAAGTTTGTCGGGTTAGTTTTGTAGTACATAAAATGTGACTATCTCTTTAGAAGTTAAAATGGCTATAGTAAGCTATCCTGAAGAGATAATTATATGTCATTGGGAACTTTTGTAGACCTATAAAAGAGGAACAATCCCATGATAGTTACATTGTTTTATTATGTCTCAAAGGGATTAGGCAGTGTATTCAATTAAAGCTCTCGGCCAGCTTCATTTCTTTCGTCATTTTGAACAATTATGTCATATTTCAACAAATTATCACAAAATAGTAGCAAACTATTATTATTAACCTTTCGCTTCAATCACTTTATCTGTTTATGAAAACCGCATGAAAATCCGTTGGTTATTTTAGAAGTTCTCAGCGAACAGACACCGGGAAGTGACTTTGTTTTATACTATGTAAAGATATATTTCATCTTTTGACGGCCTCTGTGGCGTAGCGGTAGTGCATGCACAGAGGGCAAGGGTTCGATTCCCGCTCAGTGAAATATTTGTATGCATGAATATGTCTATTAGCATTGGTTTGGGTGTTGCTATGTATAATATGTATGTATTTACAAAAAAAAAAGTATTTAAGTTAAACTTTTTGGGTTCCAGACTGCGGATAAACATATCCGCAGTCTGGAACCCATAACACAAGCTAGTTAAACTATGCTTACTTTGGGTCTAGAATGCGCTGTGTAAAATGTGAATATTTATTATTATTATTTATTATCTCTCCTGTTCGGAAAGTTTTATTTTCATGGGTAGATAGCCGGGTGGAAAGTAGCTTATTTCATCCCTAGGGTGGAAAGTATTTTTTTTCAATTTTAAGTTTTGCCATGGAGTCCATGATAATTAAGTTACGTCATAATGCCTTGATATCATGACGCTTTCTTTTTACATGGCCGCCTCGTAACCAATAGATTCCATTTTCAAAACTTTTCTAATGTTGGTAGTATGTACGTGAATTATAACATTTTTTTTTCTGAATTAAAAAAATTCAATTTAAGTTTGCTAAATAATTAGCGGGAAAACAAGATTCAATATAAATAAATACCTTGTGTTAATTGTGGTTAAAAATGGTTGCGGAAAGTGATGCCAGTGACATGGATATTAATTGAACAGGCAAACGATGTTGTTTCGTTATAATCTATTTCCAATTTTTCCAATTTTACTTTAAATTTTAACTGATTATCAATATACCTGTTTCATTAAATGTGTGTGTAGGTAGTATTTTAATTTCCTCACATTGTCGGAATGAATAGTAGAGTGTTTAACTCGGGTGAATGTCACCCATTTCACCCTCGAACTATTTAGAAATATCTCGAGTGAAATGGCTGACTTTCAACCCTTGTGTAACAATCTACTATAGACTATCGCAAGGGAATCAAAACCTACAAGGTTACTTCCCGTTGTCTAAAGTAAAGGGAGAATTCCAAAACTAGTCAGCAGTCATATGTAGTTACCAGCAACCCAAAAATAAAAAAATTGTATATCTATCTGTCAAGGCTAAGAGCTCAAGAGCAACGTTAAGTTCGCCCCTCAAGACTAGCACTTGACTGGTTGTTTATTATAGTTTAATACTTGTACAAGGTTCTTTGGAAATAAGAATTTTGCAGAAAATAGGAAAATTTCAAAAAACGACCATTTCAGTATCCCGGGTAACAGCTTTCTGACATAGATAATTATTAACAATACTAGTTTAAAATTGCTTTTCAACATTTAAAACCTACTCATCTAGTCAACGTGCAAGGTAACCTTTTTTTTTTTTTTTTATCGTGCGGAAATCTCTTCGGATACCCCCCCGCGTGCCAGCGGGGGCGGTTATGTCGGGCTTGAACCGACTAAAACCGCACGCCGTCTCGGGTCTACAGACGCCGGGGTGTAAGGTTGCCCATAGAGCATATCCCTCGCACCCCGACTGACCCTGGGCCATCTCCGGTTTCGAGATGGCCCCCTCGGGTTTGGGAACCACGGTGTCCCCGTCTTGCCCCGGTTTGGGGGAGGGGCGCTAGTCGCCCCACCGTCCCGGCCTGCTTCTGCTGGGGTGACAGGTGGCCTCACCCGCCACCCCCAGGCCTGCGCTCATGGAGGACGGAGGTCGTTAAGCGACCTCCGGCGCCTGAGTTGCCTGCGACGCGCGGCGAGCAAGTTGCGGGCTCGGCGGACCGGGAGAGTTCTAAGTCTCTCCCGGGCGCGCTCCGCCACCTCCTTCGCGAGCATTACATGCTCGCAGAAGGAGGCGGCGTCGGCCCACGCGCTCGCGCTCCGCACCATTGCCGCAATCATGCTGCCGAGCGAGAGGACTCCCACCCCGATGGCTGCCACGAGGTTACGCCTCGGCGCCTCCCACGCCGGGCAGTCCGCCAGCGTGAGCAGCCCTGAGTCCTCGCTTGCGTCGCAGTGATGACACTCAGGCGTTGGCTCCTTCCTGATCCGATGCAGGTGGTCCCCGAAGCACCCCTTCCCGGAGATCACCTGCGTCAGTCGGTAGGAGAGGCTTCCGTGTCGCCTCTCCAGCCAATCCTCCATGATGGGCCTTACCGCCGCTATTGCGGCGTGCCCTGCGCTTGGTTGCCCAAGTCGTTCCTTCCACTCCACCACGATGGCCTGGCGGAGCTGGGACTGCACGGCCTCGATTTCTCGAGGCTCGGGGTTCCATCCCTGCTCCCGCGCCTCCTTTCGCCACTGGTACAGTTGCGAAAGGGCTCTCGCTTCCAGGTCCCATGGCGGAGTTCCGGCAAGGAGACTCGCCGCCTCGAAGGAGATCGTGCGGTACCCTCGGATGACCCTGATGGCCAGAACTCGCTGCGGAGCGCGCAGCATCTGCACAGTTCTGGTCCTCAGGGCCTCCGCCCATATTGGGCACCCATACAGGGCCATGGACCGCACGATCCCCGCGTAGAGTCTCCTGCAGGAGTCATCGGGCCCCCTCATGTTGGGCAACAGCCGAGCCAGAGCAAGAGCTGTGCCCTTCAATTTGGGGGCCAGACTTCGGATGTGCTCTCCGAAGTCCCATCGGCCGCCGAGCACGAGCCCTAAATATTTCATTTGGGGCTTGATGCCGATGCGATTTCCTCCCACGATGAGACTGGATCCCTCGGGTGGCTTGCTCCGAGGCCCATGGAAGAACAGGGCCTCGGTTTTATGCAGGGCCACCTCGAGACCCAGCCGCCGGATCCGCCTAACGACTTGGGCAACCGCGGTCGTGGCCTTTCGGGTCGCTACGACGTCGCCCCGCACGCCGTCACGAGCGTGTCGTCCGCGTTGCACCCAGTCGTATCCGATGTTCACCAGGAGCGGCCCCAGGACCGATCCCTGTGGAACACCGCACGACATTTCACGCCGACCGAGACCGGTCACGGTTGGGTAGATGACGGCTCTCTCCGTCAAATACGCCCCGACTATGCGGCGGAGGTAGAGAGGCACTTCGTGATACACGAGCGCCTCCCTAATGCAACTCCAGGGCAAGGTGTTGAACGCGTTGGCGATGTCCAGGGACACCGCCAACATCACCTCACCCCGGGCTACTGCATCCTCCGCCAGAGCCCTCACGCGCATGATGGCATCCACGGTGGAGCGCCTCTGGCGGAAGCCATTTTGGCCATCCGCCAGGTCCGGCCCCACTCTTGAGAGGTGCTCGACGAGGCGCTTCGCAATTACTCTTTCAAAGAGCTTGCACACCTCGTCGAGCAACACTATGGGCCGGTAGGCGGACGGCGAGTCCGCCGGGCGCCCCTCCTTTCGGATGAGGACCAGTTTCCCCGTCTTCCACAATTTCGGAAACTGGCCCCGCTCCAAACATGCGCTGAGAAGCCCTCTCAGTCGGGGCTCGAGAGCGTCGTCGACTAGAGCTAGGACCCACGCTCGGCCTGGAATGCCGTCGGGTCCCGGGGCGGTGTGTTTGGGTCTCAGCCTTCTCACCGCCAGCTCTAGTTCTACCCAAGTGACCTCGGGCACGTCGTCCGGCTGGAGACACCGGGTTAACGGCGGGGCCTTGGGGCGCAGCTTGCCCCTCACCATCCGGTAGGGCCGCCCCCAAGAGTCCCGCTCCAGCGTCTCCAGCAGCTCGCGGAAGGCGTCCCGTTTGGAACGCCTTATCTCCGCTCGGAGGGCTCGTCTGGCCTCCCTGTATCCCTCGTACAACTCCGCCTCTCGGGCCTCCGCATCTGCGGGGCGGCGACGCCTCCTACGGAATCGGGCCCACCGGCGGTGCGTGATCACGCAGCCCCGTCTGAGCTGCGCGATCTCCGACGACCACCAGTAGACCTGACCCCTCGGATTATAGGGCGGAGCCCTAGGCATCGCCGCGTCACAGACACGGGTCATGGCCTCCCGGAACCACTCCGCCTCATCGTCTATGCAGACAGGCCTGTCCGGCGCAGGGGCCCAGGCCTGTACGATGGCGGCTTCCAGGAGGAGCTCCCGATCAAGTCGCTTAAGCGCCCAACGTGGCTCGGGTGGAGCCGGTGCAGCCGGCGCGTCGCTCGCAGGGGGGGACACGTCAAACCGAATGTATCGGTGATCCGAACTTGTGTCCTCCCCCAAAACGACGCGCCAGCCCTGAACACGTCGCGCCAACGAGGGGCTCGCGAACGATAGGTCCACGATGGAGCTACCCCTCGAGGTCACGAACGTGTCCACGGCTCCCCGATTTAGGAGGACTAGGCCGAGTCGTGCGGCCCAGTCCACCAGTGCCCTGCCTCTATGCCCCGTCGCGCCCCTTTCGGAAGGTCCTGAGCATGGGCACCGTGGCCAACGTTCACCTGCAGGATGCGGAGTTGAGGATCCATTATGGAACCCCCATCTCCGCATCCCGCTGTGAACTGGAGGCGGAAGGCCGGCCTCCCGGCTTCGGCTCCCCTCCGGCGCAGGCCTTGCTTCCAACCCTGTGGTCGGCCGGCTTGCCTCCCGCTGCACACCTAAAGCAGTGCAGCGGGGCATCGCACGTGCCGGCCTTGTGACCGGGTTGGCCACAGCGGAAGCAACGGTCACCCGCCATCACTTCCGCCGTGCAGTGCACCCCCACATGGCCCACCGACAGGCACCTAAAGCACCTAGCCGGTCGGGCCTGCAGGAGCCGTACCTGCGCCCTCAGGAAGCCTCCTACCAGGAGGCTCCGCCCGTCAGCGACCTTTTGGGCCGCCGCGATAGGGCAGCCGACAACTGCTGCCCCCTGTCCACCGCGGCCGAAGCGTATAGCTCCGAACGTGCAAGGTAACCTGGCGTTAAATATAGTATGATATAACGACAAATAACTACATAAGTTCCTTTAACAGAGAGCTGCCAAAATGATTAATCGGTCACTCTCGGAGGGAACGTGAAAGACTAACTTTCATCGGGTGTAAACGATACAAGGAACAACGAGTCAGCACATTTTACAATGAACCCACACTGCTAGCACTTCTTAAAGTATGTTCAATAGTGTTGCCCATTGCAAGACCAAGACGAGACTTGAGCCAGTCTTGGTCTTGGTCTTGCACCGATACCCCTGGTCTTGGTCTTGGTCTTGGTCTTGCACGCTCAGTCTCGGTCTTGGTCTTGGTCTTGCAGCAAGAGTCTTGCGAGTCTTGCAAGTCTCGCACTTATCAATTGCTTAGTGTGATTTAGTAAGATATGAAACATCGTAATGAAGTATGGAAACTTGAGATTACATTGACATAGATTCCTATGTCAATGACTTGACATCATTTTTTAAATATTGTCAAGATAAATAGTGATAGTAATCGTAATCACGGAAGGGAGGAATCACATATGGAAGGAAACATAATAAAGACAAAGTATGCAAAATACTATTTATTGAAATTATCAATTTTAAGCTCAAGAAACAATAAACATGGTAAATATCAGGTAGATTTTTAATAATATTAATAATAAGAGAATTATTATAATAATTCTTTTGACCAAGAATTAATGCAAAGTAACCACCTGGCTGACTCATCACTTAACCTATTTCTGTGTTTTCTTATTACTAGTGATGCTTTAGAAAATAATCTTTCAGCGGGTACTGAAGTTGCAGGTATTGAAAGAAAATCACGAGCCATCTTGGATAAAATCGGATATTCCGTTTCATGCGTCCTCCACCACTCTAAAATGTCTTCCGAGCTGGTGGCTCTCGGCTTACTTAAATACTCCTCCAACTCGTCAGTTTTCATTAAGCCACAGCCAGATCCTGAAGACGTAGAAGGACCTGTGTATAGCTTCTCGAAATCTATTATGTCTTCATCTTCAATATCTTCATCATGATCGTGAAGAATATTTTCAATATTTTCATTGTTCTGTGGAGACTTAGACATAAGATTTATTGTACTTTTATATTGCGTATAAATTTCATTGAATTTGCGCAGGCTTTCTGTTTTTATTTGCTGTCCCCACGTAGTCATTTCGAAAGTCTCAGCTTTGTGCCTAGGGTCTAAAATTAAACTTGTACAGTAAATCCAGTTGCTCTTCTTATAATGCTTAAGCATTTTATCTCGGGCTGCTTGAAAACCCAGAACGAGCTTTTCGTCCACTTCGGTTCGATTTGGTTTCTCGTCTAATTGTTTTGCCATGGATTCAATTTTATCCAGTAAAAGATTGAATGACACAACGACTAGCGGTATTGTAACATATTTTTCTCCACCAAGTTTAGTTGATAAAACTTTAAAGTTTATTAGAAACTTATATATTTTGTCGAGTATTCGCCATTCAATTTCCGTGATTTGAAAATCGTTTAATTCGCTGACAGAAGTACACAATATGTTAATACCCATTCGGACTTTTATACCAAATCCAATCATATCATGTGTAGAATTCCATCTTGTTGGACAGTCAAGTATGGGATTAAGATCAGCTGGCACACCAGATGCTTCACAAGCAGAGTGGAACTTTCTTTTTAAGATCTCACTTCTTTTTATTTTACAACAAATACTGCGTAATTTTGTAATCGCTGTACGTGAGTCAGCAATATTTGGAATATGTTCTTCATCTTCTTCACTTTCCTCTTCATACTGCTGTTCTCTTTCTGCATTTTCAGTGTCACTATGTAATGCTAAAGTTTTTAATAAATCTTGTACACCAAGGTTCAAAATGTGAGCAAAGCACCGGAAATTTTGATTGTCTGAGTCAAAATGTGGCATTTGTTTGCCAAGTTCAAACATAAATTGCGTATTTGCACTAGCGTTGTCGACCGTAATACCCTGTATTTTATCAACCAAATCATATTCAACTAAACATTCGTGGAAAATAGTTGCAATATCTTCCCCAGTATGTCGACCGTGTGAAGGCATAAAATCAAGGACTATAGATCGATATTTCCACTCGTTGTCTATATAGTGCACAGTGACGCCATAGTAACTCCTACCAGCAATAGAGGTCCATCCATCTATGGTAAATGGCATTTTGCACGAGTAATGTTGTAGTCGGTTCTTAACATGAGATTGTAGTTCTTCAAATCGCTCTTTAATCTTCCGTCTGAGAGTTGACCTTTTAGGAAATACCATCATCGGGTTCGGGCAAATGGATCGAAAATATTCTTGTGTATCTTCATCATCAAAAAATGAGAAAGGAAGATATTTTTTCACAATCCAATCAACTGTAGCTGCCACAAAGTTTTCACTGCGGTTTCTAGAAAGTGCTGGCTGAAATAAAATAATAAAACATATTATGAATATTATGATAATTATATGATACAATACAACATCAATACTATGAATATTTTGTTTGTTCGTCGTTTAATTATTATTAATTAACAGCTTTTCACTAAATGTATTATGATAGTATACAGAGTGATCAACCCAAATGGGCCAGTGGGGAGAAGTTAGAAACTATGAGATATAGCGAGATTTGTTATTAGCAACCATGGCTTCGATTTTGGATATAATAATAATGACAGTCAAACTTTTCTTCTAACTTTCATACATAACCGGGAATCGAACCCGGTCGAAGTCTCTGTAAACAAATTCAGTTAATAATAATGACATTCAAACTTTTCTACTAACTTTCATACATAACCGGGAATCGAACCCGGTCGAAGTCTCTGTAAACAAATTCAGTTAATAATAATGACATTCAAACTTTTCTACTAACTTTCATACATAACCGGGAATCGAACCCGGTCGAAGTCTCTGTAAACAAATTCAGTTAATAATAATGACATTCAAACTTTTCTACTAACTTTCATACATAGGTAACCGGGAATCGAACCCGGTCGAAGTCTCTGTAAACAAATTCAGTTATTTTCGTTATTATTGTGAGAAGCGTCGATAGCTTAGTGGTTAAGGAGTCCCTTACTATTGAGAGGTCCCGGGCTCGAATTCTAGCCATTACACTACCGAATGTGAACCCACTCCTAGCACAAGCAATTTAGCTTAGTTGCAGGGGTTACCGGGAATATTAGTAATTAATCGGTCATAATTATGATTCATTTATCTGCATAGACCACTTTTTTATCTACATCGATATTTATGCATTACAAATTGTTTTGTTGGCGCACCAACGCTATTTGTAATGCATGGCGAGATATACGGCTCTGGGTCAGCCGGGGAGAGAAATGTGCACGACAATCTCCCACGCACAACCAATGACATGGGGCGGAAAAAAATGTTAAATAGGTATCTACCTACTTGTTACCAGAATTGCCATACTTTTATATGTTTTGTTGTTGGTAATTAGGTAGGTACCTAACTATAATTACGTATATTAACACTTAGGTAGGTATTTTTTCTTACCTGTCTATTTTCTCCATCTCTGATTAAAAACTTTGATATGGGCCCCTTTGTTGGCTTTTGCTTGATTAGTTGACTTGCAGGAAGTAATAGTCGCGATTCCTTCTCGTGAAAAGACAGTAGATGCTTCCTTAATCCTGAAGTATTTCTGTTCTTCATTTTGATTTCAACTTTCTTATGGTGGCATAACTTACATGTAGCAGTTTCAGTGGCATGAATTATATCGAAAAACTCATCAAATTTACTTTTTAGTCTTTTAGACCTAGTCCAACTCTCACTACTCTGACTAGAACTATTTGAATCTATGTCACTCATTTTAAAACCCGGTTGACTCTAAGCGCAGCTTAATCAAAACCAAAATGCATTTTTATCATGATGAACGCCCTTATATACAGCACATGCCGAAAGGCCAAAAGATACCTACATAACCTACGTTCGGCATCTATTGACAAAAATAATATCCTTCCAAAGACTATAAAAACAGAAACGTAATCTTAACGTAGTATCAAATTCCTCAAATCCAATCTCTGCAATCCGAGCAAAACAATAAAGTGACGGAGGTAACAAAGTGAATTCTATCAAAAGAGGAACGAAATTATTATTAATCGACTTCAACCCACCTTTTTTTAAGTTTTTTTAAGACTATTGCACTAAGCACTAACCCTATTAGGTAGGTTAGGTACTATCCCTGTGATCAAGTAGGTATAATACTATAACATCTATCTATCTTTATGGTGTGGCTACAATATTCATTGCAAGGACTATTGCAGGATTTGCAGGTTGCATGACAACTTGCAGGTTATCGTGTCCGTTCGTTATGAGTTATGACACTTTTGAGCACCCAGAAACTTAATTTAATTAGTCTTTGAAATGTCGGATACCTTTGACTTCAGAGCGGCAAAATCAAAAAAGAAATTCACTTGTCGCAAACTCTTTTAATATACCGCCACGTCTTTGTCGGTAAATATCAAAAATATCGTAGATTTATTGTATTATATGTATTAGCTGTACAGGGGTGAATTCAGGCGGAAATAGAATCTGGATATTCACTTTTTCCGATTTAAATCCATTAAATTCATGGAAATAGAATAATTGGATCACATAAAGTATAACTTTGATTCTCACACAAAACTCTATTTATTTTTAAAGCATTTATGTATCGATTTTATTTTAGTGATAAATAATTTCTGAGAAGTAAACTCATCATCACATTCATTGGTCACCTCTACAATTGGGCTGTTTAATTTTACGTAACGTAAGTATTTGCCGTGCTGGTTTGGTTCCCGGTGGAGTAGAATAGGACCACCCCATCTCTTTTCATGGGTGTCGTAGAAGGCGACTATGGGATAGGGGCTGTTCTACATCCGACAATAAACACACAGCCCAAGACAAAGTGCCCAATCGACAAAATGTTGGTGTTAAATACTCCTCTGCCTACCCCTTTGGGAATTACGGGCGTGAGCATATGTATGTAGGAATGTGTATTACGTATACAGTAATATACTTATATTACTGGTGGTAGAGCCCCGCTGGAACCGTTAGGTGTCAGCATGAATGGGCCGGCTCGACCGGGTAGTTACCACCCTGGCACAGAATATCGACGTAAAATAACAGATCTACTGTTGTGTTTCGTTCGGTGAGTGTCAGTTCCGGAGGCCCAAACTCCCATCCCTCCTCTTCCTCTCTCCCCTTCCGCCTCCTTTATCCTGCCTTTCTCTTTCCACCGTCTCCTTCAGGCGGTAACGCGTTAGTAGCAGCCTTGGTGTTGCAAACGTCTATAGGCTACGGTGACCACTTTCCATCAGGTGGGCCGTAGGCATGTTTACCGCCGTAGAAACATAAAAAAAAAAAAACAGACGTAAACTGATTTTGATGAAACTTTACAGTAATATTAGGTACCTACCTACCTACCCACCTACATAGGCTAGATTTTTTGCAATAACCAACGTACACGTTCAGTGCAGTAAATAGTAACAATATTCAATTTGATAATGAATTAGTAGGTACCTACCTAGTAACCTACCTTGTATTTCAACACTATTTACACAAATAGCAATTAATGAAAAAATAAATATATTTATAATCGTCTTATTCGATTCTGATTAATCAGTAAAAACGCGCCCAATCCGTCCCCTTTCACCGGTGTCCTTTGACGGCAGCCATAATGTCGTTTTATCTCTATATTAAAATCTTTATTTTAAAGCGGTATCTCTTTGACAAATGTTACACGTGGAGAGTAGGCATAAAGCTTTAGCGTGGCAAGTACATACATTTCCATGTGCCAAATAGGCAAAAATCGGCGGTATAATGGTATACGTACCTACAGTCAGTGATAGTTGATGAATCTTGAGACCTTTAATAGGGGCTGTCAATGAAATAATAGGTACCTACAACAAATGCATAGATCGATAAGTGCAAATAAGTGCAAGTCCTCTTTGTATCTACATGAAGCTTAAATAAATATAAAGGACTTCGAGTCTTGTGTCACATAAGTAAGTAGGTAGGTACCTACTTTACATTGAAACTGCATATTCTCATAATAAGCGTCACGTCGTCGGCGGCGGCGTCGCCAGAACAGAACCGAGTGTCTTTAAAAAACGTTCGTTCCTCTGCCGAATGATAGTGGCTAGTGGCCTACCTACTTCTAAAAATATTAAAACACAAACCATTCATATTACACAGTAATTTAAAACAATTGAGGGACACGCGCCTATTACAGATTATGAATTAAAAAATCGTGTGTGTGTGTGTATCTACTTATTCTCGGGATAAAAAGTAGGTAACCTATGTGTTATTCTAGGATCGAGGCTCTAATGTAACTCTGTACCAAATCCAGAGCCGTTAGCCGTTAGAGCGTGATTGAGTAACAAACAAACATACAAACATCTTCACAAACTTTCACATTGACACTGCGCAAGTCGCCGCTCGCGCTGATTGTCGGTAACTAGTAACTACCGACAATGAGCGCGATTAAGTACCTAGTGTACCTACCTGCCTACGATGAAAAGAACTTCAGTCGTTGGCTAGCGCGGCTTGTGCCACGTCTATATTGGCACGCACGTCAGTCATCGGGTCGTACGGCTGCCAGTGGTATGATACATAGGTATAACAACATGTGGCAATTTGTCTCTAAGGGAAAATGGAATAGGTACTAATTACCGCCTGTGCTCTTCATTAACTAGGGCTTTAGGTTCAAGGTCAGTGAAGTTTCCTTTCTATTTACCTACGCTAAACATAGGTAGGTATAAAAACATACTACAAAAAAGCAACAGGTAAGTATGGTGGTAAGTACCTTATCTCATCATCATTCTCTGAGCCTTTTCCCAACTCAGTTAGGGTCGGCTTTCTAGTCTAAGTTGCGGCTAACTACGATATTTTCCGTGAAGCGACTGACGTCGGACCTCCACAACCAATTAATTGGCGATATCGAAGTTCTGTAGTTAGACTAGTCGGACTTTTGAGGGCTCCAACTACCCGTAACGACTGTCACAGATGTTCGTATGGCAACCGGGACCGACGGCTTAACGTGCTCTCCGAGGCACGACCAGACCAATGCAAATACCCATTTTCATGCACACAAATATTTGCACTGAGCGGGGATCAAACCCGCGCCTCCTGCGTACCGGTCGCGTTCACTACCACTACGCCACGGAATAGGTAAGGTACCTACCACAGCCTCCGTCTATCATTCTATCAGTAGGTATAGACGTAGTAGGTACCTAGGTACTATTATTTATTCTGTGGTATAGAAACTAAATACCTAGTACCTACATACTCAGGTATTAAAAATGCTCAAATCTCAGTTTGACTTCACTGCAAGACTGCAAGAGTCTTGCAGACGTAGTCTTGTCTTGCGCAAGTCTTGCAAGGGTCAGTCTTGGTCTTGGTCTTGCAAAAAATAGGTGGTCTTGGTCTTGGTCTTGGTCTTGCAAAACTGCAAGACCAAGACCAAGACTGCAAGACTCTTGTTCTTGCAGTCCGATTTTGGGCAACACTAATGTTCAATAATAATTCTGTTTAATAACCGATACACCTGCTGATGATTAACCTATGAGGCTCTATAGAAGGCTTTTCTCTCGGGGTTGAGGGGTCAGACAGCAGTCGCTAACGTAAAAGTATCAGTAGCTTAGTGGTTAAAGAGTCGGCCTTATAATCGAGAGGTCGCGGGTTCGAATCCTGATTTTTACACTACCAACGAGAACCCACTCCTAACACAAGCCATTTATAAATCTTAAAATTTTGCACGGCTGGCGTTGCATGTTGAATGTACTGCTTCTGGGCTGTTTGGCCCTGCTCCATAGGAAACTGAGTCGACGAAACGTTTGGAACACAAGTTTCCTATGGACCATGGCCAAACAGCCCGGAAGCAGTATATTCAAAATACAAGTAATTTAGCTTAGGGGTTAGGAGGAATACTAGTCATTTCGGTTACTAGTATTATTTAAAAGAAAATCCAAGATAAGCCAAGTCTAGAGAAAGAAGGTAAGCAAACCTCAGTGATCTCTTTGTATGCAACGGGGACTAACGCTATCGTGATTGAAGGTTGGTAGTCGGCAGTTGGCCGACTCACCGTCCTTACAGAAGCAGGCCGTGGCGGAGGCGTGTCGTGTGTGTCCTACACACGCCTGCCAACTTAACCGGTACCCCTGGGGTTATCCTTTCGAGGGCTTACCCGGGGGTGCCCGGCAATGCACAGTTGGGGAGGACACCGTGTGGATTTAGTCGGTCCGATTCGGACACGCCCACCCCATCGTCGGCACCGATGATGGGGTGAAGCCGGAGGGGGTTTCCACATGGTAAAAAAAATGGTGATGATGATGACTTTTATATGTAACTAACTTCCGTCAGAACAAACCTATAATAAACTTCTGATATACTATTATAAAATTGTAAATTAGTTGTGTCTGTACATTGGAAATATAAAACAAAAATACTTATGTTATGTTAAATTCACGATTCTGAAGACAAAAACATTTTCTTTGGAATTCTGTTTGTCAGTTTGTTTGCGATGTACGCAAAAACTGGTGAACGGATTTTTATGTGGTTTTTTCTATTAGAAATGTCTTGGTCAAACTTAAAATCTGCGGTATGTGAAACGTAGGAGATGATTTTTTTACTGTTATATTATTGAAGTTAAGAAAAGGTTAGAGGTTAAATGTGTGTGTCTGTAACGGCTAGCAGAGATAAATGAAATATTTGTATACAATTGATAACCGTTACAATTTATATTAATGAGTATATCAGGGCGTGGAGTACGTGACCTCCAGCCGAGAGAAAAAGAATTTATCTTGATGAATCATTATTTTGATGTAACAGCTCGCGGTGGTGAAGGTGGTGGAGGCACTAAGCTTCGCTGGTGGCTTCCGGTCTGGACAAACACGTGCCGCGCTGATGCCTAAACCGTCGCTCAGGATTGTGATCGAAAAATATCGCCTGAACAAGGAAGACCTACATCTTATCTTCATTGACCTGGAGAAAGCATTTGACAGGGTACCTCGAAGACTGGTTTGTCAAGCGTTGAGGGCTCAACACCTGCCAGAAGAATACGTACGGCTAATCCAAGACATGTATGATCGTGTGTACACTAAAGTCAAAACCCCAGCTGGTCTAAGCGAGGCATTTGGGGTGGGCGTCGGAGTTCATCAGGGTTCGGCCCTTAGTCCTCTCCTCTTCAACCTTGTCATGGATCTAATTACCAAGAACATCCAAAGCCCGCTCCCTTGGAATCTCCTCTATGCAGACGATATCCTCCTAATATCGAATACAACAAAGGATGCGGAAGCCACATTGCACCTATGGGTCGATACCCTAGAAAATGCAGGTCTCAAAGTTAGTAGGTTAAAAACTGAACACCTGGAATGTCCATTTAGCCATGACAGCCGACCGACTACAGTTCACTGCCCTGACAAAAATCCGGTACCTAAAGCATCCCAATTTAAGTACATTGGCTCGGTTGTAACCGAAAATGGCGAAATTGAGGCTGATGTGGCCCATAGAATTAATGTCGGCTGGCAGAAATGGCGTAGCCTAACCGGGGTGCTCTGTGACCCCCGAAAGCCGATCCGCACAAAAGGGAAAGTCTACAAAACTGCTGTCAGGCCGGCATTGTTGTATGGAGCTGAATGCTGGCCAGTGAGGGAAACCAACGTACAAAAGCTACACACGACTGAAATGAAAATGCTTCGATGGTCGGGAGGGGTTACAAGGCTTGACAAGGTCAGAAATGAACACATACGTGGAAACCTTTAAAGTAGCCCCTATCTCCGAAAAGCTAACAGAAAGTCGTCTGCGGAGGTATGGACATCTCAGGCGCAGGGATGAAGAGTATGTGGTAAAGAAAGCGCTATGCCTACCGGAAAAAGCTAGGGGTAGAGGCCGGCCACCAGCAACGTGGTGGACCAGTATGAACAGCCTTTTAAAGAAGGAAGGACTTCCAGACCCGACAACCCTTGACAGAATGTCATGGCGCAGCAAAATTAGGAGAGCCGACCCCACCTAAAGTGGGAATGTGCAAAGAAGAAGAAGATAGGGGGGGGGGGACACATTTTACCACTTTGGAAGTGTCTCTCGCGCAAACTATTCAGTTTCGAAATAAAATATCTTAGGAACCTCAATATCATTTTAGAAGACCTACCCTATGGGTACCCCCATCTAACCTTCATCGTTTTCATTTAACGTATGGGTTTGATGAAAAAAAAAATTTTGAGTTTCAGTTCTAAGTATGGGGACCCTCAAAATTTATTGTTATTTTTTCTATTTAGATTCACCAACAGTTATGATTTATTTAAACAAGTAAATGTACAAATGTGGTTACAATATTTTTTTTTTCTATTTTGTGTAAAAATCTTAATGCGGTTCATAGAATACATCTACTTACCAAGTTTAGTAGAATACATTTACTTACAAACCGCATAGTCTGGACGGACAGACACAGACATGACGAATCTATAAGGGTTCCGTTTTTTGACATTTGGCTACGGAACCCTAATAAGAGGGGGAGACTGTAAGCTTAGCCATAAAAAAAATCCTCCACATTGATGTCCACTGGGACGAAGGACGGGCCCAGAAGGCTGGCGACTAAACGCGTTGAATGGCAATACCAATTCTTCGAACGAGGTAGCTCTATGCCAGCCCTATGGTCACGGGAATCGTCGCTCAGCCGCTTTGCAAGCTCTTTAAATAGGGAGCGAGTGCTTGGAATCCACGGATCAAGCACTTCGACTCCAAACGGCGCAAATATATAATTATTGATTAAATTAGTATATTTGCGCCGATTGTGGGTCTCTGCAAATGCAGCAGTGCATGCGTAGTCCACCGTGCTTGGAAGATTGGATGGCAACAGGGTATCGACGCATGTTGCGTCCCACACCAAAGGCCTACCCATCTTCCAAGACATCAATGACATACCGTCCGGTCTCTCACCATCGTCGCGTGGCAAACCTCCAGGTTCTAGTATAGCTAGAACACCGATGGTTACAAGAAGCCTTAAAGAAGAAGATTTTTACAATTTGTACTTTTGCAGTTCCCATACATTTACTATGGCACGGTTTATTACTAGCCCTATATAAATACCCATAGCATTGCATAGCATGTGGTTAACCACTTTGGCGATTTTTCTTTTCAATTAGGGTAATAACCGTAAATGTAATAACTTGAAGTAATATCATTTATTTTTGCCATAAAGTAATACGCAATCATATTTTTGCGGTATAATATAGAAACATCAAAAATCCCAAGACTACTTGAATTAAGTATACTTTCGCGTCATCGAAAAATTGAATCACAAATTGAACGTAGCTCTACCGAGCGAGCGTAGCAAGTGGCTACGGAGTTATCTACGAAAGACCAACTTGCCCACATAATTTACTATTGTCAGATAATGACAAAAGAGTACTAATTATGACTCATCCATGTTTTAGTCGTTGTATCCCTATTAATACTTTTATTTGTTTTGAACTAGCTTACCCTTCGCTACCGCAAGCCATTCCTCGCGGCTGAATTGTATTCAACAACTATATAAGGACTCATATTACGCCGCAGACTCATCTACGCCCGGGACTACCGACCTCCATGATCGGGGCATTTCCGCAAGTAAAAAAAAAAAAAGAAAAAGACCGCGCGTGAGATCCGAGCGGGTGGTTTTCCAACGACACGTCGCGACGTGCCAAATCAAATGCCTTGTACTGTACCTACTTATCAAAATTGATAAATTTGATAAGTTATATATAATTATATATCAATTAAATACTAGGACGGTTGCCAGCTTGGCAAAGATTTGCCTATCCAATAATAGGTCGACGTGATCGGTCGACTTTTTCCATTGATTTGGTTTTTCGGTGATTATCACTCGACTGGACATTCGACCCCTTACGACACTCAGTAATGTCTACTTGATCACCGTGGCAAATTTGGTCGAGATTGGTCAAACGGTCTCGGAGGAGTATCATTTGTTTGAAATGCAACTTTGAAACCAAAGACGCTTCGCTCGCCTTCGGCTCGCTACGCTTAATTATTGAATATATTGCAATATCACTTTTTACTTATTATTTTCATAGATATTTAGGAATTTCTATGCTCAGAGCAAAACTTTATCGTCTCTGGAAGTTGAATTGAAGTGCCAACCATCTGTCCATGTTTGTCACTTCAGACGGATCTGGCTCTCACTAAATGTTTTAAAATGGTACCAAGTAACTCACATAAATCTTAAGTATGCTTGTATGATGTAGGTGGCCTCATTTTCAAGAGCTTAATAACGCATTTGACGTAAGTAAGGTTCCCAGAGCTCCTGCTCTGGGGACAGCTGGACTGCGTATTTAACAACTGAAAATCTGTTTGATTGAACTGAGTTTTTAAATCTGATTCAATGAAATGAGTTAACGCAGTTCATCGTTTATATTCAATGAATCAGTTCAGTCAGCTGCCCCCCCCCCCTCTCTCCCTTATAGAATCTGAGGTGTTAAAACGGTTAAGCGATTCTTCGCTAAAGCGTTCTCTTCGTCGACAATTTTTTTGTAAAATTATTTCACTGATGGATTTTTTAGTTTCCCCTGTCCCCTTGCTCATGCAGATATATTCTTGGTTTGTCTACACCTGCACCTCACCTCGCCCTCCACCTTAACAAAATCCTAGTCCAGCCCTTGCTGTAGTTTACTTCTATTTTAAAACCTCCGTTTAGTAAGTTTATATTTCGGCAATATCTATCTATCTAATAACTTTTACAATTCGTGTATATGTATAAGTTATATATAATCTGAATCTCGGAAACGGCTCCAAAGATTGTCATGAAATTTAGTAGGTATACAGGGGGTTTCGGAGGCCATAAATCGATCTGGCCAGGTTTCATTTTTGGAAATCGTCGAAAAACAGAAAACCGCGCAAAGGCCGGTCACCTAAATTATACCACCCCCTATATTATATATTGTAAGTTGTAGCTAAAATACAATCTGTCTAGACATCGCTTTACTTAATTCTAAATGAAATCAGCTTCTTCAAAGCAGGATATCATTTTAGCTGCTATCTAGCTTTCAACTATCAAGGAAAAAATATCAGTCCACGTTTTATAGGGTTCCGTAGCCAAATGGCAAAAAACGGAACCCTTATAGATTCGTCATGTCTGTCTGTCTGTTCGTCCGTTTTGGGGGTTCCCCATACTTAGATTTGATATTCAATTTTGTTTTTTTCATCTTACCCATACCCCCCCCCCTCCCCGTAACTTCTAAAATAAGAGAATGCTCAAACTAAAAAATTTATATGATATAACCATGTAAACTTCTACTGAAAATTGGTTTGAACGAGATTTAGTTAGTAGTTTTTTTAATACGTCATAAATCGTAAACCGCAACCGCGTTTACCTTTCATTCAATCAACTCAAATATAAAAATGTATTAAAATTTATTGAAAAATAGATTATTATGTTACTTGCTGCTACGGAACCCTTCATGGGCGAGTCATCCGACTCGCATTTGGCCGGTTTTATTCTTAAAAGTCAAGATTTTGGCATGTAAATTTACAGAGTTCCGCTAACAAATACCGAAACCAATAAGTTACGAGAAAATTAAACTATTTTTGGCAACACTGGCCATACGAACATTCCATATTTAAATTTGCCTGCATTTTTCCGCCTTTATGAAAAATATTGCGTTTTATTAAAAATACTTGATCCTTTTTATGGATCGGATGACCAAACAAATTGCTCGTTAAGCTTTTTTTATAAACTACATTAATTCATAGAAAATGTTACAAAGTTTGGTCTTCAATTACAGTAAACAAAGATGCATATTTTTTTACATTCAGATATAATTCAGATGAAAATATGTCATTCTGTGTCTTAAATGATTACAGAATGTTACTTCATATAATAAATTTGATATAGAAAGCTATCTGGATGGGTTTATGGACCACCAAGAGTTTAGGGCCTCATCTGAAAGCCAGGTCTCCTGTTGATTGACGGACGAGGCTTGACGCAGGCTTTCCTATCGAGATTAGAAGGTCAAATGGCAGTCGCTCCCATAAAAGCCGTATAGCCATCCAAATAAAATATAGGAGAAGGAGTAAGAGAAGCCAGGACTCTGAGGTGAGAGCCTCGGATGCAACCGGGAACAACGGTAACTTAATGATGATGCCTAAATATTCTTAAACATGAAATTTTTATGCGTGACCCATTTTTTTTCTATATAATGTTGTTTTAGAAAGTTATATGTTTATTCAACTGTGTTACCAAGTGTGGGCGTTACACAAGCAATACGAGGTATTAATTTTATCATAAGCTGATGCTCTTTAGGTTAATTATGCAACTCACGGTGCAATTTTTTTTTGTTACGTAACTTAGGCCTGTCTAGTAGTCATAGAAGTAATTGGTTCGAATCATATAAACATTCGAAATTATATTACATCATAAACATTCAAAACGAATAAGTTCATGGCTTAACAAGTATAACAACTTTAAATGCAAAATAAAATTCTGTTGCTCAGAAAATGTGTGTTGATAGCGACCCTTTCGAAACGGAATTTGGGGTTTATAAGTAGATATAAATATTGTCAAAGGGTTATCCTTTCGTGTATTGTTGAATATGTACGAATATAACAAGGGTTTCGCATTCAAAACTTTTTGCTGATTTAGAATTGATCATCTCTCCTCTACTGATATTTATTTTGCTCGTATTTATAACGAGTTGTTGTTATTAATTACCTGTGATCAAACCATATAACGAAATGATAATTTTTTAAACAATCGCATAGCCGCTAACTGAAGGAAGTCAAGGGAGTTTGTTATTTATTGTGTCGTCGAAGGAAAATAAAGAGAAAATTCGGTGAACTTATGTTATAAGCAACGAAAAAATGAAATAAATAAACAAGAAGTAAGATTGAATGAAGACAATCAAAATAATCCCACTCCACATTAGATTCAAAATATCCATGGCCGCTGCTTATTTATTTATTATGATTTACCAACATTTGTTTACACGGTTACAAGCAACCAAAAATTGCAATCAATTAGTTTTAAACAAAGTGTAACAAATAATTATAGGTAAATACAGCATGCTATATAAATTTTGACTCATGTCTCATTGCAAGTCTCACAAAGTGTATCTTTTTAACCAAAAGGTTAGGTTTTTAAACAAAATACCTTTACGTGACCAGAGAGATTTATAAAATTATAATAGGTATCCATGAGCAATGTCATTTTATACTTTCCAATTCCCCTGTTTATGATTTATTGTAAATCTATTGATTTACAATAAATCATTATATTCATTAAATCATTATATCAATATCTATTTTAATGTAATAAATCTTACATTAAAATCAATAACTTTTTACAAACTATTGTTTGTAAAAAGTTATTGATTTTAATGTAAGATTTGATGTATTTATTCAGCCCCTTCAAAAGATAACTAACTAATTCTTTGGAAAGTTTAAGCAATCAACTTAGAGTCAAGAATTATATCTTTAAACCAAGTTTTCTTGACTGATTGAAAGTAAAAGCTTTTAGAGATTCTTTAATGGAGTGCGCGTGACGGCTGATCGCGAGGTTCCGGGTTAGAATTTTATTCATTACTTGAATTACTTGCTGTTTGTCTTAAAAATTGTGATTTTGGAGTTTATCTTTATCTAAGTGAAGAGTACCTACCTACTCTTATCTACAACACTGTAAGAATAGGAAAACTAAAATAATGTAAGAAGCGTAGGTACTGTCACCACTCTTAAGGTGCGCCTTAAGAGTGGTGATTCAGTGTAATCTTGTTGCGTTTTATTACATACTAGCTGTTGCCCGCGGCTCCGCTCGCGTGGAAGTCGCTTATTGCGTCCACTTCCGCTCCCGCTTCCAGTCCCACTCCCACTCCCACTCCCACTCCCACTCCCACTCCCACTCCCACTCCCACTCCCACTCCCACTCCCACTCCCACTCCCACTCCCTCTCCAACTCCCACTCCCACTCCCACTCGCACTGCTGTTGCCCACGTTGTGATGTGATTAAAAAGATATGAAATAATTAAATTTTGAGAACACAAAACCTGTTGTAGCGGAACAAATTACGGTTGCATATATCAACCTCGCGGACTTTTTTGTAGACATTAAAAAGACCTATAAACCTACATCATATTGTTCTATCATCAATAGTTTACGCAGCGCACGCCTTAAAAGATTTCTCTATATTTTTTTACAATATTGCGATTTTCTTACGGATCTCTAATTTTTTTGAAAATAAATTGTAGCCAATGTTTCTCCTAGATATTGTAGCTTTCTATATGTGAAAGAATTATTGAACTCGGTCCAGTAGTTTCGGAGCCTATTCGTTACAAACAAACAAACAAAAAAAACAAAACAAAAAAAAAACTTTCCTCTTTATAATATTAGTGCAGATACCTAGATGAATTGGGTTTTATTTCTAAAATGTTCTCAACTATTAGAATTACGCGAAGGGTGTGTATGACTTACAGTAATTTTACTATGTAAATAACGTACTGCAAGTTTCCTATACCTTTATTTGTAGATAAGACGAACTGAAAACAAAGATTTCATACTTCTTATATTATATATACTTTAAAAAGTTAGTTGAAAATGTTAACAACATTGTATTTTGCTATTTCAAAATAGTATTGTATAATATTGTCAAAAGTTTACGAAAATAAAACTTAAAATAAAGCTTTTATTTGTGTTATTTTATTATTTAAACTTATTTACTTTTCGGTTGCTCTACTACTATAGAAGACTAAGATGGTGCTTGTCCCATGTCTTAGTGTAAAGTGTTATCTTAAAGTAAGGGACATACCGACAAGAATAGTTATTCAATTCGGACGCGTAGCTGCCTACCCATTTAATTTAAAAACTAAACAGGGATTAGTGCGATGGATACGACCTCTTCTCCTCCTCTCCTCTAGTATGGATACATACAAAAGTTGATATGGGATCTAAAAACTAATTAGGTCTAAGTTTAAGCACCTATACATCTCGCACTGTGGATATAATAAATACTTTTCCGTTTATCATATCTCCTTGGAGAATGTTATTAATAAATAAATATTCACTGAACCAAGAGCGATATAGGTATAACTTTGTGGAGGTGCGACTGGTTGGATCACCTCCAAGTTTGGTGCACCCTGGGCAACGTGGGCGATGACGTATCATTGATTGCTCCTCTGGAGTAGCTGGCGTCAACGTCAACGGCCAAGAGTCTGACCAACCGGCCCTTTTCAGGGCCAGCTGACCCCATTGCACGAGGGAGTCGGGGTATGGCGGGCCTGCAAGGCCCGCGGGGGGGGGTCGCTCCAGGTACCCCTCTGCTCTTATCAGAGTATATATGATAGATATGCTCTATGAGTAACCTTACACCCGGCATCTGTAGACCCGAGACGGCGTGCTGTTTTAGTCGGTTCAAGCCCGACATAACCGCCCCCGCCAGCCGGCGGCGGGGGGGTATCCGAAGGGATTTCCGCACAAAAAAAGAAAAAAAAAGGTATAACTTTGTGATACATAATTATACACCACACCAGCATACGAGTAGCAATGCATCATGGAAGCATAGAAGCCCTTCGGACCATTACGTCACCCTGTGTGGCCCAATTCAATTTAATAATATCAGCAATTGAAAGCCGAAAAGGAGTTAGCAACAACGGCAGTTGACAGGAAAATCATTGTGAAGTAAAGTGTTTATGAAGTCGTTTGGGGTCTTTTCACTTTAAAACATTCATTACGCTTACACCTTTTTATTATATATCCATCTATATGGGAGTTGAAATATGGATGAATATCCGTATCGTGACCAGACCAAACACCTTTAAAGAAGGAAAGACTAGGAAGAATCAAAATACATTACAAAGGTCTCTTGAAGAGACGTGTAAGTAAATAATATATTCCTCTGCAGACGGATATATTATACATGATCAACTTGTCATATATCTGAATAACTTTAGGTACAGCAAACCACTAAGGAACGACTTGGGCAACCAAGCGCCGGGCACGCCGCAATAGCGGCGGTAAGGCCCATCATGGAGGATTGGCTGGAGAGGCGACACGGAAGCCTCTCCTACCGACTGACGCAGGTGATCTCAGGGAAGGGGTGCTTCGGGGACCACCTGCATCGGATCAGGAAGGAGCCAACGCCTGAGTGTCATCACTGCGACGCGAGCGAGGACTCAGGGCTGCACACGCTGGCGGACTGCCCGGCGTGGGAGGCGCCGAGGCGTGACCTCGTGGCAGCCATCGGGGTGGGAGTCCTCTCGCTCGGCAGCATGATTGCGGCAATGGTGCGGAGCGCGAGCGCGTGGGCCGCCGCCGCCTCCTTCTGCGAGCATGTAATACTCGCGAAGGAGGTGGCGGAGCGCGCCCGGGAGAGACTTAGAACTCTCCCGGTCCGCCGAGCCCGCAACTTGCTCGCCGCGCGTCGCAGGCAACTCAGGCGCCGGAGGTCGCTTAACGACCTCCGTCCTCCATGAGCGCAGGCCTGGGGGTGGCGGGTGAGGCCACCTGTCACCCCAGCAGAAGCAGGCCGGGACGGTGGGGCGACTAGCGCCCCTCCCCCAAACCGGGGCAAGACGGGGACACCGTGGTTCCCAAACCCGAGGGGGCCATCTCGAAACCGGAGATGGCCCAGGGTCAGTCGGGGTGCGAGGGATATGCTCTATGGGCAACCTTACACCCCGGCGTCTGTAGACCCGAGACGGCGTGCGGTTTTAGTCGGTTCAAGCCCGACATAACCGCCCCCGCTGGCACGCGGGGGGGTATCCGAAGGGATTTCCGCACGAAAAAAAAAAAAAAGGTACAGCAAACCACTGATTAGATCCCGCAATACGGCAAACGATAAAATGACTGGGCTCCACAGAGTTAGCGGGATTTGCTTGATTCTTTCCGAGAAGAAATGCCCCGTATACGGTATAGTGACGGATTTTCACAAGTGAAAGGAAAACAGGGAGGTCATTGTTCATCAGTAAGAAATAGTTATAATAATACCTGGGATAGTTATTCGAATCCGCATTGAGCAGTTGTAGCTGCAATTCCTGCCACAGATGTTAAGTTTCCACTAGCTAACGTTGGCATGCCGATAGCCAACAGATACCCTTTCTCTTACTATTTTATTTTTCGAAAATAATCAACAGTACTCTAGTACGTTTACTAGATAAATGTAGGCTAGCGAGTGAGCGTCTCGTCAATATACGAGTATAAAGGACTCGCACGGGAATTGCAGAATCTACACGGATCAAGTTACCGTGAGAAAAATGAACACAACCTATACCTTCACTTTTTCGTTTATTTGATCTCCTTTTGACAGACAAGGGTAATGTTTTTGAATAACTAATATACATTTGTATAATAATATTCTCTTTTCTCAATTTCAAACCGTCAATCGGGCTACCTACTGTGATATACGTATCTATATCTAAACTAATATTATAAAGAGGAAAAATTGTTTGTTTGTAACTCTAAAAGTACTGTACAGAATTTCAAAAATTCTTTTATCATTGCATATTGCACTTCAACCATGCTTCATTATCCCTGAATAACATAGGCTAATTATTATCCCGATATTTTCAAGGGATCAGGACTTACACGGATCAAACTGCGTGGCAATGCTTCTATAATATATATATTTACTGACCATACCAAAACATTATTTTCTAAACTTTTTAACATTAAATAGATGTCAAATTTAAATGCCATTGACGTTTGATGACAATAATACGCATCGATTAATCCAAACTGCAAATCCATACAGAAACTTTAAAGGCCGCGCTGAGTTATCGTTATGAATCGTCAAACAATAAAAAAGACTACAAAGGTAGTATTATGTTTTTTTTATACAAAAACATTTACTAAGGCTTGAGACGCATTTATATTTAAATGCATACCTCGATTCTCCCGCTAATTCTACAAGATGTGGGTTCAAGTTATGACGTGGCATTTGCTTTTGGCCGGGGTTCAAATCCTTTTTTTTTATATTGCCGAAATCCACTTTCCTACTTCCCCACCGGCCAGCGGAGGCCGCTATGTCAGACACGAACCGACTAAAACCGCACGCCGTCTCAGGTTGTCAGATTACGGGGTGTAAGGGGCTCATAAGGCATTTCTCTCGCACCCCGGCTGACCCAGGGCTCTCTCAGGTATGGGTGTCCCCGTCTTACCCCCGGAAAAAGAGGCTTACGTTCGAACCCCTTAATTATTTTCAGCGCTTCATTTTTCAACATACTTAAATATACATAAACAGTGTAAGCACGTTTTATTTAGGTCGAGGGAGCCCTCCACATGTAATACAGTACCACTTAAGCGATTAAACAGGTTGAAGTAGTAAATTTGTATCACAGTCTATCGACTTCAGGATAGCATTTTTGAGTGCCTTTCAAATAAGTTGCATACGTTCACAAGTTTCATTTATGATGATGATAGTGATGGTGCTAGTGGTGCCTAAAATCGTGACGATACACCAAGTGGTTCTAGACAGATCGATGTCAGCATAGCCATCTTAATGTTACCCCAGAGGATTAGTGGTGGTAGAAATTTGAAGACACAAATTTGTCACAAAATGGCCGGGTGGGTACCAACGTGTACGATTGCGAAAAACCCTCCATAGTAATCCAATTTCGGTTTGACTGCGTTCAGGGGTCAGCAAGTGCATAGCCGGGCAGGGGGATTGTGGTCGCAGCACTAGCGGGACCGGTGGGTGTCACGCGGTGCTGCGACGACAATCCTCTTCTGATGAGGCCGTCAAGCTGAGTGCCACCATTGTTAACATGGTAGGTGTATGCAATGGAGACCCTCTTTCCTGAGACTTTACCTTCAGCTTACCATCAGGCAAGGTGAAGTCAAATTGACGTGTCCTAAATATAAAAAAGTACCTATTTATTATGAGGTACCCGTGGTGATTAAAATGCAAAAAAAAATTAAAGAAAGTGAAATAATGTGGTCTCCAACTCCCCCAGTGGTAAAGATTAAAATTAAATGATTTAATATATGTTTTACTAGACATAATATAAACAGACATAGGCGAACATATTCTTTGTAAGTTAAAAACACATAAATAAAATAATTGTGAAGTGAAACCATCAGTAACCAGTAAAAGGTTTTACACCAAAAGCTGCAATACATCATAACTCTGCAAACAAATTGGTATTTTTGGCATCCGCGTTACATAATACTGGTGATTAATCAACGAACTTCGACTAGCCTTCCGAAATAAGTAGGTGTATATATTATTTGTAATTTTCTTGCGTTTCTTGACGATGACTGAAGATTATCCGTTTATCTTTTGCTTTGCTAATCCTCCTCCTTTTGGTCGCTAATACATATAGATATACTATATAGCGTTATTATTGAGGTTTTATTTCAGTTACATATTATTTCTTGTTCAGCATTCATCATCATCTTCCTTGCGTTAGTCCCGGTCGCATCCAAGGTCTTCACCTCAGAGTCCGGGGTCTGCTTTCCGGCTTTCACTTCTCCCTTCTTACGGTCTTGACCATCCATGGTAATACGACCATTGGCACGCATGTCATATCCTACGACGCCAAACCTGCGCATTTTATGTGTACTAGGGCGACTCTCCTTCATTTTATCTGCGATGTCACGGACGTGCAGGCTGCCGCAGATGCGAGAGTTGGTCACTTCATCCTAATCTAGGCAAACAAACAGACAAACTAACTTTATAACTATTAAAATTAGAATTATAAACGGGATATTTACCATGTTTAGTATCTTTTTCGAGAATCCGATATTTCGGCACTGTTACAAGTACCATGATCATTACCATGGTCCGTGATCATGGTACTTGTAACAGTGCCGAAATATCGGATTCTCGAAAAAGATACTAAACATGGTAAATATCCCGTTTATAATTCTAATTTTAATGTAAATGACCATGTCAATCTAAAATCATATATAACTTTATAACTCTTAACAATTTAGCGAAATTCTGATATTTTAAGATCATTATGCCAATATCCTCATGACTACTGAAAAAGAACAGAAACAAATGTAACTAATACTGTGTTTCTTTCACAGATTTATGCCATGGTGTGCGTGATATCGCAATTCCAAGAATACCTTGCGGGCCGCGGTACTGCAGCTTTTGATTACTCGGACCGGGTAAGTCTATCTTTTTTTTTCTGCAAGTACTGTATACAATACTTTATTTATTTTAGAATCTAGCCTTTTTGACTAATAAATTATTTTCACCTAAATTACTATCTAAAGGGTAAGTCTATCTAATACCCCAAAAAAACAACGGGTTGCACTCCGGGAGTGCCGGCAGAAGTGAAAACTTGAATATTAACTTTGTGCATTTTTGATATTTTAGAATGGTTAGGGAATAATTTTGCACGAATTGCTTTAATTATCAGTATAAAAGTACTATCATTTATGTGGTAACATACAATATTCATTTATGCGCTATCGTGACAATTTATATTACATTAAAAATTTAACACTTCCGAACTATTACAATTATTCTACATTAAAAAATTTATCTCTCAGAAACATCAACTTCCATCCATAATTTCAACGACTTTTTCACCATCATTATTACCAGAACCATCATCGCCAATATATTTATAAAGTACTCACTCATTTTCTTTCGCTATTTCTTCGTCACTTTTTCATTAATAGATGCACTTTGTTTAATTTCCATTATATATCAATAGATTTATGGCACAAAATAGAATAAATATTACAAAAAGTTATATGATGACAAAAAGTGTTTCTTGGGCCTCGGTCGGAATCGATCTCAGTCTTGACGAAGTCAACGACCACTCATTAACCGAACGCGCAACCAAGGTTGTTAAGTACAGTGTGAAATTAGCGCTTCTATATTTGTTGTCTTACGATCAGGTCACGTGTTTACTTCGAGTTTAACCTTTTTTACCCATTACAAAAGAGTGCACAACGCCGCTAAAGAAGTTTTCACTTCAAAATTTAATATGATCACACGCAGTCCCGGTTGCATCTGAACTTGTACTTTTAAGCCCACTCTTCTTCTGCATCTCTTGATTTTCCGAACCTCGAGAGCAGAGCCTGCGCCAGGGCCTCGTCCGTTAATCAGCAGGTGCACCAATTAGATGGTGAGTTTGACTTGAGCCTGAAAATCTTGGTGGGATCGCCCTAAACTACCGGAGTAGTGCCCTGAAACTATCATTTATAGAAAAGTCTTGGTCAGACTTAATATCTGCCATATGTTTCACTGCAGTTGGTTTAATATAATCGGATATATGACAAAAAAACGATAACCTACATCTGCGCAGGCGGAGCCGCAGGCATCAGCTAGTAATGTCTTATTCTACACAACGCTATCTAGACCCAAAGTAAGTAAGTACATATAGTTTAAGTAGCTTTTGTTATGGGGTGTAGATTTTTTAATACCAATTAGGGGGCAGACCAGAACGAACTCAGCCAGCCAGCAGTAATTAGGAACAAATGCAGTATTATCCTGGGGTTTTGTGTTAACATGTATCTGCTGCTTTGTGGGTACTCATATCTTTTTTTAGAAGATGTATCTTAGTACCTTCATCGTAACTTTTACATCATGACCACCTTTATGTTTATTTTAAATTTTAGTTCGACCCATTCTAAAATAGTAAACTGAGTAAACTATGTTTGTGAGCCATTGTGTGACAGGAACGTTTTTTACCTCTGAGGTTATATAACTATTTAATAAGACAAAGCGGCACAAGTGCGTCATTAGCGGGAGCGCGGCATTAAATGGGGTGTCCAGAGCGGGAGGAGACGGGAAACAAGTTGAATCGAGTTCGTAGCACGGTTGGTAAAATCGCCTTCGTACTGACGTGGGTGAAGCCGCGGGCAACAGCAAGTTCATTATAAACGGTTGTATTCTGTAGCTCAGGCTGATAGGGGGCCATGGCTTCCAACTCCTATTAAGACGATCTACATGTGTGTTTATACTTGGATCTACAGTAATGCACCGCCTGCAGTAGATGCTAACACATATGGACCAATGCCACCCGTACTCCTACTACATTGTGCTCCAATAAAAAAACAACTCCTATACATCCAGATCAACAGCATAGCACACAGCGGACACAAATATAATGGGTCCTTTCTTACACGACACACCTCCGCCACGGCCTGCTTCTGTATGGACGGCGCGTCGGCCAGTCCTCAGGCCTCGATCATGGAGGTCGGTAGTCCCAGGCGTAGACGAGTCTGCGACGTCCTTGCCGCAGACTGCGGAACTCGAAGGGCAGGGTTCTCTCCTGCTCCCTCTCCGCCGTCTCTTTCGCGCGCATAACCTGCTCGCAGAAAGAGGCGGCGGCGTGCCACTTGCTCCAGTCGGAGACCAGGGCCCTCACCATGGTGTCCAACGAGAGAACGTCCTCGCCCAGGACCGCAACGAGATCCCGGCGTTGACTCGCCCATGCAGTGCACTCCACCAAACCTGTGGAGCGCCGTGTCTTCGCCAGGATCCTCGCAGTGCTGGCTCTGCGGCGTTGTCTCCCGGTGGATGCGCCATAGATACTTACCGAAGCACCCGTGTCCGGTAAATATCTGGCACATCCGGTAGGAGAGTTCACCGTGGTGCCTCTCCAACCACTCCTAATATAATGAGTCCTAAGTAATATTCCAATAATGTGACGGGCAAAAACGCCACGGCAATTCACCCTAGTTGGTATGAAATTCACGTAGTATATCTACCGACTATTTGACAAAGTATATTTTAGGCCGCAAAACGGGACGGAACATGTGGGACGGTGCATGGGGAGAATTGTTTATCAGTAGATTATCCCTAAAAGATTTCCATACCACAATGTAGAATATACTTTGACATTAGTGTTAATGATAATCTTGTGGCTCATCAGAGACCGCAGAACGTAACAAGAGTGGTACAAAATAATAAGGTACACATGGCCGTACGAAATAAGCATACACCTTTATAAATACCTCAACATGTAAAGATGCATGCGTATCTCCTTGGCCATGCGTACAGAATATGAATAGTATACCGCCTCGCACACAAAAATCATAAGCCCTACAGGACAAGGAAGTAATTTCAGCAACAGCACAGTGCGTTGCCACAAGATGGTTTTATTTTTATTTTATTTAGGAATAAGTTGGTCACATAGAGTTCCTTAAATGTTTAAAGTAGAGTACAGTATATACTTATGTTCATTGTAATAAACATAAATATATAAAATCAAGACCTTCACGCACTAGATACCACTATACAACATATTGAAATAATTTATCACCTGTACTTTTCCACAATTTATTTAAAAAATTACACCTGATCGGTTACGCCTCACGGCAATCTCAAAGATTTTTTTATATGACAGTTACTCAAAACGCAAACTCTCACGCACACCCTCACACACACACACACACACACCCACACACACATGACACAGTAGCTGTCATATAAAAACCTTGCTTTGAAGTAAATCCCGTGAGGCGAAACCGGTCAGGTATAATTTTATAAAAAATTACAAGTTGCTTCAAAGATATTTGTTACAATAAAAATATTTTTTATATGTTTGATAGTATAGGGATTATAAAATGATCGCTACCGTCTAGCCAGGTCTGCGTTTCTGTATGTCTACCAGCTCTCGGACCATATATTAGATATAACTCGTATAGCGGAAAAGTACAATTGATACATTATTTCAATATGTGGAGTAAGTCCCACCCAATCACAAAATACATTTAATATAATATACTAGTCTGATACTACTACACCATATAATAATGGCTGTAACTGCATTCTTCTGACCACCCTATTAAGGCAAGCCTATTTTCATAGCCTTGCGGTCCTCTAGGACCTGACCAGTTTGACAACCAAACTCACACTTTCTGAGACACTAACTGCGGTGCTGGCTGTATCATTCATTCAACTGGCCACAAGTCACCCTACAGATAGTGTGCTTTTCATTACTCATATCCTATTGTTTCTTTATCATTTTATTATTATTTTATATGACAAAATTATGAAAATAAGCGTCGGTAGTTTAGGGGTTAAGGACTCAGTCTTGCGACCCAGAGGTCCCGGGTTCGAATCCTGGACATTACACTACCGACATGAACCCACTCCTAATACAAGCAATTCAGCTTAGCTGGAGGAGTTAGGGGAAATCAGTTATTCATAATTTAGGTTAGTAATATTCTTTGAATATAAAATTTACAAAAGGCTGATAGAAGGCTCAACAGCATTGTTAATATTCATAACGAATTCTACTTTTTTTATATCACTTAAGGATGCCACATGGGCGATATCGTATATTTCAAAAACTTTTATCAGACCTTAGCACAGCTAAAACAAGTAGAACTGTCACTGTTCAATCTGTACATGACGTAGACTGAGAATAAAAGCTAAACCTATAGACTGGCTGTCATATACGAGAGAGGAATAGCGATAGTTTTATGGTTCGGAAAACGGAACCCTTATAGATTCGCATGTCTGTCTGTCCGTCCGTATGTCACAACCTTTTTTCCGAAACTATAAGAACTATGTTCTTGAAACTTCGTAAGTAGATGTATTCTGTGAACCGCATTAAGATTAAATTAAATTTTTAAGCATTTTGTATGCTTACTTTTTCTAAAGATTTAGATCGGAAATAGAGAACATCTAGAACGGGACTTGAGTCGCCTTAAAACGTATATAATATATCGGAGAATTTCGAATATCTGGGACGTGTCTAGATAGCTCAGCTGGTCAGAGCATCCACCTGTAAGGGACTGGTCGCGGGTTCAAGTCCCGCATTAAGATTTTCACACAAAAATAGAAAAAAAAACAATACATTTTAGGGGGTTCCCCATACCTTTTTATTTTTTTTTCGTGCGGAAATCCCTTCGGATACCCCCCCGCCGGCCAGCGGAGGCGGTTATGTCGGGCTTGAACCGACTAAAACCGCACGCCGTCTCGGGTCTACAGACGCCGGGGTGTAAGGTTGCCCATAGAGCATATCCCTCGCAGGGTTCCCCATACCTACTTAGAACTGAAACTCAACATTTATTTTTCATCGTGCCCATATGTGTACGATATCTATGGATAGGTCTTCAAAAATGATATTGAGGTTTGTAATTTAATTTTTTTTCTAAACTGAATAGTTTGCCCGAAAGACACTACCAAAGTGGTAAAATGTGTCCGTCCCCACCGTAACTTCTAAAATAAGAGAATGATAATACTAAAAAATAATATATGATGTACACAGACTGCCATGTAAACTTCCACCGTAACGTGGTTTTTTTTAATACGTCACAAATCGTAAACCGCAATTTACCTTTCATTCAATCAACTCACTTATAAAAAATATTTACTTGCTTCTACGGAACCCTTCATGGGAGAGTCTGACTCGCACTTGGCCGGTTTATTTTATTGCCAGGCTATGAAATTTTCCCATAATATAGGTGAGAAACCCTCATTTCCACGGCGCAATTCATCTCTAGTGCGTATCAGGTTTCCCACCTACATGTGACGTGACGTGAAACTCCGTGTGGTTTTGTGCAGTATAGTAGGATTAGAATAATAACTGTTTAAGATATCGAAGTTAGTCATTTTTCGAATATTTTATATCTTTGCATGCGCTATATGATATGCTGTGTGACTCTTCTTTAATAGATGTTGTATGTTTGCAAAACATGATGTTCCGTATATATTCGAGTCTCTACTGTACTTCACTTTGTATTTTTGTACGGACTGTGTGATATCTTGCAGATGTAATGTGATGATAATAATAACCATATGGGAAAATACGGCAATAGGAGCACTGCTTAGTAATTTGTTAATTTTGAAACAATATGATTTTTTCAAATAATAAACAATTTATATTCGTACTGAATGCCTCATTTATTTGTAGGGTATAATAATAATTCAGGTGTTTTATTATATCACTGTTACATGTATACGCACTGCATTATTTGCAGTTTATAATTTCACAGCTGTATATTTTGAAAAGGATATGTGAGAGCTTTGGTTTTTACTTGCTAGCTTCTAGCACTAGTCTATGGTTATGAGAATAATTTAAAACGACCCATCAAAAACGGCCGTCACCGTGCCGTCACCTACTGAACCAGCAGGGAACCAGTGCATTCTTTTTCTAGTCGGATGTTCATATGGAACCAGTTCATATGGAGACACGGATAATAGTAGATTGTTATACAAGGAGCTAAAATGACCCATTATATACGAGGTTTTTCCCCTAGGGGAAGAATTGCTATTTTTTCTTCGCTCTGGTACGCCACAATGACGGTCTTTTTGAGCAAGAGGAGTGAAAAAGATATTATGTCTATCCCGCTTACTCTTGAAACCAATATTAATGGGCCTTCCTTTTCATTTTTTTTTACGTGCTGTAATCCCTTCGGATACCCCCCCGCCGGCTAGCAGGGGCGGTTATGTCGTGCATGAAACCGACTAAAACCGCACGGTGTCCTGCCCAAGTGTCTGATAATAATTTTCATTTTAGTGTCTTGTCTATATAAATTCTCAGTCTACAGTACATAATGAGAATTAAGTAGAACAAAACAATGGTGCGATTTAGATTGACCAAAAACCTTTGTATGCCCTTTCCCATTACTCGTTCTGGTTAATCGTGTTTCAATATTCACACACGCCTTTTTCCCTCTGAGGTAGGTAGAGACAACAGTCCGCCATCTACTTCTGTCCTTACACACTTCACGAGCTTCCTCAACTGTCATTAAATCTTTCATACTATTATTTTTATTATGCTTGCTACCTATAAAAATCTTATACCGCTTTCATCCGTATTAATATATGTATACTTGTAGATGTGTATATAATTTTTAATAAAAATGTGTTCTCAAGCAAGCGAGGAACTGTGACTTCCGACCAAATCATTAGTTTTTACACATTTTATGTTATATGCATAGTATGCATACCTTTGTAATGACAACAAAAGAAGTAAATATATTATAGTTACTATATTATCATAGATTCTCAGTAACTTAAATGTTTCGAGTCAATTTTCAACTATTCACTTTTGCCTAATTTTGTTTAAAATGATGCACTAATATACTTAATTATTATATTTTAATGTAATTTTAATTTTAATTAAATATAAATAAACCATAAAGCAAACACTAGCTAGCTAATGATTTTTTGAGGTCGGTGCCAAGCCTAAGTTCAAGGTCCTATACCTCTACCCATCGATGTTCGATGAAATAAATTAGTTATGGAACCACCCTAAACCGAAATGCAATAAAACAAAAATTAATCAATTTGTTCTTAGATGAATTTTCAGTATATTGATCGGCTTTTTTGCAAATCCTATAGAAGAATTTGCAAAAAAGGCGATCAATAGTAAAAACATAAATAAAACAATAAACATTTGAATTGAGAACCTCATTCTGAACCTCAGTGAGATGTGAAGTCAGTTAAAAATTAAATTTGATTTCAGAATCAGATCTACCTGTTTTTCTAACTTTCGGAACCGATAGCTCTTTTGCTTTTGTTTTATTTTTTCAAAAAAAGCACATCAAGTCATTCAAGATATAGCGATGTTTGATCGCTAACGTTCAGCACTTGCACACTTGGCGCAGTGATATCACCTCATACTTGCTTAATTCGAGCTGGGTGATCGGTATCTACTAACTGTTTCGTTCTAGGCTATTAGACCTTTTGATCGTAGTTGGCTTGTTAATCAATCAACCTTTACTTGCCTACAATAACGGGGAGTATGTGATCGATAATAAAGACAGTCAGATCACAAGATGTCTAAGAGACGAGCACTTTAATACGTAAAGTGTATTTATTAACTTTGAAATCTATGCAAATAAATAAAATTAAAGTGTCTATTTGTGACATTAAAATAACTGCTTTTTAATAAAGGCATATGAGTATATGTGTACCGTTCTTATACCATAAATACAGTTTTTAAATGTTATAGTTGTCTGTTTTTTTTGTCTGTTTGTTCCGGGTAATCTCTGATTAGCCGTAACAAATAAACAGACTGACAAAAAAAGTTAAAAGAAATTGTTATAAGTACCTTGTATACATTCAAATGAATTCATTATATATAACTGTTATTTTAACTTTAACATCACAAGCAGACACTTCAATTTTATTTATTTTTATTGAATAATAACGTAGTACGAGTAAAATGCGTGTATGGGCCGTCGCAAATATCGATAGCTACTTACAAGCTTAAACTATACCAATTTGTTTACTTTATAGGGATGCGAGGGGGTAACATGCCCAAAGTCGACTTATCAATATTTATTACTCTCTATACCTACTATATTTTCGAAGGATTTGCTTAACTAATACCATAGTTTACTGTCTTTTAATATCAACAACGTAGAGGAGTGAAATACTTTGTGGATTTGTGAATATTTTGGAGATTAAAATTGGATATGTAGGCACACTGCCCCGCATAACTCAGCGTAATACGTGAGTGCGTGGTCTTAAGTTGCTTGTAAGTGTCTCTGTTTGTATTGAAAACACGCGTAGTGCAACACAAAGCAAACGCCTTCACGTGCAGTTTACTCCCGCGCTACGCTGCGTGATGCGGGGCAGTGTGCCAACCGCCGTAGACCCACTGAGATCCTTGGGGCCCAAGCCAACCTCAACCGCGAGAGGTATCATCATTATGATCTTAGAGTGGTTCCCAGTTGCATCTGAAGATTTCACATCAGACTCGGATCATAGTCAAAAGAACTCTTTCTTCTCGTTCTACGGAGCTGTCTAGAAAGATCGTAGCGTTATGTCGGGAGGCGAAGCAGCGCACCGAGTAGCCAAAGAAAGAAAGAAAGAAAGAAAGAAAGAAAGAAAAACCGTTTATTTTACAAAGCCATAGCTTACTCGCTACTAACGATTCAGGGCTGTTCTTCTTTAAAATGCTTATTTGAAATCACCTTTTTTGGTTTAAAAAATATTGACTGTATGACATCATCTCGTTTAAATAAGAATTTGAATTTTCATCAAGATCGGTACATGGAAGAAAGGTATTCGTTCAGAGTTCACAAAAATGGGCACATCTTTCCTGAGATTTGTTCGAGATCCGCCACCTTGGATCTCGAACAAATCTCAAGAAAGATTTTTGTGTGATTTTTTCTTCAATAGACGGCTGATTTAAACTTTGCAATAAAATCAAAATGGGTATCGTTTTCGAGGTTTTCGGGATTGATGATTACGAATATACTATTCAATTAATTTATAGTAGGGCGTAAAAAACTAGGTCTGCAAGGCGAATCGCTGCTTGCAATGTTGAGTTGAGTGAGACATCGTGATTTGACCGCTATTGCGGAATCAGATTTTGAAAATTTTGAACAGTGATCATTCCTCCGTGGCAAGTCCGATTTTGAAAATTCTTTTTGAAAGTCACAACTCTGGACATGCTTTCTGAGCGTGTAAGGTTTGGTCACAGTGTCTCGAGCGGTTATTATGTAATTCCATCTGGATTTTTTTTAACGGTGATCATTCGTCTGTGGTAGCATTAATTTTTTCAAAATATATCCATAAACCTTCCTCTGATTGACCTCTTTAATCATGCCAAATTTGTTTCTGATTGGATTAGTAGTTTAGGAGGAGACCTGTGACAAAGAAAATCCTGAGGTCTGGTATGAGGAGCTTTCGCTCGACTTCGTCTCACTAAGCTCAATAACTTTTATATATTATTATATCTAGCTTTCATGAAAATTTGATCCAATAAATTGTGTTTATATTTAGCGTGCGACGCTATATTTACATTTTGTACGAACTTGATAGAGCAGGACAGCAATATGGCTGATCCACAAATAGAATATCCTAATTAGGAGTTAAATAAATATTGCATAAATTAAGTAATTTAAAAAACGACGGGTTGCACTCCGGGAGTGCCGGCAGACTTCTGCCGACTTCTTCAAAATATCAAAAATGCACAACGTTAATATTCAAGTTTTCAAGTGAAACGACGGGTTGCACTCCGGGAGTGCCGGCAGAAGTCTTTGGAATGGTTAGGGAAAATTTTTCCACGAATTGCTATAATTATCAGTATAATTGATTCATTAGACGAATGCGCCACCAAGGTTGGTAAGTACAGTGTGAAATTAGCGCTTCTATATTTGTTGTCTTACGATCAGGTCACATGTTTATATTAATAAATATATTAAGTCATATAAAATCCTTGTGTTATAATTTAAATACCACTAGTGATCGACAAGAAGCTGTGTAGTCAAACCCCAGACTCCACATTACTGACGCGAATTTAACCTTTTTTTACCTATTACAAAAAAAGTGCACAACACCGCTAAAGAAGTTTTCACTTCAATAAATGTGACAACCCTGAGAAAATCATTTCGCAACATATCAAAGGCAATGGACCACTGTATATGTAGTCCCACTGTGCTGGGGTTCGCTTCTTCCGTATCCTCCTTTAAATTTGATTTATGTGACTTTTATGAGAGCGATTGCTGTCTGACATCCCCCCCCAACCTCAAGAGGAAAGCCTGCGCCAGAACCTCTGCCTCTCTGTCAAAGGCTTTCTTCTTGAGTTTGGGGGGACAGAAGGCAGCCACATCGGAGCCGGCCTCCAAAGTGAAAACTATAGACGCATCGAGTTAATGAAATGAAAAAATTGGGATAATAATTATTATAGGTAAATGACAATAATCAAATCAAAAAAAATCTGCGAATAAATATTTCCTTTCATATCAACATAATCACTGAACTTACTCTATAATTTTCCTAGCTAAACGCCTGAAGCACCGCATTATGCAACGCATTGCGACGAATTAGCTTCATAGAACAATGGAGGAACAATAGAGAACAATGGAAAACAATTGGATATCCGGAATATTGTCCATAAACAAGTATTTGCAAGTTTGTATCTAATTATTGTGACTCTACTAGAACTCTAATTAGTAGCAAAAGCGGATAGTTTGTCGTCAGACACACATATAGATATAATAAACCGACCAATGCTAAACTGTGTGAGACAATTTATAAACAAATTAATTTATTTCTTTATTAAGTAAATTCCTACAAATTGTTTCTTTATTAAATTCTGTAGAATGTACCTTATTTTTTTTTTTCTTGTGGAAATCCCCTCGTATAGCTAGCGGGGGTGGTTATGTTGGGCTTGAACCGACTAAAACCGAACGCCGTCTCGGGTCTTCAGACGCCGAGGTTTAAAAGGCCCATAAGACATTTCCCTCACACTCCGACTGAACCAGGGCCATCTCCAGTTTCGAGATGGCCCCCTCGGGTTTGGGAACCACGGTGTCCCCATCTTGCCCCGGAAAGGGGGGCGGGGCGCTAGTCGCCAAGCCGCCCGGGCCTGATTCAGCTGGGGTGACAGGCGGCCTCACCTGCCACCCCCAGGTCTGCGCTCATGGAGGACGGAGGGCGTCTGAGTCGCCTACGACGCGCGCCGAGCATGTTGCGGGCTCGGCGGGCTGGGAGTGTTCTAAGTCTCCCCCGGGCAATACACCTCTGCCTAACCCTTCTGGGATACCGGCGTAAAATTATGTTATATTAATAAATATAACAATAAAATTACAATTTTAAATAATTAATACATACACTCATAGTTATTCACAACTATAAAAGGATTACGAGTTTTTATTTCAATTACTAGTCTAGTCGACAAGTTGAAAATGATCTAAAATAGAGATACTGCTCTTAAAATTATGTGTGATACATCATTGGATTCGCAATGACGCCTAGGAAAATGTGCTAAAAACTAGCACATAAACAATTACACAAGTTATAATATTAGAAATTAAGATGAAAAAAAGGTATTTCGTTATTCGTATTTCAAAGACTATTAATATTTAAGGAACTTCAAGAAAGATTCCTAAAGAGGAGGAATTTTTTTTTTCTGAAAATGGGTCTCTGCGCGACGTTTTTAGATTGCACGCGCAGCGTCAAAAGCGTGAAGGGGTTAATTTTATTTTTGATTTGATAGAATCATTGTCTACTGAACACTTAAAAAAAATTACCATTGACAGTTTTACTTAAAGTTAATTTTCACCAAGGTAAACGATTGTTAACTATCAAAATTTTCTCGAACTTCCGTCTTCATTGTAAATGTTTTTTTAAATATTATTTTTAGTAAAAATGTTTCACTTCGTGGAGCCTTTCTTATATGCACCATTAACAAGATCACACCATAAAAGTAAATTAAATGTTCATACTCTTTCAACTTGTTGAATAAATAAAACTTCAATACCATAAAAAAAAACAATGTACGTACCCCTTTTGACGCTGCGCGTGCAGCCTAAAAACCCATTTTCAGTGTTAAATTAAAATTATAAATAATGAAGATAGAGTTCCGGGAACTGGGAGTTTTGTATTGGAAATTTCCTCCTCTTTAAGAATCATTTTTGAAATCTCTTAATTATTAATAGTCGTATGAAATATTTGCGAAAAACGAAATGCTTCTTTTTTCATCTTTCATTATTTAGAACTGTTGCAATTGTTTATGTGCTATTGTTATTTTATTTATTGCATCATTCCGAATCCATTTTAGACCATTTTCAACCTCTCGACATAGCCAGATTGTCCATTTACTAAAACTTTAAACGTTAAATAACAAGAAGTTCACCAAGTGTAATTTTAACGCGGAACGTAGAACTACGAGTATTCTTTGATTCTAAATGGCCATATCCGGGCGGAGAATGAACACAATCAGGGACGGAGTCCCCATAAGGTCAGATGTTAGGGGCGGCTAATGTTTTTAATACTCGATGTAGTCGATGTTTCTTACTTCTTCACGACGTAATTTCTGATGCACAATAATTATAAATGTGAAAGCTTGCGGGGATAGATGTATGTTTGTTACTTTTTCACACAAAACTAGTAAACGAACCTGATTTGAATTTGGCTTAAAGATATATTACAGTCTGAAATAGAACATAGGCGACTTTTAAGGGTTCCGTACCTCAAAAGGTAAAAAAGGAACCCATATATGATCTTTCTCTTGTCCGTCTGTACGTCTGTCTGTCCGTGTGTCACCACCGATTTTCTCAGGAACAGGTAAACCTACCAGTTGAAATTTATACCAGATACTGAAGTTTATGGCCCCTTTTAGGTGTATAAAAATCAAGATCCTGAGCTAAGCTAACACGAAAAAAAGATATGGGGGTTCTAAATAAATTTTCACGAAAACTTTCGAGTACCTAAATTCACCTTAAATAAATAAATATTCTACGACATTCTACACAGCGCTTTCTAGACTCAAAGTAGGCATAGTTTCAGAATGCGGATAAACATACTTACATACTTTTTTTTAGTAAATACATACTATTATACATAGAAACACCCAGACCAATGCAAATAGACATATTCATGCATACAAATATTTGCACTGAGCGGGAATCGAACCCGCGCCCCCTGACGTAGCAGTCGAATGCACTACCGCTACGCCACCGAGGCCGTCGATTGTTTCAATTGTTTTATTTTCGGAATTTTCTGTTAACCGAGTATCACGAAATTTCCCAAAAAGCAAGGTACGTACAAATAGTAGTCGGTTCAAGCCCGATATAACCGCCCCCGCTGCCCGGCGGGGGGGGGGGGGGTTTCCGAGGGGATTTCCGCACGAATAAAAAAAAAAAAAAGGTACGTACAAATAAAGGAAAAATTCAAATAAATAAAAAGTTGGATATTAAAGGGTATCCCCATACATATTTAGTTGACGCCAATTCAAATAGTCCTCTGAGGTGTATGGCCGCTCATACAATTTAGAGAACTAGCTTAATTGGCACCAACCTCAAATAATAAAATAAATAAAATAGTTATTTCGTGAAAGAAAATAAAAGAAAATATTTTATTATTTTATATATATATATATAGAAAATATTTTATTATATTATATTATTTTATTTAAGATAATATTTTATTTTAATATTTTATTATATTTTATTTACCAATTGTATGCGGTATAATGGGTAGGTAAAGAAAAACCCTCAGCGCACGAGTTTGACTCGTAATTGACCTGTTTTTCATTCTGGCAATAGATTCCTATGGGTCGTAGAAACGAGATCAGTACTTCACGCAGATGGAAACTCAGCTAGTCATGTACAGCTGGCTGATTTATATTATGTATGTGTGTCATTATGAGTGTAAATTATGAGTCCATACAGGATGTTTGTCATTTCTTCTCTATCTTGTGCGCTCCGTTTGGCTACCAAGAACTTTGGGGCAAACCAACTCTTCTTGCATGCCGGCTGATCGACAGACGAGGTTCTGAGGCAGGCTCTTTTCTCTCGGGGTTGGGAAGTCACACAGCAGTCGTTCCAAACCAAAAGGAGGAGAAAGAGTATGCAGTGAGCTCCGAGCTGAAAGTAGCATGGCATATCAGGGTAATTCGACATATTATAGCAAGGTATTTAAATTCAAAGACAGGCCGTAAAACATAGTAAAGTTTTGTAGTAAAAGACACAATGTCACTAATAATATTTTAACTTCTCATTCTAAATTAAATATAAATATAAAATAGAAAAAGAAATAAAAAGAAATTATTCCAGTTCTTTAATCATAAAAAGCGTTCTTATTTATACAGATCATTGTCTCCTGCCGTAAAAAGATTCGGGGAGAATGACAACTTAAAAGGAAATTTGTTTTGGACAGATCATATTTACCTAAGTATTTTCAATGTAAGAACTTGATGAAATGGACCTTTGTGCATCACTGTAATTGGATTGCTTACTCTCATTTTTTGCCGGGAACATAATCTTAAAGGGATGATTTATTGCTATATCGTGATTGGAAATGCACATTTAGAAATAGTATTGGAGTTCAAATACTTGTCTACTTGTTTCGGAAAGTGGGCAGATGCGATGCCGATTTTGAAAGGAGAATGAATGAGCCGCCACTCACACTGTTCCTATCTACATTTCGAGATTTAGCCTAGACTGCACGGAAAACGATATAGGTAAAACATTTTTTTCAAAGACAACGTTTACGAAGTGTATTGTGTCGAGCAACTGAAATCCCACAATGTCTTCAGGTCTAGAATAATAGATTATCATGGCTATATACAATAAAAATATTAAGATGGTGACATGTAAAGAAAAAATCCTCTGTTCACGTGAAAAACCTTTATGAGAAATACGATATCCTATGCTTCCAAGAATTGTGGTTATTTCTCCACGATATTCATTATATGGGTCAATTACACGATGACTTCAAATATTATGTGGCTTCGTCGATGGATCCCTCAGCTGGCACAAGGGACGCTCGTACGGAGGACTTGCGAATAAGTAGAGAAAAATCTTATTTCGCTAAAAAAAAAAAAAAAGGTACGTGTGTTATGCCAGTCAGCTGCGAATCAACGCAAGTCATTGCGGTGCGTGTACAACTATCAGATCGCAGTATGATTATATTGTCTGTTTACATGCCGACGGTCGATGTTAAAAACCAGCATTTGTTTATGGAGTGGCTTGGTGTGATAAACTCTATTCGGGAAGATTGCGACAGTAAATGTGAATAGTGCAAATAGAAAAAGTGTATTGGAATGAAATCTAAATCAGTTTTGTAGTGAAGGTGATTGGATCGGTGTGGATGTTCGGGTCTTGGGTGAGCGATCACATACTTACATACACACATACATATATACACATACTTTACATACACCTTCGTGAATGATATACATGATACCCTCAACTGGTTGGACCATTGCTTAGTAACGTTTTCGGCTTATGATATGGTTAGAAATATTTATGTGGTAAATGAGCTCATAGCATCGGATAACTTTCCCATGGTGATAGAGTGTAATTTAAACTTAATAAAACAAACAATTGAAATATCGGAATCACTATAATATCAAAGTTATTTGGGGCAATAGGGACACAAATCAACGTTTAATGTATACGAAGTTGTGTAATAAATACTTACATGAAATGCGTGATGCGCACTGAAGTGATCATGTAATGATTCCAGTCACCATACACTTATTTAAAATTACTATTATGAAATTACGAGCTCCTTGACACGAGCCGCGACTAAATCATTTAAGGCAAAACGAAAATTTAATAAACCTATAGTTATATGATGAAATAACCATCTTTAACATGTGCACAATGTCGCGCGGGAGTGTTTTAAGATTTGGAATATATGTGGCAGACCTACAGAAGGCAGAGTATACCAAAATATGTGTGAAAGCAGAAAAAAATTGTTTCATTTGTTCATCATTTAAGGCAAAACGAAAATTTAATAAACCTATAGTTATATGATGAAATAACCATCTTTAACATGTGCACAATGTCGCGCGGGAGTGTTTTAAGATTTGGAATATATGTGGCAGACCTACAGGAGGCAGAGTATACCAAAATGTGTGTGAAAGCAGAAAAAAATTGTATCATTTGTTATTCATTCATTCCATTTTCATTTTCTCACTGTTTAGTGGTTTTAGACATGATTACTAAGCAGAGAGCTTCCAAATCTTTTGCAAATTTTAGAAATCTACTAACAATTTGTCCTTTATGCCGCTGCGCCTATGACTGTTAATGGGTTACAAAAATACAACCTAATCGCGGCATCATTTGCATGCCATTTTAATTCCAACGCTAAATGAAAACAATGCGTCTACTTTTAGTACCGTTAGGTAGCAGCAGCGACAGCGTCGTGTCCGGGGAGGCTTCGCCACTAAGTTTCACAATAGCGGCCGACGATATTTTTTATTGTTTACGTAAAATGAAAAGGGGTAAGTCACCGGGACTCGACGGGCTTAGTTTTGAACATATACAGTTGGCCACCCAACTGTATATGTTCAATACTAAGCCCGTCGTATCTCATGCTATGTAATAAAATGTCTCTATATTATGCTTATCTTAGTCATGGATTTCTACCGAAAGATATATGAAAACAATTGTTGTAACTCTGGTAAAGAACAGAACTAGTGATGTTTCAAAATTATGAAATTACAGCCCGATATAACTAGCAACTGTGATATTAAAAAAAATTTGAGAAATGCCATTCACAATTACTATTATCAATCTTCACGGAGCGCAATTTGGCTTCCGTCCCAGTTTATCGATGGATATGGCTATATTTTCTGTTAAAAACTACGTAAAGTATAACACACAGAAAAAAGGATGTGTAATTATTGTGTATGCATGCTTCCTTGATTTGAGCCGTACATTCGATACCATTAAATAAGACGTACTGTGGGCTAAAATGGAGAGCGCTGGAATCCCTGAGAATATAACTCGGGTCATGAGGTACTGGTACGGCGGTGGCAGGTGAGGCCGCCTGTCACTCCAGCAGAAGCAGGCCGGGACGGTGGGGCCACTAGCGACCCTCCCCCAAACCGGGTTCCCAAACCCGAGGGGGCCATCTCGAAACCGGAGATTGGCCCAGTGTCAGTCGGGGTGCGAGGGATATGCTCTATGGGCAACCTTACACCCCGGCGTCTGTAGACCCGAGACGGCGTGCGGTTTTAGTCGGTTCAAGCCCGACATAACCGCCCCCGCTGGCCGGCGGGGGGGTATCCGAAGGGATCTCCGCACGAAAAAAAAAACGGACTGCTACGGGCGACACGGAAGCCTCTCGTACCGACTGACGCAGGTGGTCTCCGGGAAGGGGTGCTTCGGGGACCACCTGCATCGGATCAGAAAGGAGCCAACGCCTGAGTGTCATCACTGCGACGCGAGCGAGGACTCAGGGCTGCACACGCTGGCAGACTGCCCGGCGTGGGAGGCGCCGAGGCGTGACCTCGTGGCAGCCATCGGGGTGGGAGTCCTCTCGCTCGGTAGCATGATTGCGGCAATGGTGCGAAGCGCGAGTGCGTGGACCACCGCCACCTCCTGCGAGCATGTAATGCTCGCGAAGGAGATGGCGGAGCGCGCCCGGGAGAGGTTCAGAACTCTCCCGGCCCTGCGCCGGCGCCGAGCCCGCAACATGCTCGCCGCGCGTCGCAGGAGACTCAGGCGCCGGAGGTCGCTTAACGACCTCCGTCCTCCATGAGCGCAGGCCGGGGGTGGCAGGTGAGGCCACCTGTCACCCCAGCAGAAGCAGGCCGGGACGGTGGGGCGACTAGCGCCCTCCCCCAAACCGGGGCACGACGGGGACACCGTGGTTTCCAAATCCGAGGGGGCCATTGGCAGGGCAGGGGGCCGGAAACCGGAGATGGCCCAGGGTCAGTCGGGGTCGAGGGATATGCTCTATGGGCAACCTTACACCCCGGCGTCTGAAGACCCCAGACGGCGTGCGGTTTTAGTCGGTTAAAGCCCGACATAACCGCCCCCGCTGGCCGGCGGGGGGTATCCGAAGGGACTTCCGCACGAAAAAAAAAACAAAGGTACTGGTACGGGGTCAAACCAACACGGTCAAGTGGGGGTTCGCGCTGTCTCAGGAATACTTACTGTAGGGTGTGGCGTCAGACAGGCAGGACTTACATCGCCTACGCAATTAAATTTTTATATCAATAGTCAGATTGAGGAGACTGTAAGTTAAATATTATCTCGAAGTTTTAATATTTGGGCCATCCATATCTTCATGATCATTCATTGAGTCTGTTACTCATTGAATGATGATGCGGACATGGAAAGCCAACGGAGATCCATAGGCGCGAAAACAAGATGCCTGGTCACCGATTATCAAAATGCTTAAATGAAGATAAAATTACCCAGTTCAAGGCTTACTGCCAGCCCATGTACATCCTGCAGGTGTAGCGGCACTACACACAGCGAGCGCATAATGCGCTGAGAGTACAATACAATAACGCCTTTCATTGCATGCTGCGACTGCCGTGGAGATGCAGTGCGTCTGGCATGTTTGCCATGTACAGGGTGGATGACCTCTTTTATGTGTAGTATCAGGGAATCAAAAACTGATGTAGCTTTGCGTATGTAAGAATAGAAGCAAATGGCGGAATGTTATCTACATAAGTACAGGTAGGATCAGGAAGGGTAATTTCGAGGAACTTAATATGCGTGAATTTACCCTTTAGAATCTTAATATTATTAAGCACTAGCTGATGCTCGCGGCTCTGCCCGCGCGGAGGTCAGTTGTCGTTTTTCGGTCATATCTCTGATTCTGCTAAACCAATTGCAATCAAACACACGGTGAATCTTAAGTCTGACCTAGACCTATATAATAGAAAAAAAACATCTAAATCCGTTCAATAGTTTTTGCGTCCATCTCGAACAAGCAGACAAACAGACGAACAGACAAGAATTCCAAGAAAAAATATTTAAAAGAACCAAATAAGTATTTTATTTTAAATATCTCCAATGTACAGATACAACTAATTTACAATTTTGTAATACTTAAGTAGTATAGATTCTAATAGTCAACCTATAGATATTTTTTTTAAATTTTATATCACTTTTGTTTCTTTATTAATTTTAGCACATTTTATTACTGCTAATACTAATATTTAACCTGATTATACTTAACAACTTTTGCAACGTTATATTATTGTTTAAAAATCGCAGAAAACGCTGAATAACATTCGTTATTTCTGTTGAATGCATAGAAGTCCAAATCTTGACATTCGCAACATTTATATCTACGTTTTTATTAGCAGTAGAAAAAGAAAACGTAAATACCTCGTTGCAAAGTAATAGACCGTTAAAAATTACATACGCACAGCTACGTACCTAGACACAGTTACCAGTTAGAACTATTTACCTTTCAATCGAAGCGTTCAGTGTTAAATGCAGCCCATTACACCACTAACGCGACCTCATTCCTAGCCTTGTGCTTACACTTGAGTAATGTGTTGTTGTGTGGAAAACTAACTCTAAATAAATATACTTAATTTAATTTTATAATTTAATATGTTAAACTTATGATTCGATCAATAAGTTAAAGTAAGGACAAATGAAATGGGCAGTATTGGGTGCCGATTATAAGGGGTCGTTAACAGATGCCTTTATTTATTTTAGTTATGTTAAGCATATTGATTTTAGATTTTTATTTGACACATTTAAGTTTATCCTAATTATACAATTGTTGGGATTAATTGTTATTAGGAACCCTTAATGAATTGTCTTAGGCAGCAAATTTTATTTGTTAGAATGTTAAGTGAAATGCCATATAGTAATAATAATAATCTTTATTTGCTAGAACATTGTTATAGGGTTGATAATATAATGTGTTAAGACTAGGTGCATCATATTCTGCCTAAATTGGGCACACAATTTTTTTTATTTAGCACATTATTTATGGCGTATATAGGTATATAAAATAAAAATAAGAAAGTACGTGGCTTATTACAAACGCGAGAAATTAGTAAGTTTAAGCAAAGCATATGACATGTTGATAATTTACTGTATAGTTATTTTCATTGAAGGTATTGACAGCTGAACGACTTGGGCGACCAAGCCCAGGGCACGCCGCAATAGCAGCGGTAAGGCCCATCATGGAGGATTGGCTAGAGAGGCGACACGGAAGCCTCTCGTACCGACTGACGCAGGTGATCTCCGGGAAGGGGTGCTTCGGGGACCACCTGCATCGGATCAGGAAGGAGCCAACGCCTGAGTGTCATCACTGCGACGCGAGCGAGGACGCAGGGCTGCACACGCTGGCGGACTGCCCGGCGTGGGAGGCGCCGAGGCGTGACCTCGTGGCAGCCATCAGGGTGGGAGTCCTCTCGCTCGGCAGCATGATTGCGGCAATGGTGCGCAGCGCGGGCGCGAGGGCCGCCGCCACCTCCTTCTGCGAGCATGTAATGCTCGCGAAGGAGATGGCGGAGCGCGCCCGGGAGAGATTTAGAACTCTCCCGGCCCGCCGAGCCCGCAACTTGCTCGCCGCGCGTCGCAGGCGACTCAGGCGCCGGAGGTCGCTTAACGACCTCCGTCCTCCATGAGCGCAGGCCTGGGGGTGACAGGTGAGGCCGCCTGTCACCCCAGCAGAAGCAGGCCGGGACGGTGGGGCGACTAGTGCCCCTCCCCCAAACTGGGGCAAGACGGGGACACCGTGGTTCCCAAACCCGAGGGGGCCATCTCGAAACCGGAGATGGCCCAGGGTCAGTCGGGGTGCGAGGGATATGCTCTATGGGCAACCTTACACCCCGTCGTCTATAGACCCGAGACGGCGTGCGGTTTTAGTCGGTTCAAGCCCGACATAACCAATACCTTCGAATACCCCCCCGCGTGCCAGCGGGGGGGTATCCGAAGGGATTTCCGCACGAAAAAAAAAAAAAAAAAAAGGTATTGACAGCTGGGCCGTAATTCGTGACTTTGTAGGATTATGTTTTAAATTATTACTCACGTTTTTTATATTTATTATTTATTTTTCTGAAGATGATGAAATTTACGGAATATTCTTCAAATGTTTTTCGGTAATTTGAGGCACTGCATCACTAAATTTTGTTTTTGTTACGCGCAAGTTCTTTTTAAGTTAAGGAAAAATTTCAGCTCAATCGGTTGCCAACAAATAGCCAAAAACTAGTTTGTAAATTTTGACAGACAACATACTTACATACGAACAGCGCAAGTTAAATAAAAGCATATATATCTTGTCAATTACAAAGACTAATGGCGTTATTCATAAACGTTGCTTAATTTTAAGCAAGCTTTTAAATAATGCTTAACAAAATTTTGCATTCATAAACTTTGTTTAGATTTAAACAACTGTTTAAACTGGTGCTTAACGAGCTGTCACATTAAACAACCTCATGACCACTCTTAACTTTTTAAACAACAAAATGGCGTGCGTTGAACAGCTGATGTTTGATGTGTGCGAGTTCTGTTACAGCTCGCCACCCAGACTGACACTTCTTTTTCGTCTGCGACAGACTGTGACAGACAGTAGTGCTACTTTGTTCAGTCAAAAACTCGAAAAAGCCTTTCGTTATTAAAATGGACTTGGATAATTTTTATTTCGGTGACGATTTAAACAATTTAGAGCAAGACATCGCAGATATCAGTGAATTTCGGCGACCACGTACAAAAGTTTATCAGCCTAGGTTAGACCCAATGGTGGAATATGATGAAGTGGAGTTCAGAAAAAAGTACAGGTTTTTTAAGGAAAATATGAACAAAATTATAAATATTGTGAAAGAAGACATCACGGTAGATACAAGAGGCGGCGGTATACCTGTTCACATTCAAGTAATGGCTTTGAACCGAACTGAAAACACCACGAGATGAACGGACCAAAATCAAAACGTCAGCGTCAAACAATGTTTGACGTTACGGTTGGCAGATTTCTTTTTAATTTGACTTTTGGCTAAAGCGTCGCGCGTACTGTCAGATTCCTACCATTTCCACCAAAAAACTACCACTAGTAAAAAAGTTAAGTAGTGTTAACTAAGCAACCTTCAAGTAGCGTTTATGAATCAAAAATTTTTAAACATTGCTTAAAGCTTAATTAGGTAATTATTTAAGTGATGCTTAAGACGTTGATTAACAACATTTTATGAATAACGCAGTAAGTATCTATAACTCAGTTCGGTTAAAATTTTATTTCAAATTGCTTATTAGTGCGTTCTCTAACGCTATTGTAGATTCGCATGTCACGTTAAAATATCCCTATTGAAACCTATAAGTATTGCACAAAAGTCAAGGTTCAAAGTAGGCATTTAATTCCATATACTCGCCCGTTCATTCCCTAGGATAGACAAAAACGGCAGTACCCTATTTATTTATGTCTTACACACCTCATGAGCACCAGCTGCCATTAATAAACTTTTTGTTTTCATTTGTATGCGGTCGTGGGTACGTCTGGCCTGTCTATTTTTCAAAACATTAGCCATTTCATTTCTATTGTTCTTGTAGACGAACAATTATACATATATGTTGTACTCACGCCTTTTTCCATTTTACGTTAGTTATATACATAAAAATATCGATTCCGAACCACAATGTCTCTAATCAATGACAAGACAGTAGAAATGTCCAAGAAATCAGACTAAATGAGACGGCGGTGGTGTACAATGAAAGGCCAAATTATTAACTCTGCCTTTCAATTTTATTGTTAAATAGAATTAAATGAACCGTCGTTGACAGTAAATAGCAGATTGATAGCAGAATTTTATTCTTATAGACTTATGTTATATAAATAAATTCCAGTCTCAGTTTACCTTGATCATGCGATAACTTGAGAGGAATTAAACCGATTTCGGTCTTCATTTTTTTAAAGTTTTCTATTATTTTATAGAAGGTTCTTACGGATATAAAAAAAATTACGCAGAGAACTGATAAATTTCAGAAGACGAATTCCAAGCGGGTGGAGCTGTGGATAACAGCTAGTCAAGAATAATACTGAAAAGTTCATATCTCTTGGATCTTTCGACCTCAATTTATTTTCACTTCGGTAGACAATCAATTATTGAAAACCCGTATGAATCGATCCTTCTTACCTTCGCGTAATAGACGTATGACAGATACATAAACATCACAATGTAAGTGACATGTTTAACGGGGACTCGCGCCTGACATGCACCTGACATACAATCATACTGCCAGGCCATATACATAACGCCGTTAAAAATGAAAAGTTGAACAAGGCTTTTCGAGTCCCTCTGGGCGAGTTCTGAGAGATTTCGTATTCTGATCATAATTTGAGCTCATTATTACGCGTGTCTTTAACTTATTTGAAATCAGAAAGTTATGAACATATATAAGGTGTCACAAAATTAGGTCTCTGAATTTGGAAAGATGATTTGGTATCGACAAAATATGTATTTGAAACGGAAAAAAAAATATAGGATAGGAAATAAATTTTTTTTTTATAAAAATGAAAAAAAAACACCACCAGCGACCAGTGTCACGTGACGCAACGAGCCCGTGACGCACGTGGTAGGCGTGCAGTCCTCCTCGCAGTATTCTCCAAGCGGATGTGTGGGAAATACCTAAATCGCGACCAGCGTCACGTGTGCCCGTCGCGTCTCGTGACGCTGGTCGCTGGTGGTATTTTTTTCATTTATATTCTTTTTATTTTTTTATATTTTTTGCTACCCGATATTTTTTTTTGTTTCAAAAATATATTTTGTCGATACCAAGTCATCTCACCAAATTCAGAGACCTAATTTTGTGACACCTTATATAATAACTAGATTCCCGCAGTTCCGCCCGCGCGGAGAATGGCTATCGTGTTTTGGTCATATCTCCGGTTCTAATGAACCAACTGCAAATAAGCATACGGCAGATTTTAAGTCTGACCAAAACCTTTCTAATAGTAAAAACTTCATCAAAATCCGTTCTGTATTTTTTGTGTCGATCGCGAACAAACCGATAAGAATTCCAAAAAAAAATTGTTATTTACTGAATCGTTCATTTAACATTACCCAGGTAACTATATAAAATTGAAAATTAGTTGTGTCTGTACAATGGAGATATTTAAAAAAATACTTGGGTTATGCTAAATGAACGTTTCTGAAAAAAAAAATATTTGGAATTCTAGTCCGTTTATCTGTTTATTCGCGATGGACGCAAAAACTACTGACCGAAGTTTGATGCGGTTTTTTATATTAGAAAGGTGTTGGTCAGACTTAGAATCTAGTAGTAGGTATATGTATATTGACGAAAATATTAAAATACTAAAATTATTATTCACTTAGTTAAAGTTATGTAATTCCTGTAAGGACTGCTTATTCATCTGCAACATTATATGAAATATTAATGACGCCTTTATGTAAAGGTACCTACTGCTTTTGTGAGGTTGGAGTGTTGACAACGACCTTGAATTCGCAAACTGGCTTAACTTTGCTATTTAAGGTGAACATTCCACAGGCAAACAGATTTTGCAGCATTAGAATTCAACCCGACCATGTGAGCAGCCCCATATGTAAAAGACCCTTTATTTCATCTATCTCAACGGCACATAAATTAAGTTTAACAGTAACAATAGAAGCTTAACAAAGTTTGTACTAGAAAATATTCAGGAATAATTTAAATTTCACTTAGATTAATTAGGATTACACATCACCATCACACACAATAACTAACGCGGTCTCTGTAGCGTAGTAGTAGTGTATTCGACTGTTACGACAGGAGGTGCGGGTTCGATTCCCGCTCCGTGCAAATATTTGTATGCATGAATATGACTATTTGCATTGGGCTGGGTGTTTCTGTGTATAATATATATGTATGAAAAATGTTTTTAAATAAGTTTATCCGCATTCTAGAACCCATAACACAAGCTGGGTAAACTAGGCTTACTTTGGGTCTAGAAAACGCTTTGTAGAATGTTGTAGAATATTTATTTATTTACTTCATTTTAGGCCTTTTTTAACGCTTTCCGTTTACCATTAATACCAAAACTCCCTTGAGTGTTACGGTTTTAGAAGTAATATTTAAGAGCTTTGAGGAGGATATGATTTCGCGGATTAATGGATAACAACGTTAAATTTCGTCGCGGGTCGTCAAGTCTTAGGTGTGCCTGATTACAAGAAGACTCACTGTTCCGTGGCAGATAAAAATTAGAAAATCAGTTTACCAAAGACGTTTGATTTGAAAGATTGATAGGCAAACGTGATGGGTTAGTTCACCCCCCACCGTTTTCATGAAAATACTTATTGAATTTGACCCTAATAACTTAATCTGTAAACAAACCATAAACTTAGTATATTACGCTAATAGATTCACTTTTATGGTACAAACCATAATTATAATTAAGTGAAGATTATCTGTTGCTTTGATAAAAAACAGAGGATGCAATTCGAATAACTACTATTAGTTCTTTAAATAGATCAAAATGAATGCACATAGGCAATGATTCAAGGCAGAGGCTCTGGTGCAGGCATTTTCTCCTGAGGGTCAGACAACAGTTTACAGGAGTAAATGACAATATAAACCAAATTTCCAATGGAGGAGTAGGAGCCAAATCTTAGCTGATTTCGGTCCCGGGACGTCTCGTGTCTCGAAGTCCGGGACTTTTTGTAAATTTAATGTCTCGGGTCCCGAGACTTTCGGGTCGAGACTCGAGACGAGTCACGATTGTCTAAATTGTGTTGTAATATTTATATTATTAAGTTTAAAGATATAATTCTCAAAAATACATAGGTATAAAGTCACTACCATGCGAACATTATGAAAAAGAAATTATACATAAAGTTGTTGTTACGAAACAAATATGTGATTATGAGAATTACCAATGTTACTAAACTGACTAAATAAATGCTACATAATAGTTATTAAGAATGAGTATGATTAGTATGCGCTTTTATACTTAACTTGTTCTGTGAGTTTGTTTTAGTATGGGATAATTTTGGAAGCCCAATTATTAGGACCACTTCCGGTCGTTAGATTGGACTCAAATTTGGTATACTTGCGTATCTTCGGTAACAATTCGATAATATTGCACTATGAAGCTGGTCTGATGATGGAGTCGGAAGGTATCCATAGGAACTCTTGAATTAAATAAGATAACCCAATCGAGTTTGGGCTCATTTGTTTTGTCTTGGCCCTCTGATGCCTCGTGGTATCCAGGGTCTGAAGATGGAGATGGTAGGTAGTCATACCAATTATTAAGACTGAAATTCACGCTTAAATTATTAGGATTTCATTTTATGTTCAATAAATGTTAATATTTACTAAAATTGCCTTTTTAATGATACGTTTTACCAGAAATTAACTCAATTCAAATTTTATTCTTAAACGACTTTACTCGTAGGCTATCTCGTGTCTCGAGACTTTCAATGGTCAAGAAATTCCAAACCTTAGGGACAGCGGACCCCGGCTTCAAAAATGCAAGCTTTGGATGATGATGACGAACAGGCATATTTGGAGCGAGATTCCGCTGTAATGTAAAACACGATTTACATAGAAACTGAGTTTCTTTGAAATTTTAACGTCTGAGGGATGGTTCAGCGAAGAGGAGATCAAATAAAATACATCAAACGGATTAATTATTTTCGCTACCTTTTCACAAGTTTAGTTTACATGTCACTCGCTCACATACTTAGCTAAGAATAACCATAAATTATATTTAGAATATTGTAATTCAAATTGGGTTTTGGGCTCAAAGGGACCAATAAACGAAAACAACCCGCCATATACCAAATTGCATCACCCATAAAAAAATATTTAAAGATAAACAGATAAACAGACAAACAGAAAATCGTGAAAGTTGCTATGCGATCATTTTATTAAGCGTAGCGAGCCGAAGGCGAGCGAAGCGTCTTTGGTTTCAAAGTTGCATTTCAAACAAATGATACTCCTCCGAGACCGTTTGACCGATCTCGACCAAATTTGCCACGGTGATCAAGTAGACATTACTGAGTGTCGTAAGGGGTCGAATGTCTAGATCGGTCTTACCATCGAGGAATAATCATCGAAAAACCAAATCAATGGAAAAAGTCGACCGGTCACGTTGACCTATTGTTGGATAGGCAAATCTCGCTACGCTTAAGTTTGGGTTGATTGCGAAGCTGGTAACCGTCCTAGTTTTAATACTAGCTGATGCCCGCGGCTCCGCCCGCGCGGAGGTCGGTTATCGTCCTTTGGTCATATCTCTGGTTGTACTTAACCAATTGCAACCAAACATACGGCAGACTTCAAGTCTGACCAAGACCTGAAATGTAGAAAAAACCGCATCAAAATTCGTTTAGTAGAGAACAGTGCTAGCTCCTATGTTTCATTATTCCTTACGCCATAAGTAAACGTGGTTATTTTCATTATCTTTTTTAATAACATTGTGTACTTTCCTTGCAGCTTGTGCCTGTGCAATACACGGCCACTGCCCAGCACACTACGACCACTAGTTCTGCCATTAGTGGACGTCGCCGTTCGGCCGGCAGGCCGATGCCGAGCCGTTGTGACCCAGAAGATTTTTCTGAAGCTCCTACCAAGGCCATTAGTAAGTACAATTACGCTTATTTATATGATCGAACGTAATCTTCCAGTCTCTGGGATATTCTTTCTAGGGCACACCAAATTTCCCGGCCACACAGGCCGATGTGCCGTACGCCTCTTACTCGGAAAAGGATACCTTTAATAGTTTATTTTAAAAAGGTATTCCTATATCAAAATACTAAATGTGCCCCGCGACTTCGCCTGTACCATACTTCGATCCCTCGTGGCATCCATTTAATCCATACGAGCCCGTAATTTATTAGTTTTACATTATTGTACGGAAATTTGCCCGATTTGTTGACATTTAAGATTACTGCTCCGCTTTCCTGGGTATATCGTGATAATATTTAGCCTATAACCTGCATCGATAAATAGGCTATTGAACACAAAAATATTTTTCAATTCCAACCAGTAGTTCCTGAGATTAGCGCGTTCAACAAAACAAACAAAGAATCAAACTCTTCAGCTTCATAATATTAAGTAGGTACACCTGATATACATGTAGGAATAGGAAATATAAATACAAGTAAGTGTATTTATTTTTCCGGTCCTGCTTCCCATTGGAACCTCTTCCAGGGATAAAAGTAGCCTATGTGTTATTCCAGACTATAATCAATCCTTATGCTCAATTTCAGCCGCAGCCGTTCAGTCGTTTTTGCGTGAACACATACACACAAACTTCACGTATACTACACTTATAATAAGTATTTTGTGTGATGTGACTCACGTGAATAATCACAATATTCCAATTATTTTTGAGGACACTAGTGTCCGTACTAACGTAAATTAAGGGACACTGCCGCTTGTAAAAAAGATTTTTTATATTCCGTGTGTAAGAATAATATATCTGGCTCCTGTATACTGACTTCAATGGATGTACCTAAACGTTTATTATACGCGACCATACAGTACTGCCGACATCGTAAAACAGTTACACATTATTATTATATTAGGGCCAACATACATGAACCTAGTATTATTATGATATTTATACGTAGGTATGTCATTCCCCCCGTAACTATATAGAATTTAAAAAATAGTGATAATATTAAGTATGAATTTGTGGCCGGCTGAAGGAAAATGTTGTAACAAGAATTGATCACTTAGAACGAATGAGCATGAGCACTGAGCGAAGGACACGCCAAGAATGTAAAGCAGATGTAAGTGGTCAGTTGACTCGCCCACGCAGGGCACTCCATCAACATGTGGAGCGCCGTGTCTTCGCCAGGATCCTCGCAGTGCTGGCACTGCGGCGTTGTCTCCCAGGGATACGCCACAGATACTTACCGAAGCACCCGTGTCCGGTAACCATCTGGCACATCCGGTAGGAGAGGTCCCCATGGTCCCTCTCCAACCACTCCCTTCATGATCGGTCTCACCGCCGCAATGGTGGATTCCCCCTACCTTGGGTGCTCAAGTCGCACCCTCCATGTTTCCATGAGTTCCTGGCGGATCAGGGACCGCTGAGCCCTGATTTCTCGGGGCTCCGGCCTATGGCCCCGCTCCAGCGCCTCCTTGCGCCACTGGTACAGCAGCGCAAGGGCTCTCGCTTCCAGGTCCCATGGAGCGGTCCCGGCTAGGAGACATGCCGCCTCGACGGAGATCGTGCGATACCCCCTGATGAATCTGACGGCCATCGCTTTTAACGGGCTGTTTAATACAGCCACGTTGCGGGCCGCCACAGTCTCCGCCCATACTGGGGCCCCGTACAGGGCCATGCTTCGCACGATCCCCAGGTACAGTCTCCTAGTGGGGGCGTTGGGTCCCTTAACGTTGGGCATCAGCCGCGATAGCGCGGCCGCAGCCCCCATTAGTTTCGGGACCAGACTTCGGAGATGAGGTCCGAAGTCCCATCGGCTATCGAGTACGAGCCCAAGGTACTTCATCGTGGGCTCGATGCCGATTATTACGCCCCCTACGGTTATGCTGGTTCCCGCAGGTGGCCCCCTCCGAGGCCCGTGGAAACACATAGCCTCGGATTTGTGGAGAGCCACCTCGAGTCCCAGCCGCCGTATTCGACCCACGACTTGAGCAACCCCTGCCGTGGCCTTTAGTGCCACGCTTCGGTGCGTTGCTCCCCGCGCCATAAGGAGGGTGTCGTCAGCATAACACGTTATGCTGACACCCTCGAGCAACGAACCGCGTAGCACCTAGTCGTATCCGATGTTCCACAGGAGTGGCCCTAGGACCGACCCCTGCAGAACACCGCACGACCCTTCTCGCCGCCCTGGCCCTAGCCAGCTCGGGTAAACTATGGCCCTCTCGGATAGGTATGCCTCGATAATGCGGCGGAGGTAAGGAGGCACTCCGTGATACGCGAGCGCCTCCCTAACGCAGCTCCAGGGTAGGGTGTTGAAGGCGTTGGCGATGTCGAGAGACACCGCCACCACCACCCCACCCCGCGAGACTACTTCCTCCGCCAGGCGCCTTACGCGCATGATCGCTTCCAATCCCTTCTACCCTAACAAAAAAATACAATGAAAAACTGAGATAGGATAAGTGCGAACACACTTAACGGGTGAATTCAAATTTTATTCTTCTTAATACCTCCAGCTAAACTAAGTTGCATAAACATTATATGTAGTTGTGCATCGCACAACTTCTCGAAAGTGTCATTTCATGGGAATAGAAATTACTGCAATGTATGCCATAATAAACTATGTCAAGCGCCCTTATGTACACTTACTTATACTCGTGCTTAGTCAGCGTTCATAAATGCTTCTTTAGCCCAGCACTTACATAGTGTTGGGCTAAAGAAGCTTTCGAGCGGACAAATTGTGGTAACGATCCAGCCCCTTAGCCCAACGCACACACCATGTTGGGCTGAAGAAGCTTTTGCGGAGAAAAATTGTGTTATTTCGTTGCAAATGCTTCTTTGTTCCAGTGTTACACGTACCGCCTAGCACTCCCTCGCCCTGCTTGTCCCTGTCGCTTGCCATATCACGCGTTGCCCCGTAGACGTTAGACAAGTCGCCGTAAATAAAATTGATTTTATTTTGAATATTTAAACGTATGGTGGAATAGTACTTAATTTCAACTATGTGTGAGTGATAACTGAATAGGTATTTTTCTATCTTACGAATAAGCATAGTATAATAAGAGAACAGTAGGTTATCTAAAGCCCCTCAGCGAGTTAGTTACCTAATCTGCGTTAGCGCTTAGGGTTGTCACGTTTATTTTTCGTTAAATATATATACGCAAATACGTATTATGAGCAGCACTAGATTTTTAAGCCCCGACGCCAAAACGACGGAGTGTTATAAGTTTGACGTGTCTGTCGGTGTGTGTGTCTGTGTATGGCATCGTAGCTCCTGAACGGATGAACCGATTTTGATTTTGTTTTTTTTTATTTGAAAGGTGAATTATTCGGATGGCGGATTACATTTATTTTTGCACAACTCCCTCAATGTGGGTATCAAATGAAAGGGTTTGACTAGTAGAATACTATACACTATGGCAAATTTCAAATTCAAGATGGCCGCCACTACAAAATTACGAAGTACCTTTATTTTTTTCACAACTTCCGCAATATGGGTATCACATGAAAGGGCTTGAACATTAGAATAATATTATATTAGAAATGGATTTCAAATTTTTTCACAACTCCCTCAATATGGATGTTAAATGATAGGGCTTGACTAATAAAATATAGAAATGAAATTTAAAAAAAAACAGACCAAAAAAGGTATCTATGAACGTGAAACCCTGTAAAAAGAAAAAATAATAATTTTGAAATTATGACCCTACTACGTAAGTATAACGTTTTAATAAATTTATGCAATTTCCTAATGTAAATAGGCTAAATATTTAAAAGGCCTTTTATGTACATACCTTGGAATGTGTCCGGAACGAGCATGTTAGAGCGTCATGCTTTGATAGAAACAAAAGATTACTCGTTGGGCATCTGAATAGTATGTTGTCTAATCCAACGACAGAAGAAATAAGTCTTCTAATTAAATTGACTGATTTAGGCTTAAGTTCACAGTGATTTAGCTTTAAGATTCGTTGTACTGTTTGTTGTCCATATGGGACGATGTAGTCGCTCAGCGACAAAGTCCTTTTAGCAATAAATAAAAAAAAATAAAAAAAAATGTACATACCTCATTATTTTATTCATATAATTTATAGATAAACATTTAATTTACTATTTTATCAAAACCTTATAAACTAAATTACATAAATAGTTATTTATGGTCGTCTAAAGAAAGACCGCCCAAACCTGTACCTGGTGCAAAAGTGCCCATCACACTGGCGGCATTACCTCTTTGAATGGCGATGGCCAGCCTCTGCACCAGGTACGATCCGGCGCGGGAGTCACCCGACTTCTCTCTCAATCTACGCCCTATGTCCTCCACAAAGCGTTTTGCTTCCACGCTCCAACAACCCATCGTCTCCACCGCGAAGGGAACGAAGTGATACCGGGCCTGTAACGCCTCGTACTTGAGCCGTTTCCCAGCAGCTGCATCCTCGGCAGCAGCGGCCGGAAAATATATATAATATAGATAATAAAATAAATATTTCATTATCGTCTATATGTTATAAACCGCTAAATAAAAATAAATTGCGCTAATCAAATTAAATCCAGTGGGAGAAGGCGAATGCGAGCAGCCGTGCAGTACCTACCTACGCTACGAGAACACGCGCGATCTCACTCACGGTACGGCCCAACTGCGACCGGCGTGTTACCGTATATTATGGGTTAACCTACACGGCGCCCGGCACGCGCTCACACATTGCGAACCATTTCTATGAAGATAGCCTACTGCTTATACTGTGGAATATGTAAGTCGCCCCTTTTTACTGGACTCCTATTTCTTCGTATAATATCACAAGTAACCTAACACGAACCTAACACGGTGGAGGTCTCGTGCACCCTATTATGTCGTAAGCAACGTAGGTATCAATTTGGAGTAGTGAGTTTTATGTTATAACCATTAGATGTGAGCTAATGAAGCTACATATTACGTTCAACTAACAACCAACAAGAAAGCCCTTAAAATTAAGTAAGGCTGCCTCTCATCACTTTGTATCATATTGCGATATTACATGAAAATCTTGGTCTTGATTATCGTAAATATGTCGTAAGTTGATGTCATTTATAATTAACGATTTAATTAGTTATTTATGCAACTGTGGTATTAAAACATGAATGTGGGTTTATCACACGAAGCGAAGCTGAGTGTGATAATAGTATCACATGAGTGTTTTAATACCTAATTATACAGTTGCATACAAGACTTTGTCTACACCCATGATAAACTAATAATACATCTTCAGAGAATGATGACTGCCTTTTGATATTTTCCAATTCATGAAATCTTGGTACGCCTTTTCATACTGTTTTCTAGATTTTTCCGGTAGTAATTTGTTAGAAATGTCCTTTGCTGGATTCGAAATGTCTGGAGGTGAGTTATCAAAACTTAAATCGCTCATTTTCGTAAGTACCTAAACAAAACAATTTGCAAAAATAATAGCGAAGAAAAATAGCGGGAATTCGAATTCGAACGAATAAGGTTTAATTTTTTTTTTACGGCGCGCCGCCGCTGTGGTAGTGCAATGCAACGCGCGTGAATGACAGTTCTTTTTTTGAAACTCATATGCAGATTCCACGCATCGAGTGATAAGAATTTGGCTGTCTGATGAGTAACCCTTTGCGCGGAAGACATTGAAAAAGCGAAAGCAGTGTTATTATGAAATTTCATACAACATTATAACACCCGTTCGGATGTTATTATGGTTATTAGGACATTGGATGTATTAATGTTGGCAATAAGCTAACTGTTTCAGAATCTTTTATAGAGCTCGATGCCTGTCTTGTAATGTTTTTACAAGATTTTATTAGCTTGCACTATTAATTAGTTTGTTAGTTAGTATGGGTCAAATCTTGGAAGCTCAATTAGAACCACTTCCTGATGACGTTCGATTGGACTCAAATTTGGTAAACTTGCGTATCTTCGGTGACAATGCGATAATATGGTACAATGGAGCTGGTCAGATGAGGAATCCGGAAGGTATCCATAGGAACTCCTAAAATAAAACATGTCCATCGAGTTTGGGCTCATTTTTATGTCTTAGCAGATACTCTGATGCTACATGATATCCAAGGTTTGAAGCTGGAGACGGTAGGTGGCCACAGGAACTTCTGAACTAAACAAGATAGACTCATCGTTTACGAGGTCGTTTGATTTGTCTTGGTAAGCACTTACTAGAAATGCACAGATTAAGACTAAACTAAAAAGTTGAAAAAATATTTAATATATAATTTTATTAAACGAGCTTTTATTAAAAAATGCAGTTGTACGAAATAGCAAAAAATACTTTTTCACTTCTCATGCTCTTAAAATGTGACTTTAGTCTCTGCATATCGGGACTAAAGTTCTTTAATAATCTCTAGGGACTAAAGTATTTTTTTTAATTTACTTTGAAAACTCCTAAACAGCCAATCACGGTGTTTGTGAATGGGAGGATTATCACCTTTTTAGTAATTGTGTATAGAAATAACCTCAAAATGATATTTAAAAAAATCTAAAAAACCCATTTAATTTCGTGAAACACGATTATTGATATTAATTTAATTCATTATTATGTAAGTATTAAGGTTTCATTCATTTTATTATGCATTTCCAATTAGTTTTAAATTCTTTTTCAAGTTTAAATCTGTTGGCTAAATATGCAAGCATTTAAAGCGTACGTCACTTAACAAAAAAAAACCGCGGGACAAATTTCTTTGCAATTGGAATTTTGAATAGATTATTCGTATTAAGCTTGCGTTGTAATCACCAATTACCTACACCAATTAATTGTGCAACTTAATAAATTACGGACCAAATATGTCATCATCGTCATCCAGTGGAGAAGAATTAACGCCTAACTCCAGAATGGAGAAGTAATGTAAATAAATGTACAAATTGCACTTTTAACTTTTCTTGGTTAGATTAACGATTAATACGTAATTTTAAGAAACTTTGTTATTATAAATATTATAATTTTGTATAGAACGTCGTTTTTTTTCCTCGCATTCAAAGTGAAAAGTAGAGTGTTTAACGTGGGACTAAACAACCATAATGACACTCGAACTATTAGCCACCCTCGCTTCGCTAGGGTGGCTAAAACATCTTGTGTCATTATGGCTTGTTTTAGTCCCTTGTTGAACAATCTACTATTATGCAAGGGTTGTGCTTATTTTAAAAGCTTGTAGAGCAAATAAAATAGGGGATGAACTTTTTTTTTACGTGCGGAAATCCCTTCGGATACCCCCCCGCCGGCCAGCGGGGGTGGTTATGTCGTGTATCGACTAAAACCGCACGGTGTCCTCCCTAAGTGTCCGTTGCCGGGCACCCCGGGTATAAGCCCTCGAAAGAATAACCCCAGGGTCCTCAGGCCTCGATCATGGAGGTCGGTAGTCCCTAGGGGATGAACTTGAACAAACTTTTGAAATCAGCGCAACCTTTGCATTAAAGTATTTTTACGATTTAATACAATAGAAGCTTGTTACACAAAAATTATTAATTTATTTTATTAAAACCTTTACAGTCATCTAATCTTCACAACAACACACTGCATTAAAACTCTATACTAGCCATCGTTTACGGAAATAACTCCAATTTTTATTTCCCTCTTAAGTTGACCTCGTAATAAAAATAGCTATTATTTTCTCCCTTTTTTATTACTGATTCCTAGGGTCATCCTAATTTGGGTACAGTGTGTCCATAAATTATAATTAACTTGAGAAGAACACACAATTAAAACACCAAGTAGCACGATGAAGTGATTGTATCGAACCGAGTGAAAACCAAATGTATTTTAATAGGACTGGTTCTAGCTAGCATTGCTGGCAACCCCAGCTACTGAAAGAAGAGCAATCCTACCTTCCCCCTTTGAAAAACATACGCTAGAAACTATCGTATGACTGGCTTAGACAAAACATCATTAGTCGAAAGCTTACTCTTTAAAGTTAGGCCATTTAAGTCTCACCTACGTAGGAGAGGGGTATACATACCGTATTTATTACTTCAGTCTTGCAATAATCAAAATTAATGTATCTAGATTATAAGTCCCTAGGGGTATATTGAGATTACATCTCATATTGTCATTTTATTTTATTTTTCTTATGTTGCTGAACCTTGTGTCAAATGCTGAAATAATATAAATTGTAAAGTATTTTATTTTTATAAATTCAGAAATCAAACTATAAAGCGAAAGTAAAATATCAAACCCAAAATAAAAACTGCAACCCTGAACATATCTCTAGCTGCAAATATTATTCAAGATTTTCATCGTTTTGATTAATTTTAACAGTAAAAAAGGAAATATAAGTGAGTAAAGAGAGACACATAACGCACCTTTTTGTTTGCATTTTTCGTTGCCAATGGCATGTGATGACAATATGACGGCTTGAACCGATTAAAACCGCACGCTGTCTCGGGTCTTCAGCCGGGGTGTAAGGGCCCATAAGGCATTTCCCTCGCACCCCGACTGACCCACGGCCACCTCCGGTTTCGAGATGGCCCCCTCAGGTTTGGTAACCACGCGGATGGTGAGGGGCAAGCTGCGCCCCAAGGCCCCGCCGTTAACCCGGTGTCTCCAGCCGGATCTGCTCGGAGGAGTTGTTGGCTCCCTGTTCCCAGCGCGGGCGGTGGAACATGTTCCACCGCGGATGACTCCGCCTCGGTTGCGGATGGCGCCCGACGTGGAAGACAACGACGTGCCCGAGGTCACTTGGGTAGAACTAGAGCTGGCGGTGAGAAGGCTAAGAGCCAAACACACCGCCCCAGGACCCGACGGCATTCCAGGCCGAGCGTGGGTCCTAGCTCTAGTCGACGACGCTCTCGAGCCCCGACTGAGAGGGCTTCTCAGCGCATGTTTGGAGCGGGGCCAGTTTCCGAAATTGTGGAAGACGGGGAAACTGGTCCTCATCCGAAAGGAGGGGCGCCCGGCGGACTCGCCGTCCGCCTACCGGCCCATAGTGTTGCTCGACGAGGTGTGCAAGCTCTTTGAAAGAGTAATTGCGAAGCGCCTCGTCGAGCACCTCTCAAGAGTGGGGCCGGACCTGGCGGATGGCCAATATGGCTTCCGCCAGAGGCGCTCCACCGTGGATGCCATCATGCGCGTGAGGGCTCTGGCGGAGGATGCAGTAGCCCGGGGTGAGGTGATGTTGGCGGTGTCCCTGGACATCGCCAACGCGTTCAACACCTTGCCCTGGAGTTGCATTAGGGAGGCGCTCGTGTATCACGAAGTGCCTCTCTACCTCCGCCGCATAGTCGGGGCGTATTTGACGGAGAGAGCCGTCATCTACCCAACCGTGACCGGTCTCGGTCGGCGTGAAATGTCGTGCGGTGTTCCACAGGGATCGGTCCTGGGGCCGCTCCTGTGGAACATCGGATACGACTGGGTGCTTCGCGGTGAGCTCGTAGGCGGTGCCGCCGTCACGTGCTACGCGGACGACACGCTCGTGACGGCGTGCGGGGCGACGTACCGCGAAGCGACCCGAAAGGCCACGACCGCGGTTGCCCAAGTCGTTAGGCGGATCCGGCGGCTGGGTCTCGAGGTGGCCCTGCATAAAACCGAGGCCCTGATCTTCCATGGGCCTCGGAGCAAGCCACCCGAGGGATCCAGTCTCATCGTGGGAGGAAATCGCATCGGCATCAAGCCCCAAATGAAATATTTGGGGCTCGTGCTCGACGGCCGATGGGACTTCGGAGAGCACATCCCAAGTCTGGCCCCCAAATTGAAGGGCACAGCTCTTGCTCTGGCTCGGCTGTTGCCCAACATGAGGGGGCCCGATGACTCCTGCAGGAGACTTTACGCGGGGATCGTGCGGTCCATGGCCCTGTATGGGTGCCCAATATGGGCGGAGGCCCTGAGGACCAGAACTGTGCGGATGCTGCGCGCTCCGCAGCGAGTTCTGGCCATCAGGGTCATCCGAGGGTACCGCACGATCTCCTTCGAGGCGGCGAGTCTCCTTGCCGGAACTCCGCCATGGGACCTGGAAGCGAGAGCCCTTTCGCAACTGTACCAGTGGCGAAAAGAGGCTTCGGGGACCACCTGCATCGGATCAGGAAGGAGCCAACGCCTGAGTGTCATCACTGCGACGCGAGCGAGGACTCAGGGCTGCACACGCTGGCGGACTGCCCGGCGTGGGAGGCGCCGAGGCGTGACCTCGTGGCAGCCATCGGGGTGGGAGTCCTCTCGCTCGGCAGCATGATTGCGGCAATGGTGCGGAGCGCGAGCGCGTGGGCCGCCGCCACCTCCTTCTGCGAGCATGTAATGCTCGCGAAGGAGGTGGCGGAGCGCGCCCGGGAGAGACTTAGAACTCTCCCGGTCCGCCGAGCCCGCAACTTGCTCGCCGCGCGTCGCAGGCAACTCAGGCGCCGGAGGTCGCTTAACGACCTCCGTCCTCCATGAGCGCAGGCCTGGGGGTGGCGGGTGAGGCCACCTGTCACCCCAGCAGAAGCAGGCCGGGACGGTGGGGCGACTAGCGCCCCTCCCCCAAACCGGGGCAAGACGGGGACACCGTGGTTCCCAAACCCGAGGGGGCCATCTCGAAACCGGAGATGGCCCAGGGTCAGCCGGGGTGCGAGGGATATGCTCTATGGGCAACCTTACACCCCGGCGTCTGTAGACCCGAGACGGCGTGCGGTTTTAGTCGGTTCAGGCCCGACATAACCGCCCCCGCTGGCACGCGGGGGGGTATCCGAAGGGATTTCCGCACGATAAAAAAAAAAAAAAAGGGTCCTCATCTTGCCTGCTGGGGTGACAGGCGGCCTCACCTGCCATCACCACGCCTGCGCTCATGGAGGACGGAGGTCGGTGAGGGACCTCTGGCGTCTGAGTCACCTGCGACGAGCGGCGTCCATGTCGCGGGCTCGGTGGGCCGGGATAGTTCTAAATCTTTCCCGGGCTCGCTCCGCCGTCTACTTCTCGAGCATAACTTGCTCGCAGAAGGAGCCGGCGGCAGCCCACGCGCTCGCGTTCCGCGAGTACAAGCGAGAGGACCCCCACCCCGATTGCTATGAGGTCCCGCCTCGGCACCTCCCACGCCGGGCACTCTAACCAGCGTGTGCCACCCCGAGTCCTCCGTCGCGTCGCAGTGATGGCACTCAGACGTGGGTTCCTTCCTGATCCGATGCACACGTTGGTACAAGAAGCTTCAGTGTCGCCTCTCTAGCCAATCCTCCATGATGGGCCTTACTGCCGCTATTGCGGCGTGCCCTACACATAATCTCTTATTATACTATGACATAACGTACCGAATAATTGAAAATTTTGAGAAAACTTAATGACTATACCAGTATTGCACGTGGGTGGAACGATAGACAACAGTTTGTTGTAAATACAATTATATTTCAGTGTATAAGAATTTATAATAAAAATTCCGTAGTCGTATGAATCTTAAGCGTCATTTCCCGAAGTTTTAGAATATTGCCTGTAACGTATATAGAGATACTTTCTGTACTTGACAAATTACTTTGCTGGAGAGCAAATATACCCATCAATTACATCAAGAGACTAACCAAACATTACAGCTAATTAATAACTAAGTAAATAATTGGACGCTTGTGAGCTCCCATCTCATCAACTATTGTTAACTCATTTATTCTCGCTTATTGGATGAAAGACGTATAGTGGAACAGTGATCGCAGTTAATTGTTCATTAACAACCGGACGGTCCTTTAGGATTTCACCATTATAGCCATATAAGTCTTCAGAAAACTATTATTAGATAGTATTTATGACATGATAATTTGATTCGAACAAAGAGGCTTTGTTAACAATTCATAGCCTAGAAACTAGTGTGGGAGGAATATTAATAGAATGAGCTGGATAAGTTTGATGAAATATTCCTACCTAACAACAATAATGTTAAATGTAATTTCTTTCCGCCGGCAACCCTGGGGTTATCCTTTCGAGGGCTTACCCGGGGTGCCCGGCAACGGACACTTGGGGAGGACACCGTGCGGTTTTAGTCGAGACACGACATAACCACCCCCGCAGGCCGGCGGGGGGGTATCCGAAGGGATTTCCGCACGTTAAAAAAAAAAACCCAAGAAGAGGTCTTATAATATTTTCTGAAAAGTAAAAACTATAAAAATGAGTTGCAAAAGATGACTGGTAATACAATACTATATTATAATACTTCTGAAGATAATTCTGAAAATAACAGACGAAATGAGGTGTTGAAGTACGATTAGCCAAAATTCTTATCAGTCCTTTCAATCCGACACTTTTAAGTTTAGGTTTCAATTCTAGATTATATATATATCATGAATGAAATGAATGAATTATATATAATCTATATATATATTGTTAGAGACCGCCATCCCTACCCCCTCACAAGGGGTATAAAAAGCCGGTGCGCACCGACAGAAAGTTCAGTTCGTTGCTAATCGTCGTAGAGACAACACGCTGTCTAGTATTGTGTGTGATAAGTATCAGTGTATAAGTGCATCATTTTGTTGGTCTGACATTTTCTGTTTACATTTTGTTGGTTATTTTGTTAACTTTGTATTTGATTCATTAATATTAGATTGTTGTACATAATTAAATTGCATCAATTTCTGCTCCTGTTAGTTTTTTTTAAGTAAATCTGAGTCAAATACACAAGATCAGAAGTGGGATATTATCTCGCCCGCCTGCATCTGTTTATTTTATTTTGGAAAATGTCAGACAAATTGGACTGTGAGCATCGTCGTAGTCGACGCGATCGTACGCCTCGGCGGTCAAGGAGACATGGCCATCGCACGCCTGACGGCAAATTCAGGCGGGTAATGGAAACCATGATGAGTAGGCTTACGGCATTGGAGGAGCGGTCCGCAATTCATTTTTCTCGATCGCGTGAACGACACGAATCGCGAGTGCGTGTTGGCAGTGCGCGCCAACCCTCGTCGCCACCTCGGCGTCGATCACCACCGTCGCGACATCACACCCCCGTGTCGCTAAGCCGGCGCATGCTGAAGCCACCGCTGCTACAACGGAGGCTTGTGACACCACCACCGTCATCGCGGCCTGAGCCGTCACATGCGAGGATCGACGTTGCAGCGACGCCGGTGCCGTCTGAACGGCCTAGCGAGGCGCGTGCAGATCAAGCATTGGAAGGCAGTTCGGAGCCTGCTGGCAGTGCAGAGTCTGCTCAGCCAACGGTAACGGATAGAATTGTTGATGCCATCAGGTCAATCAACACTGCGGTGAGGTCAAATCAAAATTTCTACATATCTAGATTTGATCCTGATTTGCATAATATAGACGACTGGTGTGCAGAAGTTGATCGTGCAAAGTCTTTAAATAATTGGAGTGATCACGAATGCCTTTCGCGCATAGGTAATTGTTTAAGAGGGGACGCTCGACTGTGGCTAAACGAGTAGGTAACTAACGATCGTTCATGGAGTAATTTCAAGCAGGAATTTAAGCCCCTGTGTCCAAAAACTCCTGATATCGCGAATATTTTGTTCGAGGTAATGTGCAAAAGTTCAGATGATTACCCTAGTTATGCGGATTATGCACGCCGCTCGTTACTTCGATTACGTATTGTACGCGGTCTTAGCGATGAGTTAATATCTGCAATCGTAATTCGCGGTAGAAGTGACCCACATATCCGAGCATCTGCTACAAATGCTAAGCTCTTACCCGATGATTTAGTTAAATTCTTTTCGATATATGTAAAATCCAATGCAACTAAAGTCGGTACTGTTCGTAACACAACTCAGACATTTAGTAATACGAAACAAAAACATGAATTGAATAATGAAAGTAGAAAACAACAGTTTAATGACGGTAAATGTTTTACGTGTGGATTAAAGGGACATACTCAAGTAATGTGTAAAAAACGTAAGCATAACTCTAATAACAGTTCAGTTAACCCCAGTGGTGAGGCCAGTAGCTCGAAACCTAGCTTTGTACCGACTAAATCTGAGCCCTGCTCGTTCTGTAAAAAACCCGGTCACAAAATAGATACATGTTTCGCGAAGCTAAAATCCGAATCGCGTGGTAAACACAATGTTAACTTTTGTAGCGAAGCACTAACGACCTGTAACAATGACGTTACTGTAGCGGTGATTCAGGGTATACCGGTGGATGTTTTAATAGATAGTGGCTCAACTATATCTATTGTTTCTTCTTCTATGTTGAAACACTTTGATTGTGTACGTAAACCAACATTTCGTATACTGAAAGGTTTGGGTAGCCAAGAAATCGAAAGCACTTCCTATATAACCCTGCCTGTCGAATTCGATGGTATTACGTTGGAGGTTGACTTGTTCATCGTGGGGCCTGAATACATGAACACTCCAATTATAGTGGGGACAGATGTCCTCAACAGGGAAGGTGTACGATACATCCGTACCCGCGACTCACAACGAATTGTTAGACAGTTCGACAACCCACATCGGGTTATGACAGTCCAATCTGACTCTTCTATACCTATCAATACACCTCTTACTGGTGACCACTTACAACAACTGTTAGAAATAATTAATGATTTTTCTCAGTATTTTATTACTGGTACCGCAATTTTGACTGTTAATACGGGTAGCATGTCTATAAAACTAAACAATACTACTCCGATTAATTATCGACCATACCGACTCTCTCATGCTGAGACCCTCAGAGTTCGCGAAATTATTAAAGACCTTTTGGACAAAAAAATAATAGAGGAGTCCGAATCTGAGTACGCGAGCCCTATTCTCTTAGTGAAAAAAAAAGACGGTTCAGATAGGATGTGCGTCGATTATCGGAGGTTGAATAGCGTAACTATAAAGTATCGTTTTCCATTGCCGAGAATCGATGACTGCATAGACCGCTTAGGACAGAGTCGATACTTCTCGAGCCTCGACATGGCAACTGGGTTTCATCAAATTCCAGTCCAGGAAGAGTCAGTTCATCTCACTGCGTTTGTGACCCCTGAGGGGCACTATCAATTTCTGAAATTACCGTATGGTTTGGCCAATGCACCAGTTGTATACCAAAGAATTATTTCAAAAACCCTTCGCAAATTCATTGAAAGTGGTGATATACTCGTCTACATTGATGACGTCCTCATTCTGAGTAAGACTGTGGAACAAGGACTCGTACTGTTACGGGAGGTAATGACAGTCTTGACCACAGCAGGATTTTCAGTAAACTTGAAAAAGTGTTCTTTTCTCACGACTGAGGTCGAATATTTAGGCCGTCGTATCAGTTGTGGTCAGGTACAGCCGAGCCATAGTAAGGTAAAAGCATTACTAGATTCCGTCGAACCGAAAAACGTTAAGCAGGTCCGTCAGTTTATGGGGTTAGCCAGTTATTTCAGAAGATACATACCTGGATTTGCTCAGAAAACGGCCTGTATTGCTGCCTTAACAAAAAAGAATGTACAATTTTTGTGGGGTCCGGAACAGCGATCCGCTCGTCAGTACATTGTAGAGTGTCTTACAAATGAGCCGGTTCTTGCCATTTACGACCCTTCCTTACCAACAGAGGTGCACACCGACGCGAGTTCTGTCGGTTATGGGGCAGTCCTAATGCAAAATCACATAGGTGGTTTCAAGCGAGTAGTAGCATATTTTTCCTTTTATCCTTGTTAACACAGGGGTCGGAGGGAAAGTACCACTCGTATGAGCTTGAGACCCTTGCCGTTGTGAAGGCACTCCAACATTTTAGACCTTACCTCGTGGGGATACACTTCACCGTGGTCACAGACTGTAACGCATTAAAGCTCACTCAGCGTAAAAAGGATTTACTACCTAGAGTAGCACGGTGGTGGGTGTTCCTCCAAGATTTTGATTTTGGGTTGGAATACCGTAAGGGCACCTATATGAATCATGCAGACTATTTTAGTCGAAACCCTGTCAATGTATGTAGCATCCAGAAGCCTCAAAATTGGGCACATATCGCCCAGGCCGCGGACGAGGAGACTTTAGGTCTTTGACAGAAATTGACCGATGGACAGTTGGATGCGACTCGTTATTCTGTTAAGAATGATATTCTGTATGTCAAATACTCTCCTACTGGAGAACAGTCGCGACTTCTTTGCTATATTCCTAAAGGTCACAGGCTGAGTCTTCTTCGTATATTTCACGATGAACACGAACACCTTGGAGTTGACAAAACAGTCGATCTAATTACTAAGCATTTCTGGTTCCCTGGGCTACGGGTCTGTGTTCAAAAATATATAACCCATTGCTTGGTTTGCATGTCACATAAAAAGATAGCAAGAGCCCCTTTAAACCAATTCATTCATGGGATAAACCTGAATCTCCTTTCGATACCATTCATATGGACACCCTTGGGCCTTTGCCTGAAGTAGATGGATACCGCCACATTTTAATAGTTATTGATGCTTTTTCAAAATTTTGTCTCCTATACCCTATGTATAGACAAGACGCTAATGAATTAAAGCGCCATGTGACCAATGCGATTTCTTTATTTGAAACCCCCTAAACTAATTGTTACCGATAGAGGGCGAATGTTCCAAAGTACTGAATTTCCTAATTCGGTTAAGGATATGGGTTGTGATGTACATCTGATCACTCCCGAGATGCACCAGTCGAATGGGCAGGTGGAGCGTTATTGTCGCACAGTACTCAATATGGTGCGCATCGAATGTAACTTTCGCGAACAAGAATGGCCTAGAGTTATGTGGAAAATTCAACTGGTACTAAACATAACCAAGCACCAAACAACACAGTATTCTGCTCTTAACTTGTTATTGGGCATTGATGCAGCGACACCACTACTTAGAAGTTTGATTCGTGACGTGGCGCTAGAAGGTTCAAGTCCTAACAGAGAAGCCTTGCGTGAGATGGCGCGACAGAATGCCTCGGAGCGGCTCAAGCAAAATCAATCACGGCAAGACACGTATGTTAATACGGGGAGAAAGTCTCCTCAGGCTTTTAATCTTGACTCTTTAGTATTTGTCAGAAAACAAGCTCAGTCAACTGGCAAACTGGACTCGTGTATAAGGGGACCCTACCGCGTGGTGAAGATACTGCCACATGGGCGGTATGAATTGCAGCTCCTAGCCGGCTCCCATGGGAAGTCTACTCAAGCAGCAGCTGAGTACATAGTCCCGTGGCGTGGAGAGTGGACTCCTGAAATATGTGCTGCTTACTTTGATGGTGAGTTACTGTATATGGGATTGGTGATATACGCTGTCACTGTTACTTCCCTTAGAAGGTTGAGAGTACGCTTCACGTCGTGCCTCTGCGCTCAACCGCCAGCCGTAGTTATTGCCTCACGTAGTGCCTCTGGCTTGGGCTGGTTATGTGCTAACTAACGCCTCACGTGACTTAGCTATACACCACTAAGACACGCTTCACGTCGTGCCTCTGTCTTAGCTGGTGTTCGACTTGTTACTTAGATATGCTTCACGTAGTGCCTCTATCTTAGCCAGTGTGTATATCACTAAGACACGCTTCACGTCGTGCCTCTGTCTTAGATGATATTGCTTTACTCAGATATGCTTCACGTAGTGCCTCTATCTTAGCCATCGTGTGTATCACTAAGACACGCTTCACGTCGTGCCTCTGTCTTAGATGATTTTGTTCTACTAAGATATGCTTCACGTAGTGCCTCTATCTTAGACGGCGTTATTTTCAAAGTGAATGTGTAGCATTGTGTAATTAATGTTTATACTTGTTTTCTTTCTTACGTATGTACAGACCAAGAGAGCGAGGAGTCCACGTCAATTGTTGCTCAAAACGAGTCGCCATTCAGATCCGCAGACTCACCCTCTGGCGACGTGCAACAACCAAGCACATCTCGAAGGCAGAGCAACGCGCCGCTCCCTACCCCGGATGCGAGTGATGCTCTTGCCGCTTGCCAGCCCTGAACGAGAACACCAAGTGAACTACCCAGTGACGAGAGCCACTACTATCAAGGAGAAGACGACTCATACTCAAAACCGCGAGGAGCGACCTCCTGAGCCTAACTTTGGAGAGTCTTTGCCGACATTAGAGACTGATTTACAAAATTAGAGGAGCCCGAGGACGGACTCCTGTCAGGAGAGGCCGCCATCCCTACCCCCTCACAAGGGGTATAAAAACCCGGTGCGCACCGACAGAAAGTTCAGTTCGTTGCTAATCGTCGTAGAGACAACACGCTGTCTAGTATTGTGTGTGATAAGTATCAGTGTATAAGTGCATCATTTTGTTGGTCTGACATTTTCTGTTTACATTTTGTTGGTTATTTTGTTAACTTTGTATTTGATTCATTAATATTAGATTGTTGTACATAATTAAATTGCATCAATTTCTGCTCCTGTTAGTTTTTTTTTTAAGTAAATCTGAGTCAAATACACAAGAATATATATATATATAATCTAGAATTGAATTTTTATCAACTATTGTTGGCAAATAATAATTATAGATTAAAGTAATTTACAGTTAAACAAAACTAACTAAATTAATAAATAAAAATATTTACAAGATTTAAAAAAAAAAAGGAAGGGAAAGGAAAAAAGGGGTCAGGTGTCGAAGAAATCCTCCCCATCGATGTCGACTGGTAACGTACCCAAAAGGCTGGCGGCATTACCCCGTTGGATGGCAATACCAATCCTTTGGGCAAAAAACAGGCCAGCCCTTTGGTCACGCGAAGCATCGACCAGTCGCTTTGCAATTTCCGTGTAAAGCGACCGTGCGCTCGGACCCCACGAACCCAACGTTTCGACCCCAAACGGCTCAAATATATAATTGTTGGTTATATTATCATATTTGCGCCGTTTGAGGGTCTCCGCAGATGCCGCAGCAGCACAGGCGCAGCCCGTCGTACTTGGAAGATGGGAAGGCGCAAGGGTGTCGACGCATGTTGCGTCCCACACCAAAGGCCTGCCCATCTTCCAAGGCACCAAAGACATACCATCCGGTCTCTTGCCATCATCGCGCACCAAACCAACTGGTTCAAGGATGGCTGGGACGCCGACGGTGACAAGAGCCCGGCGGATTAAATCATTTAAATGTGCATGACGTGACATGCGTCCTGCGCTCTTGCTGCATGATAGGCCGTGGTGCCCGAGACTGTCGACTGCTTCTCCGCAGTGACAACGATGAGGAGCAACACAGGGAGCACCTAAACGAAGACAGGCTGCAATTCTGAATGTCGTGTCGTCCAACATGGTGCGAATGTTGGACGACGGAAGAGCCTGAAGCCACACACCAGACTCCCATTCTCCCACAGCCAAAAGGCGAGCACGCTCTGCAACATTAGAGGACTGCCTTAAAACACTGTCTTAAAATGTTGCAAAGCGGCTCATCCCACTGTCTCTGGGAGCATAGGTTGGTGGGCAAAACAGAATTTGGGCAAAACATTTTCCAAGCATTTATGGCTTCGGCTTTGCCCGGCACTTCAGAATTAACCAGTGTGGGTAATAATATTTTCCTGGTTAATTCCTCTGTGCCATGGACCGAAGCCAAAAATGCTGGTAAGCTCACGTCGGAAATTTTACGAACGCCGAGCCCACCCCGGCGAACCGGGAGAGATGCTTGGAGCCAGGCTCGGTCGTTCAAAACGGCGTTTAAAATTTTGCATAGGGTATTTTGAATAATTTTATCCATCTTGTCTAAAAGTGCCAAATGTTTAAAAAATTGAGATGAGCGAAGAGCATGTGTGAATTTGGGGACGAAAAGGCAATATCTGACAATTGTAAAAGCCGAATGTATGTTAATTTGGAGGAGACGGTCCGAAACTTCATTAAAATTTTGTATTCTTTCTTCAATGAAGGCATCATAGGCATCTTCGAAAATCGGGCACCCTAGGAGCCGGAGTGTACTTTTATCTTGAACTTTTAAATTTGGTGCCAAAGCGTTAAATTTTGAAATTGCCAAATATTTGTCAATATTATCGTTAAGGTAAATTTCACATTTTGAGGGATTTAGTTCTAAACCAATTGTCTTAAATTTATCTTTCAGAAAAGTCAAATCTTGAAGTACTGTGTCTATATCTCCTCCTAGAGTACCGTCATCTAGATACCAGATGTTAAATTTCGAATTTAGCTGTCTAATGATTGGATGTATTGATAAACTGAAAATGAGTGGCCCAAGCGGGTCACCTTGTTGACACCCGACCGCTGACTCTAAAATATTTTCCTTAAAAACCAATTTAGAAGGGTGTCTGTAGCACTGCCAAAGAAACTTAAAAATTTTGGGAGTTTCTAGCTTGGCCTGTGTCAACAAGGTGTCCCTGTTAACTGAATTGAAGGCGTTCTTCAAGTCAACCTTGAGAATGACCTCCCCTTCACCGCAGCCAAGGTACGTGGACAGGGCATGTACGGCAGCCTCACAGCCCCCTCTAGACCCAAAGCCTAGTTGAATTGATTTAATCTAACCTAAAATTAAAAGTGTCGGATTGAAAGGACTGATAAGAATTATATATTATTTTATATATTATTTATTATATTATAATATATTTATATATATATATATATATACATATATGGATAACCTAGAATTATATATATATATATATATATCCTGTACGTAAGTATGTACGTTGTACCAAATATTATATTATTATCTGTGGTTATACGTAATGTTAGTATACGTTGTACTTACGTATTTTATTACTGTGCATAAGGTACTTGCTTATTTATTAGCATCACTTTCTCATGAGATACTTTTATAATTATTTTGATTATGTTCCATTGTATCTTCATCCTCTAAAACAACGTTTCCCAAAGTGGGCGATAACGCCCCCTTGTGGGCGCTCCAGGCCTAACGGGGGGCGGTAAGAGACCCAGAAAAAAAATGGGGGCGTTGTGTAGGCTTCGGGGGGCGATTTGTAATTTCATCTAGCTAGGAGGACTCTTAGACACCGACAGAGCTCTCGACTCTCGGCTACAACTTGTGAACATCAACTAATATTAATTAAGAGATTGCTCTAACTCGGTTCGAAATTTCTCTCCGCGTAGTTCATGTATCTGTCCTGTTTTATTCAATAAATAGAAAAAAAATCATGGCAATCGGTCGCTCCGTTTCGAAATAAAGGTAGACACAAACAAACAAATAAAAAGGCAATAGACACACTTTCGCGTTTTAATAGTTATTAGTATTCCTAGATAGGTAATTTTCATAGATAATAGACCGCGAGCAATCATGTTTTAACAAGTTTTTGTTAAATAACCCGATTTGTGCATTCCTGTATCAATCGGCTGATTCATAGAATACTTGTTCTTACTTGTTGAGTACAATTGAGCGTCGAATGAGCGTCGATGATCGCGGGAAATCATGTTTTAACAAGTTTTTGTTAAATAACCCGATTTGTGCATTCCTGTATCAATCGGCTGATTCATAGAATACTTGTTCTTACTTGTTGAGTACAATTGAGCATCGAATGAGATAAACGAGTTAATGCATGTTTGTCCTATTCCTGTCGGTGCGTGCTGCTTATGCAATCCTATATAAACAACGGAATATTTATTTTATTTTCATTTGCTGTTTCGCGCGTAATAGATAAGCAGTACTTAAGCTCAACACTTACTTACGTATTTCTTAAAACAAAACAATGTCGGAAGTAACAAAGAAGAGACGGCAATATTCTGTGGAATATATTAAATTCGGATTCATTGAAAATCCCACAAACCCATTGTCGCCTCAGTGCCTTCTATGTCTAAAAAAATTTCCAATGAAGCAATGAAGCCTTCAAAACTGCAAGATCATTTGAATAAAATGCATCCAGATAAGAAAGACAACAATGTAGCATATTTTCAAGACCTAGAGATGAAGCATAGTACTAAGCCAAGTGTAGCAAAACTATTTTCGGCAGCTGCTAAGCAAGATGACGACGGACTTCGAGCTTCGTACAATATATCTTTGTTAATTGCTCAAAAAGGCAAACCACACAACATCGGAGAAGAGTTACTTTTGCCAGCAATAAAGGAAGTAATAACTACTGTGCTTCATAAACCGGCCGCAGATATTATCCGAAAAATTCCTTAGAGTAATAATTCTGTGCAAAGACGAATTGATGAAATGGCTGAAAACATTGAAGGATCATTTGTGCAATCATCTGAAGACTGGTCAATTCTCAATTCAGCTCGATGAGTCCACTTTACCTACTAATGAAGCATTGTTGCTGTCTTACGTGAGGTTTATTAAACATGAGAAAATATGTGAAGAACTAATTGTTTGCTAGAAATTTAGAGACCGATACAAAAGACGAAACCATATTCAATACATTGGAAAAGTTTTGTGATGAGAAAGAGATTCCCTTGAAAAATATTATATCAGTTGCTACGGATGGCGCTCCGGCTATGACAGGGTGCCATAAAGGCTTCATAGCGAACTTAAAAAAATAAATTCCAGATGTACTTGCTGTACATTGCGTTATTCATAGACAACATTTGGTTGCTAGAAACTTAAGTGAATGACTATTTCAATTATTGCAAAATAAGCAGTCAATAAAATCCATACCAGCTTTTTAAATGATAGATTATTTCATCAGCTTTGTGTTACTAATGACGAAGATTCCAACCGTTTGTTGCTTCATACTGAGGTTCGTTGGCTATCAAGAGGCAATTGGCTGACTCAATTTTACAACCTGTTTGACTCTGTGATAGAGTTCTTGGAAACTAAAGATACAGAATTGCGCAACAAGCTCATTACATCAAAAAATGATATAGCTTACATGACAGACCTGTATAAATTGTTCAACGACATGAATCTCCAATTGCAAGCCGATGAACTAAATTTAATTAAAACAAAAAATGTCGTTGCTGCTTTCGCGGCCAAACTGCTTCTACACAAAAAGAATATGGGCAGACGTGAGTTTCACAATTTTCCGAATTTATCAGTATCCTGCAGTAACGACGACTTGTTTGCCTACTGCCAACATTTGGAAAACCTCCACATTGACTTCACCGAACTATACCAGGACATTTTGAACTTGGAAATACCAGGCTGGGTGTTAGATCCGTTTTCAAATGTCAACACAGCAATCTTACTTCAGCTGGAAGAAGAACTTATAGAATTGACAACAAACGAGGAAATAAAAAACCGATCCCGCAATTGTACCCTGGATTGTGGTCAATCGTTCAACGATTCTTGATAGCATTCCCATCGTCATATTTGTGTGAACGTGGATTTAGTGCTGTGGCAACGCTGCTTACTAAAAAGAGAAATCGTTTGCATGTTACCGAACGTGGCGACTTGCGGCTGTTCTTGAGTAAATTGGAACCTGATATCAACAAACTTATTAAACAGCATCAGATTCATCCTTCACATTAGTTTTAAGAATCGATTATGTTTGTTTTATTTTGAATAAAATATACTCTGTCTGAATACTATAAAGTTAGAGTTAACTTGAGACCTAAGCGTCGTTATGTACTACCTACTGTGCTCAGGTCTCAAGTTAACTCTTGCGGATTATAGTAAAAGTCTATTTTAGAATGAATGTTTAATCTCCGCTAATATAGCTCACAACAATTAATTAATTTAATTTGAAGTTATAGTGGTTTTTAAGTAGGTGAAAAAATGGGGGCGCTAAAAATTAATTTAGTCTCAAAGTGGGCAGTAGACAAAATAAGTTTGGGAACCTCTGCTCTAAAACATAACATAACATAACTTCACGCATGTATCCCCGAAGGGGTAGGCAGAGGTGTATTACACACCCACGATTCGCCAGTTATGTTTAGGTCCCAATGTAATTGGGGGCGAGCCTATTGCCATCTTCCATGCATATTACTATCCGAGCGATAATTATCATTTCTAATACACACATAACTACGGAAAGTCAGAGGTATGTGCCCAGGGCGACTGAAAAGAATTTCGAAATAAAGTTGTATATTATGTAAAATAGCCAGAAACTTGCAAATTTCACCGTATCTTTGTTGAATATATATATTGTAACTTACTGCCTCTGTGATATTTTTCTGGGTCTTTTCTATAATGAAATTCGAAGCAGAATGGGATCGCCCTGTGTAGTATTATAGGTATATTATACAGTTCCTAATCCACGTGCTATCTATTAGAAAATATAATATATATTATTATTCTATTAGAGGATAGTCAGAACTAGCATTATGTAGAGTAGTACAAGATCTTATGACAGGACTAGAAGGTGAAGGTATGTAAATGCATAAATGCGAGAATTAACTAGAAGATTGAGGAAAATAGTGCTTGTATTTGAACGAATACAAATATTGAAATATACATTATTAGGTTAAACTCTCATTAAATTTGTATGTCTGAAACCTCTGAACCTGCTGCACTTGCCTTGCTGCAAAACATAATAATCGGAATCCTTAAGTTTATGTGAAATTGGACATGTAAACGTAATTGCAACATTTAACATCTTTACGTGGAAGTGGTATGTACTTTGTTTTATTTTAATGCCGTGCTATTTAGCAGAAAGTCGGCAATCAGCTACTAAACTGCCGAAGGACCGATCATAGACTGAATTTCTGAACAAATACACTCCCTCGCAACCAACAAAACCTACTTAATGTTAATTTATAAAAATCCTTCCCTTTTACTGTTATCTTCTATACTGAGTCCACTATACCAAATGTAGTTTATTTTTGGAGCCTTTATTACACAGTACACTTTTATAATTATATGTTATTGACCGTAAGGAGACTCAATTCATTGAATAGGTTGGCCACGGGTTCAATAAGGAAAGAGTGAAGTAGTCCTAAGATAATTTTAGTATTTTATTGCCATGAAATAGTTATGTGGTACCTAAACAACATACGAACTTTAAGCAAAAATAATGGACGGTCACTTGGGTATACTTTAAACAGTTTATATATTTCTTTGACTGTCTTATAAAGACGTATAAACAATGGAAATTGTGTTTATTAGTTTTCTACAAGTTACTACAAGGAAATACAATTGAAGTATCTATTTGTAACTTCAAAAAAACAGTTTTTCAATGAATGCACACATACAACGGTATACACGGTACTTACAACAAAAAACCTTCTTTTTAACTTTTGTCTGTCTGTCTGTCTGTCTTTCTGTCTGTTTGGATTAAGTAATCTCTGGAACGGCTTGGCCAATTTTGACGGGACTTTCACTGGTAAATTGTTAATATTACAGGGCATAAAATATACATTATTCATTTAATTATAGTAAATTAATTTTAGCAAGATGGACGGACGACCTGAAAAAGGTAGCTGGGATAGACTGGATGCGCAAGGCGAAGGATCGGGTGCTATGACGTAAAATGGAAGAGGCCTATGTCCAGCAGTGGACTGCAATAGGCTAATTGATGATGATGATGAAGTTAATTTCAGCTTAATAATTAGGGACTATTGCGCGAGCAAAGAAATTAAAACCCAGATCTAAATCCACGCCGGTGAAGTCGCAGGCACAGCTAGTTTTAAATAAAAGTGGCCTAAGTCACGCCTTATAACATCAGCTATCTGCAGAAAAATCCCGTCTAAATAGTCGAAGCCACTTCGGAGATTTATTCGAACAGACAGAGAAGTCGAAAAAAAATGTGTTTTTTTTTTCAAGTGCAAGCATGCAAGCTATTAAAAAGCTCTTATACGCGGGATAGCCGCTTACAAACTCGGATACTCCTTTGCAACCACAAATCTGATTTCAACCAAATTTGTCATGGTCATAACGACAATCTAGGTGCATGTTTTGAGACCATAAAATTAAAAATCGGACATACCATTGAGGAATTATCACCGAAAAACAAATTTACCATTGAAACTATTGGAAAAAGTTCGCGCGCGCATAAATTGAATTTTTCAGATTTTGAAATAAAAAAATAAATGCTCGCTCAGCTCAATTTTCTTGCGATCGGCTAACTGCATCGCATCCCTAGTTTTATTATTACCGACACTTCAATTATAATTATCTACATATCTGTAAAGTTTTCTCAGCATAAATACATGCAGGGAAAACTTTACATCCCTTTATACGAAAATTGCGCGGACGGAGGAGTGTGGGATTTGGCTTTGTTAAAGCTTATATGGAGAAGTGCCGAGTATTAATATCTTTTAAAAAATATGCATAAGAAATACATTAAATCAATAAATGAAACATTACACAAACTACCATGCATTTGGGACACACACACCCATCTTACTTACGTAAGTTTATACCGCCAATGTCAAACGTGTTATGACATATTTGTATCTTCTTCTTTTAGTTAATGGCTTCTGCAGTAGAATCACCGCAGTTTCGCCAATCTCTAGTAAAATATAATAAATGTTTATAAAATTATTAATGGCGAAGACGCCAATGTCAAGTCTTTTTTCTTTGAATCATTTCAATCCGACATATTTGTATAATGTTCACAGCTGCAGCTGACATATATCCCTTTTTTTTTTTTTTTTTTTTGTACGTGCGGAAATCCCTTCGGATACCCCCCGCCGGCCAGCGGGGGTGGTTATGTCGTGTCTCGACTAAAACCGCACGGTGTCCTCCCCAAGTGTCCGTTGCCGGGCACCCCGGGTAAGCCCTCGAAAGGATAACCCCAGGGTTGCCGGCGGACTTTGGCCGCCACCGCGGCCTTTGGCCGCCACCGCGGCCTCGCCAGGTGGGGTCGGGTTTTATCCCGCTTCGGTGAGTTGGCAGGCGTGTGTAGGGCAACATTAAAATTAAACAACAAAATCCCTAATAAAATTAAAAAGAAATGCATCGAAGTTTAACGTTCTGACAACCTCAAGAAAGGTCGAATTTCGACCTTCCCACGGGGTCACTAGTTAGGCTAACTTAGTCTAACTAATGACTAAGCTAGACTAACTAGTGGCTAGTTAGACTAAGTCAAGTCGACTGCCTCGAAACTTCTTAGTTTTGGTATGACCATCTGTCCACAGTACACAGTATGGGTCTTCAATCATTACAAGCAACCTTTTTTGTTTTCATTTTTTATCACGTACGCGTAGTAAAGGGCTGAATCAGTGGAGATCTTTTCTTTTTTGTATCATTTACTAGCAGTCCCCCACGGCTTCGCCCGTGAAATACTTCGATCCCCGTGCTACCTATGTAATGCGTCATTTCGTTGTCAAAAATGTATGAAAATTTGCCCGATTTGTTGAAATATTCATATGATTACTGTTCTGCGCTCCTGGATAGATAAGTAGGTATAAATTATCAGTTGCATAGTGGGTAAGAATAATATTTCAGTCGCAATTTACCCCCTTGACGACATAAGTTTTCAAAGAATCGGATCTAGGACAACAATTTAATCATTGGAAAGCCACCCTTTGGAAAGTTTATCGCGTTCGTCACTGTAATAAAAACAGTAGATTACTTATACCTTACATAACGTAACATGTAAGTCCCCTTTATGTGTACCTAAGTGTAAGTGCTCTTTGGTATTGTTTAATATACTTTTTTTTTTAAAGCTTCTGTACTATCGAAACCGAGTCGCTCAGCCGTGAAGAAGCATGTCCAGTTCCCTGACGAACAGAGTTGCATTGAAGAGGCTACTGAAGCTCCTGAGGCACCGGAAACTGAAGCCGATGAGAAATCTGGTAAACCGATACCATTTTATTTACTTATTTCTTTATATATCTCGTGCTTTGAGGAGCACCACGTACCCTTTTTTTTCGTGCGGTAATCCCTTCGTATACCCCCCCGCCGGCCAGCGGGGGTGGATATGTCGGAGTTGAACCGACTAAACCCGCACGCCGTCTCGGGTCTTCAGACCGCAGAGGGTGTAAGATTGCCCATAGAGCATATTGGTAATAATATAAGCTAATAAGAGAAAAGAGTTTCGATAAGACGAATGAACATTTTTGTTGATCCTAGTTAGTTTATGCGAATATACAATTTAATTAAATTCCACAATACCACATTTTAATATAGTTTTATATCCACAAAATTCCTGGAACAAAAGCAATACTTGTCACTGAAAATACAGAGAATTTGGAAACGAAAGTTTTATTTTTGTAATGTACCTAGGTAATTTGCGATTTCTCGAAAGAATTTGAAATAGCTGTATTAAATTCTGCAGTAGGTATATCTTAGATGAACTCGTTGTCTATATACTGGTACCGTTACCATTGGATATGTGCATATGATTTAGTAATATAGACATCAATGTGCACATAGTTGTGTGATGACCGTATTTGTAAAATTAAAGGTATCGGGTCGGACCACACTTTAAGTAAGAATAATTTGTTTACGACGATCTACTTAACTAGAAGAGATGGCTTTCAATAAAGAAAAAATATTTTGTATACGTGTATAAATACTTGTACATCGACAATATGAATACCAGACAAAAGGAGCTAACAATATATTATTTCTTTTGTGATACCTTAAGCATGTACCAATAGGTCAAAACTCCGGCGGTGCTTATACTCCAAAAAGCATATTGTACTCCAAAACTTTCTCAAACTCGCCCTAACTATTACGTAGGTATATGTAACACAATATTGACTACCTAAGTATACGTAGGTTTTCATTCGGACAAACACTTGAGACGCTTCGGGGCGGAGAATACGTGTCGCTCTGGCTACATGTTGGCTGAAGTAACGCTTTGGTACATAGGGCGTACAATTGATACAGGATTATAATGCCTTTGTGAAGCGATATATCATTGTGACACAAAGAGTATATTCAATAATAACGCAAGTCTCGCAACAAAAGACACAGAACCTGCTCACAGTTATTTATAGCGAACAATATTGTGGTGTCTCATGAAATTTGGAGAAAGTTACAGATTCAAAATCTAAATGATTGTTTGTGACTAAACTGCTGAATATGTGAATGTAGATTAGCTAGTAGAGTATCATTGGCTTTCGTGCTTGGATTGGCAAGGGGTAAAACTAAAGTGTATACCTAGTACCTGGGCCAAAAATATCCATAACATTAAAGAGATACCTAAGTACTGGATACTTATAAAGAAATTAGATTGAGGACTTTTATTTTAAATTTTTTACACTACTATTATAAAGAGAGAGGTCGAATTTTGTGATTATATATGTTTCGGGTTTAATCTTTGGCACCACGGAAGTTATTTGAAAAATTTCACCATTTGAAAGATAGATTACCTATCCCCAATGCACGTAGGATATAATTATGTGAAAATTACAATGGCTTGAGCTAAAAAACTCATATAAACTGAACCAAAGCGAGGACCTCTTTATCGAAGAGAAGCAACCCGCTTCTCTTCGATAAAGAGGTAATCGGAAGGTGTGCGTCGGTTACTGTGGCCTATAGGTTTAGGTGGAATACATGTGCTTACAGACTACGTTTCCGAAATTATATTTAGAACTAGCTGACCCTGCAAACTTCTACCTACCTTATTAGCTGAATTTATTTGGTGAATGTCGGTTCGAGTCCGACATAACACCCCCCCCCCCCTTGCTGGACGGCGGCGGGGGTACCCGTGGCGATTTCTGTGAAAGAAACCACAGAAAGGTACAGTATAGGCGGGGAGAAACTAAAAAATCAAAGATCATGAAAAGATCACAAATAAAAGTCCACCCGTTCTTGAGTTTATTGCGGTCATCACTAACACGAGTACATTATATAACTATAAGAGCCATAGAATTCCCTCTCCAGCTCCTGTTGGCCCATTCTACTACGCTTAAATGAAAAATTCGGACATATATAGTCTGACTCCCAAAAATCTAAATTCTGAAGGCAATGTTATCAACAATTCCTCCAGCTTTGCGGCGACTATGGATTTCAAGTGATCACACAAGAACCTGACCACTATTTGGAAGCAATGCTTCCGTTTTAATTTAACATCTGCTCTTCACGTAGTTACCGTGATTAGCTACAAACCTATTCACGTCTATTTACCATTTTTAACCGCGGCATTTCGTCGGAGCTGGAACACTCTTGGAGTTCTTCATATACTCTCACACCCTTATAAAAGTTATTAAAGAGTTTCCTACAGTTAAGTTGTAAACTTATACGGCTTGTTGCAAAAAGTCACTGGTTGTTCCTTCGTGGAGGCATGGTGAGGCACTCGCTTTTCGAAAGTTGTTATGGTTTCATATATTTAATTTATAAATAATAAGTGTGATATTTCACTGTTACTTGAGTTAACTTCATCACGGAATTTATTTGGAATCTCGCCTAGCCCATATTTGCGATACCTCAGGTACCTACTGCTGAAGCAAGACGAAGCCTGCTAACGCTACAGCACTGACGATTCATCCGCGCTTTATTGTCTGCAGAGGGCAATTGAACCCTTATTTATCCCTTTCTACTCCTCAATGCCTTTAAAATCCAATAAATACAACAAAATACAGTAAAGGTACTACTAATTAATATCAATTATAAATGAGGAGATTGTTCTTTTCTGATCGAGGTGTACATACTAAGAAAGGTGACGTTCAAAATTGTAATTTTGTAGCACTTGCAATTTTATTCAATATTCTAATATCAATGTATCAAAATTAAACTTTGATAATCATAGTCTAAAGGCTAATAGCATTGATGAACCAACATATAAATTATTTACTTAGCAAGTACAGAGCTTGCATTGTCTGCTAAATTTACAGTACCTCCATTATATTATAGCATCTGCACCAGTACCCATAAATCTTTAATACCCATAAATCTACTGACCTTTGTGCCTTACAAACATTTTCCTCTCTTGCCTAAGTGTAAGAGAAGAAACTTTGCTAACAGAAACAGTACGTCACACCTAACAACATCGCTGAAAGCTGTAGTAATTTTGCTGCGCTAGTAAAATATTAATTAAATTAGTTATCGCTAAAAATTTGATAGAAGTTCTGAATTTAAGAACTGTCGGTTTTACTTAAATGTCTGTTGTGAATCGTCTGGTGGTCCCGTCAGTCAGTCACAATACAAACGGACGGTTCTTTATTGAAGAAAATATCAAAGTTAGTGATTTATTAATATCGGTGTAGCAAGTTAATGCTGTTTGAATATATTTAACTTCAGTATTTTTTGCGTACTGGATATATATTTCTTCCACATATGATAGAGACACAAAATATAGTACAATACTACATACCTATTATTATACAGATGGCAACCCTAGTGGTCGTGAGGGGTCAACCCCTCACGACCACTCGGTCTAGCATGATGACATAATAATCAATGAAATGAATGAAATAAATAAAATAAATAAAATCAATGAAATAAATTAAAGTAAGCCTAGTTTAACTAGCTTGTGTTACGGGTTCCGGTATATAAACATACTTATATACTTTTTTTTGTAAATACATCCAAATCATACCAGAAACACCCAGACCAATGCAAATAGACATATTCATGCATACAAATATTTGCACTAAGCGGGAATCAAACCTGCGCCCCCTGTCGTAGCAATCGAATACACTACTGCTACGCCACAAAGGCCGTCAAATGTCAATGCTACGAGGACCGCTTGCCTTTAAGTGGATCATGTGCTTGCCTCCTACCTTAATACACAAACTTGTACAACCTTTGATCTCTTCATATATGTAAAGTAAATTTGGTGACCGCGATACCCAGTGCTTCGTTCCTAATAAAAAACGCTAATCATCCCTTAAATGGAGGCTCAGTGGGACGGTTGATTTGTAGGCTAGTAGGAACATTGACACACTGTCATGTAATGGGTATTAAGTCTGTAGAAGCGGCCTCAAAACTTATATAAGCATTTAATAATATAGATTTAGGATCGAAAAAATAGAACATCTAGGACAGGACTTGAACCCGCGACCAGTCCAGACCAGTGAATGGTTACAGACCATAGTTATATATTATGTGTTTATAGAATACCTTTTTTTTTTTTTTTTTTTTTTTTATCGTGCGGAAATCAACGCTGATATACACGTATCAATATTTTTCGCAAAACTAGAACTGTTAGGTACTTCATAAATTAAAATTAAAACCCAACAAACGCATAATATTTACAGGTTTTTTTTTAAATGCGCAAATCCCTTTGGATAGGTACCCCAGCCGGCCAGCGGGGGTGGTTATGTCGTGTATCGACTAAAACCGATATAAATGTTAACATCCTAATAAGATGAGCCTCGGATGGCTTATTGAATCATTCCGAACTAGATAGGTACCTTTTTTTTTTTTATCGTGCGGAAATCCCTTCGGATACCCCCCCCCCCCCCGCTTGCCAGCGGGGGTGGTTATGTCGGGCTTGAACCGACTAAAACCGCACGCCATCTCGGGTCTACAGACGCCGGGGTGTAAGGTTGCCCATAGAGCATATCCCTCGCACCCCGACTGACCCTGGGCCATCTCCGGTTTCGAGATGGCCCCCTCGGGTTTGGGAACCACGGTGTCCCCGTCTTGCCCCGGTTTGGGGGAGGGGCGCTAGTCGCCCCACCGTCCCGGCCTGCTTCTGCTGGGGTGACAGGTGGCCTCACCCGCCACCCTCAGGCCTGCGCTCATGGAGGACGGAGGTCGTTAAGCGACCTCCGGCGCCTGAGTCGCCTGCGACGCGCGGTGAGCAAGTTGCGGGCTCGGCGGACCGGGAGAGTTCTAAGTCTCTCCCGGGCGCGCTTCGCCACCTCCTTCGCGAGCATTACATGCTCGCAGAAGGAGGTGGCGGCGGCCCACGCGCTCGCGCTCCGCACCATTGCCGCAATCATGCTGCCGAGCGACCGAACTAGATACCTCATAAATCAATCAGTCATCAATTCGCACCCTTATGACATGCAAACTAAAATTGTTAATTGAGTAAGAAGTAAACTACGACCTCATCATAAACGCTATAAATGTATATTGGTGTGTTCTATAAATAGGTTTATAGGCCCTATTAACATCTTCGGGGCTGCGGCGGATACGAAATAACCTGATTTTAACTCGGTCATTTACCCTAAATGAATTCAGACATTAGTACTGTAGCGTCCGGGACTTGGACGCCACAATACCTCGTGTTGATAAAAGATAAACACAAGGAAAAATAGTTATATCCCATTTATTAATTCAACAAAGGCTCCTATATCGAGTTTAGGGAGGTTTTTACGCGAATATATTTATATTTAAACGAACTGTAAGGGATCGCGATCTCCGCTCAAGGACTGAGCCTAAATTTAATACACATATCTTCTCTTCGGCCAGCGGACCCGGGCGGCGCGCCCAGTCGCTCGCTGTCAGCCGGATAGCCGAATGCAGCTCCAAGCAATTGTTTTTTCTTCCCTAAGCTAAATTTAAAAGTATTTAAATATTTATTTTTAAACTCTGACACATGATGGCCAGGTCAATGAACTGTAGTGATCGAATGAGGTCGACACACTACAGTACCTACATATTTAAAAATTTATATGTATAATAAGAGTTAGATTACCGCGTTTAAAACATAAGTTCAATAAGTATTTTTGTCTAATAACAGAGGGACGTGTAATCAGCTCATTGTGGATGGAGCTGGAGTCGGAGGCACCAGCTCCGGAGCGCTGACGGCGGCGTAGCGAGCAGTACTACCGGCCAGTGTCCCGCGCGCGTCTTGAGCGCCGCAAGATGTCTGCCGCTGGTGTGCCGCCCGAAGACCCATCGTCTCATAATAAAGACTCTTTGTAAATCCATTCCCGACGACGGCCGCTCCAAATCACGCCAAACAACGTCTTAAAGATATCTTATATTCTGGTTCCAAACTCAAACCATTTTCTTGAAAATATATGGCTTTTATAGGACAGACGCTCTCAGAAGTAGCTGAATACTAAACATTTTACAAACAATATTTAAATTAAAATAAATCAATAAATAAATTGATGTATCTAATCTTCAGAGGACAAATTTAACATTTCTCAATTTTTGTTTTATTATTTCATGTAAAGTTTTAGAGCTACGGTTGTCGGTAACTCGGAATGTGTTAAGCTAATACCGATGGCGACTATACATTTGTTGCTATTTTGTTTAAAGAGGATGGTATTTTGTTGTCAAATCTAATATGCAATGTTTGGTTTTATATGTCATGTAGGTTGAGAACCTCCCTTTTCGCAAGTTTACCTTAGCACTAATACATACGTGTTCAAGTAATTTTTTAGTTTACCTATACTAGAGAATAACTTCTATTGACCATGATAATTCGCCCCGCTGTTTTATTAGAGTTTGATCGTTTCAGAACGTAGTGTTCAAGCGTGAAAGGGGCCTATGAGTACGTAAGTTCTCCACGGATATGGCGGACATAAGCCTCGATCACACAGACTTACTGTCGCGTAGTGATTATATATGAGTTCTTCAAGCTAGTTAGTTACTTGTTTTTAATCTTGACGTACTTCTGTAGAGTGAACCTGTCCGCAGGTCGTGTAGTGCCCTTGAACTGCTTATTGCGGCCACCGACCGTCTGGTCTAGGTGCCGTTTACAAAAAAGGGTACAATCTTATTATACATATCTAAACGCATCTAAAGCTGCCTAATTTATAAATTTCTAATATAAAAAGGTATTTCTCTATAAGTAACTGAAATGAGTCTTACCGGTTTAGTTTTATTAGGTTTAGTTGACTAGTATATATTTTATTCTATGTGGTAAATGACCGTGACAATCACTGCTACGTATTCACATTCTTATACTTTGTTATTTACATTTTGTAAACTAATTAAAATGGAGCGGCTGTTGAGCAATGGTTAAGACATGGATTTCGCAATCAAAACGTTACTTTCTTGAATCACCTACAATTGTTTAGCTTAATTTAAATAATTATCTACTATATATATATATGTTACAGTAAAAAAAGATGTACTACTTTTATTTTGTAATTAAGTCGATAAATAAGCAACGCCCTACTTGATAGCGAACCTACCCAATGGGCACATTCTTTCCAGTCTGTGTAAATCCTAGCACTCATCGAAACGCATCAAGCTAACGAAGACTTCTGATAACATAATCTATCATACTTACCTATAGTCTGAAGACTACTACTAAGACACGTATGAAATTTTATACAAGTAAACTGATTAACTATTGCAGTCCACTGTTAAACGTAGGCCTCTCCAATGTGTGACATTGTGACAGTGCAATACCTAACTATGATGCTATTACATTTTAATAGCTAGGTATAGGCAGTATTCACATTGGGCATTCAGTTATTAAATACTGCTACTTAATCCGTGACTCAGGTCAGCCGAAAGATTAATAAATATCTATGTTAGAATAACCACAATTAGTAAATCGGAATGCTCTGTGACGGGCTTTTTACTGAGTCAATATTTAAACGGGTGATTATGTCGAGTAGGGCCATTAAACATAAACCCAAAATATTAATGAGGCTATCCATAATTGATAGAGATATTAGATCAATAGGATTATGTATGCTTCGTTGACGTCGGCAGCCATTTGGGATTAATTCCTTTATCATGACAAGCTTATGTTTTCATTCATTTTAGCTTAATCCATTACTTTAAAAAAATATTCTGCTAACATGTTTTAGTCCTTTTTTATAAATGTTTAAGGCGATTCGTCTGTACGCAAACAGGGTAAAGCGTAGCTACTAAAATTATTAATGTTTGTAAAACAAATATCTAAACCTGTAGATATTTATTATTCTAACATAAATGCCAATGACACTATCTTTTTTAATTGTGCAACTAGGATATTCAATTAGGGACTATGCCTGAAGTTCACAAATGGTATCGCTAAACGAATTAACGATTTTATTATTTATAGAAATTTTTAATACGAAAGTAATAAATATTTGAACCAAAAAGGACTGGTAGAGGCGATAAACTCACAGACTGCATTGCCTACCAGCCCAAACAGGTGTTCTCGTCTTTCCGGAGGACTCTGTCTTTTTCATAAGAAGCACGCGCGCGACCACTGCATCGCCTCCTGTGACTCTGTGAGGAGTTACCCAGAACTACAACACAAGGACGCCAGGGTGGTTTTTGGAAAAGGTTTTCTTCACGAACAGGAATTAAATCAGTCTAGTAAACATGGTCTGTCCCATTTCATATTCAACACTACCAAAGAACCCATTAACGAAGACGAACCCTGTTCTATTTGCTGTGTCCCTGCCTATGTCAGAAAAGTGACAATGCCCCTACGGCACTGCAAGGACCTTTTCTAGCCCAGTTATTATTTGCGAAAAAAGAGAGGCTAGTTCTTATTTGTGAGGAAGATAAAGCAGAGTTAGGCCGTAGAATTTTGTATGATGTATTTAGATAATGAATGCTACTGTGACTTTTATTAAAATTTAATTTGCATGGTTTTCCTTTAAAGTTGCTGATTAGGTACTCCTTCTATAAATAGGTTTAATATCCTATTTCACCTTGAGCTTAAAAAGGACCATCTCAATTGTTAACTCTCACAGTAGCAAAATAATTACGGATATTTTTTTGATGTTTTACTTAGGTGTATATGTCGGTATCGACAGTTAATGTAGGTACCTACCTATATAATATACAATTTATATCATTGAAATTAGCAATCGTCAACTTATTACTTGTTTTAAAGTAAAATAAAAAGGTACATTACGGTAGCGGCTTTAAGTTTAAACCTAAATGTACGTATTTGTTTATGATCATTTATATGTATATTTAACTTTTCGGGTGTCTGACTGCAATGAACTGGTATTTTAACTCTATGCAATTTAGGTCATTATGAGTTGGCGGATTGTACATCTACTGATGCTGTAAGTAATAGACTTAAACAAAACATAACTAAAAACGAACTAGAAAGTGAACACAATGTATCTATAGATTGAAAAACGGAGGCAGTTCATGCAAGCAGTTGCAGTTTTTATATGAGTTAACATATGTTTTACTTCTGTTAATTATAATTGTATAAGTAGGTATACAGCTAAGAGTTACCATAAGTAGGAGCATAAATGTTTACTAGTGAATAAAGAAATAACTGATTAGTCTTATATACTTATTAATATATAGATATTCTAATATTTTAAGGAGTCTTTCTAAGAAAAATGATTACAGACTTGAGTTATATTCATTGAATATGCGTTTTTTTTGTATGTTTGGCTTCTACGTGGCATTGACTGCGATCTTTTATTTTGTATTTGTATTTCTCGCCATATTTAAAGAAAAAATAAACTAATCCGATCGTAATTGATGTCTGTTATATAACTAGGACCTATGTAACTTACATGTTAGCATTTAATCGATATACACGTATATGCCATAGGATAAATGAATGTCATGAATTAACCGTTATAAGTGGAGTCTAATCTAAAAGCACCCTTTGCAAACGTTTGTAAACTGTTCTAACATAAAAAATGGTATACCACAGTTTAATCTAGATTGTTACACAGTACATAATCATCTACTAGTAGTGAATATTATTGAAATTCTTGTTTGTTCAATATTTATTGCTGTATTAATAAATGTGTCCAATAATCTATTGGTACTATTATTTATTCATACTTTTTTTTTATGTGCGGAAATCCCTTCGTATACCCCCCCGCCGGGCAGCGGGGGTGGTTATGTCGGGCTTGGACCGACTAAAACCGCACGCCGTCTCGGGTCTACAGACGCCGCCCGGGGTGTAAGGTTACCCATAGGGGCGTCAGGGTCTTCCAGAACACTGGGCAAGGAGGAGGGACTGTGAAGGCGGCTATTGCCGTCTTCGATCCGACTTTGGATGTCATACAGTACCCGCAACTCACCACTAACAACATCATTGTGGTGGGGATCCGGACCAGTGCCTGGACGATCACGCTGGTATCCTACTACTTTGAACCGAAGCCGGCACCTCTGGGGCCCTATATAGAGCGACTCAAAGAGGTGAGGCGAGCTTTAGGTTCCCAGCTTGTCCTTATTGGGGGGGACGCTAACGCGAAGAGTACTTGGTGGGGCCATAAGTTCGAAGACGACAGAGGCAAGTTACTGAGTGGGGCACTCGCTGAGATGGACCTCCATGTCCTGAACTTTCGATACTGTGAGAGGTGGAAAGAGATACCACAGCTACGTGGACGTCACGGCCTGCACGAGCAATATGCTCACCTGGGTGGACGCCTGGAGGGTTGATGAGGGTCTCACGGGCATCACAACGGCATATGGCTCAACCTTAGCCTGGAGAAGGCCAAAGGCAACAGGATTGAACGCACAACCCGAACCTACAACACCGGGAAGGCCGACTGGGATGCTTTCCGTGCCAGTGTCGCTCGGTCGTTCTCGGATATAAATATAGGCGAAACGAGTCACAATAGTGAACTAGATACTCTAGTCGAATCATATACGGGAGCGATCGAGGGAGCGTGCCGGGATAGCATCCCAGTCAAAAAACCGGCGGGGTTGGTCCCTATGCCGTGGTGGTCGAAAACACTCGATGAGCTGAGAAAGTCTGTCAACACCAAAAGGCGTCGCATCAGGAACGCAGCGCCGGACCGAAGAGAGATGGTGGTAGCGCTGTATCTGGAACAAAAGGAGATGTATGAATCTGAAGTAAGAAAGGCACAGGTCGAGAGCTGGAAGAACTTCTGCGGAAAGCAGGACAGGGAGGGCCTCTGGGAGGGCATCTATAGGGTCATCAGTAGGGCCACAGTGAGGGAGGAGGATACTCCGCTTGCCGTCGATGGATCTTTCCTGGACGCAAAGGGTTCGGTAGAACTACTTGCCCGAACCTTCTACCCGACCGACAAGGTAGAGGAGGACAACGAGGGGCATCGAAAAATACGTGAAAAAGCGAAAGAGGTGGATAACGAAACGGATCATTGTGAGGATGACCTACCCTTTACGCTGAGCGAACTTTTCGATGCCCTTCAAAAGTTCAACCCCAGAAAAGCTCCGGGGGCGGATGGCTTTACAGCCGATATCTGCACCCACGCCATTAGGAACGACCCCTTACTCTTCCTGAAGCTGCTGAATCGGTGCCTCCACCACGGCTACTTTCCTAAGATATGGAGGGAAGCCGTGGTGGTTGCACTGAGGAAGCCAGGAAAGGACTCGTACACCGTCCCCAAGTCGTACAGACCTATTGGTCTATTGCCCGTCTTGGGGAAGGTGTACGAGAGAATGTTGGTTGCTCGCCTTAAGTTTTACCTTTTGCCGAGGATTAGTCCTCGCCAGTACGGCTTTATGCCCCAGAAAAGCACCGAAGACGCCCTCTATGATCTCATGGGGCACATAAGAGCTCGTCTCGATGAGAAGAGAATAGTCCTTATGGTGTCCCTGGATATAGAGGGCGCCTTTGATAGCGCCTGGTGGCCCGCAATTAAAGTACGGCTGGCGGAGAAGCTTGAGACGAGTAATCAGTAGTTACCTTAACGACAGGGAGGTGAGGGTAAGGTATGCGGGCGAGGAGTGCAGACGCCCCACGGAGAAGGGATGCGTCCAGGGTTCAATCGGCGGACCCTTGCTGTGGAACCTGCTGCTGGATCCACTATTGCATCAGCTAGAGAGTAGGGCGGTTCACGTTCAGGCTTTTGCGGACGATGTGGTGTTGGTGTTCGATGGGGACAGTGCCCTGGAACTTGAGAGACAGGCCAATGCCTCTCTCGAGCATGTGCGGGAGTGGGGCATCGGAATGAAGCTGAAATTCGCACCGCACAAAACTTGTGCGATGGTAATCACGCGGAGGCTTAAGTACGATGTCCCGCGCCTCAGGATGGGCGGGATAGACATTGCACTGTCCGATCACATCAAAATCCTAGGGCTCACCATCGACCACAAACTCACATTTAACACACACATCACAAATGTATGCAAAAAGGCGATCGGCATCTACCACAAGCTGGCGCGCATGGCCCGGATCCGTTGGGGATTACATCCCGAGGTGATCCGGACCATCTATGACGCGGCTGTGGAGCCTACGATCCTGTATGCGGCTAGCAGTTGGTGCGCGGCGGTGGACAAGCTTGGTGTCAGAAAGCAGCTGAACGTGGTGCAGCGCAGATTCGCCCAAAAGCTATCCAAGAGCTACCGGACAGTCTCCCTGCACTCAGGACTGATCCTGGCTGGCGTGCTCCCTCTGGACCTCAGAGTTCGTGAGGTGGCCTCGTTGTACGAGGCCAAGAGGGGAGTGTTCCAGTCATGGTTGGGAGACAGGGAGATTGAACGGATAGCCCCAGCTATAAAGTCACCTCACCCCGCGGAGCATATGAACCTGGAACCTGGTTCTCAAGCCTGGTAGACGAAGACGAGTACCAACGTACAAATAATATTGAAGTACGCATATTTACGGACGGGAGCAAGATTGAGGGTCGCGTCAGCGCCGCGTTATCCATTTGGAATAACGGGGCCGAAACCGGGACCCTCAAACTTGCTCTCTCACCTCATTGTACCGTATACCAGGCCGAACTACTGGCCATATGCAAAGCGACCAGTGAGGTCCTCAGGCGAGGCGCGGCCACGTTCGGCATTCTCAGCGACAGCAGAGCCGCTCTCTTGACGGTCATAAACCGTCACGCTCTCCACCCTCTGGCTGTTGAAGCCAGATTAAACATCAAACGGGGCTTGGCCCAGGGCAAGGAAATCTCCTTGTACTGGGTCAAGGCCCATGCAGGGTTGGAGGGTAATGAACGAGCCGACCAACTGGCTAAAGAGGCAGCTCTGCGGTCGAAGAGACCTCCGCACTATGAACTGTGCCCAGTTTCATTCGTCAAGCGAGGCCTGCGGCAGACCACGCTTGATGAATGGAATGAAAGGTACAAGACGGGTGACACTGCCTCTGGCACCAAGCTCTTCTTTCCATGCGCGGTGGCTGCATACAGAATCGTCCGCAAAATGGAGGTCGCTGGCACTACAACCCAGTTGTTGACGGGGCATGGTGGGTTCTCCGAATACTTGACCCGGTTCAAGTGTAAGGAGGATCATGCGCCTGCGAGCCTGGGGTCGAGGAGACAGTCGCACACTTACTCGTGGACTGCCCCATCTATGTGAGGGACAGATTTAATTTAGAAAATAAAATAAATCTAAAAATAACAGTAGACAACTTACCAAAATTGATGGACAATCATAGGGAGAACTTTTAAAAATTTGCAGTTAAAATTGTAAATCAAGTAAACAAAAGAAATAGCAGTTAATAACCTCAGGCAGGTATAATTGTATACCTTGCAAGCAGGTTGAAAAATTTTACCATTAAAATATAAGTTGATCCAAGTGTAAATAAAGGATATATTGGTGAATAAGAATAGAATGTAATAAATAGTAGTCATAAGAAAATAGATATAAGGTTGAATTGAAATAAATAAACTGGCGAAATATAGTCCCCTACCCCTTAATCCCGAAAGTATGAAAGGCATGGAATGAAAGTGCGAGAGGAATAAAAGCGAGAACTGGTATGGTATTAGGGGACAAGAATGCAAGCGCGAACAATAGATTAATAAGTAGAATAAGAAGAGATAAATAAGAGGAAAACCCTGAGTGGGTTCAAACCAATAGCAAAACTAGATAGATGCCCTAAAATCCGAGATTAGGCTTTGACTATGTCAAAGATGCTAGTATTTAAAACAAAAAAAAGGTTACCCATAGAGCATATCCCTCGCACCCCGACTGACCCTGGGCCATTCGCAGTGTCCCCTCTGATAACAGCAGAGGGGTACCTGGAGCGACCACCCCCGCGGGCCTTGAAGGCCCGCCATATCCCGACCCCCTCGTGCAATGGGGTCAGCTGGCCCTGAAAAGGGCCGGTTGGTCAGACTCTTGCCCGTTGACGTTGACGCCAGCTACTCCAGAGGAGCAATCAATGATGCGTCATCGCCCACGTTGCCCAGGGTGCACCAAACTTGGAGGTGATCCAACCAGTCGCACCCCGGTAAGTGTGTACCTACCGACGATTATTTATTACGTCAATTTCAAAGTTATTCCAGAAGTTTAAGTTGATATGAAATCTGTGAAATCTATTAGGATCAAATTCCTTCCTATTCAGCTGATGCTTGTAGTTGACCCCTAGATCATTCTCTCAAAACCCTTCGTTTTAATTGGCCCCACATATAATATATGTGGGGCCAATTAAAACTGCTCAATTGGATTTAAGTCCGGACTGTTGGCTGGCCATTGAGGTGACTAATCTGGCTAGCCGCAAGAGCGTTGTCGTCAGGGCCGTCTTTAAACTATTTGTGGCCCTGGGCACATTAGGATAATAGGGCCCCTATGGCCTTGAAAGAGCTATATTTTGTTAGAATAAACAAAGAAAGTAAGTAGGTAAACAAGATTCTACAATTATTTTTATTTATTTACTGACTGTAAATGAACATATCATACTAGCAATCTATACATATATTACTTGTCCCGACTGACTGACTGACTGACTGATTCATCAACGCAGAGCCTCAGACTAAATGTATATCTTTTAGTCTGAGCGCAGAGCCTATACCGCTGCAGCTAAAACTTGAAATTTCGGCAGTAGATGCTTTTTATGATGTAGTGGATACAAAGGAAGGATTTTTGGATATTTCGCTCCTGATTTGGCAAAATAAGGTATGAAAGTTTGTATTGAGTCAGAGTTAAGTCAGAAGCACGAAATATCATGTACTGTACAAATATCATGTCATCATGTACAAATATCATGTATGGCTTCTAGTAGAAAATAAATAAAAACGTAAACAGCATTTTGTTAAATTTTACCCCCGAGTGAAATATGGGTTTGGTATTGGTATTTTTGAAGATAGAAGCTTGAAATTTCAGATAGTTGCTTCTGGTTACGATTAAATGAACACGTGTACCTTTTTTTTTTCGTGCGGAAATCCCTTCGGATACCCCCCCGCCAGCCAGCGAGGGCGGTTATGTCGGGCTTGAACCGACTAAAACCGCACGCCGTCTCGCGTCTACAGACGCCGAGGTGTAAGGTTGCCCATAGAGCATATCCCTCGCACCCCGACTGACCCTGGGCCATCTCCGGTTTCGAGATGGCCCCTCGGGTTTGGGAACCACGGTGTCCCCGTCTTGCCCCGGTTTGGGGGAGGGGCGCTAGTCGCCCCACCGTCCCGGCCTGCTTCTGCTGGGGTGACAGGCGGTCTCACCCGCCACCCCCAGGCCTGCGCTCATGGAGGACGGAGGTCGTTAAGCGACCTCCGGCGCCTGAGTCGCCTGCGACGCGCGGCGAGCATGTTGCGGGCTCGGCGGGCCGGGAGAGTTCTGAACCTCTCCCGGGCGCGTTCCGCCATCTCCTTCGCGAGCATCACATGCTCGCAGAAGGAGGTGGCGGCGGCCCACGCGCTCGCGCTCCGCACCATTGCCGCAATCATGCTGCCGAGCGAGATGACACCCACTCCGATGGCTGTCACGAGGTCACGCCTCGGCGCCTCCCACGCGGGGCAGTCCGCCAGCGTGTGCAGCCCTGAGTCCTCGCTCGCGTCACAGTGATGACACTCAGGCGTTGGCTCCTTCCTGATCCGATGCAGGTGGTCCCCGAAGCACCCCTTCCCGGAGATCACCTGCGTCAGTCGGTACGAGAGGCTTCCGTGTCGCCTGTCTAGCCAATCCTCCATGATGGGCCTTACCTACCGCCGCTAAATCTCAACATACCTACCTACTAATATTGGCTAGCCTGATTTTCGAGCGAGAGAACTTCACGCAAGTAAAAACTCAGTCAATATCATTTGATTTTATCTAAACCAATATGTTTTTCGGTAATTGATATCGGTTATCATTTGGTGATCTTGCTGAAACCAAGGGGCCCCTTTTGATTGCGAGGCCCTGGGCACGTGCCTAGTGCCCAGTGGGAAAGAGGGGCCTGGTTGTAGTTCTAAGTGAGACTCGACACCGAATTGTATAACACAGAATACTACCTACTATACAAGCCAAATTTTGGGGCTCCTGAAAAAGGATAAAAGGATCAGGATGTCCGTAGTGCAAACTAGGGATGCGACCTGGATTTTTATTTTTATGTATATAGGGAATGTAAATATGACCTCACCTCGCCCGATAGTTGCTACATATACTGTTGGCGAAATCTTAGGAATAACTGGCACCATTATAGATAATGCTACAATGGTTACTTTCAGTTTAACGGCCTCATCTGATGCGTTTTTAGCCCCCGCTTAAATGACCAGGGACTGTACCAATCGGATGAAGAAAAAGTAGATAACTCTGTTAAACCTAAATGACCCTATTCCAGGGATAAAAAAATGCCTATGTGCTATTCCAGACTATAATCTATCACTGTACTTAAACTCCATCCGTTCAGCCGTTAGAGTGTGATTGAGAGCAAACATCCAAACATCGAAACGTTTTCACATTTATAACGATTATTAATTATTATAATATTATTATTATAATATTAATTATTACGATAGGGCAAGGCACGAAGTAAATTTTGATAAAAACCCTTTTCAGTACTCAAAAAACATCTTTAAAAGCCAAAATGGTAAACTTCTTCTGACCAAAGAACAAACTTACGAACATTACAAAAACACTTACGAAATACTTAAATTCAGATCACCATACAATCAACCGGAAACCCAAAGACCCCACGACCCTCTAGTACAATTCCAAGGGAATGCACCTACCATAGAGGAAATAGAGATACAAATAAAAAAGAAATCATCTAAATCGGCTCCGGGCCCTGATGGGGTTCCATATATAGTGTATAAAAATGTCCAACAGTTCGTAAACATCTCACAAATATATTCAGTAAAATCTGGTCAGAAAAGAATATACCAGTCGCATTTGGCGAAGCGGTTTTCGTTCTCATTCCAAAAAAACATGAAGTGACCCATCCTAAAGATACTAGACCGATAGCACTAACTAACACAATTTCAAAAATATTTTTCTCAATTCTACAAACAAAAATGTGTCATTTTATGATTAACAATAGGTATTTCGGACCTAACCACCAGAAATGGTTTTTACCCGGCATTTCTGGTTGTCTGGAACACAATAGTCTGTTAGCGGAAAGCTTAAAAGATGCCAGAAAATACGAAAGACAGATAACGGTATGTTGGATAGACCTAGAAAATGCATTTGGCTCAATTCCACATTACCTTATGGTATACGCGTTGCAATGGTATAACTTTCCACCCGTGGTCATAGAGTTAATCGAGTCGTATTACTCGCAGCTAAAATTTGCTATAAGCTTCCAAGAAGTACACACAGGACCATTACGGTATAATGTGGGACTGTTTCAGGGATGCTGCTTGTCACCAATAGCATTTAACATAGTAATTAATATCTTAATTACCAAGTTAATACGTCACGAAAAGAAATGGGGTTATCGGTTTAAAGTAAATAACATATACTCAGAGTCCATCTTAGCTTTTGCTGACGATCTCGCAATACTGACGCGTAATCCAAAACAATGTCAGGAACTATTAAAGGAAGTCGATGAGTTCTGTTCGTGGACAAATGGACTGAGGACGAAGCCCAGTAAGTGTCACTGTCTGTGTCTGGGTAGACGGGACACCAAATTTACCTCCTACGACCCGGGACTCTTCATTGGGGGTAAACCAGTTTCCATAGTCGCAGAATCGGTGCCATTTAAATTTCTTGGGAGAAAGATAGACTATAAAGGACGCACACCATCCTTAGATGAAGTTTTCGATACGTTTATAAATGACTTAAATAAGATAGATCAGATACCACGCGCCTCGAGAAATAGAGGCCGTGGAGCCCCAGCTCCGCCAGGCCATCGTGGTGGAGTGGAAGGAACGAATTGGGCAACCAAGCGCAGGACACGCCGCAATATCGGCGGTAAGGCCCATCATGGAGGATTGGCTAGAGAGGCGACACGGAAGCCTCTCGTACCGACTGACGCAGGTGATCTCCGGGAAGGGGAGCTTCGGGGACCACCTGCATCGGATCAGGAAGGAGCCAACGCCTGAGTGCCATCACTGCGACGCAAGCGAGGACTCGGGGCTGCACACGCTGGCGGACTGCCCGGCGTGGGAGGCACCGAGGCGTGACCTAGTAGTGGCAGCCATCGGAGTGGGAGTCCTCTCGCTCGGCAGCATGATTGCGGCAATGGGGCGGAGCGCGAGCGCGTGGGCCGCCGCCACCTCCTTCTGCGAGCATGTAATGCTAGTGAAGGAGATGGCGGAGCGCGCCCGGGAGTGATTTAGAACTCTCCCGGCCCGCCGAGCCCGCAACATGCTCCTCCGCCGTCCTCCATGAGCGCAGGCCTGGGGGTGGCAGGTGAGGCCACCTGTCACCCCAGCAGAAGCAGGCCGGGACGGTAGGGCAACTAGCGCCCCGGCCCCCAAACCGGGGCAAGACGGGGACACCATGGTTCCCAAACCCGAGGGGGCCATCTTGAAACCAAAGATGGCCCAGGGTCAGTCGGGGTGCGAGGGATATGCTCTATGGGCAACTTTACACCCCGGCGTCTGTAGACCCGAGACGGCGTGCGGTTCTAGTCGGTTCAAGCCCGACATAACCGGCCCCGCTTGATGGCGGGGGGGTATCCGAAGAGATTTCCGCACGAAAAAAAAACAAAGAAAGGGTCAGTTCAAGCCCGACATAGCCGCCCCCGCTGCCCGGCGGGGGAGTATCCGAAGGGATTTCCGCAGGAAAAAAAAAAGGTCGGTATCGCGAGTGTGACGCCCCATGGTATTACACACGCCCATAGGTAGCGATAACCGCTTCCCAGCAAGTAGGCCGTATGCATGTCTGCCACTTAAGTGGTATAAAGTAATGAAAACTGTTCAATAATCTCAAAACAACTAATTTACATCTTCCAGAAATTTCATTATCGGCTCACGGACGATTAGAATTATTCAATTAGTTTGAAGCCAATTGAGATCTTCGCAGCGACCTCTTGTAATATAAAAAATTTGTATTGTGTATTGATTGTATTTTGTAAAAAGTTTGTATTGTACTTAATATGTAGGTATACTATTATAAAATTGTAAATGTGTTGTGTTTGAAGACATAGATTTAAAAAAAAACTTGGGTTATGTTGAATTACGGTTTTGAATACAAAACTATTTTTTTCTTAAATCTTGTCTGTTTATCTGTTTGTTCGGGATGGACGCAAAAACTACTGAACTAGGATTGCGGGAATGCAGGATCTGAATTCCACGCGGACTGAGCCACGGCCAACAGTTAGTTGACCACGTGGGAGATTTTGGCGACACTAGTTGCTTTGAGGATTGAGGGGTTTTGCAGGTGACGTTTAATAAAAAACAATATTTTAAATAATATGATTATATTCTTACATGATAACAGATACAGATGTTAAAGAAATTCGGTTTAACAAAGATCTGGTTACAGTTTCGATGGTTAAGTTTGAGACAAGTAGTTTAATCTTATTTGTCGTTATATAATTTTATTTCAATAAATTATCTGGACGCCGAATTTAAAATAGTTCTATCTAAAGACAATTTCTACATATAAAAGGTACTAGCCGTTTGCAATGTGTGCTGTTAAGCTACGTATCAACTTATTGTCGAATATATACTAAACGAACATACATGATTGGTGTACAGTACAATGGTATGAATAGAATTAGCCCTTGAATAGAAATAAAATGTTCATTTTTCAATCATTCACCTAATCAGATTGATCATTTTGTACATTAATTACACTAAACTTGTAACTACACAATTTATTTGACTATTATATTTTTATTCACCCCCTTGACTTCTATTCGCCCCGTTTTGTTATCTCCATCGCCATAAGAGTAATAAATAACGACATACAAGTGAACTCTAATCAAAGAGATATTCAAAACCCTGAAGTATCGAACTTGTGTGATAGAAAGTCACTCGGACTTTGCTCAAGCGATCCTCCGTAGCTATGGGTACAATAAACCTTAATAAAAATGGTGGAAGATAGTAATCATTAGAAATGGTTTCTGTTTTCCCCTATTGGTGTGACTCTATGGGTGGGGACAACAAAGCCTTCGAAAATATTTATATCGCAGAAACTTATGCTCTTCCACTATTTCTTTTACTTTATACGTCAGATACGGAAAAGCTCAGATATGATGACTTACAAACTGTCATACAAGCAAAGCAAATGTCATAATCTTTATATATAAAAAATCTTTATATATAAAAATGAATTGGCTAATTTTGGTCTTGAATTATTTGTGGACGTCCAGAGAAGGTTTAAAAGGTGAATAAATATGGAAGTTGTTGGATTGAGGCAGTACGAAGTCTGCCGGGTCAGCTAGTAGTATATAGAATGTATGACTTGGAAAATGTCACACAAACAAAAGTTATAATAGTCAGATACACAAAATTACTTATTAATATAAAATTTACGGGGCCCCACGTTTGGATGGTCTTCAGATGGTATGGGTGATAACGGACATGATGTTACAGGTTGTATACATCCACGATAAATAAATTTATTTTAATTTTAGTTACAGTCTGTAGTCAATAATAGCACACAATTTCATCTCATTACAAACGTGCCTGAAACGTCAACTGTCGTATCTATGACACGACGCGTATCTGACGTACTATGTCATAGTCGTTTTGCAGACAAGTTCATATTTACCTATTATACTGTAGGTATGTACTACTACTACCATTTCTTTTTTGTTCATTTTAATATAAGAAGCATTGAAACTTGGTCATACATCGCATACGAATACTAATACAATCATTGATATACGAAAATACCAAGATACACAGTACCGTACAAAGATTGCCAAGTCTTTAAACTTTCACCAATTATATTCTATTGTTTATACGTATGATTTTAAAGATAGTTCAGTCGCTGATTGTGTATCTCGAGTTTTGTGTATATCAATGAGTATTTCGGTAGTATATATAACACAACCGAATATAAAAAGTATGATTACTATAGGTTTAGATCGGAAAAGGTTAACATTGAGGACGGAACTTGACCCCCGAACAGACCTTACCGCCGGTTCAAGTTCCGCCCTAAATGTTGACTTGTTCCGATTTCAATCTATAGCAAAAGCTGGTGTTTGTAAATTTCACTAAATTATACAATACTTGTTTGACAAGGTTCAATAGACTATGCAAATGATTGAACATACCAATGACATTAAATTTGTGCAAACTCGTACACAATTATATTGCAATACAATTTAGTAACATTATTTAAAGTAACATTATAATCTTTAAGATTTTTTAGAGTATTAATATAATTAATAGTATAATGAATTACTTACACACACATCGGCTGTCCGCAGCCATGGAACGCTAAACGCTTTATATTATAATTTTATATTATTTACGCCTCTCTGGTTCTATTAGATACATTCAATTGTTTAAAAGAAATTAAATAATTCTTGACACTATAATAAACGGTCTTCACCTGATATAGTATCCTCTGGAACAGCGCCAACTACCTCAGTCTCAACATCTGAGTCTGGGACTAACGTGTAGCAACCGTCACTTGATATTTACATTTACATTCTTAACCAAATACTAAACCTGTGTAACTAACAAGAACAGTACAATAATGAACCTAAGCCTATATGGTTCTTGTGAAAAAATAATCACGTATTTCTCTACGTATATTGTTAGACTGGGGTGCATCGCCTACAATTATCATCATTTATAACCTAATCTCTTTTAAAAAGTTGATCATTTAGTTACCAACTATATACACTAAGCATACCAAAGGTATGCCAGGTTCAAGGTTTACGTCGCTTAATGACAAGCACTACCATTGAAAAAAAAACCACCCTTTTAAAGCTCTTGTTTGAATCAGTTTAATAAGATTAAAAGCATTCATACAGCACAAGCATAATCACATGAAATCGCAAACAATGATTAGTAGGTACGTAATATCTACTTTTTCAAAATGGAAAAGATTTTAGTAGATATGAATGCAAGCTACAATATTTATAGGTCTACATCAATAGTTCAGATATTAAAAGTCACAATTAAAAAGCAGTTAAATGTTAAACTAACCATACTCTGAAAGGCTGAATGGTATCATAAATAAGAGTATTAAGGTGCATAACCTTCATACTTCTATTTAATAATATATTTAATGTCACTTATCATTGTATTAATTAGTACTATGTCAATTATTAATATTAAAAAAGTAAATTGTGCCTCTGTGGATGATTGTACTACCTATACTTACCTTATGGATTTTTTTATTGAGGCATCTCTTCTTTCTTTCAGAGTAGGTGTCTGCTTTAAGCCTACGTTTTATGTTACAAAAATACATATCTATTATTGATAGCTACATTATATCGACTATGAAGGTTATCCACCCTTCATGAAATGTGTAAATGACCAGTTGTGAATATGCGAAATAGTCGCTACAGGGATAATGAACCATTATGTAATAATAAGCTTTAGTTTGCGTGGTTAAGTTACAGTGCAAAGTATTCGTGTCACTGTATTTAGCATACTTATACCTTATATTAACTAATAAATAAAATCGTTTCATTCAGGCAGTTCGTGTGAATCGCTCAACCTTGTACGTCGTACAAACGTTCTATTAATTCTTTCGACAAATCAGTATTATTTATAGTGGAATAAATATACTAACCCTAAAATTCACCATTTTCTTTTGTTAATTATATTTCTATATTTTTCGGTTTAATTGGTTTGAAGAAAATCTGGTATGGTGCACGGTGAATTTTATAATTCGATCATATTGTTGCTATAAGCAAGATCTTCTTAACCGGCGCTCGGCTACACTGGTGGTATCGTCCACAACACGGCGGTCCTATCAGCAGAGGTCGACAGGAAGGAGAAGTCATCCGGGTGCCATCTGGCCGAGATCACTTTATCTGGATGACGAGCCACCGGCACGCTCGGTAAGGGGCACGTCAGGTCACCTAAAGGAACAAATGTGAAAATTTGTAAGTCCCATTTGTAAAAAAATATATAAAATAGCATTTGCAAAATTAAGTAATTAAGGGACCTAAACATAAACTGGCGAAATGTGGGTGCTAGCACCTCTGCCTACCCCTTCGGGGATATAGGCGTGAGTTTATGTTATGTTATGTTAAAATTAAGTAAAACAGTGCACCGCTTACCTTGCAAATCAGTTAGTACAACTCTTCCATCGTATCCTGCGGTGAGTAGGTAGTAAGCGCCGGGGGAAAATCGAACACTGCGCAATTCGCCCGAGTGAGGAGTAAAACCCTGTAGGGCACGACATCCTCGGACATCGTGGAGAGCACAGGATCCATCGTCGTGTCCAGCCACGAGTAACCTGCCGCTCGGGTCTACTGCTAAAGACGCTACTGCATACTGAAACGTCATTACAAAACCATAGAAAGTTTAGTCGAAAATTGGATTCAATTCCACGGTTATGTAGTGCATTTTTCTATCGCATATTAGACTGACAGTTTGATACTTACCTTTATAGAGTAGTTAAAACCGTTTGTTTATAAATATCAAACTATAACTTCAGTTTTAACTACTCTGAAAAGATATTAAGCTGTAGATATGCGCTGTGCGATAGAGAGAATGCTCGATAAATTTTCTATGGATGAGCACGGTTCTAACCCCTTGATCGGGTAACTGACCTGGGTTTAGGTAAGCGTTTATTACATTGACTGTGGTATTAATCCACGTAGAAATACAATATAAAAAAGTATTGTGAAGATAAGGTTTCGTTCTGTCATTTTAACTGATCCGTGAACATACTAAGTATACTTTTTACAGTTTACTATCATTAATAAAATTCTGAATCAAAACGGAACTTATCTGTTCATTCATTAAACGTCTGCATTGATGTATCTTTAATCAGTACCATATCAAACTAAACTATTACTTGGTGCAGGTAAAATTAATGAGCCATAACTTTGCCAAACAATAGCCATTAATACGCCTAGTCCAATAAATCTCTTTTTATTAAAGCTTGTATCCGGAGACATTTGTTGGACAAAATTTTCCTCAACATAGTAGGTAGTAGTTTTGCTATAAGATACACTAGGTACCCAAGACTCAGCATTTGCCGCAGAGTTATGTACCAAATAAGCCGTATACGAATGTTGTGATGTGAACAGGAGACTTATTTGATTTACTTTATTGATGATATTTTTAAATATATTTTATGTTAGCATACATAATCTGTAACAGAATTAATGCAAGACAAAGAGTAAATTCACTTCTGAATCAATTTCCATCGTTGTATTACAAAAAATCTTAGAATTTGCCTTAAAATATATTATATAAGTAACTAAAATTCCAAGGAAAATAGAATGTTCCGTTTAAGGATTAAGCCTTATGTTAAAGATGTAAAGTCTATTTAAACGTAAATCAAGTTTGTAGTTAGCTTTTATAGATTTTTTAGATTTTATAGAAACCTTGTCTTGACAGCCAACACAATAAAAATGAAATCAGTCAAATCGGTTGAGCCGTACTCAAGTGATACGCGGCCAAACATATCTGTCGATTCGTTTTTATTTACAAAGGATAGAAATTTAATGGGGTGTTTGCGTTGTTGCGTTTCTTTATTATCGATTGTCTATTAACATAAGTAGAAAAGACACAATGAAAGTTCTTGAGAGTCACAGCAGGCGAAGTAATTTAGATGTCAAACGTAGGTCATGATACGAAAATTCTATTTCGGAGAACAACATTGCAGTTTCGTATGATACAGACTTTATCGTCTCCATCCGTAATGTAGGTATACAAACACAGATACAACAGTACTTCATATAAAACTAGGATTGATGATGACTTATATGAGGTTTTTTAACTCAAGCCATCGTAATTTACACAATACAGCCTATGTCCAGCAGGGATAATGGGGCAAGATTTTTTTTATGAGTACAATGGCTTCGAAGTTTTCCCCAGACATCTAGCGTGTGGAAACTCACAAACTTCAGCCTCTTTATAATATTAGCATATACCAAGATGATGACATTGTTCTAAGGTTCTAAGTATTTCTAAACTACTGTAACAATATATAAAATCTGGACGAATTGCCCCACAGTTATCTCTCGTGTACCATAATGATGTACCTACACTTGTTAAGCACAATTTACAACCCGTTTGTCTACCAAAAGACATTTAGGTTCGTCCTCTGTTAAAAATTACAACTAATCACAGTTTTACGCTACGTGCTTGAGCATAATATGCGAGTTTATGGACATGGGCTTCAATAGGCATTTATAATTTAAAGAGAAAGTTAACTTCATATCAAAGGGAACGGTTTCGGAACGATTCTTCTACATATTTATTTAACACTTTCTTCTACACCAGGTAAATAACATATAATTAGAATGTGAATATAATTAACTCAGAGTAGGCACCTATAGGGTCATGTTTTAGAATTACGTCAACTTTAAGATTACAATGAACACAGGACTCACAATCTCCACTTTAAATCAAGTCGTACATATCTAAACATTTTTGCCGTACCTTAATACGCAAACCTCATAATTCCACCCAATGGAATGCCACGGAATGGAAGTGAACGAAATGGTACTTATCATAATTAACTTTGTGTCAATTGTATAGCATACAAACAAAAACAAGTCAAAAAAAAATCGCACGAATATTCCGCGGCAATGTAAATTGAGGCTTATAGTGTAAGATCCCGGGCTTCCCAGACCTCACTTATTTTTACAAGGATAAAATGTATGGGATAATGTAGTGTTGAGTATATGCATATTTGCTAGCTTGTCCTGGCGGTCATTTGTCAGTAATCAGATGCTAAAGGTAGCAAAAATGCATACACTCAAGATGCACTCCAAGCCCGGGATCTTGTACTATTGAGGTTTGCGTATTAAGGTGTCAATATATTTAAAATGATACATACCTTACTAGAGTGTCCCGATGGGGGTGGTATAACATTGACACAGCCGCCAGTACGAAGATCCCAGAAACGTACAGTCTTGTCCTGGCTGCCCGAAACGAACATTGCTCCACCCCAGTTGTACAACGACAATATGTGACCGGAGTGACCAGTTAGCGCCTGCACAAAATAGAAGATCGTACTTTAATCCTCTATGAATACATCGAATACATACATCCTACGCTAGATCTGAATTAATTCACTGTATTTAGGGTAAGTATTTTACCTTGTAGTCCGGTGTATGGGGCTAAGATACTAAGATCTTCTGAGTCCAAGTCAACCTCATCTGCAAGCCAGTACACGATCTGATTTATGAAGGTTCTGGCTGAGGCTTTTCTCTCAGAGTTGAAGCTAACCAAAGCAAATTATGGAAATGACAAGTAGGAGAGCGCTACCCGGGCTCCAAATCGCAAGTTTTGGATGCAACTAGGATTGGTGCTTGAATGAAGAAAGATTTTACCAAAATGGTGGATGAGGTGGTGATGAGGTAGTGCCAAAAAGATTGATACAAGATAGTGAACAGCTCTTTTTCTCGAGAAATGAAAATTACAGATTCGTTTAATCAGATTGAATTAAACGTAAGCTATTCCCAGCGATGCCACTTTCGCTGCGATGAAGATTTATATAGGTCCTAAAAGGGAGCCCCAATCTAGCGATGAGATTAGACTGAATTGTTAAATAGCATTGAATGCGGTCGGTTAATGTGGTCAAGACTACTATCTGTATGGTGATTCCAGATGTGAAATGGCAAACCGCGTTGACGCTGATATTCATTTCGATGACGAGGATGTTTATTGCGAATTAAACACAATTATTCTAATTAGACGTTTCTAATTTAATTGTGATGTGTTATTTAATAATTCGCGGTAAAACCGTGTTTCAAGTCTAAAGTTTTAGTCTCGGAAACCATATATATTTGCTTAAATAGGTTTCTCCACGATGAATTGTTATGTGCGTCTCATTTTTGGATCTGTTTATATGCGAATATTATACACGCCGCAATTTGCAAAACCTATTATGGAAAATGGTTATATTCACTAGCGAGGATATCAAACTCTTTTTCCAATAAGATAAAAGCTCTAATGAGCACGAAATGATGAAGTTAGGCACTAGAAATGTGGTAAATAGGTTGTGGTTGTAATACTTGTAATAATGTATATTATGTTCATCTGGTGTACAATAAAGTGTATAATAAATAAATAAATAAATGGTAGACATTTTTTTTTATCGTGCGGAAATCCCTTCGGATACCCCCCCGCCGGCCAGCGGGGGCGGTTATGTCGGGCTTGAACCGACTAAAACCGCACGCCGTCTCGGGTCTACAGACGCCGGGGTGTAAGGTTGCCCATAGAGCATATCCCTCGCACCCCGACTGACCCTGGGCCATCTCCGGATTCGAGATGGCCCCCTCGGGTTTGGGAACCACGGTGTCCCCGTCTTGCCCCGGTTTGGGGGAGAGGCGCTAGTCGCCCCACCGTCCCGGCCTACTTCTGTTGGGGTGACAGGCGGCCTCACCTGAAACCCCCAGGCCTGCGCTCATGGAGGACTATCTACTATTAAATTTTCTTCGGATTAGAACTTATCTACGTAGTTAAATTAAATAGTAGAAAATGTGTGTGCTAAAGTATCCAATAACCTATTCCGTAGAAATATTGTACCTATTAATCACACGTAAAAATAAAACTAAAATATAGAAAGTAATAATGGCGCTACTTATATATGCAGTCAGCGTCAATAATTGATCATCATACTAGTTGTCCAAAGTAGGCGATGCTACAGAGTTTCATAAGTATTGCGACATAGTTTCAAAAGTTGATCAGAAAAGACCTCTTTCTTTTTGCCAAATATTGTAATTCTAGGTCAACGGGAACTACCATATAGGTTTTCGACCCAAAACCTATAGGGTACTTCCGGTTGACCTACAATTGTCAATATTGGTTAAAAGCAAGGTCTTACAACACAAGTAAAGGGAAAATTCCGAAAATTAAAAATGTTGAAAATTAAGGTAAATTTTGGTACTTTCAACTTGACAAGTTTATATAGATATATATTTCACAATACCTGGAAAGTCTTTCCTGTAGCGCAGTCCGTAACATATATTTTGCAGTCACCAGCTCCACCGCTAACCAACAGGCTCGTCTTGTTTGTAGTGTCTTCTATGAAGCACACGTCTCTAACGGTACCATCATGCATAGTCAGTTCAACCTGATGACAATAAATGATATGGTCAGATTTAGGCTAAAACAAGCTATGGATATGATTCAGACTAGATAGATATAGACAGACTAGACACTATAACATCACATGATTATAACTTTTATTTTTGCTGCGATGTCGCCTTTAGAGATTCTGTGGACGATTCGGTGTAGTTTACGATAATGTAAAGAATATTGCATAAAATTATTTGAGATATCTTTAAGACGAGGTTCAATTTTTATGTGAATGAATACAGTAATTCGAATGTTAAAAGTTTATTATTAACATGAGTTTATACTGCGCGGATCGTCGTCAATCGTCATAAGACGTTTATGATGATGTCATGAAAACCTTCATTTTTACTTCAAATCAAATATTCACAGCAATAGCTTAGAGTCCAGAACGTTTGAATCAGTTATTTTGTATTACCGCCTACTAACGAGGCAAACGAACTGCAGATGACAGATTTCACAGAATAAAAAGAACTAAGAGTCGCAAGCCGGCAAGGCCCGCGTACAGAGTTCCGTATATACTCGTATACTTACTGTGTTCGCACATATCGGTGTCATAAGTACCTAGGCTACCATTAAATTTCATCAATTCAAGTTAATTGATTATATTATTTTCGTAAAGCAAATTTTACCAATTTGACACAAAGTTTCTTACTAATAGCAACTAAATTAAACGAATAAGCTTGGTTATACTTTGAAGTTTAAACTAAATAGGTTCCTTCTCACAGTATTGATTAGAAACAGTATGAAAACTATGAATAATGAATAAACAAATGGCAAAGGCGGCGTCAGCATATGCGTTACAACTCTACACTCTACAGAATTCATACTTACCGGGAATTCGATTCTTAGGCATGTAAACGTAAAAAAATTGTGCGAGGGAACTAGACCAACTTTTTAACCCGGCGAACCCTATTCAATGAAACGCGTTTATTTGCTCAATTCTAATACATAACTGAACACTGCATTTTAGTACATACAAGCGTTTGTGGTATGTATGCGTACTTACATATAACACCACAAAAGTTACGGAAGAGATCAGTAGAACAGGCACGGATGCTTCCGTATCTATTACGATTAAGGAACAAACGTTACATCCGAACAGTGTAGGTACCACTGTAACATAGGTAACACTGCAAATATCTCTATGTCCGATACTAAAATTAATTGAAATTGAATCTATACTATTATAAAATTGGAGATATTTAATAAAAATACTTGGGTTATGTTAAATGAACGATTCTGAAAAAAAATATATTTTTGAATTATTTTCTAATTGTCTGTTTATCTGTTTGTTCGCAATGGACGCAAAAACTACTGAACGGATTTGGATACGGTTTTTTCTATTAGAAAGGTCTTGGTCATAATTATAATCTGCCGTATGTTTGATTACAATTGGTTAAGTAGAACCGGAGATATGGCCAAAAAACGATAACCTACCGCGCGGAGCCGGAGCCGCAGACATCAGCTAGTTACTGTATATACCTACATATCAACGTGTTACTACACATTACAAGTAGATGTAGCAGTAAGTAATAATAGTAAACATTTTGAAGATAAAGTGACATAATGAAAAATATAACATTCATTTTTAGATTTCCTTACGCAACATAATCAGATAAGTCTATAAAATAGTTATTAACTAGCATTAAGTACAATCGTTCTTTCAGTTTCTGTCAAATCATCTCTATTCCCTAGTTTACTCGTAAAACATTATTGCATAAGCAAAAGCGTCTAAAATTTGTTCCACCATGAAATTTCAGATTTCTTAATTGGGGTTTTATTTCATCTTTAATATTCTTCAGTTTATACATATACTTGTCCTTCGTTACAAGTCAGGATAGTTATTTATCTTTTTAGTACTATGTTTTAATAAAACTCGTTTCCATTAGAAACATTACTAAATAACTATATTTGACCTATCTTATCGGATCTCCAGATATAGTCATATATCAGAATCAGATATTTGAAATTTGGTGCTTACTTTAAAAAAGACGTATTTTCTATGAAAATTTTCAACAACTATTAACAATAACAACCTAATTGTCATTGCTATCTGACTTCCTTCAAGAACTATAGAAACTATTTTTTTCATGCCCGTTGCTATCTGACTTCCTTCAAGAACTATAGAAACTATTTTTTTCATGCCCGTATATCACCCTTGGGTTTTTAAACTGTTCATGTACATGAAATTATATCCATCCGTTGTTTTGTTGTAAAGGCCAAACTAAAATACCAACAAATACATTTTCAAACGTATATGACTATATTACCTATTAATGATAATAGTAGATATTAGATATTTACTGAACTAGCCAGAATCAATTTCCCTCAGCGTGAATCACCTTTTTGTCCTATATTACTTGTAGAGATAACACAAGGCTAAAAAACAATTAAACGCACAATATAATCTTTGAATATACCGCCACTTATCTTACCACACGATAACATTTGACACGACAAGATAAATAGTAAATAAATTCATAAAATTAGCTCTCTCTAACGGAAATGGGCTATGTATAAGGAGCTTAACATGTTTCAAGCAACCAAAGAAGTCACTTTGTTCTTTATCGATATACAGAATATCATACGTCAGTTACAGAATTCAGCCCGTTCTAAGAGACCAAGAGTTACGTTTACATTACACGGTGGTTTTCCAAGAGGAAGATAAAGAATTACGTTCTCACTGTCATAGATAGCGAAGGCGCGTGCGGGAGCAATTTATATAATTTGATGAGATACAGATCAAACAAACTTAGCTCGTTTCATTTAAAAGGATGTAAATGATTAATATTGTCACGAAATGTCGATTTAATCTTATTAGAAGATTACTGAGTGCGATCCAATACCAATTTATTTCCTATATATTACGGCTATTATTATACTATTTTAAATACACCTATTACTGAAATTATGTTGAAGTATACATAGTTGAGCGTTGTCTGCATAATTTTAGATTACCTACTAAATTTAAATAGGGATTATTTCGCCTTCCACGCGGATGAAGTTATTTATAATAAATTATACGAAAACAAGAGCCGTCCATACCAGCTCATTAAGTTGGTAATGTTATTGAGAACTGATGATCATTATCATCAATATTGTATGATACTGATATATGACTTATATATATTTTCTTTTTGAATATACTTAATTCAATTGTCACTCTTTACCTATTATTTAGGTACTTTAGTTACACTACCTTTACGAATTGAATTTCATTTCCACGTATAATTTATTGGCCTCAATAATCTTAACAATTGCGTTGATTGTATTTGGTGGTAATCATAGATTTCATTTAAACGTCATAACCGTTCAAAGAGCTCGCATTTTGGTTGACCAGTTATTTTATTGGTTTTTTAATTGGCCAGTTAGTGCACATGCGCGAGTTTGTTCAAGATTTTTTGAACTTACTATATATAGATTAATATTTACAGTACCGAATAAATAGATTCTATTATTAATACAACATTTTTGCAGGTGTAGTAAACAAAACACTGCTAACGTACGTACAGAGTATTGTGATGGTTCAATCCAGTTCTAAACAATCGTCAATTCCTTGTGTTATCTACCTACGGATAATTCTTCTGAATAAAGATGCGTGTCAGTTATTTGTGATATTGTGGAATCCCCACATTTGTACTATGATGTCCAATGCAGTTAATTGAGTAGAATCCGTTTATTATTGATAATAATTCCAACTCACCTCTTGACCTTCCAAATTGCAGGCATGACTGTTGAATCTCATGAGTTTGACGGTCTTGTCGTTAGAACCAGTGGCGAGTAGGTCACCTGCTGGACTCCAGGCGAGACAGTAAATACTGCCTTTGTGATGCTTAGTCCGTTTCAATAAGACTGTTGGAGCAGTAGGAGCACTGCTGTCTCTGCAAAGAATACAACACTTTAGGATTTTTACTAAAACTGAGTCTACATAAGAAAAGCACGACGAAAGATGATTAGAAACACTGTATTTATTTTTCTTTTTAATATATGCATATATGGCTCTTCATATTGCTGTACCCCGCGTACAACATTATTAAGTCAGGCCAGCAACGCATTGTAGCTTAGCCGTGACTAAAGATAAAAATTGAATTATTGCTCCATAAATTGCAAAATTGTTGATTTACCTAACTTTACCAACGTCGAATAGCGAAAAACAATTTAAAAATAGGTATAATCCTAAATAAGCATTTATTTAAACGTGTAATTTTGTTTCAATCATAAGTTTATCTTCACTTTGAAATTACATTTTAAGTATGTATTTGTTCGGGCGGGTTTAAATCTGCTGAAATTAACTGTACTCCTATCTACTACTATCCAAACTAATCTACTAATTGCTAACTAGACAATAGTCGTCGTTGACGTCGACGTCAATGCTATTTACTATATTACTAGAAATTGACAATTGACTGACCTTTTACCTAGATAATTCTCTTAGAAAAAATATTTTCTACCTTCAAATGAGGTGTAGGATTCTAGCAGAGATGCATTCAATTAGCTGACTCTAATATAACGACACCAAGTTAACAGAACTCAAGGACTCATGTCCTTTGCAACACTACTAGAAAGTGGTTTTGCTATCTTATTACACAACTCAATTGTGCGTGTCCCGCAAACCGGGGCATTATTCTGATTGATACAAGTTTTTTAGTAGACTGTATATTTAAATTGGTTAAAATAAAATGAAGAACTGGCGTAAGACTAAAACAATTTAAATGAGTCGGTCAATACGAAAATGTTGTATTTCGAGAATGTTTAACCGACACAATCAGGTACACTGTAATTTTCTGTTTTAAAATTACTATAAATAAGCCTGCATCGTTGCAATATGAAATACTATTAAATTGTACATTTGTCAATTATATATATATATTTATATATATATATATATATATATATATATATATATATATATATATAATAAATTATCTAATTATCTATATCTAATTATCGATTAATTTTATACTTGATCTGAAATTCGTTAATTTGTCATCATCATCTAAACGTTGTTCCTGGCGGCATCCAAGGCTGTTACCCCCCAACCCAGAGACCGATTACTACTTCTCCTTCTTTTGATTTGGCTAATACAGTTTTTATCAGAGCGACTACCCTGACCTTCCAACCTCCAGAGGAAAGCTGCAGGCAAAGGTAAGAGGTGTTCCAGCTTGTAGATGAAGTTAGCTTTGCCCCAGTCTTAGTAAGGTCACATGGACGAGGCAAATGTGTCCGTCAACACGTGAAATCGTTATATTACTTAAGAATCTATAGAATCTTATTCTTTAAGTTTCTTTTAATTTAGGTGGTTTTAAACTATTGATAGCTAACCTTCGCAATACCTACCATTTAAATACAAATGAAAATACCTATGAATTATGAATAATAATCTGGGGTGAGGCGTGATATAGCTCGATCTATAATAATTATTATTATATGAATAATGCGGCAAGCTGAAGACAGGGCGCTATGACGCTCATTAGGGGAGACCTATGTCCAGCAGTGGACTAGAATAGGTTGATGATGACCAGATGATGAAGATACCTAATCAGTTGAATAGAATGGATAAACGGACTCATAGAAGACTGCATCAATTCTTTTAATAATTGGTAAATTAATTGGAAATACTGGTCATTATTGGTCAGAAATTTAAATGAAATTAAATATGGCCTACTATAGAAATACTGAGAACGGAAATAGATACATTCTTTTAATTTTTCATCACCATATCAGTTTTAAACTTAAATAATACCTGGCTATACCATAGTCCGTCTAAAGTGAGCGTAAATAATTGTGACATGCCAATCGGTTCAGCGAATGCGGGTCGAATCAGTGGATCCTCCATGACTTCTCCGCCGCCACTTTCTACGAGTCGGACCACCACGTTCTCGCCCAGAGGACTAATAAAATGACTCTACTCCACTCTACGACTCAAATGTAACCGTGCACGTGCCACTTTAGCTTGCTTATTCTGATATCTAAGTCGGGAACTTTTGATCTAATTATGAATTTTATATTTCACAGAATCATAGGAAAAGTGGTAGAAATACTGGTGGTAGAAATTTGATGACACAAATTTGTCACAAAATTCGGCCGGGTAGGTACCACCGTGTACGATTGCGAAAACCCCTCCATAGTAATCCAATTTCGGTTTGATTGCGTTCAGGGGTCAGCTATGCACTAGCTAGCCGGGCAGGGGGATTGTGGTCGCAGCACTAGTGGGACCGGTGGATGTCACGCGGTGCTGCGACGACAATCCTCTTCTGATGAGACCGTCAAAATGAGTGCCACCATTGTTAACATGGTACGTGTATGTAATGGTGACCCTCTTTCCTGAGACTTTACGTTCAGCTTACCATCAGGCGAGGTGAAGTCAAATTGACGTGTCCTAAATATATAAAAAAAAAGAAAAAAAGTGTACTCTATAGCCCGCAACACAACTCTCGACAGTGGTTCGGCACCGTAAGTGATAATGATCACAGACATGAGAGACGACATGTGAGGTCAAATTTAAAAAGAAAAAAATTACAACTTTAAAGAAGTTAGAATTTGGAAAAACACAAATTGTAGTGATAGCACGTGTCTGTCACTTAAAAGGTCATGCAATTCATTTTAGTAACAGACAATTTCAGATTAAGTAATGGGTTGTACATCTGACTCATGGTAGTAATAACACGCTTACTGGTGTTAACTTTTCATCATAAATTTTGTAACCACTCTACAGCGCAGCGGTGACAATAGTGCTTTGAACCCTTTTCATTATGGCCACGAGTATGCAATACTAAGTTATCCAACTGACTATTATGTAGAAATCGCTAAATAACATCCACAACGCTATTGCGCTGTATCGTCGCGGGTAATTAGTTTGAAATATCGTAGGAATTGTGCTGTCTGTCTACCCATTACTATTAAATATACATGAATTATCGTAGGAATTGTGCTGTCTGTCTACCCATTACTATAAAATATACATCGACTACTATAGAAAAAGTTCAAGAATCGAATATTTTAACACTGATAAATGACAACTAAAAATATACCTGTTAATAATTAAACAAATCAAAATATCGAAAGCCCTAAACCACAGTACACTAAGAACAGTAAGTCTTCTTCATATAAAAGTGCCGCTGACCGTTTGAATGTGTGCGTGTGCACCAGGTGCCGTGTACGCACGTGCTGCCACGTACACATTAGCATAATATACGGCGGATTACGGCGGCCGGCCGCAGCGTGACTGAGATCGCTGGCGTTCAAGACCGCTGCACGCCCGCTCGAATTCGACAGCTCCTACCAGCCAGTTTATTAAATTATTTAGGGAAGTTTTATCAAATTTATATTCATTTATTGATCAAGACTTCGAACAAAGGCAGAACATATTATAGTGTCTTTAAGTATCTCAACACCGATTCTCAAGCCCGGACTTATCATTCTTCACAATATTAACTAGCTGATATCCATGGCTCCACCCGCGCAGAGGTCGGTTATCGCTTTTTAGTATATCTCCAGTCCTACGTGACCAATTGTAATCAAACATACGGCAGATTGTATGTCTAACAAAGAACTTTCTGATAAAAAAACCACACTCAAATGCCTTCAGTAATTTTTGCGTCTATCGCGAACAAACAGAAAAGAACGCCAGAAAAGAAATCGGTTGTCTGTAAAGTCGATTTACTGATAGTCCATTGAAATGTTACATTTTTTAGGCCTAACCTTGCGTTTTTTAGAGGACGCAATTTTATTATTTTGATGTGTAGGGGGGTAAAGCTAAAACCAAGTTTGTGGGGTCGCCACGCTTGTCGAACGGCCGCCATCTTGAAAATAGGGGTTGAAATGGTTTTTACGATATATCTCTTAAACTATTTATCTGATAAAAAAAAATTGTTAACATTTTTTGTTGCTAATTAAATTCTCTACAACTGGTTTTAGCTTTACACTGACCCTACTGGCCTACACATCAAAAAAATAAAATTGCGTCCTCTAAAAAACGCAACCCCAAATGTAACTTTTCAATGTACTATGACGATAGTTGAACGTGACAACGTCATAAGAAAATACTGATGGAATGGTTGCATTTTTCAAATGAAAATTTTAATTTTATTTGTTTAACCCTCAGAATACAGGTTTAACCACTAAGATCGGTTATAAGAATTCACTGCACTTCATACTTGACGAAAACATGTAAATATATTATTGTATAGCAGCTGTCCACGCAGACGCATCGCTCACTCAAGTAGGAGAGAGACAGATGTCGAACGCTGCCGAACGCGGAGGCCGATTGTGCCTCTTTGTCGCTCGTTCCGCGCTCTCGCTTGCACTTTAAGCCTTAAATGGAACGCCTAATTTTTTCGTACGTGCAGCCGGTTCCATCGAATTATAAGACGTTGTCACGTCAAAAAAATTGTGTTCAGAATCGTTCATTTAACCTAATTCCAGTAATTTTTTTTAATATCTCCAATGTACAGACACAACTAATTTACAATTTTATAACACTATACATTATAGATATATTACAAAAATGATGTTGCAGATCGAAAATTACTCATGGTACCACCCCATGACTTTGTCGTTAATAAAGAAAGGAAAGCAGGTGTTTCGCAAAGCGATCGAAAAGGACCACATCAATATTAAAATTGGCACGTCAATTAATGAACATTTGAAAGATAATAATAGAATGTAGGATGCTATGCCCAGGCATCCCTAAAAGTTTTTTACTTAGTAGTACGTAGTTATAAGTAAGGATGAGCATTTACTTTACTTTTATCGCTAACAATAAAGCGTTCCGAACATGCAAAAACCGGGGGAAATATTCTCCTGTATTGAATTTATGACCTTTTAATAAAAGGCATTTCTTGTAAGTATTTAAAAGACCGTCTATTTATACCTCATTTATGAATTGGTAAAATATTTCATTATTATCAATTTTTTTAACTGAAATTACTAATATTCTCCCTAACCCCTCCAGCTAAACTAAATTGCTTGTGTTAGGAGTAGTCGGTAGTGTAATGACCAGGATTCGAAACCAGGACCTTTCGATCGTAGGGTCGACTCCTTAACCACTAAGCTACCGTCGCTTCAATATATGAAGAATAATCTAGTGCTGCTAATGCTAATACGCAAATAATATTTAACGAAAAATAAACAACCCTAGCGCCAACGCAAGATTAGGCAAATAACTCGTTGAGCTGCTTTAGATAACTATTTTTCTTAGTATTCTGTGCCTAAACTTACTCAACATAATATATGAACAACAATGAAAGTTTTTACTCTCAACAAATTAAAAATATAGGTAAGTTCCTGGCCTACCTCGCTTCGCTTGGCATTTTTGTGTAAGATTGCGTTTTGTGTTCGAAGAGAATAAATGAAAGTTAACACGTTGAACGCCAAGCAAAAAAACGTGGATATCCCAGTAGGCCGCGGCAGACACTGGTGTCTGCCAATGTGTCGGGTACAGTGGGCCGCGGCGGACACTAGTGTCTGACGTGACATTGATCACTTCCGAAGTCTCTGGGAGGCCGACGGACAGCGATTACACTGTTTTTATTACGTCAATGGACCCGCGTGGCCCCACAGTACTTCTTTGCCGCTTGGCCCGAGAATAACCAAAAGGACTTAGAAATTTTAGGCTATTCAATAAGTTGTTGTCAAATATATTCTAGAATAGCAATGGGTTCAGTAGGTCATTTTTTTTAAAGAAGTCATTTTAACATGATTTTTTTAAGGTTTACTCTGTTTCGGGTTACCTATTAGATATTAGGTTTAAAAAATAGGAGTCCTATAGGATGCGGGTAGGAGGCGCGTGGCAGGAGGGGGCCGACAATGTGACCCGCGCGGCCTCTGCGATCGGAAAACCGGTTTTTCTCTCTCGCAGGCCATGACGGACACTGGTGTCTGCTGTATATAATATCTCAGAAAATAATGACAATATCGCTATTCCCGTAAGTCGGCAATTAATTTTGAGTTATTTCCTAAGAATAATTACAAAAAAACAAGCTGACGATTTTTGGACACTTCGTGGTAAAATGTTCTGGCCTCAGGGGAAACTCGCCTGGCGGACACCATTGTCCGTCATGGCGTTCTACGTGTTAAAATAAAACCTAACCATCCTACCTAACCTAATCATTAGAGCCATCCTACCCTTTCTGTATGTTTTGCGTCATGTTTTCCTACACATTTTCTGTGAAAAATCATTAAACGGATACCGCGTTTTCAAACATATATCCGATTTTTACATCTTTTAGGTCTGGCTTGAACCTTACAGTGCCATCCACTAAAAGCTTAAGGCTATACAATAAAGATATATATAAAACGTATCATATCGAACAGTATAAGCATTGAGCTCATTACCACAGCAAAATTTCAACATCCAACCGGACCTTACTTCATAAAGTACAATATAGCAGCATTGTTATTATAATTTGCCGAGGGAAGAACAAAAGGAGTTATTACTAACCATTGTATAGCGGTTAAAACGATAACTTTAGTACTTTTTGTCATACCTACGTACATCAAAGTCGCAATCCTGCTAATATTATAAAAGCATAGATTGAAAAAGATCATATTTCTCAGTTTCGAACAGAGTTTAAGTGGTTACCTATCCGACTTCGCCGGAATGCTCACACCCTTTGTTTGCTATATAAGATATTATTTAACCCTTCAGCCCCTTCCTATCTTAAAGGACGTTTCGAGTTCCTTCACGATACTCATACGAGATGTTTAAGGTCATCAGAAAACTGAAGATGCCGTTGCATACAACAGCTTTTTCCGACAACTCCTTCACAGTTACAGCCATTCGTCTGTGGAATAAGCTGCCAGTGGACATAAGAAAAGCTTAGCCAATTTTAAGTCCATGGTGCCATGGTCAGGGAACACTATTTGTCGCTGTAAACATGTTGTTCTATTGCAAATCATATTTAATAATATATATATATATATATATATATATATTATTAAATAATGACAATACCGAAGACCCAAAAAACTGGAGACCAATAGCTTGCCTGCCTAGTATGTATAAATTGCTCACCTCCGTATTAGCTAACGTTCTATATAGCCACTGTCAGACAAACAACATAATGGCAGAAGAACAACGGGGGCCAAACGGGTGCCGCCGCGGAGCTAGGAGTTGTGGAAATCACTTGATGGTCAATAAAGTCATATTAGAGGATGCACACCAGTTCCAAAAGAATCTCAGTATGGCATGGATAGATTATCAGAAAGCCTTCGATAGTGTGTCACTCGAATGGCTTCTCAAAATACTTGATATCTATAAATGTCCATTAATCATCAAGAGATTCTTCCAGATGATTATGCCGTCTTGGAGAGTGATCATGACAGCTCGTGGCTCCCAGGAATCATTAACTACTGATCCGATTTACATTAGACGAGGGATAGTTCAGGGCATCTCTCGGTCTCCTTTACTGTTCTGCATGGCTATAAATCCGCTGTCTTACATTCTGAACAAGTATGAAATTAAGGGCTTCAAACTTAAAGACAGCATATGGGTAAATCACCTGATATACATGGACGATCTCAAAGTCTACGCAAACAACAGAAGTAATCTAAAAGTATTATTACATAGCGTAGAGATATTTACAAACGACATTGGCATGGCATTTGGTTTTCGTAAGTGTAACTTTATACATCTCAGCGCAGGACACCGAAGCAATGTTGAAGGAGAAGGACACATATTACTCAGTGGAGACACATTCAAAGAACTTGCCATACCAAACAAATACAAATACTTAGGAATATATGAACCAGGTAAAATAGAACATACCGTGATTACTATAGAATATTTCCATAGGATCAAAAAGTTAATAAATACCCACCTAAATTCGAGAAATCTGATAAAGGGAATAAATACTTACGCTGTTCCGGTGTTAATCTACTCGTTCGGTGTAATCAATTACAAAAACAGGGATCTAAAAAACATAGATATTAAAACTAGAAAACTGCTAGCTGCTAGCTAATTAAAAAAGTACATCAACAAAAAGCAGAAGTAATCAGACTGTACTTACCGGTTAACCAAGGGGACAGGGGGCTATTGAACGTAGAGTGTATATACAAAACACAAATGGTAAAATACCAGAATTACCTCACATCATCAAACAGCCATCTAGTCACAGCAATAGTACAACATGACACAAGTAGAGACAAATATTCAATAATAAAAGAAGCACAGCAAATAGACGAAGAATTAAACTTACCACGAGGAAAAACACATACAGATGAAGAAATCAAAAAAGCAATAGTCAAGAAATATAACACAACATGAAGAGGAAAATAACTAATGGACAATTTCCTAAGAAAGTCTTAGATCAGGGCAACATAGACACGGAGCTATCTTTTAAATGGATCAAAAAGCAGATACAGATATCTCCAAGCATTTAATACTCCATATTCGCCATACAGGATCAAGCTGTTATGACACGACAACATCAACGTGACATACTCAGAGAACCAGTAGATGGAAAGTGCCGCTTATGTACGACCAAGGATGAAACAACACAGCACATAATAGCTGGATGTGAGAAACTGGCGGGGACGTACTATGTCAAAAGACATAATAATCGCGTCCAGTACGTCCACTGGTGTCTGGCTCGAAAACATCTTATGGAGGTTTCTAACTTATGGTGGAAAGAAAATCTCACGCAACCAAAAGTCAAAGAGAACAGTTCAGCGAAAACTTTATGGGTAATACCTGTCAAAACTGATGTCACTGTAACGCACAATAGACCGGACCTAATCTACACAGATAAAATCAACAACAAAACATACCTAATATGTATAACACTACCATCGGATTATAATATCGGTCCCAAGGAAATAGAGAAACTAAGCAAATACCACCTATTAAAAACAGAAATCAGTCGTTTATGGAATACACACACAGTAGTCAGACCGATAGTCATAGGAGCAACAGGAACAGTAGCCAAAAGCATTAAAAAATACATAGATAAGTTAAACGCAAATATTGATATAGGCATCCTTCAGAAACAAGCAGTAATACACACATCAGTCATACTCAGCAAAGTGCTTGGAGATACCGTCTTTGTAAACAACACACAAGACCAAACCACAACAATCACCTAACACTCAACATCTAAAAGTTACACCAGAATTGCAAACAAGAGGCAGAGGAAGACCAAGAGGAAGAGGTATTACACGCACACAAACAATACAAATACACGAACAGTCATCCACGCAAGAATCATTAAACACACCGTCAACACCCGACACCCTGCATTCGTCATTCACACAGCAACCAACAATCACGCAACGATCAGCAGGCACAGTAAACTCACGGTCAGTGTCAGACATGTATGAACTTTCGGTTGATATGGAAAGAAGAAGTGAAAGAAAAAGGATCAATAGCACACAGGCATCAAACACACATCACACGACAGACACACAACCACACATTCTGCCACACTACACTTGTAGAAGAAGAGGAAGGGGACGAACACGCACAACACGTGCTAAAATATAGTAGGGGGAATGGCTACCTTCTTTCTCGCGGGCTGCGGGACGAGGTACCCATTAACACTGACATAATAATGTCGTGAAAGAGAAAAACTCTTGATAACATAATAATATAATAATATTAGGTCGTTACATATGAAATTGCCGTTTTTCTTGAAGAAATTGGAGTAAACCCAATTATCAGTACTAACATTTTTGCATTTTTTTTAGGAATGACACAAATACAAATTTTATGTATTTTTTTGTGTATGAATGAGACAACATTAAGCTAACAAATAGCACCTTTTATTACATTTTTGAAAAGTGACAGCTGTTAAGAAATACGAAATTTATCATCAAAATGGATAGCATTTAGGAAGTACTGTTTTTGAAGATCGAATTAATTTATCAAGCGGCCAATAAAAACAAAATTTAACACAGAGTTACAGAGTTGTAAAATCTTGAAATCAACTTTCAAACAAAATATAAATAATGGAAATACCTATTAAATTACAGGAATCACGAACTCATGAATTTGTAAGAAAATTTCGGCAATTTCATAGGTAAAGACCTATTATAATAATTTAGGTTTTAATGTTCATGTGTATTATGTACCTATTATATGCCAAACAACTACCGCTCAATCCTACCAACACATTACCATCCAAAGGTTGCCTGGTAGAAATCGTTTTAAGCGATAGGCCGCCCATTGTACTGCTTCCACCTCTAATTTTATAATACTTATGTATATTATGTTTACCTGGTGTACAATAAAGTATATAATAAATAAATAAAAGCGAAAGTTTTCAAGTATAGATGTATAGAAAATGAAAAGTTACACACTAATTTCTTCAAAATTTTATTGAATTAATGTGGCGGAGTAATCTCAACAGTGTACAAAAATCATTCATGATTTCCGTGCCCAGGTAGCTCAGTTGATCAGAGTAAGGGACTGGTCGTGGGTTCAAGTCCCGTCCTGGATGTTCTCTTTTTCCGATCTAAATTAATTATGTTACTGCACTTCTATTATGAATCGTAGACGTCAAAAATGAATCATTATTATGGCGGCCAGTCCCGTCCTGTATGTTCTCTTTTTCCGATCTAAATTAATTATGTTACTGCACTTCTATTATGAATCGTAGACGTCAAAAATGAATCATTATTATGGCGGCCATGTCTCTACAAACACAACCACAGTCGACAGATAGTGATCCCTAATATGTAATACTCAGTCAAGTTTGCCGTGTCACTTTATTTAATGTACATTTCATAAATTTGGTAACATCTTGCATAGTAGGTACTTGTCAATGATCGTGAATGTAAGTATTATGAAGACCGCAACTTAATCTGATGAAGTATTTCGTAAGCGTCATATTCACGAGAAGCGAGTATCGCAGTTAACATTCTAGCCGCATGCATTTTTGTGTGTTTGGATAATACTTCCTAATTTCACGTACCTATAATACGATGTCATCGCACACGTAATATGTACTCATCCATATACTCAGCTATAAAATGTATAATTAATTATGCTATTAACGGAATTATATACGTACATTTTTTTTCACTATGCAAATTAGAGAATTTAATTTAAATTTACACGATATTGTGATATAATTATGCTTAATATGCCGACTTTCTATATTGAATGATTACCTAATACATTATAACAAAATATAAAGCAACAGGTATTACCTACTTCGGGCCACCAACCAGGTGGACACCGAAGTCTTAAAATCACGCAAAAAAGATCAAAATCTTACATCCACTTTTTATCACTTTTCTCGACGTTTCACATGATTCTAAGTCTAATTAAGCAAAAAAAAATTTTTTGTCGGTCTGTCTGTTGGTCTGGATGTCTGTTTACGCAATAACTCAAGAACCACTTATCCGATTTAAAAAATTCTTTCGCCTATCGTCTTGTTTGGTTAATGGGAAGAACTGATTAGATTTTGGGGTTTGTACGTTCAAGGTTTCGGGTACCTACCATACAAATTGTCCCTAAAAATTTTTTTTTTGTGTTTTTGACGTCGAAGACGTTTGATTTGATTTCATTTTCTTCATATTTATTGCTCAATATATAAAGACGCGTCGAAAAATATGCATAAAGCCTAAGGTCTGTAATTTTGAATAAAAATACTGCAACAAAAATATCTAAGTTTGGCCCGAAGTTTGACAATCACTGTGTGATTTCCGCCCCACTAGATTTTTATTGTCTATACCTATATAATTATATAAAAAAAGTCGTGTTAGTGATGACCGCGATGAATTCGAGAAAGGGTAGACCGATTTTCATGATTATTGATTTTTTTGAATTGTCTCCGCCTATACTGTGCCTTTTTTTTGCTGTATTTCCCACGGTTACCCCACCGCCGCCGGCCAGAGTAGTTATGTCAGACTTGAATCGTCCAAAACCGCACGCCGTCTCGGATCTCTAATGTAGGGGTGTAAGGTGGCCAAATAAGGCAATTCTTTCGCCCCACGGCGGACCCTGGGCCATCTACGGCTTTGAGATGACCCTTCGGGATACTGTGCCTATACTAACAACAAGGATAATTAATAATATGAGACATTCACGAAATGACTTCACCTGACTTATCAGCTGGGTTGGTTACTTTATAACCAACATAACTTGATTGTATTGCGGAAAGTTTGCCGGGTCAGCTAGTAGGTATATATCTAAAAAAATAAGTAAGATAGACACAAACAAATTGATACGTTTTGTTAAACGTTACATGATTCAAATTCATCTTTCTTTATTGAGTTTTGTGAAGCAAAATACATTATAGCCTATTAAAGTTAATAACATGGATTTAAATAAAAGGATGTAATCCCAAGAAAAGTGACACTGTGTGTAAATTTAACTTGAGGTCATCAACTTATCGTCCAGTCATCGCTTTCACGCCACAAGTGAGTATAGTGAGTGACAGTTTTATATCGCATGAATCGCAACAAGACGAGAGAGCGCATAACTCATTTAAAAATGTTCAGCACTGTAAGTGTAACGACAAACTAAGCTTTGTCTGTAATGCGACTGCAATCGTCTATATACGTATAATGCTGGAGCCTCACTAACGGGCAATGCCGTTAATTATCGCGATAATAGACGTTTAACGAAGGTGTAGCCAAGAATTAAAGTTATAATTTGACAGCGGATTTCTTAGACGATAAGTCACGGCATTAACGCTGACCGTTCAAGTGTGGCCACTGCATTTAACACGTCAATAATTACCAATATTTATTGCGACAATTGGCATTGACGTTCCTCGTTAGTGTGGCCCCAGGGTAAGACATATGATTTCTCCCATAATCGCAAAAAAAGTTAACAACAGTTCCATAGAACGCAATCATTTCATAGTGACACTCGCTAAAGCAGAATCACTGCTGATAAAGTAGGCTGAGTTTTAAAAATGGTGAGTATCAATAAATTTACAATTCGTAATCATTTCTGTATCACTTACGATTACGCTTATCAAATAACACATTTCACATCAACTGACTAATCATCTTGGTGAAAACCTGCGTTTTATAATTTCCAAAGGTCTGTACCACAGGTGCCTAATAGTTTGTCAAGTACCATGAAATTACCTACATAACCTGGTACCTACATAACAAAAGTATTCTTCGTATTTATTATTAGGTATGACGCAGCATCGTTCGTCACCGCTCACCGCAACCCTGCTATGACCAAAGTAACATATTCAGTGTGTGCTCATGATTGTCATTTCATGGAGACTTTTTATTATACTTTGTTTAAGAATCATAGAACTGATTAAAACACTAACAAATGAGAACACTTGTACGTATTGCAATGCCATGCGGTCCTGAACTTTGGAGAACGTTTTAAATATTGCGATTTAGTTCTTTTCCTAAACAAATGTATACAAGAACTTCAAAAACTCGGATAAGATCTATCTATCTATATATATAAAAATGAAACCCGTTTTCCGTTGTCACGGCATAGCATGAAAACGGCTTGACCGATTTGGCTGATTTTTTTTTGTAGTTTTCTAATACTCTGTACGAGGTTCTTACGGAAAAAAATATTAAGAAAATCTCTCAGAATTTTTTTTTTCGTGCGCACACCGGGTTTTAGTCGATACACGACATAACCACCTCCGCTGGCCGGTGGGGGGTATCCGAAGGGATTGATCCTCCCCAAGTGTCCGTTGCCGGGCACCCCGGGTAAGCCCTTGAATTCAATACATGGCGGATCATTTTGACGTAGCGAAGCACGTACCGGGCCGCTAGTACTTTATAAAGTATGTACTACAAATTAGCAATCCAATTGCACAGACGGGGACGCAGACCGAATGCCGGGTGCTTGGAAAGAAGTGAACTGTACCAGACTCTACTGACAGCTTTAGCGATGTTGAGACTAATAAGCCAACTATTCGCCATGTTTGTTTATAACCCCACCCCTGAGATGTGTGACGTACGCTAGAAGATTACCCCTTTGATCATTTCGGTCTGTTCGAACACTTTGCGCAGAACTGAAGTGACGGCTATGGATCGATAGTTGCCTGGGGCCGAGTGATCCCCTTTCTTGGAAATCGGTTGTATATCCGCCTTCTTCCATGCATGCGGCACCAAGACTGAAGTGTGTAATACATGCGGTACAGCTGCGTACAGTCTTCAAAGTACTTGCGGCTAGCCGCAATGTGGCCAGCCGGATGCAGCTAGCCGCAAGTGCGCTGTGCCTCTAAGCACTGGGGGCAACTCGTCCGCTGCGCATTTTTGAAGAACCACCATCACTACCGTCTCCAACATAAGCATGGCCGAGAGTATCAAACATGATCGTCCTGTACTCTCTCAATTCAACCATAGTATTCATTCAATCTCTTGCCTAAGTCCACAATATAGCAAGCACAAAAGTGATACGACATTTTCGCGTAACGTTAAAAGCCTTGACATTTCATAGAATATTATAGATTTTGTCACAATATGAATTCTGGGGCAGACACAATTATAATCAATGCGTCGGCAAATATGCGTTATTATAGGGTGTACTTGATAAACGAAAATTGAGTAACATTATGTTACAAATGTCCACATAGTATAGATACGGATTCCTTTTGTTTACCTATTACGCAAGAACAAGTTTTTGCCGTTAGGTAAATAGAACAAGAGGATAAATTGTTATTTTGTTTTTCTAAATTTACGCGGCTAAAGGAAACGTTTACTAAAGTGTACATTCTTATTGGAAAGGTTAGCAAATAAAACAATATAATTGAAAATTTTGGTAATTCCGTGGAAGCATATAAACTCTTTTATGAGGACAACACCTAGAATAAAAGATACTAATGCTGCAATCATACCTGCAGAACAAAATGCTTAACCTAAATTCGCAAAAAAACGAATAACGTACGTATTAAAATGCATAAAAAACTTTATTAAGTAGTCAAAAATAGTTTCAGTCTAGATTTATTGTATCTACAACGGCCATTAAATAATAAATACCAGTATAAGAATAATATTCTAGCCGTGGATTATAATAAATCTAACGTAATCGTAAGGAATTTAATTTAAACGTTTCAAACAGGCCAAGATTACTTAAAGAAGCAATTTCGATTAATTGGCAGTGAATTTGGGGAAGGTCAAAAGCGCGACGGCAACCGGTTGAAGAAAGTCCACGGTCACCTCGCAAGAGACGCCGAATACGGAAACTCGAATAGCGTTCGACAAATTGATCTCAACGTAATACGTCAAGTAATACCTTTTCTGCTTTAGTTAAATACTCACAGAATCTAAACAGAATAAAACTAAGCGAAACAAACGCTGGACCGCTAAGGCTACATGACTGTTTCATCACATTTGTTCATGTTTGCCATATTCTAAAAAGCATTCATATCTAACAAGATTGAGTAGATGATATTTGATATGTTTTACATCACACTATACTACTGAAGGATATTTATGATCTGTACATAGAAAACGACTACTACCGATACCTACATTGATATGAATCGATTTAATATACATAAACACAGAATACACTCCGACATATTATCTGTATTATAATATAAACACAAGATGACTATACCCCTAAGTGTCACAAACTTTAAACAGATCTTTAATTAATCCGGTTAATGCTATAGGTCCTTCCCCAAACGGGGGCAAGACAGGGACACCGTGGTTCCCAAACCCGAAGGGGCCATCTCGAAACCAGAGATGGCCCAGGGTCAGTCGGGGTGCGAGGGATATGCCCTATGGGTAACCTTACACCCCGGCGTTTGTAGACCCGAGACGGCGTGCGGTTTTCCCCCCCGGCGGGGGGTATCCGAAGGGATTTCCGCACGAAACAAAAAAGGTACATTTATAACCTTGCATATTTTTTATATTATTCATTCAGTATCATTAAAAATATATTAAACACACATGCTGTAAACCATTCGATACTGAAGCTGAAATTCTGGGGTAAAAAATATTTGTCCATCTGCGCCAGTAACAAGATAGAATTGAAGTAATAGATTAATACGTTTTTGTCGAAGTTCGTTAACGATTGTCTAGCATGCAATAACTATTAACTACGAGAATGAAAAATATTTCCTACAAGCTCTACATGGCCTCTAGCCAGCCAACAATAATAATGTATCATCCTGTCAGTTGCGAGACCTTTGCTTGCTGGTTAAAACCAACTCATTATATGATAAATAAAAGGTAAACTTACTTGACATCTTCAATCTTCGGGTATGTACATATTCTTAGTGTTTTCGTATTGGAACCGATGGCGTAGAGTTTACCATTGGGATGAAACTCAGCGCACCGGACAGCTTGAAGATCTTCCAGCACGGTGACGGGTTTGAAAGTCGGTCTGGAACCATTAACTTCAGGTCCTACGCCCACACTACTTGGGGTTGATAGAGGCACACCCTGAAGACCGCCATTCCTGTTCTGTACCTGCAACAAATGACTCTTAAATAAGGTATCAAAATACAATAAACTTTGTAAGGGCTTAGTTCTGTTTATCAGAATCAAACAACCAGATACTAAGTGCGTAAAACATTTGAAAGATCTGAATAAATAAGCAAGTTTTGTAAAAGTATTAGTATGATATTATGGGGCTAATACGTTTCAATTTAAACATATTTTGGAATGTAAATAAGTACTAGTCAATCTATAATAATATTATAAAGAGGAACGATTGGTATTTTTGTATGTCTATGATGAATAAACACAAAAACTAATAAATCGATTTCAAAAACTCTTTCAATATTATGAGATACTATCCCGCAGTAGTAGTAGGCTATTGTTACTAAACGTTATCCCTCAGTAACATAGGCTATTTTTTATCCCGATATTCCCACGGGATCAAGATTTACGCCGGTGAAACCGTTTGGCGATGCTAGTTTAAAAGCCAATCTACGGTTTTATTAATAAGTGACTAGTACATTATATCTGTAGCGAAAGCCCTTAGTATCTTATTTAAATTAACATATTTAGTACCTACGTTTGTGTATCTTTACTTATGTGAAATTATAACCATGACTAGCGTCCTCGCTTTGCTTCGGTTTATATGAGTTTTTTGCACTCAAGCCTCATAATTTACACATAATATATAGGTATAAAGCCTATCGGGGATAATGCACTTTTCAAATGGTGATAGAATTTTTTCAATAGGTTACCTATTGAAAAAATTCTGCAGTGCAGTGGTTCGAAAATTATCCCCAATATATAAACAAACTCACAAAATTCTGCCTCTCTCTTTATAATATTGATATAGATAGAATATATATCACGACGACATTGACCATCATAAATGTTTACAACGCAATAAGAAGAAAACGAGAGCGGTAGAGCGTTCCAGCGACCTCATCGTGGTGAAACCGTGAAACCAAGCATAAGCAACCTAGTATACTAGTGTGCATTCTCAGTGATCGCGTCGGACACGGTGACGCACATTCTTCATCGAACCAAGACCATGACGCAGTCAATGGACTGTCTATAACATACTATATAATATGATATGTATGATACCATAAGTAGAAATTCAACGAGCCTTTGCCGCACTTCATAAACATGAGTCATGTGTGAAACCCTAAAGTGTTCGATGAATTATATTACAAATAGTGACAAAAACTTACCATAAACATTGTAGTTTATTATGAAATATCTATAAATAAACATTAACGATGAATTCATGACATAAGAAGCTCAAAAATAAATCATTCTATAGGAATGATATCTAAAAACCGAGTGAGATATTGTTGTATAAGAAACTGTCATAGCATTGCACAGAAAATGAATGAGCCTCCATGAAGTCGGGCATGCTGACTGACAAATTAGTATAACCACAGAGTAAATACAGGGGGTCCACAGAGTAAATATATGGGTATAACCGAGCGTGGTAACTAGAACAGGCTGTATTGTATAGATAGATAAGGCAGATCGGGAGGTGCAAGATGGCCTAGTAGAAACCAGTTTGTTAACATACTACCACAGTCAAACGAACTCTTTTCTTACAGTCGTTCGGCGGAGCCGTCTAGACAGATCATCATGCGGGGTAAGCGGGATGAGGTACACGAGGTTAGCGTACCGAGTACCCGTTTACTCGGTACTACCGGTTCAGGGCTGTCTTATTTAAAATATGCAAGCTTTTTTGTTTCAAAAAATAAATTAATTGTTTTGTTTGTTAAATTGTTCATACTAAAATGTGCTGTGAGAGATGTAAGTATGACAACATCTATCGATCGTTCGATATTCTAGATGGCGAATGTGATTTTTTTCAAAAGATTCCAAATTTTCAATAAAATCAATATGGGTATCGTTTTCGGGGTTTTCGGAATTGGTGATTACGAATATCTATCCAATTCCCGATAAAAGAAAATTTTAATGAAATCAATACAGTTATTTTTCTTATTTTCGAGGTTTTTGGGATCGTGAAATGGTTAATATATTTGTAATAAATAACCATTAAACGAATCGAATCGATTCCCGCTCAGTGCAAATATTTGTATGCATGAATATGTCTATTTGGTCTGGGTGTTTCTATGTATAATATGTATGTATTTACAAAAAAAAAGTATATAAGTATTTTTATTTGCATTCTGGAACCCATAACATAAGCTAGTTAAACTATGCTAACTTTGGGTCTAGAAAGCGCTGCGCTGTGCAGAATGTAGTAGAATATTTAGAAGAGAATTTTCAATATAAAGTCAATATGTATATCGTTTTCGAAACTTTCAGGGTCGTTGGTTATGAATATTTCATTTATTTCGCGATGAAAGATGATGGGCTCGGAGTTTTTCAATAAAACTCATATGGGGATCGTTTTAGAGGCTTTTGATCCCGAACATATCCGAAACAACGATTTAACGATATTTCTATCTACAGTCCGGTATAAAAAGTTAAAATAAAAAAGAAAGTTTAGTTTTCTGAACCTTCTGCTTTGAGGTGGGATGCAATCGGGACACAACGCTAAGATGATGAACCTTTATAATATTAACGGCAAAAAAAAACTTTTATATATTATTATATCTAGCTCTCATGAAAAGGTGATTATCATCCTAATTAGGAGTTTAGTTAATTAATATACTACTACTAACTTTGTTATGTATATATTATATATATATAAGTCGTGTTAGTGATGACCGGGATAAACTCCAGAACGGGTGGACCGAATTTCCTGATCTTTTTCGTTTTAGTTTTCTTTAGTTTTTAGATTTGTCTCCGCCTATACTGTGCCTTTTTGTTTTTTTTTTTTGTGGAACTTACCACAGTGACCCCCTCCGTAGACCAGAACTAGGGTGGTTATGTCGGACTCGAACCGACCAATACCTCACGCCACCACGGGTCTTTAATACCAGGGTGCAAGGAGACATTCACGAAATAAATTCAACTGATAAAGTTATCAACATAACTTGATTCTAAGGCAGAATAAGTTTGCCGGGTCAGCATACTAGTATTAGTAGTATTGCATAAGTTAAGTAATTAACAAAGTAAATAAATGTGACAACCCTGAGAAAATCGTGATGTCTAGACAGTGGCGGCATTTCGCTAAACATCAAATCCAATGGACCTCTGTATGTAGTTCCACTGTGATACTACTGTGCCACATACATGATAGATAACACAGGTTATGCACTTATAGACGATGCATGTTTCTATTGACGAAATATTTATTGAGTCACGCATCTGTAAAATAGCATCACGAGTATATAATGAATTTACGTACGTAAATTCCCACGTCTGTGTATTCCCGCAAGTGTAGGCCAGATATGTATTGACAGCCACATTTTCCCTACTGTTTTTCAGTCAAAACACTGCCGTGAACCGTGCACTTTTTAATGACTGTATGGTTAACTTTCGAACGGATAACGGTCCTCTAACAATAATCATGCTAAGAGATAGAGTAGCTTTATCGGCAGCAGATCTTCATAATACTTCGCCAAAAGAAAAGGCGATAATTTACGTTGACACCTAATAAAAATGATGAGTTGTGTCATAGCCTAGCGTAATACAATAACCAAACACAGAGTCTCTCACGGAAATCAATTCTTTCGCTGTTTGTCTTTTTTTCGGTCTGCATAAAGTAAGCATAATTTAAAGATATAAAAGTGATATCAGACTAAATTATAAATCCGAAATCACGCCGACAAGACACGCATTTGAATCTCGTTTGAAACGGTTCAAATCGAGTAATTGGTGTAGCTTTTCGTTTCATTGTAGCGCAGTTTACCGCGAACACGTTTTAATAGAAAGTGTACTTTACCGCATTTTTTCTCATACGGATTTGTTTATGCATTGACAAAAAACCTGAAACATATCTTGTTAGTTACGAAATGTGGCTTTTGTGGGTTATGTATTTTATGTTACGTCACGTCCCTACTAAATTTTAATGTTAGTAGTTTGATTTCGTTATTTCTCAAATAACTATTACGTAGTATTTGTAACTATAGCTTATTGTAGTATGTGGGCACAGAAGAATAATGTAAGTATTTAGTATTTCAGAAGAAAAAAAAATAGTTCCTCTTACTTTCATTGGAATAAAGAAAGCGTAAAAACGCAAGACATAGACCAATAAAAACTGTATGTTAAAACGCTTAATATGAAATCAAGATTAATAGATGCATTGTCGTCATGATTACGTACTCCTTCTATGCTGTTTCGTAGAGACGATCATGAATACTATTTGGAAATCTGGCATACCTACTGTATAAATTCAAATTGAATCACTGTTAGAACATAGTTATGTAATAAAGCATTTAACGATTTCCGTATTATCGTATAAACTACATTTGATGTTATAAAACACATTTGCAATTAAAATTTAGAGAAAATCTTGGCAGTTCAATCAATATACTTATAATAAATACATAATGATTAACTATATTAAAAATTACATAAAGTAACGTGTTGGTCTTTCCACGCAACCGGGAATGTCAACTTGATTAGACAACTACGAAGTTTAGTGTCATTTAATGTGTGTATTTCGTAAATGAATAAATTTTATTTATCTGAAGATACCGATAAGTTTAAGATGCTGAATACATTTGAGTTGAGAATATAAAATAGCAGACATGATTTAGTTTCTGTTCTTAAAGTGCCCTGTTTAAAATAAATACTTAAATAGGTTTATGTTTATGGGTAAAATAGGTCTATCGTGCCTACAAAAAACGAGGATGAAAACTATAAGGTACAAAATTTTAAAAACAGGTTTCTACTAGAGAGACACTCTACTAAACTACTGAAGAATATTGAAACAATATAAGGGGTATCTTGGCCTGGATCGCTGCTTGAAATAGGCAGTACGAAGAAAAGCTCAGAAAGCCCATTTCCAAGCCTAAGCTACATTCAAGTACGAGTGTACAGTAAGTAAAAACTGCAATATCGTCACAACTACATGATAACAACATAATTTCGAACGTCTTACATAATTAGATGCCTCATTTCGAAATGGACTCAATGAAGCAATCACTGTCCAACAAAAGAATTCACACTCGCATTGCAAAAGTCTAATCAATTAATAGATAAAAACTCGTTCTGGTTATGAGTTAACCTAAATTCGCTTGAGTACTTACAAATATGATATTGAAGTATAAACTACAATACATGTGTGTAAACTCTTGTAAAAAAAAACAAGTATTGAACATCCGTTACACACGCAGGACGGTGCGTTGCGGTTCAACGGAGCTGAACGGCTCTAACGAAGCGTCGATGCTTCCATTCCCATTCCCATAACACTCGGCCGACAAACTCTGTACACCATACCTGTATATCATTATAAATCCTAGCAAGTTCGCTAAAGCACCATAAATATCCAAATTACTTACTTCGCTTCGCATTAACAAGATAATCATGTAGATTTAAGAGCTTAGAAAGTACGCATAAATACATATGAAACAGTGGTTACAGTTAAATACTATAATGAAAAACTATAGTAAAATTAAGTCTATGTCGTTGATGTTAATCTAGCAAAAACAACTGCTCAAATGCAGTTACTTGTCTCACAACTTACAACTGTCACGATAGAAAGTTAGTTCAATTACCTGAAAGGCAGAGATCCGTTTGGGTGGCAGTAACTGCGGTGGTCTATCGACTAGATTTTCCATAGAGTGTCTAGTGAGGAATCCTTGCTTTTGGAAAGCAGTGTTTGTTTTATACGACGTACGATTAAACTTTGTGGCTGGTGCAACAATACGGTTTCCGTTTTCGTCGTCGTCCTCCCATTCAGTCACTACATCCGTGCGCACATCTTCCAGTGAACGTGAGCGACTGCAAGGGCATGCAGCTGATGGAGATGGGTTTGGATTTCTTAGCTGCCGAGGGCGATCCCGTTCACCATACAAGTCAGCATGAACCCCGGGCGTTGGAGCGCCCGTCGAGCGATAACTGGGCGATAAAAAATAATAATCTCGCGATTTGTTGCTATACGCACTCATGCCGGAGAAATCCGAATAGGTAGACCCTTTAGAGGATGATGTTTTAAAATGCCTCAAATCCATTGGGTCAGGCGGTCGGAAATAAAAATTGGGTTGTGCCTGTCGGGAAAGCGGCGGCCACGGTCGGAACGGTGCTTCTATATAATGTGCCGGTTTGGACTTCATGTCAGATCGCGATTGATCATCCGAGCGCGGTGATGTCGGTTCCGTGCGGATGTGGTCGAGGAAACTGCGCTACTGTTGTCACGGGCGGCGAGCGGCTTGCGCCAGCCCACCACAGGTGTTGCACCACCGTCGACGCATGTTAGACAGAGACGCAAATAGAGAGAAAGGCGCGCTAGCGTTCCGCTCGATCCGTTGAATGCGAATATAAGTGAAAGGGGTAGCCCGTGCGCGGTCAACGCGCGTTGAGTGCGCTCAGATATTTCCCGCGAGCACACATAACAGATATCTCTTCATGTAGATACGCGTGAATTGCAAAATTTTGTTATTCTACGTACGTTTTTGGTCCTAGTGAGTCTTTTTTTATAGTTTGTTAGTCTTTCAAATAGTTTAGTGAACATAGATTATTACAGGTACAACTTTTTAGTACGTATGTTCTCTATTTACTACCTCGAAATGTTACTATCCAAATTGTAAACGTAAAATTACTTTTATGTAACTAGAATATTGAACACGGAATTTCATTGTAGCATTACGACACTATTGCCTGTTAGAGTTGTTGCAAAACGCAGGTTTTAGAAAGAGCACATGATTCTTCACGCACTCATGCAACTTTCGCTTCTTTCCTACGCCTGACTAGTTATTAAAAACCATGGCAGAAACATGACATGACAGAAAAACATTTCGTAATATTGGATTAACTACGACGTATAAATCATACAATGTAAATATCCACCCAGGCACCCACACTAAGTCTAGAATAACATAGGAAAATTTAAACATTTAATTAGTCATCTTATTTGTTATGAAGGAACTCAAGGCTGTTCCATATAAAGATCATAATAATAAACAAATTTATATCAGAAGAAACTCATCATAATCCTTATTTCATCCCACACGTGAAAAATAAATATATAATTAGGAACACATTTAGGGACTGTACGTAAAAGATGCTTATAATTAATACAGCGCACAAACAATAAACATAACTGATTATATTCATTATGATAATGAATTACAAAAACTATAAACGGAATGTGTTTGACGTGATCAGACCTTATATGTATAGCCTTGTATAGATTTTCCCCCTACTATGTATCATAAGGAACCTATTTGAAACGTATGAAAAAGACATACTTGCTGCGAAAATATAACTGGCCAATGATCTATTATAATATCTATTCACTTGTCTATTAAAATACTATCATTAACTTTTGAATTCAATTCACAATATATCGATGAGTATAAACCCTGAACAAAGAAGTAGAATAAGATCTCACACAAGTTACACTTTTTTCTAGTCCAGCCACAAACATTCACGATGAACGAAACAATAACCGACGATAAAGCATAACTTATAACAGATTGCGTAAACTTTATCATATTTATGTTACACAAGCCGATGTTGGTGCCCATGACTCCAAAGTGAGTCACAGATTTCATACCTAAAATCCTAATGCGATGTGTTCTAAAGAAAGAAACATTGATATGACTACAGATACAAGCCTACGTTTGAACCGAATCATCTGTAATTGGTGTAGTTCCGACATCTTAGTCTCTTAATCAATTGCAATTTATTGAATGATTAACCAGTATCTTGACTGGGGTCAAATATAGTCTGGGGTATATACAATGGAATCCAATTACAGTTCTATTAAAATTTATTCTGATATTTTATCATATTTTAGTTTTATAATTTAATTATCTAACTGGGGTTTCTGAGGTCTTACGTTTATTCCGTTAAATTGTTTGGCTGATCTATTCGTTAAGTTATAACTAATTAGATAACTATACAAGATTGCTAAAATATCCTAATCTTATCATAAATAGTACATTTCATGTAAATAGTTTATTTGAACTATGTAAACAGGTGATGGACGTCTTCTATGAACCGCTACATAAATGTTAGTAGGTAACGTAAAAATTCTTGCTGGAAGTATGAATTGGAAATTCTTTATTAAGTCTCTTAACTTGTTTAAACGCACAAAAGTCAAATTTTAGTGTAATGTCTAACAAAAAAGTCAAATATTGCAGTGGCATGTGAGATAAAATGTAAATATTGTCATGATTTAGTCGTAGCGGTCGGCAGTTGGCGGCGGCGTCATGTCCATTTATGGCAGTATAGGTCAGCGCGAACGAATACGCTAAATGAACGGCCCTGTCTCAGAGCCATGTAGAGCGCCCAGGGGATATACCACACAAAAAAAACAACTGTTAACTATTTTTACAGGAGGCGAAAGTAATTTCAACGATATTCCAAACGAAACATACCTGCACGTTCGATCCGTTTTTTAAACTGGCTGATGTCCGTCATGCATTCCTATGCCTTTTTAACCGACTTCATTATTTGGGTAAACAGGAGCCTTAACACGACGCCCTAATAGCATTGCTTTTGAATCGCTATTAGAGCGACATGGTAAGACCCAGGACTACGCTAAACCAATTGCAACCGGATGAACTGTATAGTAATGAATAATGAACAAACAAACATTCATTTGGATATTATTATATGTCGGTAACACATGACTAATATAAGAAGCTCGTTATTTATGTGCTTATTAACGACGTTATCACCGAACCCAATCAAACAACGATAATGGTTCCTTATTTTTAGTATAATGTGAAATATTTCGTTTGGCACGACCAACAACTACGCCATTATACAAATCGTTCCCCTAGTGCAACTCAACGGATTAAGTTTCATTTTCCGTCTCTACGTCAACTGTCAAATTCAAAAAGATCTTCCTAAGGAATGGATTTCGAAGCAACCAAGAAAGCTTTAAAATGTAACGTAGTGCTGACCGTAATACTGGCTGTAATATTTACGATTGGGGCCATTATATTCAAACATTAAGAACATAGTTCATGAGCTGCAATTCTATGAAGTAGAACTGTTGCAGCAAGGCAAAAATCGTGAGCATAAATATCACATAGCACTACATACAATTAACGGTAATAAAATCATTATTTCATTATCATTAAATAAATAAACGGGTGCTTTTTACTGTTTAAACATCCAATGATGAGGTCATGATATACACTGGTGATGTTAAATAGTAGGGTTCAAATAATATTATATTACTGCCACAGATAAAATTACCTTATTTCCATTTGAAACTCTATCCTCATGTACCAGCGACGATATTGAATTATTTCTGTCTCTGTCCCAAGTACTGTGCCATCCATCCAAAGAATCTGTCGAAGATTTCGTAGTGTTGATGGAACTCTTTCTGGACAATGAATTCATTGAGCCGACGTAGTCACGTTTCATATCTCGGACACCGTTGCTGGATATAGAATCTCGTCTATTGTAATTAACAATATTGCTTCTGCTTAAGTTAGGGAATGATCCCATGGAGTGACGTTTGTGATTCTGAAGTCGTTGCGTGGGGCTTGGTGTATCACGGCGGGGTGGTGTTACGGAGGGGCTGTAACGGTCGCGGCGCAGAGTACTCGGGAAGGTCGATGGATGCTCCAACTCCCTCGCTGGCGAACCCGATAAACCCAGTGAATCTCGACGCCTGTTTCATCATATTATTCGTGTTAGAAGATATACATTGATACAATTATTTTAAAAAGTCACATATTATACCTGATGATGAGCCCATTTGTGGGAGAAACCGACTCCCTGTAGGAGCCAGGGGTAGATTCTCTACTGTGAAGATAAAGTGAAGATCTATACGGCGTACTACAGCGCCCATGTACTTCGCAGCGAGGGTCCTGCTCGACAACAGAGCTGACGACCGGTGAGTACCGGCCCTCTCCCTCCAAACTCATATTTCCAAACATAGAGTCCAACTGCCGCATTGCCGTTGCTTTCTTCACCGCAGTCATCTTCACCGAACGTCAACACTTCGCCCTTGCGATATATTTTTGATTCACAATTCAAGTCAATATTCTTTACAAAGCTCGATCGTGCGCAACGCGATATAATTAATTAATGACATGTATGTCCACTAGGTAGGTATGCCGTGTTGCGACTGGCCTGTGCGGAGTGCGGACGGCATTGTGCGCAGAATGCTTACCGATGACTCATAAGAGGCATGCGCGCGAGCAACGAGACTACGATAATCGTTGTGTCCTACAATTATTTAGTAGATATAAATATAGGTGACAAAGAGGTAAATAATGAACCAACACATACTTGAAGACAACCATCATCATAAACAAGGACCTATGCAATGTAGGCGTTTGCTTCAAGTTCACGCGAAGGTCTTTTAGCTACATGCTACACAATAAAAACGCGCTTTAGTTTTGCATTATTACGAGGATGATATTAAATAAAGACATGAGCTTACACTCGTTATCACAGGTGTGTTAACCAATTAGTTAAAATAATAAACTAATAGTTGTTTTACGAGTATATCTGCCAACGTAATTAACTCGATTAACTGACGAGGCTAATAAAGTTAACTCGCCAATTACACGGTTCCTTAAACGGGTACCGATTCCTCTCGAAATTAAGCTACACGTGGCTAGTTTATAAATTGGTAATAACAAGCGTATGATTGAAAACGGCAACATCACAGACAGAAACGAGCCCTACGTACTCTGCTTTTTTTTATAATGTACACGTCAATATGACTTCACCTCGCCTGATGGTAAGCTAAAGGTAGTCTCAGGAATGGTGGTCACCATTACAGACACCGATAATGTTACAATGATGGCTCTCAGCTTGTGAGCCTCATCAGATGCTTCATCACGCCCCGCTTAAAGGACCCGGGACTGTAGGTGGAAGGAAACACGTGTGTTGGTAAATAATTCCAAATCTTGATGGTGCGGCAAAGAAAAGAGGTGCGAACTGCTTGGTTTTGTTTTACCGTAACAGCTGTGCAGCATCTAAAGTGGGTCATAAGGTTGAATCGACATTCTTTACACACCGGGCCTCTACAGGGTTTGCAAGTCTTGAAAGCTAGAGACAAATAAATATTAGAAGACATTTTCTAATTGTCTATCAAGCGAAGTCTTTTAAAACAATACATAACGTTTAAATATTGAATTCAGTTCCCCTAGATGTGCACCCGAAAGTCCTGCCTACTTCCTACCTACAAAGAATAATAAACCCTTGGTGTTTTGACAAATAGACTTGTTTTTCATAAGGTTAAAAGAAATAAAACGATTTTTACAGAATCAGTAATACTCTAAAACCATCCCTGTTGATGCAGGCGTTCATAAGTCTAAAAGAAATAAAACGGTTTTTTACAGAATCAGTAATACTCTAAAACCATCCCTGTTGATGAAGGCTTTCATAAGTTTAAAAGGAATAAAACTGTTCTTACACGATCAGTAATGCTCTAAATAAATCCATGTTGTTGAAGGCGTTCATAAAGTTAAAAGAAATAAAACGGTTTTTACAGGATCAGTAATGATCCGAAGACATCCCAGCTGTTGAAGGTCCTCTGCATCATCTTGTAAACAAGCTTTAGTGATATAAACAGTACCATTGGCGAAACACTGACTTAGACGATATATTCAATACCAGAGAAAATCTGTTTCCGAGAAAGAAAGACATTGATAATCTTCTTAAATAGGTATTTTAGTTCGTAGGTATAGCACCAAATTGGCTGGGCACAAGCGTGGGCCCAAAGCATATAGTTGAAACCGTCTTAAAAGGTGTGTAATATTAAGAAGTCGTTCGATAACTTTTCTAATAAGGCTATGTTCCATAGATCAACTTTAGACACTATAAAACATCACAGACATAAACACAATATGGTGACTTTACAGTTTTATAAAGCATGCCAGTGTTTTACCTATTTCGCATTCTCTGATCTGATTCTTATCTATCATCGAACGAAGATTACCGTTGAGTGGTCGTTGATATCAATAATATTATATAGTACTCATAACTTCCGTTGATCTCAGAATCGATATCCAGGGTCGTATTCGGAATGCATGTAATGTGGATACAGATTTTATTACAAACGGGTATATAATATCCGAGAGGTATCTCGTCTGGAAAGCTAAAGACTTTCAAATCGACAAGAGCCAAACAGGATGAAAATTTTCGACGAAGACAATATGGTTATAACAGAGTACAAAGAGTAGCTATCACACGGTGGTGTTTGAAGTTCAACCAACCTTTCGAAGTTAACATGCGTATTAGAAACTAGGTGAGCCCGTGCCTTCGTACGCGTTAAGTTCGGATGTGTATTTCAGCAGTCTCGATACTAACACGTAAGTGTTTTCTAAATCTGTATGAAAAAGTAAGTATAGTTATTGCTTAAAAATTTAATTGAACGTACGTATTGAGTTATTTTATTTAACGGGCCGGATGAGGTGTGGTATTACACTCGTATTACTTTGACAATTCGTTCGAAATAGATATAGAGCTATGTAACATCGAAATCAATTCAGCCCGATTCCTTAATATAATAGCGTGATGATTTTCATTATGAAATATTTATGTCTGTCTCTGTCTCTTATCAACTACCTATCTTTTATACGAGTGTAACACTGTGGAGTTGTCAGATATTACATTTTACTGCTCATTACCTTTAAGGTATAGCGTGATGAGTTATAGTCCGGATTTTGGTCGTCTCTGAGTTCTGCTGAACCACAATATTTCATAAAGATCTACCTTGTAATAATAAAGCTGTCATCAATAATTGTTTAGACCAATTTTGCTCTACTGTTCCTATCTTACCTATAATAGCGTGATGATATATAGCGCAGTATATGACCATGCCCTAGAAGAGTGTTCATCTGTTCAACGGTGTTCAACTGATGCCCGGATATCTATAATAAAAAGCAGACAAACAGACAAACCAATAAACAGAAAGAAATTCTAAGAATCTTATTTTCGGCATCGGTATCGCTCCTAGAACACACATAAATTATTTTTTTTTTTCAAAGGTACAGTTTTCAGTTCGTTACGATTTTATTATTTTACTATATTATATATTAGAAATAACTTATATGACGTGTTCATGAAGCCTACACGAGATCAACTAATGGAAATATATACGAGAAAAACGCTATAACTTTCGCTAAATATAGATTTAAATAATGAGTTTATGAATAAAGTGACATATTTACCACAAGTACAATGTTACAAGTACAAGTACAATGTATAATGTTCAAATAAAAACTGTAAAAGAAACATTTCCGATTTATTTTGAAGCAATGAAGCTCTGACGGGCCTAACTAAGGCTGACAACTTCTATGAATAACTGCGTTACTGGATACGTTCATAGAATTGATTGAAAAGGGCCAGAATTAAACATTTTATTATCCAAAATATTAGGTAGGTCATTGGTCATTGACGGGGACACCGTGGTTCCCAAACCCGAGGGGGCCATCTCGAAACCGGAGATGGCCCAGGGTCAGTCGGGGTGCGAGGGATATGCTCTATGGGCAACCTTACACCCCGGCGTCTGTAGACCCGAGACGGCGTGCGGTTTTAGTCGGTTCAAGCCCGACATAACCGCCCCCGCTGGCACGCGGGGGGGTATCCGAAGGGATTTCCGCACGAAAAAAAAAAAAAAAAAAAAAAAAAAAAAAAAAAAAAAAAGGTAGGTCATTGGAATTAGAATAGAAACGAATAGAATTGTTAATTTGTTTACTTATTTAATTTTAATCAATATTATTCTTTTCAAGTAACAAATTAATATTAGAACTGAATCCGACCATGTCTAAAAACTGACAACTAATACGTCAATATTGTTATACGGCGACGAGTGTGTGTGATATAGTATTTTTAAAAAAGCGGCCAAGTGCGAGTCGGACTCGCCCATGAAGGGTTCCGTAGCAGTAAGTAACATAATAATGCTTTTTTTTAAATTTTACATTTGAGTTGATGCATTGAAAGGTAAATTGCGTTTTACGATTTATGACGTATTAAAAAAAAGTACTTATTAGATCTTGTTCAAACCAAATTTCGGTGGAAGTTTACATGCTAATGTACATCATTTTTTTTTTAGTTTTATCACTCTCTTATTTTGGAAGTTACAGGGGGGGGGGCATTTTACCACTTTGGAAGTATCTCTCGCGGAAACTATTCAGTTTAGAGAAAAATGATATTAGAAACCTCAATATCATTTTTGAAGACCTATCCATAGATACCTCACACGTATGGGTTGGATGAAAAAAAAAATTGAGTTTCAGTTCTAAGTAGGGGAGCCCCCAAAATTTATAGTTTTTTTCTATTTTTGTGTGAAAATCTTAATGCGGTTCACAGAATACATCTACTTACCAAGTTTCAACAGCATAGTTCTTATGTGTGGCTGTGGCTATAAGTGGCTGTGACACACGGACGGACAGACAGACAGACATGACGAATCAATAAGGGTTCCGTTTTTTGCCACTTGGCAACGGAACTCTAAAAATGTGTACAATAAAAAAAATACGATGATGGAAACAAGGTGCATGTTAATAGCTACTTCTATCCTAGACAACTAAGCACTTATTGAGCTAATGTTATATTTTATTATAGGGAATTCCGCACGAAAAAAAAAAGGTACAGGCGTCTGAAGACCCGAGACGGCGTAAGGTTTTAGTCGGGTCAAGCCCGACATAACCGCCCCCGCTGGCCGGCGGGGGGGTATTCGAAGGGATTTCCGCACGAAAAAAAAAAGGTACCCACATGGGCTACATGGCTACACTGCATCGGATCTGGAAGGAGCCAACGCCTGAGTGTCATCACTGCGACGCGAGCGAGGACTCAGGGCTGCACACGCTGGCGGTCTGCCCTGCGTGGGAGGCGCCGAGGCGTGACCTAGTGGCAGCCATCGGAGTGGGAGTCCTCTCGCTCGGCAGCATGATTGCGGCAATGGTGCGGAGCGCGAGCGCGTGGGCCGCCGTCACCTCCTTCTGCGAGCATGTAATGCTCGCGAAGAAGATAGCGGAGCGCGCCCGGGAGAGATTTAGAACTCTCCCGGCCCGCCGAGCCCGCAACATGCTCGCCGCGCGTCGCAGGCCACTCAGGCTCCGGAGGTCGCTTAACGACCTCCGTCCTCCATGAACGCAGGTCTGGAGGTGTCAGGTGACGCCGCCTGTCACCCCAGCAGAAGCAGGCCGGGGCGGTGGGGCGAAAAAACACGGTACATGGCTACACTAAGGGTATAATAATGCAAATCATTCCTTCGACTAACGTACCAGCAGAACATAAGACTTTGTTTTCTGGTGAGTATCTTGTTATACAGTAGCGCGGGACACATAAGGGAGTCTAGAGACTAGAGAGAACTTAACGGAATTAGTGTCAAACTAAAAAGGGATCCGTACAAAACTGGATATCTTAGAGGTTGGGTCCAATTAAGCTAGATCTCTAAATTGTATGAGCGCCCATACAACTCAGAGATCTATCTTAATTGGCGTACTATGCATCTATGGGGACACCTTTAATTTTCAACGCCTTTTATTTTTTGGAATTTATCTTCATTTGTGCTGTAAGACCTTGCTTTTGGCCAAATTTCGTGATTCTAGGTCAACGGGAAGTACCCTATAGGTTTTGATGTCAAGGGCAATTTGGTGAAATTTTCTATTTAAACGGCTGTACCTTTTGACTGCATTGACCTAGACGTTTGATTCACAGCTTCAAGGCGTTACGGATATGAGTATTTGGTATAAATTTCAACTTAATGCATCTACGCGTTCCTGAGAAAAAGGTCTTGAAAGACAGACGGACAGACAACAAAGTGATCCTATAAGGGTTCTGTTTTTTTCCTTTTGAGGTACGAAACCCTAGGGCACGCCGCAACAGCGGCGGTAAGGCCCATCATGGAGGATTGGCTAGAGAGGCGACTCGGAAGCCTCTCGTACCGACTGACGCAGGTGATCTCCGGGAAGAGGAGCTTCGGGGACCACCTGCATCGGATCAGGAAGGAGCCAACGCCTGAGTGCCATCACTGCGACGCGAGCGAGGACTCGGGGCTGCACACGCTGGCGGTCTGCCCAGCGTGGGAGGCGCCGAGGCGTGACCTAGTGGCAGCCATCGGAGTGGGAGTCCTCTCGCTCGGCAGCATGATTGCGGCAATGGTGCGGAGCGTGAGCGCGTGGCCCGCCGCCACCTCCTTCTGCGAGCATGTGATGCTCGCCAAGGAGATGGCGGAGCGCGCCCGGGAGAGGTTCAGAACTCTCCCGGCCCTCCGAGCCCGCAACATGCTCGCCGCGCGTCGCAGCGTCTCAGGCGCCAGAGGTCGCTCAACGACCTCCGTCCTCCATGAGCGCAGACCTGGTGGTGGCAGGTGAGGCCGCCTGTCACCCCAGCAGAAGCAGGCCGGGACGGTGGGGCGACTACCGACCGTGGTTCCCAAACCCGAGGGGGCCATCTCGAAACCGGAGATGGCCCAGGGTCAGTCGGGGTGCGAGGGATATGCTCTATGGGCAACCTTACACCCCGGCGTCTGCAGACCCGAGACGGCGTGCGGTTTTAGTCGGTTCAAGCCCGACATAACCGCCCCCGCTGGCCGGCGGGGGGGTATCCGAAGGGATTTCCGCACGAAAAAAAAAGGTACGAAACCCTAAAAAACCCATGCATTCATTTTATTTTATTGTCATTTTAGGTAATAGTCATTTTAACATAGATAATTTCTGGAATAAGTCCTGCAGAAATCAGTTGCCATTTCCAGTCCAAGGCATTCGTACTAAAACTATGACATTTATAAAGAATAGAACAAAGGCATTTCATTGGTTTCATAAAGGCAATAAAAAGTAAAGTATACGAAACGTTAGAATCATAGCGAGTGGAAACATGTGGTGGTGTCTGCCTGCCCCGATGGAAAGGAAGCGTGACTGTATGTATGTATGTATGTATTGAAGAAATATCATATGTACACAATTATTAAATTGCTAACTAGCCGTGTCGGTACATTGGAGATATTTAAAAAAAACTACTTGGATTATGTAATATGAACGATTCTGAACACTGTTTGCGATGGACGCAAAAACTACTGAACGGATTTTGATGCGGTTTTTTCTATTAAAAGGGTCTTGGTCAGATTTAAAATCTGCCGCATGTTTGATTGCAATTTTTAAGTAGAACTGGAGATATGACCAAAAAACGATAACAGATTTCCACCCGTGCCAAGCCGCGGGCATCAGCTAGTATAAAAATAAATGTTTGTTCGTAATATTCGTATTTTATGCGTTGCCGTACCGTTCATCAGATTGCGATAAAATTTGTCAACTAAGTAATTAATTGCTGGAACACCTGTTCTGATTTTACCCATTCATCTTAAATAATTATGTATACGAAATGATACGAGCAATATATACAGTCACCCTACTACAGATTCCACCTCAGTACCAATCACCGTGTAGGTATGGCTATGCATATAACTTGTACGTCTATTTAAAAGCCGATGGTGACTTCCCATCCTACACATCTTAGCTACCGGAATTCATATATACTTACTCATCATTAAATGAGCTCCCAAGCTACATACAATTAGTACATGATAATATTCTATTTCCTTCAAGCGGTTCCTGTAGTGAAGGGTTTGTATCTTTCACTTCATTAAGCCCATGCGAGCTAATTCTTTATCAAACAAAATAATACAAACCATTGCAACTCAGGAGGGAAAAATATCTAGGCCTTCAGATTACATAAGGAAATGCTGTAGAGCTATCAAACTCAAACCAAAACCCAATATATTTTACTCGTCTAACCTATTATGAACTTCTACTCCTACTATGGACTTGTCACAAAATAAGCTGCACAATAGGTAGAAACAGTTAGATTTCTAGCTGACCTAGCCGCAAGAGCATTGTGACTTATGGACTTACTATGTAAATTGCTATCAACGAGACGTACCCCATAGGTTTTGATACCAAGAGTAATTTGGCCAAATTTGGACAAATTTGCTACATAAACCGCGCTGTACCTTGACCTAGAAGTTTCATTTTACCACGTTTTTCTTAGTTTCACTTCGTGTCTGTGTTTCTGTGTTCCTTTCCCTCTGAAGCCAAAAGCCACTTCTGATCACCCTAAAGCTCTGAAATTTTGTAATGCCACCTTACATTGTCATATTTAATCATCAGAAATAGTCAGTAGTTAATAAAAAAATTAAAAAAATAATAATTTAAAAACCACGTTTTCAACACTAAAAAACGTGGGGCGGGCGCTTTAATGAATCGTTTTCCTTAGATATTCAATAATTTAAAAAATTCAAAGCACCCGCCCCACGTTTTAGGGTTCCGTTGCCAAATGGCAAAAAACGGAACCCTTATAGATTCGTCATGTCTGTCTGTCTGTCTGTATGTCACAGCCACTTTTTTCCGAAACTATAAGAACTATGTTGAAACTTGGTAAGTAGATGAATTCTGTGAACCGCATTAAGATTTTCACACAGAAATAGAAAAAAAAACAATAAATTTTGGGGTCCCCATACTTAGAACTGAAACTCAAAATTTTCGAGGACGCCGCAGACTCATCTACGCCCGGGACTACCGACCTCCATGATCGGGGCCTGAGGACGGCAGTTGGCCGACTCGCCGTCCTTACAGAAGCAGGCCGTGGCGGAGGCGTCTCGTGTGTGCCCTCACATGCCTACCAACTCACCAGGCGAGGCCGCGGTGGCGGCCAAAGTCCGCCGGTTACCCTGGGGTTACCCTTTCGAGGGCTTACCCGGGGTGCCCGGCAACGGACACTTGGGGAGGACACCGTGCGGTTTTAGTCGACACACGACATAACCACCCCCGCTGGCCGGCGGAAAAATAAGCTTCAAGGCGTTCAAACTTGATTATGACTTAGAAGAGAATACTTTACGAACTCCAAAAAAAGAAGTTGATGGAGTTGATCATTTTGATGCTGCTGTAATCCGCAACCATATTTATGAATATTACACGCGAAAAGAATATCCTATATGGAAAAAGCTTTTGGGGTCGTTAAATGAAGCAGGTTTATTTTCTGGCGGTAAAACGTCTCTGTCAAAGGTTTTGAAATCAATCGGCTTTAGATACAAAAAATCTGACTAGCGGAAAATCCTACTGGAACGCTACGATATCATTTGAGAAGAGTAACATTTTTACGTCAGATAAGAAAATTACTGATTGGGACAATGTAGTGTTTATTGACGAAATGTGGTTGAATGCGAACCATACAGTTTCCCGGTCATGGACCGATGATACAGCGGTCTCCACCTCAAAAGTACCATTGGAAAAAGGAGCCCGTCTATTGTATGTCGCGGGCTCAGCTTCTTAAGGATTTATTCCAGACTGCCTCCTCGCATTCGTGTCAAAAACAACGACAGATTACCATGAAGAGATGAATTTTGAGGTTTTCAAAGAGTGGTTTCAAAAACTGCTGCTCACTTTATAAAACCCATTAAAAAAAATTATATCACTCTGTGCAAGTTGACAAACCACCAACCCAATCAAACCAAAAACAAGAAATTGTGGCGTGGCTGGAAAGGAATGGAGTGGAAGCAAGTTCAACTTTACTGAAAGTGGAGTTATTGCACTTGGTGAATGCAACTAAACCGTCCAAGCCACGCTATGTAATTGACGAGCTAGCCTTAGAGCATGGGCACGAAGTCATTAGATTGCCTCCCTACCACTGCCAATATAATGCTATTGAGCTAATTTGGCCACAAATAAAGGGTCATGCAGCGCGCAACATAACTGAGCCACCCTTCAGCACTGGAAAGATGCTGACACTGCTAGAAACTGCGTGTGCAGCAGTCACTGTACAGGACTGGCGAAAAGTCGATGAGAAAACGAAAAAAATATATGAACAATTTTGAACATGTTGTAAGAATAGACAACATTATTGAAAATGATTTAATCATATCATTGAGTGCAGACAGCAGTGATGACAGTGATAGTTATGACACTGATTTTTGTCAAATTATGTACGTGTTTTATTTTGTTTCCTAAATTTATATTACGATAGAAAATAATAATAAGACAGGAATTTGACTTGATTTTTTTATTTGATTTTCAATGAAACTCAATTCAAATTGTAGTACATACATCTATAAAATACTCTTTTATAATAAATTCATTCAATTCAGTTGCCTATCGATTTATCCAATTTAATTAGATTTTTAAGCATGTCACCTCACTATGAAGCTTATGTCAAATGTGGCCTATTCATTTGACCTTACTTTAATTCATTTATATTACACTTCTCAGTGCCTTTTTGGATATTAAAGTCAGTTTAATTTGTTTTATTAAAATAGTTTATTTAAGGTCGAGTCACTCCAAATATCCTATGTGAAATTCGAATTACTTTCTTTCTTACTGACGCTCACGTGCAAAAACTCGCGATTTTCCTTGCAAAGGTGCCCTTTTTGAGCTGGTGAAGTGAAAATGAAATACTTTGACTTTAAGCTGTAAAAATATTTTCTTCGTGGCTTTGGAGCTTCTATTTAAAAAAAAATAGTTTGGCTAAAATGATCTGCGAGAAATGCTAATTTTAACGGTCACCCAACCTATGACGGACCTGGCTAGTATTGCTTGCAATGTGCTAACCAGCTCGGTTGCTACTTATCCACGAGCAACTCTGCCATATGCCACCTATAACCACCCGGTCGAGATAGTAATGAAGCGAACCCATATCTTCACAAACGATTCAGAACAGTCGGGTTTGCAAGACTTTACCTTTGATAGGATTCACAACTTTTACTATTTCCTTAAGCACGTCATTTAAATTAGTAGGTAAAATCTTAACTGCTAGAGCTTAAATGCTGGTCTTAGTAATGAATCTAGGTGCCAAAATAAAGAAAATCATAAACGTAGTCCTTTAAATTACTAAAGTTTTGTCTGTGTAGAGCCCATGGGGATTCCTAAAGTTGTTGTTCCTGTAAGGGTCGCGTCATCAAAAAGATTGAAAAACACTAAGCTAGAGGATTACTACTCGTATTAAATTTATTTTACTTTGCAGTTACGTGTACTTCGTCCTTTTAAGAGTCAGCCTAACCAAAAAAAAAATGTTTTTAATAGTGTTTTCCTTAAGGCCACATGGCCTAAGTGAATTACCAAAAAACTAAGTATATTTTCCAACTATTAAGTAATCCGAGTTATGTGAATAAACAAAAAAAAACTGAGTATGATTGCCAACTATTAAGTAATCTGTGCTATGTGAATAAACAAAAAAAATACAAAATATAATTTCCAATTTTAAGTAATCTGTGATATAACTAACTTTAGAAAATTTTACGTAATATTAAATAATTCTCGAAACAAGGTGTGTTACAAATTTTAGCATTTACTATTTACTTGGGTAAAACGTAATTTTATCGACATTAACGACATGACAGACACCGCCCTACACCAAGATAAGGAAAAATTTAAACTAGTTAAAATGTCATCATCACCCTCCTGCCCTTATCCTATATTTATATGGGGTCGGTGCAACATGCGTCTTTTTCATTCATTTCTGCTGGCAGTCTTCTTAACATTCACTCCGTGCCTTGGCATATCATGTTTTACACAGTCCACCCATCTCCTCTTAGCTCTTCCTCTCCACGCTGTAACCGTCCACTTCCCTAATTAATGCCTTCCTTACGATATTACTTTCATTGCTACGCATTACATGCCAACAATACTAAAATAATTTAACATAAACATAACATAACATAAACTCACGCCTATATCCCCGAAGGGGTAGGCAGAGGTGCTAGCACCCACATTTCGCCAGTTTATGTTTAGGTCCCAATGTAATAGGTGGCGAGCCTATTGCCATTAACCGGGCACTTATAAACCTGCGATAAATACACACATAACTTCGAAAAGTATCGAAAAGTCATTGGTGTGTGCCATGGTAAAACCTGGGATCGAACCCGAGACCTCGTCTCAGCAGTCCATTACCCATACCACTAGGCTACCGCGGTTTTTTCTTTAAATATTTCTATAAATAATTTCTTATTAAGAATATTTACAGCAATACAACAATCAGTAAATAATAAATGGACTGAGTCCCTATGCGTTCATGTGAGCAGATGACTTAGGAGATTATTTTAGAAATTGATGAAGTAAAGAAAATTTTAACGTTATAACAATAACGAAAATCAAAATAATTAATCTACAGGGCAAAACCAACCTCACCTGCCAGTCGGTACACCTGACCTGCTGATTAACGGACGCGGTTCTGGCGCAGTTTTCCTTTCGGGATTGGGAAGTCAGACAGCAGTCGCTTCCATAAAAGGCAAGTTAAGTCGTGTAAGAATGATTGTGATTTGAATGAAAATGATGATGATTTAGAGATCATATTAACTTGTCTTTTCTCGCGTGGAAAAAATTACTTATATAAATCTTAAGGCTTTCACAGCCGGCGTTGCATGTAGAATATACTGCTTCCGGGCTGTTTGGCCGTGGTCCATCGGAAACTTGTTCGGAATACAAGTTTGACCACGGCCAAACAGCCGGGAAGCAGTATATTCTACAAAAATTACTTAATTGCGCATTTCTTATATTATTACGAATTATACTATTACGGAGGTACTTATATGAGGAGATCCTGAGAGTTTTACAATACTGCACTATCCTGTAGCAAAGCTTTTGCAATAATGTAAAACCTCTCAGGATCTACTCTACCCAAAATAATGTGTGGATTGTTTTGAGTAATCTTCAGTAACCTCATTTGCATATCCATAACAACCGTGGGTGTGAACGAAAAAAGCTGACGTCATCGTCACGTGGAACACTTGGAGCAAATGACTAGAAAGATAGTACCGATAAACCAGACTCAACAAGCCCCTAACAACTTAAACAAATTGATGAAGTATGTACATTCCACACCTGAACATTTTTGGCTTTTTCTTATATAAATTATGTCGTTTCATTATTTATATGAATAAACGTTTTAGGTATCAAAAGTGGGCGTAAAATGATCCAATCTAGTACATCTGAAGGTCACAATCACAGAGCAATCTATCTATACTATTAAAAAATTGTAAACTAGTTGTCTGTACATTGGAAATATTTTTTACAAAAATCTTTGTGTTATATAAAATGAACGATTCTGACACCTAAATATTTTTTTCGGAGTTCTTGTCTGTTTGTCTTCCTATCAGTTTCCGAATGAACAGTCGCGATGGACGCAAAAACTACTAAACGGATTTTGATGCGGTTTTTTCTAGGAAGGTATTGGTCAGACTTAAAATCTGCCGTATGGAACCGGAGATGTGAACAAAATCGATAACCGACCTCCGCGCGAGCGGAGCCCTGGGCATCAGCTAGTAATAAATAAGAATGGTCGGTACGTTTATATCGGACTAGTAAACAATTTATAACTCTACTTATGTACATGTAAACAGGCTTGTAGGCGTCTTGACGGTTTGAAAGGTTGTGATTTATGCTTTGTAATTTACGATTTAGAGCACTATAGACTTTTAATAAAGATTTTTAAATAAGAAATGTTAATTATTGCTCGATTAACAAGGCGCCCGGTAGATGGCAATAGGCTCGCCCTCTATTACATTGGGACCTAAACATAACTGGCGAATCGTGGGTGTGTAATACACCTCTGCCTACCCCTTCGCGGATACAGGCGTAAAGTTATGTTATGTTATGTTAGATTTTTAAATGGTTTTATTTAGCTTGGCGTATTTCTATATTTATTTGTTAGGGTCATATTTGGTAATTGAAATTTTACCCACTTCCCGTTAACTGATTGACCTTTTCTTTCGTGCGGAAATCCCCCGGATACCTCCGCCGGTCAGCAGGAGTGGTTATGTCGGATTCGAACCGACTAAAACCGCACTCCGTCTCGGGTCTTCAGACGCCGGCGTGTAATATGACCCATAACCCATTTCCCTTGTACCGGCTGACCCAGGGCCACCTCCGGTTACGAGATGGCCCCTCGAGTTTGGGAACCACGGTGTTCCCTAGAAAAAAGTGGGCGCGCCACGCATCGCCGCCCCGGCCTGCTTCTGCTAGCGGCTCCACCTTTCACCCCCAGGCCTGCGCTAATGGCGGTCGTTCAGCGACCTGCCTAAGTCGCCCACGCGCCTCGCGGGCTGTGAGGATCTGTATCAAATATCACGTCAATCAGTCAACGGATTAAAGTGATGCAAGCGAAGACTCAGGGCTGCACATGCTGACTGCTGAATGCCCGGCCTGGGAGGTGCCGAGGCGTGACCTCGTGGCAGCCATCGGGGTGGGAGTCCTCTCGCTCGGCAGCATGATTGCGGCAATGGTGCGGAGGGCGAGCGCTTGGGCCGCCGCCACCTCCTTCTGCGAACATGTAATGCTCGCGAAGGAGATGGCGGAGTGCGCCCAGGAGAGATTTAGAACTCTCCCGGCCCGCCGGCGCCGTGCCCGCAACATGCTCGCCGCGCGTCGCAGGCGACTCAGGTGCCGGAGGTCGCTTAACTACCTCCGTCCTCCATGAGCGCAGGCCTGGGGGTGGCAGGTGAGGCCGCCTGTTACCCCAGCAGAAACAAGCCGGGCCCCCAAACCGGTGCCAGACGGGGACACCGTGGTTCCCAAACCCGAGGGGGCCATCTCGAAACCGGAGATAGCACAGGATCAGGGGCACAGGGGTGCGAGGGATATGCTCTATGGGCAAACTTACACCCCGGCGCGGCGTCTTAAGACCCGAGACGGCGTGCGGTTTTAGTCGGTTCAAGCCCGACATAACCGCCCCCGCTGTCCGGCTGGGGGGTATCCACGGGGATTTCCGCACGAAAAAAAAAGGGTACTCTGGAGCCATGAATACTACGAAATAATGCTCGGGATTAATTTCATAATATTCATATTAATTACTCACGATCTACGATTGATACGATCGCCACGAATGTTACAGACCATGACAGTGTTTGTGTATGTTATTATTGTAATCGCGAAAATATTCGGTATTTGACACTGACTGGTGATCCAGCCAGATAGGTACGAAATAAAACAACCGCAGTACAAAACGTAACTGACAAAGTTCATTGACACAAAACGAACAACACTTGCATAATGAATTTCTTATTAAACTGGAGAATTTATTGTTAAACTGGATCATTATAATTTACCGCACACATTCAAGTAGGTACACAGATAACAAGGATTGTAACCGAATGGACTTTAACAGTATTCCTATTTCAAGTACACATGAATTTATATGCACACGAACACAGGATCATAAATATTTTTTCATCTCTCCTGTTCGGAAAGTTTAATTTTCATTAGCCATCTTCATCACCAGCCGGGTGGAAAAAAGCTTATTTCATCCCTAGGGAGGAAAGTATTTTTTTTATTTCTCGTTTTGCCATGGAGTCCATGATAAGTAAGTTAGTAGTTAAGTCATAATGCCTTGATATCATAACGCTTTTTTTACATGGCCGCCTAGATGCACATCTCGTCACAAACCCGACTACAATGCACAATGTAACCTATATAGATTGGATTTTCAAAACTTTTCTAATGTTTGCAGTATGAACGTGATAATCACTTATTTTTCAGAATTAAAAAAAATAACTTCAAATCGTTCTAATTTTACTCCGATTATCAATATACATGTTTCATTAAATGTGTGTGTAGTATTAATTAGTAAAGTAGAGTGTTTAGCTCAGGTGAATATCAACTATTTCACGAAGTGAGAGCGCCAATAGTTCGAGGGTGAAATGAGTAACTTTCAACCCTTGTCTAACAATCTATGATATCATCTCTCCTGTTCGGAAAGTTTAATTTTCATGGGTAGATAGCCGGGTGGATGAAGTAAGCTATTTTTTTAATTTTACGTTTTGCCATGGAGTCCATGATAATTAAGTTACGGCATAATCATTGATATCATGGTGCTTTTTTTTACGTGGCCGCCTAGATGCACATCTCGTGACTCGATTACAATGTAACCAATAGATCCGATTTTCAAAAAATTTCTCATGTCGGTAGTATGTACTTGAATCATAATTATTTCAAATTGTTCTAATTTTACTTTAAATTTTAACTGATTAACAATATACCTGTTTCATTAAATGTGTTTGCAGTATTTTAATTTCCTCACATAGTCGAAAGGAAAAGTAGTGTGTTTAGCTCGGGTGGTTGTCACCCATTTCACCCTCGAACTATTGGCGCTCTCGCTTCGTTCGAGCGCCAGAATTATTTCAGGTGAAATGGGTGACTTTCAACCGTTGTCCAACAATCTACTATTTCATCCCTTTTAATCGAAAAGTGTCGCTTTTAATTTTAGTTTTAATCATAGATCTTATATGCGTAGTATCATTTGTTTTCAATTATCGGATTATAACTAATCTCCGTTATCGACCGTTACGTAATAATATACTTCAAAAGATTAATTAGACCCTATACTCATCGATTTTAGCTGCGGTCTTGTAAATGACAGGTCATTAACAAACGACGCTCTTTTTTTATGAAAAAGTGCATTAAGTATCTTAGATTATTGACATATTAATAATCTAAGTTAATTATATTAAAAAATGTTTCTAATGAGGGTACTTTATCATGTATAAATAGTATTGAATTATAATTTTGACGTCATTTACAAAATATTCTCTCTTACGATAACCGTGTTATTACAGTGATGAATAGCTTTACTATTGCCTATTCCGATTTAATGGAAATCATAATAGCAAGTAATCGTGAGTTACATAAATGCCTCAAAATTTAAAACTTATATATCCGCAACATACTGACAGTCCTTTGGAGCAAGTTTATAAAAAGTTTAGTCATAATTTCCTACCAATATTTACGAAAAAGTGGCAAAGTGCAGCGAGAAATACAAATACTTTCATGGAAGAAATGAAAAGTGGCTGAAAAATATTACGGTCGGAATATCTTCGGTGCAAGCTGATATTATGGTGAATTCTGACAGTAGTATTCCAGTCATTTATCCACTAGTCATTACTAGACCACACAAGCGACTATTGGCCGACTATTTGAAGTAATGTCTAAAGACGATCTTACCATTTCTAGACCACAATTATTTAGTTAATTATTATATAATTAATAGGTAGGTTACAATTTTTTAAATAATACTTGCAGTCGAGTTCATGTGAAAAATCTTATATACTAGCTGTTGCCCGTGGCTTCACTTGTGTGGAATTCTGCTACCCTTCCCGCTTCCCATGGTTCCCATTCCCTATTCCACTCGAATAATAAGGGTACCACCTTAGTGGTATAAAAAAAACAAACATTTAAACCTACAACATCTTTACAAACTTTCGCATCTATGGGTACTATTATAAAATTGAAAATTAACTGAGTCTGTACAGATACAGTTATTGGATATATTTTAAAAAAAACTTGAGTAATGTTAAATGCAAGATTCTGAACACAATAGTAGATTGTTACACAAGGGTTGAAAGTCAGCCATTTCACCCGAGATATTTCAAGTAATAGTTCGAGGGTGAAATGGTGACATTCACCCGAGGTAAACACTCTTTTATTTTTCGACTATGTGAGGAAATTAAAATACTACACACACATTTAATGAAACAGGTATATTGATAACCAGTTGAAATTTAAAGTAAAATCTAGTGGGGCGGAAATCACACAGTGATTGTCAAACTTCGGGCCAAACTTAGATATTTTTGTTGCAGTATTTTTATTCAAAATTACAGACCTTAGGCTTTATGCATATTATTCGACGCGTCTTTATATATTGAGCAATAAATATGAAGAAAATGAAATTAAATCAATCGTCTTCGACGTCAAAAACACAAAAAAATGATTTTATATTTCAGTTTCTTTCAGAGTCTGGTTGTTTTATGTAAATATACAATATACGTATTGTCATTGTCACTCAAATGTCAAAGTCAAATACGCGTTACTCTGATAACTCGAAAGAAACTCACTTGTAAAAGTTTTTTAGGGACAATTTGTATGGTAGGTACCCGAAACCTTGAACGTACAAACCCCAAAATCTAATCAGTTCTTCCCATTAACCAAACAAGATGATTGGCGAAAGAATTTTTTAAATCGGATAAGTGGTTCTTGAGTTATTGCGTAAACAGACATCCAGACATCCAGACATCCAGACATCCAGACATCCAGACATCCAGACCAACAGACAGACCGACACAAAATTTTTTTTGCTTAATTAGACTTAGAATCATGTGAAACGTCGAGAAAAGTAATAAAAAGTGGGTGTAAGATTTGGATTTTTTTTTGCGTGATTTTAAGACTTCGGTGTCCACCTGGTTGGTGGCCCGAAGTAAATTGGAAATAGATTATTAACAACAGCTTTTACCTATTCTTTAATTTCATCGGGAGTTAAATTAATATCCATGTTACTGGAATAACTTTCCAAAACCATTTTTAACCACAATTATTTATATTGAATCTCGTTTTCCCGCTAATTATTTAGCAAACTGAAATTTTTTTTTTTTATTCTGAAAAAAAAAGTTATAATTCACGTACATACTGCCAACAAGAGAAAAGTTTTGAAAATCGAATCTATTGGTTACATTGTAATCGAGTATCTAGGCCAGCCATGTAAAAAAAGCGTCATGATATCAAGGCATTATGACGTAACTTAATTATCATGGACTCCATGGCAAACCCTAAAATTTAAAAAATTACTTTCCACCCTAGGGATGAAATAAGCTACGTTCCACCCTGCTATCTACCCATAAAAATTAAACTTTCCGAACAGGAGAGATGAAAAATCTTTTTTGTTGAATTTTTGTCATTTCGCTGTTTGTTCGCGATGCGATGCGGTTTTTAGGGTTCCGTTGCTAAATGGCAAACTGTAATGGTCTGTCTGTCCGTCCGTATGTCACAGCCACTTTTTTCCGAAACTATAAGAACTATGCTATTGAAACTTGGCAAGTAGTTGTATTATGTGAACCACATTAAGATTTTCACACAAAAATAGAAAAAAAAACAATCAATTATGGGGGTTCCCCAAACTTAGAACTGAAAATCAAAAATATTTTTTTTCATTAAACCCATACGTGTGTGTCTATGGACAGGTCATCAAAAATGATATTGAGGTTTCTAACATAATTTTTTTTCTAAACTGAATAGTTTGCGCGAGAGACACTTCCAAAGTGGTAAAATGTGTCTAATGGTAAAAGTGGTAAAATGTGTGACGTAAAAAACTACTTACTAGATCTCGTTCAAACCAATTTTCGGTGGAAGTTTACATGGTATAATATAATGTACATCATATATTTTTTTTAGTTTTATCATTCTCTTATTTTAGAAGTTACAGTTTTTTTACGTCATACATACTAAATCGTAAACCGCAATTTACCTTTCATTCAATCAACTCAAATATAAAAATTCAAAAAACATTATTATGTTACTTGCTGCTACGGAACCCTTCATAGGCGAGTCCGACTTGCCTTGGCCGCTTTTTTTTATTAGAAAGGTGTTGGTCAGACTTAAAATCTGCTGATTGCAATTGATTAAGTAGAACCAAAGATTTACTCAAAAAACTTTTTAAAAACCACGTTTTTAACACTAAAAAACGTGGGGCGGGCGCTTTGAAATGTTTAAATTATTGAATATCTAAGGAAAACGATACATTAAAGGATTAAAGCGCCCGCCCCACGTTTTTTAGTGTTGAAAACGTGGTTTTGAAAAAGGTTTTTTTATTTTATTTTTTATTAGCTACTGACTATTTCTGATGATTAAATATGAAAATGTAAGGTGGCATTAGCCAACATAAAAAAATTCAGAGCTTTAGGGTGATCAGAAGTGGTCGAACATTAAGTGTCAATTTTTGGCTTCAGAGGGAAAGTAACACAGAAACACAGGCACGAAGTTAAACTAAGAAAAACGTGGTAAATATATTTTAATATGTATTTAAGTTTAATAAAGGGAATAATAATACACATACTTAAAAATATTATATACGTATATTATATCTTTCTCTTTGTAGAATAGTACATTCATTTTACCATGTTAATAAAATATAGTGATATGCAACGTATTTTCATTTAAAAATATTTATAATATTATATATTACTAGCTGTTACCCGCGACTTCGTCCGCGACCAAATTGTGAATCTAAACCATCCTCGAATCCCCTTGAACTCACAAAAAAATTTCATCAAAATCGGTCCAGCCGTCTAGGAGGAGTTCAGTGACATACACACGCACACAAGAAATATATATATAAAGATATTAGGTCGTCTGTCCACCTTGCGGAAGGCCTTCTTACGCTGCGCTTGCCGTTACGTGGTCTCCACTCAAGAACATTTCTGCCCCACCGGCCATCGGTTCTCAGAGCATGTGCCCTACCCACTGCTACTTCAGCTTGCTGACTCGCTCTGCTATGTTGGTAACTTTCGTTCGTCTGGTCGTCGTAAAGTGGACAGACGACCTAACAAAGAGCGCAGGGACTCGGTGGATGCAAGCTGCTACACACCGGTCGAAATGGAAGTCCTTGGGGGAGGCCTATGTTCAGCAGTGGACTTCCTATGGCTGATATGATGATATTATATTTTCCGCACGTACCACCTGCAACACTGTGAGGCGCGAGGAAATTTTATGATTTTTAAATGTAGGTACTTAGCGTAAATGCCACATCGTAGAGCCATCGCCATCGTGCATCGAGCATCGTGTGCCAGATGTACAAATCCAAGGATAAAAAGTTGAGAGTTAAAGTATTAGTACACTGTTTTCTATAAAGTATAAGTTGTCTTAAAAAGGAAATAGTTACACATTGCACAAATATTAAAACTAAGTAATGTATCGGCATTATAATAGCAGTAAATGTCTTATGACATTAGTCGATTCAATACAAGCATTTGTAATAATTGACATTGGTACTAATAGACGTATATTGAAAGGTGGTACTAAATATTAGGTACAGACCTTTATTTATTTACTTTCGTAATTCGGATACCCCCCCCACCCCCCGCCGGTCAGCGGGGGCTGGTGCCTACCAGCGACATAATTTAAACTGACATAAACCTTCAGTACTACCAAATACTACTACTACCTGCCTGCCCCTAAATATCTATATATTTTCATTGCTGACGAAGCATTTGCTTTGGGGGCTTACCTAATGAATCCGTGCTCCAATCCCGGTTGCATCCAAAGCTTACAGTTTGAAGCCCAGGGTACGCTCTTCTACTTCTCCTTTCCGTAACCTGGTTCATTGTGACATTTACGGGTGCGACTGCCGTCTCACATCTTGCTTGGGCTCAGATGCTCTACGGATCTTAATGGTGCCCATGGGTACATGGAACCCATGGGTGTATGGGACCCCATAGGTTTATGGGAGCCATGCGGTAACGAATATGTATGGGGCCCCATAGAGATGCCATGGTCTGTCACCCCCTGGGTGTATGGTATAAGTGATGTATGTGTATGGGGCCCCATAGGTAAATGGAGTCCCACCGGCGTATGGGCCCCATAGGTGAATGGAGCCCCACGGGCGTATGGGCCCCATGGGTTACATGTATGTATGGGGTCCCATAGGTGTATGGGCCCCATACGTGTGTGGTGGCCCCCCATGGGTTCAGGGGGCCATATGGATATATGAGACCCCATCAAGATCCTGCAGCTTGGCGCTCGGGTTCCACTCTGCTATTGCTCTTTTCATAGTTTGGTTCATATAAGCTTTTACGGGAGCGACTTTCTGATAGCTAAATTACAATATTATAATTATTATAAGCTTTATTCCCTGTTCTAAAGTGAAACTAGAAGATCTTCTATGTAAATAGCAGTTGCGTCATTATTTGTGTTGATACTACAACATCACCTTTAGTTAACCCTCGTTGTTTTTCTGTATATTGGCGCAAAACACTGGACGCGGACCTAAAGCGCCTTACTGTGGCATAAAGTGGCAACTTTACTATGCCAAAAATACCTATGGTCGTCGAATACCCTCGCCTTAACTATAAAAAAAAACAAAAGCGCGCGAATTACGTCTCTGTTCTTCTAATCAGTACATATTTTCTCTTTGATAGGGGATGAAAAGTAGAGTATATAACTCTAGAGCAAATTATTGTTCCCTCGGGGGATGTACATTGAATCCCTCACTGCGCTCAGAATTCTACGTTAGAATCCCTTGTTTCGCTCGTGGTTCAAAGTAGCGCCCTAGCCATAAAAATACTAGTTTGCTCCCTTGTCATACTATTAGGGGCCTATGACAATTTTATTCTATGGAAAAATAGAAAGTAACGATTCCAAAAAATCTTTTAGGGCCTATTTTTAAGAATTGGCGAAAACAAAGCAACCTTCTACCCCTCTGGAGTATATACTCAATGCTTAAATCTATAGTAAACACCAATAAAAATATTAGAATTGATAGCTACTTAAAATTGCTAGTTTATCTGAAGAGACTATCCGAAGGACACAAACCAAAGAAATCAGAAGTATTTTCTCATCAAAACGTTGCGACTTTTTTAAATAACACGCCTGATAAGGAATTTCTCGCAACAAAAGTATGTATCTTTTAGTTTTTGCATTGTAATCTATTTAGTGTTTTAAAACGTGTACGTGTTGTACCTACTAGTTTCCTTTCTGTTTTATTACAGGTGGCTTTAATATTCGGCATATATGGAGCTTGTCGTGTTATAAAAATAACAATCGATGACGTCAAAAAACACTCAGGAGATTTCCTTTTGGTGAATTTAACTGACACAAAAATTGATCTGTGATTCGTCATTCGTGGCCAGTACAAACGAATAGTGGAAAATTAAGTCCTGCGTCCTTCTCATATAACATTAATAGATTTTTTATTGGGGTATCCGAAGGGATTTCTGCACGATAAAAAAAAAAAAAAAAAAAAGATATCAAAATGGAAAGGTTATGCAAAACATAAAATATCTTCAATGCCCCAGCAAATCGCTATATACTTGAAGTTGCCCCATTGCAAGCTATACACTGGACTTTGTTATTCGCCGAAAGTCCGCCACACTTTTGGCAGATACTGGAGCGGACCTTACTGTTTTAAAGCGGCACGGAGGATGGAAATCCAGCTCCGTAGCAGAAAGTGACATCGAAGAATCCATTCAAAATAAGGAAAAAGCTAGCACCCGCATTGTAGAAAATATTAAATCGATCCGAAATAAAACAGTGGCAATAACTTTTCAAAATTGCGCTAGTTATCAAATATAAATGTAAATGTTTTTATATAATTATTTTATATAATTGTTTTTACTTATATTCACGTCTTTTTAATTAAATATATTCATTAGTTACATAACACCATCTCTTATTTATTTTTGTCATAGGGGTGAAAAGTGAGTATGAGTACGCTACGCTCAGGATTCTACGTTAGAATCCTTCGCCGTAAAAATACTATTTTGCTAACTTGTCGTACAATCTACTATTTTGCAAAGTAGTTAGAAGAAGACCTATAAACAACATATCTGTGTCAATGTCCTCGCTGTCGGGGGATACTGAAGATCGTGAAGGTTGTCTTTCAATGGTAACCAGGGTCTGATGATGGAGCTGGAAGGTGGTCAGGAATTATGTAATGAAACGACGCAACCCCAGCGAGTTTCGGCTCGTTTGATTGTATTTTTTCGGCCTTTTATTAACAAGAACATAATAAAAGCTTATTTTCTTAAGTTCTTTTTTACATTCCATTTGTGTTAAAATTATGATTAGACACTTTGATGTGTAATTTACTTTAACAATCCTATGGGGAACACTTGCCCTGATTAGATGCGAGATATCATAACAAATGAATTTTAAATAGTCTTGATATTATAGTTAATGAAGAGGTTTATTAGTAACCCTTTTAAAAACTCAGTCTAAAATTGTATTATTCCCCAAAATAACCACTCAAACTGAAGTATTTCTTGACTCTTACATTATGTAACAAAACTAGTGTCCGATGCGTGTAGGTGTACATCAATATTTGGTTCTGTTTATGTAATCGTTTTTTGTATATAAGTTTAAAAAATACCTCACAAAAACTGCAATAAAATTTAGGTCGATGAGGAAACTTACATGGCAACACAGGAGGCCACTTGGAGAACAAACCCCCTCTAAAAATCAAAATAACAAAAAAAGCCAAGAGGGCGCGGTGGTGCAGCCAGCGGGGGGCGGTGTTGTGGGCCGCCGTTTAATATTATTGGATATCTAATATGTAGTGTTGTCACATTCTTAGATTTTGGTGAGATATTGGTGATTATGATGTAGGAAATGGCATTTAAAATGCCAATAGTACATTTATTTTCATATTAAAGAATTATAGGCATTATGACAGTAACTAAAAGTTACTAAGTTAATTAATGAAACATGATTCATGGAATTCAAAACACGTATTATTCATTTATAAAGAGCGTGGTTGATAATTATTTAGATCAAATAATACTACGAAATACGGTAATCCGCCATGTTTTGTGGAACTACGCGTTATGTAACATTGTTTGAACCCTTCAGAACGTTCGCGCGGAGATTTCTTTTTCTCACGCATTTTCTAAAACTCAACATTTCAAATGTAATGAGCAGTTGAAGACTTTTTATCTTCACAAAATTTCTTGTTTGCTTTACAGGATAGTTAATTTTTAATAAAAAAAATTAAACTCTAAATGCAAATAAAATGTATCTACAGCTAAGATAGATTTTCTCATCACTCCATTTACTGGAGTATATATTTTTTGTTACCGAGTAACATATTTATTGATATTCAATAGTAGATTGTATAACCAGGGAGCAAAATAGTATTTTTACGGCGAGGGCGCACTTTGAACCACGAGTCTAGCGAAGGTTTCTAGAATAGAACCCCGAGCTTTAGCGAGGAGTTCTAACGTAGAAACCTGAGCACAGCGAGGGGTTCAAAGTATATCGCCCGAGGGAAAAATAATTTGCTCCTCGAGTTATATACTATACTTTTCATCCCCTTTCTATGAGAAAATAAATAAGAGACTGTGTTATGGAATAATGAATAAATTTAATTAAACAAAGACGTGAATATACGTATAAAAACAATTACAAATTTATATTTATATTTGATACGCTAGCGCAATTTTGAAAATTTATTGTCACTGTTTTATTTGGGATCGATATTGTTGTCGATTCATTTACATTTTGAGTATTTGTTATCTTAGTATGTGACTGGTGCTCAAGAAAAGGTACAGAATCCTTTGATGTAGAAGGACGTGGCGACAATGGTATAGGTGAATTATCTTTAGGTCTTAATTTAATATTTTCTACAACGCGGGTGCTAGTTTTTTCTTTATTTTGAATTGAGTCTTCTATGTAACCTTCAGCTACAGAGCTGGACTTCCATCCTCCATGCCGCTTTAAAACAGTGAGATCCGCTCCAGAATCTGCCAAAAGTGTAGCAGACGTTTGGCGAAAACAATGACCAGTGTATGACTTGCAATCGGGCAACTTCAAGTATGCAGCTATTTCTAAGGGCATTAGAGACATTCTATTTTTTCCCATTACTTGTTTAAAACACTTTCCACTTTGATATCTAATAAAAAATCTATTTGATGTTGTTTGAGAAGGACGTAGGCTCTGATATTGTTCAACTATTCGTTTATACTGGCCACGAATAACGAATGACCGATCAATTTTTGTTTTAGTATCAGTTAAATTGACTAAAAGTAATTAATTCATCTGAATGTTTTTTGATATCAGCAATTGTTAGTTTTATAAGTTCGTTACTACGACATGCTCCATGTATGCCAAATATTAAAGCCACCTGTAACAAAACAGAAAGGAAATTAGACAAGTAGGTACAATACGTACACGTTTTAAAACACTCTGTTTATAGATTACAATGAAAAAACTAAATGATACATACTTTTGTTGCGAGAAATTCCTTATCAGGCGCATCATTTAAAGAGGTCTCGACGTTTTGATGAGAAAATACTTTTGATTTCTTTGGTTTGTGTCCTTCGGATAATGTCTTCAAGTAAGTTAGTAACTTTGAGTAATTATCAATTTTTATATTTTTGTTGGTATTTACAGTTGACTTAAGCATTGAGTATATACTCCATAGGGTAGAAGGTTGCTTAGTTTTGGCCAATTCTTGAAAATAGGCCAAAAATACATTTTCTGAAAACGTTTTCGCACCTTTTTTATTTTTCCATATAATAAAATTTTCAAAGGCCCTTAAATATTTCGCCCGGGATTTCGTAGGTCAGGAGGCTTCAGGTGTTAACTCATTGTCACTGTCATAAGTTGACGTGGAACTCATATTTTATTGCAAAATAAGCAAATCAACTTAAATAAAATATGTACTTAATTACAAGAACAGATACGTAATCCGCGCGCTTTAGTTTTTTATTTTATTAGCACGGGTGCCCGCACCGCGCAGCCTCGTTGGCTGGCCATACCAGCCAGCAATTCATATAATTTGCGTTCGATTTCTATGAACGATATACGTTCCAAATTCAAATCACTTTTCCGCATGCTAAAAAGCTCTGAAGAGAAAAGTGCTACTTTGCTCCCACTTATAGAGGAACAAAGTGACACTTTTCGAATAGAAGGGATGAAAAATACATTGTTTTCAATTTGTGTAATTTCTCTCCTCACTACAGTAAGGACTGTCGTACGAAAGACGATTACGACAGGTCTTAAGGGTTAATAAAAAAACTAGGGAATTAAAGACTCACGAGTTGGCAACCCTTTTCGTTTACTTTTTACAGGAGTTTCCTGAATGAATTGTACGCACTTTCTTCTTTCAAGTTGGCAACCATTTTCGTTTATATTTTACGGGGATTCCCCGAGTGCTTCAAGCACTCGACCGACGGTATTGTACGTAGGGATGTAATAAAAAATTAAAAACTCTTGTTTTTAAAAACAAAACATTTCAAATGTCAATAAATAATATGACCGAGATTAAAACAATAACATTATACTTTAGGCCACATAATTCAGGTGAAAATGGTCACTTGATGGTGGTAACGTAACGTTTTACTAGAGGGGAGGGAGGGGTAAGTATCAACTGAGGTAGGATTTTTGGAAATTACACCCTAAAGCTAAAATTCATTCATCAAAAAAATCTATATGTTAATATAGATAACACTAAACATCAAAACTGAAGGTTAATACGTACGTACATACGTAATACGAAGGTTAAAACTTCACGTAACTTTTATTTGTTTCGACGTTTTCGGTCCACGAAGTAGAAAAAGTGAACACTGATGCATACGTACAATGATAACTACCTTCTCCTAAGGCTTGTAGTCTATTTCGTAATACTGCCAAACAACATTTGAGGTTTATTCATAGACCTTGAACTTTCTTGAACAAGTTATTTTTGCAACCATTTAATAACATAAAATGCAGCTGACTTTAAATACCTTCATTAAAGTAATAGGTACCTATTACTTTAATAGATATATTTAACAATGAATTATCCATAGAAAGCTCACGAAATAAAAAAAATATATGATTATTTGACATTTAAGAATAGGTATATTACTTATTACGTAGCTATAACCGAACGCTTGGTATTAAGATATTAACTACGCTCTCTCAAGTACCTATTGGACTTATATAAAGTAACATGGCTTGCAATATACCTTTTAAGTCTAAGGATAGGAAAGTAAAAGCCGAGGTAAGCCAAAGCAACAAAAGGGGTAGGAGAGTCTGCCCTGGAGACCGAAGTACAAATTTCGCATGCAACCAGGACTGACGATGTGATGACGAATGATGTGACGGTCAAATGTTACCACGAGCGGACTGAAGATAATTAGAACTAAACGAAAGTAAATAAATTAATCCTCTGTCATTCATACTATAGTCATAAGAGCTACGTGTCATCTTCCTAACATGTCCAAGGCCTTCGCATGACGACGGCCTTAGTAATTCGATAGACTCATAATAACCTTTTAACACTAACTTAACTTTTAGCAAAATATAAAGCCAGTTACGAGTAGTCTCCTTATGAATAAAAAATAAAATTTAACTGGGACGCCTTTATTAACTTTCTAATATAATGTAATAGTTTCCTTTACTCGCCTATGAACTAAAAAAGTAAGACCAAAGCTCAAACTGACCAGAATGTAACTCGAAAAATACGCATGTCTACCAATAAAATGCGCAAAATGACAAGGAAAAGATCAAGGACAGAATACCTGCCAAGTATTTCAACATCATCACGGCTTTAGTCCCGGTTGCAACCAAAGCTTGCACTTTGGAACCCGGAGTATCCGAAGGGATTTCCGGACGGAAAAGAAAAGAAAAGTGGTCTGCGCTTCTAGTATTTTCTTGATATGGTTTATTTTGGTTTCACGAGAGCGACTGTCGTCTGATCCCCCTACCCCAAGAGGAATGCCTGCGCTAGTACCTTGTTCCTCAATCAGCAGATGCAGCTTCTGGCAGGTGAGGTTGGCTTGGGCTCCGAAAATCTTGGTGGGAAGACGCTGTCTGCCAAGCATTTATGTTTTAGGAATAACATAATGTAGTTCCAGCTCTCTCTAGTAGTATTTTAAATCGCATATACCTACTATAAAACATTGTATTTTTCATCTCTTGTTATATATCTCAATATTACACTAGTATTTATATTTTTGAACTAAGGATTTTCTCCCCTTCCATTTGGTATCACACTCGATACGATAGCCAAGAATATTTTTTCTGGGGCTTCACAATTTAGGAGGTACGTCGGAACATACGTAAATAAACATGATTTTTTTACTACTATAAGTAGCTCAACCCTACCCCTGTGAATGATGCATAAATGCAAATCCACATCTTCTTCTTCTTCTCTTATATATAAAAATGAATTGCTGTTCGTTAGTCTCGCTAAAACTCGAGAACGGCTGGACCGATTTGGCTAATTTTGGTCTTGAATTATTTGTGGAGGTCCAGACAAGGTTTAAAAGGTGCTATCGATGGAGGCAGTACGAAGTCTGCCGGGTCAGCTAGTTATTATTATAATTTCCAACGCCATTTTACCCATTGCTTCTTACGCACTACACTAGCTTCCTCTACTATCATTAAACCTTTTATCTACTCTGATACTATGATACAAAGATTATGAAAATGAAATCAAAACTCTTATGACAAACATTACGCACAGGCCAAAAAAAAAGTTTAATTACGATACAGGTCTTGTATGGCCACCTATATCATTAAATAACTTAGTGCCTCCGCAGCCGGCGCCGGCCGCCGATTCGGAGGGAAAAAAAAGAAACACGCATGCGCAATCGATGTTTGCGCCTTGGCGCCAACATTTTACATTTAAATTAAATAAAGTTTGGTCTTGTTTGTAAAAAAATTAGTTATTGTGTAAAAACGTGTCTGAAAGCGAGGACAGTGGTAATCGTACACCACCAGACATTCTGGAAGCTGCGTCAAACATGACCATGAACCTGTTACCGGCGAAATCCCCTCCGTCTACTAAGATCCATTACAAAAATCCCTTGATGGATCTTTTTACACTTTTATGTCCACTTTAATCCTCGATCCTGCGAAATCTAGGAGCAACTATGATAAATGTTATTACACTACTAATTATTACAAGTAAAAATAAATTTGTTGTTATATTCAGCGTTTTATTTGCAATATTGTTTTATGTATTATAGTATGAGAGTAGATAAAGTAGTGTATGACACTGTACATAACTTGGTCTTATAACACTCGTGTTATATAATATACGAAGGGCTTTCCGCACGGAAAACAAAAATGAGCTAGAGTCACGAAATTTGGCAAGAAGCAAGATCTTATAGCACAAGTAAATGGAAAGTCCGAAAACCAAAAATATCTAGCTACCCAAGCACAAAAAAACTGTATTATGTCTGTCTAAACCTATTTCTCAGGAACGCGAGGTGCTATTCAATTGAAATTATATTTTTGATATATTAATATCAAAGTCTGCGTCCTCTTGAAGTTGAAAAAAAAACTTCCAAGTCAACGCCATCATAACATACCGTCATTTATACAGTACTTTTAGACACTTGCAAGGGAATTAAAATCTAAAGGGCATCCGGTTATATCTGAGCTACCTTTCCTTACCTTCAGGTCATCAGTTCATCGGGCTGGAGACCGCCCAACCTGTTGTTCAGGTACCGATTCGAGGTCTCCACTCTAGAACTCGCTTGGGACCATCGGTCCATCGGCCGATGAGGCCCGCTCAGTTCGTGGACTAGCCCCTTTATTAGTATCTTCAGTAACATTAACTTCGTGTCTCAATCCAGTTTTGTACGGAACCGTCAGTGCGAGAGCCCGACTCGCACTTGATTAGTTTTTTTCAATACATCATTAATTTGACCAGTGTATGGGCCTGCCCACTTACAAGTGTCAAATATGTATACCTGGTGTGTGATTAAGGTAATAAGAATGAAATTAACTTGAACCCTTTACTAACATGACAATATACAATTCTGGCTTCAGAATAAGTTAGCGGCTCGTGGTTAGTGCTAAGCAATACTAGTCATGTCAGTCTTAGGATGAGTGACTGTTCTTAACACATTAAGACCCCTCCGTGCCTCGAAGAGAACGTTAAGCTTTCGGTCCCGGTTGCCATACAAACATCTGTGGCATTCGTTACACCCGTAACGAATGAGCCCTAAAAGTCCGATATCCTGGTCTAACTACTGACTTATGATATCGCCGGTGGGATATGGATCGCCGGTCAGATGGCAGTCACTTTACGAAAAATATTGAAGCTCAGCTGTTTCGTAGTTAGTTGGAAAGTCGAAAATAGTCGGAAAAATGCTCGGTGGATGATGACGAGTGAAGGGACCGCACTGTGAAAACCAACTGCAAACAATCATAATATATGATAGGTCACTAATATAGCGGCATACTCCAATTCTAACATCCTATTACATAATTGATGCATATTTTTCATAGCACTATTAGCAATAAAACAATAAGTACCTAATGTTGAAATACCGAAGACATTACCGAAGAATCCTACACAACATGCCTCGGTCCACTGTGGTAGAAAGCCGCGAAAAACTAACAACATGTTTTTGGAATGACAGCTAGCAAACGGTAACCAGCGTAGCTCCAGAATTTCAGAAATGTCTCTCAAATGCATTGAAATCCTCGGTATGTTTGATCCGTCAAATTGACTGCTCCCCGCCAGATGGTAAATTGAGGTAAAGTCCAAAGAGTACTGGCAATCATTTCAGATGCTAGAATGGTCGTCCCTACCTTGACGGCCTCCATACATGCTTTTCACAACCTGCTTTAAAGAACCCGGGATTGTATGAAGACGAAAACACGTGTGCGGATATAGCATACTAATTCTTCTCCGTACGACAGAGAAAAGTATTACCAAACTCCTTGGTTCGCGGTGGTATCGATAGCGCCGTATTAGGATGACCAATTGGAATAGCATATTTCCGATATGTACATTGGTACTCACCATAAATATCATATTTTGTACTATTTGAGACCAAACTTGAATTACCTGCATCGCCCTAAGCTTAACTTCTGTAAAAAGGTTGAATTGCCACCCAAACCTTCGGTGTACTCAATAGAGTGAAATAGCCGTTCGCTGCGAAGCAAAGGCTGCTTCTTTATAAGTCGCAAGGCCGACCTCACATGGAGTACTACTGTTTATTTGTTTTTTTTTTTGTTTTCAAGACTCATACCTATTTGTATCGTTTGACTCGGTACGATTACAATCTTTGAGAATTGCCGTTGGACCCATACTCAAAAACGGTATCTACTTCCTTAGACGTATTCATTCTAAGTATTCTGATGAATTGATTGAAATGACAACGGGTATAATCGTGCCACTCGCACGGTTTCACTCTCACCCTTAAAAACTAAAGTGGAGGTATACGAAAGGAATTACTATTAATGCCGGGGTTTTCCAAAGTGACCAGTATATGCTTACTTTTAATACAGTATAGGCTTAATGACAGTATAGGAAGCTCGTGAGGTGTGTAAGGACAGAATCAGATGGCGGATTGTTGTCTCTGCCTACCCCAGAGGGGGAAAAGCGTGATTATATCTAATACTTTAATGTTTAAATATTGTACTTATTTCATTAAAATAAATAAAATATTTTATCTGATAAATTAAAATGGCAATAGGTAAAACGGAATTGCGCCGAAACTCTAACCTTCAGATATATACTTTCTAGGACGGATTTTGTACCTACGAATAAAAATTGTAGCCAAAATACACGCGTTGAACAAGCTAATTTACAACGAATAAATATGAAACCTCGGTTTATTGTTATCTCAAAAATTTCGTTGAGTTGTCTTTACAAGGTAATCTCAATTTAAAAGTATCGTGGGGCCCATCTACATTTACTCTTAATTATACATTGTTATAGTAATTATGTGACAGTAGAAAATATTGTACGATTTCCCACACAAAGCTAAAACTACTGAGAGAAATTCTTAACATTATTATTTTCAAGCAATTTTAACAATATGTTGTGATCAATCCAATAAAATCACAAGTCTCAACAAACATCGTCATTAGATACTAGCTCCGACCTAGAAAATCGTTAAAAAAATATCCGATTTGGACCGTGAACGCTTTCGTGAAGAAAATTTCACAGTGTGAATATTATGCTCCAAAGTAATATTAAAAGAAATTTTGCTCTTGGATATCTTAATTTGGATATCAATATTTCGTAATATTAACCCTACTAAAATAAGTTCCAAAAATCTTGAACAAACTCGTGCTTGTACCTTAAATGGCTAATCAAAAAACCAATAAAAGTGCTGATCAACCAATAAATACGTTTAAATAATCTATGATTCATTAACAGGCGCGCCTTCGCCCGCCTCGCCCCGCGCTTACCACAAAAGAGATCTAAAAAATGGACTATGCGATTGTCAAGATCTTTGAATTAGCGGACAGTGGTTTTACGACGAAATTATGCATGTATTATAAATACCGCATCAAAATCCGTTGCGTAGTTTTAAAGATCTAAGCATACATAGAGACAGACAGATAGGAAAAGTGAGTTTGTTTTATACTATGCCTAGAATATTGATCCTATACGTATTATTATAATGTTTTTCGTATTGATATAAAAAAATAGTAAGTAATTCTGTAATAACATTCTAGTTCATACTACAAATATTTATGAAAATAAAATAGTTAATAGGAAGAAGTATGTACCTATATCATATTTTTTGTAATCTTCACCGCGCCATTAAGGCAAGACATGTTTTGACACTTCTACTTGAGTCAAAAACAATGGTCAAGGTGAAATACGTTCAATGCGGTCAATGTCACGAGTTATATATAAAAAATCTTACGTTTTTTGGGTCTCCCATCTCTGGTGTTTCAAGCATATTATCGTTTTTCCTGAAACACGATAAAATTGCTAGTATTAGAAGTGCACTTCGAAAACACACCCAACCAGGTAATTTCAGTTATGCACTAACGTCGTCACAAACGGAAATCACTAGTCTAGTTTACATATTACATTGTAATTTATCGGCTCGTTGGAGAAAACGGCGCAAGAGCAAAAATGGCGACTAAACATTCAGAACGAATTACTTGCTCGCTCTAGCGATGAAAGTACACTAGTCCGTAAGAAAATTATTGCTGTCTGCTATGTGGATGCAGTGCATACGGCAATAATCTACGCAATTTTTAGATCGTTAACTGTTCCACTCTTTTTTTAAAGCTAATTTGCTCGTAGCAGATAAAATTAAAAATATCATATTATAAATAAGAATAATCATTTATGCAAGTACCTCATTAAAGTATCGGGCTTTTGATTTTGTGACACCAGCTGTGGATTCTCACTCTGGATACCTGACGAAAACGCTGGAGCAGCATCTCCGGTTTGTTCCGACCTGGAATATATTATAAAGTGATTAGTGAAAGTAATACTGTGGAACTAAATTGATAATATACATTTCATTCATAAAATATTTACATTTTCTGTTGCCGCAAGTCGGATGAGCAAAGATTGCGGAGATAGTCGTCACACTCACGTTGTTTTTGAATCTGATACTCTTTCAAAAGCTCTCTTCTAAAATCTCCATCGTGACCAGGCAACATAGCCGATTCCGGTTGGTGTGGCGCTCGTTCTGCGAGTGATGAGCGTTCAGTCGAGACCGCGGTATTCGAGATTGATGTTGACGCGGAATAATCATGTCCCCGGTGCTCGGGAGTAGTGGCGTTGGATGCACCTACACTATTGTTTTCATTAGTTTTCGTCGAAGATGTAAACTCGCTGATGGGTTTCAATGCATCTTCGACGGGTTTTAAGGACTCGTCTATAGTCTTCAAAGACGACTCGTTTAATCCATTAAAAGTACTCTCAGCGTTTTCACCATCGAACAATCGGTCAACGGACGTATTCATTAACTTGTTGCCTTTGATCCCCGTAAGATGGAAACCAGCAAAGCACGAAGAGGAAGGGCCATAGTCAATAGCCGACAGTGCCATAACGGCGGGATGTCGGGGAGCACCATCAGGAAGAGGGCGCAAAGACCTAGTCATAGCGTCGGCCGCAGAACGAGGTCTTCTAAATGGCATTGCCAAATGTGGAAATGTGCGTGGTTTTATAGGTGTCACGAGCATATGCTCCGTCCAAGAAGTATGTAAAGACGGACGTTCTAACTTTTCTACGTCTACATTTAACATTCTTTGTTCAAATGGTACGCTGAATATCTCGGCCGGAATTGATTGCAACCATGATAACAAACTCAGATCCGATTCATCAAAACCTGAACCATCAAGAAGTCTTGAAAAACTCACTTCATTGGACTGTGCTTCCTTGGATCCCGTTGCTTTAGCTTGACAATAATTAACGCATGATTCGTACAATATCCCTTTAATAAGTAACTGCATCAAACGATCATTTTTTGCACATTTTGAGACAGTACCACTGGATTTTTTATCACATGGAAGAAATTGTTCTACTAAAGGATACACCTCTCGGAAGCACTGAACTCTCGCATTACTTGGATTCCATTTTTTGAACTGGGCGTGATCCGTAATACTTGGTAGTGTTAACAATAAACATAGATTGGAATATTCTTCTTTCGAAGGGGCTAGCTTTTCTAAGTCACTTAGAACTTTTACTACCTCATCTACTATATTTTCAACATTATTATAAGCTTTTATTTCAGATCTTATGCATAACAGTTCTATATATTTATGCCTTAAGATAGCGTAATTAAATTTATCAGCTTCAAAAGCTTTAAGTGCGCTGAGCGGTTGAATGAACTCCAGGACATCATCCCACTGTCCATCAAGGATGAGTTGACGTAGAAATAGTACGTCATCAGCGTAATTGCCGTTTATGACACCAGTTTCACGCTCGAGCGATAGTTGTGTAATGTGCAAGTCGCGATTGTGTAGAAATTCCAGGGACAACCGCACTACGTCATCCTCGCGAAGGTTTAGGTGGGTAGATGGCATTCTGACGGCTAAATATCTTTTATCTGGAACAAAAATAAATAATAACTTTACTGTCTGTTAACTGTGAAATCGTTAAAATACAATAAATTATGTGACCACATTATATTATACAATATATTATAGTGGATTGGATTTTAAAAAACCGTGCAGGAAAATAGTATTGGGCCCTATCTCAGATTGCGGATTGATTCAAAATTCTCAAAATGAGTATCGATGACTGCCTTTTTTTTTTCTTGCGGAAATCCCTTTGGATACCAGGTGTCCCCGTGTTGCCCCGGATTGGGGGAGGGGCGCTAGTCGCCCCACCGTTCCGGCCTGCTTCTGCTGGAGTGACAGGCGGCCTCACCCGCCACCCTCAGGCCTGCGCTCATGAAGGGCGGAGGTCGTTAGACGACCTCCGGCGCCTGAGTCGCCTGCGACGCGCGGCGAGCAAGTTGCGGGCTCGGCGGACCGGGAGTTCTAAATCTCTCCCGAGCGCGCTCCGCCATCTCCTTCGATAGCATTACATGCTCGATGACTGCCTAACCCTTGTTAGGCAGTTATCGATAATTGGCCTTCCTTTAGGAGGAATGTGTCTATTTATAATTAACTAATAGATACTTTATTATTCGTAACTTTCTCAAGGTGATTACAACTATCCTATTCTCAACAAGTCTACTTCTTGCTCCTGTCCACTGGCTACTACTACAGACTTACTAGTGCCGAAATATCATCTGTAGACACCTCAGCATCAAAGAGGATTGACCTCTCGCGTTCATGACACAATAAATTTCGATATTTTGATACTTTTTGCGAAATTCCAAGAAGGCATTTAAGGTATTTCATTTTTTTATTTGTAACAATTAACCCTGAGAAAACAATTACTTTCGTGTCGACTATCGAAAAGTAGATACAAGCAATTGACGACCTTAGTATTTTCGTAAATATTTTTTGGTGTACTGATTGACTGTAATTGTTCTTAAGGAGGTACTTATTTAGATAAGAAGGCGATATAGTCACTTTTTATTGTTTATGCTGCTTCCTATGTAGACAATTGTTGAATTAGACACCTGGCAAGTGAACTGTTCCATTGGTTCTTTATTGTGTTACCTAACTTTTTATCCATAATCTAAAGTGCTAATTTTTTTCTTCTAATCATCATTTGTCCGAATGATAACTTGCCCGAACCTAGTGTCACATAACATTACACGCCATAACATTGAAATTCCTTAATACAATATACCCTAAATTAGTTAATCATAAATATTACAATCAATAATATACAAAAAGACTTAAAAGCGTATAAATGTTTATTTATCCAAGAAATATATAACAAAACCTTGCCCCTACGCGACTCTAGATTACACCCTAAGGGAGAGGGCAAGTAAGACTACATGGAGTTGGATTTGCAGCAATACAGTTTTTGTCACGGCTCCGGCGCTACGGATCTTTAGCGGTCTCACGCGTGCTTATTATCGCAGGCGGCTTTCGCTCACCACCGCAGTTTCGCTTTGCCGACCAGCCTAAGCCGCAGCGGCGGTTCACTCGCAGATCGGGCTGAGAGCGGGCGCGCCTCGCCCCTGAGCGCCTACGCGATTCTAAATTACACTCTAGGGGTAGGGCAGACCAGACTACGTCGGATTGACATCAATATGGCTATTGTCATGGCTCCAGCGCTGCGAGTCTTCGGCGGCCCCACGCATGCTAATCGTCGCAAACGTTCGCTCACCACCGTCGCTTCGGTGATGAGCGCAAGGCAGTTTCGCAAACACTCTAGGGGTAGGGCCGACTACGTAGTCGGATTTACAGCAATTCGTCTCTGTCAATTCTAAAATCTAATTTTCAGCAAACATTTAGGACTAACATTTTATTACAAATAAACGTGGGTGTGTATTACACCTCTGCCTACCCCTTCAGGGAGACAGGCGTGAAGTTATGTATGTTTTAAGATTCGGAATACAATACATTATACAATACAATACTTAGGACATATGACTTTGTTTCATACAAAATTAGGAGATTCAATTAATAGAGGACTCGAGATTATGACAGATTAGTTTTTAAAGTAAAGTTATTATGTAAAATAAAAATGACAATGATGTAATACGGGTTGTGCTGGTTTTACGATCAACAGATGTCTTATTTTCATCCTGTCCTTGTCCCAAATATATGTGATCAGCGCTAAATATCATCATCTAAGTAAAGAATACTTAGATGTTCTAAAGATTTAGATCGGAAAAAGAGAACATCTAGGACGGGACTTGAACCCGCGACCAGTCCCTTACAGGAGGAATGCTCTGACCAACTGAGCCACCTAGACTAGGTTAGCAGATTATGGTGGAAATCTACCTATCTAACCCCCGACATGCCCTTCGGGTTAGGTTATTTGTCGTACGTCGATAGTATACATATAGCAGCTAAGATAGTAGTTTAAGACGTATGTAGATGGTAACTGACCCACTATATATAAATTACATGAATTATAATAAAATTAGATTATTTTCGTCATCCTTTGCTTCGTTATCATAGATACCTACGTTTTGCTCGGTATTAGTGACGTGTCTCCCCATGACGACAGGGTTATCGTAATAACTTCCTTGAGTAATCGGTATTGAGATCATTGAAAATTAAAAAAGACCTAAATTAGATGCGCGGTGTAGATGTCAATGCGCAATGTACGTATTACAAGAAGGTTGAAACAGCGTGATATCATCCTGTCAGACAAGAAAATGGTTCAAACTTATCTGCAGTTCACAAGCATTTAAATGAATGACTGAAAAAACTAATACTCTTCAGTTATCCTATGGTACCTATTATTGACCGATGAGTGTAGGACGTGCCGGTACAGTACTAACTGTTGCAAAAGAATCTACCTCGACATGGGAAGCGCGATGATCAAATCTGTATCGAAACGAGTGTTCGTATTGGAGGCGGTTAGCTTGGAATACCAAATATGGGCATGACAACCGCGGTATGACGTTATATCGCTATATAACGGAAATTTATGATCCTCAAATGGCACCTCATAGTTGATTTGGAGTTGAAAAATAGTTCAACATTTGGCTGAAGTTTGGTTAGGTACACTTGTTGCTCAAAAATGCAATGACATTAAAATGTGTATGGGTGGTGTATGGGGCCCCACCAAGACCTACGGGTCTAAGCTAACCTCATCAGCCAAGCCAGTACACGTGCTAATTGACGAAACAGGCTCGGATGCAACCGGGAACAACGCTAAGATAATTATGGATATACCATCCCACATGTTCTGCTAAAATCGCAAATAACGTCTATATGGAACAATCAGGAAGCTGTAATCAGGGCTCAGTGATGTTATATAGCTTATTGACGATAAGAAAATCTATATTTTTCATCGCCTGCCGATTTTATTCCATATTATGATTCCAAAAAGATAAATCGACTAGTTTAGGTAACACACCAGAGATATTGAGCCTTCACTATGATTAAGCAACACTCTGTAATAGAGATTGGAATACATGAAAAATAAACCTCAGTTTATATTTTAGAGTTTCTAAGATAAACAGAGGCTTTTCGGGACTCTGAGGTACAAGTGCTTTACTTAAATCGACCCACCTGGTTCGGAGCTGCCAGTTTCATCATCAACTAGGCTCACAAGTAGTGTACTCTCTCAGATGGAACCATAGAAAAAAAGGCAGGATGTGCATCCTGTTACCGATAGTAAATAGCACACGGCGTGCTCTGTTCTCTAGATGATAAGAGACTTACCTCTCATCGGAGTAAACATTGTTGCCACAAATTATATTACTCTGCGAAGTAGTCACCAATTTAATAGCTACCAAAATAATTTGAAGTTTTAGTGCATGTAGCAATGCAACCTGCCTATATATATTCAAGGTCAACTTAGTAAGTAAAACACTTACAATTTGTTGAAGATACTTTAGACACGCATACTCAAGACACCAAAACAACACACCTGTCAGACTTAGCTTCCTATGCATTTTTGGTAATGTTAATCTTAATGTATTATTAAAACAGTTTACATATAAAAAAAATTATGGCTGCCAAACACTTCAAACACTGTTACCTAACCTATATATCTTATCAAAGTATAAAAGAGATGAATTACATTTCTCAAACGGAACAGATAGCAAATCTGATTGATACTGAATAATTTACACAACCCAATCATATTCATTTCTTTATCATTATCTAACAAATACCAATGTGAATATTGAATAAATAATTATTGAGGAGAAAACAGAATTTAACACACTTTCTAATTCATGTCAGCTTGGCAAACAAAAGAAAGCATATGCTTTGCACACTAATAAAAAGGAAAAATAATATAGGTATCATCAATTTTTACATTGAGATGGTTGAGAACTAGCACAAAGTGGCAGAAGGAAGCAAGGGAATCCAATGCACTGGTTGAAATAAATGTTTTATTTCATACCATATTACTTTTTTTTCCATTTCAGGTGTTGTATATAATAGCAGTGCAGTAGTGTTCAACATTCAAAGACAATACTATACTTGATTTGCAACTTTCTAGAGATGGGTTCTTTTTTTTAAATTCAGTTGACAATTCACATTATTACCATTTTTATTTTGCAATATAAATCTCCTAAAAAGTCATCTAAATGCAATATAGAGCAGTCAAATGAGTAAGCCCAATTTCAGAGTTATACAATATTAATGACAATGCAAAAATTGCTTACTGCCTTAGGTATGCTAATATAATATTGACCTACATGAACATATGTCCAGCAGTGCACTGCAATAGGCTAATTAATTGATTGACATGAACTTCATTGGGGGTTTCTTGCTTGAACTTTATGTATGTGTAGTAGTATCAGTTCGAGAAAAGCTCTTATCCTTTGTCACCTTGTATGACAACCATCAGAAGAAAAGGGATGACCCTATTCTACTCCCTTGAGAACCCGCTACAAGCTTGTGTGTAAGGACACAAGCAAATAGCAAGCTATAATTTCCACTACTCCAGAGGGGAAAAAAATTGTAGATCTGCCAAAAAATACAAGATCAAATATCCAAAAACACCTTTGAGTAAAAAGTACTGAATTCAATTTTTATTTCTTTTATTAAACAGTTGCACTCTACCAATTAGTCACCCTTTCAAGGTGGATAGAGAGAGCAGAGAGCCTTTGGATGAAGGAGGTCATATCATTATGGAGGTATTTGAGAGGTTTGGGTTCAACAGTGGATTTCCTATTGCAGAGATAAATGCAAATAGGTAAATTTATATACCTACAGATATTAAAAATAGATTATAATAACTATCTTGAACAGTGTGAAACGACCTACAAATTTGAAACAAATATTTTCTAAAAGTAGGTAAAGTAGTCAATTTAAAATGGAAGATGTGTGTTAACTGCCACGGTTTTTAAATAAATTAATAGACTGGTATCTAATTTAATATGAAGATTTATTTATTACGATACTTTCACATAAGTTATGCTTGTGTGCGTAATTAATGCCCCTGAGAGGGGAAAGCCTGTGTTCTTGCTTAGTGAAATTATTGGTGCATCTCTGACATAGCACATACCTCTAGGTGAAAACTAAGACTTGGCTATAAAACTTGAAGTCTCAATTTATATTTTGACAGACTACAATCTCGCGTACCACAACAGTTCAATACATGTAGTGAAACAGCCATTTTATTACATACAAACCGAAAACAACATCCACCTACACAGTTTTTGTGACAGGAATTTACTTCGCTTCACCAAACATAAAGGTGGAAAATTATTAATCAAATAAATAATAACTTTTTAAGTAGCCTACGAATCAAAATAAAAGATTTTTACAGTTACGTTGTGTCATAATAAAAATAAAAACGAAGACAAAACAACACTACCTTCTGAAATCCTGAAGAGCTCGATGTAAGTCAAACCAAAAATACACAAACTAAAATTCTATATTTACAATAACAACCGACTGAATATTCTTGAGAATTTTATTCAATTTATTCCACATTTTAAATATCTATGAAGGAGCAAATCACAGATCAGAATCAGATTCAGAGTTGTATGAATTCACATTTCACATATCAATTGTATAAAAATTGTCTATGCTTGCGTCATTGACGTTTCTATAACATTAAGGTACTGACACACTGGCTACACATGACACAATTTTAGTAATAACCAATCCGACTAGATTGGCAATTAAATTATGTCGTGTGGATAGACAATTTGATCTATAATGTAGCTGTCGTTGAACATTGGTAAATCTGATTGGGGAATAAAATTGTATCGTATTTATGCCCCATAAGTCCATTACAGTATAGATTATTGAGTTTATAGGTAACATTATGATTTCACAACACTACCTATATTGAAATTATTATTCAAAAAAATAAATAATAGTTTAAAAAACACACGATGTATGAGAGTTCTTGACAGGTAGGTATGCAACGTAAATGTGTGCCACGGAGAATCAGTGTATGTAACGGGTATGTTAGTATAGCTCAAAGTCAAAGTATTTTTTTTTCAAAATAGTGCAACGTAATTACATCTTTTTGACGTCAAAAACTGCTTAATACTAAGTTTACCACCGCTTCCTAGGCCCTAGTGGAGAAGAAACAGCGCAACAAACTCCACTGCGGCATTTTCGAGACGTCATATTATAAATAGTGATTTCTTAAGACTAAATATGGACGAATGTACATTTTTGTCTCGTGTCAAGATAAATAAAGGTAGGTATACAAAAAAACACCCCGGCGTCTTAAGACCCGAGACGGCGTGCGGTTTTAGTCGGTGCAAGCCCGACATAACCGCCCCCGCTGGCCGGCGGGGGGGTATCCGAAAGGATTTCCGCACGATAAAAAAAAAAAAAAAAAAAGGTATACAAAAAAAAGAAAGTAAAAATAAAAATTTAACCTAAGTTAAACGTTAAAATAATTTAAAAAAGTTAAAATATGATAAAAAAAAGGTTGCCTACTACAATATTATGCTGTAGTTGTAGCATTTTAAGAGGGGCCTGCAACATGCTCAAGCCAGATCTGTCCTATAGTATGCTTTTTCACATTAGGTGGTCCTAACAAAGGATTTAAATGTATTGTCAGGCATACCAAGGACCGATTCAGGTAATTTATTATAAAAGCGTATACCTTCCCCCCTAAAAGAATCACTAACTTTGCTGAGCCGATAACATGGAAGGATCAGTTTATTTTTATTGCGCAGATTTCTGTCTGTAATGTCACTTACTTTTGTAAAATTGGATATATTTTCCCTGACATACAGTATGTTCTCGAATATATATTGGAAAGCTACAGTTAAAATATTAATATTTTTGAATCGTTCCCTAAGAGAATCTCTCTTACCTAAACAATAAATGGCACGAATTGCCCTTTTTTGTAATATAAAGCTGTTTATTTAATTAGGTCTGTGGTCTCATAATTTTTTAATCCTCTTTAAACATCATATAACTATATAACTCACTTATGATGAGGCCAAATTTACGACATAAGCAATGTAGCTCAGATGGCCCCATCTGAGCTACATTGCTTATGCTAACTAAGGCTGACAACCTCTACGAATAACTGCGTAACTGTTCATAATATTGATAGAGATAGGCCAGAATTTAACAACTGACAACTAGTACGTTAAGATTGTTATATTTCTTAGTCGTTATCATGGAGAAGAGTGGCGACTGGGTTGAAAATTTACTTTAACGCCATATGTATGCTTGTGTGAGTAGTAAAGGGAGAAGAAAATGATATACCATACCATATTACCAAGTGACTAGAAGGAAAGAGATCGTGCGTCATAGACAAAATTTAAATTTAAGATTCCGTCTGTTACCATATTATCATATTCATAAGTCTGTGATATAACTATTCAGTGCTAATATTAATTTGCGATTTGAAAATAATGTCTCTCTCACTCATTTCTTTTTTAATTCCAGTGATCTGCATTTAGCAGGTCACTTGAATTTGATTTTGGTAAATAAAATGTTTAATTCTGACCTATCTCAATGAATATTATAAACGTATTACGTATGCAGATAAGCAGTTATTCGTCGAGGTTGTCAGCCTTAGTTCGGCCCCGTCTGAACTACATGTGTTAAATTTGGCGTCACAAAATATCGAATATGTTCCGTCTGTGTCTCAATCTCAAACATAAAAGTCTTTGGCAAGAAAGATCAAGATATCAAGATTAATACAGTTTACAAAATACTGGCAATTTCATTTTTCTTAAATAGTTATATTATCTGTGAAGTGAACATTAAATACAAGTGGCGCCCTCATAATGTCATTGAAGCGGCAGAGCCAAGAAAAGTAATAAAGTCAGCAATCTTTGAAGGAGTTGAATGTCGTAATTTTGATTAGAAATTATATTTATACTATAAAAAAATGGATGAAGACGGCGATAATATCTTGCTTGAAGAGAACTACTATCAGTTACTGAATGTTTCAAAAACGGTAAATATGAATCACGTGTATTTTAGACATTGTTTTGCGGTTTTTAACTATTATCAATATTATATAACGGCAAATATCTAAATCATCCTAAATTACATGCATCAAATTATTACATTTTGGGAGTGCTTTTCACATTATTTAGTTCGGTTCTATTTCAAATACATTTAAGTTTATCGAAATAATCGAGTTTTTAGGTTAGGAGCGATGCATTCGGCGCTCGTTATTTCACCATTCAATAACAGATTTAATCATTTAATTTCTTATGCGTTGGTATTTTGCGATTCACGTACGAAATTTCAAAATTCAGTCTTACTCTTTCAGCTATGATGATGTAATATTTTGACTTAAGATGTTTTATAAATTAATATGTGGTGTAAATTATAAAGTATTCTATCTATCTATCTAATTTAAGCAATTATTATAGATCTCGCATTATTTACATCTAAGTTATAAGTTATTGTTTTATAAATTGGTTGATAATATTCAGAAACATCTTTATTGTAAAGGTCTTGAATTCGTAGGAGAAAATCCTATAACCCGATTGCAGCACCATTTCTCAGCGTCAAACTATGTGTATAACTTTCACAGAAGTACAGGCTATAAGTTGACAAAGTTTTATTATAATTACAAATGGGACTAATATTCTGGAACACATAGAAGACAAATATACAGCATTCATTTTTATTAACACAGATAAAAGATTGAGTTATAAAAACTAATTATCAAAAGAAGTTAAGGAACCACCTTCATGAACAGGCATTGTAGCTAATATTATTATTCACTAAAATGTCCTAGAACAAATGAAATATCTTTATACATGTAGGTCACAAAGTGAGGTCACACTTATGAATGTCAAGATTTATTATAATTCAAAAACATAATACACAATATATCTATCTTAATATCAAACATGCAAGAGTGAACATTTTGAAATGGATGCTTCTGAAAGATAGAGTTACTGACGGTGTCTGTGCACTGTACACTGTATGACAGACACCAAAGAGTAATAAATTCATAAATAAAGCCTGTGATAAAAGAACCTAGCAATTAAAACTCATGGCTACTGCAGATATTAAGAAGAGTGCTGGAAAGCATTTATGGTTAGACATAAGCCTCCAATAATAAAAAGAAATACTTGTAATTAAATACTAACATTATCTAAAGTCATTTGAAAACTGCTTATTTGGAAATGTCAAAACATGGTAAACAAAAATTAGTTAATGGGGTGGAATTAGTGTATTAGGGTAGGTATGATCTGACAATCTAATTAACCTGACAGAATACGCAACTTGACAAACGGTACGTACTCGCGGTGCCCGGGCACTGGTTGGTCTCTTATAGGTTAAATGTTCTGACTGCTCCATCAACACAGAGCCTAAATGACTGTGGTTACAAACCAGAAATTTTAGTAGGTGATGCTGTGAGCATCAACTGTAAAAGAATGGTGCTTAACCAAAAGCTAGTGAGATTCTTGTTGCAGGCATTGGGAAGTTATAGTGACCACTTTAAACATTTTCTTCTTATTGGTATAAAATGACAGATAGTCGCGATTGCCTTTTATAAACGATTAATATTTAAAACTAGCTGACCCGGCAGACTTCGTACTGCCTCAATCGATAGCACCTTTTAAACCTTCTCTGGACCTCCACAAATAATTCAAGACCATAATTAGCCAAATCGGTCCAGCCGTTCTCGAGTTTTAGCGAGACTAACGAACAGCAATTCATTTTTATATATAAGATTCTGTTTTTCTGCACAGGCAACTCCTGAAGAAATAAACAGTTCATATCGCCGCTTCTCGCGTATGTTTCATCCAGACAAACATAGCACAGATCCAAATAAACAAAAATGGGCTGAACAGATATTTAACAAAGTAAAAGAAGCCTACGAAGTTCTCTCTGACTCACATAAGAGGGCTATTTATGATACATTAGGTTGGTATATATTTTAATGACAAATTAATCATTTCCTTTCAGCATGATAATGGTTTAAAGCATGAGACATTAAATTTGCTCTTATTTGAAACAAAACTTTTCACCCATAGATAAAAGACTAAGTAAAGTGCACAGCCATGAAAATAAGTTTGCAAGAAACTGAAAAGCTTATCAGTTCAACAACCGGGCAAAAATGAATGAACAGACACGAAACATTACCATGTAATATATTTGTAACACTTACGTTTTATAAATTTCATTTTCAGGTAAACGTGGTCTAGAGGTAGATGGATGGGAGGTAATATTCCGGACTCGCACACCTAGAGAAATTAGAGATGAATATGAAAGGTAGTTATGCACCATTTATGAATGTACATCACAGTTCACTTTTTTTTGGCATATAACCTCCTCATGCTTAAACTGAAAATTAATGTACATACCAGTAGAGAAAGGTTCATTAACTAAATAATATCCCAAATGACTTTACCTTTGATCTCTATAGTAATTAATAGTAAAGTAGAACAAGTATAGTAATGTTCCATAATCAAGCTTTTTCTCAGTATCCATCGATGTCACTCCAGCTATAATTATCTAGATTTAATGAACTTACTAAAATAAAGTTCTATACATCTTCTGTCAAGTCCAACATTCACTATCATCACAAATGCGAATATCAGCTCTCATTTATGTATTTACTACACTTGCAATCAGCCACCTCAGTATAATTTCTTTCTGACTACTCATAAAGATAATATAGTCTCCAGTTCTTTTATTTAAATTTTCAACTAAAGCTTTTCCCCTCGGGATTGGGAGGTCAGATGGATAAGCCAGATCAAAAGGAGGAGAAGAAGTGGGCTTACCTTGGGCTTCAGGCCAAAAGCCTCAGATGCGACTGGGAGCAACACTCAAATTAAGAGATGATGGCTAGACCATGGAGCGCAGCTCATACTGAGCCTGTTGCTTTTTTTTAAAGTCCCAGTGGAGGTGGTGCACTCTTCTATAGGGTGGGGGAGCGTTCGCTGCTAAAAAGACGGGGTCGCCAGCAATGTTGGCGAAAATGTGCGTGAGGCTCGTGAAAAACCTTCCGGCAGCCTATTTACGTTTCCATGTGCAATAGGGGGTAGCATGGCCGGGGTGCTTGGTTGGGGACCTCCACGCGGTGCACCCTGGGCAACGGAGACAGCAGCGCCTCTCTCCTAGGGCGGGAGAGACGCTACCGCCTACGGCCAACTCCGACCGAGGCGAGGACGGCCCTGTTGAGGGCTGTTCGGAAGCTTTCCACGTGCCCCTCTGATTAGCAGATGGCACAGTGGAGAGCAAGTAAGGGGGCCATCTTGAAACCGGAGATGGCCCAGGGTCAGTCGGGGTGCGAGGGATATGCTCTATGGGTAACCTTACACCCCGGCGTCTTAAGACCCGAGACGGCGTGCGGTTTTAGTCGGTGCAAGCCCGACATAACCGCCTCCGCTAGCCGGCGGGGGGGTATCCGAAGGGATTTCCACACGAAAAAAAAAAAGGGGGTAACATGGCCAAAAACTCGCACGAGTTTGTCACACTAACACCCTTACCAAATCCGTATTCAATTTAAAACACGCGTCCTCCAATCGTGCACGGGTTTGTTACCCAATTGTTCTTCCAAACTCGTGTTCAATTAGATGCAAGAATAAGCACCTCACGCGTGCATTTGCCAGTCGCATTTGTTTCTTACGTTTTCAATGATTGAGGGCCTCATCCTCATTATGGCGCCCGTAGGCCTCTGTCGCAGCACGCTTGCTTCGCTCGCTCACCTTCGAATGGTAATGGTAGCCGTTTTAAAACCCGACCCAAAACGATATCGATAGCTCGCTGCAAATAGGTCTACCGTGCAGTGAAAGTATCCAATCGGGACATCCAATAAAGTCATGCTGTTTCCTATTGCGCATCTATCAGACAATAGGAAGGTCGAAGTCCAAACTCAAAAATCGAAATGTTGCTATATACTAAAAAATAACAAAAAAAATCTTACTTTGCAGGTTGAAAAGAGAGAGGGAGGAGCGGAGACTTCAACAGAGCGCAAATCCTCGCGGAACCATCACATTGTCTATCAATGCAACTGACATGTTTATGAAATATTATGATGAGTATGAAATTTTGTGAGTGTTGCTTATTTTCTTTTCTTTTGGTATTTCCGCCCCTACTTGACTCGAACTTCTGGACGTGTGTAGGTATGTGCAAAAGATGGCTAACGGATTTGTCGTATCGATTGCTAACTGGGTACCTTGAACTTTTTGTTTTCAAGTGGAATTCGAGCATATGAGCATATTTCAAATAGTAAAGATGAAGTAAAATACTATTTGGGCTACATAAGAATGTTACGTCTCACCATTGATAACAGGCGATATTTCAGGAGTGTGTAGAGCTTTTAATTTAATAGGCTAACCATATGAAAATTTAGGACTTGAAAAATTCATTCTGCCGATATATTGACGGTATGTTCATCAACATAATTAGTACCAAGTGATTAATAGAGCACTGTCTAGAGACTTTGAATAAAATTAGTATCCTTTACCTGTTGTGCAGAATATTTTTATTCAATTTTATGAATGAGTTGGAGCTTCACAATTTAAAAAGGAAATCCTAATGTATACAAATTCAAGTGTAAAATGCAATTTAATTAGTTATCACTCAGGAGACCTGATTTGAGTTATCATTATTCGGACTGACTGGGCATGGACTAAGTGTTTATATTAATGCTATTATTTATTAATCACCGAGTCTATGATGTTACATACTATTATAGTTTTTAAATATTTTGTTGCATATGCTATAAAATCTTACCTACAAAGTAATGTGTAGTATGTTATATTACTGTATTTTTTTCTGTTTTAGGGAAGACCAAACTTTTATGCCTACTATTGAGGTATCAGGTATGACTATACAACAATCTATTGATGCACCAGTTACATTACGAAACACTATGACATTATCAGGAAACATATCAACACAAAATGGAATAGGTGATAATTACCTCTTATTATTAAAATACGTATCTTGCTCCTATGTTTAAAGATTATTAAATGAAATTCCATATTTCAGGAACCGGATCTGTTAATGTGTGCAACAGAAATCTTAGCTCTGAAAAAGGTTGGACAGAGGTAGAGTGTGGAATAGGAAATGGACCCATGGTTGGGTTTAAGATATTTAGAACCTTATCTCGATTAATGTTTTTGAACTGTGGAACGGTTTTACAATTTACACCTAGGGGTGTATCACCCAGTCTTATATCAAGTAAGTTTAATGAATCCACATCAATTCTAGACATTATTAAAATATTTACTCCTTTTTTTGTAACACCAGGGCTAAATTTATAATGATTACATACTTGTATTTATCATGAATTAAAAAGTGGTCTTTAGATAGATGTGTACAAAAAGTTATTCAAGGTCAAAGGTAACAAAAAAATATTTTTTTGCATATATTTCTTGACTTATCTGAAGTTTTGCTAAAAACAGTTTATCTTGACCTTTGACCCCCGCGTAACATAGTGGCACATGCTACGAGGGGGATATCTGGGATGTTGTTTACAACATCAAAGAAAGGTTCGTACAAAAAGTCAGCTTTCCCTGAATTTTAATTTGTTTTTGACTTGATTCACCAAAATATATTGGGGTGGGATAGTGATCAGTTCATAACTTTACGCTTTTATTTTTCCTTGTTACTTGCCATTAATTAAAAATAATTACTTCCAGAACCCTTACCATAAAATGGTTAAGAATATAAAATCTTGTTAAGTTTAAAGTTTGTGTATCATCTATAAACCGAGTTGAATTTGTTATGTTATTTGTAACTGTCTGCCATATTTTGTTTCTCCCTTTATGGCTACAAAGTTGTGGTTTTTTTTTTTACAGCAATGGCTGTACAACTAGATGCACATTCAGTGGGTTACCTTACATACCGAGCGGGTGGTCCAGGAGGATCCTCAATGACCTCTATTTATGTTCGTGACTCTGAAAAATATCACTCCAATACCGCACTTCAAATCGGGAACCCACACTCATTCATATCATTTAACTTTATGATGAAGATGCCACAGCAGGATATGAAATTAAGACTGGCTTTGAAGTAAGTTAATTTGAATAAGGGCCACTACGCACTTCCGGTTGACTGCACGGCTATTTAACCAGACAGCATGCAGTGACTGCCGCATTGGCATACCACATTGCTACTAGTTGGAAGTACGTTGTGGCCCTTAATGATAATAAGGTAGATTACTGTCAAGTAAAATAATTTCTTTTAAAAAATGTCATAATGGTAAATTTTATGAAAACTAGGAAACTATGGTATAATAATGTATGACGTGTTACCCCCTCAAGTAAAAATCGGTCATAACAATAAAATTAGAACTGATGTAATATGTACCGCTGGCTCTCGCTTACTCATCATCCTTTGAACCTTTTCCCAGCTCGGTTGGGGTGGGCTTTAAATCTAACTACGAAACGCCCAAACTTCGATATTTTCCGTGAAGCAACTGCCATCCGACCTCCACAATCCACTAGCGATATCGAAGTTCTGTAATTAGTGCGACCAGCTTTTAGCAGATGTGGTGAAAGGTTTCGCTATTCAAGGTGTGTCCTCCAGTAAGGACATCGACTCTTTATTCGATGCTAAAAGCTTGAAGATGATCGCAGTGTACAGAACACAAAAAAAATCCAGCTATCGGACTTTTTAGGGCTTTGTATGGTTACCGGGCCCGACGGCCTAACATGCTCTTCGGGGTGCTTACTATTCTTTATTTAATAAACAATTTACCTCATTAAATATATAAATAATTGAAAATTGTTTAGGTGTGCTAAAGGGGACGATTTAAAAAAAATAATCCTCATGTTACAACTAGTAGTGCATACATGGTTGGTCCATGAGGTATCCGCAATATAACGCGCTTTTTAAGAAATATGCTGTTTGTTCGAAATTGTGTCTTATTTGAATGTTATATATAACCATAAGCGACTGCTTCAGCGAAATGGGAAATACTACCTACTTCTATCATTTAGTGCCCTTATATGTAGCTCGTTTATTGGTTTTATTCTCTTATTAGATTTTGACTTAACTCAATTGGAGCTGTGCGCAGTTGGAGTACTATTTTTGTACATATCTTAACTTTTTAATATAACACTTGTGTAAAAATATTTGAAGACCTCATTAAATTTAATTTGCGATTGATTTTCTTTGTATTGATTCATAACTTTATTACGATTATAGTTTTTACTTGTTTGTTTTTAGTGGGATGTTATATTATGCTATGTACAAATACAGATACAAGCTGAAAGCGAATAAGTAAATAGTAGCGTTGCCAATTATTATATAGCTATGCCCTGCAGCTTCGCCCTTGACTTACTTCGATCCCCCGTGGCACCCATTTAACTCATACATATCCGTAATATTACTACTCCGCTTTCCTAGGTAGTAGCGTGATGATATATAGTTTATAACCTCCCCCTCGTTTTATGGGCTATACCAATACCAACATAAAAAAACAGTTCGGACTAGTAGTTCCTCAGATTAGTGCGTTCCACCAAACAAGCAAACTCCTCAGCTTTATAATATTACAGTATAATAGTATACATTGAAGCTATGCGATGTGTCCTGTAAGTAGTGGTGTGGGCAGTGGCGTACCCAGGAGTTTAAAATAGAGCAAGCTCATCAGAGATTTTCAACACTGCTATGTGTTAAAACAACATTTACTTCATGTTCTTGATCATTCTACTTGATTGATGAAAACACTGCATTACTAAAGTAAACATTTTTGTGTCGCCTGGGGCCTATTTAATAAACGTGACTATCCAACAATTTTGCACTTATCGACGAAAAGTCGAATTGTTGCGACAAGTGTAATAAAGATGTCGGCAATTGCCGGTCACCTGTTGCCTGTCATCTGCCATGTCACGTTTATTAAATAGGCCCCAGACGACACAAAAATGTTTACTTTTTGCAATATTTAATTCACTTTTATTAGCTACAGTTGTAGTTTCAAAGAATGCTGATTAATTAAAAAACATTACATTAAAAACTGTTATCTTAGATACATCTACAGAGCCCCCTCTTTTACCCACACAACATTGGCCCACTACTTACGGCACACCCGATATACCTACATTATTGCATGTAATTTTAATAACATGCTATGATATTTTCAGTAACACTTGTGTTGCTAAATATGTTAAAATAGGCTTTATCTGGATATAAAATATTTATTACGGCTTAGTGATATGCAATAATGCACTCTATAAAATGTATTTTAATTTATAAATACTCACTAAGACATGTATAAGTTTTTTTGTATCAATTACGTTATTATTTGCTTCAGATTCGGCACGTTTGGCGCGATAGCCGAGTATGGCGCAGAAAAAAAAGTGTCACAAAACAGCAGCGTGTCAGCAGCTGTCATGCTTGGAGTACCCAGTGGAGTTATGCTCAAACTTAAGTAAGAATCCGCTTATGAAGCTTTGAAACCATTCGAATAAAACATGCTACTAATTATATCGTTGATATCTAAGGCGTGAATTATATAGAAAAGGCGAGCTTCAGGCGAGCTAGAAACGCGCAAGAAGTTCGGCTTTTGCTGGTCGCTCCAGTCTTGCTTGATAGCGACGCGGAAGAGGCGACAAAGAGGCATACCTCCGCCACGTCTTTTTGAGTAATTTACGAAGCGTCGCTTTCGTACATTTTGTTTGAAAACGTTTTGAACCACAGGCGTCCGTGCCAAGTCTTAAGCTCGCAGTAAGCTCGCCTTGTGCCTTTTTTGTGTAATTCATGCCTACGTAAGTAATCCAGTCTTTCCTTAATTGGATTGCAATCAAGGATCTACAAGTGTGCAGCCGGATATGAGATTCTGGTAGCCGCATCACTGGGACCAGTAGCTATTGTTGGTGCAATGTTGTGGATGCCGTGTGTCGATTTACGGTAACTGGACCGTAGGAAGTGCGATCACTAAGGAGATTGCGCCATGCTACACATACTTCGACGCGATGATTAATTGTGAGGTGGCTGTACAAATCTCCGTGCCCTTGGGCCGTTGCCATTGGCCTAGACTGCCAAGAATAATGCCCGATGTTTAGGACCCCATCGAGACATTGCTGATTGACAGACAAGGCTCTTGTGCAGATTTTCCTCTCGAGGATGGTCGGACGGAGACGGAGCAGTAAGCGGTTTCCGAATTCGGAGGTGAAAGCCTCAGATGCGATCGGGAACCACACTAAGATGATGATAGTTTTGAGTCCGATTGTGGCGCCTCAGGCCTTGTTCACGCGCATTAGGTGATTTTTGTGTTCACGGAGGGGCCGGGCGTGCTGCGGCCCCGGGTCGATTTCCCTAGTCGAATTAATTTAACACTTTTTGTTCGTAATCCAAAAATACAAGTTTTATTGGTAACTATTGGTCTTTAATGTTTTCTTCCGTGAAGTTAATGTATGCAAAATGTAACATCATGGTGCGTATCTACTTAAAAGAACCGAAGCAACTGCAAAAATGTTTGTAAAACATCATGGCAATTGATTAAAAAGGAGTCTGAAGGCATAAAAACAACTGATTTTATAAGTGAAATAAACCACGATGGCTACCTTCTTACAGACCCAACAGCAATAGCACAAGCATTCAACGATCGTTTGGTGGACATGCATGCGAAACAAAGTACAAACAATCAAAGCCCAATAAATTTAGACATACGTAGTATATGTAACAGTATCTATCTTGGCCTTGTGACTCTTCTGAGGTTCTGAGAATCATCCTATCGATGAATAATACAAATTCAGTGGGTTATGATGAGTTAAGCACGACACTTCTTAAGGATAGTGCCGTTGAACTTACACCCATTCTAACACATCTAATTAACCTATCTTTCAGTGAAGGTCATTTCCCAAACCTCCTTAAGAGGTCTATAGTAAAACCTCTATATAAGAAGGGTGACAAATCTCTACTAAGTAACTATAGACCTATAACCCTTGTTCCCATAATCTCTAAGATATTCGAGATGGCCATGCATAGGCGAATGTATGATTTTCTTACTAAACACGAATTATTGCGAAACGAGCAATATGGGTTTCAGAAAGGCAAGTCTACAACTCTGGCGTGCTTTAATCTCGTTACTAGGATTTCTGAAAGCCTGGATCTGAAGATGCAAACCACTGGTATTTTCTTTGATATGAAAAGCGCCTTTGATCTGGTTTCGCATAAATTTTTACTAAACAAATTAGAAAAGTATGGAATTAGGGGCCCTGCCTACAAATGGCTTGACTCATACTTAAAGGATAGGGAACAATGTGTTGAAGTTATGTATATAGATAATAACAAGGAGCTAAGGGCACATAGACCCTCATACAGGGTCAATAACTCTGGGGTGCCCCAAGGGAGTATCCTTGGGCCTTTGCTGTTCTTGATATATATAAACGATTTGCCAAATGTGACCCCAAACCCTTGTATTTTATACGCTGACGATATTTCTCTTATCATGACATCTAATTATTCCGATATAAATTACACTAATGACATAAATAATGCAATTGACTCTATAATTCAATGGCTACATGATAACAATTTGCAAGTTAATATGACTAAAACTCAATACATTCAATTTTACTTACGGTAAGAAGATGCAAAATTTGGATATCAAATATTTGACTGAAAACTTAATAAAAGTAGACAAAACACCCTTTTTGGGCCTAATTATTGATAACAACCTTAACTGGAAGGCACACGTAGAAAAGGTTTGCAATAAAATAAATAAATTTGTCCATGTTCTGGCTAAACTAAGAAAGACCTGAAACCCTGAATCAGTCATCATGGCCTACAATGGCTACGTTGCCTCAGTTCTAAATTATGGTCTAGTAATTTGGGGTAACTCTACGGATGTGCATAGAGCATTTATTGCCCAAAAAAATCTCCGAGCTATGTGCGGTGCTGCACCATGGCACTCGTGTAGACCTATTAAAAAGTTGAATCTGTTAACGCTCCCCAGCATGTACATTTATGAAGTTGCGAAATTTGTTAGGCAATATCCTAGTTTCTTTTCGAAGGCACATGAGGTTTATCCGAGGAGCACTAGAAACCCGGATAGAATTGTACTACCACGAGTACCAAAAACGACTCTCTACCAAAAAAAGTGTTTTGCGAGGTGTGGTCGTATTTATATTGCAGTCCCAAGCAGCTTAAAGCAATTTCAAACCTCTGTATTTCTGAGGAAGTTGAAAGAATGGCTTATCCTGAAATGTTTTTATACGGTAGATGAATTCGAAAAGTGTAATGGTAAATTATAGAAACTATTTTTTAAGAATTAATTGAGTAATGTAATAATCATTTAATAGGTATTATTGCCTTTTGTTGATGCTCAGGGGTCATCAATGAAACTTCCAGAACTGATTTTACACTTGTATTACTGGTTTTACATGAATTATAGGAAATTAGGTTGAGGAACAATGTTATCCGTAGTGCGTAAAAATTTGAAGTGAAAAAAGGTATGAAGGTGTGCAGAAATAATAGCGCCTATCCATCCGGATCGAGCACAGAAACGAGACGTTGCTCCCAAGTAAAGCGTAGGCGTTAACATCCTGGCCCCGTTGAAAAGCTTTGGTTTTCAACCCTCTAATTCTTCTGGAGTAGGCAGGGCTACCAGGCGTACCAATGGACGGCGCACACATCCTCTAGTTGTTTTAACATCAGCAACTCTGGGTATCTTGTCATCAGGACCGTAGAATAATCTGGTGATTCGGCCAAGTCTCCAGCAGAGTGGCGGAGTGTCGTCTTCTTGCAATAGGACCAAGTCTCCTACGTTGGGATTTGAGGAGTTGGTCTTCCACTTGCGGCGTTGCTGTAGCTCAGCAATATATTCTCGCTGCCAGCGTCTCCAAAAATGTTGATGCATTTGCTGCAGCCGAGCGTAGCGTTGTAGGTTGGTTGCGTTGCAGTCTTCCAGCGCAGGTGAAGGCAAAGCCGTGAGAGCACGACCAATGAGAAAGTTCCCGGGAGTTAGGCAAAGGAAATCGTCGGGAGATGTGGATAGGGGACATAACGGACGGCTGTTTAAAATCGCTTCTACCTGTGCGAAAAGAGTGGATAGCTCTTCGAACGTTAGGTGAGAATTACCCATAACGCGTTTAATATGAAATTTAGCAGATTTCACACCAGCCTCGAAGATTCCGCCAAAGTGAGGAGCGTAAGTAGGAGAAAATACAAATTTAATTCCGTCTTCACTTGCAAAATCAGACAAAGAATTAGCGTTAGTTTTGAGAAAACAATTAATTTCTTTCGCACTAGCTACAAAATTGCGTCCGTTGTCACAGAATACTTCCGTTGGCTTGCCACGTCGTGATACGAAACGACGGAACGTCATGATAAAAGCGTCCTTAGAAAGATCGCTAACGGCTTCGAGGTGTATGCATTTGTACCGTAAGCAAACGAAAAGGCATAGATAGCATTTAATTACATGAGCACCCCGTCCCTTTCTGTTCAAAATAAAAAATGGTCCGGCAAAGTCTAATCCAACGGTTTGAAATGGGAAGCTTGGCGTAACGCGTTGTGATGGCAAGTTGCCCATCATAGGCTTCATAGTTTTTCCTTGTAATCGTCTACATTTAAAACAATTATGAAACGTACGTCTTGCAAGATGTCTACCATTAATGGGCCACACAAATTCACGAATAGTAGCTAAAAGAAGTTGAGGCCCTGCATGAAGATTGCGTTTGTGTTCATCTTCAAACAACATTTTGGTTAAATGATGATTGGCATGCAAAAGCACGGGAGGTTTCTTGTCAAAGCTGAAATCGGAGGCATCTAATCGACCACCAACTCGAATGATGTGGTCATCGCTATAAAATGGAGTCAATGATAAAATAGGAGATTTTAAACTTAAAGATTTTTTGTCAGCAAGTAAGTCATATTCAATTAAAAATGATTCTTGTTGCGATAGGCGACACAAATGAATGAATGCCTTATTCATTTCTTCGACCGACAAAGGACCAGTGAGTCGAGCCTTTGGATTTTTCAAGTTGTAAATAAATCGCAACAGGTAAGCAACTATTCGTTTTAATTTGGACAAACTAGAGTATTTCTTAAAATCAATAATGGGTTCCTTTTGGGTTGACACATTAACTATAGTCGAGTTAATTTTAGTTTCTGGTAAATTTTTTAAATCAACATTTTTATTAAGAATAGGCCAAGTATTCTCGGGTTGAGATAAGAAATGGGGTCCTGACCACCACATCGATGTGGCACCTACTTGATCTGGACTTACTCCTCTAGATATAAGATCAGCAGGATTGGAGGCTGTTGGCACGTAGCGCCATGAAGCAGAATTTGTGAGCTCAGATATTTCAGATATCCTGTTTGAAACAAATGTCTTCAAATTCTGAAAGCTGCTGCGAAGCCAAGCTAAAACGATTGTGGAGTCACACCAATGAATTTCTGCTTGTAAATTGTATCTCAATGATTCCCTAGTAGCCTTGCATAGCTTGGCTGCCAATAGAGCTGCGCATAGCTCGAGGCGGGGTATCGTGGTTGTTTTGATAGGAGCTACCTTAGATTTAGAACAAAGTAGCCTTACAGATACATTACCGTAGGAATTTACAGAGCGCAAATAAATGCAGGCTCCATATGCATTTTGAGAGGCATCACTGAAAGAGTGAAGTTCTATGGATACAGGTGAATCGCATAGTACCCATCTGGGTATTTCAAGACTAAGAAGAGCCGGTATAGCTTTAGAGAAATGGTTCCATTCACGTTGAATATCACTGGGGATAGGATCGTCCCATGCTAGCTTGTGTAACCACAGCTGCTGCAACAGAATTTTGGCTTTGATTACACAGGGACTTAGTAATCCCAACGGGTCAAAAATTTTAAACAATGATGAGAGAATAAAGCGTTTTGTTAGGACATTGTTAGCAGATGGAGGCGGAATCTTAAATGGAAAATTCAATTGATCTGAAGCTGGATTCCAACCTATGCCTAACGTAGAAGCAGATTCACTGACTACCAGGGTATTGTCTGAGTTAGAAGAGGTCATGTCTAATATAGAAGGCAAATTAGTTTTAAATTTTCTAAGATTAAAACAGCCCTTTTGTAAAGCTTCAGATACAGCCTCACGAATGTGACGTAAAGCGTTTTCATCATTAGCACCTGAACTGAGATCGTCTACATAAAAATCGTGTTGTATTATTTCTTTGATAGTTGGGTCTGAGCATTCTTCGCCTAATTGCCAAAGGCATCGCGTACTTAAATAGCTAGAACTTGCCATTCCGTAAGTTATAGTATTTAACTGCAAGGTCTTGATAGGCATGGACTCGTCTTCTCTCCAAAGTATGAGTTGAAGGTTTCTGTCATTTTCATTTACGAGACATTGCCGGTACATCTTCTCAACGTCGCCGGTGAGAAGGTACTTGTGTTGCCGAGCTCTGATAAGGATAGAGAAAAGAGAGTCTTGCATATTTGGCCCTACCAAGAGGATATCGTTAATGGAATGCCCAGACGACGTTGGAGCTGATCCATCGAATACAACTCTAATTTTTGTGGATTCGCTGCTGTCTTTGAAGACTGCATGATGACATAGAAAATACGAATTATTCGGTTTAGCTATAGGAGACTCAGAGAGATGACCAAGGTCGGAGTACTCGCGCAAAAATTCTACGTATTGCGATTTGACCTCGGGTTGGCGTTTGAAACGTCTTTCTAGATTAAGTAATCGCTTCTTGGCTAAATTGTACGATTCTCCTAGGCAGTCGGGTGAATCTTTGAGGGGTAGACCTACTGAGAATCTACCTGAATCTAGGCGGAAGGTGCTGGATAAAAAATGAGACTCGCATGCCTTCTCGCTTTCACTAAGTTGAGATCTTAGGGGAACTTCTTCCAGCTCCCAGAACTTAGTAAGTTCTTGGTGAATCTGAATATCGTCATCACTCAATTTGTTTGAGATTATGGAATGATTGCATTGGATAGTATTGTTGTATGTAGTACCTGTAGTCATAGGACCTGAAATAATCCAACCAAACTGGGAGCTTCTTAATTTTGGTTTATTGGGACCGAGAGAGGATTGATCACGGCCAAGAATGTCCCAGAAAAGATCGGCGCCGATGAGGACATCAATCGGCGCTGGTTGGTGAAACATTGGGTCTGCTAGCTGAACGTTTGTCAATTGTAATTGGTTTGGATCTATCGGATATCTTGGAATATGACCTGTTAATTTAGGTAGCACTAGGAAACCTGATGTGACCTGAAACTTGGTAACCAGGGACCTCAATTGTGCTACGCATGTTTCTGTGACTGTGCCAGTTTGCTTATAGCCTATGCCAATGACATTGACATTGCCGATAGAATTGGATGGTAACGACATTCTCTCCTTGAGAGACTGAGTTATAAATGACGACTGGCTACCGCAATCTAATAGGGCACGAACCTTCTCAGTCTGGTTCGTCCGAGGATTAGCCACCTCAATAAAGGCGGTAGACAGCAAGACTTGGTTTGAAGTTTGCTTTGAGAAGTTGACAATAGTATCTTTAGCGTTGTCCGAAGCTGCGGTGCCAACACTGGAATCAGAGTTATCAATTTTACTGGATGTATGGGCTTGGGTTGAGCTGGAAGGCTTATGTATAAGAGTGTTGTGTCTCCCTTTACATTTAAGGCATGGACCCAGACGGCAAGTTTGTACTCTATGTCCGAGCCTTAAACAATTGGTACACAGCTTTAATCGATGCACTTCAGCCATGCGCTCGTCTACGCTTTTCGCCATGAAGGTGGGACAATCGTAGATACGGTGACCTTCACCGCAGATGACGCAAGATATGCTAGATGGCGTAGAAGTAGCTTCATCACAGGCGCAAGCAAAAGATTTAATATTAGATCGGTTTGTATTGGTATTACTCGTAGAATTTCTTTGTATCGCTTGAGTTGATTTATTAGAGTTCTTATGTATAGATTCGAGAACGTCAGCGCGATTAGTTAAAAACTTATAAAATTGATCAAGTTTGGGAACATCATCCAACGCGCCACGACACTCTTCCCACTTCAAAAGAGTATGAATATCCAGCTTGGCACTCATAATGTGGATTATTAGAACATCCCAATGACTAGTCGGTTGTCCGAGGCTGGACAGTGCGCGCAGGTTTTTAGTTACATGATCCACCATGAACCTCAAAGATCTGTCGGATTCGCGAGAAGCTTGTTGAATACCCATTAAAGAATTCAAATGATGATTTATCAATTGGCGTTTATTATCATAGCGATCGCATACCAACTTCCAAGCCGTTTTATAGTTTGCGCTGGAAACCTCTAAATTAGAAATAATGCGGGCCGCATCACCCGTTAGATAAGAGATTAAATAATGATATTTATGTATAGGAGTAATTCGTTCATTATTGTGTATAAGCGATAAGAATGTGTCACGGAACTCAAGCCAACGGAAGTACGATCCGTCGAACTTTGCAATTTGTATTTGTGGCAGTCTAAAACCAAATTGTTCGCGGTGATCGACATTGCAATGAATAGAAGATGAATGACTCGAATTTAGATCCTTGTAATTGCTCTCATCATGTTTGCTTGAGTTGTATTTTTGAATAATGTTTTGAGCGGAAGCAATGTGTGAAATAAATAACTGCTCAATGTCGTCTCGCTCATCAATTTCGTTTGATAAATTTGTAGCATTTAAAACTTCTATCTCACTTTGCAAGCTATCAAAACGGCTGGATAATGCCTCAAATTTTGCTAGTTTGAGTGTCAATTCAGCTAGTTCAACTGAACTTAGAGTTTCCTTTGAAGTGGCGGAACCAAGATAATTTTTAAACTTTGTAATTTGACCCTTGATAGAACTGCGTTTGACAAAAAGATCAAGTAATTCTTGCGATTCCTTACCACTGGTTTCACCCCCCATCGTAAACAAAAATAGAACTAGAGTAGATTAGATTTGAGTTAATAAAATTAGTCTTTACCTATATGCAAAGTGAAACCGAATTAACACTCATAAAAAATAAATTAAGTTTTGCAAAATGTTATATAAAATAATAAAGTTAGCTCACGCTCCTTGACTAGGCGACACCTTACGAGAATCCGGCTGACGCTGCACTCCGACACAGCTGTTTTGTAGGCTGCAGGCCTGAGCGTCCTTCTTTATCTCTGTAGGTTGTTGTACGAAGGCACACAATAGGTAGGTAGATATGCCTGGAATCGATAGCGAAGCTGCGTGAGTTTATTGTAAAATAGAATTGACACAATGACCTAAGTATAAAATGATTCGACACGCAAAATAAATGGATATTTTTTACCTATTACTACTTGTAAAAATTATACTAAAATCAATTTTTACTTATACTTTCACTTTTCTTACTATGTAGTTAATTATCTTACGCACAAATACGTAGATAAAAAATATCTTTGTAAGTTAGAAGAAACCTTTGTTCGAATAAAAATATGTGGGTGGAAAAATATTACAAGAATGTTTAACTTTTATTACGTATTTTACGTTAATTTAATGGAATTGGATGTTTGAATTGTATGTAATAGCACTGTATAATTGGAATTAACACTGGTAGTAAACGAATAAACACAGGGAAATTGGTAAAAACTGTTCGGGAAGTCTAGGTAGGATTGGGTATGACTGGATTGTATGACGAATGTAGGAATGAAACTTATCTGCATTGGCCTGTGCTGCGGCTCGACGCTGATTGCTGATCGATAACCTGCTGTGGCTGCAATGGATTGACTTCCAGGTTTTATCCAGTTGTTCTATCGTCTTTTAGTTCTATCTAATTTTGCTATTTTCTTCGAAGATTTTGCAGTTCTTGATACGGTCGCCAGATGTTGATGCTCAGGGGTCATCAATGAAACTTCCAGAACTGATTTTACACTTGTATTACTGGTTTTACATGAATAATAGGAAATTAGGTTGAGGAACAATGTTATCCGTAGTGCGTAAAAATTTGAAGTGAAAAAAGGTATGAAGGTGTGCAGAAATAATAGCGCCTATCCATCCGGATCGAGCACAGAAACGAGACGTTGCTCCCAAGTAAAGCGTAGGCGTTAACACCTTTTGTTATTATATTTTGCGTTTACTTAAAAAATTTGTACACCAGTAATGGTAGAATATGCTGAACCTACCCTTTAATATAAGACCTGTATTGTACCACCATATTCAGACAAATAAAGATTATTATTAAAAAATCAAGATCGGGATAATACGAATGAGCTACCTGGGAACACGAATGAAAATAAAAATAGAACTTCCCAGGATAGAGTTATTTGTAATTAAAGTTTTATTGATAATACCCAGAACAAAAATGAAAAAATAGCTGTATGTATTCGTAAAATTTCTCTATAGTTTAATATTTCTGAGTGTACACTATTAAGATATAAGGTAAGCATCTCATTGATTAGGCGTATTCCAACAATTGTAAAAGAGTTTTTTCAAAACCCATTTTTATCGGTTGGTATGAAATTGACCCCTCCGTCATCAAACGTGGAAACAAAAACATATTGTTTATTTGTAATAGTATCGTATATTTATAATAGTCCGAGAGCTGTAGACATTTTTGACTAAGTATTTGAGGCATGCTGGAAATTTGTTCTATAGCTGTCCTAGACATAACATAGAACTGTAGACCTGGCTGGCGAGTAGTGGGGCTAAATCAACCCATATATATGTTCTAAGATACCATACTGGTGGCAAAAAATATCCTTAAAGCAGTCTGATTTTTTTATATAGGTCTTGCTTGACCTAAGAGACTTTTATGTTAAGCAATAACCATAAATTTGATTGAAAATTTATTACGTAGTATGAAAGATCTAAGCGTTCAGACTGCAGGAAGCGACATTGTTTTAAATCATGAAGGTATTATGTAATGACGAAGAAAAAAAGATAAAGAACTTTTTTTCTCATATTCTCCTACCGGGGCCCGGCGAAGGTGGGATGGCCAGACATTTAATACCCACGTAGCATCACTTGCCGCGCCTGACATTGGCACGGTAGCCCTAACCCATTTGCGTTGGGAGCCGGCGTAACTTCTGCGCTTCATTTTGCGGCGACGCCTTATCTCTCACACGATCGCATCCAAATTTCATAACCTACAAGGTTAAAATTTACTACTGCTAATCAATGCTCTTGTAAAAGATTTGTGAAATATTCAATTTAAAGGTATAACAATTTCAGATTACCTCTAGGATATTTCTGGTAAAATTAAAATTTGTATTTTCGAAAATATAAGCTTGATGTAGCTAACCCTACTACTCCCCAGCTATATGTGAGGTATATGACAATTTGGGTGTATACCATAACAACATCCTTGAGGCCCAAGCAATCTCATCTGCAAGTTGTTACACCTGCTAAATAAAGGACGAGGTGCCCACACTCGCTTTCCCGTCGCTTTCCCGGTGAGGCAGTCGCTCTCGGAAAAGTCGACATACCAATCAAAAACAATAATTGTCGGGCTCTTAAAGTGCAAACTTTTTACTGTACCGACGTTGGTGGTGTTGCGTTGCGATTTATAGGTAAACTAAAATCTTAGAACTTGGCATCTTTTAAATAGGCGTTGACGAGACTCAGTATAAATTTCATCAAGTCAGGACCCGAACATTAAGTGGATTATTAAAGCTAGCATATAATAGGTTAACTCAATACAATGCCAATAATATTATTTCACAGGTGGACATGTTCTTCCCAAACAATAGTGGTACCTATTCATCTTTGTGAGGAAGTGATGCCTTCGCCAGTTTTTTATGCAACGATAGTGCCTTTAGTTTCCTGGCTCGTACTCAAGAAGCTTATATTAGATCCTATAGCCAGGGAGCGCCAGGAACGCGACCGGCAGAGGTCTATGGAGGCTAATTATGAAAGGTAAGATTTGAAGGCATAGTTGGAAGTTATTTTCATTTAATATATGACATGACGTGTTCGTAGTATCACGTTAATATGTGTAATATATAATAAAAGACTATGGTATTCTAGATTTAGAATTATATTTCGTAAGTTCGGCTCTCCTACGCAATAATGCAAGCTTTTATTATTTATTTTTACATTGCTTGGTAATGATGACGTTCGAAATTTGAATATCCGAGGGATTTAAATCAATTTCGTCTTTTGCAGTCACTGCTGGACATAATCCTCTTTTAATATGCACCCGATCCTCCGCCTTCCGGATTCCAGTCTGTTTCAGCTACTTACCTTTTGACAGGTCATCAGCCCTCCTGGCTTGGGGACGTTCCTCCGTCCATTTACAATAACAATCTAGATGTAGCCAGCCCATCGCTACTTCACCATGCTTATTCTGCGAACTATTTCAGCAACTGGCGTTCTTTCTCGGATGGCCTCATTACCAATGTTATCCTTCGAAAAGAAACTCCCAAGTATAGCTAGCTCCATCCATTCACTTTCAATTTGAGGCTGGCTCCGCGGTCAATGCCCATGTTTGTACCGAAACTGTAAGAATCTGGTAAGAATCGGTACTGGTCGAAGACGTTTACTACATCTTATGTACATACAATGTTAACGGATCTATATACCTACTACTTTATACCTGTCTAAGTACAATACTTTGTTTATTAAAAATGTACAGTCAAATTTTTCATGAACGATTTTCTATAACTCAGGTTTCAGGAAATGCAACGACAAGCGCGAGCTACAGTGGAGCTTATGAGAGAGACATACTCGAGAATCAGATCCGATGAGGAAAAGAAGAAGGGCCTCGTTATCTTGCGTGCATTGTATGGAAAGTTGCCAGCTGGTAAGTGCTTTATTTACAACGAAGAACCTCTCACATATATTAATGACTAGAAGTATTTCTGCCCGCAATTAATTCTAATCCCGTCCCCGCAACCCATGAGAACCTATTCTCAGAATAAAAATGTTATTGCAGACTACGATGTATTCCTGTACCACATTTTAGCTAGATCTTTAGCCGTATGAGCGTGATTGAGTAAGAAATATCCAAATATATATAGAATTTGATTAAGTATGTCGTTATTTATTGCCTGTACGCGGCTGATTACTTGATGAAAACAGGTCCCGAGATCTATTGAGGACTGCTGGGACAACAACACGGGCACTTAGTAGTGGAACGACACAGTCGAGATGGTGACCAGGGTGAAGAATGGTGGAGACTGGCTCTGCCGGATTTGACAGGACGTTCCTTTCGATTTTTGATTCTCGGGCTGTCAAATATTGGTTTTGCTACGGTCTTGGAAACATGGATTCTGTTTTGGCCCTAAGGATCATTGTGGAGAAATACAGGACGAAGAATGTGACTCTGCATTACGTATTTATGGACATGCAGAAGGGCTTTCACTGTGTCTCTCGCGCGATGATCTGGTTGGGTACTGTGGTGCAAAGGGGACCTGAAATCGTATGTTAACATCATCCGAGACATGTACCACGATGCCGATTCCGAATTTAAACCTCTGTTGGAGACACGAAACCCTTCTTCATCACGGTGAAGATTAGTGCGACGTTGAAGGAGGCGCTTGAGAAAAGCGTTCTGAAGCTCAATGTGGCGAAGACGAAGTACTTGGCGTTGAACTCTACAGATGCCACTTTCATTCACATAGGCGATGCAAGAGAGTCGCCTTCGCTGATGCTGGTTACGTGGCTATACAAATGTCCTGACATGCCATTTCCGCCGGGCCCGGTCGGAGGGGAAGACCTGCTGGCTTCACCTCGTAAGGGATGACAATGGTCCTACTACCAGGAATACCAAATACCGTGCGAAGAGGAGGAGGAAAAGCTGGAAAGCGAACCCCGGGCTTCGAGATGAAGGCCTCGGATACAACCGGGAGACAACGCTGAGATGATGCTGTTATGTTAAGTATCGTAGGGTTTCGCGTCGCACTCGGTGTCGACAGGTGCGACCTCGTGTTTCGTGTTCGATTGCCTGATATGAGGTGAAAAGATCTGTTGTATACAATGAGTTCTAATATTTGTAATAAGCAGGACGTGATGGATGAGCAAAGTGTTACCCGCACTTGTGTTAGTGCCTTTGCCGAAAGTGAAATTTTAGATGCCAAACATTTGTAGTTTGATTCTAGATCATCAACCAAGCCAAAGAAAATAAGAAGAAGACAAGGAAAGGTAGTCCGTGACATAGATGATATAGTTTGCTTATTAAAAGAAAGGGATCCTGAGGATATTCCTATTTTTGTTGTTCGAGATTTGCAAAAACTACCCCCAGTTCTTTTTGATCATGTCGACGTGACCCGTATCCTAAAGGACCTGGTGTAGTTTCAGAGTGAACTGGATCGTATTTCTACTGAGTACTCGCCAGTCAGTCAGCTGCAGGAGCTACGGGCAGAAGTAGAAGCACTTAAAAATGCGTCACATGTTAACAACTTTTCTAGAAATGTAACTGTCTAACGGGGCGCTGGTCTACGAACTGACTTTCCGAAAGTTGTTTATGGTATGCATCCTTCTACAGAAACCCAGGCTACTGAGATGACACCCATCCCGAAGCACAGTAATTTTTCCCGAAAGGGCGTGAAGTTATTTAAACTCCGCACGTAATTTCTATCGGCATGATCCCTATTGTCCAAGAAGTAACAGCTGATCGCTCGCCGCCATCGATGTGCGAGTTGGTGAGTAATAGCGGGCCGGCACCGAGATCCGCCGCTGCCGCCTCCGCCTGTGCCGGTGGTTAACCCGTGTGTGAGCAAAGGGAATAAGAAAACTTTCTTGGAGATTGTACTGATTGAACGGCTGAACTGTGTTGCTGCTGAAGTGAGATTGTATATCTGTTTAAATATTGGTACAGTTGGCAACAAAATAGGGCAGGATGGTAGGATGCGCGGTCAGACATGTACGGGTTGGAGTGCGGCGTGAGGCAAGGTGGTATATCCTCGCCTCGTCTCAAACCTGTACCTGTATATGAATGGGCTGATCGGTGAGCTCAGTAGCACTAACATTGGTTGTTGTATTGATAGTGTGTGCATAAATAACATAAGCTACGCTGATGACATGGTGTTGCTGAGCCCATCGATTGGTGCATTACGTAAGCTGATAGACATCTGTGAGTCATATGCAGCGTCTCATGGGCTGAGGTATAATACAATTAAGAGTGAGTTCATGATCTTTAAAGCCGGAACCAAATGCTACTCTTGTTCCTCCAGTAACTCTTTGCGGTACCCCCTTAAATAGGGTACATAAATTTAAGTACCTCTGCCATTGGGTCGCCGACGATTTATCAGATGATCTTTATATAGAGAGGGAGCGTAGGGCGCTGTCTGTCTCTAGTGTTCGCAAGTTGTACTACACCAGTCAAGGTTACTCTTTTCAAAGCATATTGTCAGTCCTTCAACACGTGCAACCTGTGGACTAACTTTACGCAGCAGGCGTACAGCACGCTACGGGTACAGTATAACAATGCCTTCAGGATGCTGTTGAATCTGCCCAGGTTTTGTAGCGCCTCAACTATGTTTGCGGAGGCACATTGCGATGATTTTTATGCGATCATAAGAAAGCGGAGCGCGTCAATGTCTACTCGACTGCTGGGCAGCACTAATTGCATCCTGATGGTATTGTTCGAGAGGTGGGACCTTCCAGTCCTACAAAAGTGAATGCGACTGCATGCTAGCGCATCCCCGCGATTTATTGTGTGATGTGATTTGTTTATCTTTATCTATTCTTATTTTTTTTGTAATGTAGAACTAACATAGTTTTAAGATCATTGTTACTAACACATATGGACCTATGTCTGAAATAAATGAATTATTATTATTATGTATGGCCGTATAGAGGTGTTGGACAAACAACCTGACTTACCGACGTAGATCCCGAAATAGTCAAACTAAAGTGGCAATGGTCTGACCCCATCTGCTGCAATAACTATCAAAGGGTTTGTGTTTTTATGGTTCCGTACCCAAAGGGTAAAACGGGACCCTATTGCTAAGACTCCGCTGTCTGTCACCAGGATGTATGTCAATAACCGTGATAGCAAGACAGTTGAAGATTTTCACATATGATGTATTTTTGTTGCCGCTATAACAACAAATACTAAAATACAGAATATAATAAATATTTAAGAGGGCTCCCATACAACAAACGTGATTATTTTGCCATTTTTATAGATAAGTATGGAACCCTTCGTGCGATTTCGACTGTCATTTGTATTATATTTTTACATTATGGCTACCCTTAGCTGATGAAATAATTATTGTACATAGATGCTTCTGATCACGAAGTGGGGATGGAGCAGGCCGGGGACGCATCGTCTCCAGAATCGTCGAATACGTTCGGCGAAGTTATCGACGTCACTATACCTGTTCAGTGTCTCGTCAAGGACTCGCGGTTAGAACTTCTCGAAGCTAGTAAGGTATGTAGTAGTTATACTTTGACAATTATAACCAATCACGTTACTGTTTAGTGTGACTTGAATTGTCATATTATACGACAGTTTGACGACACTAGTTTCCACATTAACGAGGTTTAGAGCCCCTTCACATTAGCGTTTGTTCAGCGTATCTAATCTACTAAATATATAATTATAATTAGGGCACTTTATACATAGTGGTCTTAGACATTACCCCCGTTTACTACTTTTGTAAAATTAACATATGTTAAAACAAGCTTTTTAAAATGCAATCGATATAAACGCAATGCGACACCACGATCACTAATTTAAATAAATGTTGTATGTAATCAGTTTAGGTATTTATAAAAATAGCAAGCCCCTATACTATTAATACCACCCGCATAACATTTGCATATATGCATGAGAATACTCATTCATGAATAGTAGTTAAATTACTAGGTAATTAGTGTAGATTGGTATGACCTGTCAATGTTTGCGTTTTTGCCATGCTTCAATGATAGCAAGTTATTATCTCTTATTCATAAGCTTTGGTTATCGATGCTAATTATAAATCAATCGATCTATACTGTCAATTATGAAATAAATTTCGATGTGGTTTTTTTAAATGGAAAGATCTTGAGCAGACTTCAAATCTACTGTACGTATTTGACTGCAATTGGTGTAGTAGAACCGGAGATATGGCCATAAACGATAACCGACTTCTGCGGGGGCGGAGTCGCGGGCATCAGCTAGTGACATATACATTAGGTGCAGTATCCGGCGTTTGATTTAGCACGTCGAGAAGAAAATTAAGAGTCCGGCTAACATAGGTTTGCTTTGGTTATATAAAGCGTTCTCTGTATGGTCACAACTTAATAGCTATTTTGAATAGTCAAAACTGAAACTAATGTTTTATATAGGGATTTATATAGAGGAATACTAGTAATCTTGGTTACTAGTATTTTTAAAAAAGAAAACAAACCGTTTTACCTACTCTATAAAGGTGTCAATAAGTACAATGAAACGCAGCTGAGAGTCGATAGAGTGAGAAGGTGAAAGTGTTAAAATTTCGACCACCGGGGGGTAATCCCATTAATAATGATATTCTGGGACATATTACACAGCTCTAGACCAAGACTAAGCGTAACTTGTACCATAGATTCTAATTGTGTTCTATAAGTACATATTATACATTTAAAAACCTCCAGATGCGATAAAAGAAACTAATGGCCCTTTGCACAAAAATTTACAGCTGTAGTGATTTTTAACGGATTTGTCTGAATATTTACCTGAATTTGAGAGTTAGTTTCTTCTTGTTATTGCGAGGTTATAATCTACTTTAGTAAATTATGCGTTCATACATGTGAACCAGCTATTGTAATTGTTCACAGTCTGAGCTGCCAGGCTTCTACGACCCTTCTGTGGGCGACGACAAACACCTGACTGTACAATACATGTTCCACAATAACCTTCACCTCTGTACCGTGCCCGACAGTCATGCGCTCGTTCTGCCGCGCAATAGTAAGTACATTAAACTTAATGGAACAATTATTATTACAAATGAGGAACAGCGTGATAAGAGAATGTTGTGTAGGAAGGGAGCGTTATGGGAGACGATGTAGTGACCAAGATAGAGACACGTAGAGAGGACGGACGAAATCAGATTCACAAAACAGGCATACCATGAACTGAAATTTCGGGCAATCATGAAACACACTTATCCCGCAATCGTTCCCGAAGACGGCACATGACAGTTCATTCAGACTAAAAGCTACTGTGAAACAACCTGAAACTGCAATTTTAAATCGGAATTTTAAAATCCCGCCTACAAAAAATTTAAATGACTACACGATACTATATGACTAATTTCAAAAGGTCGAAAGAATCCAATACAAAGAAATGAATTGGTTTATAATAGTTCATTTTTTTAAAGAAATATAAAGTAAACGAAAACCTCCACTTCGTTCAATCGTATTTCGTGCGGGCCCGCAATGGCGGATGTACCTTTCATGGTAGGCCTAGAGATATATGAGGGAAGGGTGAATGGGCAACTCAGTAAAGGTAGACCTAGGCGTCCGTATATCAATCAGACCAAGGACATAAGGCACTGCCAGATTAAGAGTACCCGCAATCGGCTTGCATTTATGAAAGTAAAAGCAAAAGGCGTATGTCAGGATCGTAGCAAGAGGAAAGATATGGTCTCTGACTACTTTAATAGGAAAGGGACGTGATTGCATTTATGTATGGTAATTAATTTTGTCTAAGAAGAAAACTTAACATTCTTGAATTTTTCTTTACAGATCATCGAGTTAAAAATAGATCCTGAAAATTAAAGGTGAAGCGCAGGTGGTAATCTTTGGCGGGCTTGCCGTAAAACCAATTACTAGAAATTGGTACTACGTCGATCCGAATGTCTCATAAATCCAGGAAATTATAAACAAGCTTAGGCAGTTAACATTCCATTATTTTATTGCACATACTATACATTTAGATGGGTTGCTGCTGCCATACAGAAGGAGCTTGAAAACTCTGGATTTTGAAACTTAGTGTACCAAACATTTTATTTCTCGATATTTGAACATCAATTGAATATACTAAAGTGCTACTTCCATTTAAACAATATAAAATATAGTTAAAGTTTAAAAAGCTGTTTGTCGTATTTCGCACGATGTTGACGGCTTCTTTTAATCTGATGCTGCCGGTGAAAGTTTAACGTGCATAAAAGGCAGCTAGTCATACATTACCGCCATGTGTATGGTGGGCCTTTTGATATTATCCTTATATTCTTTTATAGTACATATTTTTATGTATGTATCTAAAACTGTGCTTGTTTCAGTATTGTATAACATGTTCATATACAAATATATTTACCTAGAGACTGTCATTTAAATTAGTTAGACGATTGATAGATTAGTACTGTTATTGAATACGTAGTGTCATATTATATATTTCATATAGTTATCGCGCCATTTAAGCCTTTAAAGTAATACTAAATGAATTTTCTGGGTTAGGGTTTCCTCGCAAAATGAGATGTTTGGGCCCAAAGTCGGTCACATTGGTCGTATGCGGGTAGGTAAAATATGAGATAGTATATGATATACATAATTGTATACAGTTCCAAAGAAATGTACAAAAGCATATTAGTGATTTTAATTAACTTATTTTGATAACGTTTCAGCTTTTGTCGTAAAATATTTAGACTACTAACTGTTCGGATTGGGAAGCACCGCAAATGATAGACAAAAATGTGCCTACAAGTGGATAAAGCAAGATTGAACATTCGTGGAACATACCGCACGATAAGATCGTAACTCGTAGCTGAAGCTGTTAAGTCGTACATATACTCCAATTAACAAAGTATTTAACTAACTTCAGTTAGTACATAAAATAAAATATTCTTGATATTAGTATCGAACTAAAATAAACCCGACCTTGTGTTATAGTAAGGTTCAAAAATCTTGAACAAACTCACGCATGTACAGTAAACTACAGAAGTCACTTAGCAAATTCTAATGTATTGATCAGCTCTGAACGCTTTCATAAAACAATAAACAAAACATGAATAATATTAACTTGGTCCTCTGGGATTATCAGACTAATATTCACTATTGGTACATGTATCCATATGAAAAAATGTATGTAAATATTTTAGTGTTAACCAACTTTTGTCGTAGACTGTACAATAACTATCCAAACAAAAAATCAATAAAAGAACTGATCAACCAATGATGCAAGCCTTTTGAACGATTTTGACGTTTAAATAATCTATGATAGGCTCATTATAAATATATTGACTGCGCAATGGTCAAGATTTTTGATAGCAATTATATAATGTGTTGTATCTGCTCTTGTTACGTTTATTAATCATACATAATCTTTATTTAATTTAATTATTCGAAGCAAATATTTATGGTAGTTAAAATATTAAAATTGGTTGATATAAATTAATATTAAAGAATGGACCGAATTTTAAGTTACTGAATAAGTTGTGTTCTTTCTGCGTCTTCGCCATTTCTTTCATTTAAATGTAATTCGATAAAAACCTCTTGCTGTTACTGATAATAGTATGTTTTTGGAAACTTTCAAAATTGTATGTATGTATAAATTAAGTTCTGATCTTTATTTAAAAAGTGTAAAATAAAGCAATAAATAGCTGTTCGTCTTAATAATAATTAGCTAATATAAATAATAATAAAATCGCAATATAAATTGCCTTACGGTTCAGTAAATTTTATGTGCTAGAAGTATAATAAAATATAATATTTTTAGGATATGTCAACACATAAAGCATTAAATATCAGAGAGAGTTGTAGAACATTTTTTCCTCGAATCAGATGCAAAATATATTTTTAAATTACATACATGGGCTATGAAATTATATATTACATGTTAAAATTATGCCATTATCTGAAGGTAGCTATTATATTATGATACATGTGTATAATAATGTATAATAGATGTGTAATAATAATCTGCAGAACGCATTCAGGACGTAACAAAACTAAATCATTACTTGACTGATTACATGTTTATATTTTTACTTTGATGCTGAGCCATTGTTAGCACAAAAAGCTTCTATAGTTAATTTTCTGGGTTTTGATTGTTATTATAGTTATATGTACGATATAACGCCAATTGTACGTATTTCCTATGAAGAAATGTGTTAATTATAATATACTCACTGTTGGTTGCTTAATGTCTGTAAAAAATATACCTGTTACGAATAGTTTGTAAAGCAATAAACAGTTTATATATTGAGCGACTTATTTAACATGTTTGATTGGTGAATTATTGTTTCTTCTGTTACAAAAGCCTTAAGGAATATATAGGTACTGCGAATTAAAGTACGATTTGTTATGACGCTTTGTTTCTTTATTTTGATAATACCTGTTTACGGGGTGTGGCCTTATTTAAATAATAATAATACTTCTTTAAAAAAAAACCAGTAGACCAATATTATTTGTTCTACCGGTGTTATTGAAGATAATGCACTATAGTCTATAGATATAGGTACTACTCTGTCAAGAGAGTAACGGGAAAAGATCAATAATGCACAAAATGTTTGTTATTCATTCAAATTTATTTTATCACCTTCAAAGTATGCTCTTCCAGATACGATACACTTACGCCAGGGAATAATCCAATCATCAAAACATATTTTAAACGCTGTTTCCGGAATTGAGTTCAGTTCGCGCCGCGAATTCTCCTAGTCTTTTACCGATTGAAAACGAGTGCCACGAAGTGGTAATTTGAGTTTAGGAAAAAGAAAGAAGTCGGCTGGAGCCATATCTGGTGAATATGGTGGTAGCTCCATGGTATTTGTTGAGTGTTTGCTCAAAATTCGTTCACAATGATGAATTTGGTGGTGCAAAATCCAAGAATTTACTTTCCACAAATCTGGCCTTTTTCGTCAAATTTGCTCTCTTAAATGCCGCATAATGCTCAAATAATATTCTTAATTCACCGTTTGACGTTCCGGCAAGAATTCCGAGTGCACAAAACCCGATAGTCAAAGAAAACAGTCAACATGACTTTGAATTTGGCGTGGCTTTTTCGGTTTCGGTCCAGTTGGAAGGCACCACTCCGAAGCTTGTTGACTAGTTTGCATGTCAAACTCGTAAACCCACGTCTCGTCACCATTAACAATGCGTTTCATGAATGTTGGGTCGGAATTGACTCGTTCTAGCATATCCTCAGCGACTCACATGCGATTGAGTTTTTGTAGAAAATCCAGGTCTTTTGGGACTAGCCGAGCGGTAACATGTTTCATACCCAAATGATTAGTTAAAATGGTACGAATCGCCTCGTGACATACAGAAAGTTCGGCGGCCATCTCTCTCAAAGTTGATTGAGGATTTTCAGCCACTATTTCCTTCACTTTTGCGATGTTAACATCAGTTGCAGACGTTGATGCGCTACCAGAGCGAGGCAAGTCTTCCATCACATCTCGACCGCTTTTGAACGCTTTGTATCACTCATAAGCACGTGTTTTCGATAAAGTCGATTCACCGTAAGCCTTCTGTAACATTTCCAGTGACTCCGAACACGAAATTCCATTGGCGGTGCAAAATTTAAGACAAACTCTTTGTTCGATGTTTTTGTCCGTAATGAAATTCGCTATACACACGATATGATATAACTAAAATCAGCACTCTATTTAATATAAATAACAGATGCAACTCAAACTCCGCGCCAAAATGGAAAACAGTTGTGCCCATAGTTGATCCAATTTAACAACCACAAAATAAACAAGAATTTGAATTTGAAACCATAAAAAAATATCCAATCCCGATACTTTCTTGAGAGAGTGTAGAACAGTCACAGGCTATGGAGACCGACCACTTTCTTACTCGATGCCAGTCGCACAAGAGATCGTGACGCGGGACAAACGACCGCGACACGGTGTGGACAAGTGTGCCCTGCGCCTAGTTCGAGTCATAAGTAGAAAAATGTAAAACATGACGTCGACTACTTGACACAAATTATTAGAGAACATCCTGCTCTATTTAATTCTCAACTTGTACAGAGATGAAGGCGTATACCTAATATAAGGATATTTTATAGTAGGTACCTAATAATGTAATACCTTTTTTTTTTTTTTTTTATGTAATACCTAACGATTCATTTTCTTCCTATTCTAATAGTAACTTTGTACGGATTTACATTGCAACCGTCATCATCATCATATTAATGTTGTTCCTGGTTTTATCCGTTTGAACCCACAAAACGCCCGTAGTCAGACGCACGCAGTTGTCCCGCTTGCATCCAAAGCCTGTAGGTACTTCAGAATCAGGGTTCCTTTCGATGTGAGCCAAACCTCGAAAGGGAAGTTTGCGCCTGAGCCCCACGCGTTATTTAGTAGATGTACCTGGTCGCAGTTGAGGTTGGCCCCGTACACGTTATACATTACAGGATCATCTGTAAGCTCTTGAGAAACATCTCTCTAGACACAATAATTTGAAAAGAAATTTAAAAACAAGGAAAGAAACTCTTGTTATTCACACTGGCGTGACATCACGGAGGTATGACTAGAAGTCTGCACACTTATAAACAAGTAGAATTTAAAATAATAATTATAATAAGCTTTATTATGTTCTTGTTCATAAAAAGAACTAAAAATTTAAAATCTGTCGAGCCATAACTGGATGGGGTTGCACCGTTTCATTGCAGAGTTCCTATGACCACTTTCCAGCTCCATCATCAGACCCTGGTTATCATTGAATGACAAACTATTCCTCAAGACGATTCTAACGGGCTCAAACTCGATGAGATTGTGTCGTATCATTGCGAAACTCCTATGGCCACCTTCCAGCTCCATCATCAGATCAGCACCATGTCATCCTAATATTGCATAAAATGTTAGCTGAACCGGTTACCGGGAAGTGGATCAAATTTAATTTGTAAGATTAGATGACAAACATCGGGACAGGTGAAGCTAAATAAGTATAAGTTTATAATATTAAATATCAAATTTTTATCACGGTACCTACCAATTTTTTGCATTGTATTTATTCCAGGTAGGTACCTAATCTGATGTATATATAGTGAAACAATGGGCAATAAAACTAATAATGGCGAAATAATAATGAGCTTAGAGTACAATTCGGACATGCATTACTAACTAGTTCTTAAAGAGGAATCAATTTATTGTTTCTATAAAATTTTGAGGCACGTGATATAATCGCAAGTGGCCTCTGAACAAAGTTCAATTTCTATTAATATTAACAATTTTTTGAAATCTAAATCAAATAGTTATTCGTGTGGTACACACTTTTTTTTTTTTTATTGTGCGGAAATCCCTTCGGATACCCCCCCGCCGATCAGCGGGGGCGGTTATGCCGGGCTTGAACCGACTAAAACCGCAGTCTCGGGTCTACAGACGCCGGGGTGTAAGGTTACCCATAGAGCATATCCCTCGCACTCCGACTGACCCTGGGCCATTCGCAGTGTCCCCTCTGATAACAGCAGAGGGGTACCTGGAGCGACCACCCCTCCCCGCGGGCCTTGAAGGCCCGCCATGCCCCGACCCCCTCGTGCATTGGGGTCAGCTGGTCCTGAAAAGGGCCGGTTGGTCAGACTCTTGGCCGTTGACGTTGACGCCAGCTACTCCAGAGGTGGTACACACCTAAAGCACAGAATATAGGTGTATGGTACTACTATTTATTCATGTGCCTAAAGTACCTACTTACGTCAAAAAGTAACACTTATGTACATCATGATTATTTCTTCTATATTATTGCTTTTACAGCTCCATTCGCAAGGCAATAGATCTTAAGTAAAGCCTGTGAGAAAACATTTGGCAATAAAAATCACGACGTTAGTCTTTAAATGACGCCAGCCTAACAACTATTATAGATAATAATATCTAGTTAGCAGTATCAGTCAGTATCATCGTTTGTTATTGGTCTATTACCGGCAAACATCCACATTCTTCATTGTGTGTAAATCTCACACACTTGCGATCTTACTTATCTGTAAGTAATCTCGTAAAGTAAAGGCAAAATAATTATTTGTAATTAGTCATCACGAAACGAAACGACTTAAGTGCCAGCGCATTACATGTTATAAATATAGTCTGTGTCATAGAATTAAACAATGATTCGTATATATGACGCATAGGTATGGTTATTACATATATTTCCTCCGTTCATCTGAAAGATCTCTGTAACAGAATTGAGAAGTTTATGTACAGTGGTAATTAGAAAACGTCTGAGACTCCTTTTACTCTGATTAGGTAGGTATATAATTCACAACTCCTTAGTAGGCTAGTATCCAAAGATTTAAAAAATAAAAATTCAATGTCATTCTACACAGCGCTTTTTAGACCCAAAGTAAGCATAGTTTAACTAGGCTTGTGCTATGGGTTCCTTAATGCAGATAAACATACTTATATACTTTTTTTTTGTAAATACATATTATACAAACATCAAGACCAATGCAAATAGACATATTCAAGCATACAAATATTTGCACAGAGCGGGAATCGAACCTGCGCCGCCTGTCGTAGAAGACGAAAGCAATACTGCACCGCCAATAAAAAAAAAAAGTAAATCGATAAAGGATGGGTTGTCGCTTTTATTAGCTTCATATGCTTGACGTATGAAACGGAATCTTTGAACTCCATTTTTGAGCACTACAAAAAGTACCATTAATTTGTTTTCACTCCTCATGCTCAAAAAGACCGTCATTGTGGCGTACCTATATATATAATAATCTATGTATATACGAGGGTCAAACTGAAAGTTCTTAGAACTGGCCACTTATAAACAATATAATAAAAAAATAATTCTAAAATTTAAAAATAAAACTCTTTGCCAATATTACTGAGTGTATATTTCATTCATTTATCATTTGTTTTACGATTTGGCGGCAAATTGAAAATTGTCTGTGTCACGTTAACATGAATTTAACACGAGAAAATTTTCGTGCAATGATTTTTTATGACTTTCGATGTCATTTAAGTCAACAAGAAAGTTATGATAGACTACGATTGGCCTTTCACGATGAAGCCCCATCTCGTGCGACTGTTTACAACTGGTTTAATGAGTTTAAACGTGGTCGCACTAATCTCACTGATGATTTACGTGAGGGACGGCCTTCTACGGCGACGACTGAAAATAACATCTGTGTTGTGCGGCGTATGATAGAGACTGACAAAAGAGTGACCTATCAGCAAATTCGGACAAGCTTAGGCATCGGTATGAGTCAAGTGCACAAAATCCTCCACGAACATTTAGCGGTCAGGAAGCTTTGCGCCCGGTGGATACCTCATAATTTGACTGAGGCTCAAAAACTCCATCGTGTGGATTGGTGCCGTAAAATGATTGAAAGATTTAACGGAGGTGACTCTAATGCTGTGTTCGACATACTAACAGGTGACGAAAGCTGGATTTACTGTTATGATCCTGAAACCAAAAGACAATCTGCTCAGTGGGTGTTTCCTTTCGAGGAGTTGCCAACTAAAGTGAAGAGAGATCGAAGTGCGGGAAAAAAAATGGTGGCCTCGTTCTTTGGAAGGATAGGTCATTTCGTAACAATTGTGTTAGAGGATCAAAAAACAGTTTCTGCAGAATGGTACACTACCAATTGTTTGCCACTTGTCTTGGAAAAAGTTGAGAGAAACGACCTCGCAGTAGGATCCTCCTTCACCACGACAACGCCTCGTCGCACACCGCCAAGCGAACGATCGACTATTTGGCGACATCAAACGTTGAATTACTGGGTCACCCGCCGTATAGCCCCGACCTCGCGCCTTGTGATTTTTATTTATTTCCAAAAATTAAATAAAAACTTAAAGGAAAGCGGTTTATGAATGCTGAAGAAGCGGTGGCTGCGTATCGCGATGCCATTGAAGAGACCCCTAAGGACGAGTGGGCAAAGTGCTTTTCCCAGTGGTTCCATCGCATGCAGCGGTGTATTGACGTGAATGGACAATATTTTGAAAAGATATAATAAAACTAATAACTGGCTAATGTAATCAGTTTTTGATTTTCTAAGAACTTTCAGTTTGACCCTCGTATATAATAATCTATGGGCGTACCAGAGCGAAGAAAAAATAGCAATTCTTCCCCTAGGGGAAAAATATTTTTTTTTAAATTTTTGTGTGTCAAATGACAATGAGCCTACAAAAACGAAAAAGTCTTTAGTCATAAGTAGAATAATCATGAATAAAGACTCGACTTATTACTGTTTCATTAAAAAGAGGACTTCATTTTAATTTTGAAAATAGAACTAAAATCGGCGATCTCTGGTAGAATGCATGCAATGTGTTGCTGCGGCTACAGAAGAAACAAAAAAAAGACATTGGCGCGAAATCTTTATAATTTTTCTCTAATTCCAAATTGAATTGGTAGTGACCGTAATTAATTTTAAAATAGTGAAAATGTCATCATCTAGTGAGAATGGAGACCCTAATTTACAAATAGAAGAGAAAGGAAAATAAATAATTTTCAATCTGTTGCCGTCAAGGTCGCAAAGCATTTATTTAAATACTTACGAAAAGTTAATAAAATAAACTACATATTTCATATTGTATTGGATTGTTTTATTTTCTCGCAATCGTAGTGAAAAGTATAGTGTAACACACGGCGCTAAAACCCATTAAAACTCTGTTTCTATTTACTCCCTCGCTAAAGCTCGGGAGTAAAACTACCTCGTATATAATGGGTCATTTTAGCTCCTTGTATTACAATCTACTATTGCATACTTATCAAGAACCGGTGGTGTTGTTATTTAATTAATAAATTTAAGTTCTTTTTAAACTAAAAAATCAAAAACAATAGTTCAAAACAACTAAAACACGGTTAATAGACGACCAAAGTAAAAAATAATAATAACTGTTAAAGAGTTTGTGATAAGAAAATAAAGTCAATAGCAAAACATTTGATCATTAAAGAAGATAGGGGTGCTTATAACAATTAACATCGAGCAACCTACACTTTTTTAAAAATTTAGCCCTCTCTCCCAATGTTACGTCATTGCTTTCAATTACTTGAATTACTCAGGCGAGTATTGCTAAACTACAGAGTTTGGTGGTTGAAACTAGATAACTCCAGATGCTTACGTCGAAGGCATAGTTACACTAACTCTGTACCTACCATTAATAGGTTTGAGGCATTTTATTTTGCAATTCGTGTGCACAATAATAGATGGTGAATCGAAATAACGGTCATGAGATTAATTTTTACGAGTATACGTATGTATTTAACTTTCGTAATAATGGTCACCCGATTGCTGCAGTTTTCGTTTATTCACCGGTGTGGTCAGAATAATATAGTTTTTTTCAATCCTCTACAGATATTTTTTCAAGCAATGTAGAAAACTTTACCTGTTTGGGTTTTATTACTAAGGCATATGCATATATAGGCCAGTAGTCATCTACACGACCGCAAAATACGGGGAATAATTACTAACCACCTAGGCATGGCCCACCTTGTATTCCTTTGGCATTAATCACACCTTTTTCACGACCACAAATTGATAAACATAATAGGGCTAGAAAATAATTTCTCATACCTAGTATTTAAGTATCCAATTGTATCCAATGTAAAAGCAAGCCGTTTTCGATGGGCTGGTCACGTAGAACGAATGCAAGACGACAGGGCACCGAAGCGTCTTCTGCGTGGCAAACCTGATGGCCGAAGACCCCCTGGAAGACCGAAACTCAGATCGGTCGATGGGACCCAAGAAGATCTAAAGGCAATCGGAGTGACCGATTGGCAGGAAAAAGCTAAGAATAGGATCAAATGGAGAAATTTACTAGACCAGACCAAGGCCCACTCGCAGCTGTAGCGTCAGGATGATGATGATGATGGTGAGACTAGTAATAAATAAACCGTGCCATAGAAAATGTATGGGAACTGCACTGTGAACATATGTCGCCCGATATTTATTTTTAACTTTTTAATTTTTTCCCACGATTTAATTTTGTTTTGCAATATCATTAAAGATGACGATATAATCACCTAACACTTTGGACGTTTCCAGCTTGTATATCTAGTTTATATCCGACTATAAGTAGTAGAAGATGATTCTCATTTGCTCATTATAAGCTTTTGCGTGTAGTATCAATCTAGTCTAATAATTCCTTACTATTGAAATCATCTTATCATCACGCATTGTTGATGGATAAATTAGGGCCAGGATAAAAAGAAAAAAATTCCATAGAATGATGATGTGAGTCTGATTAATTCGTTGATTGTCTTATAAGATTTGATGACGTGGTTACGTTTGTAATCATACCTACGTTTTTAATAAAAAGAAATAATGTTACAAATCAAAGGTTTCTATTTTCATTATAAGTAGATTGGATACATAATTAAAAAATATAAATTACTTTTGAAAAACATACAACATATTCATATAAATTTTATAATAAACACCCAAACATAACATTTAGTTATAATTTAATATAGGAACGTAGAACACACTGACTAATGCAAATATTTAGACATACATAATCATGTTTACCAATATTTACACTGTATGGTATTTGAACTCGCGACCTCTGACGTTGTAGTCGAACGTTTTTACCACCATGCCTCATATGTCGTCATTAGGTACCTACATTATATATAGACGGCTGAAAGGCAAAAGGTGCAAGCGACAACAACAATTGATAGGAAAAGGTGTACAGCCTCTGTGGCGTAGCGGTAGTGTATTCGACTGCTACGACAGGAGTCGTGGGTTCGATTACCGCTCATTGCAAATATTTGTATGCATGAATATGTCTATTTGCATTGGTCTGGGTGTTTCTATGTATAATATGTATATATTTTCAAAAAAAGTATATAAGTATGTTTATCCGCATTCTGGAACCTATTACACAAGCTAGTTAAACTATGTTTACTTTGGGTCTAGAAAGCGCTGTGTAGAATGTCGTAGAATATTTCAAAAAAAAAAACAGGCCTGCCACCATTCTTATGGCCCAAGCCAATATCACCTGTTAGTCGGTGCCCTGCTTAACAACGGACGAGGCTCTAGCGCAGGCATTCCTTTCAGGGTGGGGGGGAGGTCAGATGGCAATCGCTCCCGAAAAGCCGACGAGCGATTCCCCAGTTGCGTCCAAGCAAATGGGAAATCGCTATAATGACTGTGTTGTATAGTGGTTATGATGACGTTGGCAATATCTATTTGAAAAGTTTGATGTCGCTCGTAGCGACAGCCTTCATGTTCGTGACATCGCGGATAAAACGCAGAGGGGTCGTCCAGTAGGTGGGGTAGATCCAAGAAGGGTTGTCTTACTAACATGGATACCCAAGACCGTGCGAAATGGAGAAGTAAAAGTCGGGAAGCGGACCCCAGACTCACAGCTGAGAGCCGAGTGGAACTATCGCACAGATGATGGTGTCACTCGCTTAATTTATAAGAACCTAATGTATGTTTTTAGTGGATTACCTAAAAATATGATTTAAAGTTGTTGCCCTAAACCTGTAACTATATATTATAATTATTAGCAAGTTAGCAGCCGCAAAATTACGGTGAACTAGGGTTTTCCCTAATTAATTTGTGGACCATTTTCACCACAATATAAGTTGGCGTAGTTGAATCTGCTGAAAAACATTAAACGTACCGTCACATATCAGATGTTCAATCGGATAATGAATTAAGGTTGCTTATCTCCTCCTTACCTTAAATCCCGATAAAACCAAATATATTACCTTTTCAATTCGTAGCTCTCAACAACCATACTTATCTCTGACTGCACATAGCTGTGCTATTGCACCCCTGACTGGCGTGACCTGTAACTGCAAGCCTTTAGAGCGAACCCAAACTATAAAATATCTGGGAGTTATGATTGATGAAAAATTGGGTTTCGGAGCGCATATTCAGCTAATAACTACAAGACTGCGCAAACTGATCTATATGTTCAAGAAGCTGAGATGTGTGGTCGCACCGACTACTCTTAAGCAGGTTTACTTCGCTCTTTGTCAGTCTTTGATCACATATTGCATTGCTGCGTGGGGTGGCGCTCTTAAAACGTCTCTCATTCAAATTGAGGTGGCGCAACGGACTATACTAAAAATATGTACATTTAAACCGTTCCGTTACCCCACCAAGCTCCTCTATGAGTATTGCGAAGTTCTGACCGTGCGACAGTTGTTCCTGTTAAGAGTAATTCTGAAACAACATGCCATTGTAGAGTATAAAGCTGCCTCACAGGTGAGGCGAAGAGATTACGCGGTGAGTGACCGGGTTCTTGCACCTAGAACGTCGTTTGTTCGGAGATTTTTCCCTTTCCTGGGTCCATATCTATATAATAGAGTAAACAAGGTAAATAATATCTACACCTTATATAGAATAGAGGCGAAAAAAATCCTTACTGAGTGGCTTAGTAAACTGTCATATGACGAGACAGAATCCCTAATAAAAATTATTGAATAAATCTCACTCAAATTCACGATTTTGATTGTCCACTACATTGTACACCATGTACTTACTAATTATAAAGTAAGTATTCTGAATCTATACATACAGGGCTCATCCTGCTTTCAATACCTGCGACCATAATACATTGGATCTTACCTATATGCATACAACATCCATAATACCTATATTATGCACACTCCACACACGCACTCTCTCTCTCTCTCTCTCATATACACACACACACACACACACACACACATTCAAGCACAAAATTGTTCCAAAATGTCCTTTTAAGTGAAATAGTTCCAAAAGCCTAACAATAAGTAGTTACAATAATGTACTCTTGATACAATTCTTGGGGTTGCTGACTCTGTATGCTGAAATACAGGCTAAAAGCCTAGTTCGGCAGCAGACGCATGATTGTTACATTACAAAATAATTTAATAGAAGTTTTTTAACATTAGATTATACAATACCAATTTTATTTCTAATTCAACTGACATCTTAAATTTACTCCTAATGCTGACTGATTGTAAAATCTAACTTATGACATTGTATTTCTAATAATGATGACTGTGAAAACTGATAAGTACCCTATTTATTACCTCTGTTAATTTGACTGTGTTAACTTCCTTAATACATATATAAATATCTATTAATGTTGACTGAGTAAACTATGATGTATTGTATCTCTAATACAGATAAATTGAATAATGTAAACTTATATGTATTTTTGGGCTAATAAATTATTATTATTATAGATATGCACCTTCGAAGTTAGGGTGTATGGGGCACCAATCGGCACCATCAAGATAATTGGGGCCCAATCCAACCTCACCTGCAAGCCGGTACACTTGCTGATGGACGGACGAGGCACTGATGCTGGCTTTCCTCTCCGGGTTTTGGGAGGGAAAAGGGGGGGAGTGTCAGACAGCAGTGGTTCGCATAAAATTCAAGGTAAGTCAAATTAAAAGAAGTAGTAGAGCGGCCTTTTTTTTCGCCCGGAAATCCCTCGTATACCCCCCCTCCCCTCCCCTCCAGCCAACGGGGAAGTTATGTCACCCTCGAACCGATTAAAACCGCACGCCGTCCAAGGCCGTCGGGTGTAAGTAGGGCCCATAAGGCATTTCCCTCGCGCCCTGACTTACCCAGGGCCATCTCCGGTTTCGAAATGGCCCCCTCGGGTTTGGGAATCACGTCTTGCCTCTAGAAAAAGTGGCGGTGCGCAACGTGCACTCGGTTCCACCTGTCACTCCCAGGTTGCCCTCAGGCCTGCGCCAATATGGAGGACTAAGGTCTTTGAGTGAGGAGAGTGAGTAGGGTGAGGCCCAAGGGCTAACTATTCCCTTGTGTCAAATTTCATTTGACTTCGTTCAGTAATTCGGGTATGCCACCCCATCCATCCAAATTTTCACATTCATAATAGTAACATTACTGAATTTTCAATGGCCAGCCGACAACGATAGCTGGACCTGCAAAGACTGTCACGCGAAGTCAAGGTAAGTCAATATGTTTTACAGCCTTCAATATCTTTTAGCTAAGGGTCCAGTGTAATAGCCGACACAGCTACCCACGTGTAGTAATAAGTTGTAAAACTTTCGTTGTTACAACCCGATTACCTATAGAGGAAAAATCTTCATAGTGTAACTTCCTTCTTTCTTCTTCAGCAACGGTGACAGGACAGGGTTCTGAGGAGAAAAACTGTTCTTGATAATAACATCTACTAACTGTGGACTAACGCACAAGTCCGCCATCTACTTACATAACTTCAAAGACTCGCTACCAACAACAATGTAAGATTTAATAAATTGCACTTCTTTTTTTTGATTACTTTTATCAGTACTAATTACTGCACAAGAGCCTCGTCCGTCAATCAGCAAGCGTAGATACCCGCTTGCAGACGAGGTTGGCTTACACCAAATGTTTGTAATTTTCCTACGACTGATATTACTTCGAACGACCACTCGCTACGAATATTCTTTTCCAAATTAACCGTAGCCCCAATAAGTATGATATATTTTTTTATAAATTCCACTACAACGACCGCGACGCGGCGTAGCAAATGTTATTTGTTTTGTCAGACACGAATTTTTCGTAGCAAATGTCTGACTGTTGTAATATCATAGTTTTAGTGTCAAATGACTTATTCGTCATCTCGACACTCGGTACCGAATTATTTTAATTTATTTTTCATTTGTCAACTTGGCACACCATGTAAGTTCGCGTACGTAAGGAAAAAATATAATTAAAAACATCTAAGTGGTGATTCGAATTGCATCTGAGGCTTTTATCTCGGAGCCCGGGGTCCGTTTCTGTTTTAAGTTTAGTTTTAGTTTAGTTTTAGGCTTATTTTAATTATTACGGGTGCATGGCACCTCTCTTTGAGGTAAGACTACGCCATAGCCTCGTCTATTTAATCGATCGGCAGGTGTACCAAGTGAGGTTGGGTCTAGAACTCACCTGCTAGCCGCTACAACAGCTGATTGACGGACGAGGCTCCTTCGCAGACTTACCTCTCAGAGTTGGAGGTTAGACGGTAGCCGCTTCAGTCAAAACCAAATTATGGAAAACAAGAGTCATACGACAGCGGGCTCCATGTTCCAAAGTTTATGATTTGACAGTCGTGTAATAAGATCATTGGCAACTTGTAATCTTTGACTAGAGTGAAGCTACAAAGTAGCAACTGACAAATTCATTTGGATTGCCCATATGAATGTTGTAGGCGCTTTTATTTATTAGTTAAACTTAGTAAAACTTCATACATTTGATGATCTATTTTTCGGTTGATTATAGAACGTGTTTGTGTTTATTATTTTATTTATAACTGTTAAACTTGAAATTATTGACTATTAATGGATTTAGAAGCTGCCTGCGCTTATTTAAGTTTTTCATGTTTAATATCGACTAACACAAATATATTTCAAGATATGAAACAAATAATAGTATATAGATAAGTCACACGTGAGCTAAATAACGCGTAATTTTATTTAGGAAATAGAAACCTGGAAATATCTACCTTCATGAGCTAACAGGAAATCGCCAGCGACACTCTTTCGGCGACTACCGAACATAAAAAAGTCCTGGCATTAAGTATGCTTTAAAAATAACAGACATGGAGATTAAAATGGTGGCAGAGTTACATAAACTAACCTCATAGTTGTAAGTTTAATTAATTGAAACCCAGGAAGGGTTTTCAACTAGTTTCAGAAATATCGGTTATCGTAAGTAAAACTTTTTTGCTTTTAGCAGGTAAAATATATACCTACTTAGGTACCTCACTCTACTCGCCGTAACTGCGTTGGTTAGGTTTTATCCGGTGTGGGTACTCCATGTCTCCTAATTCTTTTAGAAGCTATTTAAGTGGATAAATATTATAATCTAATATATAAAATTTTCGTGTCGCGGTGTTTGTAGTTAAACTCCTCCGAAACGGCTTCACCGATTCTCATGAAATTTTGTGTGCAAATTGGGTAGGTCTGAGAATCGGACAACATCTATTTTTCATCCCCCTAAATGTGAAGGGTAACCCAATATGCACACAAAATTTCGATCGAGGCCATCCCTAAATATTTTACTTTTTATTTTTTGAATTTTTGTATGATACAGCATTAGAAAATACATACAACCCTCTACGATCAACACCTCTTTTTTCCATCGCGATTTTCTTTTTTTTTAATAATTTCCATATATTATGATTTTTTTCTTAATTCAATTTGATCTTCCGCCTTCGCCGGTCGATAACCGATTAACTATCAATCGAGCAGTTATCCCCGCTTGATGTCTATCGTTGTCACCTCTCATCCAGCAAACATCACGGAGTAGGGATGAGAACGAAGCTGGTCTCCTGTCTTACTCACTATACAGCTGTTTTCGGCTTACTTTCATTCTCTACAACGCTTTCGATTATAAGTAAATCCCCGCACACTTATAGTAGATAGTTATTTTTATTGAACTAAAAAAGTATTTCCTAGAAATAATATACACGGCAAAACAACGTTTGCCGGGTCAGCTAGTATATATATATACTAACAGTATATTTCACAATATAATAACATAACAATATATTCCATTAAACATTTAGCAATATGACATTACAATAAAATATTTACAATTAATTATAAATAAATGATATAATAACTAAAGAAACACCTAAAACCTAAAATGCATCATGGAATTCCTCCGTATCGCCTCTTGGGGCAACGTGCCCAGAAGACTGGCAGCATTGCCAAAAAGAAAGAAAATCATTTAAAGACACGCACAATGAACATACAGTAAATTAATACATAGTTAATAAATAAATATCTTAAAATCTAACAATATCACCGTGTGATTCCGAATAAGGACACATCTCAGCATAAATGCTATGCATACCATTCAATATGAGCAGCGCTGGTTTTCAGATGGGGCCACCCATGACGTCACGTATGCACACTTAACGAACGTAAATATAATTAAATTACAAACAAGAAGGTACTAATATATACATAATATTAAAAAAAAAACAGATAAAAAAACCAATAAAAAGAAATGGAATGAAAAGAATAAAATTCTACATAACCACAGCAGCAATTATGAAAAAGAAGTCGTTCATACGCTTCGCAATCTCGCTGAAGAGTCTGCGAGGGCTCGGAACCCATTACCGTAACGTTTCGACTCCAAACGGCACAAATTCATAAACACCAATGAGATTTGAGTATTTGCGCCATTTGAGAGTCTCTGCAGTGCAGAGACAGCATCAGCTCCGGTACAGCCAGCCGGGCTGGTAATATGGGTAGGAGGAATGGTGTCGATGCATGTTGCGTTCCACACCAGAGTTCTACCCATTTTCTAAGACATTAATGACAAACTGTCCGGTCTCTTGCCGTCGTCGCGCACCAAATCGTTAGGCTCAAGTACAACGGCGGCGGTGTCAAGAGCACGTTTATTATGTTATTGAGGCTGACGTGCTGTGGTATTCGCCCAGCGCTCCTGCGGCACGACAAGCCATGGTGTCCATAGCGACATCGGTGTGGAGAAACACAAGGGCACCGAAGGCATGTTGCAATACGGAAGCTAGTGTCATCTAACATAGTTCGTATGTCAGACGACGGAAGAGCTTTTAATCAAAGACTTCCACATACTACAGTCAGTAAACACTAAGCAGCAATGGAACATGTATATTAAATGTTGTCTTACTAAGCTGCAAAGCGGCCCGTCCACTGTCGCTGTGATAAAATGTTCTTTGGAAAATCGGTGTTGAGGCAAGCAATTTTCCAAGCATTTACTGCGTCAGTCTTACACAGTACTTCAGAGTTAACCAGTGTCGGGGCAAGGATTTTCCTGGTTAGTTCTTCCGTACTGTGGACTGAGGACATTATTTTTCATATGTTTTGACAGACAGACTGACAGACCGACGGATAACCAAGCGATCCCATAAGCGTTATTTTTTCCTTTTGAGGATTTGGCCCAGTGTCAGTCGGGGTGCGAGGGATATGCTCTATGGGCAACCTTACACCCCGGCGTCTGTAGACCCGAGACGGCGTGCGGTTTTAGTCGGTTCAAGGCCGACATAACCACCCCCGCTGGCTGGCGGGGGGGGGGGTATCCGAAGGGAAAAAGAAAAAAAAAGAAAAAAGAAACGTCACAATGTTCGTTTCTCACAGTAGCACAGATCGGTTACAATCGGTTATCTATTATATAATTATGTTACCGTTAGAGTACGGAATACGTTTATATGCACATTAAGTAGGTAATCTGCAAATTACCGCAAATGACCCGTTAAAGAGCGAAATTTGACTCAAAGTAGCAAATATCTCCACTTTAACCTAGTTCATCTGCATATTAACGGATGTTACACCGTTAAATCACGGAAGACAGTAAGCGAGAAATTTTTGGTTATATCGTGAATTAGAGGCGTCGACGGAGCCCCTATTTCGTCGTGCACTATCACAAGTCAGCTAACACGAAGAGTTTGGGAGAGGTGGAAGAGAGACCTCCACCAAACTCTTATAACCTGTGTCTATCCGTGTCGAGGCGCGCGGTGTCCTTGTGGCTCGCTCCCGTCGCGTATGCGTCTAACAATTAAATAAAAAATTATAATGAATCCGAATCTTATAATCAAACAACCAGCCTGTCTTATTAACTTTATCGTATGCATGGCTGTTGGTCTGCAGATTACCTAAGAATTCTGGTTAAAACTGAAACATTTTTTCCACTTTGACAGACTGGACCAGGTAATCTGCAGATCTAACAGATTAACGCACATTAGCGGTACCATATGCGGTCATGGCATCACGACTGAACTGCTGGATCGATATCGAATTCTTTTTTTGTTGTGTTTGTTAAGAAGGTTTTTATGAAACATAAAATTAAGAAAATTGCGCGGAAAACAAAATTGTATTGCCAAATTGTAGGCCATATTAAAGATTATAATGTAACCTTATGGCGTTTAACATACCTGGCAGTCGTTTGGAATTGGCACGAATGACATATTGTCTGACTCATTAAGATGCATAGACAGTACTTTCTAGTATAGGTATATATAATAATCTATGGACAGTACCAGTACAACGTATGTCGGGTCATCTAGTCATTGGGTATGTTTTGTAATATTAATGGATTCGGGAGTAGAAGCCGAATATACTATACTACCGTGAGACTCCTTCACCATTATAATGTTACAAACCAAACGTCACGCGTTTGTAGCAACGTATTTTTTTTTTAATTTTATCGGATTTGATTTGTTTATGATCAATTTAATTATTTTTTTTAAGGCATCAACTATCAATGTTATTTATATTTCAGTTTTAAAATACATAGAAAAAAATGTTATTTTTTTTAAATTCAAAAACCCAATTGGGCTCTCATGCAAAAAATTTGAAGCTCATGAAATTGTGCAGAAAACCCAATGTAATAGTTTTACTGGCAAATGAGAAATAAATTTTGGTTCCTTTTATGCGGCCAAACCAAGGTTCTAGGGGCTCAGTCAATGTTAACCTCACCTGCAATTTTTCTCGGGGTTGAAAGGTCAGAAGGCAGTCACTATCGTAGTTGTGGATGGGAAAAGTGTCAGAGCGGACCCCGAGCTCCAAAGCAAGCCTTGGATGCAACCGGGATTGGTGCACGAACGAAGAAGAAGATAGTAACGTAAATCGATCTGGAAGAATAGTAGATTGTTCAACAAGGGACTAAAACAAGCCATAATGACACGAGATGTTTTAGCCACCAGAGCGAAGCGAGGGTGGCTAATAGTTCGAGTGTCATTATGGTTGTTTAGTCCCACGTTAAACACTCTACTTTTCACTTTGAATGAGAGGAAAAAAAACGACGTTCTATACAAAATTATATTATTTATAATAACAAAGTTTCTTAAAATTACGTATTAATCGTTAATCTAACCTAAGAAAAGTTAAAAGTGCACTTTGTACATTTATTTACATTACTTCTCCATTCTGGAGTTAGGCGTTAATTCTTCTCCACTGGATGACGATGATGACATATTTGGTCCGTAATTTATTAAGTTGCACAATTAATTGGTGTAGGTAATTGGTGATTACAACTCAAGATTAATACGAATAATCTATTCAAAAATCAAATTGCAAAGAAATTTGTCCCGCGGTTTTTTTTTGTTAAGTGACGTACGCTTTAAATGCTTGCATATTTACCCAACAGATTCAAACTTGAAAAATAATTTAAAACTAATTGGAAATGCATAATGAAATAATAAAACCTTAATACTTACATAATAATTAATTAAATTAATATCATTAATCGTGTTTCACGAAATTAAATGGGTGTTTTAGATTTTTTCAAATGTCATTTTGAGGTTATTTCTATACACAATCACTAAAAAGGTGATAATCCTCCCATTCACAAACACCGTGATTGGCTGTTTAGGAGTTTTCAAAGTAAATTAAAAAAAATTACTTTAGTCCCTAGAGATTAATAAGGAACTTTAGTCCCGATATGCAGAGACTCAAGTAACATTTTAAGAGCACGAGAAGTGAAAAAATACTTTATTCGGCGTTTCCAATCAATTTATATTGTAAAATCTAATTTTAAAAGGAAGATTATATAAATACTATGCATGTTTCATTACCACTTCATAAAAAATATTGTCATATTATAATAATAACGCACGACTTGCAAATCATTTGCATAATATCCTGTCAGCGAGGTATGCGTGGTTAACGCGAGTTAATTTATCTGTAGGTACTAATAAACTAAAAAGTAGGTACCTACTTTATTGAGGACCTTGACATTATCATGAAGTAACACGTTTCTTTGGATACAAAGGACGGTAATTTATAAGGTAAACATAACTGATTAACTAGTAGATATGCAGGCTTTATACACTAAATATGTCGTTTTCGTGCAAAATTGTTTTAATCAACTCAATCTGTTCTTCAGAAGGTTTGCAGACGCAGGTTTATTATTTTGAGAACATTTACCAGACACTTCTCAGTTCCCATGCGGCATTTTAGATTGTTTCTCAATTTTGTGCTACATGGAAATCATGCAATACATACAAAAAAAATTAAATGATATAAATTAGTGCTACAAGTATTAAACCCAATGTCTTGAATTACTTATGATTCCTGTGACGATATGTTCAGATGGAAAACTTTGGTCTTACTAGGAGATCCTCGTAAGACCAAAGTTAACATTTTGCAACTTTATATTTCCACCGGTTTGGTCTTGTCCTAAGTCGGTAGGCGACGGACTGCGCTCAAGACCGTGCTTCAGCCCCATCATTATTTCATCAGGTCTAAGGTCAGAAATCCGCTAGTTGACCCTCAGCCTCACCCTGCGTTTTCTTCGTTTTCAGGTTCTTACTTAAACGGCATTGCAATGTTATTTAAACTTCTGTATGAAATAATACTATTATTTATTCTGTACTTTATTCAAACTTGAAATGTTTTACTCACTCACGATCAAAAAAAGGCAAAGGTTAGGATAGGACTGGGTTGAACCCGCAGCAGTCCTTTTCTAAGAGGAAATTCACCTTTAAACGAATGAGTTTATACTCGTAGTATTACTACGTTAATTTTCCTTGTTTATTTATAATAGCCTATACAATACTCGCAGATCTAGCTAAGGCCGATGCTTACACCTACCCTTTACCTGCCATACTCGGTTTTATCCAACCATATATGATGATTTTCTATTTTGCGGCTCCCTTCCCCAAGAACTGCATTATCAAATGCAAAAATATTTTTTTAACACGTTAAATGCGGGGCTGAATTCGGCGTACAAAAAATATTTTTGCATTTGATAATGCAGTCAAGAACTGCATTATCAAATGCAAAAATATTTTTTTAACACGTTAACTGCGGGGCTGAATTCGGCGAACTTTCACGCAGGTCCATATACCTTAATTGTGTTGCGACAACAGTGCGATTGAGGCCGATCTCTTACTGAATTAGATACTTTAAATGCATTTTATTTAATAAAACCATTAAAAAAATAGTGATCATCTTATAACAGTAGAGTCATTCTGTCTTAGTTTTTGTTCGCCCCAGTTTCTGAAGGCGGGAAAGCCCTAAAAATAAATTGTTTTAGGGGCACACCCACATTTCATCGCACTGAATTATATGTTAAAATCATGTTACAGCTAGTGATTTAACCATGGAAAATAAAAAAAATATTGATACTTTAATAAGAAAATTATACATGAAGAATATACTGCTTCCGGGCTGTTTGGCCGTGGTCCATCGGAAACTTTTATTCCACACGTTTCGTCGATCACTGCGGTCGACATCTTCAGTGGTACACGTCGGGACGCCGTCAAAAAACGAAGGTTTTCTTCTCCAAAAAGATTGGTATCCAGCACTGAGAGCCGCGCGTCATCACAATTCAAACATGACAATATACTTTAATAAGAAAATTATACATGAAGAATATACTGCTTCCGGGCTGTTGGGCCGTGGTCCATCGAAAACTTGTATTCCAGACGTTTCGTCGATCACTGCGGTCGACATCTTCAGTGGTACACGTCGGGACGCCGTCGAGTGCCGAGAACCTTCCTCGGCGGCGAACTCGGTGCAACTGATGTAAAGGATGGGAGGAAGGGGGATACCGGGGATGGTGGCGGCTTCGTCATGTTTGAATTGTGATGACGCGCGGCTCTCAGTGCTGGATACCAATCTTTTTGGAGAAGAAAACCTTCGTTTTTTCTATTAAATTTAATAGAAAAAACGAAGGTTCGAAGGAACCTTCGTTTTTTGACGACTTCCCGACGTGTACCACTGAAGATGTCGACCGCAGTGATCGACGAAACGTCTGGAATACAAGTTTCCGATGGACCACGGCCAAACAGCCCGGAAGCAGTATATTCTTCATGCATAATTTTCTTATTAAAGTATCAATATTTTTTTTATTTTCCATGGTTAAATCACGACACGCAAAGTATACATGTCTGTCATAAAATAATTTGAAACACATTGGTTATTTGCAATCAACACCTAAAGATTTACACAGAGAGCATTTTGTAATGAATTATAACAAGGGAAATGTGGGTATGTAATACACCTCTGCCTACCCCTTCGGGGATACAGGCGTGAAGTTATGTTATGTTAAAATTAGATCTTCTTCTAGGACTTACGAATAAATGCGGATTTCCTTCTTTTTTTTAACCCAATGAAAAACTTTACGGTACTTGGGGTTCAATAGTAGATTATGGTACAAGTGTGTAAAGTTGGTGATTACTGATGTCGCGCTATTGAGACCCGAGCCGTAATGCGAGGGTCTAAAGAGAGCCGAAGACGATAATTGCGGTGAGATTAGAGCCATATTATGAGTAAGTGTATTGAAAAAAACCATTCACTTGTAGAGGGGTGTAATAACACTAGGAAGACAGATTTTTGTATATCTACATGTTCTAAAATTTATATTTTATTAGATACCCGATTTTCAGTAGTTATTCTTTTATATACTCGGCGATATTATGGAATAGGAAATATTCTCCACAATATCACTAGAAGTTTAAGAAATTGTTAAATTAAGCATTTTCCGACATCTTGAAATTAAACTTTTTTAACGGATTCTATCGCGACTTATTTGATGTTGTTCTGTATTTATTTTTAAGAAAAATCAAAATACAACAAGACTTCATGACACTGTTAGCTCATTCTGCGTAAATAGTAACACCAACGATTCAACAGGATTCAACATAGCTCGGGAACTTAGAGATAACTTACACTTCAAACTTCAAGACAACAACCATCTTTAGTCTCTCCGTGACCATGGCTGCTGAAAAGCAAACGTCAGGATCAATGTAAAATATAAAATAACACCAAATAAATCGCGATAAAATCCGTTAAAAATAGTTTTATTCCATTAAAATTATAGAAAAACAAACTCGGGCTTTCGCGGCTCCCTTCCCTAAGAACCTATTTTAGGTAGATTTCGATGAAATCGATCTACCTATTGGTTTCTTGACTACTGTCGAATTTAAAAAAAAAATCTTCATAGGAGGTCTAGTTATCCGAGTCCGCAATGACCACTGGTCAAAAAGTTTATATATATATATATATGTATGTATGGTTCCACTTTCCAAAATTTGCGGCACTCTCACAGTCGCATTTTGCCCCGATCGCTTTCAAACTGCGGTCAAAAATTGCTTGGGTGTAAACTTAGTTTAAGTTCGTGAACGGGTGGAATCCGGCCTAAGGGGACGGTAGGGCCTCACTTTGTGGGGGTGTATGTTGGGTAACCTCCTCGCGTGTCGTTCCGATTCCGATCCCGCTGCATTCCGGGGGGAACGGAATCGGAGCGGCCGGTACACCCTGGGCGGCGGTCAATGGCTTCCCCTTCATGGGGTTGGCATTGATCGTCGGCGAATACCCAACGTGGCGGGAACACATCGCTCTCCGTACTCCTCTGCTTTCAGAGGAGACAGGATGGGCGATGGTGTTTGTGGCTGAGGCCACCATAGGGTCCTGAGGGATCCAGGGGCGGGTTGGCCCACTGCTAACGCAGGGGCCGACGGGCACTTGTGCCGCCGCCGGTGAGAGAGGACTAGCCATCCTCTCGCGTTCCGTAATCGGCAGGTGATCGGCAACGACCTGACTGGTGGCTCCAGAAGGGTACGCTGTGAACTTGCTGACCGGAGGGCTTGCCTTTATTGGCCGGCCCACGACAAGGAAAAGTCTATAACACCCGACAGCAAAGTCGTAAAAACCTATGGATACCAGCCGACCTCCATAGTATATAGGCTTATCCAGGTGCAGGGGGCTCCGCCTGGATGGACCACCTTTCCCCCATACTCGTGGGATATGCTATGAATAAAAATCATTATATCACAAATAATACGGACAGGAACATTAATAAAAACAACGGACTCGGCAAGAAACAGGACAACGATAATGACGGAGTCTGCGCGGAGATCGCGCAGCAGTCATGCGTGGAGGTGACGCTAAATACCTCGGCGGTGTCGGAGAGTTTCGACACCGCCAACGAGCGAAGTCGGGCGAGTAGCCCGTTGGGTCTGGGGGTACAGAGGACCCGAAAGCGGAGGAGGCGAGCAAAGGCTCGGGCGGCGGAGGACGTCTCGGATGAGGATTATACCCTCACCGGGACGACCTCCTCCTCCTCCAGCAGTGACGAGACGTCGAAGCCGGCGTCCAAGGTCGCTGCAGGCCGCCGAGGTGCGCGAGGGGGAACGAGGGCTGGACCATCCACCCGAGCGCCCTCAGCCCCTGGGGGGGTTATGCGAGAGTCACCGTCGAGGCCTCCCACCTCGGCGGTGCCGGAGCCGAGCGGTGGGACGCGGTCTCTCTTGGAGAAACTCCAGAGGGTGACCGCGTCCTTCCGGGGGTCCCCAAGCCCCGAACAGGAGGCGATGTTGAATATAGTGTTCAACATCGCCTCCGAGAATGAGGCCCTCGCGGAACAGCTGGCCGAGTCCCGGCGGGAGACGGCCCGGCTCGCTGCAGCCCTAGAGGAGCTGAAGAGGGTGGTGGCGAGTTCGGCGCAACCGGTGCCACCAGCGCAATTGGCGCAGCCGGAGCCGCCGGCGAGGGTTACGCGATCGACGCGGTCGACGCAGTCAACGGTGCCGGCGAAGTCAACGCAGGCGGAGCAGCCGACGCAATCGGTGCGGCGGCCGGCCCAATCACCACCGGAGGAGCCCTGGGTGGCTGCTACTCGGGCGCTGGAGGAGAGGATGATGAGTCGGTTGGAGGCCTTAGTGGACTCCATCCGCCGTCCGCCTCTAGCGCCACCGGTGGCCAGCTTCGTGGCTGCAGCCCGGAAGGGCCCCACCTGCCCGGCTGCGAGTGCGCCCTTGCCGGAACCGGCTCCTCGGCCCCCTCCCACTGAGGGTAAGGGGAAGGGCAAAGGTAAGGGGAAGGGCAAGGGGAAGACGTCCCCAGCCCTGGCCCCAGCCCCAGCCCCAGCCGTGGTTCCGGCTACCTCCACCCCATTGGAAGGGGGCTGGGAGGTGGCTGGAGCCAGTAAGAAGAGGCGGAAGGCCGCCAAAAAGGCCGCCAAAAAGGCCAGGAGGGCCGCGGCCGCCGCGAAGGCAGCACCGGGGAAGCTCCGTGCCCCTCGAACAACGGCCGTCGTCGTCACTTTGACGGCGGAGGCAGCGTCGAGAGGCATGGGGTATGCCGAGGTGTTGGCCAGGGTAAAGGCCAACGTGGACCTCAAGGCCCTCGAGATCCCGGGCGTCCGGTGCAAGAGCACACGGACGGGAGCCCGGCTTCTTGAGGTCCCCGGCGCCGCCAGTGGCCCCAAAGCCGACGCCCTAGCGGCTCGGCTTAGGGAGTCATTGGATGCAGCCGACGTCCGGGTGTCCAGGCCCATTAAATGCGCAGAAGTGCGCATCACGGGCCTGGACGACTCCGTCACGGCTGAGGAGCTTAGGCTCGCCGTGGCGGAGGCCGGGGACTGCTCCCCGGACACAGTGAAGGCCGGAGCTATACGCTTCGGCCGCGGTGGACAGGGGGCAGCAGTTGTCGGCTGCCCTATCGCGGCGGCCCAAAAGGTCGCAGACGGGCGGAGCCTCCTGGTGGGAGGCTTCCTGAGGGCGCAGGCACGGCTCCTGCAGGCCCGACCGGCCAGGTGCTTCAGGTGCCTGTCGGTGGGCCATGTGGGGGTGCACTGCACGGCGGAGGTAACGGCGGGTGACCGCTGCTTCCGCTGTGGCCAGCCCGGTCATAAGGCCGGCTCGTGTAGCGCCCCGTTGCACTGTTTTAGATGTGCAGCGGGGGGCAAGCCGGCTGACCATAGGGTTGGCAGCAAGGCCTGCGCCGGAGGGGAGCCGAAGCCGGGAGGCCGGCCTTCCGCCTCCAGTTCACAGCGGGATGCGGAGATGGGGGTTCCATAATGGATCCTCAACTCCGCATCCTGCAGGTGAACGTTGGCCACGGTGCCCATGCTCAGGATCTTCTGCGCCAGAGCATGGCACAGTGGGCCATAAATGTCGCCGCTGTCGCCGACCCATACACCCACCGGTTCCTCGGGCCTACCTGGGAAACCGCGCTGGATGGGTCGGCGGCACTGGTGCACAACCCTGCCGCCGGCAGCCCCCCTCTTGCCGTCGTTGCAAGGGGACCCGGCTGCGTGGCGGCAGCGGTTGGCGACATAGCGGTCGTGGCCGCTTATATCACGCCGAACCGAGACCAAGCTGCATATGAGCAGTGGCTCCGTCAGCTGGCCGTCGTCGTAAATGCCTGCCAGCCCCGTCCGGTCCTTGTGCTCGGGGACTTCAACGCCTGGTCGTATGCCTGGGGTTCCCGACACGAAAGGGGCGCGACGGGGCATAGAGGCAGGGCACTGGTGGACTGGGCCGCACGACTCGGCCTAGTCCTCCTAAATCGGGGAGCCGTGGACACGTTCGTGACCTCGAGGGGTAGCTCCATCGTGGACCTATCGTTCGCGAGCCCCTCGTTGGCGCGACGTGTTCAGGGCTGGCGCGTCGTTTTGGGGGAGGACACTAGTTCGGATCACCGATACATTCGGTTTGACGTGTCCCCCCCTGCGAGCGACGCGCCGGCTGCACCGGCTCCACCCGAGCCACGTTGGGCGCTTAAGCGACTTGATCGGGAGCTCCTCCTGGAAGCCGCCATCGTACAGGCCTGGGCCCCTGCGCCGGACAGGCCTGTCTGCATAGACGATGAGGCGGAGTGGTTCCGGGAGGCCATGACCCGTGTCTGTGACGCGGCGATGCCTAGGGCTCCGCCCTATAATCCGAGGGGTCAGGTCTACTGGTGGTCGTCGGAGATCGCGCAGCTCAGACGGGGCTGCGTGATCACGCACCGCCGGTGGGCCCGATTCCGTAGGAGGCGTCGCCGCCCCGCAGATGCGGAGGCCCGAGAGGCGGAGTTGTACGAGGGATACAGGGAGGCCAGACGAGCCCTCCGAGCGGAGATAAGGCGTTCCAAACGGGACGCCTTCCGCGAGCTGCTGGAGACGCTGGAGCGGGACCCTTGGGGGCGGCCCTACCGGATGGTGAGGGGCAAGCTGCGCCCCAAGGCCCCGCCGTTAACCCGGTGTCTCCAGCCGGATCTGCTCGGAGGAGTTGTTGGCTCCCTGTTCCCAGCGCGGGCGGTGGAACATGTTCCACCGCGGATGACTCCGCCTCGGTTGCGCATGGCGCCCGACGTGGAAGACGACGACGTGCCCGAGGTCACTTGGGTAGAACTAGAGCTGGCGGTGAGAAGGCTGAGAGCCAAACACACCGCCCCGGGACCCGACGGCATTCCAGGCCGAGCGTGGGTCCTAGCTCTAGTCGACGACGCTCTCGAGCCCCGACTGAGAGGGCTTCTCAGCGCATGTTTGGAGCGGGGCCAGTTTCCGAAATTGTGGAAGACGGGGAAACTGGTCCTCATCCGAAAGGAGGGGCGCCCGGCGGACTCGCCGTCCGCCTACCGGCCCATAGTGTTGCTCGACGAGGTGTGCAAGCTCTTTGAAAGAGTAATTGCGAAGCGCCTCGTCGAGCACCTCTCAAGAGTGGGGCCGGACCTGGCGGATGGCCAATATGGCTTCCGCCAGAGGCGCTCCACCGTGGATGCCATCATGCGCGTGAGGGCTCTGGCGGAGGATGCAGTAGCCCGGGGTGAGGTGATGTTGGCGGTGTCCCTGGACATCGCCAACGCGTTCAACACCTTGCCCTGGAGTTGCATTAGGGAGGCGCTCGTGTATCACGAAGTGCCTCTCTACCTCCGCCGCATAGTCGGGGCGTATTTGACGGAGAGAGCCGTCATCTACCCAACCGTGACCGGTCTCGGTCGGCGTGAAATGTCGTGCGGTGTTCCACAGGGATCGGTCCTGGGGCCGCTCCTGTGGAACATCGGATACGACTGGGTGCTTCGCGGTGAGCTCGTAGGCGGTGCCGCCGTCACGTGCTACGCGGACGACACGCTCGTGACGGCGTGCGGGGCGACGTACCGCGAAGCGACCCGAAAGGCCACGACCGCGGTTGCCCAAGTCGTTAGGCGGATCCGGCGGCTGGGTCTCGAGGTGGCCCTGCATAAAACCGAGGCCCTGTTCTTCCATGGGCCTCGGAGCAAGCCACCCGAGGGATCCAGTCTTATCGTGGGAGGAAATCGCATCGGCATCAAGCCCCAAATGAAATATTTGGGGCTCGTGCTCGACGGCCGATGGGACTTCGGAGAGCACATCCGAAGTCTGGCCCCTAAATTGAAGGGCACAGCTCTTGCTCTGGCTCGGCTGTTGCCCAACATGAGGGGGCCCGATGACTCCTGCAGGAGACTCTATGCGGGGATCGTGCGGTCCATGGCCCTGTATGGGTGCCCAATATGGGCGGAGGCCCTGAGGACCAGAACTGTGCGGATGCTGCGCGCTCCGCAGCGGGTTCTGGCCATCAGGGTCATCCGAGGGTACCGCACGATCTCCTTCGAGGCGGCGAGTCTCCTTGCCGGAACTCCGCCATGGGACCTGGAAGCGAGAGCCCTTTCGCAACTGTACCAGTGGCGAAAGGAGGCGCGGGAGCAGGGATGGAACCCCGAGCCTCGAGAAATCGAGGCCGTGCAGTCCCAGCTCCGCCAGGCCATCGTGGTGGAGTGGAAGGAACGACTTGGGCAACCAAGCGCAGGGCACGCCGCAATAGCGGCGGTAAGGCCCATCATGGAGGATTGGCTGGAGAGGCGACACGGAAGCCTCTCCTACCGACTGACGCAGGTGATCTCAGGGAAGGGGTGCTTCGGGGACCACCTGCATCGGATCAGGAAGGAGCCAACGCCTGAGTGTCATCACTGCGACGCGAGCGAGGACTCAGGGCTGCACACGCTGGCGGACTGCCCGGCGTGGGAGGCGCCGAGGCGTGACCTCGCGGCAGCCATCGGGGTGGGAGTCCTCTCGCTCGGCAGCATGATTGCGGCAATGGTGCGGAGCGCGAGCGCGTGGGCCGCCGCCGCCTCCTTCTGCGAGCATGTAATGCTCGCGAAGGAGGTGGCGGAGCGCGCCCGGGAGAGACTTAGAACTCTCCCGGTCCGCCGAGCCCGCAACTTGCTCGCCGCGCGTCGCAGGCAACTCAGGCGCCGGAGGTCGCTTAACGACCTCCGTCCTCCATGAGCGCAGGCCTGGGGGTGGCGGGTGAGGCCACCTGTCACCCCAGCAGAAGCAGGCCGGGACGGTGGGGCGACTAGCGCCCCTCCCCCAAACCGGGGCAAGACGGGGACACCGTGGTTCCCAAACCCGAGGGGGCCATCTCGAAACCGGAGATGGCCCAGGGTCAGTCGGGGTGCGAGGGATATGCTCTATGGGCAACCTTACACCCCGGCGTCTGTAGACCCGAGACGGCGTGCGGTTTTAGTCGGTTCAAGCCCGACATAACCGCCCCCGCTGGCACGCGGGGGGGTATCCGAAGGGATTTCCGCACGAAAAAAAAAAAAAAAAAAAAAGGGCCTCACTTTGTGTGAAATCAGTTTTTCCTCAAAATTTCACGTTCCATGAAAGATATTCGAACCGTTCTAATTTTATCCCATAGTATACATGAATACCAACAACTTTTAATTATAAACCTATAAGATTAAAACTTTAACTAAAAGTGGAGGGGGGAAAAACCAAAAAATCAATAGGGGGAAAAAAATCAAAACTTCTAACCGGTGAACATTCTTGGTGTCGGAAACATTTTTAATCGATAGGCCATTTTTAAGTCTAAAATAAATGTCTGAGTTTTTCGCTAAAAGTTACCATTTTCGAGAAAAAAAATTTAAACATGTTAATAATATTAATTGCTTCACGAAATCTACCTGTGCGTTCACCCCTGCGGGAACGGATTTTTTATAATGGCACATTTAGTTCGAGAGATTAGAGTATTCAAACAAATAAACACTTCCCTTCTGTTTATTATTAGTAGGAGCTTTATTCTGGTGCGAATAGGTTTTAATAGGTTAACGTGCATAGGAAAGAATTAATGTGAACCTTTGTGCTTAAAGCACATGTACGTTACGGTTGATCAATCCGAATAAGGGCCCTAGACGTTATTAGAATCCACAGTAATGCCTTTCTAGGAGAATACCCTCTCAACTGAGCTACCGTCTTATGTTTTATAAGACCGACCGAAGCCGCTGTACAGCGCCTTGGATGCCTTAGATTCTTAGATATATATGTGCGCCGAGATGGGCGTTTTCGGTAATTTTTGTCATCGATGCTCACCGATATCGCGAGAGCAGCATCCGTTCGCGTGTTTACAATTAATGCTTTTTTAGCCCAGCACTTGCATAGTGTTGGGCTAAAGAAGCTTTCGGACGGACAAATTGTGAAAACGATCCACGTATCCTTCTTTAGCACTGCATTTGCATAGTGTTGGGCTAATAAAGCTTTTGGGCGTACAAATTGTGAGCGAGCGAAGCGAGCTCGTAGACACCGCGCACCCTTTTTTTTTCATGCTGGAATCCTCCTGTTTTCCTCGCTGGCCAACGGGGGTGGCTATGTCGGATCTGACCCGACTTAAACCGCACGCCGTCTCGGGTCTTCAGACGCCGTGGTGTAAGGTGGTCCATAAGGTATTTCCCTTACGTCGCGGGTGACCCAGGGCCATCTCAGGTTTCAAGATCGCCCCCTGGGGTTTGGAAATCACGATGTCCCTGTCTTCTCCCGGGATGACATAAAAACCACGTAGGGCTTTTCTGTTGAAGTCGATGCCAAGCGAAATAGGTATTAGTTAGGTAAATAGTGCAAGCGATATAATGTGTAAGCGTGAGTGAGGTCTCCACGACTACACCAAATACAACCGATCACGTGCGGGTATAATATTACAATACTAATGTTACAATTATAGTAAAATTATAAATCATTTTTTAATTTGTGTCTTGATTACCAACTCCGACTCCAGTCATAGTAAATGAATAATTGTTTGAAACATTTGGAACGTTAAATTTTATATTTGAATCAGGATAAACAGGCCTGGATAGTTAAAATCCTCTTTTCTATACATCTTAGGGCATTAGCTAAAGACTGATCCACGGAGCCTGCTCCTTACATACCAACGCGGATTTAAGACCCATGGCGTGCGCCCACTTAATATCGCTGGCGGTGGTATAATTTTGGCCTCGAGCGTGTATCCTGTGGTATCCGGTAGACTGCCACAAGATTGTCTGCAAATTTACTATTTGGTAAAAAAACTTCTGCTATAATAATAATGATTTATTAAATCAATTGGTTACACTGGTACATACAGTGTCTGTCTACTGAACTAGTAAGTACTTGTAAGACGATTGAGTAAGTCATTTTTAAAGGAGTGTTTGTTGAATTTACGTGTATCTGTGTCAGTTAATATGTCATCGTAGTGTCGTTATACGTAGCTGAATTTTACAAGAGGGACTGGGCACCGGAATCTTCTTTTGAATTTTTGAAATGAAAACTTCTTTGGCGGCGTTGTGCACTTTTTAGGTAGATTTCGATGAAATCGATCTACCTATTGGTTTCTTGACTACTGTCGAATTTTAAAACAAAAACTTCATAGGAGGTCTAGTTATGACCCCCTGAGTCCGAAATGACCACTGGTCAAAAAGTTTATATATATATATATATATATATATGTATGTATGGTTCCACTTCCCAAAATTTGCGGCACTCTCACGGTCGCATTTTTGCCCCGATCGCTTTCAAACTGCGGTCAAAAATTGCTTGGGTGTAAACTTAGTTTAAGTTCGTGAACGGGTGGAATCCGGCCTATGGGGACGGTAGGGCCTCAATCTTTGTGAAATCAGTTTTTCCTCAAAATTTCACGTTCCATGAAAGATATTCGAACCGTTCTAATTTTATTCCATAGTATACATGAATACCAACAACTTTTAATTATAAACATATAAGATTAAAACTTTAACTAAAAGTGGAGGGGAGAAAAACCAAAAAAATCAATAGGGGGAAAAAATCATAACTTCGAACCGGTGAAAATTCTTGGTGTCTGAAACATTTTTAATCGATAGGCCATTTTTAAGTCTAAAATAAATGTCTGAAAAGTTTTTCGCTAAAAGTTACCGTTTTCGAGAAAAAAAAATTAAACATGTTAAAAATGCGCTCGACGTGGGTCATAGAAGAAGCATAGGTCATAGAGGGGCAAAAAAATATTTCTAACCGATAGGTTATTTTTTGCTCTAAAATTAATGTCCGCCGTATACCGTATTACTTCACGAAATATTGTTTAAAGTCCGTAGTTCTCTATATAAAATAATATTAATTGCTTCACGAAATCTACCTGTGCGTTCCCCTTGCGGGAACGGATTTTTTTTGTAATGGATAAAAAAGGTTAAACTCGTCAGTAAACAGGTGACCTGATCGTAAGACAACAAATATAGAAGCGCTAATTTCACACTGTACTTAACAACTTTGGTGGCGCGTTCGTCTAATGAGTGGTCGTTGACTTCGAATTGAAACAATTTTTGCCATCATATAACTTTTTTATATTTATTTTATTTTGTGCCATAAATCTATTGATGTAAAATGGAAATTAAACACAGTGCATCTATTAAATGAAAAAAGTGACGAAGAAATAGCGATAGAAAATGAGTGAGTACTTTATAAATATATTGGCGATGATGGTTCTGCTAATAATGTTAGTGAAAAAGTCGTTGAAATTATGGATGGAAGTTGATTTTTCTGCGAGATAAACTTTATAATGTAAAATAATTGTATTAGTTCTGAAGTATTAAATTTTTAAGTGACGAAGAAATAGCGATAGAAAATGAGTGAGTACTTTATAAATATATTGGCGATGATGGTTCTGCTAATAATGTTAGTGAAAAAGTCGTTGAAATTATGGATGGAAGTTGATTTTTCTGCGAGATAAACTTTATAATGTAAAATAATTGTATTAGTTCTGAAGTATTAAATTTTTAATGTAATATAAATTGTCATGTTTGTGTAGGATAGCGCAATAAATGAATATTGTATGTTACCATATAAATGATAGTACTTTGCAGTGTTACTACTACAGTTACTTAGTGCAAAATTATTCCAAAATATCAAAAATGCACAACGTTAATATTCAAGTGTTCACTTCTGCCGGCACTCCCGGAGTGCATCCCCTCGTTTTTTTAGGTAAATATGGTATAGCGACACGGTGATATCTACGTAGTGCTTGGTATATGTAAAGTTTGCGAATGGACAAGACTTTAGTAGCTTTATTAATATCTGTCGTTGGGTGTCGGAAATGCAAACACATGAGCACCTTTAATACAGCTCGTTATGCGTTCGAGTTGGATTATTATCGATTTACAGGCCCCAGGAACAGACACCGTAACTCAATACACACTTAGGAGTTTGGTAGGCGCAACTGTTCTAAGCTCCCTAAATATATAAATCATCTTTCTAATAGTGTTGCTTAAATTTAGGATGTGTCGGTCCTAGCGCAGACAGTCATCCACGGCAACTCCCAAGTACTTGACAGAAGAAGCACGAGTCAAAAAATCGCATTGACCTTGGGAGACCAGATGATGTTGGTTACGTGGGAAAGTATGAATTTTTATACCGAATTGTGTGTTGGGGCGTGACATATTAAAAACTAAACTAAAAAAAAACTAAAAACTAAACTATTCCTGTCAAACTAGTGGTCATTCGAAGATGTGTCTTGTCTAAGTATTGTCTATCGAATAATCGTCTATCGAAGTAGTTGTAATTCGAAGGTGTGTATTGTCTAAGTATTGTCTATCGAATAATCGTCTGTCTAAGTAGTGGTAATTCGAAGGTGTGTATTGTCTAATAGTTGTCTGTCGAAGCAATGACTTGTCGATATATGTGTTTTCGAAGTTCACTACATCTCGAAATATTGTACTTTCTAAATTCAGTCCGTAACTCCCTAGTTCGGTCTGAGACCACTTGAGCACCCCAAAGGTGTATAACAAGACAGCACTCAGCCGTTGAACACCCGTGCCTTATTCACGCCAGATAAAAGGCTGTTACTTGCCGAATCCACACTCCACATGTCGACAACCTCGTGAGTTAAATCCAAATAGTTTATTTGTTTTTCATTTTCGGCTTTCACAAGATTCTCGTCATGTGGAATGGTGATATCGATAATTATTGCGCGGCGCTCTGATCAATCTATCAACACTATATCATGTTTATTATAATAATATTAGTTTTGGAAAAACATAAGTAGTTTGACTTGGAGGTGCTTAAGTTGAGAAGGCTATTATCGAGCCAACGCGTCACCCTGGCCAAGCCGGTTTCAGCTACCCTTTTCGCATGCTCCCATGTATTGCCGTGGAGAAGTATGACTGTATCATCCGCAAACATGATAATTTCCGCATTGCTGAGGGCTATTTCGGCAAGACTATTGATATATGCAAGGAACAGTGTTGGCCCGACCGTACTCCCCTGAGGAATGCCGAATGTACCTTTTGCAGCGTCGCTTATATTCTTATCGACTCTCACTCGCTGCTCTCGATCTGACAAATAGTCTCGGAACCACTGGAGGACATGCCCTCTGATACCCAATGCGTGCAGCTTTGCTATTTAAATAGAAATTGAGACCGTATCGAAGGCCTGTTTGAGGTCCAGAAAAACTCCAATTACCTTTTTCTGTGCATCTACATATTTGGTTACCGTTGAAGTTAACGTTAAAACCGCATCATTTGTGGACATTGCTCTCCGAAATCCAAATTGGCGATGTGTAAGCAACTGGTTTTTCTCCAAGTAACTGACAAGCCTTAGATTAAAAAGTTTTTCCAATACCTTAGACAGACAGGACAGCAGCGAAATAGGCCTGTAGTTTGAGACAGTTCATTTATCTTCAGATTTACGTATCGGGGAGACAATAGCTGTTTTAAATTTTGTAGGGAACACCCCTTGACCCAGGCTGAGGTTGCAGTGGTGGGTGACCGGATCTACAAGTATATGCCTTGCTGACTTCAACAGTCTACTGGTGACTCCATCATAACTCAGCGCTATGATCTTATCTACCTCCTTCGGATCTGTTGGTGTAATATGTATTCACCTCATTTAAGGAGTCAATCGATGAAATTCCAACAGATAAGAGTTCCTTGGGTGGATCGTTTGCTTTTTTAAAATCACATATAGCTTTTATAATATTCCATGTCTTTTTCACTTGAACTTGAACTTTCCCACTGCTTCTTTCCAGCTCGTTCTGATAGTAGTACTGCTTTTTTAAGAATTTTATTAATCTATTGCAAGTATATCTGTACTGTATACTTATATTTTAATCATAGTCTACCATCATTGGGGTCTTTCCTGGAGTCTTGATGAAGTTTATCCCTTTTTTGTATAGATTTCACTACACCCGAGGTAATCCATGGTTTGAGAGGTGCTTTCCGTCTTGATTTGGTTATTACCTTCGTGTATTTATTTATGGTGGCCTGGATAGTGTTGACTAGGGACTCAGTGGCTACGTTAACATCATTTAGAGTAAAGTAATCGGATCAATCCACACTGCTCAGTTCTTTAATGGCAGAGTCGTAGTCCAGGACAGAGTTTTCGTAGTGTTTCTTGATCTGTTAGTTGTGGAAAAACTACAGTCTGCCATTTAACATTTGATCGTATCATAAAGTGATCCAAGCACCTATCGTCTCTTGTTGGAGAGGTGATACCTAGTTAGAGTCCATGAAACGCCATAAGACACAACTAATCACTAAGATCGTTATTCATTACACTACCGGACAGTGTGTTAATGTTAATTTCACCTGTAAAAATAATTTCCTTTGTGCGATAATTTTTAAACAAAGTATTTATAGATTCCGTATATTTTCTGGGTTCTTTATAACAGGGTGGTCTATAGGAGCAGATAATATCATATTTTTCAGTATCTAACACTTAACAATTGCCTTCGGATATTTCTAGCTCAGAACCAGTAGCACTTATTTATTTCTAACGTATGCTATCACGCCATCATTCTGGTATATATATTTTTTTGTGAAAAAAGTGTTGTACTCGTTCAGGCTTGGTGGAGTAACATCTTCTTTAGACCAGCTCTCTGATAATACTATTATGTATATAGACACCCCAAGCGTCGACACGAAGGCAAGCGATATGTCAAAATTGCGATTAGCACTGCGTATGTTTACGCGCAGTACGTGTAGGGAATCGCACTCTGTGTCATAGTTTAGGATAAACGAGTATTGCAATGAGTTATGAATTACGGTGCAGTTGGCGGTGCATGTTTCGTCAATTTCATCTATAACATGTGTCACAAACTTATTGTTTTTTTTTTCATGTGTATATATTATGTATTATGTGTACATACTTGGATATACAAGGTAATATCAATCGTTCCTCCATTTTCGTGAGAATGAGTGTGAGTATGTATTTGTTGTGAATGTGAGTATTACGTGGTAGAATGACTGTGATTACGTGAGTCGTCGGTGTACTTGATTGTGTGTAGATACAATAGCCTAACATTAAACTTAGGTTTATAATTAATAATTGCGGTAATTGTTGAAGTAACAAATAAAAAAACAATAAGACATAGTAAAAACACAGCATGCATATATATAACCACTAATAGCCATTTTCCTTTAGATCTCTCAGATCACTTTCACTACTAATTCGAATGTGCGGTGTTCCCACTGCTTTCCGTAGGAAGATCCGGCCATGCGTAGTCCAGCAAAACTCATATTGGTTTTCTTTAGCATAAGGACGGCACAAGTAATATAATCTTTTAGCATTGTTAGTGTGAATTTCCGATATATATATATTTATTGCATATATATATATATATATATATATATATATATATATATATATATATATATATATATATATATCAATTTATTGCATTGAATGCACCTTATTACATTTTTTAAATGAATCTAGGACTACTACCCTTTTCAGGCTACTCGTAAATTCCGCTATTATAGGTTTGTATGTGTCTGATTTTGTATTGACTCTAAATATATCCCGAATGTCTGTTGTCTGCAGTTCGACTTCAAGGGATTTACTCGTTCGTTCGACAATGCTAATTAGGTCTCGTTTTGTTTCCTTTGTGCCGAGTATTGGTATGTTACGTAACTTTTTTTTTGTCGGAAATCCCTTCGGATACCCCCCCGCCGGGCAGCGGGGGCGGTTATGTCGGGCTTTAACCGACTAAAACCGCACGCCGTCTCGGGTCTAAGGGTGTAAGGTTACCCATAGAGCATATCCCTCGCCTCGAATGACCCTGGGCCTTTCGCAGTGTCCCCTCTGATAAAAGCAGAGGGGTACCTGGAGCGACCACCCCTCCCCGCGGGCTTTGCAGGCCCGCGATACCCCGACCCCCTCGTGCAATGGGGTCAGCTGGCCCTGAAATGGGCCGGTTGGTCAGACTCTTGGCCGTTGACGTTGACGCTAGCTACTCCAGAGGAGCAATCAATGATGCGTCGTCGCCCACGATGCACAGGATGCACCAAACTTGCAGGTGATCCAACCAGTCGCACCCCGGTATGTTACGTACCTCAATACTTACAGACTTTTGGTTGCGTTCTAGGTTTTCTAGTTGATCTTTAAGTGTTCGTATATATTTCTGCTGCTTCCTTCTATTTTCCTCCATCTGTACTGACTTGCCGTTTATTTCATCGTAATCTTCCGACATAAAATTTTTAGTTTTATTTAATTCTTTGTTTTCCTCTCTTAACCCATTTATTGACTTCATAATTTGGTCATATTTTTCCCCCTGTGTGGCTGCCCAATCATGTAAAAGCTGAAAATGGACTTTCAACCTTATATGCATTGAAATCCTCCATATCTTCCTGATCATGTTTTCGTTTTTGCCTGTTTACTCACGACCAACAAATCGACATGTTCTTCATGGCTATAAATTCGAAAAATTTCCTCGTTCGTAATAAATAAGTTCCTACCATGTGTATGAATCGCTTCACTCAGTGGCGCTCAATATTTCAAGAAACAAGCTCGTGAGCGTGTCTATGTGCCGTGTGAAACCCGTCGTGGACGATCGTGCCAAGTGGCAGTACCTACTCACACATTTTTTTTTGTCGTGCGGAAATCCCTTCGGATACCCCCCCGCCGGCCAGCGGGGTTGGTTATGTCGGGCTTGAACCGACTAAAACCGCACGCCGTCTCGGGTCTACAGACACCGGGGTGTAAGGTTGCCCATAGAGCATATCCCTCGCACCCCGACTGACCCTGGGCCATCTCCGGTTTCCAGATGGCCCCCTCGGGTTTGAGAACCACGGTGTCCCCGTCTTGCCCCGGTTTGGGGGAGGGGCGCTAGTCGCCCCACCGTCCAGCGCCTGATTTAGTGTATCGTCCTTGACTAGGGAATGTTGTTAAATAACTGCTATGTGCTTCTAGAAAAAATGCACATTGTAGATTTTGATTGGGCAACGACGGTATGCCGTTAGGGTAGACCATCTACCTACTGGAATTCTCATGAACCACGGAACAATAACTGATGTCTTAATTTAAAAACTTTAAAAATTTAAAACATTTCAGAAATCTCTCAGATATCTCTGGATATTTTCCAGATTCTATATCGGTAACGTGGATATTAGTCTGACATTCAGGTACAACAACGAAGAATTCCGATATCATTGAGTGCCGTCGTATCTGAGATGACTGGTGAGAAGAATGGTACTCTTACTCGCTCTGAAGCATATTGATGCTGCCACTGACCTTGTCTAATCTGTGAATACCAGCATCACTTGCTGAAGATGTTATCAACAATAATAGAGTCAGCAACAATAACAATATCAAAAATGCTAAGAGATCCTCACCAAGTACTGTGCACTCCGTGATTGATATTATATATAATTTGTAATTGCAGAAAGTTTGTAGGCACACATTACATGTTCAGTTAAGACCCAAGGCTACATTGTATTGAAATTGATAAATTAGTTTCGCGTTAATAAGATCCTTGTTACTCAAAATGGATTCAGCCACCGCCCATTCTTTACTCTACCCTTGGAATGAATAACGCTATCTTATAACTTAACTAGCTGATACCCGCAGCTCCACCCGCGTCGAGGTTGGTTATCGTTGTTTGGTCACATCCCCTGTTCTACTAAACCAATTGCAATCAAACATACGGCAGATATTAGTCTGACCAGGACCTTGATAATAGAAAAATCGAAATCCGTTCAGTAGTTTTTGCGTCCATCGCGAACAAATAGAGAAACAGACAAGAATTACAAAATAGATTTAAAAAGTTTTTAAGTATGTTTATCCTCATTCTGCAATCCATATGACAAGTTCAGTTTAGTTTGGGTCTAGATGGCGTTGTGTCCTAGAATATTTATTTATTTATTTATTATCTCCCAATGTACAGACAATACTAATTTACTATTTTATAATAGCATATAAATAGATACTGATTAGTGACCAAGTGGGACACGTCTACGTGTATGAAAATTGCATAATTGCTATAACAATGTTTCAGTAGCTACTTTACCCAGTATTGTGTCATTTGTTTGATAATACCCTACATTTAACATCAAACGTGCACAGATAACGAGATGCACATTTGTATTCTTGTTATAGGTTGTTATTAGGTTGGTACCTAATGTATTGCCGGTGATGATGACGAATTAAAATATTACACTGCTGCCACAGAATAGATAGACATACATGCCGAATGATCGCATACCTCTCCCACCGAAGTCAAATATTTTACTTCACCCAGAAAATCGGAAGATGTTTTAATGAATTAAGCGAAGTTATCATCATCCTCATAGCGATTTCCCAGTTTCGTCCAAACATGATACGGTTTGTGTTTCGTGCGAGCAAGCAACTGCGGATGTACGTTTCAAAGTAGGTCTTTTTTTATCGTGCGGTAACCCCCACGGGCTTCACCCCATCGTTGCCGACGATGGGGTGGGCATGTCGGAATCGGACCGACTAAAACCACACGATGTCCTCCCCAAGTGTCCATTGCCGGGCACCCCGAGTAAGTCCTCGAAACGATCGAAGGAGGCCTGGCCTACAGGATTAGCGCTCAGATGATTATGTATTTGTTGTAAGCAATTAGGTAGTATTGTAGATTTTGTAGTTTTGCCAAGTCTAAAATATATTCCCATTTCGTTATATTTTATTCTGGTCAAACAGGTTTATATAAGTATTTGTAACCTTGGCACCTCTTGTGTTTTTAGGGTTGCATAACCGTTCTCAAAAGGTAAAAACGTAATCCTTAAGAATCACTCCGTTGTCCGTCTGTCTGTCTTTCGAGACCTTTTGTATCAAAGTTGTAATTGATATCAAATATTCAGGTCTGCATTCTCTTGTAGCTGTGAAAAAATTAAACTTCTAAGTCAATATAATCACGATGCAGCCGTTTATGTAGCAAATTTAACCAAAAAACTTGTAAGTAAACTTGTAAGGCACTTTTCGTTGAACTAGAACCATGAAATGTGGCAAGAACTAAGTTTGTTTATCTAGAGATTTAGAACTCTCCCGGCCCGCCGAGCCCGCAGCTTGCTCGCCGCGCGTCGCAGGCGACTCAGGCGCAATAATTACCCACATAAAAAAAAAACTATGTGTCTGTTTGTCAAGACCTTTTTCTCAGGAATACGTGAAGGCATCAAGTTAAAATTGGGATTAAACACCGAGAACTATATAGTCTTGTAGCTGTGAAAAAAATCAAAGATCTAAGTCAACGCAATAAAAAAATGATGCCGTTTATACTTAGACAATCTTGGCTTGTGGCTAAGTGGTAACCGAGTAAGGTAAAACATTGCAAAGTTAAGCAATCACGGCTAGGTCAGTCTTAGAATGGTATTAAATTTGCTCCGTGCCGTTAAGCCGTCGGTCCTGGTTACCATACGAAAATCTATGGCAGTCGTTACGCATAGTTGGAGCCCAAAAAGTTTGAAAACTGGTCTAACTACAGAACTTCGACATCACCAAAGGGTTTTGGTGGTCGCTGAAGATAGCAGTCGCTTCACGGACAACATCGAAGTTCGGTCTCTTCGTAGTTAGACTGAAAAGCTGACCCTCAACTGAGTAGGGAAAGGGCTCGGAGTGTTATGTTAGTGTATCATGTTAGAATCGTGAAACTTTGCAAAAGTAAAGTCTTACAGCAAAAGTATAGGGAAAAGTCTGAGAACCGTAACTTATGTAGTTACCTACAACATAAAAAAATTGAATGTCTGTCAATCAAGACCTTTTTCTCATTAACGCGTGGAAGTAATAAGTTGAAATTAATAACAACTACGCAGTTTGGAACCCTTTAAAACAGTGACCTATGAGATACTGAGCTTAACACTTAGGGAGTCCAAATGTGGGGTGCTTGGTTGGGGACCTCCACGCGGTGCACCCTGGGCAACGGAGACAGCAGCGCCTCTCTCCTAGGGCGGGGGAGACGCTGCCGCCTACAGCCAACTCCAACCGAGGCGAGGACGGCCCTGTTGAGGGCTGTTCGGAAGCTTTCCACGTGTCCCTCTGATTAGCAGATGGCACGGTGGAGAGCAAGTAAGGGGGCCATCTCGAAACCGGAGATGGCCCAGGGTCAGTCGGGGTGCGAGGGATATGCTCTATGGGTAACCTTACACCCCGGCGTCTTAAGACTCGAGACGGCGTGCGGTTTTAGTCGGTTCAAGCCCGACATAACCACCCCCGCTGGCCGGCGGGGGGGTTATGTCGGGTTAACCTTACCTTTTTATTAAGGATGTAGATTAGAGCATTTAAGCATTAATTCCTTAGAAGAAATTATAATTCTAAAGGATTTGATTTTTTATAGCTTGACAGAATATATATAATATATAATATTTTTTTTTTTTAATAAAAGTTGTTTTATTTTTGGTTTTATGTTTTTTATTAAAAAAATTATGAAGATTTATTTCTCCCTTATTAGTAAACGCAACTTAATTCATATGGCACCACCCACACCCGGGCGCTAAACCAAACCCTATGATGATAAAAGAATTTCATCGGATCGTAAACGACGAAACATATTCTTATACACCGAACATGTATACAGAACTGAACTTTAGAGCATATAGGCGTTATGTTACGTAATAGCATAAACAATACGATAGCAGCAATCGTGGTTGATTCACTGGCATTAATTGAAGAGGTCCGTTGTCTGTCTCCGAAACTTATTATCAGATCTATACGAAATTAATTTGGGAATTTGTTGACCTTTCAAACAAAAAAATAATTTTCTAAATCGGGTCAGGCCTCTTTGAGTTATTGGCGAAAATACAAACACTTTTTTGAGAACCTTCCTCTTTTTTGGAAGTTGGTTAAAAATTAAAATAAAGTTCCCCAGAATCCCAGAAGCCCCACCTTTTTTTGTTCCCACCTTTTATTCCCACTACTGTACATCAGAATTAACTGAAGTGACCTACAAAACACCGAGTAATGGCACTTGGGAAATTCAGGGAAAGTTAAAAGTCTTGGAGGCCTCGTTAAATGAATCAGAAGTAAATTGGAGGAATTAGAAATATTATAAGGCCACTTCCCTTCTTAGTTAGCGGTATACTAAAGAGACAAATAGGTGAACTACCTTTCTTTCATATCCCTGCACCCCGACTGACCCTGGGCCATCTCCGGTTTCGAGATGGCCCCCTCGGGTTTGGGAACCACGGTGTCCCCGTCTTGCCCCGGTTTGGGGGAGGGGCGCTAGTCGCCCCACCGTCCCGGCCTGCTTCTGCTGGGGTGACAGGCGGCCTTACCTGCCACCCCCAGGCCTGCGCTCATAGAGGACGGAGGTCGTTAAGCGACCTCCGGCGCCTGAGTCGCCTGCGACGCACGGCGAGCAAGCTGCGGGCTCGGCGGGCCGGGAGAGTTCTAAATCTCTAGATAAACAAACTTAGCTATAATGGCTAAGAACGCTCGCATGATCAGCCATCAGCCAGTCTCCAAGGTCAATTGGTTATCAATACAAAAACTGACCTAATTTTAACTTATTCTATTTCAACTCATAGCAATTTATACATAACATATTCAATAAAACATAAACGTATTGTTTTTGTAAAATGCAATAGACTGATAATGTTGCTAGATAAAGGGTTCTATTTTTCCCAATGACGAATGATAGACCAAGTACGGAAGGCACATGTAGGTAGGCAGGCAGGGCCGACTACACCGATGATTTTTTTTAAATAATAATTATTTATTTCGCGACACAAAGGTTTACAAACTTAGTGATTAACACAGAATTAGGATGAAATATCACATAAGGTACACATATGAAAAAGCACCCGTTGCCAAACTAGGTAAAAACCTGTGTGGCGCCGAACCACTCCCCATGTGGGTGTTATCTTGCCTAGTCCGCACATAAAATATTTTCTAAGCAATACTACAATTACATACAATTTGTTTATAAATCAATATAAAAAGAAATGGGATAAAACACGAAAGAGTGTATCTTTGTGAGTAACTAGTGTTTGTGTGTGCGCATGTGGGAATGTGTGTGCTTGTATGTATGTTCGTGTGCATGAATTTGTATGCGTGTTTGTTTGTGAGATGATCCTTAAATGGTGTAAATTTAGAATTAGAATTACTGACGTGAATGTTGGTGCTGATACAATCACTACATTACACTTGAATGAAAGATGTAGAATAAATAATAGAATAAGAAAAAGAAAAAGATAAATTCGGATAACACCGTTAGAATTTGTTCAGTCTCGTTATACCCTAAAGTTTGAAGTCAATGAGCATCTGCTGTTTTACTTTGTATTAAGTATTAAGCGGAATAAATACGTATAATATTATTAAATATAATGTATTGAAAAAAAGTAACATGACATGTTGCGCCGACCCCAAATAATTAGGATAAGGGCAGGTAGATGATGATGAATGTATTGAAAAAAAGAGTAGGTTAAAGGTACTCGAAAACGGCCGGCTTGCATGAAAGTTTAGGAAGCTCGTAAAGTGTATAAGGACAGAAGCAGATTACGGATTGTTGTCTCTGCCTACCCCGGAGAGAACAAGGCGTGAGTATATATGTTTGTATGTTGTTTATTCTATGAGGAAAGATTCGTAAAGTTTATCCTACCTAACTGGGATAAAATCATGAAGAAGTAATTCCACTTTTTACCCTCTGAGGTTTCTTGGAGCTTTGTGTAACGTTTTTAAATTTTCGCAAAGTTCCAAAAATTCTCATCACATTTTATTACTCACTTTTAGGAAAAATTGATTTATCTAATAACATTATTTCTGCGTCTGGAGATTGAATGTGAGCGCCTAATGTATAGTTGTACCAGCTTTTCTGTGAAATAGTGAAAAATTGGAACTACGGTCGTCACTGTACCATGAAATGTACATCAACAATACGTAATATGCAAGATAATTCTATTCACTTAATTTTTTCCCCAGTTACGCTATGGGCTTAATACAGGATAACATAATAACTAAGTCAATTTTTGCGATTTCTCCGAGCCCGGTGCCTACCGCACCGGGCACTCCGTTAGCGTGTGCAGCCCTGAGTCCTCGCTTGCTTCATAGTGATGTTACTCAGACGTTGGCTCCTTCCTGATCTGATAAAGGTTTTTTCCGAAGCACCCCTTCCCATAAATAACCTGCGTCACCCGGTACGAGAGCCTCCCGTGACGCCTCTGTAGCCAGTCCTCCATGATGGGACTTACCGCCGCTACTATAGCGTGCCCTTGTGAAAACCAGCCTAAGAGCGAATTTCATCATCTATAATGTATATACTTCCCGAGTTTAATTCATTCATCAAGTAAAATAAGAGTACCAAGTTTATGTGAACGGATTGTAAGTGGAATTTTAAGTGTTGTGTGTTTTCAAGTGTTTCTCAATTCATATATAAGTATTCATAGATAAATAAGAATACCTACCTACTTTATCTCTTTACAGGGTGAATACATTTAATACAAAAATAATTAATTAACCTAGGATTGTATGAGGCGCAACCCTTGAAACATCTTGTTTTTTATATGTACGAAATTTAAGAAATCGAACCCAAAATCCAATTTACCACCCGTGTAAGAGACACGGGTGGTAGCCTGGTAGCACCTGGTAGCACCAGTTGTAGCGTCCGGGGGTTGGACGCCACAATACCTCGTGTTGATAATAAGATAAACACACGGATAAATAGTTATATGATCATTTATTAATTCAACAAAGCTTCCTATATCGGGTTTAGGGAGGTTTTTACGCGTATATATTTATATTTAAACGAACTAGGGAATCGCGAACTCCGCTCAAGGACTGAGCCTAAATTGAATACACTTATAGGTACCTTCTCTTCGGCCGGCGGACCCGGGCGGCGCGTCAAGTCGCCCGCTGTCAGCCGCACAGCCGAATGCACCACGCAGCAATTGTTTTTTCTTCCCTAAGCTATATTCAAAAGTATTATGTATTTATTTTTAAACTCTGACACATGATGGCCAGCTAAACGCACCGTGGTGTGTCGAACGAGGTCGCACACCACAGTACCTTTTTTTTTTTTTATCGTGCGGAAATCCCTTCGGAAACCCCCCCGCCGGCCAGCGGGGGCGGTTATGTCGGGCTTGCACCGACCAAAACCGCACGCCGTCTCGGGTCTTCAGACGCCGGGGTGTAAGGTTACCCATAGAGCATATCCCTCGCACCCCGGCTGACCCTGGGCCATCTCACCACTAACAGCATTACGATTTATAGATGTATGTACCTATGTAGATTTTTTATTTAACATTTTACACAACACAATCTAGGCCCTATTTAAGTATAGCTTGTAATATGAGCTCCACATTGCTGATAAACATATTTACATACTTTTTCAGGTAATATATACATGTATGTTTATACATAGAAACACCCAGACTAATGCAAATAGACACAGGAATATGTCTATTTGCATTAAATACAAACATACAAATAATTGTACTGAGTGGGAATCGAACTTGTACCCCGTAGCAGTCGAATGTACTGCCCCTACGCCACAATTAGTTGTTGTGTAGTTAGTTGTATTGTGACACGTTTCACTCCAATACGTTATGCTTGAGGCTGAATGCTGCTGTGTAGGTATGTACAACGAAGCAACTCAAATGTTGATTGAATCAAAAACGCCCGGCATGTATTACAATGATTCTTATTTTGTTTTCTTTCACCTAGGTACTGTGGTGTTGGGGTGTGTGTTGGGTGACCTCCTCGAGTGTCGCTCCGATTCCGATCCCGCTGCAGTCCGAGGGGAACGGAATCGGAGCGGCCGGTACACCCTGGGCGGCGGTCAATGGCTTCCCCTTCACCCCTTCATAGGGTTGGCATTGATCGTCGGCCAATACCCAACGTGGCGGGAACACATCGCTCTCCGTACTCCTCTGCTTTCAGAGGAGACAGGATGAGCGATGCTGTTAGTGGTGAGATGGTCCAGGGTCAGCCGGGGTGCGAGGGATATGCTCTATGGGTAACCTTACACCCCGGCGTCTGAAGACCCGAGACGGCGTGCGGTTTTAGTCGGTGCAAGCCCGACATAACCGCCCCCGCTGGCAGGCGGGGGGGTATCCGAAGGGATTTCCGCACGATAAAAAAAAAAAAGGTACCTTTTCTATTTTGTTACTTTGTTGCATAGCGCGGCTATGTCTCTACCCGCGTGGGACCACCTACCGTGGCCGCGGGCATCTGGTAGTAGGTAAAATGCGAAATTAACTGTCCTCTGTTACGTTTTCACAGCTGAGCCAATATTGTTGAAATTTGATAGAAACCGAGGAGAAGGAATACATAGGCTACATTATTGATAATTCTGCAAGCATGTAATGTTCGCGAAGAAGATGGCGGAGCGCGCAAGGGAGTGATTTAGAACTCTCCCGGTCCGCCGAGCCCACTCGCCGCGCGTCGCAGGCGACTCAGGCGTCGGAGGTCGCTTAACGACCTCCGTCCTCCATGTAGCGCAGGCCTGGGGATAGCAGGTGATGCCACCTGTCACCCCAGCAGAAGCAGGCCAGGGTGGCGGGGTGATTAGCGCCCCTCCCCCAAAACGGGGCAAGACGGGGACACCGTGGTTCCCAAACCCGAGGGGGCTATCTCGAAACCGGAGATGGCCCAGGGTCAGTCGGATATGCTCTATGGGCAACCTTACACCCCGGCATCTTAAGACCCGAGACGGCGTGCGGTTTTAGTCGGTTCAAGCCCGACATAACCACTCCCGCTGGCCGGCGGGGGGGTATCCGAAGGGAATTCCGGAAACGAAAAATATAAAGGTACCAAGCGGTAATGTAACTATGGATGAAGTGGCCCGCAAGCTTCGTGGGTGGATCGCCCCCGTCTCCGGTGTCTCCATTTAAAACAATAATAAGTGGTTATAAACATAGCTTATTATTGGTCCATGTTATAAATCAAAAACATAAGAGAAAAACATATAATACTAAGAAGTGAAATTTAATGATCTATTTTTGTACTCATGATTGTAAAGGGACAAAAGTTAAAGGTTCGTAAATCGTAGGTATTTGAGTTTAATATTGTTGAAATTTACGATTTGATACACTTAGCGATATCTAGTTAACATTAAGCTTATTAATTATCGCAGTACGATTTTTTCCTGGGGAGTTACAGTCTATTGTTTATTATATTGGTCTATGCTAAAACTTGTTAGATAACCGATTGTTATTCTCCTATCAATGACCTTCATTTTGGCATCATTTTGGTTTTTCTAACCTGAACACAAATCAAATAAAACTGGAATGCGTTTTGGGTTAGACCAATCTTTGAGAGCAAATTCTATCGAGGAAAGTAAAAGTCATCGTGTATCGGATAACCGAAAATACTAGTTGGAATAGCCTAGAATAATATATATGATTTCCAGAATACTAGGACATCTCATTTTATAAAAATCTTAATCTAAAAACGCTCTTCCTCAGGGACCCTCGCCTTACACACCATTTTCATCTCATTGCAGTTATGGCCCAATATTCATTGGAATCATTTCCATCTCCTTTTTGCAATTAGTATGTTAACTTTTCCTATAAATTTAACTCGGAAAAAGTGTAAAGGTAGCTAGGTCAAAGTATTCCTCCAAGTAAGGGATTGGACGCGGGTTCAATATCCCGGCCTGGATTGAACTTTTAATATTTAAATTTATAGAATTATGATTAGCTCAATAGATAATGCGCTTTACGCAGGAGCATTACCGCACATATGCACAACTAGGCACCAACATACTAAAGTTTCATTGCAATCCGACGAATGGCACAGGAATTATTTGTTAGAGGACAAACAGATATATAAATAAATATTAATTTTAATATATTTAAGGGAGCTTCGGGGACCACCTGCATCGCATCAGGAAGGAGCTAACGCCTGAGTGCCATCACTGCGACGCGAGCGAGGACTCGGGGCTGCATACGCTGGTGGACTGCCCGACGTGGGAGGCGCCGAGGCGTGAACTCGTGGCAGCCATCGGGGTGGTAGGCCTCTCGCTCGGCAGCATGATTGCGGCAATGGCATAGGAGCGCGAGCGCGTGTGCCGCCGCCGCCGCCTCCTTCTACGAGCATGTAATGCTCGACAAGGAGATGGCGGAGCGCGCCCGGGAGAGATTTGGTAGTTGGGCCCGCCGAGCCCGTAACATGCTCGCCGCGCGTCGCAGGCGACTCAGGCGCCAGAGGTCGCTTAACGACCTCCGTCCTCTATGAGCGCGGGCCTGGGGGTGGTAGGTGAGGCCGCCTGTCACCCCAGCAGAAGCAGGGGCCTTCCCAAACTGGAGCAAGTCGGGGACACCTTGGCTCTTAAACCCGAGGGGGCCATCTCCAAACCGGAGATGGCCCAGGGTCAGTCGGGGTGCGAGGTATATGATTTATGGGCAACCTTACACCTCGGTCTGAAGACCCGCGACGGCGTGCGTTTTAGTCGGTTCAACCCCGACATAACCGCCCCCGTTGGCCGGCGGGGGGGTAGCCGAGGGGTTTCCGCACGAAAAAAAAGGTATGGTAGGTATGGTGGTTAGTCTGTAAGGTATTTATGTATGAGCCATGGTGCTTGAAATAAATGATTATTATTATTATTATTTATTAGATAAAAATAATAAAATAGGTATTTGTTGGATTCAGTTTCTTAACTAGAAAACGTACTTTTATTAAATCGTTTTATGCAATACTTTACTGCAACTAACTTGCGAACTTGTGACCAAATTATTTTATTTATTGTATTTTAATATTACTTTATTTATTGTCATAGCAAAACAAACCCTAATTGGGAACTGGAGATGCTGGAATTGAAAAGATAGGAATCACCTTGAAATCAAAGTTATCTATTCAAAGTAGACATTAAAACTTTTCGCTGTCACCCGCCTGATTATGTCTGTATTATGATTTGCGAATCTCTTGCCATTTAACCGCTCCAAAAGCGCTTGCAGGATGCGAAATCTGAAAGTGGCTGCAAAATCTTCAATACCTACATGTATTATACGTATTTTAAAAAAATGCTACTTATTCAATGAAAACCAAGGTGTATTAATGTAAAAGGAAAAAACGAAGGATAATGATTAATGAAATTTCAGGCTGTGGTGGGTATGTGGTCACAGGTTGCGGTGGCGGCTGCGCGGGCGCAGCGGCGCCGCCGCCGGCGGGGTGTGCTCGATGCCATAAAGTAGCCCCCGCACCTCGCGGCCTTCAGTCCAAGCTAAGACCCGCAAACGCCAACACGGTTTCGCGACGCCCACTCTCGCACCGCACAGCCGAGCTACAACACGCGATAGTGTTCACTTGTGAACGAGTTGCGCGCGCCCTTTCTCTCACGCAGTGTGATCGTGCTTCGGTACGTGAATGCAAAACCGGACTACTCTCTTGGCACGAGACACTTGCAAGGAATCCGAAGCGGGTTGGACATCTGAATTTTTTTTACAGGTGAGAGAACGGTTATTACTTTAATTTTTATTAGGCACAGCGACTGTCTGCAATTGCGAGTTCACATCATCAAGTCGATAATGTTGTTTCGATCTTACTTTCCAAAAGACCCGCACCTCCTTGAAAGGAGTGTCGCGGCGTGCGCGGGCGCCTTCACCGCATATTGCGATTTGCGATACCTACTCGCAAATTATGCGTTGGCGTTCCTCAGAGACTCGGTGATACAACTTGGATTACCGATTACCTGCAGTACTGTTAAGGTTAACAGCTTTGACGGTATTTGTAAATATTCGCCAGCCGTTGTTGTAATACCAAAACTAGTCACGGCACGACAAGTATTGTACTTATCTGCTTTTCTAGACTTATTTATGTATTTGCCGTTCTATAGAAGATCTGGTGTCGATACGGTGAAAAGTGGCGTTCGATTCGACGCGTATGTTTGGTTCTTTTGTTCGCGCATTATCCACTTGCGACTGGCACACTCGAAACCCATTTTACCCTAACAAGACGTAAAATTCTAAGAATAATATATTAAAAATATGATGGGATGCTATTCAAACACTTACTTAATTGAAAATATTATTGTAATAGAAATAATATTGACATAATGTGAATCTGACTGTGTGCAGCTATGTGCCTGCACTATCTTGACACTACGTGGATATCTAGCGTTACTGTATACAATTAATTAGGAAATAATTAGTGTAATGAAAGATAATTTTCAACGGATACTTATATATCTGATGATATTTATATTTCTGATGAATGTTTGGAAACGCAAGATAGTAATAATGTATTAATATCTATACATAATAATGGATTACTCCACAAAATTAATCGAAATCCAATATTTGACTTATAATTATTAACTATTTTTGAACCTCTTCATTAAAATATTTCCAACAAATGAACTTATAGGCTTCTTCATACAATTATCCTGTTCCACCGCAGATAATTTACGAATTTTGACAGTAAACATACAACCCTATCGATTGAAACAGTAAAACAATATCTTGGCATATTATAAAGCATCATTATTGCTAAAAGAAATAATAATATAATTAATGATGAAATATTAAATATAAAACAATTATTAATTTATAAAGCTAAACAGCGATTGAGCCAGATTATAAATTGATCTGCGACAAATAAATCCAAAACTAATGTCATTTACCTGCCTATTAACCTACATGCATAATTTTACAATTATACATTCAATTTGTATCACATTATATAGGTAAGTTAACATTATAAAAACCTTGTGACGCCGAACGAATGAGGAAGCTTCTAATAAATTTTAATTAATATTATAATTTATTTTTCTACATTCTTTCATATCCATGGCAAATGCGTATTATCGTGCAATTATAATATAGTTAGAATTATACATATATTGTAGCTAGATGGGGGACTCGACATTCTGAAATTTTAAATGAATATAGTCGTTCACCCACTGGCATAGAAAGCGAGCAAGGAATATAAATAAATTACATACCGGGTTTTAAATACATATCTTAATTTTTTATTTTATTACTTTTTGATGATCCATAAAAGTTATTCCGCTAGTAAAATGTAATAGACAATTGATACTATAATAAATCGTGTATTGAATTCGTTATGTATTACGAAGACCAGGTATTTAGATATTTAATTCATATTCGTAATGATAATCAGGTACCCTTCTATCTATAATTTGTCACAACACGACGAGCAGATGAATTCATATTTACCAATTATTATTTATTGCTCAGAAGAAAAACATAAAAAAGCGGGTTTACAATGACGCTCTTTTATGGTTTTCTCCTTCATCGCCGTCATTATCTCAGCCATCAGGCTCCTGAATATAATTATCAACGTAGTAGGCCTTCTATAATCTTTAACAATGAACAGTCTTGCACAGTCACCACTCAATAGCTCCATGCTTTTTTGACCATGTACGGTTTTATTATATTTTTCAACAAACAGTTATTAACTGGACTATATTGGAGTATATTATTTATAGAACAGAAATGAATTTAAAGAGCTACAAAAAAGCTAAGAGAAATGCGTATCGTCCTGATCATTATACCCATGCCGGAAGAAAAAGAATAAACATATATCCCACATTGCCATATCCTTAACTAATTAACAGACAACTATAAACATAATTATAATATAACTGCGAACTGTCCAAGAATGGTTTAGCTAAATTATACGAATGCCATTTTTAGGGTTCCGTTGCCAAATGGCAAAAAACGGAACCCTTATAGATTTGTCATGTCTGTCTGTCTGTCCGTCCGTATGTCACAGCCACTTTTTTCCGAAACTATAAGAACTATGCTGATGTGATGAAACTTGGTAAGTAGATGTATTCTGTGAACCGCATTAAGATATTCACACAAAAATAGAAAAAAACAATAAATTTTGGGGGCTCCCCATACTTAGAACTGAAACTCAAATTGTTTTTAATTCATCAAACCCATACGTGTATGGTATCTATGGATAGGTCTACAAAAAGGATATTGAGGTTTCTAATATCATTTTTCTCTAAACTGAATAGTTTGCGCGAGAGACACTTCCAAAGTGGTAACACGTGTTTTATCATTTTCTTAGTTTAGAAGTTACAGGGGTAACTTCTAAACTAAGAAAATGATAAAACTAATAAAAAATATGAGTAGTTTTTTTTTAATTCCTTCATGGGCGAGTCCGACTCGCACTTGCCCGCTTTTTAACGTTACTAAAAGCGAACAACTATGTTTGAACCATACCCATTTGTATTTTGTACTAGCTGATCCGTCCTCGCTTTGCAGGGGAAAAATTTGCAATAAATAAGTACTGTATAACTCGTAAGCACTGCCACATATCGGGTTAAATATTATTGTACTGTGTCCATAGTATTTGCGCATTTGTGCAAGTGCTAGCAATAACTTTACAAAATTTAAACACAATTGGATGAGGCAGTATTTAAAATACGAACAGACAGATTTTTTATATATTTTATTAGATACTAATCGAATTTCCATTATCTGAAAACAATTTATTAATAATTATAAAGCCGTTATTTAATATGTATCTATTTATCGATTTTATAATACTTATTCACCCGTACACAACATAGACATAACGTTCAAATAATGGTCTATGTTATTTTATAGAATGTGTCGTAAGTGGAATGACGGCTGAGGACGTGTTTACATTCCGTTTATGATTTCGAAATCTGTATAAACGACATAAATTTTCGAAGATGAAGGCTTTCTGACCACATTCATAGAAACATCGTATAAAATATAAATTCATTCCCTCTTGTGTATGCGTCGATGGTAAAAATATGGACCAGTAAGTAATGTTGAAATCAGGGGTTACCGTCCATCGTGATTCACGATGTGTTAATGTAGGCAGATAGCATTAGGACTAGAAAAATACCGTGAGCATTATATTAGAAGTAATGAAACGTTTAATGAATGTTCTATACGTGGCCAAAATCATTAAAAAATACGTAATTATTTTAAATTACTGTATGTATCTAGTTCCATACAGCAGTGTGTTAGTTTTGTGGCATGAAGAAACATGGAGGTGGACGGCCGTTACATAATCTGTAAGCGCTTAGGTTGTGTTGGATCTACGCTAAATATAGTTCTGTATTCCTATAAGAATGAAAGCGAATTGGTCCGGTCTGAATTATCATTATTAACGGATATTTTATTCGGAAGCTATCTCAGCCGATGTTCTGGCCTAATTTTTACTATTAACGGAAATATTGTGTACGCATTCCTAAATGCATTTACATTTTTATTACCTTACCAGTTTAATTTTAGTATCGATTAAGATCAGCCCGTTTACAGCTACTTACAATACCTATAAGCAAAGGAGAAATTAAATAAAATAAAATTAATTATAGTAGGTAAGTATTACGGCACTACTTGAAATAACTTTATACTTAGTTTTTAATTTTTGTCGAAAATTCATACTATAAAAACAAATGAGGAATATTTCGCCTTTACTGTGAATTATTGTGTAATTACTAAGCAATTGTATTTTTTAAATTAGAGGAAACTCATCAAGTAGATCCATACATACATAGTTACATATTTATGCAAAAATAATAGGTCTTTACCTATGTAATTGCCGTTCTGCAGTACTAGCGATTTCAAATCAAAATATTTTTTTTTGGCTAAGAATTCTAATTTCAAATTAATTTTATTTTAAAAACATGGAATTCATTTTCCAAAAGTATTCATTTGTTTATTGATTAGTGTTACGTTTTCATCGCATTTCAATATTTTTCGTCATCATGGATACGTTAAAAATTCGAGTAATTTTGGAATATGAGTATCGTCGCGGCAGCAACGCGGCACAAGCTGCACGCAACATCAACGACGTTTACGGAGCTAACACTACAAACCAACGCACCGCCTGTTATTGGTTTGCTTGCTTCCGTTCTGTAAATTTCGACCTGAAAAATGAACCTCGCGTTCGTCCGAAGTCTTTGGTCGACAATGACGAATTAAAAGCGATTGTGGAAGCCGATGATACACAATCTACGGCTGAATTAGCTGCAGGTTTCGACGTTAGCGTCAAAACAATATTGGTCCATTTGCGTCAAATTGGCAAGGTAAAAAAGCTTGACAAATGGGTGCCCCACGAATTCAATGACCGCCAGCGCGAAGTACGCGTCGAGACATGCCTTGCATTGCTCAACAGACACACAAATGAAGGAATTTTGAAACGCATTGTTACTTGCGATGAAGAATGGATTCTGTTTGATAACCGCAAGCGCTCAGCAATTTGGTTGGATCCTGGTTCAGCACCTGAACAATGCCCTAAACGAAAACTTACCTCTAGAAAAGTGATGGTCACTGTTTGGTGGTCTAGCGCCGCCGGTGTGATTCATCAAAGCTTCTTACCAAACGGGGAGAGCATTACTGCAGATGTATACTGTGAAGAACTGAACACAATGATGGAGAAGCTGGCACATCTCCAACCAGCATTGGTCAATCGCTTGTCTCCGCTGCTCCTGCACGAAAATGCGCAACCTCATACTGCACAGCAGACGGTCTCCAAGTTGCAAGAACTGGGGTTGGAAGCTCACCGTCATCCGCCAGACTCACTAGACCTTGCGCCTACAGACTATTACTTTTCCAGAATTTGGATAACTTCTTGGCGGGAAAGAAATTCAATACCCGAGAGGCAGTACAAAATGCCTTTGCAGAATTTGTTGCCTCCCGTCCAGCTGATTTCTTTAAGAAGGGCATCAATAACTGCCGCTGCGTTGGCAAAGATGCATTGATTGCATGGGTAATTACTTCGATTAATACAAATAAAAATTACATGAAAAAAAATCGTTTAATTTTTTTCATACATAACGGCAATTTCATAGGTAAAGACCTAATATTTAGCAAAGATATTAAGTTAACTTAAACGTAAAAATCCTGAACTGTGCAAATAAATGGTACCGACATATTCAAATAGAAGTTTTGAATGTTTCGCGGTGTACATTTAAATCAATTCTTGGTCAGCAGAACGTGACAAAATAATGTAAACCGTACAATGCGGATATTGACTAATTTATTGTATTTTTTAAGTATCTATTGTTTACATCGGTATTTTTTATTTAATTTTTTAGTCTGCATCACTCGAAACGGTCGCAAGGTTGTCACTAGTATTTTTGTAAAATATTACTCAAAATTAAATTAGTATAATATTGATGGTGATAGTTACATGAAATATAGCTTATGTAAATTATGTACTTGAATAAAAAATGATTTTATTGCTAAGCGCAACACTTGAGAAATATTGAGATTTTGATGATTTATGTTTTATTTATTTGAGCATGAGATGTACGAGTACCTGGACCGGGAAATAAAGCAGTATTACCAAAGATCAAATTTTACGGGAGATAATTTTTATTGTGTTAGTTATTTTTAGGAAAAGAATAATTATGTTTTTTTTTGTAATATCCAAATGAAAGAACGGCTTCCGGGTAACGCCGGGCACGAACAGCAGTTTATAAAAAAAATGAATTTTTGACTTACAAAACTAAAAATACCTAAGTCCGTAAATTTAAAAATTAAAAAGAAGTCCCAGTAATAAAATTAAAAGTAGTATTGAAAAATAATGAAATAATATAAGATATAGTATATATACCAGTCCCAGTCAAGGCTCCGAGTTATTAAATTAAAGAAGCAATGTATGTTGACCTATTTAACCGTAACTAAGTGAGCGCAATGGTTTTTTGTACCGTGGATAATATTAAATTTAATTTAATATCGTATTTCACAAATGAACTGTACACGAAAAAAAATGTAAACCGGTCATTCGTTACACGTGCTCATTATAAATTATCTAACATTTTCTCATTGGCGTTTCGGCTTAGTACCTACCTACTATTGTTTGTCCGTTAGAGAATTCTCAGGAGCAGCACGGATGGAGGCTCGAAACGGATGGAGGTTCGAAAAGTACCTACCTAATAGACAAAAACAGGCATGAGTATAAAGCATTTGTAATAACGGGGGATTAGTAATAAGATACGGCATACAGTTTAAAATGCCTATTATATAGTAATATAATAGGCATTTTAAACTGTAATAAACAAAAAAGTTGTCTACAAGTGAGTATATCATTTTAGTGCTGGTATTCGGATTAACCCCACCTGACCCTTTACAAGACTAATAAATCTGAAGCCAATCTGAAAATGCACATTCAGCTCACTTGTAGGTAGATCCTGCCGTCACGTAGACCATAATTTTTGGCTCTGCACAGTACCTAGGTACTTATTTGACAGCGCGTGATAGACTGATACGGTGAGCAATCGTCATCATTGGGCATCCTGGGGGCTAGGCAAGATGACTTTCTACTAGTGTTATCGCTTGCAGGCGAACCTTCAAAAGTCCGAAATGTATGGGAGTGACATTTTGGACATTTGCGAATTCGCTCTGAAAGTATTAAGTAATAAAAAAAAAGTACCTGCGTGAATTATTTCCATTGAGTGCGCCATTCCACATTACCATAGAGGTCCACCTCCTCACGAAAGTTATTTAAAGGCCTGGTGAAATTCCAAACAAAAAGGATACCTGAAATGAACGGAAGACATGTCTTCGAGACCCAGCATTTTATATGCACTCGCATCTCAGAAATAAGGATTCGAACACATAAAAGCTTACATGTTCGGTGTAGGCGAAATATTTAAAAAAAAAATTATACTGTTTCAGTAGTCTTTCAGGTTTTACTAACCTATGCTGCATGTTTCTTTAACAACAAGGACGTATGTCACATCGATCATGACTTGTTCTTTTGCCGTAGTTGTAATATTAGTGGCGCCGGCAAGAACCGTTACTGGGCTTACGACAATATCCTGTTAGCAAATATCTTGATCTGAGTTTCTAGGTTAACTTACGAGACGAAAAAGTAGACGGCAAAGTCGTGCCTCTATTCGTTTCGTATCTGATAATTTATCATGAACACAAATGAGCAGATATTCGCTACTGTAATCTATGACATTCTGGAGTCTAAACTCGTCGGTTAGCAATAACCTCGTTCTAAAAATTTTTAAATATCGTACGTACTACTTGAAATTTAGAAAATGCCATTGTTTGTTATATCTATTAGATTTTTAATCACCTTTCATCCATTTTAACCTAACCGTGCTTAGAACCCCACAGAAGCTATTACCAATATTCATGATCAAATTTGTAACGTAGTCTTGTCGATGGTCTTATTATGGATGAGGCTTTTGATAAATTGGTGACATAATGTAATTATTGAAAGACTTTACCTCAACTTTTGTTGAGTGTCTCATATTCACAACTTCTCCAACAGTGCTAATAAAGCCACTGTAACTCCCTCTAGCTTCTATTGACTTCTGGGCACCAGCTTCTTTAATTAAATAAGCACTGATAACACAAAATATATAAACCTCTATGCATCTGCTAATTATCCTCCATGAATGTTTTGTTAGTGCGTTTATTAATATAGTATCAAGTACAAATGTTACTTCAATTACTTTTATTTGAATTTTGTGTTTTAAAGACTCCAACCTAAGTTATTAATATTCCCCCTAACCTGAGGCTAGGTTATGAAATGAACTCACTCCTAACACAGATAATTTAACTTGTGTTAAGAGTGGGTACATGTTAGTAGTGCTAGGGCTAGGATTGAAACCCGGGACCTCTAGATCATAATTCAAGAATAAATGGGAATTTTATATGTAGAAATATAGATCTCTTAAAGACACAATGACAGTTTCTCGTCATTTAACACTGTTCACACTAGAAAATAAGTACATGACTGAATAGTGAATATAAGTGTTTCATGCGTTTGTCCACTTTCTCATTAAAATATGAGTTTTGACGAATTATTTCCGTACGAACGATGCGACAATGTCTTAATAAAAAAATTTTTTCGTGCGGAAATCCAGCCAATCCGCCAGCCAGCGGGGGCTTGGACTATGTCGGGCTTGAACCGACTAACCGCACGCCGTCTCGGGTCTATAGACGCCGGGGTGTAAGGTTGGCCATAGAGCATATCCCTCGCACTTTTTTTTTTTTTCGTGCGGAAATCCCTTCGGATACCCCCTGGCATATTATGTACATTAACATACCCGAGACACTTAATTAAAGGAATCAATTATTGTTGTATTTACATTTGAGGTTTTGAAAAAAGCATATGTGAAAATTAGTCACGCGTGCGTTGTTGTACTGAACGTTTTCAATAACACTGTTACACATGCTCTTATTGTCGATAATCTTCACGCTACTGGTTTCTGTGCCACCTTAATTACTAAGAGACACTCTATTTTAAAAAAAATCGTATTCTGAATACCCGCTGTTATCTGCGTTCGACATTGCTTAAAACATGGCCAATATTTTATATAATATTTAATTTCACCCGGGATTTACCAGATAAAATTTCCAGAAGTTGGTTTCCAATAAATTTAAAACAATATTGATTACTTGAACTATTTCTTTTGGGATTTTATTCATATAACACATACTAAAATGAATAACATTCCAAAAGAAATAGTTCAAGTAAAATGAATCCTTATTCTCTAAACATGCGAGCTATGCATTACAGTATGTACATAAGTTTAGTATTTCCATCTACTGACAAGATATTAACAATCTTAAATCCGATCTTAAATCTTTAGAAAAAAGTAAGCATACAAAATGCTTAAAAATTTAATTGAAATATTTATTATAAGTTAACATAAATAACCTCTTGTTGGTATTTACCTTTACATTCCAACAGAGTCAGGGTACATGTACGTGAGAGGTGAAGATTATATCGAATACCCTACACGTATTTTTTCATTATAATTTATGATAAATAATCTACGTAAATTGAATAACTCTGCTAAATTATATATTCAATTTGAATTTATTTACACTACAACTGATTCTACTGCTACACTCGAACTGAGACTCGAGAAGAATTTGCTAACCCTGTTAGCTTAGCATTAGCATGTAGTTGAAGAATTGCTAGTAGACTGCAATAGGGTTACCCTTTTTATTAATGTTATTAGTAAAATGTAATATAGTTCTTACTCTCAGTTTGCCTAACCTTTCATAGGAAATTATAAAATCGCCAAGAGAGACACCAAAAATTATAATAAATGTATAAAAGTGGTAGCTGAACTGAGCAGTTTCGCAGTCATAGCGTAATATTATGAACTAGCGTTACAGTCAAACAAATAAATTAGGTAAACATTATTTCGTTAGGTAGTATTAGTAAAAATCTTACACAATTGTAGATACTTTTTACACATCTTCGGTGTCGAGACGTGGCCACTAACGATAGAGTTAGTCCGTAAACTAGAAGCCGCGTAGCGGGCTATGTAGGTTGTTAAGCTGGAAATTTCTTTGAAACATATAATTCGTAACGAGGTTAGCCGACAAAGAATAAAATGAATGACATTGCTCGCAAGCTGCAGTGGTAATGGGCTGGCCACTATTTCGAAGGATTGACAAGACAAATCCTAGAATAAAGACAGTTAATCTGTAAACGTAGGGTAGGAACCTCGCAGTTAGATAGATCGATGACCTAATGAAAGTAGCTTGTTAGATTGAATACAAAAGCATTACGAAAGGCTAGCGGGGTGAAGACCGTGGGGGTTTCCACACGTTAAAAAAAAAAAAGAAAAGGCTTGATAAAACAATGGAATGATAATGAATCGTAGTAGAACTTGTTATTTGTAACCCATTCATCTTAAATATTCTATTGATGTCGATACGTAATACAAAATATATTTTACACCTGTCCAATTCAAATATCACCTTTTTGACACGTATAAGATTTGCAAACGTATTGAATCTATTTGAAATCATAAAAATTTGAATATTCTTCCGTGACTATCATTTATTACTCAACTGTATTATCATTCAAATAACATTCATCACACGTCTTTGCCTAAAGCCAATTGAGGTGTTCTTAAACGTGCCCGCACCTGCATACGGCTCGATCCATATGGAAGATTACTTATTATTATAAGTAATCTTCCATATGTAAGATATTATAATACTAAGAGATATTTCTCTTAGTATGGACCCTCATGATTGAAAGAAGTGACCATTATTTGTAATGTATGTATCAAATCATTCGTTTTAGAAATGCAGTATACCAACGTCTATGAAAAACTATTTTATTAAATTACTTAAAATTTTATAGTTCAGAACATATTTCTCTAAATGCAATAAAATTATTTTTACATGAAATTGTGCGAACTTGCATTGACAAAATGTTCATTGTTAAAACTTTTACGGTTACTTACACACCTCAGGCATGACGACAAACTAAATATGCAAAAATTAATTTCGCAAAAATAGTTCTTTTTGTATTTCTCATGTAGACCAATTTTTATTCCGATTATAGAGGTATACACACTAAATGGCTCTCATGTGTCATTTTTTTAAGAATAATGTAGACTGCATAAATATAGTGCTTCATCTTCCAATGACTAATAAATATAAATAAAGGACTAATAATGTTGTTTGAATGACCAACTTTGTAGAAGATACACAACTAAGATCGAACTGCCTGTATCTAGTTATTAATTGGCCGCTTATCTCGACGAAACTATTAATTGTAAATTTTTTACAATGATTCAGTTCTACTTCCTCAGTTCATACAAGGAAGTATGTTTACGTCGGCTGGACTTGATGATCTCTGTTTTAAGTACATATGAGTAGATTCAGACGTATTGTGTGTGAATTTTGTTTTTAATACCTTATGTTTAAACTGTGGGAAACTGATTTACTAAGAATTATAGTTCAAGTAAGTTTTCGTGTCCTTTCGTGGACGTGGACACCACACGAGACGAGACACGAGACTGACACTTTAGTTTCAGTCTCGATCTGAAGTTTATAGTAATAAATAGATATCTACCGTAGAGTTAATATCGCATTTATAATGTGTATATTTATTTCGAGGCCAGCAACACAAACGCAGATAGATACCATTATTGATAGGAACTTATTGCATTTGAATAGGTTTACAATAGTGTTAATAATGTGCAACACACATCGGTCAGTTGTGTAAAAGTACATTTTCTATCATATAGTTGTGTCATCATTGAAGCTAAATAATTTATAAGTTTATTTATGCAACCTAATGTATACTGAAAAATAAAAATAGAGAAGGAGAATTTTGTGAGTTTGTTTATATGTTGATTCTTATGGGAAAAAATCATTCACCATTTGAAAGGTAATTTACCTTGAAATAATAAATCAAATAAGACACTGACTACAGAGCACATGGGAATTCTGGTATCACATAAAAATTCAAGTTCACTCCTGTAATCAAACGTAGTAAATCATAATTTTGTGTGCATGACTCGAGACGCTTATTTTATATAAAGTAAATTTAATTCAGACTCATTTTTACCAACATATGTAATCGATTTTACTCACACGAGTTAATACCTCCTAGAAATTCTGCACCGAGATGACTTGGTATTCAAGTCATCTCGGTGCAGAATTTCTTACTCATTCATTAAAGGTCTCTGTTGCGTCAAAAAGCGACATATCTACGAGTATTATATACATTATAATAAAAGCATAACGAGGTAAAACTATGCATTGAATATTTTTCCGAAAAATAATTTATGTTTGTTTTGTTTGCCTGTTTGTTTGTCTGTTTGACTATCTGTTCGTCTGTTTGTCGTTTGAACTACAGAACATATTAGTTACCGAAATTTTGCAGAAACATTCTTCTAGGGTATGGTCATAAACTGCGCTATATATCTTCACGTTATTATAGGAGCAGTAGAGCAAAACCAATCTAAACTATTATTGATGACAACTTTACTATTACAAGGTAGCTCGTTAGAAAATTTTGTAGTTCAGTTCTAGAACTCAGTTCAGTAGACTTGGTCAAAATCTAGACTATAACCCATCACGTTATACCTAAAAGGTGATGGGCAGTAAAATGTAAAATCTCGGAAATCCAGAGATTTTTTCGTGACGAAATCCCTTCGGATACATAACCCCCCCCCTCCGCCGGCCAGCGGGGGTGGTTATGTCGGGCTTGAACCGACTAAAACCGCACGCCGTCTCAGGTCTTCAGACGCCGGAGTGTAAGTTTGCCCATAGAGCATATCCCTCGCACCCCGACTGACCCTGGGCCACTTCCGTTTTCGAGATGGCCCCCTCAGGTTTGGGAACCACGATGTCTCCGTCTTGCCCCGGTTTGGGGGAGGGGCGCTAGTCGCCCCGACCTCAAAGAACCTACTATCCTAATTTCGTAGTACTAGCTTTAGTAGTTTAGGTCTACGTTGATGAGCTAGCCACCTGAAAAAGGCTTTATTCTTTACAATAAATATAGGGACATAGGGATAGAGAAAGCGACTTTGTTTTATACTATGTAGTGATACAAACATACCTTGATCTATTCCGAACTTAACGCGGACGAAGTCACGGACAACACTTAGTAATTACGAATATCGCTCAAATTCAGATATAATTCTAATCATTTGTTGAGGAACTCAAACTCACTTTCAGACAGCCTCAGGCCTGACTAAGAAGTTAATATAAATATCTGTCAGTTGAACAAATACAGTGACGGTTTTTAACTCATCTAAATATCATGTAGCCGTGACGTGAGTCAACTCATTCAACTTCAGATTATAGATTGAAATGCAATTCACCAACAGTGGAACTAAAAAGCAATTTAGCGTGACATGTTAAGATTTAATTTAATGTTTGATAAGCATAAAGCAGGTTTGTCAAAAATAATTTGATGACATTCGGCATAGGGTGAGTTTTGAATGATCGGTCATATCCATCATCAGCGTCTTACGGTCTGACAGACCAACGCACGGATGTATTATTGACATATTAATAATCTAAAGTATTATGTGTTTCGCTATTTGAGGAAGTACTCGTATATGAAGGTTTACAAAAAGTGCACTAAAACTTTTATAATCAATTATTATTAATTGCGACTATAACTGACAGTAGGCCCCGTTTATAATTAGATACTCCACGTCAACGACAAAGCCAAGTTATTTTGGAAGTAAATTATTAAACCCATTAAAATTGTTTAGACTATTAACTAACATTGTGTACATTCTTCCGAGGTCCAGAAATATGTGAAGATTGTCAAAAATCTCTTGTGTAGCGGTTATAAAATATTTGTTTTTGTTAAACCCATAATGTCGAAATAATAAACACATGGGAGACATGACATTATACAGATAGGAGTTTATATTTAAAATTAATAACAGGTAATAAAGTTTGCAATGGCGCATCGTGTTTTTACGTGATGAATGTCTTCGCTATAATTATCGCCCATTAAATATTAAATATTAATATATAACTACACAAACATATCCAAATACTTATGGATATGCCCGAACGATTATGTTTCTCAGAAATAATAAGTAAAATGAGTACGACAACACAAAGGAGAATGACGGCCGTTTAACAGAAACGTTCTATGAATGACTTGTATGCACATATTAGTTATGGAACTTTTGTGCCGATAAACATTTTATGGAGCAGGTCATTGTTAACGAGCGTTGTTAACTTTGTAGCTGTATAAGATTATAGTAAAACGGCTCAAAGAAGACAATCATGGTCATTTTTAAGTTTATTGGCAGAGAGCGTCTACAGTGCGTGCGTCTCGGGTCTGGAATATTAGCACCAAACGTTGACTTGACAAAATTTAGAGTATCGATAAAACGATTAATGGAATTTAATAATCCACTAAGTTAATAACTTTTATTAGATCATTTTAAGCAGAAACCACCTATATATTTGATCACTTATGATTGTCGTACTTTATTACACTGAAACAGCCCAAAGTTACACGTGAAAGAAAATAACAGCATACCAGTTTCTATTCTCCTCATTTTACGGTTATGGATATGATAATATATCTTATTTAAAGATTTTGGTTTAAATAGAGTAGTTATACTGATATATTTCTTCATCGGTCAGTATTTACTAGTGTCATGATCCCGCAACTTCAAACTTTCCAAGCTTTTTACATCAGCAATGATAATCATGTAAGTTTGTTAAGATTCAACTCCAATGTTTGTTGTGCTTTTATGCCTGTCGTTATTCATTCTACACCTGTGTATTACTTACCCTTATCTGTAATAGCCAAATTATGCAAGAAATATAACAATATTGCAATAATATCAATAAATAAAAGTTATTTACTATTCGTTAACATGAAATACCATATATAACATGGAAAATGTGCCCCGACTGCCCACCGTGAAGTAAGACAATCACTAATATTTTAAATACACGAAATACATCACCAAAATTATTATGGAACAATAGAGGTGCTGTGTACGTATTTCAATTAAAAGGTTTTGTAGTATGCCTCTCGTATTTATTTAGATTTTATTCCTTTGTTATTATTATTCGTGAGACTGGTGCCTCATTATCTTAATTTACCTCTGTATTTAATTGACTATTTACTTCAAAATTTTCCCTATAAGGCTATTAACGAATAACTTGTAATTTGTTGATTGTTACAAGATTTTACGATTGGTGCTTACCACAAAAAAAAAATCCTTTACTATCGGACTACAATGTTTGAATCAACTTTGTTTCTATAAATTATTATGATCTTCGGTGTTGAGGTCTAAGAACGTAAAGAAAAGACGAACAGTCGGCGTCAAAAGTTGATGATCCTATCCAGGTCTCAACATTAGGTGATGCTACAGACCGTCAAAAGGTGGTGATACTACAGAGCTTCAAAAGTAAGTGTTACGATAAAGTTTCAAAGTTGATGATGAATACAGTACGCTCATCATCAACTTTTGAAACTTTGTCGCAATACTTATTTTGGATGCTCTGTAACATTAGCTACTTTTGCCACCCGGATATGATCATCAACTTTTGACGCTGACTGTACGTACATTAAATATCATACTTTGTCTTCCTTTGCAGGAGCACGGGTATATCAACCTGATCATAGAACTTTGTGAATGTATAAAACCCGACCCCACCAGGCGAGGCAACGGTGGTGGCCAAAGTCCGTCGGTAACCCTGGGGTTATCCTTGCGAGGTCTTACCCGGGGTGCACGGCAATGGACACTTAGGGAGGACACCGTGTGGTTTTAGTCGGTCCGATTCCGACACGTCCACCCTATCGCTGGCACCGATGGGGGATATCACAGAATACATATCTACTTACCAAGTTTCAACAGCATAGTTCTTATAGTTTCGAAAAAAAGTGGCTGTGACATACGGACGGACAGACAGACAGACATGACGAATCTATAAGGGTTCGGTTTTTTGCCATTTGGCTACGTAACCCTAAAAACGCTGTCATATATGACTGTGTTAGACAAATCAATATTTACATTGCCACTGAGAGATCGTTTTAACAACATAACATAACATTCAATTGTAGAATTAATTCCCAAGCTGTGAAGCCTAAGAATCTTAATGAAAGTTATTGATCACATTTTATTTAAAATTTTAAAATATTTTGATAGAGCAATGTAGTTCACTGAGTAGTAAAACTGCATTTTCATTAATTAATACGAATGATCTACTTTTTTTTAAATCTGAAAATCTACTTTTTACATTGACTTGGTATACGTTAAAGTTACGTTTTAGATATACGTATTAACTGTTTACCTTTTCGGACTGTTCTGTTTACCTCTAATTTCGCTTGTAGGCCCTTTCAATATACTTATTAGGTAATTCTACTAAATGCTCACTAACTTATCTATGTGCCCTGATTGTGAAACAACTACTCATTACGCGAATATGAACTCGATCCATCAATTCGTACAGAAGTTGCACGATAACCAACAGATGCATCAACAATTTTATTATAATAAGGTTTCATCTTGAAGAACCGTTATGGTCAGCTCATAATTTTGACAAGTGATCTGTCAAACAGAAAATTAATGTACTGCCTATTTTGTTACTGTACAAGGATGTTAGTATATATCAGTATAGATGTACTATTTGGCAGGTAATGTTTTATAGGGGTGTGTGTTGGGTAACCTCCTCGAGTGTCGCTCCGATTCCGATCCCGCTGCAGTCCGGGGGAGTGGAATCGGAGCGGCCGGTACACCCTGGGCGGCGGTCAATGGCTTCCCCTTCACCCCTTCATAGGGTTGGCATTGATCGTCGGCCAATACCCAACGTGGCGGGAACACATCGCTCTCCGTACTCCTCTGCTTTCAGAGGAGACAGGATGAGCGATGCTGTTAGTGGTGAGATGGCCCCGGGTCAGCCGGGGTGCGAGGGATATGCTCTATGGGTAACCTTACACACCGGCGTCTGAAGACCCGAGACGGCGTGCGGTTTTAGTCGGTGCAAGCCCGACATAACCGCCCCCGCTGGTCGGCGGGGGGGTATCCGAAGGGATTTCCGCAAGATAAAAAAAAAAAAAAAAAAAGGTAATGTTTTATATGTGTATAGTACATTATACAATTTGGATGTATAAGGCACTAATAATATGTTAAAATGCGAAAGTAAGTTCTTACCTTTTCCTAACCTAATTAAAAACATAGGTTCATTAATTTTCCTTTTTTTTCATTTGATAAGTTCATTTTCTAAAATTGATATATTTTTCGATATAAAATTTTTAATATACAAGCAATTTTCTGCGAATCCGGGGGCCCGGCCCAGTTCTTCGGGCTCCACGCCAACCTCACCTGCAAGCTGTTGCACCTACTAATATCTGGCGCAGGCTTTCCTTTGGGGTTGGGTCAGGCAGCAGTCACTCTCGTGAAAGTCAAGATAAACCAATCCGTAAGGAAAGCAGGTGTAGAAAACCAGGCCCCGGTCTCTAAAATGCAAGGATGCCAACGGGATTGACGCTTAGATGAAGAAAAATTGTATAGCTTTTGAGTCTAATACCTTTTTTTTCTTTTTTTTTATCGTGCGGAAATCCCTTCGGATACCCCCCCGCCGGCCAGCGGGGGCGGTTATGTCGGGCTTGCACCGACTAAAACCGCACGCCGTCTCGAGTCTTCAGACGCCGGGGTGTAAGGTTACCCATAGAGCATATCGCTCGCACCCCGTCTGACCCTGGGCCATCTCACCACTAACAGCATCGCTCATCCTGTCTCCTCTGAAAGCAGAGGAGTACGGAGAGCGATGTGTTCCCGCCACGTTGGGTATTGGCCGACGATCAATGCCAACCCTATGAAGGGGTGAAGGGGAAGCCATTGACCGCCGCCCAGGGTGTACCGGCCGCTCCGATTCCGTTCCCCCCGGACTGCAGCGGGATCGGAATCGGAGTGACACTCGAGGCGGTTACCCAACACACACCCCTGAGTCTAATACCTCGTCGCAATACGTAATGCGCAATTTTTTGTTGTCGGTATGATTAACACACTCATATTTTTATTTTCAAGTTCTTTACAATTTTATATTTGTTACGCTTGAAAGGTTCCTCTCCTTATCGCTAACGAAATGAGTAAGCGACACGTTCACATTAGCTACTCTTAAGGCCCGTCTCCAGCGCGTGTTTTACTCTAGACACTACACAAATCACGGTTTTGCTCATTACTCTATGTTTTTCGCTACATATTTTGGGTGATGAAACAAGGATTTTGTCCGCGGCCGATGGAAAACATCTAAACATTTCCCCTCGCGCGGGTGAAGGGGGCGTAGTATTGTCACAGAATATATATAGATGTCGTTTGATTTAACAGCTGCTGAGAGCGTCGGCTCGGAGATTAAATTAATGAGTTTGAAATAAAATAGAATAAATGAATGAATGGTGTCGGTCGGACGGTTTATTATGGAGTGGGACAAAGATATTACACATCTTTTTAATTTAATTTTGATTGATCTCCTCCGTCGTCGCGCCCTGCGCTCGCCACCTAAAAGACCCACAAACTCTTAACTGCGCATCTAGAGTACATTGTCAAGATTTTTGCCTCTATTTATACTTGAAATACGCTTGAAATATTTAAAACAGAATTTGGCTTCTTAGCAGCAAAGGTCAAAGTTGTTTGGCTTTATGACAGCAAACGTCAAACTAATTTAACTTTTTGAAAGCACAAGTTTTCGGAACATTTCTTTATATCAATCTGCAGGAGACCGAATTTGTATATAGTCAAAATATGATTTGTGTAGACCTTTTTGTGTAGTGTGTAGAGTAAAACACGTGCATGAGACGCGCCTTCAGCAACGCCATAACTGAGCAGTCAAACTATTTTACTTTTCTATAGACAGTTACTAAATGCAAAAATATTTAAAAAGTAAAAAGCAAATACAACGTTACCGTTAGACACAGATAAATGGCATCGTTTGAACGGTTCTTGCAGAGACCGCATGTTTTAGAGATACCGTCCCCTTGTTGATAAAATTTTTTACTTGAAAATCTACAAGGATTTATATTTGTAAATTCGACTGCTACGTCGTCGTCGGTTCAATTATTGCTCAGTGCAAATATTTGTATACATATAATTCACACCTTTAAAGACAAACTGGTACTAAACGAAAAGATAAAAAAGTTAATTTTGACCTATTTGAATATACGTAATGTATGTGACACTATAAACCTCTTTTTAGGTTTTAAGTATAATACATAATATATTTACTTAATAACATAGAAAAAAGAGAAGGATGATTTTTAATGAGAACCTCACACAATGTCTGTTTTTACGTCTCTAGGTGGTCAGAGCATTCCCCCTGTAAGGGACTGATCGCGGGTTCAAGTCCTAGATGTTCTCTTTTCCCGATCTAAATCTATAGGAAAAAAAAAAAAAATTAATTAATAATAATTATTTTTTATAGTAGGCCGTTACCATTTACTTTTTTTAAATTTATAATTAGTAACTATGAAACTACTATGTAAATTATCAAAAAAATCTTAGTAAAAATAAATTCCTTCATATTATTGTAATATTAAATTGACATTAATAAAGTCGATATTTCTTGTAATTGTATATCTGCGTAAATAACAAAAAAAACTTTTGAGATTATGGATGTGTTATTAGAAACTAAAGGTGAGATTTACATTTTCATTTGGCTTACTTATTTGGTAGATTTTTACAGTAGGTACTCGTAGATCTGGGGTGCGACTGGTTGGATCACCTCCAAGTTTGGTGCACCCTGGGCAACGTGGGCGATGACGCATCATTGATTGCTCCTCTGGAGTAGCTGGCGTCAACGTCAACGGCCAAGAATCTGACCAACCGGCCTTTTTCAGGGCCAGCTGACCCCATTGCACGAGGGGGTCGGGGCATGGCGAGCCTGCAAGGCCCGCGGGGGTGGGGGCCGCTCCAGGTACCCCTCTGCTGTTATCAGAGGGGACACTGCGAATGGCCCAGGGTCAGTCGGAGTGCGAGGGATATGCTCTATGGGTAACCTTAACCTTAACCCCGGCGTCTGTAGACCCGAGACGGCGTGCGGTTTTAGTCGGTTCAAGCCCGACATAACCGCCCCCGCTGGCTGGCGGGGGGGGGGTATCCGAAGGGATTTCCGCACAAAAAAAAAGGTACTCGTAGATCTAAATCACAGCAAGTACCTATGTAATTTAAAACTATTAGATTAGAGATACTTATGGCTTAATTATCAATTTAACCAACAACAAAAAAGTTATGAAATGCGGCAATCCCATCGGTATCTGTTCTCCTGTCTCTTGTAATAGCTCTCATCTTCAGTAATATAGTAAACTGATTCAGATTGAGGTGGTCGTTGTATTTGTGAAATAGAGGGACATATCATCAGAAGACAAGTTACATGAAGTTACAGTTTCTAGGACTGTTTCTAAGACGGTTGAGACTCCAATTGCTTAAGCCCTGGATTTTCAACTGCATCGAAGTAATGTGATTCAGTTCATGTGATATTTCTTTGGTCTTTATTTGTTACGGATTCTTTTTCAGTTTTTAAAGCGGCCACAATACGTGATACGCACGGGTAATGTCATTCACGGAGAATTACATTAACTGAGGCAAAGCTCTATTATTGAAACTATTTAATATTATAAATGAGAAAGTAACTCTGTCTGCCTGTCTGTCACGGCTAAACTGCTAAACCAATTGTAATGATTTTGTGCATAGATGTAGTCTGATGATAATGAATAGGTACTTTTTATCGGTATAGAACACGGGTGAAGCCGCTGACGAAAGCTGGAAACCTATTACATCTTACTTCTTAATGAGACTGAAATAAATCTATATCTTTACAATATTAGTTCAATTGCCCTTGGAATCAGAATCTATAGAACTTCCCGTTGAGCTACAATCGCGAAATTTGGTAAGAAGCGTAATTTTATAGCATAAGTAATGGGAAAAAACGAAAACCGTGAATATGTAATAACTCACAACACAACACACAAAAATTATCTGTATGTCTGTCTGTTTGTGAACACCTTTTTTTAGAAGTCTCCTTAAGGGATAGATACTATAAAGGAGGGACCATCCCACTATACATTGTTTTGTTATGTCTCAATGGGATTAAGGCAGCGTATGCGATTGAATCTGTCAGTCGGCTTGATATCTTTCATAATTTTTAATAATATCGTCATATCTCAACAAATTATGACAAATGGTATCAAACTATTAATATTGACCTTCCGCTTGAGCCACTTTATCTGTTAATGAAAACCGCATCAAAATAAGTTGAGTAGTTTAGAAGTTCTCAGCGAATAGACACCGGGAAGCGACATTGTTTTATATTTTTATTATGTAAAGGTATTTAGACAATCGAAAGGGAATTAAAACCTATAGGGTTACTTTCCGTGGAGCTAGATTCATGATATTTTGCAGAAAGTAAAGTCTATAATGTCCGAAAACCGTAAATAATAGGTATAAATAATACCTAAGAAATTGCCGAAATTTTCTTACAAATTCATGAGTTCGTTATGCCTGTAATTTAATAAATATTTCCAATATTTATATTTTGTTTGAAAGTTGATTTCAAAATTTTGCAACTCTATTAAATTTTGTTCTTATTGGCCGCTTGATAAATTAATTCAATCTTGAAAAACAGTACTTCCTAAATGCTATCCATTTTGATGATAAATTTCGTATTACTTAACAGCTGTCACTTTTCAAAAATGTAATAAAAGTTGCTGTTTGTTAGCTTAATGTTGTCTCATTCATACACAAAAAAAAACATAAAATTTGGATTTGTCATTCCTAAAAAAATGCAAAAATGTTAGTACTGAAAATTGGGTTTCCTCCAATTTCTTCAAGAAAAACGGCAATTTCATATGTAACGACTTAATATGTAGTTACGTAGGTATCTACATATTTACGGTTTTCGGAAATCACAAAAAAATCGTTTGTCTTTTTGTCACGACTGTCACTTAAAGCTACATCAAGGTTAAGTTTGGCCCTCAATCCAGTTTTATAAGGAACCCTACCCCACTTAACGGTTTTTTTATTATATCTCCGAAAGGCGACACTAAATCGAATGACTTCAACTTTTACTGACTATTTTTCAATTTTTGAATAAACTTTTAAATCGAAATAGTGTTTAAATGGTATGCAATAGTTTATCTCTCATATTCTAGCAATAAGTTCGCAGTGTGAAGTGATTGAGTGGTGGAATGAAGAAACTATACAGCAATAATGATACTTTAGCGGCAATGGACATTTGGGGAGGACACCGTGTGGTTTTAGTCGGTCGAATTCCGACCCGCCCACAATATCGTTGGCACCGTGAAGCCCGTGGGGGTTTCCACAGGTTAAAAAAAGGGGTAACATTATTATACAAATTAGCCACCAATTTATTAGGAAATCATGATTATACTTAAGGTAACATTTTGTCAATGAAATTAACATAACATAAACATAACATAAACTCACGCCTATATCCCCGAAGGGGTAGGCAGAGGTGCTAGAACCAACATTTCGCCAGTTTATGTTTAGGTCCCAATGTGATAGGTGGCGAGCCTATTGCCATTAACCGGGTACTTATAAACCTGCGGTAAATACACACATAACTTCGAAAAGCATCGAAAAGTCATTGGTGTGTGCCATGGTAAAACCTGGGATCGAACCCGAGACGTCATCTCAGCAGTCCATTACCCATACCACTAGGCTACCGCGGTTAAATTTTTACCACTTTTCGTCTTGCAGCCGTGTTTATTGTTGTAACTTTAGTGTTCACTCCTCAACAAACATATCGCTGGCCTCGGGCAATAAAGCGGTAAGCACCGGTTACGCCCTTTTGATTGTTACTTGATTTTTGGCATCTCCAATTATCAATCAATCACTCCTATTTTTTCAGTTTTTATGTTAATATTTCAATAAAAAAATGACAATAACAGCTTACATTACTCTAAGAAACATAACACAAAAAACCGGTCTAAACAAAGAAGAACAGTAATAAATTTAACCGCATTTTAAAAATAATATTATCACATATAAATAAACTGTAAACAAAAGGAACTTTATTCTGTACAACTATTCAAATTTCCCTAAAGAAGGTGGTAAACGGCTGATACGAATGGAAATTACGTTGTAATATAACACCGTAAAAAGCGATATTTGATATTATAGAAAGACTATAACGTAAATTCTACCTTGAAATGACAAGATGGCTATAACCTACCAACTAAGATTTAGCTGAGACGCTTCTTGCCGACATGAGTCGCATAGTGGCAACTAAATAAATTAGGGGTGGGTTGCCGCCTATTACTTTATTTCATTTAACATCCTCAATGACACGGCTCTTGTTAAAAGTTAATTCATCAGAATAATTTGGTAGGTACTATTCTAAAAAATCTGCATCACTAGTGTATCTGCACCTTTCAGTACGTCTCTAGTTTTGTTTTTTAAAAAGACTCAGAATGAGGCTAGTCCCAATAAAATCTCGAGGTCGACTCTTTTTGCATTGAAAACCTGTTATACGTAGTAAATAGTTTTAATTTAAGAAGTATTTTTTTCCAGTGCGTCAATGAATTAGTATCTAATATTTATTCATGTGCCTATATTACTTTGTAAAGTCAGATATGTCCGCACGTTTATATTATATGTCGCTCACATACAACGTCCTCCTTGATGGTCGATTGCCTTGTACGATATATTAACGATAAAATCATCGAAACTAATCGAACAACGACTTTTTATCTAACACTAATCACTTAATTTTTAAATTGTTTGCGTATTATATTTCACATGGCATGAACATTTATTATTATATTCTTACAGTTATTCTTATATTTGCTCCGATGGAGCAGTATAATGTATATCTGTCTGCCTTTGGAGGATATTATAAAGATATATAACGTGACTTTAAGTATAGGACATAAAAACTAGCAAAAGATATGGAGTTAGACTTTTTCTTCTTCTTGTGTTAGTTTCCAGTTTAACCAGACATAATCATCTACAACAACTCACGGTAGAAGAGTCAGATTAATAAACCTACTTAAGACAGCCTTTTTTTTTTTTTTATCGTGCGGAAATCCCTTCGGATACCCCCCCGCCGGCCAGCGGGGACGGTTATGTCGGGCCTGCACCGACCAAAACCGCACGCCGTCTCGGGTCTTCAGACGCCGGGGTGTAAGGTTACCCATAGAGCATATCCCTCGCACCCCGGCTGACCCTGGACCATCTCACCACTAACAGCATCGCTCATCCTGTCTCCTCTGAAAGCAGAGGAGTACGAAGAGCGATGTGTTCCCGCCACGTTGGGTATTGGCCGACGATCAATGCCAACCCTATGAAGGGGTGGAGGGGAAGCCATTGACCGCTGCCCAGGGTGTACCGGCCGCTCCGATTCCGTTCCCCCCGGACTGCAGCGGGATCGGAATCGGAGCGACACTCGAGGAGGTTACCCAACACACACCCCTACTTAAGACAGCCTATCGCAAAAGCAGGAAAACTAAAATCTACACTATTTTGTGAACATTATTCAAATAACGTTACGCAAATAATGTAATTAGTACCGCATTTCACACAAATATTGAATTGCATTTGGTGTGCACGTGTGCCAATTTAATAATCATAATTTAAATAACAAGGTCCGACCTTCAATATATATAATAATATTAAAAAAATATAAGAAGCATTTTTGCACCCACCAATGTATAAAATAAATGCTCACCTTCCTGTTGTAATATTTATATTATATAACACTATCCGTAAATGTCCGAGAAATAAGTAATAATTTAAAAATATTAGGTGAATTAATAATTATATCATTCTAATGTTGGATGTTGCCAGTATTTTTTTTATCAAGCAGGCCGTATTTTAGCGAATCCGTCTAGTCCAAGAAAGTGCCCAATTCACGATTCAGTCCAACCCCGAATCTGCCAAATCACGAATCTGTACAGCACCGAGCAAGCGACTGAATTCAGGAAACTTGATCCTAGTTTATATTTTTCATTTAATCCAGTTTAAATGGCTAACATATCACACATATGCCCGAATTAATAGTTTTAAAACTATGTAATTAAATATTTGTTAATACGAACTACATATTCTTAACCTACTCATACCAAAACTCTATGATCTGTTGACTGAATAATAATAAATTTCATTTAAGTTATTCATACCTTGGAAGATTACGATTACCTATTAGGTAGTTACATTAAGTTGTCTATGCAAATTCAGGATACGAAATGTGAATAACAAAATGTATGGTTCGATTTCATTGCGATAGACGCTCCAATGTTTACTTTATTTTATTGGACACCAGCTGAGAGGATATCGGCACATTGAAATTTCTTCTTATAATGTGGGTTCTGTATTCAGTTTCGTAAATACTCTGTAATATCTGGTCATTGAGGATTTAGATTATCTTTTAATTTGTGATTTTGTGGTATACTATACACAAAATCACAAATTCGTGTTTATTTATGAAATAAAGAAAGTGGTAATTCAATATCAAACAAAAAAGATCATCACAGCTGCAGCACACTGTAGCAGAATAATACAAGTGTATATTATTACCCCCGCAACTTTGCCCGTGGCATACTTCGATCCTCTGTGACACCTATTTAACCCATACATTATGCATTATTTTGCAACAAAGTATGAAAATTTGCCCTATTTGTTGACATATATGATTAATGCTCCGCACCCCTGAGTAGTAGCAACAAATAGGCTATCCAATACAATAAGATTTTTTCAGTTCTAACCACTATTTCCTGAGATTACAGCGTTCAACAAAACAACCAAACAAACTCTTCAGTTTCATCATTTTAAGTAAATACTCAGACTAAAGTATTTTAGTCTAAATACAAATAATAGAGCAAGAATTCATGACAGTCAGATCTTTGTTATTTTATAAAAGCTGAAAATTTCTCAGAGAGTATGAAGTTCGGATTGTGAGAAATATTATTCTAAAGTACAAAAAAAAATTGTATAAAAACCATTTCTATGATTTTCATCATTGCCGTCAATATCTTCATGATGAAAATAATTGAAAAGTTTTTTTACATTCAATGAATTTTATTTTTTAGTGTATATAAGATAACTATGAACGTAATAAAAATATTTTTTTATTGCATTACTTTAATAAACTAAACACCGTATTTCACCTACACCTGACTTTCAATGTGTCTAGCAATATGTAAAATCCATTAAAATTGGCCGGCAATTGAGGTAAAAGAAAATCATAGGTCTCCAAGTAACATATATTATGTTAAACGCAGCTTTTATACTATATTTAGTTGGTTAAGTTTAGTTTAGGGGTGTCTGGTACTAGATGGCCGGTAATGGATGTCGTGATTTCTAATGTTATTCCTAAGTAAATTTAAAAAATTAAGTTACTTGCATTAACGAAATTGAGGTACAATTTTAACACCTTTACTAGATGTTACCTGCCCAAGTAACCACAATCCCAACTTGATCGTTATTACCTGTGTTTGGGACATGCTCTAAGAAATTTTGGGCTTTTATAATATAACGAAGTTCTGGCCGTCGTGGGCTCTTGGGCTATAATGTAGTATTCACTACAACAGTTCTACGCAGCTTCGCTATTTTCGCACGAGAATTCTTATTAGGCGACAATTTTCACTTCAAGTAAATTTTGCGCACGTTCAATCGAGTGAGACGCATACGTTAATGCTTTAGAACTGTCAGTTTCTTTCACACGGGACCCTAAAAATAACAGTATGTTGTCGTTCTTGCTTACCTTGTCTGAGTTTAGTCAATAACAGGTTTTCAGGTGACCGTGTCACAACAATTAATTTTGACTGTATTAAAACGGAATATACATACAATCACGCCTCTCCCCTGGTGGGTAAACAGAGACAACACTTCGTATTCCATTACGCTTACTCTATCTATTGTTAATGAAACCTTTCATACAAGCACAACGCGTATTTTAGTCCTGCAGTTTTATTAAAACATTATTGATTTGATCGTCATTACGTTGAATGAATCAATTAATATAATAGATTTGGTTCGGAAAAAGTGAACATCCAAGACGGGACTTGAACCCGCGACCAGGCCCATTACAGGGGAAATACTCTGATCGACTGATCCACCTGGACACGTCCTAGATATTCGAAATTCTCCAATATATTATGCGTTAACATTTTATAATTTTTGTTTATTATTTTAATAACTTGGAATGTGTTAAGCTAATATCTATGGCGACTGTACATTTATTTTGGATACTGACTGGTAAGACACATACATACATCATCACTCACGCCTTTCTCCATCCATGCCAGGCAGACACCTCATTACTGTGTGACGCATGGACCTCATAACCCCTGAATAATAATAAGTGATGTACGGTAATAGCCTTGTGTATATTGGAGTGATGAACGTCCCATATTTACAAATCTATATATGCTCGATGGATTGTAAAATAAAGAGTTGACCCTTTAGCATGATGTTTTAAACTGATGTGATAACTGTTAGTAAATATTCGATCATCAATTTGCAACTAGCTTCTAATTATTTGTAACAGTTAAGCGTATGTAAACTGTATTGACAGTCCATCCAATTTGGTTTTATTATCTAGGATTGGATTAGGTCAACCTCACCCGCAGAACCCGGCACAGTAGTTGCGCCTACCGGCTTGTAGGCGCAACTACTGAGCCGGGTTCTGCGTTCCCACCCCACTGAACCTATCGCGATATATTCTTATTTTGTAGACCAATCTTGTTCCACATTAGATGATTATCGTATATCACGCTGACTTGTATGTCGTATGTCAACAAAATTTAGGTCGGTTCTTAATGAAAAAAATCTGTAGTATTGACAAAGATCGATGGTTGATCGAGCAATATTCTTGGGGTCAAATGAATAAATGGAAAACCATTCAGAATCAACTCCACTGTCAGTCTCACTTGCCATGATGATAAAGACGACAAGGCATACTTGATTAAGAATTTATATAAATATTTATATGAGTTACGAAGGTCAGATAACAGTGAACCCGAAAAAAGTGGCTGGTTTTCTGAAGGTTCGACTGAGACGTGTCTGCAGTCTGGATTTGGTCGATAGCCAGTGTACTAAGAGGCCTTCGAACAAGACGTTCATGAAAGGCGAGTGCGTTCGTATATATCGTAAAATATAGTTGCATCACGATTATAAAACAGAGTTCGATTGATATTGTCGTCTACGCGCACAAACTACGTCATCGCATCGTGTAAAGAAAAATGTTGATAATGGTAGCGTTCTCGCTGCAATAACAAACTACGAAAACTACAAAACTTCGAATAATCTGAAATTTCTACACATTAATTAGAGATAATATTTTTTGAAATAATCAAACATTCTATGAGCCTAACAAGGGCAAATCAGTTTAGCTTCATTGCTAGCACTTAGAAATTGTTAATTATTTAACTCTGACTGGCTGATATGTCTTTGTTCGTGTCAACTCGACATATATTTTCACCGATAACTTTATTATTATTTTAATACATACTATTCACTAGTAAAACATCGTATTATTTGCTAATGGGTACGTCAGCTTGTCGACCAAGTGTTATTTTGCCAATGAATAATGACACTTAAATATTTGCCATTATACATCATTTTCTTTTTGTTTGACGCCAGATGTCGTGGCAAATAAACTTTACAAAAGACGTGACGATTGTGGTGTACAAATAACCTGGGCGTATGAATGAGTAAACTAGGCACGCCGCACGTGCCATGTTGAGCACTATTTAGAAATAGTTCTTACGTTGGTTTAAATCTAAAGCTGGACGAGCGTTATCACTTACTATAAATGAGTACTATTTCACGCATGTGCAGCATTATATCCGTTCTAAGAACTTATCACGAACCTACTAAAACTTAAATGGTTTTTGAAATTAGTCACATAGTAATCTAACAGGTGATAAGCCGGGTTTCCACTGCAAGTGGAGCGGACTCCACACGATCTCTGTTTACATACTATCGAACGCACAGAGCAATATAATAAATTACTAAAACCTTTTAAATTTACGATGATATGTAAATGGAGACCGCTCACTTGCCGTGGAAGCCCGGTTTTATGCTTATGGATTATATTTTAAACATAGACCTGTTAATAAAACCTGGTACTTAATGCACATTAGTAGCATTTGCTACCAAAACTGAAACGTAACATTTCGCAATAAGCAATATAACAATAAATAAAAAGGAATACAACACTAGATTAAAAGTAATTTAACGCTAATTCAACAAAAATTTTAAGCATTTTGTATGCTTACTTTTTTGTAAAGATTTAGATCGGAAAAAGAAAACATCTAGGACGGGACTTGAACCCGCGACCAGTCCCTTACAGGGGGAATGCTCTGTTACAGTCATTTTTAAACATTGTTTTTTGATGACTCCGCCTAATTAATTCAACTACATTTTTAAGCATTTTGTATGCTTACTTTTTTGTAAAGATTTAGATCGGAAAAAGAGAACATCTAGGAAGGGACTTGAACCCGCGACCAGTCCCTTACAGGGACTACCTCTTACTAGCATCGCAAGAATTACGGTAGATGGCTCCAACGTCGCCTTAAGACGTATATGATATATCGGAGAATTTCGAATATCTGGGACGTGTCTAGGTGGCTCAGTTGGTCAGAGCATTCTCCCTGTAAGGGACTGGTCGCGGGTTCAAGTCCCGTCCTAGATGTTCTCTTTTTCCGATCTAAATCTTTAATTTAACGCTAGATAAAAGGGGATATAATACTAGATAATAAGTAATGTAACAATCAATAAAAAGGAATACAATACTAGATTAAAAGTAATTTAACGCAAGATAAAAGGGGATATAACACTAGATAATAAGTAATATAACACTAAGTATATAATTCTAATGAAAATGTCTTATTTAAGGTAGTTCACGTTAACATTTGCACTGAATTAATACAGGTGGTGTTGCGTCAATATGGCGATATTATTTTAAAGATAACAGCAACGTGAGTCACGTACCTACTTACACCTTGAATCTTTTCATTATAGGTATGCATGTACTTTATGTATTTATCTGTTTTTTCTTTGCTAATAGTCTTTGAAGCAGCAGGGACGCTTTCGAATATGAAAATTGATATGTATAAAAAAGAAGCAAGTGAGCAAAATGTAAATCTAATGTAAATCTAAATGAAAATGTAATCTAAAACGTATCTAAAATGTTACATACATACAGTTACGCCTCTTTTTCACATGCTTCCATTTGCTACAGTCCTGGCATACACCTTTCGCTACTTCTACTTTCATAATTGTTTTCCTACATGCTCGCCGGTCGCGAGTACTCTTGACCTGACTTTTCTGGATCTGATCGGTATGTGTACGCCTAAGTCAACCCCTACCGGGTTGCCCATACATCCTTGACTCATAAATCTGTTTTGTCACTCTTCTTTCGTCCGTACGTCCATACGTCCCTAAACGTACACCTTCCTTCTCTCTGCCATTTGCTTCTGATTCTTCTACTGGCAATGGACCATTCATGCACAAATATCTCTGTGTAAGTTTCTAATGTTTGTTACTCGCATTCAATTTTTTGTATATCATCTATAGTCTCTGAAACAGTTATAATACTAGTGCGAGCATTACACTGGCGTTACGTGTTTACACTTACCTAACATCGAAGATGTTTACGAAAACCACACATTACGAGTGTTCATGTTCATTGATAACAACAGTATTAATACCAAATACAGTATACCTTCGCGGCAAATTATAATCTAAATTCTGCATTTCCGGCCCAAAGTGTCCTTATTCTGGTCATGTTGGTCTATGTTGGTCCCAGTTGCATTAACAGTAAGCTTGCACTTTGAAGCCTGGAGTAAGTCTTTCTACTTTTTCTCTTGATTTTGCTTATCGTGACTTTTCGGGAGCGACTACTGTCTGATCCCTCGAAGGGAAAGAGTGTGTCAGCGCCTCGTCTGTCAATCAGCAGGTGAGGTTGACTTGCGCTCGGAAAATTTTAGTGGGCTCCCTACACTTTTATACATGTTAATATTACGACTTTCTTAAGTTTTTTTATCTTAACACCAATATAAACACAAGCGCATGTCACAGGACTAACGGAACAGATTAAGAACTGTTTTACGTATAATTTAAAATTGAGATTATCACTTAATTACAGATTACCTATATGTATAACAATAATTTAGTTCACGTGCAAAAAAAACTGGGTATAACTGTTATATATATTAATTTCGAGCTCATTTTTTTTTAAAACTGTTAGTAGCCAGCTCGGCGTATGAATGTTCTATTTTCCAGCAGTCGTTTCTCATCTAACTTTTACTCAAACTCGACAATGGCCCTATTCGAGTGCCTGGTTTGGGTTGTACCACCTCATTAAGACCCTTAGGGGTCAAGTCAACCTCACCTGCAAGCCGGTAGACCCGCTGATTGCTGTAAGAGATTCTGACGCAGGCTTTCCTCTAGGAGTTGGGAGTTCAGGCGGCAGTTGCTCCCATATCCATATATCCATACGCCATCTCCTGCTTGTTGATTGGCTTATACGGCTGTATAAGCCAATCAAAAAGCAGGAGATGGCGTTAGAGGACTCCGAGTTCCGAGGTGAAAGCCTCGGATGCAACCGGGAACAACGCTATGGTGATGATGGGCGTTAGGAGAGAGCTCTACCTACGGAGCTATATTCTACAACAGTAACTTAACGATAAAAATTATACTATCCTTCTCGTAAGCCTTGTCACAGGGTCTCACGTATTGTGCAACCTCCCTAACAAATGTATATTTTGAATATTAATGAGCAGCAAAGAAACAAACGGGCCATTTGATGGTAGACGGTTACTGTGGCATATAAATGGGTAGGACGGGTTACAAAATGCTACCTACACTGGGATAGGATAAGAGGAAGAGGAGGAAGAAGTTCCTCGGCACTTTAACAAAACTTTCAGTAAGGTTCTAGATGAAAAGGACAAAAAAGACGAATAAACGTGATGTAGAGAGACAACTTGACAGACCTTGGTTGGCATAATGAGCGTAAATTAGCATTTTCCTTTTAAAAGAAACTTAGTAATACAATCGAATCTCATAGAGTGCTAATAAATGGTGTAGCCGATTTAGTGATGTAATCTTAATTGAAAATATTTTAAGTATTTATAATAATATTTTATGCCATAGTTTTTATCAAGTCAATTTATTCTACATTATGTTCGTATGTATACTAACATTTTTTTTTTGTTATTTTTAATTTTGATTTGGGCATTGGGTAAAAAATTCAGTTGGATATAATGTGCTGGATTATGAGCAGTGGTTAATGAGTTGGATATACAGGCTGGAAATGTTATGTGTGTCCTGCCGATTATTTCTTAATTTTTAGAGATATTACATAACTTTTAACTGATATGAAATCTGAATCACTTAATCTGTAAAATTACATAGAAGAAATTAAAAAGTTAAAAATAAATATAGGCATGTGTTCACAATTTGTACTTTTAAAGTTCTCATACCTTTATTATGGCACGGTTTATTACCTAGTCTAATAAGCAGAAACGTTAAAAAAAAACGCGTAAAAAAATATGTGTTTCAATTTGTACTTTTGCGGTTCCCATACATTTGCTATGACACGGTTTATTCACTAATCGGATAAGAAGAAACGCTAAAAAATAATACAAATAAAATTGAAACACGTAGGTTAAAAAGAAGTTCATGAATGTGTTCACAATTTGTAGGTACTTATGCTACTCCCATACATTGACTATGGTACGGTTTGTTCACTAGTTTGATAGTTAGATTAAGTCTACTTTAGTGTTTCTACTTATCAGACTAGTGAGTGAATAAACTGAGCCATAGTAAATGTATGCGAGCCGCGTAAGTGTCTACAAATTGTGAACACAACATATCGTTTTTAAATTATTAGTTTTATTTTAATTTTTAGCGTTTCTACTTGATATGTAGAAACGCTTAAAAATAAAATAGAGAATAGTGAACTAGTGAATAAACAACGCCAAAGTAAATGTGTGGGAGCCGTAAATGTAGAAAATTGTGTACACATAAAAATCTTTACTTACCTTTTCTAATGTTTAAGTTTTAGGGTTCCGTACAAAAAGGGTAAAACGGGATCTTATTACTAAGGTTCCGCTGTCCGTGCGTCCGTCTATCACCAGGCTGTATCTCATGACTTATCTATGATCTTATATCAGACAGAATTTGTCCAATTAATCGAAGTCAATTTTATCATTATGATTGGACGTATGTATTTTTTCCTCAGACATCATAACATTACATGTGTATTACGACATATCATTTGAGCTACGATGACCGTTAAAAGAATCTAACATTCAGTAATTTTATATATCTATTAGCTATCCTATTTTTTTTATTTGTATTCAGTACCGAGCATAATTATATGTATTTACATAGCCACACTAGCTACAACTGAACATATAAAACATTTGGTCCCTGCCTACCTTTTTCTTTTCGTGCGGTAATGTGTGTGTAAGGTGGTATAAGGTGGCCCAATAAGGCAGCTCGGCTTGGAGATGGCCTCCTCGGGTCAGTATTTACGTACCTACATTTTCAATTTTTATTTAAAAATATTACTTTCGAAATATGTAATTGAATGTATATAAGTAATTGGTTTCAACTACGTTTTTTTAAAGGTGAGCGCGGTTTCCAAATTACTTTTCGGTAAGGTACCTACATAAAGTCCAAAATGTACTTCCAGGCACAATCAACGCCACCACGACAGTTCTCCACCCCTCAAACTACCTTTTGGCAGAACTTGACAAAATAAAACATTTTATATAGATTCTAGAGGATTCCACATGGTGCACAGCCTTCAGTAGCCCAAAACCTGGCACACTACATTGGCCGTGTAGTGAGGGTGAACTCTTTTAGTGCTTGGGACCAATTACCTACCTTATAAGATTCTACACAGCTCAAAAAATCTGATAACTCCATTTATATAATTTGCTCATATATAACCTCTAGATAGTTTTCCCCTCCTCGGGATGAAAAGTATCCTATACGTTAATCCAGTTAATGGTCTATGTGCCAATTTTAATCAATGTGCAATGTTTTACGCGTTATTTAAGTAAAAAGCATCCAATCATCTTCACAAACTTTGACATTTATAATATATATTAAGCAGGAATAAATCCTTGCTTAGACTAGGCGTTGTCTTTTCTTCTAGGGATAATACTAATTGATGATCAGTTCTCAGGATCAGTTTATAAAAAAGAAGACACGTCGGAAGCACCTGAAGCCTTGATTTTGTTAGTATATAACACATGATTTATTAATGTGTGTAACATTATACGAGTTTGAATTTAAATCTTAGGTCGCACAATTCCAACACAGATTACTAACTTTAACTCCTCTACATTTATTGCAAATGGGAAATATTCTATATCTAGCATTCATGAAATGCATAAGCGCATTCATTCGTTGTTCATCGACGGAAACAAGCGTACTATAAGTGCGATTAATATCAAAGTGGTTAAACCTTGAGTGACTTTTTCTAGAAACAAGTCTCCACGTAAATTATAACTAACATGTTCATGGCACATGTTCTTATTGTTTACGATGTTGATAAGGGAATCTTGATTAATTACACTGAAGTGCCATTTTCATATCCACTGTTCATACTGAAAATAATACTGAGAATTTATCTACCAACATTATATATACGACCTTTATCATGGCAGTAATAATAAGGTGTGTCGTATTTAAGTATATACCCACTTTTTACAATATGTCATTCAATGAACAATAGCCGTGGTGAATCCTAAGACATGGTAGAAAAAACTTGCTAAATTGGGCAAAAAGTTAAACAGCAACGCAATGACTTCTCTTGATTTGATTTAACCATTAAGTCATTCGGTGGCATTTATTTTGGCTTTTACCCCTAATGGTACAAAGACAAAATAAAAAATACAAATCATGCGCATCCACTCATGCTTATGAGCGATAATAATATAGTAAAGGTACCTTTAGTTTAGTTTGGGATGATGGCTCCCATTATACAATTATTATGGTGGTATTTACATAAAATTACAAAGGTATTGAAGTAACTTGATATATAATATCATTAGAGGTGACAAATTTGATTTATTTAATTTATTGTCTAAAACATTATCAATCATAATTATATCTTTTTATTTGAAACCTGAAGAACTAGATAGTATACCGTGACAACGGACTATACTTCTGGAAGAAACAGTACATTAAATCAAATTTTGCTCCATAACATTATAAAAACTTTTTTTTTGTGTAATGTTAATTATCGCTCGCTTAGCAATATGCCCGGTAGATGGCAATGGGTTCTATGCCTATATCATTGGGACCTAAACATAACTGGCGAATCGTGGGTGTAAAATACACCTCTGCCTACCCCTTCGGGGATACGTGCGTGAAGTTATGTTGTGTAATAATATTACAAAAATCCATAAATATTATCGTTTGGTGTGTAGTGTAAGGATTTTTTATATGTATGTTCGTGAGTCTTCAGTAACATTTAGTACTGACTATGCTTATACCTACGAGAATCTACTTACGACAGGTCTAGTCACAATCAACATCTACTGCTCTATAGCCTGAAATCTACAGATAGCCAGTCAGTTCGATAAGGTGACCCATGCGTTCAAAACAGCTTACGAAGTCTCTGTACTGTTCTTCTATATTTGTTACTTTTCGCCAGGAGTGATAATTCAGTAGTGACGTTGGTTGAGTATTATATTCCTTTATCTCCTTTGTCACATCAAATCCTTTCTGATTACTTCTAGTCGTGCAACGCTGTACATCCTGGTTTGTTTCTACGTAAATTATTAAAGCATATAGCTCTGTGACTTGTTTTTATTAACATAGTAATTTTATGTGTGATTCTTTTAAACCAGATTGTGATGTACAGAGTATAATGATTTTATAACTTAATAAGTAGGAGTTAGAATCCTACTTTATTTAATGTATAGCATTTATTATCTTGCGCCTTTGAGGTATTTCGTTATCTACTTCTCCGTTATTCTCAGGGAAGAGTATTATAATTTATAAACAGTTTAAGTGGTTCCATTAGACACTTCAACGGGTCTTTTTTTAATTAACAACCCATTATCTCTATATATTTGTAGACCATGCGATTATTATTCATATGATGAACTCTCTTAAATGTTTATAAAATTACACCAACACTTGTATTTGTCTTTTCGTGCGGAAATTTCCACTTATATTATGTAATCTTCATTCCTGTCCATAAGGTTGCCTGGAAGAGATCACTTTTAGTGATAGAACATTTTCCCAATAGTTCCCAATATACAGAGTGTATTGTGTGTTTTGGCGATTTCTGTCTTTCCTAGTACTTAAAGCTTAAATGGTCCCGTAGAGTCTTTTGATCCCCACATGAAATAGAATGGGCACAAAAAGAATTTTGGACCTTTTGCATTTTTTTGCTAACTGTAAGATTATTGCAAAATCTGTGAATGCAATTCAAAATATCTCAAATAGTTAGGGAAGGTATCCTGAGAACGTTTTGCTGTAACTACAACGGTTAGGCACTTGCCCTTACTGCCCCGTTTCAAAAATACACCCTGTATCTATCTATACTTATTTTGGTGTACAAGAGAGACCCCAGAGTGTTGACTCTTTTTGTTAATTTTCCTTATTTTTCTATGCCGTTATCAAACTGTTATATAAAATAAGATAGAAAAAACACGCGTATTGTTATTTACCGAAGATGTTCTGTACTAAATTTCATACACGTATTCACGCTAACTGTTTGTCAGAATAATGCTATTCAACGCAAGAATTTTTATCAAACAATAGCATTTGAAGAAAAATATGTGCACAATTATACATTTTTGCGATACGTGTTTATCTCATGATGTAATATTTTATGTATTGTTGTTCATGCTACACAGCTAAGAGATATTCAATAATCTAACTTTAACAAGTAAGTTGAGTTCTCAGTTGACTCACAGGGAATACAGCCTATCGCTTCAGTTATTGGGCTCCATTAAAGGATAAGATGAGAGAGGCTTGCTCCAATATAGTTGAAATAAAGCGAGGCGAATAATAAGAATGATTTGAATGGGTGCTATTCAAATACTAGTTAATTAACATTTTTTTGTAGCTTGAACATTAACATTGCAAGTAAGATAATTGTTAAACTAAAAATCTGAGATTTTTTTCCTGTCTAGGCACTATATTTTGAACGGCTTCAGAAAAGGCTTCAAAAAATTATAAAAGCCGAAGTACGCGTAGCCAGCACAAGCCAGAGTACCCATTTAAAGGCGTATTTTCAATCCTTTGGGAAAATTATAAATATTAGTCCTACAGATTTGGGCGTTAGGACTATTTGTTGGGAATTTTCCTCTGCCTGAATATTTTGTCAAAATTAAAATCTTAAAATAGTTTTTGAGATATTTGCGAAAAATCTAACCCCATTTCTCTTTTTCACTTAATTATTTATGATTTCTCTATATTTTGCGAGCGCGCCTTCAATTATTTCTGAAAACATTTACGTCTTATTCCGTATCGAGTGACACTTTGATCATATTTTTCAGAAATTAGTAAAAGTTTTGTGCTAAAAAGCACTGATTGACCAGACTTATAGTTTGATTCGATAACCTACTATACAGTTATACAATAATTGTATCTTTTTTCGTTCGGAAATCCCTTCGGGTACCCCCCCGCCGACCAGCGGGGGCGGTTATGTCGGGCTTGAACCGACTAAAACCGCACGCCGTCTCGGGCCTACAGACGCCGGGGTGTAAGGTTGCCCATAAAGTCTATCCCTCGCACCCCGACTGACCCTGGGCCATCTCCGGTTTCGAGATGGCCCCCTCGGGATTGGGAACCACGGTGTCCCCGTCTTGCCCCGGTTTGGGGGAGGGGCGCTAGTCGCCCCACCGTCCCGGCCTGCTTCTGCTGGGGTGACAGGCGGCCTCACCCGCCACCCCCGCAATAATTGTATCTCACGGAAACAGTTCTCGCTGCACATAGTAGCTTTCTTAATAGTTTATTATTGTTACCTCGATACTCGGTGTGATGGTCAACAATTAGTTTTTTCTGCCTGATTTGAAAAACACTCTGTATATTGGCGATTTGAAAAGAGTTTTTACTTCTTGTTACTTTTATCTCAGTTCTGCCTGGCCCTCTATATTAAATACTAGACTTACGCGAGTATTCTTACAGGATCAGTCCCATAAGAATATCCGGATAACAGTTACCTATGTTACTCAGGCATAATGTAGCATAATAATGACGAAAGATTTTTTGAAATCGATTCTGTCGTTTCAGAGTTTATCGATTACAACCAAACAAATCTTTCCTCTTTGTAATATTAGTATATATAAATCATGATCATTATGAGATCACATTGTGACCTACATGGGTAATTAATTCAGTTTCGTTATTCGGCTGAATTAGATATGACGGTGTCAAGACGTATGCACATACATAGCATATTTTTCCTAAATTAGGATTTCAAACAACTTGTCTGGTTCATCGTACCACGTTCAGTCAATGACACCGAGCGATTGGCGCACCATTGTACTTCGTGATTCAACTTGAAGTTATTGAGAAAGTGAGTGTATAAGTTGGTACGATGTGCTTTTCGCTTCATCGAACGGTACTTGGCAGCCTTTGGCAAATGTTCAATTACAATGGTAGGTATGAACGCAATTGCTTTATACTAAATTTTTGAAACATAACAGAAATATTCTGTAAGTACCCCACACCGTATAATTGATGTAGTAACGTACATACAAACATACATACAATCACACCTTTATCCCCATAGGGTTACGCAGAGGCGTGTAGTAACATAATCAAACATAAAACAGGAAATAAATAAAATAACAAGGAAACACAATAGTAAATAATACAAAAGATTTTAATACGATATGTCCTATTCACAGGTAAATAACTGTCTGTATATTAATTTTTTATATGTTTAATAATTGCGGTTATGGTCAATGTCGTGTGATGATTTGATACCTTATTCGTGAGAAGTGAAACATCAGATACGAATAAAAACTTCAAATTAATAACAAATGTTTGAAATAATTAAGGAAGCACAATGTAATTAGATAAATGTAATGTAAAAAAAAAAAACACACATCTTATCAAGGCATGGCGAGCAACATTTGTTTGTTGAGCTGGTCATGTTGAGTGAATCGATTTGGACGTAGTTTAACTAGTTTTTAAAACCGATTCTCTGAGCAATATGCTCTGGTCAGGCAGTCCAGTGCTAGTCGCAAATACAAAATGGGAAACGACAAACCCACTGTTTTAATCTGTTCGATTTAAATATCCTTATGCCGAATCGCGTAATGAAGAAAGATTTATTTGTAAACAAGCTCTATACCCGGTCTTCCAGTACGAATTTGTAGGTAGCTAAAATCGTTTTAAACGAAACGGCTTATCCAAAACTTTCCTTATTGCCTACTTTAAATTACTCAGTTAATTTATAATATCTGGTTGACCGATGAAACCTAGCTAGATCGATTTATCGCACCCGAAACCCCCTGTATACATGCATTAGTGATAATCGGGTGGATTGATTTTCCTGATCTTCAATTTTTAAGATTCGTCTCCGCCTATTCTATGCCTTTATGTATTTTTCAAAAAATCTCCATGCATGGTTACCCTCCGCCTGGCAGCGGAGGTGGTTATGTCGGACTCGAACCGTCAACATAACCTGATTCTTAGGCGGAATGAAGATTGCCGGGTCAGCGTGTATACAAGAATTGCTTGTTTATAGGTATTAGATTATATGTGTAAGTAAGTGGACGGTCCATACAAAAAAAGTCCTACGGCTATTTATAGTGCATGACATTCTGTTTCGATATCTATTATCGTTTAGTTAAAGATTCCTACTAGAACCACTACTTTTTTTTCATTGGCTAAACAATACAGAAAACTAAAAATTAAACAAATAGAACCTTGAGTAATTCTTGACTATTTTACAACGTCATTACTTTGTGCTGATATTTTGCATTGGTTAACTACTTTTACAATGCACAAAAAATATTAAGATGTGTATTTATGATGAATTCTTTGTGACTGTATAGTCTTACTAGACATCTTGAACTACAAGTCAATAGCTTGTTAGAGGATAAAATTTGTATAAGGCATAACTTGTTAGCAGTCTGAGCATTTACTGGTCGTGATCAATCTGAAGGAATATATGGTAATATATACATCTAGTTAGTATTGGTAGGCATACTAAAGAATAAAATGGCGCTATCTTTAATTGTTCTCTAAAACTTGCATGACTGGGATTTAGTTTTTTATTTTGGTATACATTTTTTAAGCTAGCATTTTGAAATTGAAACGATGCAAGCAATTAATTATTTATTGAATTTGTTTAATTTTGATGTGAAAATGAATTTAAACATCATTTGCGTAAATATATAAAGATACCTGTCCCTGAAACTGGACTAAACCTATTAGTTGGATAATCTGAAACCTTTTGGTCTATACATAATAAACCTACTAATATTATAATTGTGAAAGTTTGTGCGATATAAGAAAATAGATGTATGTGCATATTTTCACTTATAAACTACTGATTGGATCTTGATGAAATTTGGCATATTAAAGTTTTTTATCTCTGGGCAATAGGTTCCTAAGGATCTGCGGTAGATTTTTTAAAATACTCCTCGACTACATAAAACTTCTATTTAATTTGCGTACGCTATCTTCAGGTACCTACTAAATAATATCTTATTAAAAAATTAAATAACTTAAATACTTTGAAAATAAGTAAAAAATCATAACTATGAAGCTGTAGGTATATGGTTCAGTTATTAAAAATGTATGTCCCGTAAATCGTTCAAATAGAATTCGAGTCACACGACCTAAAGTCGTCGGTTTACAACGAAAAAGCCTTGCAACAAGGTTGTTTCGGCGCGATGCCGCGTGCTTGGAATCCGTAATAGCCTTGCAGAATATATATTCAACACGGTGCTATGTGCCTCTCTTTCTATTCAACACGTACTCGTGAAACAGAAGTTAGGTTTTAGTTGGTTGTTTAAAACTCATTTAAGTATATTAATTTCGTAGTTTAAAATATGGAGGAAGCTGAATTGAAAGTAATTAGTTGCCGTTTCCAATATTTTTCTTATGCAATTACAGCCCAACTGGTCTCGAACATCATAAATTCAAGGTAATATTTTACGAAAACTGTATTTTAAACCGATAGTGAATGTATTACCAGTTAGTCACAAAGCGAAAAGATAAATATGGACAAGGGAATTGTAGGCTCCCGAGGCATTCCACCGCATCCACTGGTCCCGGTAGGAACTAAAAATAGCCTACCGGTTATTTCGTGGGCCAGGTGAGGTTACAAGCTGTATTCGTAACACTCGGCGCCAGATTTTCTTTCATAAATATGTAAAGCAGTTGTTTTATCTTTCTGCTTGCTAACGATATGCTTCATACTAATTCGATACGGCAACTGATTTGAAATCATTTACATACATAAAACGTTTTAATGAAGTATTCACAAATTATTTACCTATATCAAATAATAATTATTTGTTATTCTTAAGCCTTGTGTTGTGTTAACACTTTACACGCAAAGTAATAAAATACTTTATCGAATGAAATTTAGTACAAAATTAGTTATCTATTATGTTAGCTTATATACCTACGAGTACCTACCTACTTACCTTCCATTCACAGGTTGGGCAAATGGTCTTATATTATGTTATTGGCATTTTTCATTAGGTAGTAGCATTGAGTCTGGAAATGTGCGTGTAAAAGACCCTACCAACTCTTTTGGGGTTCAAATCATTTTCACCTGCTGGCCGGTGCCACCTGCTAAACAGTGAACGAGGCCCCTAATAGGTCGATATTGCATTTATGCAGAATATTAATATCTGCATATTATCTTCCCGAATAAATACCGCGCATTAGACGAGCGCACATTGCGAAATATATTTATAACACTACATACGCTACTGTCTACATATATTACATAGTAGTAATCATAACTTTCTTGACAACACAGTAGATATATTGTAACAAATTACTGAAGCGTCGTCGGCAGCTTGTGGTTAAGGATTCGACCGTACGATCTCGGGTTCGAATCCTGGCTATTGCACTACCGACGTGGACCCACTCCTAACACAAGCATTTTAGCTTAGTTGGAGGGGTTAGGGGGAATATTAGTAATTTTGGTTATCATATTCTTAAAAAAAGTTGATTGATTGAATGCAGTGTTATGACATAAAAGGCGTGATAAGCGCAAATAGTCCTTAGTTTACGAATTCCTTTTTTACTTTGACGGTTATAAATTGTGATGGTCCATAATAAATTGATTAGTTGATTGAACGATTGATTGGTTGTTATACTCCGAACATCACACATCTCCGAAGAATAGAAATGTGTGCGTAGTATGAATATAGTAAGGCAAATTTCGCCAATCAGGTCTTTGGACCATGTAATAGAGGACTGGATAGTACATTTAAAATCTTACAAAAGAAAAAGCTCAGTTTAGCTCTCATTACATCAGGTATAAGTATGATATAAGTGGAGACACACGTCATAGGATAATTGTTTTGTAGTGTATTAGCAATTTTATTATTCAATTATTTTCTTCATCATCATCACCATTATCAACCTATTCTAGTCCACTGCTGGACATAGGTCTCCCCCAATGAGCGCCATAGCGCCCTGTCTTCAGCTTGCCGCATCCAGCATCTGCCCGCAGTCTTTCGCAGATCTTCATCCCACCTGGCCGGAGGGTATTTTCTTAGTAAGGTAAAATATTGTACGACTCACGGTTATATTGTCGAGTCGGAGTCACTGTTATTTTCACTTTCGGATTTTTTTTCATCATCCGCATGGACGGTAATACAAAATGAAATAATATTTCTTTAGATCCTTTATTGTTTGTTTGGAATCCAATCTGCGTTTCTTAAACCTATCTAGATCATTTTCTCATGTGGCAGTGTATCTATCATACGGTCTTATGAACATTCAATAATATCAATCACACAACGGTCTAATCCCACCCACATTCCCACGACTGTAATTTATGTTCAGTAGGATCGACGGTAAAGACCGAAAAAACCGAACTACTCGGGAAGTCGTGGTGGAACACTTTACCTTGCCCTGGGGCAAAAAAAAGACTTGGAATTCTTTACCAGCACATGTGTTCCCGTTTTCCTACAATCCTGGGTCTTTTAAGCCAGGCCTGCAGAAGCATCTGATGTGGCCATCACGCTGAATGCCACCATGATAGCATTATTGGTATCCATACCGTTTTTTTTTCTTTTATTTCGTGCGGAAATCCCTTCGGATACCCCCCCCCCCCCGCCGGCCAGCGGGGGCGGTTATGTCGGGCTTGAACCGACTAAAACCGCACGCCGTCTCGGGTCTACAGACGCCGGGGTGTAAGGTTGCCCATAGAGCATATCCCTCGCACCCCGACTGACCCAGGGCCATCTCCGGTTTCGAGATGGCCCCCTCGGGTTTGGGAACCACGGTGTCCCCAAGAGCAAGACCCAGGTTTGGGGGAGGGGCGCTAGTCGCCCCACCGTCCCGGCCTGCTAATGACCTTCATTCCTGAGACTTTACCCTACTATCAGGTGAGATGAAGTCATATTGAAGTGCCCTAGGTAGACCCCGTGAAAAAAAAGTGTGCATTATATATAAGGCTTTTTTATTTTCTAATAATCGGAGGTACCTACTCCAAACAGTATAATATTGTTATCTAAATGTTTATATGTCCGATTAGATCGTTTATTAATCTTCACTATGAGTGATTCTATGTGCACTCTGTGGGTTAAGAATAAATGACATTAGTATTCAGTACATCATATCGTAAACAAAGACATATCGCGTTGATATCGTTCGTATCGGTTATGTTCTTAATAATTATATTTTTATGTTTATCAAAACAATTAATAAGGATAATAGTCTGGAACAACCTTAATGCCGCTACCTAGGCTAAAATTAGCATAGCCTATAATATGGGTTCTAGAATACGAAAACATACCTACTTTTTGATAACTTATTCTTCATCTGAGTGCTAATTCCCGTTGTATCCAAAGTTTGCACTTTGAACTTTTGGAGTCTGCTCTCCTACTTCTCCTTTGTATAGTTTGGTTTGATTGACTTTTACGGGATTCTCTCCTACTCTTCCTTTGGATAGTTTGGTTTGGTTGACTTTTACGGGATCCTCTCCTACTCCTCCTTTGTATAGTTTGGTTTGGTTGACTTTTACGGGATCCTCTCCTACTCCTCCTTTGTATAGTTTGGTTTGGTTGACTTTTACGTGATCCTCTCCTACTCCTCCTTTGTATAGTTTGGTTTGGTTGACTTTTACGGGATCCTCTCCTACTCCTCCTTTGTATAGTTTGGTTTGGTTGACTTTTACGGAATCCTCTCCTACTCCTTCTTTGTATAGTTTGGTTTGGTTGACTTTTACGGGTTTCTCTACTACGCCTCCTTTGTATAGTTTGGTTTGGTTGACTTTTACGGGATCCTCTCCTACTCCTCCTTTGTATAGTTTGGTTTGGTTGACTTTTATGGGATCCTCTCCTACTCCTCCTTTGTATAGTTTGGTTTGGTTGACTTTTACGGGATCCTCTCCTACTCCTTCTTTGTATAGTTTGGTTTGGTTGACTTTTACGGGATCGATTGCTATCTCACTCCTCCCAACCCCGAAATGAAAGCGTTGGCTAGAACCACGTTCTTCAATTAGCAGGGCTCCTTATATTTTGGCGGGGTCCAACACACTGAACACACCTACCGTTTTGAGTATGATTTATATTTTAACCCAATATTTAACAGGATATCTATATATATAAAAGAAAATCGTGTTTCGTGTTAGTGCTGACCGCAGGCAACTTGAGAACGGGTGGACCGATTTTCATGATTTTTGATACTTTAGATTTTATTTCCGCCTATAGTAGTGTGCCTTTTTTGTGTGTTTTCATTTTTAACATTTGCGGAACTCCCCACGGTTACCCTACCGTCGGCCAGAGGGAGTCGAACCGACCAAAACCGCACACCGCGCCCTCTCGGGTCTCTAACGCCCGGGTGTACCCGGCTGACCCTGGGTCATCTACGGCTTCCGGATAGCCTCGGGATACTGTGCATATATGAGACATTCACAAAATAAATTTAGCTGATAAAGTAACCAACATAACTTGATTCTAAGGCAGAACGAAGTTTTCCGAGTCAGCTAGTATTGTATAGTCAATATATGTACCACACAATATCGTACACAAGATCAATAAGTTTGTTTTAAACGTCTATTTATTCAAATTTATCTTGAGGTAAACATAAAACTGGGCCATCATTCCCGTCGTGGACACAACATCCGTTCATTTGTAAACAAATCACTTCGACAAAGAAAACATGTATGCTTAGCGAACCATTGACGTGTGATATTTATATAATTCCAAACTTCTATGACAATATTTATGCCTAAACTTGTTTTGGAATGTTGGTGTAATGGGTCCTATTAATATCTTTGAAGTACAAGCCAACCTCACCGGCTAGCTGGTACATCTGCCGATCATCGCTAAGATGATTCCGGTTTGTAATTTTGAATTAGTGATGTTTGGGAATATTAGTTTTCCTCTACTACCCAAGTGATTGTTGACCTCTGGCATTGTACAGTAAAATAATAACCAATATTATGTATAGATTATATCAGGAGTATGTAGTGCAGATTCAATCATAACAAATAAAATCGTAAACAACCGTCATTATGAGATGTAACCTCAAACATATTACCTCAACATGGAGGATATCAAACAAGGAAGATCGATTTGACCTGAAAGAATACTTATTATGCATACAAAACATATGTTCCGGTACGCAAATAAAGCGGAAGTTTGAACACGTGAATAGTTAAATTAGCGAAAAGGTCGATTAAAATATCATTAATTCATCAATAATAAACACAAAATGAATTTGCATCAGAATAGATCTGCATATTTGATCATAAAATAAGGTCGGATTTAGCCTGACATAAATGGAGACAAACGCCATTTGATTAAAATTTCGAAAATGATAGCAAAATAACAACAGATCAACATTGGAGCCTCGCCATTACGTAATAATTTCATAAAAGACTCACTTGATATTAGCAAATTGTGGCGATTCTGCTACAGAAGCCATACAGTGGCGGATTCACCTAGGGCAGCAGATTTTAGGGGCGGCAAACATGGGACTAATATTTTTTTTGTCTTACAGAAATTAAAAACATATTATATATACCTTACTTAATGTTATATGGTCTACAGAAGCAGTTCAACATTTACATTTCTTACTAATATTATTACTAATATGTCGTTTCAAAGTCAAGTCCCGTTTGTTTGTAAATAAATATTTTTAGTGCAATGTTACCTACATCGATGGACATAATATGGATTGTAAAAATAACTTAGGAATTGAGATAATGTAGATGTCGATAGGGACGGCAAAATTTGAAGTTGCCACGCATTATCTAATAAAAATAAGAAGAAGAAAAAGTATTAATATGATTTGTGTCTTTGGATTCTGAACTTTAACAACCCTTTTCGCCCCCAATAGCATAAAGTTTGTATTGATCTTGAAAAATTGCCATCACCATAGAAATAGTCTCATACAATATCGGTATATATATGGTGATAAGATAAGTAAACCGGCCCGGTTGCCGGCGCCACTTTCAGCCAGACGGCCGGCGCCGCAACTGCAACTGTAATTACTCTCACTCGCAAGTCGCAACTGAGAACGGTACCTCAAACAAGTTTGTCGACCGAAATGAATACATAGTAGTTGCTCATCGCACCACACGCACCTGATTTCAATTCTAAGAATCAAAAGTAATCAAACGATACAAAAGAAAAAATAAATACGAGATCGGGAATTCCGTCCGCAATTGAATATACCTAGATAAATTCTGCTTGCTGATTTCTATAGCAACTAAATGAAATTCGATCTACCGAGCTTTAGTTCTAAGGTTAATTTATTTAAGAATCGTCCATGCAATAACACCGCTAAGCCACCCAAGTCCAATCAATAAAACGATTCTTCAATACACTCATGATCTTCAAACAATAGGCCATAGCATCCGTATCAATAGCTCGTGTTGAATAATGTGATAGATATATCGCGAAATGGTTGCAGCTCGCTAACAGTGAACAATATATTGTTACCTTTGCCAAAAGTTAGACGATAATGAAATAAAAATACTGATAGTCCAAACTGTAATTCTTTAGGTAACCTCTTCGTTATTGACCTTAAGTCATCAGACTGCAGCTGTAGGCCGTTATAAAACCTTGAGCAAGTTAGATAGATGTGAACTTTTATTAAGGCTTGAGCACATGCGATGTTATATATTTTCATTATAACAGTATTTTATCTATACTAATATTATAAAGAGGTAAAGTTTGTGAGTTTGTGAGCTTGCAGTGGGACTAGGGGGTAATCCCTGGATCTACTGAACCGATTTTGAAAATTCTTTCACCAATAGAAAACCACATTATTTGTGAATGTCATATTCTATTATCACGCAACTACCCAAGCGAACGGAACTGCAAGCGCAGCGGATCAGTGATCATAAATGTCAACAAAACCGGCAGATTCCCATACATTTATATGAAACCTAATAAATTATGGACATAATAATAGGTTCTATTCCTCCTCATCGTGAAATTTGATATTAAAGTACGACTTTTCATCAAGCTTGAATAAAAAAAGAACATCTTATCTATTTAACATTGTTAGTACTTTATTTACAACAAAACATAAAGAGCTGCATATTTTTTATATTTTCCAGAGGGATACTCGCCTGCATTTTCTCATAAGGAAATACGTGCGTCAATTTTCACTGTCCACATTAAGGAAAATAAATATCATCAAGCTTGGCAATATTATTAAAGAAATATATATTCAAAGCAATACTCGTAGATGTGAGGGAATAATAAAGTACACATTGTCATAGGCTGTTACTGACATGAATCTACATTGTCGATGAGGTAGACAGGATGTATTCTTATCCTTTAATTAAAATTGTGTATCAAGGTAATTAAAACGGCTTGATGCGTCTATAAAAATAAAAATAATTTTATTACTTTGAGATAAAACCAATTAACGATTACTTTTTTTTACTTGACACAGAATCATTTAAATACTATTTGAATGGCTTTCTAAAATTTGTTTACAGTTGGTTTGCTGTACGGTCGGTTACAGTAGGTACATTAGGTTTGCAACTGATTGTGGTTAACCTGATGAATGACATAACATACAAAAGAAAACTTAATCCAAGGTTGGAATTCAATTATTCTACAAACTAGGCGGATATGTCATTAGCATGTAAAAAAGTTACAAGAAGAAGATGATGAACACATAATTAGCGCTTCTTAATTCTAATTGAACGTTTTAAATATTAACTGTTCATCGAATTGAATTGCGGATACATGACGAAGTAGTATCGTCCCCGGTAAGCAGATACATCTTATATTAGATAAAATGATCAACAATAAATTTATGAAGTGACTATTTAATGTTTATTGCTCCACAGCCTAGTAATGAAAGCGTTAATCGCTATCACGACCTTGCATAAAGTTATCCCTTTACTCGTAAAGTACTCAAGCCACTTGAGCGGAAGGGTCCGCTTGCTCTTTTCTTTTAAAGTCATCTAGGAGAGTTTCGAGTTATGCTAATAACAATACCAATCAAGTAACTAGTTACATAACGAAATGGTGGTTTTATAAAATATCTCAATTGTGTTGTTGTTGTCTTGGACGGCGCGCGGCGCGACTCGCGAGTCTGGTATGGTCACATTTTATCGCGTTGTCTACGGCGCGGCGGCCCAGAGACCTGACAATGAGCAGTTTTCTGTGCATAATGAGTGTGTTCGGTTATCATGTGATATTTGCTTGTGGGTCATTGTAAATATGTATTATGTAATAAAAATGTATATGTAGGTATTACAACCTCTACTTTAACTTTTTAGAAGATGCATGAAAATAAATTCAGTCAACTATTTGCCATTCCATATTATGTCACGAAATTAGGTAGATTTTGATGAAATCGATATACCTATTGGTTTCTTGACTACTGCCGAATTTTAAAAAAAATTCTTCATAGGAGGTCTAGTTATGACCCCCTGAGTCTGAAATGACCACTGGTGAAAAAGTTTATATATATATATATATATATATGTATGTATGGTTCCACTTCCCAATATTTGCGGCACTCTCACGGTCGCATTTTTGCCCCGATCAAGCAATTTTTGAACGCAGTTTGAAAGCTCAAACTGCGTTCAAAAATTGCTTGGGTGTAAACTTAGTTTAAGTTCGTGAACGGGTGGAATCCGGCCTAAGGGGACGGTAGGGCCTCACTTTTTGTGAAATCAGTTTTTCCTCAAAATTTCACGTTCCATGAAAGATATTCGAACCGTTCTAATTTTATCCCATAGTATACATGAATACCAACAACTTTTAATTATAAACCTATAAGATTAAAACTTTAACTAGAAGTAGAGGGGGAAAAACCAAAATTTTTCGGGAAAATAATCATAACTTCTAACCGGTGAACATTCTTGCTGACCATCGGAAATATGGATTCATTTTTATGCCACAAGGTAAGTATATACCTGGATATACTCTGATGGTTAAACGTTTTAATAAAAAAAAAAGTAGCTGCAACCCGCTGCTCCGCCCGCAGGGTATTTCGATGCCGTTCCCGCTTCCCATGGGAACCTATTCCATGGATAAAAAGTAGCCTATGTCCTATTCCAGACTAAAATCTATCCCTTTACCAAATTTCAACCAGATCCGTTCAGCCGTTCTGGCGTGGTGAGTAACAAACATCCATCCATATATCCATCCATCCATCCAAACTTTCACATTTATGTGAAAGTTCTATTTATCGGATAATAGGTATGTTAGTTAGTGTAGGAATTTCTATATCCATCCAATTGTGACAACTTTTTTATAACATAACTTCACGCCTGTATCCCCGAAGGGATAAGCAGAGGGGTATTACACACCCACGAACTTTTTTATGGATTGATAGGAATAGTATGCACCTTCGCGAAAGGTTTCTGATCAACGTTTGCGATTCCTGGCTAGTTTAGAATATAAACAGTTGTTGGATTAAATTGATAAATTAATAATTTCGAACATTATTATATGGTAACGACTAAATTTATTTACATACAAATACTTATACTGAGTTATTTATTACTCATAATGTTGTCCACTGCATTAAAGTAAATGTAAATAAGTCCTGTAAGTGATCCTGTCAAATGACATTAAGTTGATTGTGTTTATAGGCACAGGTAACTGGTACCGGACCGTGTGTTACTTTGCTTATTCATTGCTGAGTTTATAAATATATTAGTAACCGAAATTACTAGTCTTCTCCCTAAGCCCTCTAGCTTAACTAACTAACTTGTGTTAGGAGTGGGTTCACGTCAGTCGTGTTCTGGCTAAGATTCGAACCAAGGACCTTTTGATCATAAAGCCGACTCCTTAACCACTTAACTACCTACGAGTAATATATACATTTTGATACAATGAAGTCTGAATGAAGCCTTAAAACCAAAGGAAGGTGATCATTCAAATCGATTCTTTAGGTGCTAGCGTAGGGTTGCCATGGCAGCCTATGTGCTGACCGGGACATGAACAGTAAACAAAAAAATACACATTTTTTACCATTTTACATTTATTACTTTAATTTTCTTAACAAATCAGCTTAAAATTATCTCTGCAATAAAGATTTCAATTAAAACACTAATTATTATATTTTTCAGATTTCTTCATCTTATTTAGTAAGTCTGGTTTGCCCATAACATACCTACTTATGAAATTCTGAACAAGTCATTTTGAAATTGAACTTACATTAAATTATACTTTCCACCGTATCTACGTGAAGGCGATTACGTTCTTTAGTCCACTGTGCAGCTACTAAAGAAAATATTCTTTCTACATTGGCGTTATGACCAGGGATGGCGTATAAGTATTGGCACATCAAAATTAAAATCTGTTTCCTTTCGAATATTTCCGTTTCTTGAAAAAAGCTTAACCATTTTTGGTGCATGTCCTTTTCGTTCCAAGATTCGCTATCTATTTTTTGTTCCATAAAATCTTTGATCACTATTCCCTTTTCTTGTAAATAATTTATTGTCTTTTCAACATCCTGCCATTGCGGTGGGGTAGCAAGATTCATCCATGAAAATGTATCATATTTTGTGAGTGGCTTTGGAATATTTACAGCAGTGGTGTCGTTCCACTGCTGTAAATATTCCAAAGCCGTTTTGTAATAATTATCAACTTCTTCGTCAAACGACTTTATTAAATTGAAATGCTGAGGATTTTTTGCTAATTTATCGTATTCAGTTTTAGTTTGAATACCCAAAAATTTAGCTCCAGCGCGTTCTGACAGTGTTTTTTCAAGACTGTTTATGAGTTCTTTAACTTCAATGATGGTTATATTAAATTTTTCTATTTTTTTTTATTTGTTTCTCAAATAAAAATGATTGGCTATGTAAAAACAGAAAATATACTTGTGAGCACGGGTGGTTAAAAAATTCGACAATTGCTTTGGGCGGTCTAGTTTCAGCCAAAAAAAACATTCTCAAGGGTTCCCACAGTTTCAGAATACGTTCTATTGCAGGCAATAGTGACAACCACCTAGTTCTTGAGTGGGATTGTAAATTAGCGTAAATAACATCAGCTGTCTCACAAAAAGATTTAAGACGTTCATTGCGTACTGTAAATATCGAAAAATATTTGTAAATCTTGAGTACCACTGACTCCACAGCGACAGAAAGTACATCGGCAGAGGTTGACGCTGTATTATGTAGGATGTGAGCAGGACACCCAATACTTTCGATATCTCTCGACAACTTTGATTTCAGTTTGAAATGAACATTGTTCGTCCCGTGCCTTTCTCGTCCTCCAAAATTTGTGTTAGTATTATCAGCACTGTACGCGGTTAACTTTTCCAATGAAATATTTAATTTATTCAGTGTATTATATTTTAATACAGAAAGAAACAATAGTTTCTGATGTTTCGTTTTCCAAAGAGTCCAATTTTATCAATTTTAACTGCATACCATCGGTTTCTGAGAAATACTGAATAAGAAGGGGAAACAACTTTTCAGAATTATGGTTACTTGCATCCGTTAAAATACCGTAAAATGGAATTTTCTCCAGTTCTTCTTTAGTCTTTTACACAGAATGTGGCGCCAATATGTTTTTTATTATTGCTGTAGCTTTGGTTCGCGCAGTTGACTGCTTCGCGGCGATTTTTGAATCAGGATACATGGTAGAATTCAATTTAGTGATGCAATCCAATGAATTGAAAGACTGGTGGTGGTTAATGACTTTGTAAGCCGTTGTTAATTCTGCTGCACACACTGAAGTATCTTCTGGTGTGTTTTCTCTGACCATATACGATGAAATATCACGGGAAGTAGAAGCTATCGATGTTTTTGATCGATGTGCATTTGATTTTAAGTGATCTTGTATTGAAATCTTGCCACTATGGCTCACAGAAATAAATAAATTACATATGACGCATTCCGCTTCGAAGTCATTTCTCCCTCTCTTTATAAAAGACCACTCTTTAGTGTAATTATCTGAGAAATGACACTTACGTTTTGGCATTTTTCCTTTAATTATTGTTTCGTTGACAAATGACAATCAAACGTGCGAGCGCGTAGAGTCGGCGCGGCGGCGGTGTGAACGCAACAGCGTCGCCCGCGCCGCCCTACCCCGACTGGCGCTCGCGCGTCAGCCATTTAGTCCAGTAGGCAGGTAGTATCAGTATACGATGTATTGAAATACCGGGACATTTTCTAGATTAACTGGGACGACCGGGACAGTAGCTTTAAACTGGTGACATGTCCCGGTGTACCGGGACGAATGGCAACCCTATGCTAGCGGTAATTCAGATCACACCTTGTCGGTCAGTCTTGTTAGAGGAAGGAAAACGGGCGGTCCCTATTTCGTCCTTGTTATTTAAAGTGTCTGATCTTAATTAGAAGCAGGAATGCTATCATCTCTGGGTCAAGGTTGGTAAGCACTCGTCAGTCACAGTCAACGGCAGTAACCAAGGTACGTTATCAGCTTTGCCCGGTGCCGTTGCAGTTTTCGCCTAACCGTGACGCTATGTAGATGTAGTGTCTGTCTAATGAATGTATGACCACCGTGTCTGTGTCACCCATTGGCATTTAGTGACACAGTATCTGTAATTTGTTCAAGTAACGGGATCAAGTGAGTGTAGTGAGGGTATTATGTTAAGATGTATTTATTTAATGATTTCAATTGTGTATTTCAAGTTACCGGGTTTTTTTGAGTAATTGGTTTTTAAATGACTGGGTTATTTTAATATTTAAACAAACACGTCGGGAAAGTGTTAAAGCTGTTCATTATCCTTCTTCTTCGTCCGAGCGCCAATCTCAAGTGCATTCAAAACTTGCACTTTGACACCTGGGGTGCGCTCTGTCTTATCCACAATTTGGTTTACTTTAGCTAATCTATAATAACCCAACCCCGAGAGGCAAGTATACACCGATCCAGTTTGCAGACGAGGTTGGCTTGTATCCGAAAGAACATTATACATTCCTTAATAAAATACTCTGATTAACATTAAAAGTTAATCAAAGGGATAGTTAATTCTAACTTTTGCACGCTTAGCCTTAAAAAACGCAACATTTCAATGGACTAGGATTAAAACAAAAATTTGTTGACTAAGATGCCAAAGTGACTTCACTTAATGAAAAATAATCGCCCTACACTTACATTGTTAATAGTTGCGAAATCGGTAGGTATCTAGCATTACAATCGAATTAGTATTGACTGTGAAAGCAGCAATTTGTATAAAACGATTTAGAATCGACATAACAAGATTTATTTCATAGGGCAATAATAATATGTGTTGTAAAAGATATATAACAACGAGTTATCAGTTGTTCAATTTTACAACGTAATAAACATCCGAGTTACTGCAGTGAGCCAGCATGCGAGAAAAGTTAATGGCCTGCAGCGATAACGGGCAAATCCTTGACTTTTTTACCATTAACGATTTTTTAACTAACCTGGGTTAAAAATAGTTTTCGGAATCCAAGTCAATGACCTTACTAAATAGAGGGAAATGTTGGAATTCTCATTTCTGAATAAGTTTCAGTCTAAATTGTATTTTTTTTTGAAATAAGGATATTAGCAACCGAATTTCTAATATTCCACCTAACCCCTCCTGCTAAGCTATATTGTAGTAGTAGTAGTAAATCTCTTGACTGTATGTACACAAGAATACTCCATACAGAACATAAGCTGGTCCAGTTTTGAGGCATATACAATTGGTGGCCTTATCGCACAGGGCAATCTCTTCCAGGCAACCATTGGATGGAGAAAAAACAGTTAATAGAAAATACAGGGCAGTTTCTGGTGTACTCTGACATTGAAATATAAAATTATACATACATAAACTTATCATTATACATATAACATATACTGGAACAGTACCAATTTTTGGTACATCATATATACAATATATACATATAATTAAGACACAGCTTAGAATAAATAAGGCAGACGTAGAGAGAAGGAGCGAAATTGCTGACTATGGTTCTTGCAGATAGTAGCACAGATTACTAAATAGTTAAGTAGGCCGTGACAATTTTTTTGAAGACTGGCAGCGATTGCGCACGTCTTATGGCCACAGGTAAGGCATTCCACAATCGAACAGCTTGAACAGTAAAGGACTTATCCATGAACGTTTTGGAGTGTGCTGGCATTTTCAACCTCATTGCATATTGCTTGTTAGGAATGGGTTCACGTCGGTAGTGTAATGACCAGGATTCGACCCCGGGACCTCAAGATTGTAAGGCTGACTCCTTAACCACTAAGCAAAGTCAGTTAGTCGCATGAAGATAATAATAAAACTAAACAATATGACACTAGGTAAGTAAAATATTTTTATAATACAATCTTGCGTAGAAAATAATTCGGTATGTGAAATTCTCCGCGAATTGGAAGTCTCCAAAAATCTATCATATCAAATTAAATTTATTTATTTACGAGAATATTTAAACGTGGTTCTATAAAATACATAGGTAAAAAAAATCTAGACTAGTTAATTTTTTTCCACATGCCAAGATAGGCAGATTCCACTTCACGATTTTTTTATTTAAGTACTAACACGTAAGGTAAGGGTAGTACTAAAATTAAAATATAAACCAGGTTACGTTACGTTATATTTTTTAAATAACATAAAATGAACGAGACAGTGTGTGCACTGTGCACTCAGCAGGTATAACTGACCATGTCCTGTAACAAGACAAATATTACTCATTCGAATATACGAGTTCTTGTGGTTTCACATTTAACTTTCTCTAGCAAACTTTTTATAACGACTACGGAAGTACTTATCCTTAAGCCATCGCGAGACTTCGTTTAAATATGTAAATGTTTAGAAATACCATTGAAGGCTGAATCTTAACTGACCTTGCGGTTGATTTAGTAATAAAACAATTTTACTGTTGATACAGCTAATAAAAATTAACTCATTAGCATGCCGCTTCTTGAGTTTAGTTTAAGATTCATTGCGTATTAACATTGACCTTATGGCCTCAGCGGGTTGTGATCTTGGTATGTCGAGAACTGACATCTAGCGTCATACAATATATCATTTGCACATCATTGATAAGTGACAGATAAAGTTTTCCAAAACTTACATTGTCCGTTTAGTCTGGTTCAATAGTTTATTGAATTTTGTTCCTTGTACATTTGTCCATATGGTCAGTACTTTCCCACTATATTTCCCTAACTCCAATATATTTTGTGTGCAATTCATTCTCATTCGCTTTTGCATTTTACAATCTAAGGAAATCACACACAACATCTATATCATACTATAACTTCTAGGAAAGGTACATCATGTAAATAACACGAATAAGACACGGGACACGTGTAAACTGAAGAATGATTATTGTAAATTAGTTATAAACTTATACTCACTGGCGGATTCTGATCATCGTTTGTACGTCTCTCTACTTGCATAAATAATAATATAATTTGAAACTCTGCAGACTGTATTTGTATAAAAAATATATCTACAAATAGATTGCAGGGTCATTTGTCTTATTAGTTATAAGTCATCACACTATCAAGTTAATATTAATTTGTGGTAAATTCAAAAGAAGATATAATTCTTAAATTGGACTATGTATAGGGGTAAAATATAAAACCTCACAGGATATCCGCAATTGTTGTAGAAATAGTTTAAACTAACAGTATCTTAGTGAATTATAAAATATTTTGGTATACATATAACGAGTTTATGATTTCCTTAATTTTCATTGATATTTTACATCCTGACAACTTCGAAAGATATTTATATGTGCATCTATTTAACTTGCCAGAAGGACCCAAATAGGTTGGACAGCATGTGACAAATTACGTCGGGTTTACGCCTACCGCAATACCTCAAAACTAAGGTCTTCGACCAGTGCGTCCTGCTAGTTATGACTTAACTACGGTACCGCAATGTGGACACTGTTTGTGGAGCTAGTCCACAAACTTCAAATCGCGCAAACGGGTTATGGAGCGAGCTATTCTTGGAGTTTCTTTGAAGGATAAAATTCGCAATGTGTTGATCCGATAAAAAACTAAAGTTACCGACATATCTAGCATAATAAGCTAGCTGACTTACCAATGGGCTAACCGCATCTGTCGAGGGACAGATGGCCGTTGGAGCAAACGAGTACTAAAGTGGGCACCGCGAGTAGGTATATGGAAGATGCGAGTCCCCCCAGCCGGATGGACTGACGACCTGAAAAGGGTAGCTGGTATAGACCGGATGCGGAAGGTATGGCGTTCATTGGGAGAAGCCGATGTCCAGCAGTGGATTGCGATAGGCTAATTAATTGATTGATTATTAAGTATATGGAAACACTATCCGTCACTGAGACGCAGATACGCTGACTATTGTAAATAAATATTTACACGGCCCATCAGGCATTATTTCTTTAATAGCTAGATGGGTGAACCTAACGAATATTGTATGATTATATTAAAAAGAGTCCTCATCATCATCTTAGCGTGGTTCCCGGTTGCATCCGGCTTACACTTCGGAGACAGGGGTCCGCTTACTCATTCTCCTCTTCTTGGTTTGGGTTATACGGCTTTGGTGGGGGCGACTGCCGCCTGACCTCCCAACCCTGCGCCAGAGCCTCCTCCGTTACTCAGCAGAAGTACCGGCTTGGACCAAGAAGATCTTAGGGGTAGCACCCCAGAAACACCCGAGTATATTTTATGTTTACCTATGTTGTGCCTAAAAAGTGCCAAGCCATAATGATTAGGTACTTTGTAAACTCTCCTCCTTCTGCGAGCATGTAATGCTCGCGAAGGAGTTTTCGGAGCGCGCCCGGGAGAGATTTAGAACTCTCCCGGCCCGCCGAGCCCGCAACATGCTCGCCGCGCGTCGCAGGCGACTCAGGCGCCGGAGGTCGCTTAACGACCTCCGTCCTCCATGAGCGCCGGCCTGGGGGTGGCAGGTGAGGCCGCCTGTCACCCCAGCAGAAGCAGGCCGGGACGGTGGGGCGACTAGCGCCCCTCCCCCAAACCTGGGCAAGACGGGGACACCGTGGTTCCCAAACCCGAGGGGGCCATCTCCAAACCGGAGATGGCCCAAGGTAAGTCGGGGTGCGAGGGATATGCTCTATGGGCAACCTTACACCCCGGCGTTTGTAGACCCGAGACGGCGTGCGGCTTTAGTCGGTTCAAGCCCGACATAACCGACCCCGCTGGCCGGCGGAGGGCAAATTTTAATGTTTAAGCAATATTTAAGTCTGTCCGTAGAACATGCACATTTACATCGACTTATTGTAAGTCTCTTCTATTGTATCTGTACTTTACTCCTCATTATCATTAATTTATTTGTCGTTTCAATGTCTATTCACACACGCTCTTCCAATATTCAAAGTGATATGATAAATGAGGTATTTCCTATGATTATTTAACTCAAGACACAAAGGCTTGACTTATTAACAAAAGTAATTAACCACATAAACAAAGCTTCTAAATATTTTATTTACCTTTCGAGGAATTATTTTGATCTACTTCATGTTTTACGTACGTGAATACATTTTGCGGTTCTATTCAATGTTTATACAAAACAATGGCCTCATATGACTTATAAGACGTATAGGTATAAAAGCATTACCTGTTTTATTAACTTGAATACAGCACAGGACAAAAAATAGCAACATAAAACCAGTTATTTGCGGTTGCACGTGACGAATTCCAAACGATTTTATTTTCCATTCATATTTTGTTATCTGTTTACAACACGTTTCTACCATGAGTCATATGTATAACTACATAGATCTAGGTGAAAGAATTTTTAATAAGTGATGAACACTATGAAATATTTGTAACCACCAAGCTAAATCTGTAAAAAAAACACTGACAGAAATGAACAAGAAGTTAAATTATTGAGATGATTTGTCTTGTTTCCAATATGAACAAATTAGGTAGGTAGGTACCTTTTTTATTATTTTTTTTTCGTTAGGAAATCCCTTCGGATACCCCCTCGTAGGTAGGTAGGTACCTACATATACTTACTTAAACATTAATTTGAATTCCCAAATATTATCTCATAAGCTGGTTTATTATTATACGCGACCACTATGCCGAGTTATTACTTACTTACTTATAGTTGTAATAAAATATTACTGGTAGTTCTGGAGATACAAACCATAAATAATGAAGTTATTCTAGGCGAGAAAATTATTGTACCATCTAGATAGTATCTTCATATACTACATATCTCTGTGAGCTAGGGTCGTTATCAAGCCTCATTTTATATGTACCAGGAATCGACTCTTCAGATGATTCAGCTCAATTGTAGTAGCTACTTCAGTGCTAATATGCACTGTCACGGTGGTCTCATATTCAGAACAGATAGCCCCTAAAATCTTTTACCTATTACACCTACTGATCGCATTGGGTTGTTTTCAGTAGGTATGATCCAGAATGAGAGTGGAGGTTTTAAGTTTTTGATTTTAAAGTAAATAATTGCTGTACCATTATTATAAATAATTTTAAGATAAAATTATATTCCGTGCTTTGCTAAACACAAATACATTTGAAAATGCGTATGTATAATGATTTTATACTTTTATTTGTTTTATTTTTTACCTGTACCGCCCTAATTGCATGAACATTATGTTATTACTTAATAACTGCCATTAATAACTGGTAGTCATACGGCAATTTGTTTTTCTGTGAAGTAACTTTACAACGTTATTGTTGATATACATATAACAATATATAAGGTGTCACAAAATTAGGTCTCTGGATTTGGTGAGATGACTTGGTATCGACAAAAATGTATTTAAAACAAAAAAAAAATATCGGGTAAAATAAAAAAAACAATAAAAATAATATATATAGAAATGAGAAAAAAACACCACCAGCGACCAGCGTCACGTGACGCGAGTCGCTGGTGGTGTTTTTTTTTGTGGTTTTTTTTGCTTTTTTTAGCATGCAGCGATTGCACAAGCAATCGTTTATTAACATTGAATTTTGTTTACCTTTGAGTGCCTGATGAATTTTGTAAAGTAGTAAAGATACAATTTACCCTAATATAGTGCTCATTAAAGATAAGCCTTTTAAACACTTTTCCTCTGAAAGTTTGCTCCGCCATGACCTACGATATTTTAATAATAGTTTGTGTAGATGTTTGTAAGTTTGGATGTTTGGACGTTTGTTACTCTTTCACGCAAAAACGGCTTAAAGGATCTGTCAGAAATTTAGTGCAAGGATAGATTAGAGTCTGGGATAATACATGGGCTACTTTTTATCTCTGGAATAGGTTCCCATGGTAAGCGGGAACGGGGCGGGCGAAGACGCGGACAAAAGCTAGTTGATTACGAAATAAGATGGCCAAACTTTTAATTTGCGGGAATCGATCTGCAACCAGACTGTTTTTCACACGAGCAGTTTTATGTTGCGTGCACTCGTGTGAGGATCCCGCTTACCAGGCTAAAATAACCAGACCTTGATCTGGTCAATTTAGCTTCTTCCACTAGAATGGTTAAGAAATATTGTCGTAAACACCTTCTTAAGCAACAAACGTTGATCTATCATTCTGTGTATCAAACATTCAGTCAGTTAGTTTTCTTTAAAAAAAATATGAACTTGATTTATTTGTTTTAACTCTTCGATGTCTGATTGCGACGCTGGCGAAGTCGCGGGCAAAGAAAGTTAAGTATAAGGTGGGTACGCGCGTTCTTGTAGTATTACAATAATATAGTATTACAACCAGACAAAATGAAAATATTGTGAAAATATATTACAGTACTAGCTGTTCCCGCAACCCACGGGAATCTACTCCAGGGATAAAAGCCTACGTGTCTTTCCAGACTATAATCTATTCCTGTACCAAATTTGAGCCAGATTCGTTCAGCCGTTAAAGTGTGATTGAGTAACAAACATCCAAACATACATCTTCACAAACTTTCCCATTTATAATATTAGTAGGATTTAATACTACTTGTAATTAAAATATAAACCTACATCAACAGATTCCAGGTACTGTTACATCGTCTTGAAGTAGTTGTATATATACTTATGTTAAGTTTTCAGAATTTTGCTGCGAATTAATTATTTTTGGCATTTTCTAAAAATGACACCATGCTAGATCGATTGCTGAGAACCTTATTCGAATTACCACATTGGTGTTAAATAGCACTTTCTATATACATATATGTTTGTTTTTGTTATGTAGGTGCACGTGTATGAGGATACCGTGCATACGAATCTATACGTTAATTCTCAGCCGGTATTTATTTGCCCGAACCAACTAAATGCACGTCAGACTTTGGAGTTTTCGAATTACTTCGTATACTATGAGAACCCTTGATTCAACATATTATACAGACACTCACACGTTTTTCACTTTGCGGCAAGCAGGGACAATAGCTCGCTATCTGCTTCTGTCCCTATACATATCACGAGTTTCTTCCACTGCACCTTTGCTGCCTTAGGTTGTTACAATTCACTTTTATTTTAACTTTCAGCGAAATGGCTATTAATGTCTAACAATTTTGTCATGCATAATTATTTAGTCATTATGATAAACGAGCAACTCTTGATAATACACTACTAACTCGGCAACCGCTCTAACGATTTGGATGAAAATTTATAGGCAGCTAAGGTTTTATTTTTGAGGTTCATCTGAGGTTGAAAAACACATAAAAATACGATGAGTGAAACTCGGTTGCGCAGGTATTATTCGAGATCGTCTCTATAGTTTATTACTAGATAGGAGGTACCAAACAAAAGAATTTTCTTATTGCCGTTATAATTCAGATACCTACAAGCGTTTACTCTACACGCACAAGTAAATTACATTTAATGTTTTTTCTTACAAGCATTATGTAGTTTGTTAACCATTATCAAGTTCTTTGTGATATTTTGAACAATCGATCTTCAATTTTATGACGAAATTTTAATTCTACACAACATCGTTTGCAGTAAGTCATTGCAAATTTTCTTGTATACTTGACCCCAAGCGTTACGCGGTCATTGGTAGCAATTGTATTTCCACCTTCGTGCCAATCATACCTACAGTGATTATAGAATCGTATAGGCGAATACAATAAAACTGATGGATTTGTTTGTACAGCTTATTTTGGCACAATATAAAAGTTAAATGAATATTTTTGCACTGACTACAATGCGCTCATCTTCTTGCAAATACAAAAACAAAAATAGACTTTTAGGTAGTGCCACAAGTCATAAATGAATATTATTGTGAAAATGTGTCAGGCATTTTGATATTATATAATTAGACACTAGATCACTTATTGGTCAGGTTACAGTTTCGAGAGGGGGGATGAGATAACGAAAACAAAACAACAATAAATTGCATGGAAGGGCATTTATCATTCATATGGAAAAAATACAGAAGGTTGTTTTCTAGATAATATTTTGATTTCGGAAGAGGGGGGTTCGGTGTGCTGGTAGTGCATCTACTAGACGGATTGGGGTCATATTGATATGATCCGAGACGGCGTGCGGTTTTAGTCGGTTCAAGCCCGACATAACCGCCCCCGCTGGCCGGCTTGGTATCCGAAGGGATTTCCGCACGAAAAAAAGAAAAAAAAAAGGTGTTTTGTCGTCTTTTTTGATTTATACCACTAGCCACTACCAGGTGGCGTCAGACCTGATGGAAAACGGTAACCGCGGCATTTAGACGTGTGCAACACTATGGGCGTCACACTCGCGCTGCTGACTTGTATAAACTTCCTAATGCTTCTTGAAGAACCCCATATTGTTGTCGCTTGGGAAACCCACAGCAGGAAGATCACTCCACAGCCTGAGGGTGCGCGACATGAAGTTTTTAATGCTATCGTATTACATCACGTAAGTTTTGGTGTACCAGTATGTTAACATCAATGCCTAGAATATTTACCTACGTCAAGGCTTTATGAGAGATTTTATAATGTTGTTATACGTGTATAATGGAGTTTTTTTTTGGAAAAACATCTTTATAGAAAAAACTATTATAATTATAGATAAAAGTAAAACATCTTTATAGAAAAAACTATTATAATTATAGATAAAAGTAAAACATCTTTATAGAAAAAACTATTATAATTATAGATAAAAGTAAAACATCTTTATAGAAAAAACTATTATAATTATAGATAAAAGTAAAACATCTTTATAGAAAAAACTATTATAATTATAGATAAAAGTAAAACATCTTTATAGAAAAAACTATTATAATTATAGATAAAAGTAAAACATCTTTATTGAAAAAACTATTATAATTATAGATAAAAGTAAAACCAAAAACTACAAATTTTATCCAAATAGAACAGTTTCCGAAATGGTGATATTAAAAATATTAAATTATGTACCCACATAAGAATTGTTCGTTTAATAGTTTTCATACATTGTAAAACGATTTATAGCAATATAAAAAGGTTTGGTAACGCAAGCATGCTTGAAAGCGTGGACCACAACTAACCAGCAACCATCAAGTTAAGTAAAACGTAATTTTATTTACCTGGACTCATTTCGAGACATGTGCAAAACTATTTGTACATCTGTTAGATTTGTTCTCGGAGCGAGTTAGATAACTGAGAATGAGAGAAACTGCGAATGTTTATGAGATTAAACTTTCATTTTCTATTGATCAAGACAGCGCATGTGACTATTTTATAACCACTAATACTAAGAATCAACCAGTTATAATTTGAACATCCTGATGTTAGAAATTTTGCATTTTTCCTGAAGGATGAAGTTATAGATGCAAGATAAACACCTTAATCTTTACAAATTTATGTTTTTATAAAAGGTGATGATAACCCTGGGAATATCAACATCGTCTCAGTCTGTGTTGGATAATAGTAATAAAATCTAAAACTCATAAAAAACCTCAATCGCTATACCTACACTACACTATCTTTGAATCTTGCACGGATGGTTTACGCACAAAAAACGTGTTTGCCGAAGTTTTAAGAATTGTAAACACAATATTCAACTTAAGTTTTTAACTTAATACCATCCTAATAATACTATAAATGTTAAAGTTTGTAAGTAGGTTTGTCTTACAAAAGCACCTGAATAAATTTGACTCAAATTTGTCATAACAAATAGACAATGATCTGAGCAAGGATAGAGGATACTTTCATTCCAGTAATAGGATCCTGTGATTTTCCACAGGTTCCCTCATGTCATGTCAAAATGTTAAAATTATACAAATAAATGCTGATGCCCGCGGCTCCGCCCGCGCGGAGGTCGGTTATCGTTTTTGGTCATATCTCCGGTTCTACTTAACCAATTGCATTCAAACATACGGCAGATCTTAAGTCTGACCAAGAAATTTCCCATAGGAAAAGCTACGTCATAATCCGTTCTGTACTTTTTGCGTCCATCGCGAACAAATAGAAAAGAATTCAAATATATATTTAAAGTAAACCAAGTTTTTTTTAAACATCTCCAATGTACAGACAGGACTAATTTACAATTTTATAATAGTACTGGCTGATTCCCGCGGCTGCGCCCGCGCGGAGATCGGTTATCCTTTTTCTGTCACATCTCCGGTTCTACTTAACCGCAATCAAACATACGGCAGATTTAAAATCTGACCAAGACCTTTTTAGTAGAAAAAACCACATCAAAATCCGTTCAGTCATTTTAAAGACCACTGCGAACTAACAAACAAACAGACAAATAGACAAGAATTTCTAAAATAATATTGTTATGTACCATTAACATAACCTAATTTTTTTTTAATATCTCCAATGTATACCTTCATCCACTCAAGAACACGTTTACCCCAGCGGTTGTCGGTTCTTCGCGAGATATGGCCGGCCCACTGCCACTTCAGCTTGCTAATTCTTTGAGCTATGTCGATAACCTTCTATAATAGGATCTACTATAGGAGAAACAACTAATTTATAATGTTATAATAATAGTGTCGAAGTACACTTAAAAATGTTATAATAGCTTATAAATGATATCTCGGGCAGATAATATGATTTAATAGCGTGTACAATTTCAACATTTACCACCCCATAAGCCGCTGGCTAGTTTCCCACTGTAATATATAATTAAAAACATAATATTTACAGCAAATAATAATACTAAGTAATTAATTAAGTGGTGTTATACCGAACCTATGATCCACAGCTTGATAATAAGAAGAGAGTGTTCCAGGCGTCTCATACAAGGCCAGGATGTACATAGGACCTATATCTAAAATAGACCTTTTCTAACCTTTACAGACACTACTAGGTATGTATTTATATTGAAAAAACCTTTAACACCAATTAGAATAAGGAAAAGATATAATTTAAGATAATATGCATTTGTTTAGCAGTGCGTGTCATTGCAACAACGCTAAGCGTCGTGAAAGATCGCATCTTAAGCCAAGCACAAATGAACCCTCTCATTAAGCAAATTACTGAACATTGCCTTCGTCAAACCTGTTGATGTTTGTTAAAGTATCGTATTTACCTGTTATAAAATGGGTAAGGTGCATTCGGGTAATTCCGAATGATTTTTATGATAGTTGACATGATGTCTGCATTTTAATCAACCAGTCAAAATCGGTGGAACTAATTCTACAAAGTAATGTTTTTTCCTCAACTCAAATATATAGGCTACAACAGTACATTAAAAACTTTCATAAATATCATAAAGCTTTCGAAATACAAGTGATTTTTTAAAACTTTTTTTTTTCCTGTTGCAAAGGTAATTCCGAACTAGTTCGGGTAATTGCGAAAGCCTCCTAAAAATTGGTTTTATTGACGTGGTATAGGGTTCACATTCCTTTTCCATTCAGAATTGCCCTAGCAAAAAAAACATATTGTATTTGGTTATAGAACAGCCGAAACACATGTTGTCGCAATTTTTATTTCGGAATTACCCGACAGAAAACTTGTGATTCTCAAACTTTAATTTGTTATACGAGTACTAAATAAGTACCGTATAAATGAGGTTTCGAATTTGAAACGACCTTAATACGTTGATTGAAAGAACACAAACAAAGAACCTATTTTATGTGAAAGTGATAAAAATGCTGAAAAAACCTGACCTATTATTATGTAATTAGTTCGTGGATCGCGTTACGTTTGTCTATTATCTACCTTTTTTTTTTATCGTGCGGAAATCCCTTCGGATACCCCCCACTGGCCAGCGGGGGCGGTTATGTCGGGCTAAGAAACAAAAATTGCAATATTGAAAGAGTTATGCGGTTTTCTCTAACGACCACCCCCCTGTATCTCGAAAACTATAAGTCGTATCAAAAAACTTTTCAGACAAATAATTTAGAGCAAAAAATAAGCCTTCATTTGAAAGCCTTTCCGATCTTTCAGGGAAAAAGTTATGAATTTTTTTCGAAAAAAAAATCAGTTTTATGAAAAATCTCCCAAAATTTTCGATTTTTCAAAAAGTTTATTTGGAATGATTTGTAGGTGATATGCAAAAGAAATGAAATCAAAATTTTCCATACATTAAGAGTTATGACCATAAAACTGTTTTCAGAAAAAGTGCTCAGCAATGGGTCCGATTGTGCCGGTTCACGAACTTAACCTAAGTTAGAACGATGTTTGGTTAAAATTTGAAAACAATCGGATCAAAGTTGCGATCGTGAGAGTGCTCTCAAAACGAACTTCTACGTTAAATTTTTTTCAAAATTCGAAAGTAAAGAAAACCAATAGGATTTCTATACGAAATCTACCTAAAACTGATTTAACGAAATATTTCTGTATTTCAATAGATTGAGAGCCACTGACAATGGCTATGGAAAAATCATAACGGGTTATTCCGAATGAATTTATAGTTCGCATTTGCCCTCTTCGTTCAATTCCGAAAAAAACAAAAAACATGAGATATCTTGTTCTGAAGCTATTTAACAGAGTATCAAAAACGTTAATTTAACTGACAAAGAAACAACGAATTGGTTAACTTACCAAATTTCAAAGTTATGAATGTTCGGGTAAATGCGAAAATCCAAAAAGGCGCGATAATCCACTCCTTCTCTAAAAAACGACAGCGTACACGAATATTCACTTGTAACGACCTGAGTCAACCGAAGCAGAGGAGCGGAGTAACATGGCGCCTAGGTGAAGGTTCCCAGAGTAAAATATACTTTCTCGTTTTTTAGAAATTTGGAATTTTTGGAATTACCCGATTTTCGGAGTGAGCCGAATGCACCTTATATTGAAATTGGCTAATTACATTAGTATTAACAAAGTTTATTATAATACATTAGATATGCATTTTGACATCTTCTAAGTTCTTTTTCAACATTCACTGTTTACAAACGCTAGGGTCAATCCAAATCTAATCAGGTACCTTTGGCAGGTATCTCTAAATTCAAAACAATTATCAGACTGAACCATTTCACAACAATCATCTTTAGCTTAACACCGTATCACAGGATAATGATGACATGTTACTACAAAACGATCTTTTTTTTACGTGCGGCAATCCCTTCGGATACCCCCCCCCCCCCCCGCCGGCCAGCGGGGATGGCTATGTCGGGCATTAACCGACTAAAACCGCACGGTGTCCTGCCCAAGTGCCCATTGCCGGGCACCCCGGGTAAGCCCATGATCTCTCACATAAGTCCACCCCTGTAGCGTAGCGGTAGAGCGTTCGACTGCTGGGTCAGAGGTCGCGGGTTCGATTCCCACTCATTGCAAATATGTATATTTGCATTGGTCTGGATGTTTATATGTATAATATGTATTTATTTACAAAAAATAAATACATAAAAGAAACTAAGAATGTTTATCCGCATTCTAGAACCCATATGACAAGCTCTGCTTAGTTTGGTTGCAGATGGCGTTGTGTAATTTGCCCTTGAATATTTATTATATTTATATTTATAATGGGTTCTAGGATGCTTTAGAAAGTAAGGACCTTATTTCCCTATATAACTTATATTTGAAATTCATCTCAGTCTCCGCAGTTCTACTTAAATATGAATCTAACACACCCACTTAACCTCATACATTACATACATTACTTAATTCGTAGAATTTACCAAACGCTTTTGACGCGCGGGAAATCCCCAGTCTTATAGTGAAAAGATAAAATTTATAATATATAATAATTTAGAAAATTTATACAAAAATTACACGGTGTATTTACGTTATTAGGAAGAATCTCTAGTACAACATACACAATATGGTTATATTACAATCAGATTGCATAGATTTTAGTCCAGTAGGTAGTAACTCATTAATTGTGTTGATGTGTAGATAGGTAGCTACTGACATCAACAGAATTAATGAGTTATTACGATTTATTTGAATAATGGAGAAAGAGAAAATGATGTAAGTATATGGTGTACCTACCTACATAAATCTTTTATTTATGTTTTATAAATAGTATGTGTCTAGCACTTGATCAAAATCTTTAAGATAATAAGAACTTAAATGAAGGCTTCCTCAGTGGCGGAACTGTGATGGCATCTAGACAACTGCATGCGCGTGTTATTAAAAGACGAATGGTTTCCGCAAACGACACTCGCATACCTAGAATCTGTTCTTTTAGTTACTCAGTAAAGTTATTCTTACTCGTAGGCCCGTATTCTCGAAAGATATTGAGTCACGAGTCGCGATTTGAAAATAGTTCTAAGTACAGATTGTAGTCAAAAATTATATTTGAGTGAACTGCATTAAAGCGAATATAAAATCTCCACTCAAGATTAGTCATATAATACGATCCGTACCTTTTTTTTTTTTTTATAACTAACTACTACTAAACTAGACTAAAACCGCACGCCGTCTCGGGTCTACAGACGCCGGGGTGTAAGGTTGCCCATAGAGCATATCCCTCGCACCCCGACTGACCCTGGGCCATCTCCGGTTTCGAGATGGCCCCCTCGGTTTTGGGAACCACGGTGTCCCCGTCTTGCCCCGGTTTGGGGGAGGGGCGCTAGTCGCCCCACCGTCCCGGCCTGCTTCTGCTGGGGTGACAGGTGGCCTCACCCGCCACCCCCAGACCTGCGCTCATGGAGGACGGAGGTCGTTAAGCGGATACGATCCGTACCTATATTTTTTTTTCGTGCGGAAATCCCTTCGAATACCTCCCCGCCGGCCAGCAGGGGCGGTTATGTCGGGCATGAACCGACTAAAACCGCACGTCGTCTCGGATCTACAGAGGGTGTAAGGTTGCCCATAGAGCATATCCCTCTCACCCCGACAATCATTACGATCCGTACCTACTTAGAACTAGTGTCAAGTCGAGATTTAAAACTGAGGATCGTTCTAAAATACAGGCCTAAGTCTTTTCCCAACTTATTTGGGGTCAGCTATCCGTCTGACTACAAAAAGAACGAACTTTGATATTTGCAGTGAATGGTATGCCATGAAACCTCCACAACCCACTGGCGATATCGACATACTGGCTATTTTTAGGGCTCAAAAATTTGTACTGATTTGTAGATTTGTAGTTGTTCGTATGACATTGCGAGTACGTGCTCTCCGAGCCACCTATTCAAAAACGTAGCGTATGTCTATGAGACTAAATCTTCTTGTATAAATAAAAAAATAGCTATAATGTATGTAGGTATTTCGGAAGCCAGTTTGATAATGTAAAAAACAACTACACAAATGAAACTAAAATATGTCTTACGTGGTTCTGATAATACCAATCAAACTAGCCAGCGGAACGGTGCCGTCCATGATTACCCGTCGCAGAACCGGACAATTTTATACATTTTTCAGAAAAAAAAACAAAGATTCCTGTTAATGGAAAATAATCTTTATGTAATAATACCTCTCATGTTTTTGCGTGTTAATAATGTTCGTAGTTTTATAGTTCGCTTTGAAATCATCTAGTTAGTATACATCCTCGTAGATGTATTTTTTTCTTGAGATGCCTTATGAAACAAGTTGGTAATTTTCGTGTTTGTGTAAATTGTAGCTACATTTTCTGCGGTTACCGACGCGTTATTAGATCAAATTTCCTTCACAGCACTAACTGCTTTTACTTAATAATTACAACGAATTAGCGTTATTACAAAGTACACAGACCAACTTACTGCACAATTCGCTAGCGATAAAGTTGGCAAACGAAATACCTACATTTAATTTTTTGATTGAGTTGATAAGAAGATAAATACAAATTTAAGGAGCGTTAATTGGTAAACACGTTTTAAAAAAATTATGTTTAATTAATGTACTCTTCAAATATTATTTCCTGCCTAACATGTTTATAGTACATTATTTGCTCAACGTACTAACTACGCTGCGAAACGAAAAACATGCTTGAAATCCATCAACTTCTCTTATTATACAATATATAGCTACTGGAATGGCATATAAAACACTTCCTCAGTACATTTTGTTCATTGACTACTTCGAATGAGAGTAAGTATATAGGTACTTATTTATAAATAAAGGTTACGCATTATCACGCAAGCGTTTACTGTAGTCAGCGTATTAATTTATTTATACTTTATGCTGAGCGCTGTTATCACTTTTTCTATAAAATACTCTAAGTTATCCTTTCAACTATCCTCTGAGAAGTTCTCACTTTGCTACCAGTAGGTAGGTAGGTACATAGAGTTAATTGTGTTTTTTCCAATTACAGGTATTGAAGGAAATCTCTTATTCGTTTCTTTTAGTCGTTATCAGTGCAAACTATAATCAAAAATATATTGCTTGAAGACAGTTAAAATGAAACAAAAATATTAGTGGGTAGGTACATAGGATATCATAATTAAAGATTCCCTACTTGAAATCGAATGACGCGAGATCAAATTACACTTGCTCGAAAACGTTTACTCGATAGTACTTGAAATCGATAAATTATGCGCTCGACAGTTCACTCCCTCGATGCATCAAAATCTCGAATAAATATAAGCTTGAATCATCGGCAGCGCGAAGGCTCATTATCTTGAAACATCATTTCTCGACCGACCATCTTATCGATTTATAGAATATCTCGAAAACGGTCTAGTGGTTCCGGCGCTTCTGGGTTAGGTTATGTTAGAACTGTGACCCCAACAGAGCGCAACCCGAGCGAGCGGAGCCAGCGTGCCGCGGCAGCAGCCGGCGAAGCGCCGGAACCACTAGTTACGAGGAGGAACTTACTAGGTATATTTTAGGTGTGTCAATAAATTACCTGCGTATTTTTTTTACCTACATGTTGAGAACTACGCGGCAAGGCGGTTATTAACTGGGAAAATTTTTCATTCTTTTTGCGATAGGACGCACCGTTTTCGAGATATTCTATAAATGGATTAGATGGTCGGTCGAGAAATGATGTTTCGAAATTTTGATACATCGAACAATGAGCCTTCGCGCTGCTGATGATTCGAGCTTATAGTTATTCGAGATTTTGATGCATCGAGGGAGTGAACTGTCGAGCTCATAATTTATCGATTTCAAGTACTATCGAGTAAACGTTTTCGAGCAATTGTTATTCGATCTCGCGTCATTCGATTCCAAGTAGGGAACCCCATAATTAATACATTTTTTACATTACAATAACATTTTTATGCACTTTTCAAACGTAACTTAGAATACCTACCTGCCTTGGTTACACGAGAAAAAAAGAAACCATATCTAATTAGGTACCTACCTACAGTTAATGAATACTGCAATTGTTTACAAGCAATAACAAAAACATCTAAATTCAAGTGTAAAGTAAGACGGAGTTTTCAATTGCTGGCTTTGGCTGTAGCGAATGATGGCTATGCGGTCTTGTGTGAACCGGTGCTAACTGGTATGGTCTGGTTGTAGTCGCCGAGGACTGGCCTGCCATTCACCCGGACCCCGCCACTGGACTGCGGGGACACTGCATCTGCGTCGCGATAACAACAAACACGTAGTACGTATTAAAATGTAATCTTTACTGGTTACAGGATCTCCCTGTGCACTTTATAAGCTAAGAAATCCTACTTTATTAATATTATATTACTAACTTAGGTATCATATAAAACGCTCATGAACGGGCTTCAAGCTATAATCTTAAAACAGATTAAGCTAGTTTAGACCTTGATATCATTGGATCAGGATCTAATACACTCAGAATTTTCTAACTTGATATTATTGAACTTCTTCATAAAATGCAGATGTAATAGATAATACAATTTCTCACATGCTATATTAGCAAGTGATTAAGAATACATGCTTTTAAGGATTCCGTACCCAAAGGGTAAAAACGGAACTGTATTACTAAGACTCCACTGTCCGTCTGTCTGTCTGTCACCAGGTTTTATCTCATGAACCGTGATAGCTAGACAGTTGAAATAACAATTTCACAAATAATGTATTTCTGTTGCTGCTATAACAATAAATACTAAAAATACAAGAAAATATATATTTAAGAGGAGCTCAATATAAATAACGGTAACAGGTTATTCTTGAAATATTCACAGAATATTTAACAGTTATAATATAATGTTTTATAGATAATGGTACGGAACCCTTCGTGCGCAAGTCCGACTCGCACTTGGCTGGTTTTTATTAAGTTACGTCTAGATAGAAGCCGTTCTTCGAATTTGAAAATACAATTATATTATAAGTATTATGGTAGTAGGTTCCTCTTGGTGATTTTCGTGTAAAAAGAGTTTAATTCTGTTATTTTAAGTTTTCAGTTACTAGTAGGTAAGTCAAAAGTAACGAAAACTAGATATTATATTGTATGATAATAATACAATATCACATCTAAGCAAGTACGTTCATGTCAAAGCAGTGACAGCCACATGAGATTTTCAACTTCACGTATGGTTAGCATATATATACAATCACACGGTTTAAATTATAAATATCTTAAATAAAAGGCTCCTAGGCAGCGAATTTCTAATGTTGGGTCCTAGTACGTATACAAAACGATGTAGTCGAGGTTGAGCGTTTTGTAAAAAGTTATTGCCGACTGCGCTCAACCTCGACTACATCGTGACTGTATCTATTCCGGTAACCCGGGGGTTATCCTTTCGAGGGCTTACCCGGGGTGCCCGGCAACGGACACTTGGGGAGGACACCGTGCGGTTTTAGTCGATACACGACATAACCACCCCCGGCGGCTGGGGAGGGGGGTATCCGAAGGGATTTCCGCACGTAAAAAAAAGACTGTATCTAATATATTACTTTATTGATGTATTTGTTTGTAGATACCACTTAGGTGGCGATCTACTGCTCTCCAGGTGATTAGTCAGTACATGAAGCATAAGTAAATAAATAAACGCTCGCAATACCTGTTCGTCGTATACAAGCCTTGCAACTCCTACTTGCATTTTCTTCCTTCCCAAGACTTACCTATTACTCAGGTAAGTCTACCTACTCACTGCGAGGGATACTAGCTCAAGCTATCAAAACCTTCCTAAATTGCGGTTTTTTTTGTAGGACTTTTTGAAATACGCTAGTGTAGTGTGATTACCTATGTACTTTCTGAATATTTAGGTCTTCAAGTACCTACCTGCTTAAGCTATACTTAATTAAATACTGTCGTCGTGTTTCTTTCTCTATGGTTGAGAACCTTACCTATTGTAACTTGCTATCCCAGCTCACGATCACATCTGAACGCAGCAAAATCTCAAAACATATTCATAATCAAAATAAATAACACTGATGACGAATATGGTAATCTAATCACAGGTTCACAGAGGCCAGAATGAAAGAGGAAAGATTAGGAATTAGAATTAGGAAGATTTTCATTACATTAGTAAAAACAGACCCCGCATTGAAAGCGGGGGTAGGTATATAAAAAAAAAATGATCACAGGTGCACGTCTAGATGTGGATTACAACGATATCCTGGGTGCCTTGAGTGGGATACCATATACTCACGCATACTTTATACCCTTCCTAATAGCTCCAAAGCATAATCTCATTAAGCGAGGTCATTTCACAATCTAAGCGTCCTTGGTCCGAATTCCTCTCGTAGGTACCGTTAGAACGGAATAAATTTTGTTTTAAAATGTAAAAGTTTGGCCATTGAGATGGTAAGAAGAGCTTATTTAAAAATCCTTGTCTCTGATATTTTTCAAAATATCTATTATCATAAAATTGTAAATGAGTTGTCTCTACATTGGAGATATAAACAAAACTTGGGTTATTTTAAATGAACGATTCAGAAAACAAAAATAATTTTTATTTATTTTTTGTCTGCTTATCTGTTTGTCTGTTTGTTCGGGATGAATGCAAAAGCTGACTGAACAGATTTTGATGCGTGTTTTCCTATTGGGAAGGTCCTGGTCAGACTTAAAATCTGCCGTATATTTGACTGCAATTGGTTGAGTAGAACCGGAGGTATAACAAAACAGACAAGAATTCCAAAAATAATATTTTTGTGTTCAGAATCGTTCATTTAACATAACCCAACATTTTTTGTTAAATATCTCTAATTTACAGACGCACGACTAATTTATAATAGCATACATAAAACTCATCAGTCCTTTTATTGGCTTTTTGATTGGACAGTTATTGCACATGCGCGAAATTTTTGACGTTTGTACAAGATTTTTGTCTCGAGGTATAACAAGAGTTTTCACTCTCGTACTATTGAACCTGTTTTAATAGTTGTGCCTAGTTGTCTACAACCATTAAGCATAATGCTAATCAATGGAATCAAATACAACAAACCAGTAACTAAAAATTTTCCTTAAATTTCAACTTCTATTAATATATTCTTATTTAAAAACATCTTAGGAAACGTTTATATGACGCATAATAATTAAATTATTATTCTTCTCAAAAATCATGTTATCTTGTTGATCTCAAACCATTATTCGTTCTTTTATTGATATATTGGCCTGGTAATATGTTTTATTGCTGCGATACTTTCAGGGAATTTCGAATATTTTGTTGTATTTATTTATAATTTTTAAAAAAGTAGGTGTTATTAGTAATCAAAAATCGATTCACTTCAAAAGCTCAAGGTAGCACCACGAAGTTTTTAAACGATTCTATTGGTAATAATGATAATGAATAATAATGATTAACATTATAATAACATAGTAATTTAGAGTTCCTCCATTCATTGTCAATTCGTTTTATTGTTCAAGTGTTGCAATGTATCTATTTACACATCACCACAATCTCAAGCGCAACTCTACCTACCATTACTCTCGTAAAACGAAATGATAACATTAATGACTTAATGACTGATATTTTTTTTATACCACTTAGGTGGCAAACTAGGTCTCTGCCCTCCTGATGGGAAGTTGTTATATATTATTATAAAGATTAAATCTTCTCTGCGCTGTTCTTGTAATTCTTTAATTACACAAACAATATCCTTGTACTATGTAACTTGATTTTGCATTGTTTGATATTTTTGTGTAAAAATGTAAGCCATAAATGCGTAACATTTTTAAATTGTTGATGTGATTTAAATATGTGTAATAGTTCGGGTAATATATAACATACAAATGTTCCCAGATTCTTGTAAAATAACTGTCTGCAATGTTACATTAACACAAGATCCAGATGTCTATTTTACTTCAAAGTGTGTATACTTCTCTCTATCATCATCCTCTTAGTGTCAAGTGTATGTGCTCGTTAGGCATTAATTAGTACTAGAAAGGAAAACATCCTATCCACCTGAGAATTGACCATAATATTTAAGAAAATTTGTACAAACCTTCAACATTTACTAGCCTGCCCAACGAGATCAACTGTAGGCTCCACTTAATCTAGATATCAGGTAATTCCAAGCTAAGACCGTCACCGACACCTTGGTACGTCGCGAACACATAAATCATGTGACAGGTGGCCCATAGCGTTACTCTGTGTATTTGCACAAAAGAGCATCGCCGTCGCACAGCGGACGGCCTAAGACCACGGACCATTTAGACCATGATCGCATAAATTCCATAACCATAGAAACACTTATCAGTGATCCGATGTATGCAGTTATATTATACGTGTCACGCACGAGTATCACGACTTATGTTCTTGGAAAAATGAATACGAATGAAAAAATAAGCTAATCTTGTACGCGAATATATCAGTACTCTTTAAATTATTGCATCTCATTTTCTAGCCTAAGGAAGTTTTAATACGAATGATAAATGAACAGCCTCTTAATTCTTAGTTTTATGCTCTGGATCTAGCTTAGTTTTAAGCTAGTAAATATTTGTGTATGTATATGAGATCTAGGATTATGCTCACTTGCTGGGTGAGGCTTTGGCACATACTTTCCTCTCGGGATTCGGGCACAGATTAGATAATAGTGGTTACTACGTAAGTATAACGTAAGTTGGGGGTTAGATGGCAGGCGCTCGCTACAAAGGAAAGGATCCGTAGTAGAGCGGATCCCGGGGTTCAACCGAAGCAAGTTTTGAATACAAACGCAATTGGCGATTGTATGAAGAACTAGGAATACTTCACAATAAGTATATTTCATTTTTTAAAGCGTCTTAGTGTTAGCGTGAGATTTATTTATATGAATGAATATCGTGCGCACGATTTTAATAATCACGTGTATGAAAAGGACCTATATGGTTATTAAAGTTATTATTATTAAAGTATTATAGTTCTGTTTGCAGGGCTGGGGCATCTTCACTGACCTTCCTGGTTAAATAGTTACAGTATGTGTTTTTCATTATATTTAATTGCTGTTGTGGCATTGTTTTGTTTGAATCACATTACCTTCATCGCCTTATTATTTTTCTTTAGTTTCATAACGACAGACGGTTTATGACCGAACGAACGATGATCAGATGAACAATTTTTTCATGACTTGTCATGAAATTAACTAAACTAACTAAAATTAACTTAACCTACTTGCTACTACCACGGCTTAAACTGGCCAAGCAGGAGTCGGACTCACACACGTAGGGTTATGAACCATTATCTATACAATCTGAACCCCCCTTAATTGAATGTAATTGAATTATTTATGTTTGAAGTGACAACTTGAACATTCTGTGAATATATCAAGCGTCTACCTATTGCCGTTATTATAATCGAGCAAAAACGGCGAAATATCACGTTTTTTGTATGGGAGCCCTACTTAAATATTTATTTTATTCTGTTTTTAGTATTGTTTGTTATAGCGGCAACAAAAATAAATAAATCACCTGTGAAAATTTCCACTATCTAGCTTTTACGGTTCATGAGGTTCTGGTGACAGACTGACGGATATCGTAGTCTTATTAATGGGGGCCCTTTTTACCCTTTGGGTACGGAACTCTAACAAAAAAAATACTGCTTTAATCGTAAGTGCTTATTAAATGCTGCTATTTAATAAGTACTTATGATTAAATAATAAAATCATGTTAGTTGTGAAGGTGTGAATAACTTATAGTAAAAGATTATAATCTTTTACAGTATTCATAACTATGCAACTTCACTACTATAAAACAAGAAAACGAGACAAAAAGAGAAAAAGAGAAAAGAAACGGACTACAGTTTACACTTTTGAGCGCAAGTTTCTCTCTTTAGGAATTCCATATACAAGGCGTCCCACGGCTATGCCATGGAGGGCAAGTACCGATTTTAAATAATGTAGATAAACCACTTTACTGAAAGAAAACTACATTTTGATATTAAATACAAATAAACGCCATTCAAAATATTCAAAACTTCGCTTTGAACCCTCTGTAATAGAACCGGCTAAAATACGAAAAAATTCTGTACTGTTATGGCATCAATTATCATAAGGATCAAATCTATCTAACAAACATGGTAAATTAAATAAAAGGAAATAGACACACAGAAGTAGGAACGGGTGGACTGATTTTCATGATCTTTGATTTTTTGACTCGAACCGACCAAACGTGCACGCCGTCTCGGGTCCCTAATACCGAGGTTGCCAACAATAAGGCAATTCCCTCGCACTCTGACTGACCCTGGGCCATCTACGGCTTTGAGATGGTCCCTCATGATATAGGGCCTATACAGCAATTAAGATAATTAAAAACGTGAAATAAAACCGAAATAAAAACGTTATAACTCAGCTGATAAGGTGACCATCATAATTTGATTCTAAGGCGGAACGAAATTTGCCGGTTTAGCTAGTCTATATATGTATATAAAACAAAGTCGTGTTATTGATGACCAGGATGAACTCGAGAACGGGTGAACCGATTTTCATGATTCTTATTTCGTTAGTTAAGGAAATTATTTAGACTAAAACGTGATAACGCTGTTTAATTATAATTTATCACAGTTTTTATCATTGGTGAAATTCGCTTCACATATTGCTTGCTCATGTTGGTGTTTAATGTAATATAATTCTTCTGTACGTGTGTTTATCACCTAACTCCGCCTAAACGACTAGACCGAATTAGATAAAAGTTTGTGTATAGCAATGGGTGCCTTGATGGTTTAAGAATTGGACCCGGTAGGTGGCGCTGCTGTCGCTATGTCACCAAATTTAATTAATGTGGTGCTGATTTTCCGGGCTCTACGAGGTCTTTCGGATCCGCTAGTTTGTTATAAACCTGATGTCGTAGGGCTACTACGAAAGAAAGACAGCACTTAATCACCATAAAGTTTTGGTAGGGTCAAAATGTCACGTGTCATCTTCGGGCCCAATTGTGGGATGAATGCGTTTCGTAGAACCGATTGCCCGCAAAATTGGGTCTGCAACTTCGGATGCATGTTACATGGTTGGCTAGCACATTAAATTATAATTTATGCCTTGGCAAAGTCTATATAATCTAATCAAGAATCGTGCAAATCGATGGATGTTGTATTTTCTTATATCCACTACTATAATGTACCACATCCTTGTTATAAAGTTATTGAAGGAAGTGTAAATTCAATCACAAAGCAATTTGCATGAAGTGATGAGTCGTTGAAAAGAATAATAATATATATGTCTGTTTAAACTCAATTCCTGTTTACAACGTATTTTATCGAACATATCGCTTCACTATTTATCATTGATTGTGTATTATAATTACGACCACAGTCACAGTGTCCATCAATACGGAAATATGGTATTACTTCCAGAGAGGAAACTTATTTGAATAATTGTTAAGTGATATATGTGTAAGATAATAATATACGATTTGATGAAAACTCGTCGGTTAATATTTTGAGGCAGTAAACTTTCTATATAAGGAGCGTCGCAACGGTAGTGTATTTAGAATAAAGTAAGACAGGCATAGACTGAACTATTTACGAGTTTAGTATACCTAATATCTGGATGACCAAGCTTTGCGTAATGTCTTCATTTTGTTTTCGACGTTTTCTAAAAATGAAACCGAGCTAGATCGATTTATCGCTCCCGAAACCACATACATACTAACTTTAATGAAAATCGTTGAGCCGTTTCAGAGATTTAGATTATATACACAAAAGAATTGCTCCTTTAAAGGTTTTAGATTCAAAGAAGTCGTAAATCAAAAAGAATTATACAATCTTTTACCACAGACATTAGGTAGGACTATTTATTAAAAGTATTACAACTCGTTGGTCCATAATTATGTTTTCTTATCCGGAAGCAACTGTTAAGCATAGACGAATGTTAAGAAAAGGCTGCAACTTGAGATAGGTCCTTTAATATGGTGAGTAATAGAATGTTGCCCAGAGAGAGAAATACGGGATGCCAAAGAGTTATTTTTGTTGAATATCGTAATAATTAACTTGTCTCATAGAAATTTGCTCTGTACCTACATATTAGTCATTCATGTATTGTTTGATAATAATGATGACGCTCTTGTTTACTTTAATGTTTGAAGATGTAATTGACAGTACGCTAAGTTTCGATAAAACATGTATATTGTTGTGAAACAGCCTATGTCAACTTTTATTCACTTAGAAATTTCTGAGAGATTATTATACATACATATAGTCACGCCTTTTTCCCATAGGGGTAGGCAGAGACAACATCTTTCCACTTGCTACGATCTTGGCACGCCGGTTACGGGTACTTCTGACCTGGCCCTTCTTCAAAACGTCATCGATCTGATTGGCATACGTACGCCTAGGTAGACCTTTACCGGGTTGCCCAGTAGCCCTCGCCTCATAAATCTGTTTCGTTAATCTCCTTTCATCCATCCTCTCTACATGACCGAACCATGTAAGCATCCCTTTCTCTGTCTTGGTCACGACATCTTCTGCCATACCACAACGTTCCCTTATCACGCTGTTCCTCACTCGGTCCATCAGGGTCACTTCAGCTATACTTCTCAGACTTCTCATTTCAACAGCATTCAGCTTACTTTATTATAATATGAGATTATTATATAAGCAACAATCACATATTATAATCTCACACTGTAGTGTACAACGTTTTTAAGATGATTGGTTTTGTAATGAGATCATCTCGTAGCTTTGTGCATTTGTACATTCGTATAGCCTTATACGATCCCAGATGGAATATACCATTCCCATCTGAAATCTTTTCTATGACTGTGATTAGATTAGAATTTTACGATCAGTAAGTTATAAATCAGTGAAATATAATCAAGGATAGAACACTGTATCATTCCCCTTACTATTCGTGTAAGGGGCCCACCTACAGTTTTGGGAATGATACAATATTCTGGGGTTTAGAGTGCAGGCATGGGCTCCAAGGGTGTGTGCATACCTTCGTTTTCCCACACAGAAATATGCAGGAATAACGAATGGGTTTTCGTCATTATTGCTGCTTATATTTGACACACATTTTATTAAACTGGAATTATATTTACTCTTACTAGCTTCCAGTTCAAACGGAAAGCTATTGAGTAGAGCCATTGTGTTATTATATTATTATTAAAACACATAATATATAATATTATAATAAAATAACGTAAAATAAATCACGATAGAATCCGTTAAAATAGTTTGCTTTCAATTATTATAACAAATTATATGAATATTATTTATCAACTTAGAATGAATTTGAGTTTAAATAAGCAAGTTCGGGTTTTTATTAGCATAATTATCAAACAATCAGTCTCTTCTATTCAATTTGGCATAATTTATATCAAGGTAAAAATAATTTTGCGAGCTAGATGTTTGCATATACCTACGCTATTATTCTAGGCTATATCTCACATTATATATAGTATACATAATAATCTAATAAAAATAATGCATCTTTACATGAGTGCATACCAACATAAATAATTTAATACAATCATTTCACAACATTGTGCATAAATGCACACTTACAGAAACCTCATTGATCAAATAGACTCTTGGAAACCGCAACTTCATATGAATAAAAGGTCGCAAATGCTGCGGTTTTTGGTATTTCTCACACCACCTTTGAGCAGGTCAATAGACATCTTGGCGAATGCGAAGAAATGTAGTAGGTATGAGAAAATTCGGCTTAGTACCCGATAAGCACTAAAATGTTCGAACATCTCGTGCGAGATTTTTCAAATATCTTTTTTAGTGGTCGATTCGCAGGTGCTGCATATATTAACGTTGAATCGTCACCTCCAGTCGAGCCAGGGACTCGCCTTACCTAACCGCCTTTTATACACTTCGGCAATGCCAGGGGCACATCCAAGCTGCTGCCTACCAAGTTTAATCTGATTATATTAGGTATCAATGTGAAAGCATAAATGGATCGATTGATGTATGTTTGTTTCACAATAGCTCTAACAGACAAACTGATCTGGATGAATTTGGCACATAATGGATAAGAATAGCACATGGACTACTATGATATCAAAGATGACAGCTTTTTAACATACTTTTATTAACTTGGTATGTATACTTGTAATTGTATGTAATGAAGTCTTTGTACTCGATTTTGGAACACTACCAAACGTCGAATTGATTTGAAATTATGCACACTTAAATAATAACAAAAAGTCAAAAATAAATAGGTAATAGTTTTGGATTTGGCCCTCCATGCTCAGTTGAAAAATTCAGCCCTTATGTAAAAATGTCGACCCTTAAACCATATCAAGCTTACTCCGTACCATTATGTACGAATACTACTATAAAACCTCCCGTTTTTCTTTTTTGTTTTACTTTTGATGTTAAACGGCGAAATAAATAATTCCAAGCAGTGCGACGATCATGAAAATCTTATTAATCTTTCGTTAATAGATGGTTAGAGTAACTGAGTAAACTTTACTCCTAACTCTTATGTTCTTGATATATACGAAATTTTACTATGCTAATACTTTTCCTACGGTTCAATTGGATAACCCTTGTGACTGTAATTTTATTATTTTATAAATAAAAATTAATAAAATTACGTTAAATGTATTTCATTACATTGCTTGACGCTGTGATTTTTTAAATCTAGTGGATAGAAATTTTAATTACTTAATGGCCAGTTACTATTATTGCTGAATAAGAATATTTTACACAAATATACAATCTTGTTGATTATTACCTGTTTCCCATGTTTTATTTATGTACCACTATAGTGCGCGTCTGTACCATTTTCTTAAATATTTTTTTGTAGAAAATGAATGCAAATAGTCACAGCATTCCTAGCGTCCATCCATTTCTAGCGCCGTTGATTCGCTCGTTAATCAATTCAGCACGTGTACTTGTAATAGACCACTAAAAAATTTTCATTTTAAAAAGGGTCCACATATCATAACTCTTGATTAACTGGATGGGTACTGGAGATGTTTTATAACCCTATTATTTATCTATCATCAATTCAAGTTATGTTATGTCAGTAAAAATAAATAAATTACCAAACATCTCTTCTCTTAAAATGAACGTTAGACCGAAAACTGAGCCCAACTGGTTTAGTACTCTAAGGATAATGGAGTAGTACTTACTCCATTGACCGAATATCAAAATCTATGAAAATTATGTGGCACCTAAAATATAAGGTTAGTTTCAATTTAGAGTCTCACTGCATGGAGTGGTGCGAAGAATGTGAAGATGTGATGTAGCGACTGCGGCATCGTTTTTCTCTTATTCGGAGTTCGTGGAAATAATTAAGAACTATAACGTCATATTTATTTTTATACGTGGTGATTGACCCGTGGGTTATTAAGCCATGATCACAAGTAATGCCGCAACTAAGACTGATTGGCTTGAATTCTCATAGTTAAATGTTCGTAAGATTTTTTATCAGGAGCATAAATATTGTTTTAAATATTCTATCCGTGACATTGGACAACGTACTATATTTAAAAAACTGTTGTTGGGTGGTTAGCCTGAAGTTAAATTATAGTAAAGTATATTTACATCCAAGGTAATCATGGTACAATGGTAAAAGTGTTGTATTATAAGCACTCACGTGTATTTTACTGTAAAACACTCACATAGTGTCAGAAATGAGATTTTTTTCTTCTAGTAATAGTCAAATTAAGAATTCTAAACGTACCTAGACGGTATATAAATGACATTAGGTGAGAAATACATCACATCATATATGCTCTATTATATAATTATTTAATGCCATTCCAGCTTATTACAAATCATTGATATACCTTTACTATTATAGCAACTAACAAATACACTTAATTACAATTAATTTATAAAAAATAAATAAAAATAAAAAACATCAAAAGGGTAGGGAAAACGAATTTTACATAAGTATTATAAATTCATATAATAATATAACACGGTTCCAGTCAGTTTCAAGTGACGAATATCGGTAAATTATTACCTTTGTACGGGAATTCCATCTATTTGGTTTTTGTTAGTAATACCTAATGCCAATCTTAAAAACAACTATTAAGTTAAATTACAATGCATTTCATACTCACTTTATTATTTTTACTTTTCTTAACTTTGCTGGATACGGATCTTGATCTTTGTTAGATTTTATTATTTAAATTATTATCGGACAGATTCTATTTATGTAGGTATACTTGCAGTGAAGCATTTGGTATTATCATGCGTCTGACGTAATGTAGACTGCTTTAGTGTCGCCTTTCTAATCCATTTAGGGCTAAGAATGTTACGAATCACGCACGTTATACCAAAATATATATATGTTATTAGGACATATTGGCCAGGCACCTATATCTTATATTCTGCTAAAGTATCATTATAATATGCATCAGCTTTTCGTTACCATTTTTGTAAAAGTAGCGTGTTTACAGCGTAGGTGGCACAATAGTATGTTGAAATAACGAATATTGAAAACCATTCACAGAGACACCTAGTCTGGATGTCGTCATAGTACATTGTCCATGATATAATTATGTTTCATTTCGTTATTGTTGAGTATTTTCATTTAAAAATACTGTTGTCCGTGGCTGTACTATTGTTGACTTAATGTTTAATAACGATCAACTCTAGTTACACGTTATAATGTTTTGTTATGAAAGAATTTATATTTAAATTAAATTGAACTAAGAAGCTGGATTCCTTGTTCAAATATTCATTGTGATTAAAATAGAAGCATGAATAATAAAGAGTACCTAAGTGGATGGGGGGGGGGGGCAGATAGATAGCAGGGGAACATTTATACAGTATCTATATCTATATATAAACCGAAAAACGCTATGCAGTCTGGCACGTCACTAGTATGCTCAAGGTCATGCACAAGAATGACAATAGTGACGCCACTCGCCGCCAGGTCGTCATTGGCCTTCAACAGGTATAAACTTGTTCATGTCATGTATCTTAATAGTTGTTTTTGGTATTTTATGTTACCATAGGTAAGTGAATATATTCAAAAGTGTTTTTGAGTATAATATTAACAAATAGTTTAGCAAATTAATAGTCTGTGAAAAATATTCGTTGGGGCACTTTGATAAAGTAATATGCGGGGTACAATAATACGTATAAATTTGACTTCATGATAATAAATAAATATTATACGAGATTCTACACAGCGCTTACTAGGCCCAAAGTAAGCACAGTTTAACTAGTTTGTGTTGTTCCAGAATGCGGATAAAGATACTTATATACTTTTCTTTTTATTTATTTTTTGTAAATACATCCATACATGTTTAACATAGTAACAAATGAACATATTCCTGCCTACTAATATTTGCACTGAGAGGAAAGCGAACCTGCGCTCCCTATCGTAGCAGTCGAATGCACTACCGCTGCGGCACAGACGCCATCATGATGATCAAATAATTTATCCAACCATTTATTTAACTTTTGACAGCTCAATTATTTCATCAAAAGTGATATCCTAGGACGTAACCTATTTGATTTCACATAACAATCGACTTTATTTACGAAGAAGTTAAAGAAGGGAATGACCGTTCTTTATAGATAACGAAGGATTGTCCAGTCCGAATGTACTTAAGCATATTAACGTCTGTATAACGTTATACATGAACATGGTAGATGAATTATTAAAGATTTATTCTCAATAATTACAATGAAACGTACTAATAAAAAGGAGCCGGATACTATACTAGAGTTCAAAACAACAAACAGGACCGCATAAACAAATAGGTAATGCAAGTAGGATACCTTGTAGTGTAATAATCTAATAATTCATAAGGCCTTAATTGCTAAAACAATTCATTAACGTCGGTATTTCGCGAGAGTAATGGACAAGATTAACATGAAACATACATTTATTATTTGATTTGAAATAATGTCTTAATGTTTTTTGTTGAATAATGCAACTCGTCGACGTCCTCTAATGAATATAACTTTAGGTAGGTAGGTAGGTACTGGTATAATTAATATGTACTAGCAAGACTGACCTGAAAGTAGCTGCAAATATTAGTTAAAAATAACATTTGTTGTAGATCGGTAGCTTAGTGGTTAAGGAGTCGACCCTACGATCGCGAGGTCCCGGGATGGTATCCTGGCCATTACGCTACCGACGTGAACCCACTCCTAACACAAGCAATTTAGCTTAGCTGGAGGGGTTAGCGGGAATATTAGTAATTTCGGTTACTAATATTCTTAAAAAAAAAAAAAAAAAATTGTACCGGCTAAGAGCTGGCTTGTCATTACAAATTACTAAAAGGTCAAGAAAACGACGTGACAATGCTCAAACTGATTATTATTTTCATACCGAAGTTTACGGTTGCTATAATTTGTAAAAAGATTCCTACGATTGAGAACCTTCCTACTTTTTGGAAATCGGTTAATTATCTGCTGCATAATTTTTATGTATGGTACGTACAACTGTATGGCGGTATACCATATAGAACTATAATAATATGGTAGGTTAGGATTACTAACACTTTGTAATTGCCAATTCGTAACCTTTACTAAACTTTACAGTAACTTTACAGTATTTGACAATAAAATACTTACTGTTTTATTTTTCAGATGATTAAAACTGAACTTTGTTTGGTTTCGTCCTATTTTTTTAAATTGTATTAGCGGATTCGTTTGGGGTAATACTCCAATAAGTCCAATAACAAAAATCATCAACAAAATAATAAAAAACGTTATTGCCTACTTACCGGATACAATTGTAAATCTAAACCATCCAGGCATCTTTAGATAAGTATTGTTTCACGGACCGTTCCTAATCCCAAGTAAAATGGGTGGGAAATTAAATTACCATGAAACGTATAGGTTCGGAGTTCTTCCGGTGGGGCTTAGGCCGAATGAAGTGACATTTGATACTTCGTTTAAGTGATAAACTCAATTCATGATAACAATTACTCAAAACTTCGGTCTGCAACTTCGGATATATGTTTTATGGTAGACTTACAGTGTATAGATTGTTACTAGCGTTTGTTGGAAATAGCTGATTTGTTTTACAGTTGTATCACTGGCACGAAGCTGTCTGAGAACGAAAATTTTCAATATACCTAGTTAACATGTCATTCATTGAGCGCTAAAGGCTTTCGTCAAATAAATTGGCTGTTATTCGCGGCGGTCACTTTCACTAAATTGCTGTTGGCGTAACAAATAGTTTTTCTGTGTCACTTTTCTTTGTGAATCTTCCTTTTGACATTCTCGCCTCATTATACTACTGAGTAGATGGTACCCACAAGAGAAACCAACTTATCTCGTTTCCGTGATCTATAGGAACCTATTTCCTTGATAAAAAGTAGCCTATGTGGTATTCCAGACATCTATATCTAAATTTCATCCAGACCCGTCCGGTCACTCTAGCGTGTTTGAGTGAAAAACATCCATCATTTATAAAAGTAATAGGACTATTTTGGGATTCCATTTCAGTCGAGTGAAGGCTGGCTGGTTGCATTGTATTAAATGCTGAAAATAAAAGCCATCTGGAGTATATTAATCCCTCGGTTCTCATGTGAAGAAACTAGAATACTTGCTTATGGCTCGCTGACTACCAGTCCAACTATAAAACGCAAGAAAGTAGGTATGCGAGCTATAAATAGAAATTATAGTACTAACTAGTACATACCTAATGAGTGCTAATCAACAGTTTAATTATAGGTATTTATATATCACTTTTAACTGAAGATATCAAAGTGATTATCAATGAAAACTTACTTGAAAACATGTACCTAGTCAGTATCAATACCTTTATTCAAGTTTTGTTGAAAACAGATCAGATTATCTCGAGGTCATTGACCGATGATTTCCAGAAATACGTGTTTATTGTCTACAGACGAGGAAAGACGGTAGTTTGGTGCAGTGCTCTGAGCTTGGAGCCACTTTGAGTACAATCTTTCAAATATTAACATAAAAACGGTCTATTCATGATTGTTATTGCACAAGCGGGGTTTAAAGCCTCCATAGATTATAACGACTACTTATTTGAGCCTGTTTATTCGTCGCGTATGTCTCTCATAGGTATAATTGCAGCTTCAGGAGTTAAGGTAAAATTATTAAATACAGACGTTTCACTTAAATGATCTTAAACTTCAACTCATAAGCAACGTCACTACATATTCCACATTACAAGCTTATGATTGGCTTACTCTGACAATTTAATCATATAAATTGTAATATTAATTTACCTCGCTGCTGTCAGTACCACATTATTCTGACGTAGCCGGCCACTGTGAAACTTAATAACGAGCATTTACTTAAACCTGATAAGACCAGAAATCGTTTTGATAAATATTTTCATTATGTTTCTAGTCATACTCAGTATTTACCTTAATATTAATGATGGCCAAATTTGTATTTATTTTATATAATGACTACGTCAATACACCTCACCTCGCCTGAATAGGGAGGAGAAGGAAAAGAGATACCTTTGCTGGAAACGCACATACCTAAGTCTTTTTGGCATTGTTCTCGACCAATCTGGTCCGCAGCCTCAGAGCCGCATTAAGAAATGTGATTCAGGACCCGGTCAAGCTCAGTGACAAGAATCTATCTTTTTTCTTCAATGTCAGCCTGGTTGGCCGCAGAGTAACCTTGATATCGCCCATGCAAGGACAGCATGTCATTGATATGCAGAAAAAAGAGAGTGAGTGACAAAACGGATCCCTGCGGCACGCCAGCATTTACCTCCAAGAACTCTGAAGCTCGCCCATCGCAAAGCACTCGAATACGACGCTCCTGCAGGAAGCTATCAACCCAGGTGCACAATCGAGTAGGCAGACCAAAGGCAGGCAGTTTGGAAAGAAGCGACCTGTGTCAGACTCTATCGAAAGCCTCACCCCATAGATGGGTAACATACGCTAGATGATCAGCCGTTGACCGTTACAGCCTGAAGCCATATTTCCGATTATTAATTAAGGAGTGACCCTCTAGGTAATGCATGAGATGTGTGTTAACGATGTTCTCAAAAACTTTGCACAGCACTGAGGTGATGGCTATGGGTCGATAGTTGCCCGAATTTGATCGATTTATTTACTTGGGAATCGGCTGTACATTCGCCTATAGAACGTGTCAACTAATATAAAACTGTCGCAAACACCATATACAAAAACGATCTAGAGGAAGAGTTCCTTAGCTATTGTGTCCCACTGTACTAAACAGAAAAGAAAATGAAATTTCCACATCCAAAAGTAATTAGAGATTGGTATTAATCCAAGGAACCCACGGATACAACTGCTATTGATCCTGAAATAAGGAGTTACAGTACTGGCAACATGGGTACGATCAATATATAAGCTGTCGATGTATCTTTTTTTTTTTTTTTTTTTTTTTATCGTGCGGAAATCCCTTCGGATACCCCCCCGCGTGCCAGCGGGGGCGGTTATGTCGGGCTTGAACCGACTAAAACCGCACGCCGTCTCGGGTCTACAGACGCCGGGGTGTAAGGTTGCCCATAGAGCATATCCCTCGCACCCCGACTGACCCTGGGCCATCTCCGGTTTCGAGATGGCCCCCTCGGGTTTGGGAACCACGGTGTCCCCGTCTTGCCCCGGTTTGGGGGAGGGGCGCTAGTCGCCCCACCGTCCCGGCCTGCTTCTGCTGGGGTGACAGGTGGCCTCACCCGCCACCCCCAGGCCTGCGCTCATGGAGGACGGAGGTCGTTAAGCGACCTCCGGCGCCTGAGTTGCCTGCGACGCGCGGCGAGCAAGTTGCGGGCTCGGCGGACCGGGAGAGTTCTAAGTCTCTCCCGGGCGCGCTCCGCCACCTCCTTCGCGAGCATTACATGCTCGCAGAAGGAGGCGGCGGCGGCCCACGCGCTCGCGCTCCGCACCATTGCCGCAATCATGCTGCCGAGCGAGAGGACTCCCACCCCGATGGCTGCCACGAGGTCACGCCTCGGCGCCTCCCACGCCGGGCAGTCCGCCAGCGTGTGCAGCCCTGAGTCCTCGCTCGCGTCGCAGTGATGACACTCAGGCGTTGGCTCCTTCCTGATCCGATGCAGGTGGTCCCCGAAGCACCCCTTCCCTGAGATCACCTGCGTCAGTCGGTAGGAGAGGCTTCCGTGTCGCCTCTCCAGCCAATCCTCCATGATGGGCCTTACCGCCGCTATTGCGGCGTGCCCTGCGCTTGGTTGCCCAAGTCGTTCCTTCCACTCCACCACGATGGCCTGGCGGAGCTGGGACTGCACGGCCTCGATTTCTCGAGGCTCGGGGCTCCATCCCTGCTCCCGCGCCTCCTTTCGCCACTGGTACAGTTGCGAAAGGGCTCTCGCTTCCAGGTCCCATGGCGGAGTTCCGGCAAGGAGACTCGCCGCCTCGAAGGAGATCGTGCGGTACCCTCGGATGACCCTGATGGCCAGAACTCGCTGCGGAGCGCGCAGCATCTGCACAGTTCTGGTCCTCAGGGCCTCCGCCCATATTGGGCACCCATACAGGGCCATGGACCGCACGATCCCCGCGTAGAGTCTCCTGCAGGAGTCATCGGGCCCCCTCATGTTGGGCAACAGCCGAGCCAGAGCAAGAGCTGTGCCCTTCAATTTGGGGGCCAGACTTCGGATGTGCTCTCCGAAGTCCCATCGGCCGTCGAGCACGAGCCCCAAATATTTCATTTGGGGCTTGATGCCGATGCGATTTCCTCCCACGATGAGACTGGATCCCTCGGGTGGCTTGCTCCGAGGCCCATGGAAGAACAGGGCCTCGGTTTTATGCAGGGCCACCTCGAGACCCAGCCGCCGGATCCGCCTAACGACTTGGGCAACCGCGGTCGTGGCCTTTCGGGTCGCTTCGCGGTACGTCGCCCCGCACGCCGTCACGAGCGTGTCGTCCGCGTAGCACGTGACGGCGGCACCGCCTACGAGCTCACCGCGAAGCACCCAGTCGTATCCGATGTTCCACAGGAGCGGCCCCAGGACCGATCCCTGTGGAACACCGCAAGCTGTCGATGTATCTAGCAAGTTCTTTGTTCTTTGGGTTTAAATATAATTTATTTACTGTTATTAAATTTAACCCCAGGAACAAAGAATTTGTTATGTTTGGTCAAAAAAAATAGTTAGTATAATGAAAAAAATCTAACCAAATCTAGTGAAAGTTTGTAGATTGCTAGTGTAATGTCCATTATTTAGTGGTCGTTATAATAATATTGAACACTAACGGTATAGTTTTTCTATAGATAAACACATGTTGATAGGCTATAACTATTTTAATGATAAATCTTCATAAGTAAGTCGTTATCTAATTTTTTGTCTAGAATTTTAACTTGCCTATCGTACAAAGAGACATAATACTGTTTGAGTACTATGCAACGTTTACAAGTAAGTTGAAAGAGTTTTCCTGTTAACAATAAGATGTACCGATATACTTATGTGGGTTACATATTGTTTTGTTTATATAGTAGGCGTTCGATAAACCGCTAAATGTTTTATTACTCAACAGCGGCGAAGCCAATATTAAGATTGATTTTCGAAAAAGAAACAATATTTTTGAATATAAATCTTTGTATAACTCAAATTACGGTGTAACATGATGTTAGTAATGCGGTGTAACATAGGTAGGTAACCTATGTTACACCGTACTAGTGGTACTCTACCCACAGAAGAGACAGGTACACCAACTACTTAGGACTTAAATTACAATTAATTAATAAATAATTAATTTTAATAATGGGACGTCATGTCAATCGATTTATTAATAAGATCCAGAGCACATGGGCTACATTTTATCCGACCACATGACCAACGTTAGAGAGATTCTTTCTGTTGTCTGGCATGGAATGCTAAATGAAAGGAGTCAAAATTCTGACTTCTGAAATATGAAGTATATAGTATACTTATTAAAATAATAAATAATAAACGACGGTAAACTGATTTAGATATTTTAGTTTGTATTCTGCATTGTAATCTATATTTATCGAAAACATTTTTGTGCTGCCATGAAATTAAGTACAAATTGCGATTAATATCAGAAAACTGCCAAATATAAGTACCTATACTAGCTATAGAGATCAGTAGCAATTGCGACAATAGTAGGTATCAACATTTACGACTTTTTCAAAGAAAACCATTTCAACGTACACAAAGAAACAGAAATAACAAAATGTTTACTAACATAGCCGAATTCTACAATCATGCAAATTGTGTGATTCGTAGTCCATAATATTGTTCTGCAAAACAACATGAATTTTATATTTATGTTAAACTGTCACATTCTGCATTAACACTGAACGTCATCGAACCGTCATAGACTTTTTAATGTACCATGACTCCACCGCGCTGACCAATCGCGTTCTAGCATATTGGACTGTTTAGATATCACCGTGAGTAGAAATAAAATAGACTACCTACGTGAGACTCCCTGGGGTTATCCTTTCGAGGGCTTACCCGGAGTGCCCGGCAATAGACACTTGAGGATCACACCGTGTGGTTTTAGTCGGTCCGATTCCGACACGCCCACCCCATCGTTGACACTGATGGGTTGAAGCCCGTGGTAGTTTCCACACATAAAAAAAGAACGTACGTGATTACTAATACGTGATACTACCTATATTAGATTGAAACCGAAAATTTGATGATATCAATGATATTTATAATATCGGAATTTGTATTCAAAAGAAAACTCTGAACGCACTGAAGTATATACCTTCTTTTTTTTTTTTTACCTGCGGAAATCCCCGAAGTATATACCTTTTTTTTTTTTCTTTTTCGTGCGGAAATCCCTTCGGATAAGGCGGGGTCTCCAGCAGGGGCGGTTATGTCGGGCGTGAACCGACTAAAACCGCACGCCGTCTCGGGTCTTAAGACGCCGGGGTGTAAGGTTACCCATAGAGCATATCCCTCGCACCCCGACTGACCCTGAGCCATCTCCGGTTTCGAGATGGCCCCCTTACTTGCTCTCCACTGTGCCATCTGCTAATCAGAGGGACACGTGGAAAGCTTCCGAACAGCCCTCAACAGGGCCGTCCTCGCCTCGGTCAGAGTTGGCCGTAGGCGGCAGCGTCTCTCCCGCCCTAGGAGAGAGGCGCTGCTGTCTCCGTTGCCCAGGGTGCACCGCGTGGAGGTCCCCAACCAAGCACCCCTCCCCAAAGTATATACCTAATTAAACTATTGTCAATATTTTGTATCTCTTTTGAAGCGAGCCGTAAGTTCTTATGAGTTTTTTTTATTCACAAAAGAAAAAGAACTATTATGAAATAAACAAAAATCTAGTTTATTCCAATCCCATAACTCGCAATCCACAATTAATTATGTCCTCTTTAAATGGTAAAGATAAACCTGCTTTATCTAATTTTTTAGTGTTGTTATGAACTTATGACATTATTCCATTTAATCAATATTAATATTACATTGACTACTACCGGTTTTGTGATTGAACAAAGATAAGCCTTCAGCTATTATAACAGCATGTCATGAACTAACATGTTTAGACATCAATATTCATCATTCAATATCGACTACTTACTTTAATTCAATCCAGGTAGTTGATAATTGCTATATATTTGTATTAGCAATTAGGACCGAGAGCAGATTTATTCGGCGTAGTTAAAAGCATCTTGTATCGTATCATCCTTCCTTGGTCAATGCTCAATGGTCACCAATCCTTGGACTGACGCTAGTATTGCTTAACCTTGCAACGTGATAATCTACTCGATTACACTTAGCCACGAGCCCGTCATAATGCTAACATAATGCTGAGCTGGAACACCTACTTGTGACGAATACTGGACGATGGCAGTATCTCTCTCGTTTCTATAGAGGAAGGTCTGGCCATCTTTTTGCCAGGACGGGAGTGGCACAAGTTTCTGGTTGCCCAGTTTCTCCGCCATAGACAAGAATCAGGGGGAGGGCAGGTTCACCCGCTCTAAATATATAATGGACATAGCCTGGCGCAGACCTAAGCTCGTCTGGCCGACAATAGAAAGGAATGGAATGGTGGAATAAAATATCTAAGAGCAAATTATAATTCTGTGCAATAATAATAACAGTGCTGATATTGGTATCTAGATATCTTAATAATTTTCTGACATCAAACTTCAATCTCATAGGTATATTGAAAATAATTGATCAATTTAACATAACACACAATTTTTAAAGCATTAGTTTATTTTAACAAGCGTTATATTTTCAGCAAAGTGATATTTTTAACATTATATTACTCAAATATTTGAATTTAAAGTAGGTAGTATACTGCCGAGATTGGGCCTATGTTTTAATAATGAGTAAGTTTTACGCGTAAACCCGCGATAATAAGAAACGTAGCGAGTTACAGAATAGCTAATTTATAATGTTATGTGTAATTGTAACGTGGGTTAGTAGTAACAACTATTATTTATTCTGTGGTAGTAATGAGAGTTTTCATAAGCATTTAGTGCTTCGTTTTTAACCGACTTCGGAAAAGGAGAATTTTCTCAATTCATATGTTTATGTGTCGTTTTCGCTTTATATTGAGAACAGCAACCCGAAGACGCTTGAAATATTCACGGAATATTTAGTTATATATTCACTTCAAAAATAAATAATTACATTAAAATAAAATAAATATTTATAATTTATATATAATTTATTTTTGACAAACGTATTAATTATGAATTTGTTTGTCAAAAATAAAAATAAAAAAACGAAATTGTAAGTTTTCATTTTTCTATATCTTTCACAATAAAAAAAATAAAATAGCAAAATATAAATTTGACTCCCCAAATTTATTTATTTTACTTTCGACCCTTTTTCCAATATGGCGAAAAATTTTGGTCACGGAAAATTTTGTCTTGAAAAACAAGGAAATTTTGGTCGAAAATTTATAGTTAAGCTTTTCTAGAATGTAATACTTATCCAAAATTTTGCTCTCTCGGTTCATTTGCATTTCTAACCTGTTTTTCCCAACGTAATGACTGGACTAAATATCTAGTGATATTGTCGGAATAAAACTATTTTTAACTGATTCTATCGCAATTTATGTGATTTGATCGTGATGTAATATCCAATCCTATAAAAATGTTATCCGACGCGACGTTTCGATAACATTGCGAAGACAGTCTTCAATATTTTGTTGTAGTAACCGTTGTTTGTAGAATTCAAATAATTATCATGCTGCAGCGCTGCGGTTACGACATGATACACGTAACATACACAAGTTACTATACCTACATTAGTTAAGTAGCCAGGAAAACACATCGGCACACTGTGGCCTTTGCGAAATTGTCTTGCGATGTTCCGAATGTGTCACCATGGATTTGTGGCCCGGTGCCATTGGTAATACCCCGTAGGGCACGTTCGTAACTTCTTTAGAAACCACGTTTTCGAAATATACATTGATTATTTACATAGATGTAGACTATACATTTACATACATACAGATGGGTATAAATAAATATGGTACAGTTAAACGCTCAATCAGAAGCCTAATATCTTAACTAGGGAAGTGGCTGCGAATGTTACTATGTCATAATTGTAAGCTTTCTGTAACTATATGAAAATTAAAATATCTATACTATTATAGAATTGTAAATTAGTTGTGTCTGTACATTGGAGAGATGCGATGGACACAAAAACTACTGAACGGATTTTTATGTGTTCTTTTCTATTAGAAAGGTCTTGGCCAGCCTTGAAATCTGCCATTTGTTTCGTAACAATTGGTTTATTAGAACCGGAGAAATACTCAAATAACGAAAACCGACCTCCATGCGCAGAGGTTATAAGCCGCAAGTATAAGCTAGTCGGTTATAAGAAAATAGTACTTATTCTGCAAACAAAAATAGAACCTGTCTGTCGGGATTGCTGAGAACTTCCTACTTAAGTTGCACACCACGTGGTTTTAGTATCGACATCGTTTTACCTTACGGGTTTTTTGATATGATAAAGATAAAAGGAAAAAGAATGATATTATTTTAAATTACCGTAATAAAAACCACTGTGTGACAATTATCGATTTTATTTTGAAACACTTAATAACTTAACAATTACAAATCCAATAATATAATTATGTATTACACAATTTCGATAATTATTAGGTTTTAAATTTAAAATTCAATTATTATTATTATAGATACATTTTCTTTAGTAAATACATAGAAACAGCCAGGCACATGCAATTACATACACATTCATTTGCACTGAGCGGGAATCAAACGCCCGACCTCCGACGTACCACACCATAATATAACTACACTAGCTGCCCTCGGCGGCTTCGCCCTTGACAACTTCAATCCCCGTGGCACCTATTTAACCCATGTTTACATGCCTGTTATTTAGTTTTGACAATAATGTATGGAAATTTGCCCGATTTGTTGACATACATATGTGATTACTGCTCCGCTCTTCTGGATAGTAGCGTGTTGGATGATATACTCGTATAGCCTATAGCCTTCCTCGATAAATAGGTTATCCAACACAAAAATATTTTTTATTTCGTAACTATTATTAGATTGGCGCGTTCAACCAAACACACAAACAAACAAACTCTCCAGCTTTATAATATTAGTATAGATACAAATTACCTCAGGAGTCTACAAGGCTACTTGTTACTATACTTTATACTTAATTTACGAAACTGTACAGGTTTTAAAACCGAGTGGAAACTTTCCTATTGTGTAATCCTAATAGTCGTGGAGGGAAACTCATGACTAAAAGTAATATTTCCATTACTAACGAGACCCGTGAAGATAATATATGGACGTGGAATATGCTTCATCATGTACCCTGCTCGTAACAGGTTATTACGATACGCTTATTGTAAGGGTATAAGCCTAGTGGTATGGGTAAAGGACTGCTGAGACGACGTCTCGGGTTCGATCCCAGGTATTACCATGGCACACACCAATGACTTTTCGATGCTTTTCGAAGTTAAGTGTGTATTTATCGCAGGTTTAAAAGTGCCCGCTTAATGGCAATAGGCTCGCCACCTATTACATTGGGACCTAAAACATAAACTGGCGAAACGTGGGTGCTAGCACCTCTGCCTACCCCTTCGGGGATATAGGCGTGAGTTTATGTTTCATGTTTCATGTATGTTATTGTAATGGACATGCTATATCGCTATTGTAGGTCCTTATATTCGCACAACTTATAGTTTCATATTTGTAACAATTTATTGTTGTAATTATATAGGTTGACACGAAGTTTTAGCGTTGAATCTCTAATTTAATTTAGCCTTATAATCACCAGGAGTATTGAGCAGAACTAGACGGGGGTGTATGGGGACCGGTGGGGTCCACAGGCGGTCAGATGGTAGTCGCTCCCACAAAAGTTAAGATAAACTAAATCAAGTATGTACAAGTTTTGCATTTGTCCGGGACTAACGCTGTAATGATGATGATGGAACTGAACTAAACCCACCCACACACTCACTACCGTAACTCCTGTAATTAACGGCTGCAGTGACCCCGACACTGAATAATAACATTCTGGAATTCCCAGGAAAAGTAAAACTGTCTTGGAATTGGATCTCGGATTGAAATTAATCAATATATAGAAAAATGTAGTAGTTGGAGTATAATAAAAGGCGGGGGAGGGTTACGTAGCTGAAAGAACCATAAGGCCCTGCACTGCCAGGTGCGTGCTGCAAATCGTATGGATTTTTTTGCACGATTTAAAAGTAGGTACGAAACGAGCTCAGTATTATTTGCAGGAAACAGGCGACCGGCATGCGTGCGCACATACTCGTATGAATACCGCATGCAGCGCAGTCCAATAATCTCAGTACAATGCGGCCTGTAAGTCTGCATTTGTGCAGTATCCCATGAAAACACAACCAACAACGAATTGAATCAGAAGGCAATTAGAGTAGTTCGCTAATGAATGGACCTATTATTCTCTTAATTCTGCAATCAAGTTAAGTCAACCTAAGATAATAAGTGATAGGCACAAAACTTACAAATAAATAGAAGACACCACTGTCTAAAAACTACATCGTAAATGGTTAGCGTGTAGGGCTTGGTTTAACTAAATAATTGCTTATTTGTTCTTATAACATAACAACATTTTTCGATTTTGGGGTAAATTCTAGTGTGTTTGGTCTTCCCCCTGGGACCCGAAATTAAAAAAGTAAAATTTCGTTTTTAAAACGTATGATTTCACAATATTTATAAATTTTAAATTCCAAATCTAAGTAATTAAAAACGCATCAAACTACGAGTGATTCTGAAAGTTTAATAACCTCACGAAAACATAGTTAGGTTTTGATCTAAGAAATTATACGGAATACCAAAAAAATTATATCGTTTGAAATCACGTTTGTTTTAAAAACGTGAAGTTACTGAATCGGGCCCTACTACGAGTATGGTCAGATAACTCAGCTTCGGATAAGAAATACTATTCGCTACTGTTTACACAGAAAGTAAAATAAATACGCAAGGTGTGATGTCGATAACAATGAAGGACATAACTTTCTGTCATGATTAAGTTTCTAAGTAGATACAGTCAACGAGAAAATTTACTTTACACAATCCAATTTATTTATAGATTCAAAACCTTTCATACAATAGTAAACAAAACGGTAAAATATATTAACCTCGTCCTCCAAGTATTGCAAATATGTACATGAATTTATTTATTCATTTATATATTTCAATGTAAAGATCGTTTGGTAATTTGTTATTGTTCAGTAATTTGTCACTGACTTAACTTACACTATATCAAGATCTATAAGATATTTCACACCTGCTTAATCAAAATCAATAAAATATTTTACACATGCTAAACGAATAGGATATGTACAGACATGTTGTTTGAAATTATTCATAAAATCATATTAAAGCGGACGTTACAAATGCAGTTTTACTTTAATATTGTAAGTAAGTAACTAGTCCATAGTTGCATGCATGCATGCACTTATAGGAATAGGCACATCCCTGGAATAGGTAGATACACAGGTTTTAGAATCTGCTATTTACGGACAGCTAAGAATTAACTATAATTATAATATAAATATGTATTACTTACATATTTATTTGTATAAGAAACCAATCGCCAAATGACCTATCGATATTATCGAAACTATTTGCTTCCGTGGCAGTTTTTGTCGCTACAACTTTTTATGACTGCTCAACTTGAAAAAGTTAGCAGTCATTACAAATATTTAAGGACGTTAAGTATCTACTGTATAATTATAAGTGGAGTAGTGTGCAGTCGTGTCAGACGCTTTACGTTAATTAGGATACTTAAAAGTTTTGATGTGAAACTTTAAGCCAATATCCAAATCGTATCACTTTAGACATGTTACAAAAACTTTAATTTGCCACACAATAAAATAATCAATCTCTGCATCAATTAGGGTGTCATCTGAATTATTAGTACATATTATTTGACAACAGCTCAGCCGGTTAGCTTAGCTTAACACAAGTTACCCTCCAAAGAACATGTTTAATACTTGCAAAAACTCCTCGAATGAAATGCCAAGGAAGTTCCATTAATTGACGCTGTGACCATGTTGATTTAAATTTCAATACCATCCATGTATATTTGAGATATTTGTCATGTTAGGTATATATTAAATAATCTACTTTCACTTTCTTTTCTCAATTTGTATCGAATTCAGCAAATGAGAGCCAATCTTTGCAAATATCATTATTTAAGGCCATTTTAGCACCGATGGAAATCAACTCACTAAATACTAATGGGGTTATATTCTTAGGTATAACAATATAGCCGTCTCTACCCCGTTCCTGCAGATACTAGTCCTTTTTCCGCAATTCACAGGAACCTATTTATTTCAAATCCAGCAAAATTTCTTCCAGATCCTTGATGTCGTTTTGGTGTGATTTAGTAACCAACATTCATCCATACATCCACCCAAACATTCGCATTTATAATATAAGTATCAGTATATAATATAAGTAATCAACTCGTTGATACTGCTGAAAGAAACGTGACATTAATAGCGGCTGATGATGCAAAGATGCATCAGAAGCATCATTTTATTCACTCAAGAAGAATTATACTGATTTATTAGTTGGCGAAACAATAGTTATATGGCGCTCTAATATGGTGTACGGATCTCTATTATGGTGTATGGAGCTCTGTTAACATGTTCGGTGCCCAAGTCAATCTCATCTGCTAGCTTACTAGCCTGCCGATCAACGAACGAGGTTCTGGCATAAGCTTTACCTTCAGGGTTGGGAGGTCAGGCAGCAGTTGCACCCGTAAAAATCCAAATAAACCTATTACCCTCGTGAACCCCGGGCTCCGAGGTAAGACCTTTATGATGCAACCGGGATCACCGCTGAAATGATGATGATGATTGAGTATGCGAAACAATAAAGTACTACATTCTTAGATACCTGTGTAGTTTTTATGGTTCAATTAACAATCATCGTCTCAAAGATTGAGTAAAATATTATTGTTAGGAATGTAAAACACTGTGCAATTACAAAACCCAAATAGAATTCTCATTCTTCAACAAAACCAGTTTTCTTGAACAAAAACAATTTACGTAGGTAGTAGGTTAAGTACCTGAATGTAAGTACCCAATTAAACTTTTTTGTGAAAAAAAGAAGAGATTTTCTTCGAATATAAAGTATTTTTATTAAGGCAATGTAACTTTTTAATTAATAAAATCTTTATATTCTTGGCTCAAATGATGTTCATTATTTTGAGCCGATATTACCGAAAATAATGAACTCGGATGGATGTTCAAAAAATTTTATATTGTTTTGTAATGCAAAATATATAAACCATCAAAACATCAAACACACGCTAAAGGTTCATGACACGCAATCCAGGCCTGTAATATTCATAATGGCCCTCACGAAACTGTCGTTCGAGGGCAGTGAAGGCGTATCGAGATGCGAATGTAAGAATCAGGCCAAGATGGAGGCGGGTCGTGTGTGCGTCCTACACATGCCTGCCAACTCACCGTCGCGGGGTAAAACCCGACCACACCAGGCGAGGCCGCGGTGGCGGCCAAAGTCCACCGGTAACCCTAGGGTTATCCTTTCGAAGACGAGGACGAGGACGAGTATTATCTAGACGTTGACGTGCTCCACTCGTGTTCCACGGAATCATATTCCTGGAATAAAATTCATCTCTGTGCCAACAAAAATGTTTTTGCGTAAAAGAGTTAGAGCCGACGACGGAACGTTTCTAGCAATGTTGATAATAAATTTATTTATATGTATTATATTTCACCATATTTTCTAGCACATAATTATCTACATACCTACCCTACATTGTCCCATACATTTTATTCTTGAGAAAATAAGTGATATGTGTAAGTGTAAGTGAATCATTTAAATTTAAAAAATAGGTATTCCTCACTCACAAAAAACTGTTAGCCTTAAAAATCTATAAATAATGTTCTCTATAGAAAGCGCTCAATATTATATAATATTTCCTGACAGTAAAATGATGCCTAAAAAAGCGGTAAAAGCTGCTATAAATACTGCTTATTTACATAATTAGAATCCCAACAGCACATTATGTACCAACAACAGCTATAAGAACGAAATTTATCCAAATAAATCCAGAAATTTCTAGCAACTTCAAGAAAGTGCCATCACTTGTCCAACATTTACACAACATATATAGGGATCAACGACTCGCATGAACCGCTTTTATCCTGAACAACCACACCACATCAGTGCCGGCCGGTCCTAACTGGCGGCGGTGGGCGACGAATTAATTGTCACGAAGTAATGATAACATAGCGTGATCTCGCCGCGATACACTTATTTAGATTCAATGCTGTTTGAACATTATTTCTTAGTAATGTTACGTATAATGGTTGCGAAGTTCTATATTAAATTAACATAGGAACCCTTGGTTTTTATAATAATGATTGGTGTCTCAAAAATATACACGCATCATTTCGTGACTCCCCGTTCCCCTTGACTCTCATATTAGGGTTCCCTGTATAGCGAGATTTATTCAGTCTATGTCGATACCTTACGACTAAGTAAAAATAATACTATTTAAAAAGCAGTTATTCATATACATCCATACCGTCATGAATGATCCCATGATAGTCAGTAGAGACTACATATTTCTTTTTACTACCATCCTGGCGTACACTACTTTTAATTGAACAATCCATCGTATTCAATTACTTAAAGAGTGGGGCAAGAATGCCCACACCTAGTAAAATGTAAACCATTGCGGAAATATGGTGCGACCGTAAATACTACTTTACATTCAACTGGTAATTAAATATTATCATCAGAAAGAGACAATTCTGACGACAACACACGGAAGAGTACTATTAATTTTTTCTTTTTACTGACGTTGTAAGCTTTGAAGTTCTTTAAAACCGGCAGAGAATTTGCGAAATTTGATATCATCGCAATATTTAAGGCGATAAGTTTCTGTTACAAGGTTGCTGCGTCACAAGCAAAGTGACAGTTTTTCGGTTCAAATTATGTAGATACTTTTATTGTTAATTACGTATGTAAAACAATACTATAATATTGTTAAGCTTATTGATACAGGTAAATAAAATAAGCCTTTGCAACTATCTAATAGCAAATCTCATATTGAAATAACGAAAAATTCTCACACTTTCGGAATGTAAATAAAATGGGATGCGACATAACTGATCATGGCAACTCAATTGAAAGAACTTGTGGTGTATTTCACTCAACGACCTCCGTCCTCCATGAGCGCAGGCCTATAAGAGAAAGGTAGAGCCGCCTAGAGACCGTAGAGACCCAAACCGTAAAGACCCAAACAATTCCCTTTAATTCAAAGCAAATAAGTAGAAAAGGTTGAAAAAGAAATATTAAGAGCGCATCAGTACAGCGTACAGCGTAGTTTACATTACAGCCACGCTCTCGAGTAAATCCAAAGATAATTATTTTTGATGATCGATAAAGGGTACAAAGGGTACAAGGTTTGCCCCATTTTTGTTCTTCTCCCGCGCTTGAGTAAATCCCGCAATCTCTTCTAGTGCTCCCTTACTATAAAAACGACATCAGACGCCCGAGGATGTATCTGGAAGTAAGAAAGGAATATTGAAAAAGATAAAGCCCTAGTTTCTTTTCTACATAAGGATCCTTGGCCACCTAGCTACGCTAGGATTAAAATTACCTTGAGAACTAGCGAGTTCTCAAGGTAATTTTAAATTCATTTTAAACTTGTTATTTTGCGTTTGATATTAATTTATACGATATCTATTTATACCTAATATTAAAAAGAAAAAAGATTTGTTTGTAATCCATAAGCTCTGAAACTACTGAACTGATTGCAAAAAATCTTTCACCATTAGAATGCTATAATATCCCTGAGTAACATAGGCTAGAATGGCTTTTTAGCTCGAGGCGAAGAACGAAAACGACGTAGACCGAGTACATGGCGATAAACTCTACAGATCCACACCCGTCCGCATAGGCACGCATTGCAGCCGCGTGGGCCAAGTGGCGGGAGATGATTGGTGTCATCTGTGACCTCGAAATGCCAGTTAGGTTGGAAATGCAGGTCTACAAAATTAACATTAGACCTGTCCTTTTATACGGATGTAAAGCGTGGATGGAACTGCCTGTGACGGAGATGAATATGCTGCGTTCGATGTGCGGAGTTGCATCCGCAGCACCCTTCATGGCAGAGACATCGCAGATAAAATGCAGGAGTGTCACCTTTGCTGTTGCGGCCACGTCTTGCGGTAACCGCCAGGTTACGAATGTCTGGCCATACCACTTCCGCCGGGCCGTGGTAGGAGGGGGAGATCCAAGAAATGCTAGTTTTACGTCGTAAGGGATGACATGCGTGCCAATGGTCTCACTACCACGGATGCTCAAGATCGAGGTAAGAAGCAAAAGTAGGAAAGATGATGGTTCCTACGGGATCAGGACTTACGCGGGTGCCATCGCGTGGCGATGCTAGTAAAAAATAATTAACTTAATACCAGTTACATCTATGATGAGCACCGTGTTGTATCCAATGAGTTTGGCATTTCCTGCTGTTTGTTTGTTTTTTAAGTTTTAAATATGAATTAAAGGGTTAAATGACCCTTTTTTTTTACGTGCGGAAATCCCTTCGGATACCCCCCCGCTGGCCAGCGGGGGTGGTTATGTCGTGTCTCGACTAAAACCGCACGGTGTCCTCCCCAAGTGTCCGTTGCCGGGCACCCCGGGTAAGCCCTCGAAAGGATAACCCCAGGGTGGTTAAATGACCCTGTTGTAGAGATAAACCGCATATATTTTTTCTATTAAAGTAGGGTAAATAAGGCAATCTAGGTTTTTAATAAGTATTCTTAAAAACCTAGATTTGTTGTTATTATATTATTTAATAAAATTGAGTCTTTATAATGGCATCTTCTCTTCTTTTTCTTTCTTCTCATCCATTCTCTTATCTTCTCGCATCGCCTCTTAATTATGTGTAAACCTCTATTTCATTCGGTAATTATTGTCCAGCTAAATTGCCTGATGCATGTTTACATTATAATCACAAATCACGATAAATGTAGTGGGCGGTAAAATGCTGTTAACCACCGTTTTTAGCAATGAACATCATGTGCAGTAAATTATCTTACATAATATAATCTGCATAATAAAACACTTACACAACTTTCTTGTTGATATTTTATTTACCTGTATTGGTTGCTACTTAATATTTTATACAACACTAGCTGTAACGCGCGACTTCGCCCGCGTGAAATTCTGTACCCGATCTCGCTACTTATGGGAACCTATTCCAGAAATAAAAAGTAGCTTGTGTGTTATTCCAGACTATAATCTATCCCTGTATCAAATTTCAGCCAGATCCGTTTAGCCGCTTTTGCATGAAAGAGTAACACACATCCATACGAGTACTTACATACAAACTTTCGCGTTTATACCTAATATTAGTAGGATTAGTAACGTTTGGCATAGCTATGTTTATCACATTTTAGAGTTTAGACTAACGGATAAATAATAAGGAAATTCTATTTAATAACATCATTATCATCGTTTATAACACCGAGACTCTAAACTAGTCTATGTACAATTTTGTTTAACATTGGTCGTGTGCCAGTCATGAGTTGCAGTTTTTTTACGAATGTAGTTTTTTATGTTTAAAGAACGGCAATAAAAATATTGTAGGTAAAGTTTCATCGCAATCGCATGTATGGCAGGGAGATAAACTCAGTAATCGATTTTTTTTTTGTATTAAATTTGATACTTAAATATATTTAAATAAATACTTAGTTTGAATTTAGCTAGACGTGTTAGACGGTGTGTTTCGAATATATAGATTATCTAAAATATACGAATTTTAATAGGTAATAATATAAATGTGAAAGTTTATAAGTTTGTTTGTTTTTTGCTAAATTACTGATTGTGATTTGAATTAAATTGGACACACAGATTGACCATAAAACAGTAGGTAGGTACATATAACTGTATTTTCCGGTAATTCCCCTTGAATGCGGAACCTACCATAAAGGTTCCACTAAACTTTCTGTTGAGAACTTAGGTATCTTCTTAAAATTTAACGTCAATCTCTATTAGGTAGTTTATGGGAAGTGAATCACAGTACAAGGAATGTAATCTACCAAATGACTTTAAATACAACGTAAAGGTGTATGCCAGAATCCATAATATGTGGACTCGGCCTACCTTTTTTTTTTTATCGTGCGGAAATCCCTTCGGATACCCCTCCGCGTGCCAGCGGGGGCGGTTATGTCGGGCTTGAACCGACTAAAACCGCCTACCGGACCGGACTCGGCCTACCTCACGGGAAAAATACTTGACTCTATGACATACAGTGTATGTATACCTTTTTTTTTTTTTTTTATCTTGCGGAAATCCCTTCGGATACCCCCCCGCCGGCCAGCGGGGGCGGTTATGTCGGGCTTGCACCGACTAAAACCGCACGCCGTCTCGGGTCACCAGACGCCGGGGTGTAAGGTTACCCATAGAGCATATCCCTCGCACCCCGGCTGACCCTGGGCCATCTCACCACTAACAGCATCGCTCATCCTGTCTCCTCTGAAATCAGGGGAGTACGGAGAGCGATGTTTTCCCGCCACGTTGGGTATTGGCCGACGATCAATGCCAACCCTATGAAGGGGTGAAGGAGAAGCCATTGACCGCCGCCCAGGGTGTACCGGCCGCTCCGATTCCGTTCCCCCCGGACTGCAGCGGGATCGGAATCGGAGCGACACTCGAGGAGGTTACCCAACACACACCCCAGTGTATGTATACCTAATATATAAATATAGCTTATATATGTAATTTTTATTATGAACTAACTGTTGCCCACGGCTCCGCCAGCTGTTTTCTGAACCAGTTTCCTCAATATTATGTGTGTGTATTTTTTGAAATTTTCTGTTATACAAACCTTGTCCCGACAATAACAAACACAAAAAAAGAATTATCCAATTTGGTGCAGTCGCTTGTAAGTTATGCGCGTACATACATTTCGGTCATTAATTTGTATTTATATAGAAGAAAAATAAAAATGATTAAAAACCTGTATGTATGTACGTCGGTAGCTTAGTGGTTAAGGAGTCGACCCTACAATCGAGAGGTCCTGGGTTCGAATCCTGACCATTACACTACCGACGTGAACCCGCTTCTACCTAACACAAGCAATTAAGCTTAGCAGGAGGGGTTGACCTAAGGTGCCGTGTACGTAGTCTCTTACTATGGGCCTAATAAGGAAGCTCGGGATCACACACGCACACACGCGAGCTATGGCACGGGCTATGCTTAGGGTTTCTCTACGAAAACGAATCAGAAATGAGGAGATTCGCAGACGAACGAAAGTTACCAACATAGCAGAGCGAGTCAGAAAGTTGAAGCAGCTGGCAATGGGCAAGGCACATAGCTCGGAGAACCGATGGCCGGTGGAGCAGAAAGGTTCTTTAGTGGAGACCACGTAACGGCAAGCGCAGCGTAGGAAGGCCTCCCGCAAGGTGGACAGACGACCTAACATAGAGCGTAGGGACTCGGTGGATGCAGGCCGCTACAGACCGGTCGAAATGGAAGTCAATGGGGGAGGCCTATGTTCAGCAGTGGACTTCCTACGGCTGATAATATATGATGATGATGCACTAACTGTTGCCCGCAGCTTTGTCCGCGGGGAATTCTGATCCCATTCCCGCTCCCCATGGGACCCTATTCCACCACCACAACCTATATAAGACACATTTTTTTTATATCTCAAAGGGTTTAAGCAGCGTTATCGTTGAAAGCCCCCAGACGGCTTATTTTTTCCGACACTATCGAGACAGTAGTTTTTGAGATTATCGCGAATAGACAGCCAGACAGAGCGTATAGTTGTACCGGTTTGACTTGGGCCCCGAAGATCTTGGTGGAGCCCTGGGTATACACAGTGGCAATGTACTATTCGAACTAACACCACTGAAGTTTTAATTCACGTCCTCGTTATACAAAAAAGTATAAATAAGTTATATGAAATACGAATACGTGTGAATCCGTTATGTGATTATCCGAAGCTGTTGTTCCCAACTCAGTTGGGCTCAACTAAGGTAGGCAAAAGTTCAGGATAATGATGACTACTAGGCACGATGAATCATATACGAATATATTATTTAAGCGTTTCAAAGGCTATACTATGAGTTAGTTGATGCTAAAGAATCAGGATTCACAGTTGTGAAGCCACGAACGCTTCATGTGAAATGTCATGACGTATTTATTATTGTTAAACAGTCTTTAAAATTGTTTATTTTTCAAGCGTCAGGCACTAGTGTTGCGTACCTATATGATTGTAGCCGCACCGGCTGTGCCTATTGTGTTATGACCTTGGCCACCAATTAATGCAGCATCGTATGCCTAACGCACGATAATAAGCCTCAATTTCCGAAATATAAAATAAATATTAATTTTCGACACGATTAGTGTCAATCTCGCGTGACACGTAATGACCTGACGTTTGCTGATCATTTTTAACCTTCACACCTAACAACAATATTATTGTAATACAAATATAAACTGCAAATGTAAATACGACAAATTATTTGTCGCTTTGAAGACGTTTGTCAAGTTTTTACCGTAGTAAGCGTGGGAACTTTTTGTTAATTAATTATATAACACTACTAAAAACGGTTTTAGTCCTTGCGGCGATGCAGATCATAATGATAAAATTCTAAAAGATACGTAGTACTGTTCATTTAATTTCGAAAGCAATTGTCAAAGCTATTTTTCATTAAGTATAGACTAAAAAATCATTACACATCTCAAAGTATTTTTATAGAATTGTATCTTACGGAAGTTCATCAAACAGCGATTTTCACAGTAGATGATTACAAAGACGCAAGTAGCTATAGCTAGCCAAAACAAAATTCTTTTGTCTCATTGTTCAAAATAGATAATAATTATAGTCAGGAAGACCCCGATGATACAGACACATGTTATAATAAATACTGTAATAAAGGAAGGCTGCAAAAAAGAGAAGTTAGGCCAATTGAGCCCACAGCCTTCAAACTAGCAAAGTGTGAATGCGATGGTGAACATAATAGGTATAGGAAAAATATAATGAAATTAAATAAAAAATAGGTGCCCCTTAAGTTAAACTGTAACTCATGTTTGTTTCTTAAAAAGTATATATTGTAAATTTTAAACGAACTGACCTCATTGTCAATGTATCTATTGTGGAAAACGAACAATAAAAGTGTAAACAAAAACCTAATCACTTTATGTAATGATTATGCAAATTAAGCTACACCAAGATGCAGTGCCCGAGGTCGCTTCAAATAGGCCAATGTACTGTGAAGGCTCCACAGACCAATAATATTTTCTACTCTTTTGACAACTGGTAATCTGATTTGTAATTAATTATCATCGTCAATGAAGGCGGTCTTGAATCGGTATAATCGATTGGTGCCGACAAAATTCACATTAACGCGATTACTTTAGCTTGAATTTCATTGAAAATCGATAAACGCCGTGAATATCGATTATGACGCGATGCAGTATACAATTTAATTCAAATAAGAATGTTAGGCATGCATCCTAGCGCTTGAACGTATACCTAATGGTGAAATACATTTTACGAATACATCAGACGCATACATATAATCATGCTTGCTTAAAGCACTTTCGGTGCAGAGGTGTATTATAATATATTATATACATGCACACCTCGGCCGATATATTGTAATACTAGCTGATGCACACGGCTCCGCCCGCGCGGAGGTTGGTTTTCGTATCTCCGGTTCTACTTAACCATTTGCAATCAAAAACGCAATATCTTAAGTTCGACCAAGACGTTTCTGATAGAATAAATAATAAAATAAATAATAACAAAATATTCTACGACATTCTACACAGCGTTTTCTAGAACCAAGGTAAGCATAGTTTAACTAGCTTGTGTTATGGGTTCGAGAATGCGGATAAACATACTTATATACTTTTTGTAAATACATACATATTATCCATACAAACACCCAGACCAATGTAAATAGACATATTCGTGCATACAAATATTCGCACTGAGCGGGAATCGAACCCGCGCCCCTGTCGTAGCAGTCAAATGCACTACCGCTACGCCACAGACGCCGCCAAGAAAAAACCACATTGAAATCCGTGTTTTTTTAATATCTTCAATGTATGGACACAACTTATTTACAATTTTATAATAGTATAGAAATTTAAATGGTTTGGCTAATAGTAGGTACTATATTCAATGTCGAATGAAGAATAGCCCCTCTTTGTACGGAACTCACTGGAACAAATGAGGTGGGTCTTATATTGTACTCCACCGTAAACCACGTGTCAGTAATATATTCAAATCAAAAAAATTTAAAGTATTGATTAGTTTAAATTACTGTGAATGTAAAATATTAGCACTAAAGCTTTGCATTTGGATTCGTTGCATTTATTGTACCAGCTACATAAATTCATGAAAATAATACTGCCGATCAGTACCTTTTTTTTTTCGTGCGGAAATCCCTTCGGATACCCCCCGCCGGCCAGCGGGGGCGGTTATGTCGGGCTTGAACCGACTAAAACCGCACGCCGTCTCGGGTCTACAGACGCCGGGGTGTAAGGTTGCCCATAGAGCATATCCCTCGCACGCCGATCAGTACCTTTTTTTTTTTTTTCGTGCGGAAATCCCCTCGGATACCCCCCCGCCGGCCAGCGGGGGCGGTTATGTCGGGCTCGAACCGACTAAAACCGCACGCCGTCTCGGGTCTATAAATAAAATTCAATAAACTAGGACTGGTGTAGAATTAGGATAAATAATTTAGTAAAACTACCTCATAGTACGGGAACCAGTATGAACTGACAAACAAACGTAAGGTTCAGAATAAAATCAACCAGCGCAGTTTATAGATGTTGCATATTTACTTACTGTTCAAGTATTTTATGTAAGTAGGTACCTAAATATTAGTTTAGTGATGGTGAATGACACTGCAGTGCAAGTGGTTTCCGCACCTACTGGCATTGAGTCAAGTGCGTGGTCCTGATACGCAGTTCGGACAACTATTTGTAATTCCCAACCAATTGAGTCTACAGTTAATTTGTGAGGTTAAATAAGTTGGCAATGTCTTGGTTCAGCGAAACTTCCTTGTGAAAAAACAATATATTTTGAAAAAATAAGCTAATTTAAGTGCAAATTCATTCATTAAAGGCGAGGCCAATAAATCGTTATCAACAGTTTAACTAATATTCATAATAAATAATAAGAAAAACATATTTAACAATTTTCAAGCCATTTGCGCATAGACTTTAAAACAATATTTTTTCGACGTATGGATATACACTATAAAATAAAACTACATTTCTCACATAACCGGTTTCTCCTCGATCTGAAGGGCTGTCACTCTGTCAATACTCTGAAATAGAACCCATTCTATACCTGCGGTACATCGGAACGTCATTAGGGATTAAAGTTGAGCCCCGTGCCTTCTTCTTGGTCTAATCGCCAATCCAGGTCGCATCCAAAGCTTGACAATCAACGACAAAAATAGGTTAATACTAAAATATTTATAAACCTTTTTTACAAAAGAATACATGAACTTATAGTGCATTTTTAAGTAGTTTTATAATCCCCAGAGGAAAAAGTTAAAACTATTCATGTTTTATTCATTTTTTTATGAAAGGGTTAAGTGCTAAGGTTATCAATAGATTAGAATTTACTAAGCGACTTCTGTCGTTAAGCAAATTCACGTCCACTTTTCAACTCCTCTTTCCCATAATTTGGTTTGTTTGTTTTTTTTTTCGGTCGGACGAAGAAAACATGCGCTAGATCCTCGTCCGTCAATCAGCAGTTGAGGTTACTTAGGCCTCAAAGTTGTAGGTGGGCCTACATTTGTAGAAGCGTAGCTAAAGTTAATGTATGCACACAATAAGCCCCCTTATAGAAATTATTATTTATTAGTTTATTCCATTTATCTAAACTTCAGCCTCTCCATTCCTATATTCACCAGCAAAGCCAAGCGACATGGCATTGATACCGAACGGCGACGCTGTCCAAAATCAGGTGAGTTAACAATAGTATTCAACAAAAGCACTTTTAAGTTATAGTATAAATACATGATAGGGGCAATTTAGTGGTTAGCCTTGAAAACGTCATTACTGTGATGACGGGGTTGAACCAGCGGAAGTGGAAACCAATGAGTATCTGTATGATCACGCTTTGTGACCGTGGGACCGAACTAAAATGGCGACGTCATGACTTTTTGCTCGTGAGACTAATAAACTCGGTGTTTATTGTATCGACTGTGATAAATTTTAAAGGATACAGTCTACAGTTGAATAAACAGAAACAATAAGTAGGACTGTTTAACGTTTTTGTACATATTAGGGGCTACTACGAGGGGCTCCTGGCTAAGTGGTAACTGAGAAGGAAATCATATTGCGAGGTTAATCAAAACTAGCCAGGTCAGTCTTATGATGGGTGAGCAGTCCCCTTTCTTGACTCGGAGAGCGCGTTAAGTCGTCAGTTCCGGTTGCCATACTAACATTTATGGTATTCGTTACCGGTAGTTAGAGCCCTAAAAAGTCCGAAAACCTGGTCTAATAACAAAACTTTGATAAATATCACTCAACGTAAAATCTCGAAGTTCAGCCGTACCGTAGTCAGCCTGAAAGCCGACCCAAAGTTGGTTGGGAAAATACACGGCGAATGATTGAGGTATTACGAAGACGCTTCAAGAATTTAGTTTGATAGGGATGAATAGAAAGTTAAGAAATAAAAGAAACTGGTAAATAAACGTAGCTAAGTGAAAAATTATTACACTGCGAGATTACGAATATTTAAAAAGACTTTACTCACAGTGGGATTTCTTCAGTAAAGCGCAGGCACCTATCCAAACAGAAGACTCCAAGTTTCTCTCATATTCGAGTTCATCAACTGTAACGTCAACCCACGCATTCGTATTAGCCGACACATTTAAGTTGATTATTTTATATGCCAATTATGTCTTCTATTTTGTTATTATTCATCTGTGATTAAAACTCGTTTCCAAATGAACCCATTGGTGACATTAATGTTCTGTTTTTGTCAAATTCTATCAATATAATTAATAATAAGTATACCGATACTTTTTAGAGACACGTTTTTTTGGGATGTTGCCTAAAATTATTAAAACATCATAAGACTAATCTTGACGTAAGGATAATTTCAGTCAATCTGATTGTTTATTTCAATTAATGAATATCCTTACTTACGTGAGATAGAATTATGTAAACCAAGTATGAAACTGCTGATTTGATTGTTTAACTGCTTACTTATGTTTTTTATTATTATACAGTGCTATCTAGGCATATAGATCACCTACTTAGCTTGTATTGTAGGTTCTAGAACTTGGATACATTATACATTTAAACGGTTTTATATTGTATTGTATAAAAAAACAATGTATTGTAAACATTGTCGTCAACATGCAATCGCTACATAAAAAAATATGGTTGCTTGATGATATTAGCCACTGTAATTATAATTTTTGTGCTACTAATAAAAATAGAGGCTCTGTGTTAACTGATCACGTTTAGTGGTCTCACTAAACGTGATCACCAGATCACGATCACGTGATGCGTCTAACGTTTCACACGCCTTGTGTATTGTTTAAAAACTTATTATATTAGTACACTGATGGACAATTTAATTTCATACAATATATTTTTTATTGAAATAAAGATTTAAATAATTACCATGTTATACAACGTATTTATTTACGACAAGTATTCCCTTTTCCAAATACTTTAACGTTATGTTCATTTGCCTCAGGAAAATAAGCCGCGGTAGCCTAGTGGTATGGGTAATGGACTGCTGAGACGAGGTCTCGGGTTCGATCCCAGGTTTTACCATGGCACACACCAATGACTTTTCGATGCTTTTCGAAGTTATGTGTGTATTTATTGCAGGTTTATAAGTGCCCGGTTAATGGCAATAGGCTCGCCACCTATTACATTGGGACCTAAACATAAACTGGTGAAATGTGGGTGCTAGCACCTCTGCCTACCCCTTCGGGGATATAGGCATAAACATAACATAAACTCACGTTTATGTTATGTTTATGTTATGCCTCAGGAAAATATTAAAACATTTATAAAAACAAGATAAAAAGAATAAAACCCACGTCTTAATGCATTTCCAGGTACACAGAAGTCGTAAATAATCGGCGCCGATACTTAGAATAAGGAAAACCGTTGACAATATTATCGTACACTACTTTCATAAAAACTGGTATTTCAAAAACCATTTTTATTTAACTAACATTTAGTATAGGAGCCTAATCTAAAATACGTGCTGTACAGCGACCGGGAAACTAATATACATATAGACCACGCGTGCTTCCGACAAATGCGGGATACTTTATCTCACGTTTTGACTCGGTACATATTACAGGCATGCCGCGTGTTGATATTCGTTCGAGCTGTCATTCAAGAAATACACTAGCACATAAAATTTCCATATTGAACAAAAGTATGCAGTAATTGAGTGCCTGGACCTACTGATGGTGCAATTCTAATATAGGCTAATGGGATTCTAACTCACGCCATGTGAACTGAGAGTGGGTGAATGGAGGCCCATTTAAAATCCTCGGGGCTAACCTCATCTGCAAATCAGTACCCCTGCTGTTTGACGGATAACGCCCTGCCGCAGGTTCTTCTTTCGGGGTTAGGGGGTTAGAGTGCAGTTGCTCCCGTATAAACCCACTGAACCAAATTATAGAAAGCAGGAGTATTGGGGCACACCCCGGGCTCCGAAGTGTAAGATTTTCGTTTCAAGCGACCAGGACTGTCATTCAGATGAAGAAGATAATGTGAACTGAGAACCATCTTTTTAATCAGCCACACATAAAAAAAACTTGAATTACCCGAATGCAAAAACTACTATTTGTACTATAAATAAAGAACAAGAAAAATTACGTGGTTGTCATGTCCCCCCATTATCTGCAAACAACTAAATTGAAAATTAATAACACAAATCCTATTTAGATCCACTTTACAATTTTAATGAATTGTACTTAGAATCACGGGTTTAGATATATAATGAGCATACACATAATGCAGTATGTGATGTGTTCTTGAAATGATAATAAGCTCTAATGTTTCATAATTGCTATTTTGTGACAATATTTTTTTAATTATATAATTTTCTGTGTGTAGGCCCATATAGTTGAGTTTCATGATACTCAACGCTGTTGACACAAATTACATACATATATATGTATGTATTTTGTTTTTTTAGAAACTAGTTTTTGCCCGCGGTTTCAGCGTTCTTTTTTCCTCAAAAAACTTTCCGCTTCCCATGGAAACCTGGTCCGGGGATAAAGCAAGTAAATAAGTAGCCTATGTGTTATTCCAGACTATAATCTATCCCTGTACTAAATGTCCGCCAGATCCGTACAGCCGTTTTTGCGTGATTGAAAAATTAACATCCGTACATTCATACTCACAAACTTTCGCGTTTATAATATTAGTGGGATCTATAGGCATAGACATATCCGGACCAAGGCAAATAGACAAATCGTACCTAGAATATTAAGGAAAATTAGAAGCACCATAAATGCACGGCATGTACAAATGTAACTATTTGTAGATACTATTCTCAGCACGAGAAATTGTATAAAATTGCATTTAATGATGGTAAATTGTTAGTAGTAGTTATCATTATCGCACTATTATGACTACCATCACCTATATGATATGATCTATACAGTTCTATATATAGATACGAGCACGTTTCTTTCCACGTGCCTATTTATTCTCCCATTGCCCGGGAGCCTATTACCATCCATTGATTATAGGTAGGTACCTAAATATCGGATAGAGAATAGTACAGTCCCTTATTCGTTTTATACAAAAATACGGCATGAAATAGTGTAACTTTGTAATTTACTTCGTCGGCAACCATTAGGACATCACGATAAATTAAATAGACATCATTATAGTTCAGATATGATTTAAGATTATATAATTAAGTAATAACTTTATTAACTGAGAAGAAAATATTCATGTACAACTATCTATACGTACTCATACAATTTTATCTTACACTCTCGCCTTTTTAGGGTTCCGTAGCCAAATGGCACAAAACGGAACCCTTATAGATTCGTCATGTCTGTCTGTCTGTCTGTTCGTATGTCACAGCCACTTTTTTCCGAAACTATAAGAACTATGCTGTTGAAACTTCGTAAGTAGATGTATTCTGTGAACCGCATTAAGATTTTCACACAAAAATAGAAATAAAACAATAAATTTTGCAGGTTCACCATACTTAGAACTGAAAATCAAAAGCTTTTTTCGTCAAATCCATTACACCTATGGATAGGTCTTCAAAAATTATATAGAGGTTTCTAATATCATTTTTTTCTAAACTGAATAGTATGCGCGAGAGACACTTCCAAAGTGGCTTTTTGGAAGTGTCTCCCCCCCTCCCCTGTAACTTCCAAATTCAGAGAATGATAAAACTAAATAAAATATATGATGTACATTACCATGTAAACTTCCTCCGAAAATTGGTTTAAACGAGATCTAGTACGTAGTTCTTTTAATACGTCATAAATCATAAACCGCAATTTACCTTTCATTCGATCAACTCAAATATAAAAAATTTACTTGCTGCTACGGAATCCTTCATGGGCGAATCCGACTCGCACTTGGCCGGTTTTTTCTTCTTCGGGGTATGTAAGACAACAGCTCATTATTTGTTTATGTCCTAGCAAGCCTCACGACCTTCGTTTATTGTCATTAAACTTTTCGCACAAGTTATGTAGCCGCTTAGAACCAGCCTTTCTATATTAAAAGGAGTTATCAGCAGCCACCATAAAAAAAAATCTCGTGTATTACTAAATGAATAAATCCAGGCATCATTTGCATTACCGACCCACTCCTGAACATAAACATTCAGATAAATTGCAGTGATAACACAAATATGATTAAGTAACTAGCGACCCGGGACTCGGATTCGCACCGGTATAAATTCGTAAAAAATTACCTATAACCCGATTGCAGCGCCACTTTCCGGGTCCAGTGGTAAATATAAGATAGCTTTATGAAACTTTAAAATCGAATTTCGGGTTTCTTACTTTGATAATAACGAACTTTCATACACCCGTTCATCCCTTATTTTACCCCCTTGGTTGTGAAATTCAGAAAACCTCCGCTATACGTGTACATTGATTTCTAACTAGAAGTAGGTGTATGAATTTTCATACTTCTTATTATATGAATCATAATGTATTTATAGAGCGTCATAATTACTTGACATTTGGTACGGGTACCATTTTGCTGTGCATATTAGATATTACGTTCTACCAGTCACGTTCGTTAGCGTGTTAGAAAAAATACAGTAAGTAAACAGGTGATAAATTACAGGCTGTGGCTTTCACACAATAGTGGATAAAGTCCCTTATTATTACTCTGTTATCAAGCCATACCTGTCCATTACGTGACACTACACAATTTAACAATGCTGAAAGAGTACGTGTGTCACATGGGGGATACCATTATGGCATATTATCTTATTTTTTACTTGCACGGGCTTCAACTCCTGAAGCTGACGAAGAAATGGGAGAACATCACAATGCTCCTTCACGTCTACGTCTCCCTGTGTTGCTAGGGAACCAGGCGTAGCTCTAGTAAGGAATCCCTGCCAGCCCACGTTATTGCCTCTGATGTCTTGTTTGGGGTTTAAACACAGAACTTTATAAATAGTCATAATTATGGTAAAAAGACAAGAATAAGTAAGTAACAGGGTATTAGTGTTCTGGTAATCCGTTAGTATGTTTACAGTATTCCACAAGCACCTGACAATGAGTTCTGGCAACAATAACTCGTGTTACCAATCTAACAACAAACAGTCGTGGCGTCGCTTGTACACAGTCATTAAATTGCACAATGGGGCATTCGATAGCTATTCGATTTGGGTAGATACATGTCGTGAATACATGTACACTAATTTCGACATTTGCTCGACAGCCTGCTGTCGCAGCCTCGTTGTAATTACATGTTCCTTTTGCGTCCTTCTATTTAAGCATTTGCTTAAAGTTTTTGTTATATTATATCTTGTTAGTATTATAAACTAGCTGCGCTGGCTTCCCTCGGTGCAATTATAGAACTTTACACGTGGACTTTCTAAAAAAAATGTTTCATACAAACTTTGTCCTGACAATAACGAAAACAAAAAAGAGAAATATCCAACTTGGTGCAGTTTTTCGGCAGTAAAGCGCGTAAATAAATTTTAACGATTCATTTTAATTAAAAAAAAATATAGCTGCAAGATTTAATTAACTAAAATTGAAAAATATTCTTGAACATTCCACAAAGCACCATCTAAACCCTAGGTCTCTGTAGTATTACCGGGTGCGAGGGAAATGCTTATTTACCTTACACCCCGGCGTTTGAAGACCCAAGACGGCGTGCGGTTTTAGTTGGTTCGAATCCGACATAAACACCCACGTTGGCCAGCGGGGGGATTTCCGCACGAAATAGAAAAACAAAAAATTGTCTCTGTAGTCTGTAGGTCATGAGTACAGGATCAGCGTTGCAAAGTTCTAACCACAGGTAACAACTAGCCAGGTACCTAATAAAATGTAAAATTCATAAAATAACTGACAACATTGAAAAATAGCATATGCATTAGGAAAATCCCTACTAAGTAATTATCTACTCTAACAATTTTCCTTTTTTCCTTTTCTTTCCATTGTTAGATCTTCGTTAGTTATAACTTGAATAGGTTTGACCAAAAAAATAATGACAAAAAATTAAAAACGTTTGGATGTATGTAATTCCAACAAATCTTCGGTACTCAAGTAAACCTCGCCTGATTAACGAACGAGGCTCTGGAGGAGGCTTTCGTCTCGGGGTTGATGGGTCAGATAGTAATCGAAGCTAATATAGTAGGACAGCAGCCCCCACCCTCCAAGGTGTAAACTTTTGATGCAACCGTGATTGACGCTGATTTATAAAGAAGTACACAATTTACACCTTTTTTTTTACAGGTGCGGAGACGATCCCCTAGGTCTTAACATAATTTACAATCTTGTTTACCTAACTAACAATGGTGAAGTAAAAAAAATCTAATGAAAAAAAAAACTTTTGCTTCAGTCTGAAACCGACAGTGTGAACTGTCGTTTATATTAGATGTAGTGAAGCCTAGAAGAACGACTGTACTGGTTTGATTGATCTATTTTTTTAAGTTTTCTAATACTACGTAGAAGGTTCTTAAGGAACAAAAAACTAAGATATTTGCACAGAAAATAGGAAAATTTCAGAAAACGTTTTACACGTGGGTGGAACTTTGTGCCACAGCAACAATTATATTGATTTTATATTGCACCTATTTCTGATACAGCTTCTTGGTAGTAAAATTATTTAATTAAGTCAAATTCATTGAAAAAATATTACCAGCATTGATTGAATTGAACGATTGAATTCTGGTCATAAAATCATTAAATATATTCGTTGTAGATAATTGGCATTGGAATGTTTTTATATCTTAAAGCGGCACTCCAATTAGCAAAACCGTGATGAATTTGCCATTTTATTGTTATACTAACTTTTGACTGCGACTTCTTCAGCGGGAGGATCTAGGGAACAAATTTCATGTATACGTTTATGAGACAATGAATTATATTTCATAAATTAGTACGGTTCTTATGGCAGCCTATGAAGCCCAAAGTTGGCGTCCCTGAGGAATTCCTTGCTAGTTAATACCTCCAGGTACTGGTAATGGCCTCCCTGACGGAACACCATTTGTTAGTCTCAAGTTTTAGAATCAATGAGGTAACCATTGAGGTAACTATAGTTACTTTTTACTACTTCACCCCTCGCCTCCTTTTAGAATTGCAGGACTGCTATCAGATCTGTTAAAATGCTACGGTTTTGTTCATTTTCCGTGTTTTCTAAGTTCTGTGGAGTTTATACGCGCAATATTTTTTCACGTAGAATTTAGACATGGCAGATTCGATGTGGCTTACGGCTCACGTGTCGATACACATTGTGCAGTATACTGCGTATGCCAATGAGTCAAAGATTTTTATACTATGTGAAAAAATACAAACGATAATTATCTGTGGTAATCACTTCGTGATTTGTTCAACGCAAATTATTATCTTCGTTATTCATTTTTATCCATTTAATTGTTATTTTGGTTCCGTAAGTTGCTGATATTATAGTAACAGGTATTTTAATTACTTCTTTCAAATTTCATAAGTGGTTCTATATCATTATACAAATAGAAATTTTTATGCAAAAGTTTTTTATGTAATTCCATTGGCAATAAGAGGTATTTGATTACTCAATAATTATATTCATTTATTTATAAACACTTACATGATCTTTAGTATAACAATTTAGCAAATTATCGAGAAGACAGTTCAAAAAGAAAGTAAAAGTGTGAAAAATAAAGAGAAATAATATCAAGTTAAAATAGCTATTTGATTGATTATACACTGAACCAATCTGAGTACTAATTACCTATGAAAGAGATGCGTCCTGTCACGAATCTCTTTTGTATATTATGACAATATTATATGTTTGGCTTATGTTGTAGCCCGCCGCCTACCTGAAACTGACCATCTCTGGGAATTTTATTGCTATTGGTTCACCTTCCATTCCAATTACCTTATTTGTGTCTCAGAGAACACGTTAAGCCGTCGATCCCGGTTGCCCTAGGAAAATTTATGGCATTCGTTAGGGGTAGTTGGAGTCCTAAGAACCCCTATAGCCTATATAACTACAGAATTTAGATATAGCAATGTAATAAAGAGTGTTGAAGCTCTGATGGCAGTCGCTTAATGTTAAACTTCGAAGTTCGACCGTTTAGTAGTTGGACTGAAAGCCAAAGTTAGGATGACTGATTTACCATCCACATCATTGACATTATCTTAAATCATTGAAATACGCCTGACAATCTGTCTAGTCAGTTTCTGCGAAACTCTGGATTGAACAAGTTTTTTTTTGCTACCTATAACTACTGTGAACTAAAATTGAAATGAACGCGTAATAAATAAATAACACAGTGCTAGTCCAAAGCAGGGTCTGTAGATTGGAGGCGCACGCATAAATGTGGTGATTATGTCATGACGATACATTTTGCGAAACCTACCAAACAATAGGATTATATGTACTCAGCCGATATTGTCCATTGTAACGTTATATGCGGATCAAATCGTTATAGTCACAAAAACCACTCTGAGCGGCAGCAGAGAGACGAGTTGTGTGCTGAACGAATTAGGTGAGATTAGCTTGTATGTTCTACTTTAAAACACCAATTATCATAACGTAAGCCTGGTGGTATTGTACCAGCAGACTGACTAGTTAGAAATGTTTAGACTTATTTTTTTCTTAACCAAACAAAGTTAGTATTTAACGTAGTTATCAGCTGAAATAAAAATTATTTACTTCATATCAGAACTCCAATATAAATCATTCTCACACAAATAAGCAGGATGGTAGAACTCTTTCTCACCACTCATTCATCAATTATTACTCGGTGTCTATTATTAGGACAATAATCCTCTAGTAACAATCATCTAGTATAATTTTTCCTTGTTTGCACACCTATTGGCGTGCCCTTGTCCCAGTTACAGTCAGGCTATTATTATGGGAGATGGGAGAACAATACATTTTTATTAAATGACTCTCACTCTTTCATCTTTCCTTAATAGGTACTGTTCTTGTAATTTGTCCGTTCTACCTTCCAATACTACGAATCACTTTCCGGATTGCGCCCCATCTCTTCTAGATCCGGTTCTTGTTTCCTCGACTAAACTTGTCGCTAAGCACGGCCAATGCTCAGCGGATGCATTTTCTTACTATTTACCCTTTCTGGCATATAAACTTCACACTCCTGAACTGAAACGTAAAGTTCTTATGCAACGCAATTTTGGTGGTACGGATCTTGACTAGGACAGTTACCAGCTTCGCAATCAACCCAAACTTAAGCGTAGCGAGATTTGCCTATCCAACAATAGGTCAACGTGACCGGTCGATTTTTTCCACTGATTTGGTTTTTCGGTGATTATTCGTCGATGGTAAGACCGATCTGGACATTCGATCCCTTATGACAATCAGTAATGTCTACTTGATCACCGTGGCAAATTTGGTCGAGATCGGTCAAACGGTCTCGGAGGAGTATCATTTGTTTGAAATGCAATGCTTAATAAACTTCGTGAAGATGCCAGTGAAATAGTTTGGAGCTCTACACCGAGTCTGCCGATGATAAAGTCAGCATATTCAATAAAAAGCTTGTTGAACTATACGACAGGCATGCGCCTGTTCGCGCAGTGAGATTTAGGCACTCACCTTTACCATGACTCACAGTGGAGATGAAGAGTATGCTGCCAAATATAAGTTCAAGACCCGGCCTACTCGTAGTAACCGCGAAAAATCCGTAAAAATTCGAAATTTCTGTAGTAAGGTATGCCAATATTTTCATAACTCGATTGAGAACACTAGATGTTGGAAATCCATATCAGGATTCTAATTCCAAGAACATCAACATTTCTCATCGTTGTCTAAATGTGATCGGACCCACAAAGACTAATTAGCAATGTCTTTCATTGCTTCCAACAACAATAATTATATAATAAGAAGTAAAAATAATTATCTTTTATTTCTTTCTCAGGGGAAAACGAGATAAACACGGCATGACTGCTACTCATGGAGGTGGACGTGAAGATGATCGTCCGGATAAAGAGACCATATATACTATTAAAACTGGATTCAAAAACGATGGTTACCAGCACGATCGAGACTCAAACGACGATATAGTCAAACCTCCACCACTACCCGCTGAGGATGATAACTACGCCACCGGCAAAGTAACGCTATCGAGAAACGAGAAATGGAGAATATTAAAAAATATCGCTGCCGTCAGTGCAGCGTTCATGATCCAGTTTACGGCATTCCAGGGAACTGCTAACTTGCAATCCTCAATAAATGCCAGAGATGGCTTGGGGACTGTTTCTCTAAGTTCAATTTATGCAGCTCTCGTCGTTTCCTGTATATTCGTACCTACATTCCTAATTAAAAGGCTAACGGTCAAATGGACCCTCTGCTTATCGATGATGTGCTATGCCCCGTATATTGGAGCACAATTCTACCCTGCATTTTACACTTTGGTACCTGCGGGCGTGATTGTTGGTCTGGGAGCGGCCCCTATGTGGACTTCAAAAGCCACGTACCTAACACAAGTGGGTAGTGTTTACGCAAAATTGACTGACCAACCAGTTGACGGGATTATAGTGCGATTCTTCGGCTTCTTCTTCCTAGCATGGCAGACCGCTGAATTGTGGGGAAATCTGATATCAAGTTTAGGTAAGCTATTACCACAATATCCGTTTAATATTAAATTAATTATATTTACATAATAATTTATAAAAGTAGAAAGAAGGGGCCAAAATACCTCTCATGAAAAATACCGTCTATAACAATCAACTTGCCGAGCCTCAGTGAAAATTCTTTTTATTCTCATAAATTATTTAACTTCTTACAAATACCTAGTATTTTTCAAATAATGTTAGGTTAGGAACATAGTTGGACAAACAAAGGAACAAAGTTTTTTTTGTACATACATTGAAGAATCAGTATTAAAAACTGTCAAAAAATGCTTAAACTAAACTAACATCAAATTCAAGTCTCATAACATTGTTCTTTATTTTGCAGTATTCTCATCGGGAGACCACAGCGGAACCACTAAGACAGAAAATGTAAGCATGACGCTGCTGAACACTTGCGGAGCCAACTTCTGTATGATTGGAGGTGGTCATCATGATAACCAGAATCTCCACAGGCCTCCAGACAGTGAGATATATGAGATCAGCGCCATCTACCTTGCGTGTGTTGCCGTGGCTGTGTGTATGGTAGCACTGCTTGTCGATCCATTGTCAAGGTATTTTGATAATTTCAACCATATTATATATAGTATTATTATTTTAGTTTATTTCATTACGTTGACATAAATTGATGGTTTAAATAAATGTATACTTATAGAGATCCGTCAAGGTAAAAACTGTGAATATAAGTATATAATTGAATGACCATGTATTTTTTATGTTATTCTGATAGTGCTATATAACGCCTCCCCTAGAGTAAGGGAGAGGCGGCGAGATAACCCTGGCGAGGCGAGCATTATTTTATTAATTATTATGTACCCACATATAGGAAACCTACATTATCTGATCCAAGCAGATGTTGCTAAATGACCACTCAATACGTTAAAGGGCACTTATTATTCATTGCTTATGTCTCAAGATCTGACAACCGGTATATGATATATAAGGTGTCACAAAATTAGGTCACTGAATTTGGTGAGATGACTTGGTATCGACAAAATATGTATTTGAAACAAAAAAAAATAATTTCAGGTAAAATAAAAAAAAAAAATAAAGAAATGAAAAACGATTCTATACCTTTCATTTTTTATTACCTTTTATTATTTTAATAATAGTTATAATTCATTTATTATTTCTTCATCAAACAGGATCAAATAACCCATTAGGATTAAATAGTAATTTTGATAAAATTCCATTTCATCCATTCTTTACATAACAAAAAAACACCACCAGTGACGAGCACACGTGATACTGGTCGCGATTTATGTATTTCCCACATTTATGTATTTACCAATCCGCGATACTAAATCGCAACCAGCGTCACGTGTGCTCGTCGCGTCACGTGACACTGGTCGCTGGTGGTGTTTTACTTTTTTCTTTTTTTTTTAATATTTTTTATTTTTATTTTATCCGATATTATTTTATTTTGTTTCAAATACATATTTTGTCGATACCAAGTCATCTCACCAAATTTAGAGACCTTCTTTTGAGAAAGCTTCTTTTGAGCTGAATTTTATTGAGTAAGTTGCTAACCCTTTAATAAAATGGTATTTTCGCAGGTATGGTGAGAAACAGAGGAAGTCTGACCCTACAAAGGAGGTTACTGGCATTCAGCTACTGTCTGCTACGGCTTATCAACTGAAAAAACCTAATCAACAACTACTGATTCCAATTACTTTGTGGATTGGCATGGAACAGGCATTCATAGGAGCTGATTTCACTCAGGTATGTAATTTCTTTATATACGTTATTGAACGAAAAATGGCATAAGATATATATAAAAGCGGCGATAACCCAGTGGTGTACGCCGAGACGAGGTCTCGAGTTCGTATGTACCCGGTAGATGGCAATAGGGTCGCCCGCTATTACATTGGGGCCTAAACATAACTGGCGAATCGTGGGTGTAATACACCTCTGCCTACCCCTTCGAGGTTGTTGTCACGTGTATGTTTTCAGTTTTGGCACACTTCAAAGGAATCGTGGCGTACCCATGAACTCGTGCAAAACGATTGTTTGAACACCTACGTGATGAGGGGGTTTTTGGGCAGATAAATCGATCTAGCTAGGTTTAATTTTTAGAAAACGTCGAATAAAAAATTATCGATTTATTTAAAACAATATTATTTACAGGCTTACGTCTCGTGCGCACTGGGCATCCGATCCATAGGCTACGTGATGATCTGCTTTGGTGTGGTCAATGCCATTTGTTCCTTACTCTTCGGTACTGCCATGAAGTATATTGGCAGGTTCCCTATCCTGGTCATGGGAGCGGCCCTGCATTTGGGGCTGATTGTCTGGCTTTTAATCTGGAGGCCGAATCCCGACTCACCAACTGTGTTCTTTGTTATTTCGGGCCTGTGGGGCGTTGGAGATGCTGTATGGCAAACTCAAGTTAACGGTAAGAAAACCTTGTACTCTGCGTGGTAATGACAGGCTTCTACTTATCATATTAATTAAATAAAGCCGAGATATTTTTATTAATAACTAATAGGAACGTGCGCAGCGTCCATCGGGTGCCGAGTTTTGCTATGAACGTATAGTCAGCATCAAAGTAGATAATTATTACAATTTAAAACGCTGTCAATATTAAACATCTATTTGAAAATTGTTATAGGTCTATCAGAATCTCATAGCCATAAAGAAAAAATAGAATTATGGTTTTGATATGGCAATGTCAGAGGTCATCTGTCAAATCAATGTAAAAGTTAGGTCCCGTTTCGATACGTCTTCGTCTATTGAAGAGCAAGAAATGCATACAGTGTTTTTAGAATCATTTTATAATTAATTGAAGATTTAATCATTATTACCAAAGGATTGAGGATATCATGAGATCCTCAATTCTTTTATGTAATAACTATACAAGTGGCTTACATCTTCAATTTTGTATGTCATTCTGTAATCACATACATTTATATATATTATATATTATACATTTATTTCAACAAACAACAAACAGTTATATTTTAAACAACAGTCGACAACATTTTCATGAATAAATATAAATTACTTTTTCAAAAACAATTTTTTTAAATCTGACTTTTGACGCTGACTGTACGTAGGAACTCAACGTATAAATTTGGTAATCCCAAGACTTTTAAGAGCTCGACCGTTTCAGATGATTTCTTCTTTCACATTGTCGTTAATGCGCAAGAAAGTCCTTATGGAGAGAAAAACCTAAAAATAGCTAGGTAAATAGTAAAATCAACACTTTTATTTGCCGATACAAACCGCAGGGTAAATTAAACATTTAACTAAACTATTTAAAAAAAAGCAAACACTATATATATATATATACTATATATTTTTGTTATTACTCTGAAATACGTTTTTTTTGGCAGAATTACTATTGGAAGAACGAACTCTGTCGGGGCAGCTAGTCATTTTTTTTTCACTATAAATCCTTCAATCTTAACTTGTTATAATTTTAGTTTAGAATGAAATAAGTATCTGAGTAGTTATATCAACATCATAGCTACCTATGCGTAAGCGCAGCTCGTTGGAGTCTTTATTTTGCAAAAGGATTTATTGGTGAAAAACAAAACATTTTCGTGTAAGTAAGACTGTAAAGTAATGTCAAACTTTGTCAAGAAATAAAATAACATAAATATTTTAGGACCATTCTATCCACGTACATGTGTTTTACATATACCATGAAAAGCCACGTTTGGAACACACAAATTGCCATATGCAAAGTCTTTTGGTTCGGTTTTTTTACTATTTTGTTGTAGTACAGAGTGAAAAAACTTGAATTCTTTTGATTAATATAAACAATAATTCCATTTCAGGTCTTTACGGAGTGTTGTTCAGGCGTAACAAAGAAGCTGCATTCTCCAACTACCGTCTTTGGGAGAGTGCTGGTTTCGTGATAGCGTACGCGTACTCCACACACCTCTGCGCTCGGATGAAGCTATACGTGATGATGGTCATGCTCCTCATCGGCGTCGCTGGCTACATCGTTGTTGAGATCTTGCACAAGAGAAAGGTGAGATACACTATTCAATTTTTTAGGAAATTCTACACAGTGCTACCTAGACACAAACTAAGCATAGCTTCAGGGTTTATGAAAGCAGATGAACATTCATATATAAATTCAAAGCATGCACTTTGGAGCCCGGTCAATTAGCAGATGTGTCGGATGGCACGCGAGGTTACTTGGGTCTAACAAAGGAGGGTGTGTTTCACCTGTTTGTACAAACTACGACTGGGTATTTACTTTAGCAGCGTGCTTTGGGGTGTATGTTGGGTAACCTCCTCGAGTGTCATTCCGATTCCGATCCCGCTGGAGTCCGGGGGGAACGGAATCGGAGTGGCCGGTACACCCTGGGCGGCGGTCAATGGCTTCCCCTTCATGGGGTTGGCATTGATCGTCGGCCAATACCCAACGTGGCGGGAACACATCGCTCTCCGTACTCCTCTGCTTTCAGAGGAGACAGGATGAGCGATGCTGTTAGTGGTGGTGGCCACCGTAGGGTCCTGGGGGATCCAGGGGCGGGTTGGCCCACTGCTGACGCAGGGGCCGACGGGCACTTGTGCCGCCGCCGGTGAGAGAGGACTAGCCATCCTCTCGCGTTCCGTAATCGGCAGGTGATCAGCAACGACCTGACTGGTGGCTCCAGAAGGGTACGCTGTGAACTTGCTGACCGGAGGGCTTGCCTTTATTGGCCGGCCCACGACAAGGAAAAAGTCTATAACACCCGACAGCGAAGTCGTCAAAACCTATGGATACCTGCCGACCTCCACAGTATATAGGCTTATCCAGGTGCAGGGGGCTCCGCCTGGACGGACCACCCTTCCCCCATACTCGTGGGATTAGACATGGAAACTTCAATAAAAAATAAAAAGAAACCGGACGATACAATCAAAAACGACCAAGGCGCGAACAAGGACATCGAGCATGACGGGGTGGAGGTAGTTGGGGGTGAAGAGGAGTTGAGGCGGCGGCCTCACCCGCGGGCGGTTAAGGCTGTCTTCACCAGACCCGCTACTCCGCTACCTATAGGCGGGGTAACGGACGCAGACGTTGCGTCTGCGGCGTCGACGGCGGGTACTGACAACGAGTCAGTATCCAGCCGAATGGAGACCGAGGAGGGTCTCCGACGTAAGCGGCCTCGCTCGATTGGACCGTCCCTTGACCGTAGCAGAAGCTCCGGGCAACGGACGATCTCCTCGAGCGAGGACGATCGGCCGGCCAAAATATTGGCCACCGCGGCGGTTAGAACGCCGAAACAACCGGTGCACGTCCCCCCGCTACCCAGCGGCAGGGACCAAGGCGTCCCCGCGGCGAGGGAGCTCCTCACAGCGCTTGCCCGCATTACCGACACAATAAAAGGGTCGAAAAATGTGTCGGGAAAGAAGAAGACCACCGTCGTGGCGGAAAACGTCGCCGTCGCCAGGACGGCGCTGGAGGAGCTCCTCGGTAGGAGCGTCTCCGAGGAGGAGGCGAAGCTCAGGGCCCGGGTCACAAGCCTGGAAACTGAGCTGGCCAACTCCTTGGAGCAACAGCGGGTCCTCCGGGAGGAGGTCAGGCAACTGACCCAGATGGTCAGGGGATCCCCGGAGGCCCAGAACGCCCCAAGAGCCCAGGAGGTGGTGGACCACCCGAGGGCTCTTGTGCCGCAGGGGGGGATGCCTACGTCGTCGTCGTCGGTGCCAAATTCGGCACCAAAGCCGGCGCCAAAGTCGGCACAAAAGTCGGCGCCAAAGACAGCGCCTAAGCCGGCGCCCAAACCGGCACCCGAGGTGGCGCCAGAGCCTGCACCGAGCATGGTGCAGCTACTGGCGGCCATCGAGAGGCGGCTTGGCGTGTTGGAGGACCGGGCTTACCGTCCCCCACTGGCACGGCCTGCGACTTTCGCAGCTGCTGCCGGTGGTAAGCCCGGCCCCGCAACCCCATTTGGCCCAACGCCACAAGGGAAAGGCAAAAAGCGCGGCACCCCCACCCCCGCCATACCCGCCACTCCCGCTGCACCCGAGCGTTCCTCCAGAGGGGAGGAATGGGTGGTAGCGGGAGCCGCCAAAAAGGCGAAAAAAGCCGCCAAAAAGGCGGCTAAGAAGGCGGCAAAAGCCGCTGCGGCGAAGGCGCCGAAGAGGCTCCGCGCCCCACGCTCCACTGCCGTCGTCCTGACGGTGACGACGGAGGGTGTGGAGAAGGGCGTGGGGTACGCCCAGGTCCTGAGGCAGGTTAAAGCCTCAGTGGACCTCAAGGCCCTCGAGATTGAGGGGGGGCTCCGGTGCAAAACAACTCGCACCGGAGCTCGCCTCCTCGAGGTCTCCGGCGCCACCAGCGGCCCCAAAGCCGACGCCCTAGCGGCCAAGCTGAGGGAGTCGCTGGATACCGAAGCCGTCCGCGTCACCAGACCCAACAAATGCGCAGGTTTGCGCATTTCGGGTCTGGATGACGCGGCCACGACGGAGGAAGTCATCTCCGCCGTCGTGGAGGCGGGCGGCTGCCCCCGTGATCAGGTGAGAGCTGGAGAAATCCGCTTCAGCTCCACCGGTCACGGCACGGCAGTCGTCAACTGTCCCGTCGCAGCGGCGCAGAAAATTGCGGACGAACGGAGCCTCCTCGTTGGGGGCTTCCTAAAGGCGCGGGTGCAACTCCTGCAGCCCCGCGAGACCAGGTGCTTCAGGTGCCTGGCCGTGGGGCATGTGGGAGTGCAGTGCACAGCGGGAGACACCGTGGGGGATCGGTGCTTCCGCTGCAGTCAGCCCGGGCACAAGGCCAGTGCTTGTGATGCTCCGCCGCGCTGCTTCAAATGCGTAGCGGAGGGCAAAGCGGCGGAGCACCGGGCGGACAGCAGAACCTGCGCCGCCTCGAGGCCAAAGCCCCGTTCGTCCGCAACGGGTAGCGGGGGTGCCGCTCAAGAGCGGCCACTTTCGCGGCGGGATGCGGAGATGGACGTCCATTAATGGACACACCAATCCGCATCCTGCAGGCGAACATAAACCACTGCACCGGTGCTCAGGATCTTCTGTACCAGAGCATCGTGGAGTGGTCTATCAATGTGGTCGTGGTCGCTGAGCCGTACTGGGTCCACCCCGGAAGCCCGGTGGACCTGGACGGCGTAGCGACCGTCTTCGGGGGGTCCGCCGCGGACACCTCGCGCCTTGCACTCATTGCAAGGTGCAGAGGCTGTGTCGCGGCGGACTATGAGGGCTTGGCTGTCGTGGCCGTCTACTTCTCGCCAAGCCTTGACCAGTACGAGCTTGAGCTAAGGCTCGCTGAACTGGACATCGTTCTCGCTGCGTGCCGTCCTCGTCCTGTCTTGGTCCTGGGAGACTTCAACTCCTGGTCTCAGGCCTGGGGCTCCCGGGAAACCAATGACAAGGGGCGAGTACTGGAGGACTGGGCCAACACCCGTGGTCTAGAGGTCCTCAACCGGGGGAGTGTCGCCACCTGGGAGCGGCGGGGGCTCAGTTCGGTCGTGGATGTCGCATTCGCGACCCCTGCTCTCGCCCGCCGCGTCCAGGGTTGGCGCGTGGTGGAGGAGGAGGAGACGGATTCCGACCATAAGTATATTCGGTTCAACGTCTCCCCTCCAACTAACCTGCCGCCGACAATCGCGAATCCCCCGGATCCACGTTGGGCGCTCAGACGCCTGGATCGGGAGGCTCTCCTGGAGGCATCAATAGTGCAGGCCTGGATTCCGTCACTGGCCAGGCCTGCCGATGTCGACGCAGAGGCGGAATGGTTCAGGAGAGCCATGTCGCATATCTGTGATGCGGCGATGCCTAGGGTTAAGCCCGGCCCGGCAAAGAAACAGGTGTACTGGTGGTCAGCGGAGCTCGCACAGCTGCGAGCAGCGTGCGTGACCGCTCGCCGCCAGTACACCAGGTTTCGCCGGAGGCGTCGCCGCCCAGACGATGCGGCAGCCCGAGAGGCGGAGCTGTATGAGGCGTACAAGGGGGCCAAGAGAACCCTCCAGGAAGCCATAAAGCAGGCCAAACGGCGGGCCCGCGAAGAGCTGCTGGAGTCTCTGGAGCAGAACCCATGGGGGCGTCCTTACCTTGCGGTCAGGGGCAAAATCCGCCCAAGGGCGCCCCTACTGACCCAGAGCCTCCAGCCGGAGCGGCTGGAGGGGATACTGGGCTCCTTGTTCCCTGCGAGAGCGGAGGAGCATGTCCCTCCGCGTATGGCTCCGCCTCAGGCGCCTGACGCTGATAATAGCGAGAGCGATGTGCCCGAAGTCAGGGAGAGTGAACTGGGGGTAGCAGTGCTCCGGCTTAAAGCCCGGAAATGCACTGCCCCCGGACCCGACGGCATTCCAGGCCGAGCATGGGTCCTGGCCCTGGAGGAACTAGGGCTTCGACTGGTGGCGCTCTTTAGCGCATGCCTCGAAAGGGGCCAGTTTCCAAAGGCTTGGAAGACGGGGAAACTGGTCCTTATCCGGAAGGCGGGGCGGCCGGCGGACCAGCCATCCGGTTACCGGCCGATCGTGTTGCTCGACGAGGTGTGCAAGCTCTTTGAGCGGATTATTGCAGAGCGCCTCGTCGAGCATCTCACGAACGTGGGGCCAGATCTGGCGGACAACCAGTTCGGTTTCCGCCGGGGGCGCTCCACCGTGGAAGCGATCATGCGCGTTAGGCGCCTGGCGGAGGAAGTAGTCTCGCGGGGTGGGGTGGTGGTGGCGGTGTCTCTCGACATCGCCAACGCCTTCAACACCCTACCCTGGAGCTGCGTTAGGGAGGCGCTCGCGTATCACGGAGTGCCTCCTTACCTCCGCCGCATTGTCGAGGCATACCTATCCGAGAGGGCCATAGTTTACCCGAGCTGGCTAGGGCCAGGGTGGCGAGAAGTGTCGTGCGGTGTTCCGCAGGGGTCGGTCCTAGGGCCACTCCTGTGGAACATCGGATACGACTGGGTGCTGCGCGGTACGTTGCTCGAGGGTGTCAGCATAGTGTGTTATGCTGACGACACCCTCGTTATGGCGCGAGGAGCAACGTACCGAAGCGCGGCACTGAAGGCCACGGCAGGGGTTGCTCAAGTCGTGGGTCGAATACGGCGGCTGGGACTTGAGGTGGCTCTCCATAAATCCGAGGCTATGTGTTTTCACGGGCCTCGGAGGGGGCCACCTGCGGGAACCAGCATAACCGTAGGGGGCGTAAGCATCGGCATCGAGCCCACGATGAAGTACCTTGGGCTCGTACTCGATAGCCGATGGGACTTCGGACCTCATCTCCGAAGTCTGGTCCCGAAACTGAGGGGGGCTGCGGCCGCGCTATCGCGGCTGATGCCCAACGTTAAGGGACCCAACGCCCCCACTAGGAGACTGTACCTGGGGATCGTGCGAAGCATGGCCCTATACGGGGCCCCCGTATGGGCGGAGACTCTGGCGGCCCGCAACGTGGCTGTTCTTAACAGCCCGTTAAAGGCGATGGCCGTCAGAGTCATCAGGGGGTATCGCACGATCTCCGTCGAGGCGGCATGTCTCCTAGCTGGGACCCCTCCATGGGACCTGGAAGCGAGAGCCCTTGCGCTGCTGTACCAGTGGCGCAAGGAGGCGCTGGAGCGGGGCCATAGGCCGGAGCCCCGTGAAATCAGGGCTGAGCGGTCCCTGCTCCGCCAGGAACTCATGGAGACATGGAGGGTGCGACTTGAGCACCCAAGGTGGGGGGAATCCACCATTGCGGCGGTGAGACCGATCATGAAGGAGTGGTTGGAGAGGGACCATGGGGACCTCTCCTACCGGATGTGCCAGATGGTTACCGGACACGGGTGTTTCGGTAAGTATCTGTGGCGCATCCACCGGGAGACAACGCCGCAGTGCCAGCACTGCGAGGATCCTGGCGAAGACACGGCGCTCCACACGTTGGTGGAGTGCCCTGCGTGGGCGAGTCAACGCCGGGATCTCGTTGCGGTCCTGGGCGTGGACGTTCTCTCGTTGGAGACCATGGTGAGGGCCGTGGTCTCCGACGGGAGCAAGTGGCACGCCGCCGCCTCTTTCTGCGAGCAGGTAATGCTCGCGAAAGAGACGGCGGAGAGGGAGCGGGAAAGAACCCTGCCCCCCGAGTTTCGCAGTCTGCGGCGAGGACGCCGCAGACTCATCTACGCCCGGGACTACCGACCTCCATGATCGGGGCCTGAGGACGGCAGTTGGCCGACTCGCCGTCCTTACAGAAGCAGGCCGTGGCGGAGGCGTGTCGTGTGTGCCCTACACACGCCTGCCAACTCACCGAAGCGGGATAAAACCCGACCCCACCAGGCGAGGCCGCGTTGGCGGCCAAAGTCCGCCGGCAACCCTGGGGTTATCCTTTCGAGGGCTTACCCGGGGTGCCCGGCAACGGACACTTGGGGAGGACACCGTGCGGTTTTAGTCAAGACACGACATAACCACCCTCGCTGGCCAGCGGGGGGGTATCCGAAGGGATTTCCGCACGTAAAAAAAAAAAAAAAAAAAAAAAAAGCAGCGTGCTTTTAAAATAGGGTGGATTATATGAAAAAGAAAACATAATAAAAGTGAACTGCAACTGTGCTGATACTATTTGCCTTTGTGTGTTTGCAATTAGTATGCATATTAGGAAATTAAAAAATATAAATTGTATAACTGTATATGTACAAGAAGTGGTTGTTCTCCATGAGTTCTTTGCGAGTTTCTTACCTTCTAACTTATGATTTATTTTATTTTATACATTTTAACTTAGTTGTTTTTAAGTAATGCATATAATCTAAAACTAAATTAATAAATATAAAATATAGTTTAAATTTGAATGCTTTTATTGTAGACTTAATTTAAGTTGGTTGTTTGATATGTTTTCTGATATTTGTCGAATTAGTTGAAACATAAAGTAAAAATTGACATTTATTACAGATTAGCATCTAGCATCGCCACGTGGTTTCACCCGCGTAAGACCTGATCCCGTGGGAGTATCGGAATAAAAAGTACCCTATATTACTCAGGGATAATGTAGCATTCTAATGGTTTTGTTAATGTTTAATAATTTTTGAAATCGGTTCAGTAGTTGCAGATTTTATCAATTACAAACAAACAAATCTTTCCTCTTTGTAATGTTAGTAAAGAAAAATCCCGAATAACATAGATTCGATTGATGCTTTTTGCGCTATAAGATACAAGGGATATAATGAATTCAGAAACATAAATATCGTATAATGTTAAATGGCCAACATGGGGTAAAAATTACCCAATGTTGATTATTTATTACAATTTCAACATTTTGCTCATTTATTTATATAGGCGAGTAAATGAAGGGAGCATAATGTTGTGAGGCAGAAATTCTATTTAGGGAACGTAAATAACTAAAACAAATAAGTATCTATTGTCAGCAAGTGTTTCTACTACAAATATAGGTTAAAAATATAGACCCATCAACGGTGTCTTCCGAAGCCTAACCAACCTCACCTGCAAGCCAGTACACCTGCTGATTAAACGAAGAGGCTCTGGCGCAGGCTTTTCTCTTGGAATTAGGGAGTCAGACGCCAGTCGCTTTTGTAAAAGCCAAAATAAACCAAATGGGACTGGGAGAGCGAATCCTGGGCTCCAAGGTGCAAGCTGTGGGTGCAATCGGGATTGGCGACTGAAGCAGAAATATATAAGTTAATAATTATCATGTAAATGATACATTGTTAATAGTCCAAAAACATTGTGCGTAAAACTGTAAAAGTGTTAATTACGTCTTTTTCACTATAAAGTAGACTTTTCATGTAACAAGCAAATAACTTGAACTCAGCTGATACTGAAAACAATTATTTAATAATCCCGACTTTCATTTCAGGCTCGCCGCCTCAAAGCTATCGCAGAAGACCCAGCAATTGCTGCTGAGGCTGCTAAGCAGCCGCCCGAGGAAGATGATGAAAAGGATGAAATTGATGACGAAATCATCATCACACATCTGTAAGCCATGTATTCATGGCCAAAGGGCAAGCATCTCAATCTTCGACCTCATAAATAGCGCTTTAAACATTGATGTCCTACGTTACATCACACTTAACAGCGCATCAGTAGGTTGGACATCCGAGGGCTTACCAAGACGTGCTAAAACTTTTTCGTTTTAGCGCCAAAAAGGGATGTAGCTATACACCTTATATACCTCCAGCAGGCTTTCTCGCTCGAACGTATCACGTTCAGCACATCATGGTAAGTCCTCTACACGCTGCCCATACTTTATTAATTCTGCCATACATGTTTGGGTATGTACAAAATCACAATGACATCTCCATTTTATAATCACGAATGTAACTAGGGCTATTTATGTATCCAATAGTTAAGTTATTTTAAGTCGGAAGAGACGTGAAAAATCTAAAAGACTTAACAAGTACAAACATAAAGAGAAACCGTAACTACTATTTGCCATTGTAGCAACTATTTAACAGCTTTGGATTTAGATTGGCGCGTCGAGGTCCAAACTTTAGTGATAACAGCAACCAAGAATCTCATTGAGCATAACATTTTAAATGTAGATATTTAAATTGGAGATCAGAATAATCTTCAAATTTTAATACTTTAATCAAATTCTTGTGAACTATTCAAAGAACTAAAATTGATAGAGTCTTTAAGAGTTGTGTCACTTCTTGATTAGAGCTTTAATTTTTATGATTTACGAATATAAAGGAAATTGAAGATTAAATCTAGCGTGTTGTTGTTTTTCTAACCGACTTTAAAAGAAAAATAGAGGCGGTTCTTTTTTATACATTACTTTATTTTATTACAAAGTGGGTACTTTTTAAGTTATCCTATATTAATCAGCCATTAATCAGCGTTCGAAACTCTTCAATGTGTTTTTAAGCACGAGTATCGTTTTTTGGTCAAATCCCTTGCATTAAATCAAATTATCACATAAATTAATTTAAACCATGTTAAGAACAGTGTGAAAAGAGGACGTTGTGGTAAAGTAAGATGTAGTGGCCAAGGTATAAAAATAAATGTTGGGTTGTTTCAGACGCTTTTAAGACCGTGTATAACCGAAAATAAAATATAATTACAAATTTCAATTTTGGTTTCTTGAAAAGCTTTATAATTGACGTAACTTATAAGGTGCCCCGTCCAATCAATATATGTAAATGGTTCAAGGCAACTTGGAATAGTTTATCCTTGTTATTTTTTTACTTCAGCTGATTTGAAAACTTAAAAGAAGTATACTGATTTAGGTGTATGTTTCCTCTTTCCTTTTGTACGTAACCAATTGATTGTATTTGCTACAATCTTTTGCGTCCGACGTCATTCGGAATTTATCCTGACCGATGCTATTACATTGTGCTATATTGCAGTAATTATTCTTTGCAAGGAATGTAAAATAATAATATTATCAGTAATTTAGCATTATGTCTTAACTATTCTACTTTCCTAAACAATTTTTGTTTTAAAGTTGAATTTAAAGAACATTTTATTAGTATTCAAATCAATTAATACATATCATTTGAAAAGAATTGCCTCTATAACGATAATGTAAAATGTAATTCGGCATGGTAATTTTTTTTTGTTTTCTACGTGCATAAAAATATTTTTAATTTACATTAAAACTTCATGAACATCCGAATTTTTTTCTTTCGCACTACGAACTGCAGGACTAGAAAAAGAAAACGATAATGATTATGTAACGTACAGTGGCGAATTTACTAATAGGTAACCCAAATCTTTGGAGCAGCAAGTTTGGACAGTATATTTTCTGATGTCTACAGAAATTGGAACTATTTAAACATTTACATAAATATCACCCAAACAATCAATACGTAATGTTTCACAACTAAAGGCCGAATTCACCAATGATAGGAACCAAAATCAAATAAAACTATAATGTCAATTCTAAAACGTGAGAAATCAGTTAAGTTGAACGACCTGCAGACAATAAATGTGTAAATCCGCCATTGGTTACGTCCTGAAAATGTCTACGCAACTGTTCAAAATGAACATAGAATTAAATATTTTTTGAACTCACAGAACGAGTTCTGTGCGTACAATCGAGATAGATGGCGCTGTTTATAACAGGGATTAAATGGCTGGCCTAAAAAGGTCACATCGAGCAATTCAGCTAAAGGTGAATCACTTTATAAAGTCCCAGCAGATTAAGAGCAATTTCTCTATTATTTGTAAATTGTCATCTAAGACGAATCACAATTAATTCATTTCTTAGCAGACTCATATTTTTGGTGTAAATGTTGCCGCATGATAACATAAACGTTGTTTTCTTCCCAGTTTTTATTAATTGAGTAGGTTGGTTTGCAGAATGTGTATGATTAGAACAATAAAATGATTTGAGTCCCACCATTTAATTATTGCAAACTGTGCAGAATATCAACTCGATCCACTTTCGCTATATGGTGCAGGACAACTGTGGCTTAATTTAAGTAATAATAAAGAATTTATGAATAATACATACTTTACAAAACGTAAATTGTATCATTGTTGCTTTATACTATAGTGTAGATATTTGTCATGAAATGTGTGAATTAAATTGAAAGATGTTGTCTCGAGTGATTCCCTAGATATGATTCTGCTAACGGCCGCTTAACCAATTTTTGTATTATTTTTATTTTTAATACTAAGTGTCAAACAGACAAAGGCGAGTTGAACTCGGTATTGATTTTTCTCCCAAAAAACCTTTGAGGGATCATATTATTTTTGTAACAGGATTCTATCAAGTGGCCTTTTTAGGTCTGTTGGTGACAGTTGATATCGAATAATGAACTTCTAAGGTTGAATTTCACCAATGGTAATAACTGCGTTAAGCACCATATTTTTCTTAATAAATTTCATTAAATAATACTTGAGAACTTAGTTTAATTGCGAATTTTACTGGCGAAATTCCACTGGCCTAGGTTAAAAAACAGTTTAATCAATAAAGAAAAGAAAGTTCTCAGACTGCACCATCTACCGACACAATTTTTTTATTTTATGTAGCAGAATAATTGAGTTTCACATTTTCGATCATATCAGTTTTACAATTGTTAATTTTGTTGTTATTGTATACACAATAAGGCGGCTAACTGTCGTGTTAGGTAGTTTGTTTCTTCGGAATTTAAATATAACTGATATCCTTTGCGATAGATTTATAAGGTGTAAAAATCTTATCGTGAGGTGACTAGATCAAATAAATTAATTTTTATCTTCTAATTCTAGCAATATTATACATACGTAGATAAATTAAGATTTGTGTTAGCACATTTACGTTTAAAATTGCACTAGACGATATCCATACAGATATTTGTAATAGGTCACAATTTTAAACGTGTTGATTACTTTTACGAGAGGTGTATTTGTCTAACTTATGTTTGCATTCTTCAATATTTACGGTAGAACCTTGTCATAAGGTAGAACCTTAAAATATTTATATGTGAAGAAATCTTATTAGTACCCTAATAGACTATCAATCAAAGAGACTTATGGCAATATTTGTTATGTTCTAAGTAATAATTTCATCAGATACGCAGTCTCTTCTACTGGCGTACTAATTTATGATTTTATTTATTATCAGAATTACATCAGGTTTAGACTAATACATGATATGGTACAAGTCCATGAATAATATCGAAATCGGTTTGTCCCAACATTGCGTAGGCAAGATACACAATAGGTAGGTTAACAAAATCACGTGATAAATTATCAGTAAAATGTAATTATATAAATAACGTGTAAGCATATATTAATGTAAATTAGATGTAGACATTTAAGGCTATTATATAATAAATAAATAAATTTATTGATCTATTTTTGAGATAACACGTTTTTGTTCGAATAAGTTACTATATTACTTTGTAATGATGTCATATGAGTTTGTGATGAAATAAACATAAAATTGTTTGGTCACACCATTTTTTATTTTTACCTTTTCAAGATATAAAAAGTAGGACTTAGAAGTGTACAGTTTTATAAAAAGAAAAATAATTCATGTATAGCACAGTTTCATTCTGTACATATGAATGTGCGTCTGTAGACCCGAGACGGCGTGCGTTTTAGTCGGTTCAAGCCCGACATAACCGCCCACGCTAGCCAGCGGAGGGGTATCCGAAGGGATTTCCGCACGAAAAAAAAAAGGTATGAGGATGAATGCATTGCTAAGAAAGATTTTTGAGAGACAATAAATGTAACGATACTAAAGAAATTTAAATTGAAATAAATAAACAAATCTTTTCTGTAAATATAGTTTTATTTGCATACCTACCTATATCAGTAGAATATATCAGCAGTATTTGATTTTGCCATCATGTTGCAAAAAATTAAAATGAATTCTTTTTTGAATCAACTTGCTTACTTACTTACATAAATAAAATTTAAGGCAATTTCGCAAGATAGGTTAATTCTGTGGCGAATTGCCCACTGGGCCTGTAGACAAAGTCACATTCTACTAGTGGAATCGCTTCGAAGCGAACCTTCAAATGTTCAATATGTATGGGAGTGACATTATTTGTTACACGTGACATGTCGACACATGTTGTCTCTTCCATACATTTCGGTCTTTTGAAGGTTCGTTTCGTTGCGATTCCACTAGTAGAATGTGACTTTGTCTACAGGCCCTGGTTCCCGAACGGAACATAAGAATTGACAACCACTTGACATAAAATGTCAAAGAGAATCTGGCGCCCTTTTTAGGGATATTAGAACCGATAGACTGTACCTAGACTTGTGTTTTTCTGATTGTTTGTAAGGTATACATTAAATGAACAAGTGTACCAACCAAAAGGTGTTGTGGCGATACCACATATACCCAGCGCCATCTAGCAGCAACAAGTTGAACTACTTCGTAAGTACTACGTCACTACCAATCCTGAATCGCGAAAGTGAAGTTCGCGCGCTGTAATAATATATATACAACATCCCAACGACAACCGTAGGGCCTCGGCCCGCCAGGCGCGATCACCTTGCCTGGTCGGAGGATCCTCCCTTTGTGTTGGAGGAACATCGCACCCTGTTTCTACACAGTGGTGACACCGACGTGATCTGATCACGTAACCTTCGCTGAACATATCAGCAGCATTCCTATCGCCACCATCCTATCACTTCTTCCGCATGAGCGGTAATTAAGTCTTCGCCATCCAGCAGCTTCGGCCTCAACTGGGATACCACAGCGTGCAGCATCCGCTGCAGCCTGGTTACCCTACGGCCACATCAACCTCTAAGGCACAGCACACTGCTCATATTACGTTCCACGTAAGAAGAGCATATCTCTCCCGTCTACGTAGCAGTCATTGCCTACGGCATATACGGTCCACATAAGAAGAGCACATCTCTTTCGTCTACGCAGCAATCGCCCCATACAAGAGGGACTTACTTCGACTAAAGAGGATTCGCCCCATCACATTGCTGAGAACTCACCTCATCTCACTGAGGATTCGCCTCACCTAACCGAGGACTCACCTCGACGCTTCGTGCCTCGACTCACTGGGCACTTCACCGCAGCACCCGCATCACCGCACTCAGCCCCGTATCTTCGGGACCAGCGGTTAGTCCCAACTCACTGGGACTAGCGAGGAAGACTGTTCCATCAATGGAACCAGCGTCATCCAGTTCCAGCTTACCGGAACTACACAAGACTGGTACTGGCACGCTCCACAAGAGAGCTAAGACAGCTGACTCATTGCAATCAACCTACGGTCTTGGAGGGGAGTGATGTGGCGATACCACATATACCCAGCGCCATATAGCAATAACAGGTTGAACTACTTCAAAACTACTACGTCACTACCAATCGTGAATCGCGAAAGTGAAGTTCGCGCGCTGGTATAATATATATACAACATTCCAACGACAACCCATGGGCCGCTGCCCGCCAGGCGTGATCAGCTTGCCTGGTCGGAGAATCCTCCCTTTGGGTTGGAGGAACGTCACACTCCGTTCCTCTTTGGTGTTTTATTTCATGAGGCCGAATATCACGAAGTTGCGGCACACTCAGAATCCTATTAATTTCTTGACCTCACGTCTCAGGAGTTGGCTTCGGCTATCGGTGACAAGTGAGCCGATGCCGTTAGTGAACCTGTTCAAGAAAGCTGTGACAAGATTCAGGCAGTCATTCTTGGAGCGGCTAAGTCGGTGCTTGGCATGTCTAAAGTTGGATGCCAGCGTGACAAGGAAACTTGGTAGTGGAATGACACAGTCCAGAGGGAGACACACGACTGCTCATGTATACTGATGATATCGCACTAGATTGACACGACGGTGCAGATTGAAACGACGTGTATTTACTAGTAGCTTGCTAAACAATAAATGACACAGTCCAGAGGGAGACACACGACTGCTCATGTATACTGATGATATCGCACTAGATTGACACGACGGTGCAGATTGAAACGACGTGTATTTACTAGTAGCTTGCTAAACAATAAATGACACAGTCCAGAGGGAGACACACGACTGCTCATGTATACTGATGATATCGCACTAGATTGACACGAAGGTGCAGATTGAAACGACGTGTATTTACTAGTAGCTTGCTAAACAATAAGCATCATATATTGTTAGTAGAAGTGTAGAAACAGTGATCTAGAAAAGAAATGTTCATAAACTTTTGAACTTTTCAATGACTATAATTTTGAAGTGATCAGTTAAAATAAAACTGCGATAGATCAGGGCCAATAATCTCAATAATAATTCCAAAATAATTATAACATTGAATTAGTGATAAAGTGTTAAAAGTATCATAACATAAAAAATATAAGAATTTAAAAGTGAACTGTTTTACTTTCTTTGAGTGTGGGTATAATACATTAAATCACTGTGTACAGTGTGTACTAAGTAACATCATAAATAATAATACAAAATAAATAACAACAATTACTACAAGTACACATGTAGGATAAGAACATATTATTTTGCGATCAGTTTGCAGACAGTCTATGGTCTGGAGGCACGAGTCAAGGTTAACGGGAGGTCTCGAGTTCAAGCCGACGCGACGCCTCTTTTTGATATAAATAAAATTGATAAAATGACTTCTGAGAACGTTACACTACGACAGAAACACAAAAAGTCATCTTCATGTGAACAAGTCAATAGTTTGTGTATCTCAAGTCCATCATTATCTGACTATAATAATTCCATAGCGGATAGTCTGCCCGATAAAAACACTGGCGACGATTATATAAGGAGTCTAGACAAAATTAGTAGTTTAACCAGCCAGCTTGACAGTGCCCATCAACAGATTGACGAGTTACTACTCGAAAATGGCTTAATCAACAAAACTTTACAAGAACAAGAAAGGAAAATTACCTATTTAAAGACTATCTGCACAGGAACTCCTTTAAGTATAACCAATTCCATCCGAAAGAAAAGGAATAAATAGCAAAAGCAATGTAGGAAAACAATAGACTTCGCTATGGATTACGACGAAAATGAGGATCATAATAGTCAGGAAACACTATCACAGCCGCTATTAAAAAGCTATCATCAAAATTCTACAAACACAAATGCAACGATAATCAAACGCATCAACGACCGCAGGTGCGTGCAAAAGAGCCTTCTAAAATGAAACCTAGAATTATAATTCTAGGGGATGAACAGGTACGGGAACTGGCTCAATTAATGATAAAAAGCAGACAAAATAAATGGAATAACTGTTACTCGGTCACAGCTATGGTTAAACCAAGTGCTAACTGCTCGCAACTTCAATGCAATTCTGATATTTTTGAATCCGTTACTAAGGATGATATTGTCATCATCTCCGTCGGAACAAATGAAAAGAGTCCTTTAATGTTTAATAAAGAACTATGTACTCAATTGAATAGATTTCAAATATGTAAACAAATAATTTTACTTGGTGTGCAATACAATAAACATTTAAATGAGCATATGTTAAATCAAAGTATGAAATTTTTAGTTCAAAATTACACAAACTGTAAATTTGTTGATATTTTGGATTTTGTGCAATATCCTCACTTGAGCTACCAACAAAATAATATAATAAGTCTAAAACATCTTAGTTATAAATTAAATATTGAAATTGATTATCTGAAATATGAGCAAAGGTTTCTAAAAAATAAGGAACTGTATGGAAGAAAACAAAACTATATAAATGAATCCCTAAGATCTACTAAAGTTTGTCAAAAAAGTATATTGCATTACTTTAAACCAGAAAAGAGGAATCCGAATATTTTAATACCAGCAATTCCTATGTCAAACCCTGAACCTAAGCCTGTTTGTAATGAAACATTTTTTCGTTCATAATAACAATATTACCATACTACACCAAAATTTAAATGGACTTATTAGTAAATCGAACCTACTAAGCGTACATCTGAATAATTTGACAGAGGAAGGTAAATCTGTAGATGTAGTCTACATAACAGAAACAAACATGAGGAGCGGCGACCATGTTCATCTCAATTTATCTAACTATTATTTAGGTGCATACTATGCTAGAGAGAATAGACATGGTGGCTCCTGTATACTTCTAAAAAATTGTCTTGAATGTCAACAACTTGACATTGAAAAATGGTGCAAACCGAATAAACTCTACAGATCTCATACCCGCATAAGTCCAGCGTACTGACCAAGTTAAGTACTTGGGATCTGTACTCCACGCGACCGGTGACATCTATTGCGACATCAAAGCATGCATTGCTGCTGCATGGGCCAAGTGAAGTGAGGTGATGGTGTCATTTTTGAGCCCAAAATGCCGGTAAGGTTGCAGGGGCAGGTCTATACAACCATTATTAGACCTGTCCTTTTACACGGCTGCGAGGCGTGGCCGTTGCTAGAGCGACACAAGCAGAAGCTGCGTGTCACGGAGATGAATATACTGCGGTGGATATCACGCGTAAGGATCGCGTGAGGAACTCACGCATCCGTGGCATCCTCCTGCTGACATCGTGGTCAAAATTCAGGTGAGTCGGCTACGCTTGCGTAACCACATTCTGTTGCGACAGCCAGCCTACGCGTGTAGCGACCAGGACTAACGTAATGATAAAGTTTTGTAGGATTCTTTGTTTACGCTGAAAACGGCTGGACAAAATAAAAATTACACATAAAACACTTTTTTGTGCGGAAATCCCTTCGGATACCCCCCCGCCGGCCAGCGGGGGTGGTTATGTCGGGCTTGAAACCTCCATTACATATTCCAGACTAGCCGTTTGAGCGTCATTGAGTAACAAACGTCCAAACATTTTAATAACTTTCACATTATCTATATTAGTAGGCAGTAGCATTGGCTACATACATCCAATTTCGGTTTGATTGCGTTCAGGGGTCAGCAAGTGCATAGCCGGGCAGGGGGATTGTGGTCGCAGCACTAGTGGGACCGGTGGGTGTCACGCGGTGCTGCGACGACAATCCTATTCTGATGAGGCCGTCAAGCTGAGTGCCACCATTGTTAACATGGTACGTGTATGTAATGGTGACCCTCTTTCCTGAGACTTTACCTTCAGCTTACCATAAGGTGAGGTGAAGTCAAATTAACTTGTCCTAAATATAAAAAAATAAAAATAGACTATGGCCTTGAAAAGTTTCCTATGAGGTTAACACAATATTGAAGAAAAAGCGAGAACAGGATCTCCATTAGTTGAATTGTTTAGTTGATCACACGATCACTTAGAATCTAGCATACACTTCACACATAACACGCTCATGGTACTTTCACTTTACGTACTCCACTTGACACATTTTGTTTGCTTTCTTATGTAAGCATGTAGTATGCATAGAACGAAACGAAGCCACTTATATATTGAGTGGCTGAAGGGAGGACAAAAACCACATTAGTTGAGTCAATGATTAAGCGCTGCCTTAGAATCTAGCATGCACTTCACACATTACACAAACGTGATACTTTCACTTTACGGGTCCCACTTGATACATTTTGTTTGCTTTCTTATGTAAGCATGCAGTACGCATGGAACGAAATAAGGAAACATAAAATTCTTTGATGTAATTTACTTCTTGATCGATTCTTTTGGATTACCTTTTGGCTACGGCTATATACCAGACTGTAACTTTTTCGGAGGGGATGGGTGCTGTTAGCCGAGATACAGGCTTGTCCTAGTTATGCAAAAGGTGCTATCTTGTTTGTTACTTGATAATTTTAGCCTATATCTATTACTTATGTTTATCTTAAGTTATACTGAAGTAAATAAATAAATATAATATATTGAGTGGTAGTGGCTGAAGGGAGGACAAGAACCACATTATTTGAGTCAATGACTACGCGCTACCTTAGAATCTGGCATGCAAATCGCACAAAACACTTTCATGATACTTTCACTGTACCAGCCTGTACGGGTTCAACATGAATCATACAAAATGTATCAAACATTTTATCTGTTTTCGTGTGTAAGCATGCAGTACGCATAAAACGAAATGAGATAACATAATAATTTTATTGAGTAGCTGAAGGGAGGACAAGAAGCACATTAGATGAATCAATGATCAAGCGTTCCCTTAGAATTTTTATTTTTTTTATTGATAGTCTCACGTTTGACCTCTATCTTACCTGGTGGTAGTAAGAATCTAGTAAGTAATCTATTAAAAACTAGATGCGCGCCCTGGATACGTGGACTCTCCTAAATTTCTCTTTCATATAAACCTTGTCCTGACACTAACGAACACAAAAAAATAAATATCCAATTTGGTGCAGTCGTTCGGAAGTTATACGCGTACATACATTTCGGCGATTCATTTTTATTCATATAGATAATGTTGAGTTGACACGATATACCTACAATCCGCTTCAAAGATGGTTTTTTTTTCGTATTTGTTTCGTTTGTGTTTGATTTGTCCGCTAGTTACATATACGCTTATACATTTCGATTTTAAGTCAGAATCGTAAGCTATTAAGATATTACTAACTACTACTAACAACTACTACTACTGCCTTTGAAGTCAGCGCCAAATCCATGGAGACGTCCGCTAGTTACATATAGGTACGCTTATACATTTCGATTTTAAGTCAGAATCCTAAGCTATTAAGATATTACTAACTACTACTAACAACTACTACTACTGCCTTTGAAGTCAGCGCCAAATCCATGGAGACGTCCGCTAGTTACATATACGCTTATACATTTCGATTTTAAGTCAGAATCCTAAGCTATTAAGATATTACTAACTACTACTAACAACTACTACTACTGCCTTTGAAGTCAGCGCCAAATCCATGGAGACGTCCGCTAGTTACATATACGCTTATACATTTCGATTTTAAGTCAGAATCCTAAGCTATTAAGATATTACTAACTACTACTAACAACTACTACTACTGCCTTTGAAGTCAGCGGGGAGACTTGGGATGTGGCAGAACTACGCGAGTGGACCTACTCTACATTTCTATCTAATATTCCTAACACCTCTTTGGTTTGGCACCGAAAAAAATATTTATTTCTCACTGAAAACTAGCAGACCATAAGTACTTCGATACTTCTCTGGACCGCATCAAACTCGGTTGAACCAGACGCGAGAAATTTGCGGACAAACAAATATACAGGTCATACAGTGAACCTCCTTTTGGTCAGTTATAAATAATTAGTGTTACTTAACTATCATCTCCAAACTGGTTTCTAAGCAATCAAGTTTGTAGTAAATTTTAGCCTGAATTTCACCAGTGAGAATCTGTTCAGCAAAATTAAGTATACACGTTTAAGTCCATAAAATTAATTTCGCAAATGTTTGCTGCAATTCCCTATTTTAGTCACTTCAAAATGACCATTATTTCTGAATAAATGACCTAAATGGTTACGATGAGTAATTGAAATAAATCTACCCTTTCTTTATATTTACGATTTCATTTAAGTCCTCATCTTGAAAATTTTATACGGCCAAGAAATTTACAACTAGTGATAATGTTCAATTAAATTTTTAAGCATTTTGTATGCTTACTTTTTCTAAAGATTTAGATCGGAAAAAGAGAACATCTAGAACGGGACTTGAACCCGCGACCAGTCCCTTACAGGGGGAATGCCTCTGACCAGCTGAGCTATCTAGACACGTCCCAGATATTCGAAATTCTCCGATATATTATATACCTACGTCTTAAGGCGACGTTGGAGCCATCTACCGTAATTCTTGCGAACTACGGAAACAATGAATAACTTCACAGTCATTTTTAAACATTGTTTTAAAAAAACAAAAAAACAAAAAAAAACAATGATCTAAATCTTTAGAAAAAGTAAGCATACAAAATGCTTAAAAATTTAATTTAATTAATTAGGCGGAGTCATCAAAAAACAATGTTTAAAAATGACTGTAAAGTTATTCATTGTTTCCGTAGTTCGCAAGAATTACGGTAGATGGCTCCAACGTCGCCTTAAGACGTATATAATATATCGGTGAATTTCGAATATCTGGGACGTGTCTAGATAGTTCAGCTGGTCAGAGGCATTCCTCCTGTAAGGGACTGGTCGCGGGTTCAAGTCCCGTTCTAGATGTTCTCTTTTTCCGATCTAAATCTTTAGTGATAATGTTTTTAAAATGTAGGTACGATAATGTATTCGAAATAATTACTCTTGACATTTACAAGCGACAGACAGAAACAAAAGATCAAGAACTAATATTTTGTATTGGCATACACAACAACAACAACAAATAAAGTATCGAATGACTAATATTAACTAATAAGCTCCTATTATATTTTATACGTCCTATCAAATTCTGTCTATAAATTATTTAGATTATCATGTGATTAGGCTTCAATGATAAGTTGTTGACTTATTAGTATCTCCGATGCGATATTGGTGGAATTGTAGAAAAATTTAAACCATATCTATAGGATCTTCATTTCATAAACAACTCGTTACTTTACAGCTAAAGAATTGTTTAACTCTAAAGTAACGAATCTCATTTGAGAGAGCCCAATAAGCCAGAACGGTCGAAAACGTATACGTATATGGTAATGAACTTGTACTATATTGTATTGATGGCATGTTTTGTTTATAAACTAGGACGGTTGCCAGCCTGGCAATCAACCCAAACTTAAGCGTAGCGAGATTTGCCTATCCAACAATAGGTCAACGTGACCGGTCCACTTTTTCCATTGATTTGGTTTTTCCGTTATTATTCCTCGATTATAAGACCGATCTGGACATTCGACCCCATACGACACTCAGTAATGTCTACTTGATCACCGTGGCAAATTTGGTCGAGATCGGTCAAACGGTCTCGGAGGTGTATAATTTGTTTGAAATGCAACTTTGAAACCAAAAACGCTTCGCTCGCCTTCGGCTCGCTACGCTTAAAAAGTTTGTGTGTAAAGTTATACTTCTTTGGCGTAACATCTTTCTAAAAATCTATATATATTCTACGTTTGTAGAAAAAATGATTTAAAAAAACGACAGGTTGCACTCCGGGAGTGCCGGCAGAAGTGAAAACTAGTTTGGAATGGTTAGGGAATAATTTTGCACGAATTGCTTTAATTATCAGTATAAAAGTACTATCATTTATGTGGTAATATACAATATTCATTTATTGCACTATCGTACACAAACATGACAATTTATATTACATTAAAAATTTAACACTTCTGAACTATTACAATTATTTTACATTAAAAAGTTTATCTCTCAGAAAAATCAACTTTCATACATAATTTCAACGACTTTTTCACCATCATTATTACCAGAACCATCATCGCCAGTATATTTATAAAGTACTCACTCATTTTCTTTTGCTATTTCTTCGTCACTTTTTTCATTAATATTTTCACTTTATTTAATTTCCATTTTATATCAATTGATTTGTGGCACAAAATCGAATAAATATTACAAAAAGTTATATGATGACAAAAAGCGTTTCTTGGGCCTCAGTCGGAATCGATCTCAGTCTTGACGAAGTCAACGACTATTCATTAGACGAACGCGCTACCCAGGTTTTTATATAAGTAGTGTGAAATTAGCGCTTCTATATTTGTTATCTTACGACCAGGTCATGTGTTTACTGACGCGAGTTTAACCTTTTTTACCCATTACAAAAAAGTGCACAACGCCGCTAAAGAAGTTTTCACTTCAAACATATTTTAGTTTATGATTTAAAATAAATAATACATACCCGCTAACGAGCCTTAAATTCTGCAAACTTACCTACTCAAAGTAAAATGTTGGCTAGCTAACTTCAGGATGTCGGTTTTCTAGCTAACTTCATGGTGTCGGTTTTTCGTGACGCCGTGCGTGCCCATCGTAATAATTTACTCTCTTTATTTTTCCTAACACGCCAAAAGTTACTTAAAAAATATCGTGTTTGCACATCAATATCATAAATATTATCAATATACTTAGGTAAATTGACAGGATCGCGATATCCAAGTATGTTAACTGTCTAAACACGCCTTCAATGCAGAATCAGTTATCAATAACTAGTATTTTGTAACTTACACGGGATTAAACTGATCAAAAGATAACAATATATTCACCTACTTTCATACTTAAATTTATTATTACTTTGTTGACACTTGAACTTACACACTATAATGAAATCGTAACGGCGAGGTGAAAACTGTACATTGAATATTTTTCAAAAAAATAATTTTTGTTTTCTAGGAATGACACCGATGCCAAAAATGAAATTTTTAGATTTTTTTTCGGTTTGTTTGTTTATCTGTTGTTGTTTGTTTGTTTAGCGGTTTTAGTGTGATGTCAGAGCATCACACTAAAACCGCTAAACAGATTCAGCTGAAATTTTGTATGAACATTCTTCTAGTCATAAACTATTCTATGGTCATAAACTACGCTCTATATCATCACGTGATAAAAGCAGCAGGGTAAAATCGACCAAATCTATTATTGATCATTCCTTTATTATTACAAAGCAGATCATCACGAAAGTCTGCAGTTCAATGGAACTCAGACATGGTCAACGTTCGGACTATAAATCATCACGCTATAGCTAAAAGGTGATGAGCAGTAAAATATGAAATCTTTTAACCACAGTTACCTACGTGTAAAAGATAGTTGATTAGGAACTCAACCATTGATAATAAATATCATTACGCTATTATTTACGGAACCGGGTAGAATTTATTTCGATGTTAAATGTGAACATCTATTTCTTCATGATTAATGAAATACTACGATGTGTAGGTAACCTAATATATGTTGGATCGAAACTGCAGAAGTAAACATGCCTTGATCTATTCCGAACTTAACGCGGACGAAATCGCGGGCAACAACTAGTAACATTATAAACGTGAAAGTTAAGGTAGATGATTAGATGTTTGTTAGTCAATCACGCTCAAACGGCTAAACGGATCTGGCTGAAATTTGGTACAAGGATAGATTATAGTCTGAAATAACACATAGGCTTTTTATCCCTAGAATAGGTTCCCATAGGTTACGAAAATGGAATCATAAATTCTCGCGGGCGGAGCCGCGGGCAACGGCTAGTCATCAACAGTCACCAAGTATAGTGTGACTGTAACATGTAAATAAATATAAAAACCCTTTGAGAATACCGTGAGGCGAAACCGGTCAAGTGTAATTATTAAATATAATAGTGGAAAACTACAAGTGATACATTTGTTTCAATATGTGTATTGTTTAGCACTTGGTGTGTGTGTTTATACTGTTGAACGATGGCACCAAGTGCCATCAATCAACAGTATAAATAGTTCGGTTCTTAATTCTTTATTGTACACAAAAAAAAATTATTACAATTAAAATAAATTATGTACAAAGGCGAGCTTAACTCTAAAAGAGTTCTCTACCAGCAAACCTTTGAGCAGTAGAGGCAGAAAAAAGAAAATAACAGAGGGAAGCAAAGTGTACAAATAAAAAGTAAACATAAACGAAAGATGGTAAACATAAATCAATAGACATACATAAATTATACATTCAAAAAGTAAATATAAAATACTATATGTAAAATAAAATAATATATGTACATCAATACATGTATATTTTATACATAGTTATACATAGGTATATATAAATACGTTATATACATACATATATACTTTAACATTGTGTGAGGAAATGTTCTTTAGTTCTTCTTTTGAAGATGTCCAGACTGCGACTGTCTCGAATATGGTGCGGTATTGAGTTCCATAGTCGAACAGCCTGTACAGTAAATGACCCATCATAACAGCTAGAGCTGTGTGCAGGAGTATGAAGTAGAAGGGAGGAGGAAAGACGACAGGGTGTGCCCCGAGGTACGAGATACTCAAAAGGTTCCCGCAGATAATTTGGAGAATAAGAACTGTGAAGGATAGTAGAGGAGAGATAAGATATGACTATTACGACGCTGCTGAATAGGGAGCCAGTTCAGTCTTTTCCGAAATTCGATCATAAAGCGAATCCCCAAATGCTGCAAGCGTTCAAGTTTTTTCAGGAGGTCCTCCGATGCATCGAGAAAACAGACATCAGCATAGTCTAATAGTGGGAGTAGAAGAGATTGTGCAAGACTAACTTTAGTTTGAAGAGGAAGGAAATTCTGAAGACGTTTGAGAGATTGAAACGAGTAGTATACCTTTTTTTTTTTTTTTTTTTCGTGCGGAAATCCCCTCGGATACCCCCCCGCCGGCCAGCGGGGCGGTTATGTCGGGCTCGAACCGACTAAAACCGCACGCCGTCTTGGGTCTGCAGACGCCGGGGTGTAAGGTTGCCCATAGAGCATATCCCTCGCACCTCGACTGACCCTGGGCCATCTCCGGTTTCGAGATGGCCCCCTCGGTCGAGATGGCCCCCTCGGACGAGTAGTATACCTATCGGTCTTTATTATGAGACCAGAATATAATATAAGCAAGCAGTATATTTACAGCGACTTATTTTTTTACGGTTATATGTGATAGTCAAGATAATGGTTTAAGAGCGGACCCCTAGTTCCAAAGTAGAAGCTTTGGATGCAACCGGGATTAGCACTCAGATGATGATGATGATGATGATGATGATGATGATGATGATGATATAATTATGTAATAGTAGATGTTGATCGGTATTACGGGGCGCATGATACGAAGAGTAGAAATTGATAAACAAACGAGCTACGATCCGCTCTCATACAGATTTCAGTACACGGCGTAACGACATCGGCGGGCTCCAAAGTGCAAGCCTTGAATGCCACAAGGATTGTTGCTCAGATAATGATGATATTTATTCATTGGCGATCATCATGTAGTATATATGTTACCGTTAGAATGCAGAATACGTTTATATGCACATTAACTATGTAATCATAGGAGCTATTCGAAAACCAGCGCCAGCTACTTGTGCTTGACATAATGCTGAACTGGCTCCTTTTTTGCAACAACGCGGCGCTTATCCAGACCTACTATTGTGCCTTTCATTATAGCGGGGAGCCCCGCTACTATTTCTACACAAGAGATGGTAACTATGTCAACATCTCTAATTCATAAGATAGAAAAACTATACCCAACCAAAGAGTGTCGCTCACTGTCTTCCGCGATTTAACGATGGAGTATTGAGTTAAAAAGTTAGCTGCGGAGATCTGGCAGTCGCTTCACGGAAAATATCCAAGTTCAGCCGTTTTGTAGTTAGATTGACAACCTGAGTTAGGCAAAGGCTCGAAGGAACGGTGATGATGGTTTTAACGAGAATAATAGTAGTTTAGATTACCAGTGACCCTCCCAAATAAAATAAAATCTCCCCCAATGAGCGCCATAGCGCCCTGTCTTCGTTATAATATGTCATGTTAAATGAAATAGCTCTATTGCAATATGGTATCTATATTTTACAACTGTTGTAACGAGTTGATAGTTAGTAATTAATACTATTTACATACTCCTTTGGTATATAGCGGTTGTGCAAAAAACAAAGTAGGCACCTATTACAAGTCAATATTTTTTTAACCTCAATTGTACGAAACTGATTTACTTATTACGTACTTGTGACGCGTTTTCACACTTTTCACCTTTGCAATTAGTAGTTTGCAGTACCAGCTCTCAACAAATTGTAATGTGTACGTACTTACAGTTTAGGTCCACCGTCCACCGTACATTCAGCTACCTTTAATTCATATTCAGTTCGGCCGTTCCCCTGTATGGAATCAATGCGACAGGCGTTTTCTATTATCATCCAGGCTCCACTTTATATACTATAATATAGATTTTGTATACTATTATAATTAAATTATTATTATAGTATACAAAATCTACTAATTTATGTGCATATTAAACTAGTTGAGGCAAGCTTCGAGGCAAATTTACCACGATACCAATTACCGAGCATTTCCCTCCTCTGTTCGGCCTACTTCTGCTCCTAAAGCCCTCTATAGTCATACTTCAAACAATTTAAAAAATATTTAATTTGCCTCCTCTACCTATAGCTCATTAATAAAAATGGTTAATTTTATTACCAAGCTAGACTAAGGAAACCTTGTGTGAAACACAAGATGGTACATCAACATCATAATTTTTTTAGCATCCGTGCCCTAATTCTGGTTGCATCACATACCTTCCTTATGAATTATAAAAGTTCCTATCTATATCTATTTAACTACTTTCTATGGCTAATATGCTAAAGGCTAAATTTTGGGTATATTAACGTAAACGAGGTTCAATCAATAATATTTGTAGTTGGAACTGTAAATATTTTCCGAAGGTTCACAAACATAGTTACAAAATATTCATAGAAGAGTGAATCCCCCAGTGGATCAGTGTACATAAACGAAAACATAATATTCCTAAAATTACACTTTACCAGGCTACGAACTATCAGACCAACTATTACACGACTCTTGAGGTAAAATTTCGTGACACTACAAAATTATTGTAGTTACCTACCGTTGTTAGTATTCAAGTCGCATCTTAGTGAACTGTCTATGATTTCATTTCAACTATGATTTAGGGCAAAATATATGGTATTGGTTAAAAACTATTTCAATCGGTTAATTGCCTTACTTTCAACGTTTTTGTGAGTTGGTATGTTATTGATGATTTGTTTATTTACCAGATAGTTGCCCCAATTTTCAAATACACAATTTTCACACTTAACTGAATATGTACGTAACTTAAAATGCAACATGATTTCATATCAATTTAAGTAATCAGTTTTTAATTAAGTACTAATCAATACACATTATAAAATTTTATGTAATTTATATTTTAATACTAAAAACATTTATATAACAACAAAAATACATTTTATAGGTAAAAGAAAAGTAGAAATGTTTACACTATCTTCTCACTAGCTTATGTGACGCGGCTACACGTCTGATTTGCACTGTTACTTGCGAGGCATTTTGCGCACCTAGAATGAATGCATGAAGCAGTAAAGTATTTATTTTATTCAACCTAATTTACAGTCACAAAGAGTTAAAAAAATACCGCTAGAAAAATCGGTCTGTAGATAGTTGCTCCCAGAGCATGGAGCAATATAACCATAAAGTGACTGGATAATACCTCTAGGGGCAACTATCCGCAAAAGTGACTACGTAACGTGCTAGTGGATTGTTTCAACTTATGCCTGAAGAGCCTTATGAGTTACGATTTGTCGTTCAGAGGTGTAAAACTATTGAACAGTTAGTGTCAGAAGTATAGTCGTCCTCAGAAGTTGTACAAAGGCTTTTTTAAATTTAAATAAAAAAATTGATGTATAATTTTATTTTTATAGTCTTCATGACAAACAAGGGTCAAATCAAACTTCAGGACAAATTCAACATTTTTTCAATTATTGTTCATTATATTATGTAAAGTGTCGGTACATTGCAATGGGAGCATGTGGATTGAGTGCTCTATTTAAAAACTTGATTATATTTTTACGAAATCAAGACAGAATTTAGGAAATAATTGGGAAAATTTCATGGTGAACATTAAAAATTTGTGAAATGTAAAGTGAGGAAGTCTTGGCCAATTAATGGAACACTGAATCTGCTAACTTGAGAAACAACTGTCACTTATATCTCAAAATATACGACCGCCCCCTATTTTTTTTTTTTTTCGTGCGGAAACCCTTCGGATACCCCCCCGCGTGCCAGCGGGGGCGGTTATGTCGGGCTTGAACCAACTAAAACCGCACGCCGTTTTGGGTCTGCAGACGCCGGGGTGTAAGGTTGCCCATAGAGCATATCCCTCGCACCCCGACTGACCCTGGGCCATCTCCGGTTTCGAGATGGCCCCCTCGGGTTTGGAAACCACGGTGTCCCCGTCTTGCCCCGGTTTGGGGAGGGGAGCTAGTCGCCCCACCGTCCCGGCCTGCTTCTGCTGGGATGACAGGCAGCCTCACCTGCCACCACCAGGCCTGCGCTCATGGAGGACGGAGGTCGTTAAGCGACCTCCGGCGCCTGAGTACTTTTCTTTTACCTATAAAATGTATTTTTGTTGTTATATAAATGTTTTTAGTATTAGAATATAAATTACATAACATTTTATAATATGTATTGATTAGTACTTAATTAAAAACTGATTACTTAAATTGATATGAAATCATGTTGCATTATTAAGTTACATACATATTCAGTTAAGTGTGAAAATTGTGTGTTTGAAAATTGGGCTAACTATCTGGTAAATAAACAAATCATCAATAACATACCAACTCACAAAAATGTTGAAAGTAAGGCAATTAACCGATTGAAATAGTTTTTAACCAATACCATATATTTTGCCCTAAATCATAGTTGAAATGAAATCATAGACAGTTCACTAAGATGCGACTTGAATACTAACAACGGTAGGTATAATAATGGGTACTACAATAATTTTGTAGTGTCACGAAATTTTACCTCAAGAGTCGTGTAATAGTTGGTCTGATAGTTCGTAGCCTGGTAAAGTGTAATTTTGTAGTGTCACGAAATTTTACCTCAAGAGTCGTGTAATAGTTGGTCTGATAGTTCGTAGCCTGGTAAAGTGTAATTTTGTAGTGTCACGAAATTTTACCTCAAGAGTCGTGTCTCTAATCATCACTTAGCCTGACTTCTCGTCTTGCCCCGGTTTGGGGGAGGGGCGCTAGTCGCCCCACCGTCCCGGCCTGCTTCTGCTGGGGTGACAGGTGGCCTCACCCGCCACCCCCAGGCCTGCTTCTGCTGGGGTGACAGGTGGCCTCACCCGCCACCCCCAGGCCTGCGCTCATGAAGGACGGAGGTCGTTAAGCGACCTCCGGCGCCTGAGTCGCCTGCGACGCGCGGCGAGCAAGTTGCGGGCTCGGCGGTCCGGGAGAGTTCTAAATCTCTCCCGGGCGCGCTCCGCACCATTGCCGCAATCATGCTGCCGAGCGAGAGGACTCCCACCCCGATGGCTGCCACGAGGTCACGCCTCGGCGCCTCCCACGCCGGGCAGTCCGCCAGCGTGTGCAGCCCTGAGTCCTCGCTCGCGTCGCAGTGATGACACTCAGGCGTTGGCTCCTTCCTGATCCGATGCAGGTGGTCCCCGAAGCACCCCTTCCCGGAGATCACCTGCGTCAGTCGGTACGAGAGGCTTCCGTGTCGCCTCTCCAGCCAATCCTCCATGATGGACGTTACCGCCGCTATTGCGGCGTGCCCTGCGCTTGGTCGCCCAAGTCGTTCCTTCCACTCCACCACGATGGCCTGGCGGAGCTGGGACTGTACGGCCTAGATTTCTCGAGGCTCGGGGTTCCATCCCTGCTCCCGCGCCTCCTTTCGCCACTGGTACAGTTGCGAAAGGGCTCTCGCTTCCAGGTCCCATGGCGGAGTTCCGGCAAGGAGACTCGCCGCCTCGAAGGAGATCGTGCGGTACCCGCGGATGACCCTGATGGCCATAACTCGCTGCGGAGCGCGCAGCATCCACACAGTTCTGGTCCTCAGGGCCTCCACCCATATTGGGCACCCATACAGGGCCATGGACCGCACGATCACCGCGTAGAGTCTCCTGCAGGAGTCATCGGGCCCCCTCATGTTGGGCAACAGCCGAGCCAGAGCAAGAGCTGTGCCCTTCAATTTGGGGGCCAGACTTCGGATGTGCTCTCCGAAGTCCCATCGGCCGTCGAGCACGAGCCCCAAATATTTCATTTGGGGCTTGATGCCGATGCGATTTCCTCCCACGATGAGACTGGATCCCTCGGGTGGCTTGCTCCGAGGGCCATGAAAGAACAGGGCCTCGGTTTTATGCAGAGCCACCTCGAGACCCAGCCGCCGGATCCGCTCAACGACTTGGGCAACCGCGGTCGTGGCCTTTAGGGTCGCTTCGCGGTACGTCGCCCCGCACACCGTCACGAGCGTGTCGTCCGCGTAGCACGTGACGGCGGCACCGCCTACGAGCTCACCGCGAAGCACCCAGTCGTATCCGATGTTCCACAGGAGCGGCCCCAGGACCGATCCCTGTGGAACACCGCACGAGATTTCACGCCGACCGAGACCGGTCACGGTTGGGTAGATGACGGCTCTCTCCGTCAAATACGCCCCGACTATGCGGCGGAGGTAGAGAGGCACTTCGTGATACACGAGCGCCTCCCTAATGCAACTCCAGGGCAAGGTGTTGAACGCGTTGGCGATGTCCAGGGACACCGCCAACATCACCTCACCCCGGGCTACTGCATCCTCCGCCAGAGCAATCACGCGCATGATGGCATCCACGGTGGAGCGCCTCTGGCGGAAGCCATATTGACCATCCGCCAGGTCCGGCCCCACTCTTGAGAGGTGCTCGACGAGGCGCTTCGCAATTACTCTTTCAAAGAGCTTGCACACCTCGTCGAGCAACACTATGGGCCGGTAGGCGGACGGCGAGTCCGCCGAGCGCCTTTCGGATGAGGACCAGTTTCCCCGTCTTCCACCATTTCGGAAACTGGCCCCGCTCCAAACATGCGCTGAGAAGCCCTCTCAGTCGGGGCTCGAGAGCGTCGTCGACTAGAGCTAGGACCCACGCTCGGCCTGGAATGCCGTCGGGTCCCGGGGCGGTGTGTTTGGCTCTCAGCCTTCTCACCGCCAGCTCTAGTTCTACCCACGTTCCACCGAACGAACATGTTCCACCGCTCGCGCTGGGAACAGGGAGCCAACAACTCCTCCGAGCAGATCCGGCTGGAGACACCGGGTTAACGGCGGGGTCTTGGGGCGCAGCTTGCCCCTCACCATCCGGTAGGGCCGCCCCCAAGGGTCCCGCTCCAGCGTCTCCAGCAGTTCGCGGAAGGAGGCCTGTTTGGCCCGCCTTATCTCCGCTCGGAGGGCTCCTCTGGCCTCCCTGTATCCCTCGTACAACTCCGCCTCTCGGGCCTTCGCATCTGCGGGGCGGCGACGCCTCCTACGGAATCGGGCCCACCGGCGGTGCGTGATCACGCAGGCCCGTCTGAGCTGCGCGATCTCCGACGACCACCAGTGGACCTGACCCCTCGGATTATAGGGCCGAGCCCTAGGCATCGCCGCGTCACAGACACGGGTCATGGCCTCCCGAAACCACTCCGCCTCACCGTCTATGCTGACTGGCCTGACCGGCGCAGGGGCCCAGGCCTGTACGATGGCGGCTTCCAGGAGGAGCTCCCGATCAAGTCGCTTAAGCGCCCAACGTGGCTCGGGTGGAGCCGGTACAGCCGGCGCGTCGCTCGCAGGGCACGTCAAACCGAATGTATCGGTGATCCGAACTTGTGTCCTCCCCCAAAACGACGCGCCAGCCCTGAACACGTCGCGCCAACGAGGGGCTCGCGAGCGATATGTCCACGATGGAGCTACCCCTCGAGGTCACGAACGTGTCCACGGCTCCCCGATTTAGGAGGACTAGGCCGAGTCGTGCGGCCCAGTCCACCAGTGCCCTGCCTCTATGCCCCGTCGCGCCCCTTTCGTGTCGGGAACCCCAGGCATACGACCAGGCGTTGAAGTCCCCGAGCACAAGGACCGGACGGGGCTGGCAGGCATTGACGACGACGGCCTGCTGACGGAGCCATTGCTCATATGCAGCTTGGTCTCGGTTCGGCGTGATATAAGCAGCCACGACCGCTATATCGCCAACCGCCGCCGCCACGCAGCCGGGTCCCCTTGCAACGACGGTAAGAGGGGGGCTGCCGGCGGCAGGGTTGTGCACCAGTGCCGCCGACCCATCCAGCGCGGTTTCCCAGGCAGGCCCGAGAAACCGGTGGGTGTATGGGTCGGCGACAGCGGCGACATTAATGGCCCACTGTGCCATGCTCTGGCGCAGAAGAGCCTGAGCATCAGCACCGTGGCCAACGTTCACCTGCAGGATGCGGAGTTGAGGATCCATTATGGAACCCCCATCTCCGCATCCCGCTGCGAACTGGAGGTGGAAGGCCGGCCTCCCGGCTTCGGCTCCCCTCCGGCGCAGGCCTTGCTGCCAACCCTGTGGTCAGCCGGCTTGCATCCCGCTGCACACCTGAAACAGTGCAGCGGGGTGCTACACGTGCCGGCCTTATGACCGGGCTTGCCACAGCGGAAGCAACGGTCACCCGCCGTTACTTCCGCCGTGCAGTGCACCCCCACATGGCCCACCGACAGGCACCTGAAGCACCTGGCCGGTCGGGCCTGCAGGAGCCGTGCCTGCGCCCTCAGGAAGTCTCCTACCAGGAGGCTCCGCCCGTCAGCGACCTTTTGGGCCACCGCGATAGGGCAAACCCACCTCCGCCTCATGGCTTGTTCCAACCTACTGGTTATACAAGCCGAATCACGGGAGATGCATACCCTTACTTGCCAGTGGCTCTTTGGAGGTACGCACATTTCTCCCTACAAATTGTTCATCGCGATAGGGCAGGTGACAACTGCTGCCCCCTGTCCACCGCGGCCGAAGCGTATAGCTCCGGCCTTCACTGTGTCCGGGGAGCAGTCCCCGGCCTCCGCCACGGCGAGCCTGATATCTTCTGCCGTGACGGAGTCGTCCAGGCCCGTAATGCGCACTTCTGCGCATTTAATGGGCCTGGACACCTGGACGTCGGCTGCGTCCAGCGACTCCCTCAGCCGACTTGGCCTTGGGGCCACTGGCGGCGCCAGGGACCTCGAGAAGTCGGGCTCCTGTCCGTGTGCTCTTGCACCGGACGCCCGGGATCTCGAGGGCCTTGAGGTCGACGTTGGCCTTCACCTTGGCCAACACCTCGGCATACCCCATGCCTCTCCCCGCTGCCTCCGCCGTCAGGGTGACGACGACGGCCGTAGTGCGGGGGGCACGGAGCTTCCCCGGCGCTGCTTTCGCGGCGGCCGCGGCCTTCCTGGCCTTTTTGGCGGCCTTCTTGGCGGCCTTCCGCCTCTTCTTGCTGGCTCCAGCCACCTCCCGGCCCCCTTCCAAAGGGGTGGAGGTAGCCGGAACCACGGCTGGGGCTGGGGCTGGGGCCAGGGCTGGGGACGTCTTCCCCTTGCCCTTCCCCTTGCCTTTCCCCTTGCCTTTGCCCTTCCCCTTACCCTGAGCGGGAGGGGGCTCAGGAGCCGGAACCGGCAGGGTCGCACCAGCACCCGCAGCCGGGCGGGTGGGGCCCCTATGCGCTACAGCCGCGTAGCCGGCCGCTGGTGGCGCCAGAGGCGGACGGCGGATGGAGTCCATTAGGGCCTCCATCCGACACATCATCCGCTCTTCCAGCGCCTCCACATAGGGGAGCCAGGACTCCGCCGACGGTGCTCTCGGCTGCACCGGCCGCACCGACTGTGCCGGCTGCTGCACCGGTCGCACTGGCTGCTCTGGCTGCGTCAACTGCCTCGCCGACGAGCGAGTCACGCGCGCCGGCTCCGCCGGTTGCGCCCGCTGCACCGGTTGAGTCGGGCTCGCCATACCCCTCTTGAGCTCCTCGACGGCTGCAACTAGTCGAGCCGTCTCCCGACGAGACTCGGCCAGCTGCGCCGCCAGGCCCTCATTCTCGGAGGCGATGTCGAGCACAATGCGCAACATCGCCTCCTGCTCAGGGTTTGGGGACCCCTGGAATGATGCGGTCACCTTCTGGAGTCTCTCCAAAAGAGACCGCGTCCTCCCGCTCGGTTCCGTCACCGCCGAGGTGGAAGACCTCGGCGGCGATTTTTCCGCGGACCTCCCAGTGGCCGAGGGAGCCCGGCTGGGTTGCCCACCCCTCAACCCTCCTCGCGCCCGGCGGACTGCAGCTACCTTAGGCGCCCACATTGTCGCCTCGTCGCTGGAGGAGGCCGTTCGGTGAGGGTGTAATCCTCATCCGACACGCCCTCCCCTGGTCGCTGCTTCTTTGGGCGCCGTTTGCGCTTCTGCGCCTTGACGCCCAATCTTAACGGGCTTGCCGCCCTACTCCTTTCGCTGGCAGTGTCGAACCTCTCCGACACCGCCGAGGTGTTTGGCGTCACCTCTACGCCCGCCTGCTACGCGACCTCCACGCAGACTCCGTCATTTTCTCTGTCCATGTTCTTGCCTTGGTCTGTTTTGTTTGTTTTCCGGTCCGTTTTTTCCTTGTTAAAGAGATTTGTATCCATAACTTATCCCACGAGTATGGGGGAAAGGTGGTCCATCCAGGCGGAGCCCCCTGCACCTGGATAAGCCTATATACTATGGAGGTCGGCTGGTATCCATAGGTTTTTACGACTTCGCTGTCGGGTGTTATAGACTTTTCCTTGTCGTGGGCCGGCCAATAAAGGCAAGCCCTCCGGTCAGCAAGTTCACGGCGTACCCTTATGGAGCCACCAGTCAGGTCGTTGCTGATCACCTGCCGATTACGGAACGCGAGAGGATGGCTAGTCCTCTCTCACCGGCGGCGGCACAAGTGCCCGTCGGCCCCTGCGTTAGCAGTGGGCCAACCCGCCCCTGGATCCACTGGATCCCTGGAGCCACTAACACCATCGCTCATCCTGTCTCCTCTGAAAGCAGAGGAGTACGGAGAGCGATGTGTTCCCGCCACGTTGGGTATTAGCCGACGATCAATGCCAATCCCATGAAGGGGAATCCATTGACCGCCGCCCAGGGTGTTCCGGCCGCTCCGATTCCGTTCCCCCCGGACTGCAGCGGGATCGGAATCGGAACGACACTCGAGGAGGTTACCCAACACACACCCCTATACGACCGCCCCCGCTGGCACGCGGGGGGGTATCCGAAGGGATTTCCGCACGAAAAAAGAAAAAAAAAAAAGGTATATGTTTACCGTCTTTATGTGGAACAATTGGAAAGAATTTGTGAAAACTATTCACAAATATTCAATTGATTAGAGTCTGCATTGGTCACCCTACACAATTTTTAAAAAAGAGCACCAATCTACACGTTCGTCCTTGCAATGTGTACCTTTTTTTTTTTTTCCGTGCGGAAGTCCCTTCGAATACCCCCCCCCCCCGCCGGCCAGCGGGGGCGGTTATGTGGGGCTTGAACCGACTAAAACCGCACGCCGTCTCGGGTCTACAGACGTCGGGGTTTAAGGTTGACCATAGAGCATATCCCTCGCACCCCGACTGACCCTGGGCCATCTCCGGTTTCGAGATGGCGCCCTCGGGTTTGGGAACCACGGTGTCCCCGTCTTGCGTCTTGGTGGTTTGGGGGAGGGGCGCTAGTCGCCCCACCGTCCCGGCCTGCTTCTGCTGGGGTGACAGGCGGCCTCACCTGCCACCCCCAGGCCTGCGCTCATGGAGGACGGAGGTCGTTAAGCGACCTCCGGCGCCTGAGTCGCCTGCGACGCGCGGCGAGCAACTTGCGGGCTCGGCGGGCCGGGAGAGTTCTAAATCTCTCCCGGGCGCGCTCCGCCATCTCCTTCGCGAGCATCACATGCAATTTGTACCTACCTTAACACAATCTAATTTACAGATCGCTTTAACTTCATAACCTTTTATATATTCATTAAGTAAAAAAGTATATTCTAACACGTCTGTCTATTTCACCATTCTTCTTAACCACATAACGAATATTGATACAGTTTTCACTGTCACTTAGATCTTAGAGTTTTACGGATGTCCGTATGGATTGAGGAGCCACTGCAGATTTTAAAAGAAATCTCACTTTCTTTTTTTTATATTTTATAATTTAGTAGGAAACCAAATAATTTTGTAGACGAAATTCTCAAATGTCTAGTAAAATATATTCAAAGTTATATTAATATAAAAGTAGCTCCTCAATCTAAACATCTGAATTGAGCAGCTACCCAGAACACGCAAAATATTTGATTTGATGAATATATTTAAATATTTTGTCAAATCAGTTAGTAGTAAATGTATAACACAACATAAACTCACGCCTATATCCCCGAAGGGGTAGGCAGAGGTGCTAGCACCCACATTTCGCCAGTTTATGCTTAGGTCCCAATGTAATAGGTGGCGAGCCTATTGCCATGAACCGGGCATTTTAAACCTGCAATAAACACGTAATTGAATGTAGTGCCTTTTTTTTACGTGCGGAAATCCCTTCGGATACCCCCCGCCAACCAGCGGGGGCTGTTATGTCGTGCATGAACCGACTAAAACCGAACGGTTCCTGTCTCGGGTAAGCCCTCGAAAGGATAACCCCAGGGTTACCGGCGGACCTTGGCCGCCAGCGCGGCCTCGCCTGGTGGGGTCGGATTTCATCCCGCGTGTATATAGTGCCTACTAAAAATCTAAGGCCAATACTATCGGTATTCATGAAGAGACAATATTTTTAATGAGGCTTGTCACAATTTTAAATTAAAAATGAGAAGTCGCATGTTTAGTCACAGAAGTTGTATATAATAAAATGTTAAATTTTATAATTTTAACACTACCGAGCTCAGATTTTTTCTACTAAACATTCTTAAATGCTACAAAATCATACTTAATTACCAAAAAATATTCATCTATGATGTTCCTAGTTCTGACGTGGCTATTCAATCCAAACATTTAGACTAAGGTGCCACTTTTATGTTCTTATATCTTTTGGAATTAGCCAAAGCCGAATGAGTTAGTGTAGCTGTAGGGTGTTTAGTGACAAATAAAAAAAGTGTCTTCGCTTTAACAGAAACTAAGTGTTACTGGACGTATACTTAGATTTATGTTTACGTAGTAATTAAGCTGAAAATTATTTACTTATTAGTTTAGCTAGATTGTTATCTAAATAAAGTATTGAAATGGTACATTATTATAAAAAAATAAATAAAAAACATCTTTTAAACTATTATACTATAAAATCGGGGATCGATTCTACAAAATATTCAAAATTACTATTAAATAAGTATATGATTCCTTTAAGGTATGAAAAATGACTCCTCAATCCAAACGGACATGTTTACGGAAGGTTTCTTCTTACTACACTTATAGTTAATAAACTTTTAAGGTACAAGCGATCGCTCCTTCTGCGAGCATGTAATGCTCGCGAAGAAGATGGCGGAGCGCGCCCGGGAAAGGTCAGAACTCTCCCGGCCCGCCGAGCCCGCAACATGCTCGCCGCGCATCGCAGGCGACTCAGGCGTCGGAGGTCGCTTAACGACCTGGGTCCTCCATGAGCGCAGGCCTGGGGGTGGCAGGTGAGGCTGCCTGTCACCCCCGCAGAAGCAGGCCGGGACGGTGGGGCGACTAGCGCCCCTCCCCCAAACCGGGGCAAGACGGGGACACCGTGGTTTCCAAACCCGAGGGGGCCATCTCGAAACCGGAGATGGCCCAGGGTCAGTCGACGTGCGAGGGATATGATCTATGGGCAACCTTACACCCCGGCGTCTGAAGACCCGAGACGGCGTGCGGTTTTAGTCGGTTCAAGCCCGACATAACCGCCCCCGCTGGCCGGCGGGGGGGTATCCGAAGGGATTTCCGCACGAAAAAAAAAAGAAAGTACAAGCGATCGAATTATTTACCTCCGCGCAAAGTTAGAGCAACTCGTGAGTAACACATAAATTATTAAAACATGAAATTGATAGATGTATTTCAATATAAAGATCTATGGTATTTTTAGTTATCAGTGACCTTTGTGATTGCATGAAATCATGATCTTAATAGCGAATTAGCTTTTCTATAAAGAGAAAGCTCATGTAAAATTTTATTTAAAAATTTACTGATCAGCATTTGTGCATCTTCACATGGAGGTTGACTTTATGCCTTAATTGTTCATGTGCTGGTGATTACAATCGGTAGAGTAAGCTTCGTAAATGACACGCAAATGTAGTAGGTAAAGATATAAGTATGGGTAATGCTTCTTTTAAATCCTTTTTTTAAACATGACTTTTTGACGACCAGCTGAATCTGCCCTTGTATAATAGACCTTAAATTTAATTTTATATTGCGTGAAGTCAGGCTAAGTGATGATTAGAGACACGACTCTTGAGGTAAAATTTCGTGACACTACAAAATTACACTTTACCAGGCTACGAACTATCAGACCAACTATTACACGACTCTTGAGGTAAAATTTCGTGACACTACAAAATTACACTTTACCAGGCTACGAACTATCAGACCAACTATTACACGACTCTTGAGGTAAAATTTCGTGACACTACAAAATTATTTAGTACCCATTATTATACCTACCGTTGTTAGTATTCAAGTCGCATCTTAGTGAACTGTCTATGATTTCATTTCAACTATGATTTAGGGCAAAATATATGGTATTGGTTAAAAACTATTTCAATCGGTTAATTGCCTTACTTTCAACGTTTTTGTGAGTTGGTATGTTATTGATGATTTGTTTATTTACCAGATAGTTGCCCCAATTTTCAAACACACAATTTTCACACTTAACTGAATATGTATGTAACTTAATAATGCAACATGATTTCATATCAATTTAAGTAATCAGTTTTTAATTAAGTACTAATCAATACATATTATAAAATGGAAATGTAAGCTTCGTAAATGACACGCAAATGTAGTAGGTAAAGATATAAGTATGGGTAATGCTTCTTTTAAATCCTTTTTTTAAACATGACTTTTTGACGACCAGCTGAACTGCCCTTGTATAATAGACCTTAAATTTAATTTTATATTGCGTGAAGTCAGGCTAAGTGATGATTAGAGAGAGACACGACAGTTTGTTAAGACTGATTATTATTATCACAAACATAATTATGTTTGTCTTAGCACTGAGACTAAGTATTGATATAAAAACTTATAACGCAACAAGAGGCGATTAAACAATCAAGATTTTTTTAACCAAACATGGTCTAATCTATACATGACTCATGTACATAGCTAATAAAATTATATCGCCTATCGGTAGATAATTCACGATAAATGCTTGAAGTGGGTCAAATATTATTAAGGTTTACTTCCCTTTCTTTCATTTAAATTCAGGTGTGATTATGATAGAACAGACAATGAGCGAATACTTCAAATCGGTCTGCAGCTACTAAAACGTTTATTAAATACCTTCTGTGCAGAAATTTATAAAATTGATTGGGCAGCAGTTTTTGCAGCCAATATCCCAATGTCGGTCGTGCCAAGGGAAGAGTGTGAAATGACGAGCTTGCCGAATTGCAGCTCCGATATATTGACGGATGATGGTTTTGGCGTCAATCGTTCCCATTTTATACTGAAGCCTGTTCATTTGCAACCAGTTGTCGACAACGTCGATGGGACACATTTTTCTAACGTCCGTTTTGGTCCTAAATACGTTTCCGTCACCGAGCATTTCAATGACATCGAAGTAGCTACAGGTATGCCTAAATAACTTACTTACTTACTTGTTACTAACTTAGTTATATTTTTTTGTATACTTTTGAGCTGTTTAAATCCATGCACTTGAAAGCTCCCTTTTTTTGTTTTTTTACGTGCGGAAATCCCTTCGGATACCCCCCCGCTGGCCAGCGGGGGTGGTTATGTCGTGTCTCGACTAAAACAGCACGGTGTCCTCCCCAAGTGTCCGTTGCCGGCACCCCGGGTAAGCCCTCGAAAGGATAACCCCAGGGCTTGAAAGCTCCCTGCTATACAGTTGTAGTGTACAGTCAATGACAAAAGTGGATTCACATTTCAATTTTTATAAACATTTTTACCTTGGAATAGATGAATCTAATAATGAATATACAGACAGCTCATTCATCCGCTTACGTTTTCCTCGTTTCTTGTTTCTCGCCGGCGTTCGGAAAAGTATGTACCATAATGGCTTTGATTGGGGTGTAATTTAGAAAGACATGAATATATATGTAGTTTTATAATCCCCAGAGGATAAAGTTAATATATGCCAAGTTTTGTTTATTATTTCAGATAATATTCATTAATCAGAATAAATTTTCCAAGCCACTTTTGTCGTTGACTGTACATTTCAACGAGATTCTTTTCTTTTATTCTTCCTCGATACTTACTTTTTATCTATCATCTTCATTTTACTAACATTTTCAAATACATATGACCTTCGTAATCCTGGGCATTGGTCTACGGACCGACGATAAAACGTTTATTACCTTGTTTTCTTTTTAATGGAAAACGCTGATGCTTTGTGCTCCTCGGTTGCTGCATTGTTAATGGTTAGCTTCAAGTCAGTGCTGCACATTCGATTTTTTAATAATTTTTTTTTAATTTTAATTACACTGGTAACCGAAAGTACTAATATTGTCGTAAAACTTGTGTAAAGTGTGGATTCACCTTGGTGGCACTGGGTGGGGTACGAATGGGTAGCCATTTTCAACGTCAGCATCTTTTAGGTCTGAAAGATCAATGCGCAGGTATATGTATTTCACTATTTGATGCGGTTATAGGATTAAATCAGAAAAAGTCAACAGGCAGGACGTGACGTTAGCATGCGGTAGTATAGATGAGAATTTCAATTAGCGGGGTCCATAGAATAAAGAAAGAATTAGCAAAAGGGTATGAATAACTTGAATTCATGATGGCTTCAACAAGAGAGCGAATTAGGTATCTGAAATATTTTTGGACCTAGAGTTGCGTCTAAATAAACAACAGGGCCTGTTGTAGCATACAATTTCAGCTGCATAATCTCTATCCTGCAGCTACCGTCCGAGATCAGTTAGATCAGAGTGTAGAGACACTCTGATCTACCTGACGTGGGTAGAGGCAAACTTTCTTCAAATGCGACGAGTGCGTGTGGTGTTCCACGAAGTCGGTTATCGGACCGCTCTTATGGAATATCAGCTCCAACAGCGTAATGGAATCTGCCGTACTAAGCCTTTAGTCACCTAATAGGTAGATGAAACGTTGATTTGTGGCCCTCAGAGGAAGCTTCAATGAGACAGCATGCTTCACCACCTTAATCTCTGCCAGGTGAGCTGAGGTTTACGGGTGGCGCTCGAAAATCTGTAGGTTCTGATTTCAATTACAAACTGAATCCATTTGATGTGTATGTACTAGCCTAATAAGATTTGCTTACGAAATTAATAACACACACACACAGTCGAAATACAATACCGAAATCCTGATATGACGTTTCAGCCCGAATCCGGGGTGTAAAACTCATGTCAGCAGAAGACACAAAGCGGCTTCGCTGTAGCATTGCTGTCTTCGTGTGCTGGGCTATCGCAGTTTCTTTTACCCTTTCTTTCTTCATCTGCTACTTTGCTTTTTATGAAGAAGATAAACGTCTACAATTAGGTAACTAATGTGTATTCCTGCTTACTACTATCTGGTGTTTGAATGAAATTGAAAAAAAAAGAATGTTAATAAAACTATTATTTTTATAGATATACAAGAACCATGGTATGTAAGCCGCAAGAATTGGTACGCCCAAAAAGCTCGTGAGATAGAATTACTAGATCTCCCTGTTCGAAATGTACTCATTGGGCACTCGGCAACCAAATTTTGCACTGAAGAATACGATTGTATCCAGAAAGTGTTAAATATCCAAACGGATCATCAAATGGTACGACATTGGGAAGACATCGGCCCCAATTTCCTCGTTAGTGGCAATGGATTAGTGTTTGAGGGTAGAGGCGCAAATATTGTGGGCATTATGGTAAAATCGTGGAATCTAAATGGTATTAGTATTATGTTTCTCGGAAACTATCTCATTGATGAAACAACTAGTGCACAATTTGCCAACGTTAAAGTTCTTTTGCAAGAGCTTGTTAAAAAACGAGTTTTGACTACTGACTATACTGTGTACGGACACTGTCAAGTAAAAGGTGGTTACGTGTCCCCGGGGCCACATGTGATGGATAACTTATTCCGTTTCGATCATTGGAATCCAGTGAACAAAAGCGCCTGTGTGCGTTCATGATGTTTTGTTTTCTACTAGAAATATTGAGAAAGATAATAAAGCTAGAAATAACTTCAATGATTACATAGTTTTTCATTATCAGGAAACGAGATGAGAGATAACTAGCGACCTGCAATTTCATTAGGGATCCCTATTAAAATAGTAATCACGCGTCGACTGATCGAATATTATTATTATATTTGATGTTAATTTAAATTATATATTGTAAAGGATAATATATTTTAAGATAAAAACTTAAGAATAATATGCAGTTTACTATATTATATATACACGGAGGACTTACCTCGACTCAAGTGAATTCACCCTGTATCACTGCGGGGACTCGCTTTATATCACTGAGGATTCGCCTCGCCTCACCGAGGGCTCACCGAGGACTGGCATCAATGCTTCCACTCGACTCACTGAATACTTAACCGCTGCACCCACATCACCGCACTCAGCCCCGCATCCCTGAGACCAGTGGTTAAGTCCCAATTAACGAAGACAAACGAGTAACGACAAACTGTTCCACCAACCACAACTACAACACTGGCACTGGCACACTCTACAAGAGAGCTAAGATAGCTGACTCATATCAATCAACCCCGGTCTTGGAGGGGCGTGATTTGGCGATGTACATGTAACCATCGCCATCTAACGATACCAAGCTGAACTACGTCGATACTACTACATCACTACCAATCCTGAATCGCGAAAGTGAAGTTCGCGCGTTGGTATAAAATTATAGATTATAGCTCTCGACGAGTCCTCGTGTTCGAGAAACAAACCTTTGTTTGTTATTTTAACAACCTTCAATACATTTTTTTTTTTTTTATCGTGCGGAAATCCCTTCGGATACCCCCCCGCGTGCCAGCGGGGGCGGTTATGTCGGGCTTGAACCGACTAAAACCGCACGCCGTCTCGGGTCTACAGACGCCGGGGTGTAAGGTTGCCCATAGAGCATATCCCTCGCACCCCGACTGACCCTGGGCCATCTCCGGTTTCGAGATGGCCCCCTCGGGTTTGGGAACCACGGTGTCCCTGTCTTGCCCCGGTTTGGGGGAGGGGCGCTAGTCGCCCCACCGTCCCGGCCTGCTTCTGCTGGGGTGACAGGTGGCCTCACCCGCCACCCAACAACCTTCAATACCTACTATTTACTTAGTGACAATAATCTCAAATTTATTTTAAATAATTACAATAAGAAAGTAAATAAATGAATGATAGAAGCTTAATGAAAATGACTGACCATAAAAGCTGTTATGTAATATACTAGTGGACCGGAGTGGATGTTGCCCTGCCCATTTGCCACACATCGCCTATTATATAAAAAGTGATTTTTAGATCTCGACAATAAAACTGCCAATTGGTTCAAAAACTTTTTTATCTTTCAAGTTAGTAGTTTTTTTTTTTAACGTGCGGACGTCCTTCGGATACATGGGCATGAACCGACTAAAACCGTACGGTGTCCTGCCCAAGTGTCTATTGGGGCACCCCGGGTAAGGCCCTCGAAAGGATAACCCCAGGGCTACCGGCGGAACTTAACGACGGCGAGTCGGCCAACTGCCGTCCTCAGGCCCCGATCATGGAGGTCGGTAGTCCCGGGCGTAGACGAGTCTGCGGTGTGCTCACCGCAGACTGCGGAACTCGGGGGCAGGTTTCTCTCCCGCTCCCTCTCCGCCGTCTCTTTCGCGCGCATTACCTGCTCGCAGACGCAGGCGCGGTGTTGTCTCCCGGTGAATGCGCCATAGATACCTACCGAAGCACCCGTGTCCGGTAAATATCTGGCCCATCCGGTAGGAGAGGTCACCGTGGTGCCTCTCCAGCCACTCCTCCACTGATCGGCTTCACCGCCGAAATGGTGGATTCCCCCCACCTTGATTGCTCAAGTCGCACCCTCCATGTCTCCATAAGTTCCCGGCGGAGCTGGGACCGCTGAGCCCGAATTTCTCGGCGCTCCGGCCTATGGCCCCGCTCCAGCGCCTCCTTGCGCCATTGTTACAATGACGCAAGGGCTCTCGCTTCCAGGTCCCATGGAGGGGTCCCGGCTATGAGACATGCCGCCTGACGGAGATCGTGCGATACACCCTGATGTCTCTGACGGCCATCGCCTTTAACGGGCTGTTTAGAACAGCCAGAGTCTCCGCCCATACGGGGGCTCAAGTTGGTATTAATATACACACAATTCCAATGGACGCGTTTAGGCAGTCCTGTCAATATATATTGATAATATTGATTCAATATTGACGTGCAAACGCGATTCGTGACTATTTTATTGGATCACGATATGGGATCGTAGGATTACCTACGATATATGATTATTATATTGACAGCCTATATGCGCCCATTGAAATCCTAAGCAATGTTACATAATAGTCAACAAGCCAAGCAGTAAGTAATTCAATTCAATTCAATTTTTGTGTATGGCAACTGAAGTCGACGTATGTGCCGACAATTCTGCCAATGTCAGACAAGCAGTGGCAAGCAGTAAGTACATTCTTTAGCAAACTTCAAATTTCGTTCAGTAATCTGTTTCTGTCATAGTTACCTACTGAACGTGAGAGGGGGGGAGGGGAACTTTAAGGCAAGTTTGCTGATTGAATATTTCAAAATATACCTTTTCTAGAGTTGAAATATAAAATGGCAGATAATTTGAACGTTTCCAACGTCACGGCAGACAATTTTCAAGTATTATTAGAAGCATTGCCAAAAAAACTTACTTTAGTTGGAAATTCAATAAACTCGCTGACCAACTAGAAAATAACTTTTCTTTAAACCAGTTAAATACAAATCATTTAAATGAAACTTAAACAATATCTCATCAAATCTGAAATTTTAATATGTCGTTTATAATACTACTGTTCTAAACTTATATTTATCTAATTTTAAGCACACGTATTATAATTTAACCATCCGGTAGACAGCAAAAATAATAAGTTTTAAATAATAATTTATAGTATATTACACATATTAAACAAGTAATAATAAATACTTACCTTTTTTTTTTTCGTTCGTAAATCCCTTCGGATACCCCCCCCCGCCGGCCAGCGGGGGCGGTTATGTCGGGCTTGCACCGACTAAAACCGCACGCCATCTCGTGTTCGCGACAGACACTTAGTGAAAGTGATTCGTGATCCGTATAAATGAAATTGAAAATTAGTGAATCGTAAAACCAGTGATTTGTGACAAACAGTAAAATGATCTTAGACATTCAATCAACACAGCCACCGTACGCACGAGACGGTCGCAGCACCCCTTTTTTGTTAATAGATATAAGAAATTTAATATGTAAAATCACTGTATAGTAAATTAGTAAAATCAGCCATAAAAGCGCTGTTGTGTGAAGTAAAGTTTATGCATTATATAGAGTCAGTGAGTGGCTACCACATAACAACCCATGTAATACCGTACGATGTATAATATTTGTGTAATCGACCAATAACGTCGCATGATAGAGCCCAGCCACTCATAATTTCGATTGTAAACTGCTGTAATTAGTAAACAATAGTAAATACCTATTAAAAACCCTTACCATGGGATGGGTGACCGCCCTACCCATCTTGTTGCATTTACACATTATAATTCTTGTACATAGTTCGTTAAATATAAGTAAAAAACTGTAAAATAGATAGTGAAAAATGAATGTAAATTTCCGTATAATTTGTTCGTATTTTGACGGCCCTCGTCATGGTAAAGTTCGAGAGTACTTAAGCTGGCACAACATTTTGAACGATTGCGACATCTTAGCCGAGTCGCCAGCAATAGTCTTCGAGATAACACTCAGACTTTGCACTGATCAGATGGGCCATTATTAAAGCCATATTATTCAACCGAATTCTGTGTCTTATTTACTGGTGTTCCTGTTCAATCTAATTCGGAACCGTACCGCTCGCGGTCGGTTTATCCTTTCGCTTAGAGAGACGCACAGGGACGAGTATTTATACTTTCCCTGACCTCGTTCGAAAGATACAGTCCACACCTCCGCTGCATGGCAGGGAAAGAGTGTGCATACTGACGGCCAGTCCCTTTAAATGTACCTAAGGCGGACGTAAGCTGATCGCTGGTGTTTGAATCTGCGTTTATGACCAGATAGAATGTCACGTGAGGCCCGTTCGTCACATTTATTGGTCCTTCGAGCCGGATTAAAAACGTTGCGGACCATTTATTGGTCCTTCGTTGCCGGATTAAGAGCCTGCTGGCCACATTTATGTGGTTCATTGCGAGCCGGATTAAAGCGTTGCTGTCCACTTGTGGATAGCTTCCAGCCGGACGTATCGCATGACAGCCTGCTTTTCCCGTGCGTCTAAATTCTCGTCTAATTAGAGTCAGTGTTTTTAAAACAGTAATTAGAGTCAGTTCCGCGTATCTATATCCGTTCTTATAAGACAAAATAGTCAAACAGTATACAGTAACGTGTGCGCGATTTATATCCGTATTATCACCAGTAAATAAGCCAGTTTTAACCAGTAAACTATAGAATCAAGTGAATCTGCGTTAAACAGTAAAAACTACAGAATCAGTGAACCTGTGTTAAGTGTCGTGTGAATTAGTGCCAGCCAACATGCCGACCACCAGATCTAAAGCTTCAGAACCAAGCCAGCCTGAGAAGACTCTGGCTCGAGAAGAGATCCTCCGCCATGAGCAGCCGCCACGCTCACCCTCAATACCAGTCGGATCCGAGGTAAGCGCGCCATCGTGCATGACTCAACCGTCAACCAGTACACCACGGCCCCCTAGCGCCAAGACGCAAACAGATATCAGTAAGAAACCGTGGTGTCTGGAAGAGAATAGATCAGACAGTACGTTACGTCCAGTTGAACAGAAACCCATAGAAGGAGTACGTACCTCTGAGTCATTCAGCCGTGAGCCATGCGTGACGATTAGATCCAGATCTACTATACATAGTAAATCGAGGGCGCGCAAGCGTGCATTGAAAGCTCAGGAGGAGATGCTAAAAATTAAACTGCAACTAGCTGAGGTGGCACTACGCAGGGCTGAAGAGTCAGCCGAAGACACTGATTACGATGATGATGCCCATTCAAGGTCCGAATATGTTCGTTCGTGGTTACAAGAAGATGCGCCCTCGACACGACTCGGCTTAGAACCACGTTTCGTAAGTGGACACCTCCAGAAGGAGACCCACGAAGATGAGCCTCAGAAAGAGGTTCCCATCGTGCCCCGGGATGGGGGCACAGCCGAATTAAATGAACTCCAAAAGGAGGCACCAATGGTACCCCGGGTTGGGGGTACATCCGCTTATATTGAGCCTCAGAAAGAGACTCCTATCGTGCCCCGGGTTGGGGGCACAGCCGAATTTAACGAGCTCCAAAAGGAGACACCTTTGGTACCCCGGGTTGGGGGTACAACCGCTTATATTGAGACTCAGAAAGAGCCTTTTAACGTGCCCCGGGTTGGGGGCACAGCCGAACTTACCGTACAGTCAAATGAGAATTATTTGAAACCGTTTATTACCGAACTTACATCTGCTATAGCTGCGCTCGCTGATAGAAAACCGATGGAGGCTTCATTTACGTCCTCGTATCCATCGGCATCGAAGGTCATAATGACTTTACCAGTGTTTGGCGGGTCGCATACCGAATGGCTGTCATTCAAAGCAATATATGACACCACTAAGATGTATTTTAATGACATCGAGAATACAGCTAGACTCAGACGAAGCCTTAAAGGCAGAGCTCTAGAAATTGTTAGTTCCGAACTTATAGCAAATGCACAGCCGGAGCATATTATCCGAGAACTTGAGCTCCAATTCGGACGACCTGACTCCATCGCTCAATCAGAAACCGATAAACTAAGAGCATTGCCGCGATGTACCGAAGCCCCTAAGGACATCTGTACGTTTGCCAGTCGTATAAGGAGTAGCGTCGTCACTCTTCAGGCTTTAAAGAAAAACCATTATCTGATGAATGCCGAATTACTACGAATACTCACAGATAAGCTGCCTAATTCACTCCGTGTGCAATGGTATCGCACGTATACCGAAAAGTATAACTCTACTCCTGATTTAGCTTCGTTCAGCGAGTACGTAACCGAATATGCCCGCTATTGTAGTGCCTTCGCACCAGCCGAGACTATCAGAGATAACAGAGATAACCGAGATAACCAGCCGAATCGTCGTGTCCCTCAGAGAGCCTTTACGGCCACTGAGCGACAGACCGAAGATAAGATCACACGTAAGTGTAGGATATGCGACTCTGAGGGGCACTACGCATCGAACTGTGAAACCTTCATCAAAGGAAACTCCGATAAGAGGTGGGACTTGGCGAAGAAACACAAACTATGTTTTCGTTGTCTTAAATTCCGCCATAGCGATCATAGATGTCAGATCAGGAAGTGTGGTGTAGACAACTGTCCGGCCTCTCACCACAGATTACTTCATTACAGTAAACAGAAACCTCAAGAAGAGACAGTTGCTAGTTCATTTATCCGATCAAGTAAGCAAGCCTTTTTAAAGATAGCACCAGTCAAACTCTCCGGACCGGCGGGAGAGATATTGACGTACGCTCTCCTTGACGATGGATCTACCATATCCCTCATAGATAGAGATATAGCTGCCGAACTGGGAGCCCGAGGTAAGACTGAACCGTTTACCATCAAGGCCATTGGGGATACAGCGATCGATCTACCGGACTCACGAAGAGTCGAAGTTTATATAGGCAACCCCGATGGTACCAGCATCCCGTTGACGGTGAGAACCGTGCCCAAGCTGCAACTCTCGTCACAGACCATCAGCGAGACGGACATTGAGGACTGCGAACATCTGGCAGATATCAAAGATCAGCTCGTCTACACCGGAGGAACCCCAAAGGTACTAATAGGCCAAGACAACTGGCACCTTTTAATATCTAGCCACACCAAGAGGGGACCTCGCCAACAGCCAGTTGCCTCGCTCACAGCACTAGGATGGGTGCTGCATGGAAGCCACAGCCGAGCCTTAGGTCACAGTATACATTTTATCAATCGACTCTCAACCGTTGACGACAGCATTGACCGTCAATTAAAAGAATATTTCGCAATAGAATCACTTCTAATCAACCCGCGTCGCCCGAAATCCGATCCGGAACAGTTAGCTGCGAACATTTTAGAAAACAATACCGTTCAACTAACCGATGGCCGCATACAGACCGCTCTTCTATGGAAGAAGGACGACGACGTTATGCCAGACAGCTATAATAACGCTGTTAACAGACTAACTTCCATAGAACGAAAATTAGATCGTAATTCAGATTTAAAATCGAAATACACCGAACAGATTGAATTACTCATACAGAAAGGGTATGCGGAGGAAGCTCCGAAGCCAGCCAGACCAGGTAAGACCTGGTACTTACCGCATTTCGACGTACACAACCCTAGCAAGCCAGACAAGCTAAGGATAGTCCACGACGCTGCCGCCAAATCGGGAGGAAAGTCTCTCAACGACTTCCTACTAACAGGCCCGGACTTATTACAGTCACTCCCAGGTGTCATGATGCGCTTCCGTCGCCACCAAATCGCCGTGTCAGCTGACATCACCGAGATGTTTATGCAGGTTCAGGTGCGTCCAGAAGATCGGGACGCACTAAGATACCTATGGAGAGGTAACCGGCGGGAGGGAGCGCCAGATGAGTACCGTATGAAATCTATCATCTTCGGCGCAGCCAGCTCACCTTGCACCGCGATCTTCGCGAAGAATTGGAACGCGAAGCAGCACTCAGACGACTATCCCGAAGCAGTGAACGCCATCGTCAACCATCATTATATGGACGACTACCTTGACAGCTTCCCAAACATAGAAGAGGCGATACGCATCACCACACAGGTACGTGACATTCACAGAAAGGCCAAGTTCGAGTTACGAAAATGGGTCTCTAACTCCGTACAGCTGAAAGATCGATTAGAGAACAGTCCGAACCACACTGAATGTGTAAATATCACATCTAAGGCCCAGGAAGAGAAGATCCTCGGCCTGATCTGGGACCCACAGACAGACACTCTAAGTTTTAATTTAAAACTAGCCAGACTGCCTGACAACTTAGTAAACAAGACGTCGCCTACCAAGAGGGAAGCTTTAAAAATAATTATGTCGTTGTATGACCCTCTCGGGTTGGCATCACCGGTCACCGTGAGAGCCAAACAGATTCTCCAGGAGGCATGGCGCCTAGGCACAGACTGGGACGAACCGCTAGACGAGAAACTTTCAGCCCAATGGAGCGTATGGACAGACCATCTACAAGCTCTCAAATTCGTGAGGATACCTAGGTGCTACCCGGGATACACCGATCGTCATACAATTCAGATGCATGTTTTTTCGGATGCCAGCGAAGCAGCCTACGCTGCAGCCATCTACTGGCGGACCGTCACCCATGACGGACAGGTGAAAGTCAGTCTCGTCACGGCAAAGGCGAGGGTGACCCCATTAAAACTCACGTCGATCCCTAGATTGGAGCTGCAAGCTGCGGTGATGGGAACTCGATTAGCTACAGCCGTCACCGAGAGCCACAGGATTCAGCCAGACTCTATTACCTACTGGTCTGACAGCAAAACAGTTTTAACTTGGTTAAGGAAAGGCTCTCGTATTTATAAACCCTTTGTAGCTCACAGGATCGCCGCCATAGAAGATAGCAGTAAGGTCGAGGACTGGAGATGGCTCCCGTCAAAGTCAAACATAGCAGACTCAGCCACTCGCGATGTACCTGCTAATTTCACATCCGATCACGAGTGGTACAACGGGCCGGCCTTCCTATATAAGGATGCGACAGACTGGCCAACCGAGAAGCCGCTACTAACCGAAGCCACCGGCGAAGAGAGAGTCACCACCGCAACAGACGTAAGTGCCTCAATAATTGACGTCACCAGGTTCTCCAGCTGGGAGAAGCTTCTACGCACCACCGCCCGGGTGCTACAGTTTATAGACGCACTCCGAAAACCTCGGACTCAACAGGTGGCCTACAAAAGGACGATCAAAAACAGAGAAAAGGATCCCGATTGGCGTCACACCGCTCGGCGAGTAAAGGTATCTAAAGGGCCAGTGTTACCCCAGAACACTGTACCCAATCAGAATTTTAAAATTTTAACCGCTGAATACCTTCACAAAGCCGAATTACAGCTTGTTAAATGCGTACAGAACACCGCATTTAAAAGGGACATCGAAAGATTAAAAAATCAACAGGAAGTGCCTCTAGACAGTCGACTCCGAAAACTCCGTGTTGAGCTCGCAGACGGAGTAATCGTGTTAACGAGCAGAATATCAGCAACACAAGACGTGTCCGAAGCAGTAAAAAGGCCACCAATATTAGATGGAGGACACACAATCACACAGTTGTACATAGACTGGACGCATCGAAAACTGCATCACAGTGGTACCGAAACCGTTATCAATGAGGTACGCCAACATTACTGGGTACTACGCCTACGGCCGACGACCAGGTCGGTCCTTCATCTATGCTTGCAGTGCCGCATCAGGAAGGTGCAGCCACCTGAGCCAGCTACTGGTGACCATCCGAAGACACGCCTTGCGCACCACCGCAGGCCTTTCACCTACACTGGGCTCGATTACTTCGGGCCGCTCAGTGTCACTATCGGCAGGCAACACCAAAAGCGCTATGTGGCGCTGTTCACCTGCCTGACCTCCCGGGCAGTCCACCTGGAAGTCGCCGCCAGCCTGAGCGCGGACTCCGCAATCCTAGCTTTGCGGAGGTTCGCCGCGCGCCGAGGCTGCCCTGCTGAGATATACTCAGACAATGGCACCAACATGCATGGTGCCGACCGCGAGATGCGCGAGGCTCTGTCTCGCGAAGCCGCTCATCGAGGCATCGTGTGGCGCTTCATCACCCCCGCTGCTCCCTTTATGGGGGGTGTCTGGGAGCGTCTAGTACGCTGCGTAAAGACCGCACTCACTACGGTCCTACACGAGCGCCATCCCCATGAAGAGGTGCTCTCCACTTTGCTGTGTGAGGTGGAATACACAGTGAATAGCCGCCCCCTCACACACGTCTCCGTGAGCCCCGAAGACGACGAGGCTATAACCCCGAACCACATCCTACTCGGTGGTTCCTCCCGACTTTCATCGCTCGGTGAGTTCGACTCTACCGACATCGACCACAAGAAGCAGTGGCGACGCGCTCAGGCGCTCGCCGACATGTTCTGGCGCAGATGGGTGCGCGAGTACCTACCCGAGCTGCAACACCGGCGGGAGCCCCATGGGTCGGGCCCTCGCATCGAGGTCGGCGATCCTGTCTTGATCGCCGACGGTCAGCTGCCCCGCAACACTTGGCCAAGGGGCCGAGTCACCGCCGTCTACCCAGGCGCCGACGGTCAAGTCCGGACCGTTGAGGTGCGCACAGCCGGGGGCGTGCTCAAGCGCCCAACTAAGAAGATCGTGCCACTGCCTAAGTGATGTCGCTCACCGAGGAATGCAGCATCACAAGCGGCCGCGCCTCACTCTGCTGCACGGCGGGAGAAATGTTCGCGACAGACACTTAGTGAAAGTGATTCGTGATCCGTATAAATGAAATTGAAAATTAGTGAATCGTAAAACCAGTGATTTGTGACAAACAGTAAAATGATCTTAGACATTCAATCAACACAGCCACCGTACGCACGAGACGGTCGCAGCACCCCTTTTTTGTTAATAGATATAAGAAATTTAATATGTAAAATCACTGTATAGTAAATTAGTAAAATCAGCCATAAAAGCGCTGTTGTGTGAAGTAAAGTTTATGCATTATATAGAGTCAGTGAGTGGCTACCACATAACAACCCATGTAATACCGTACGATGTATAATATTTGTGTAATCGACCAATAACGTCGCATGATAGAGCCCAGCCACTCATAATTTCGATTGTAAACTGCTGTAATTAGTAAACAATAGTAAATACCTATTAAAAACCCTTACCATGGGATGGGTGACCGCCCTACCCATCTTGTTGCATTTACACATTATAATTCTTGTACATAGTTCGTTAAATATAAGTAAAAAACTGTAAAATAGATAGTGAAAAATGAATGTAAATTTCCGTATAATTTGTTCGTATTTTGACGGCCCTCGTCATGGTAAAGTTCGAGAGTACTTAAGCTGGCACAACATTTTGAACGATTGCGACATCTTAGCCGAGTCGCCAGCAATAGTCTTCGAGATAACACTCAGACTTTGCACTGATCAGATGGGCCATTATTAAAGCCATATTATTCAACCGAATTCTGTGTCTTATTTACTGGTGTTCCTGTTCAATCTAATTCGGAACCGTACCGCTCGCGGTCGGTTTATCCTTTCGCTTAGAGAGACGCACAGGGACGAGTATTTATACTTTCCCTGACCTCGTTCGAAAGATACAGTCCACACCTCCGCTGCATGGCAGGGAAAGAGTGTGCATACTGACGGCCAGTCCCTTTAAATGTACCTAAGGCGGACGTAAGCTGATCGCTGGTGTTTGAATCTGCGTTTATGACCAGATAGAATGTCACGTGAGGCCCGTTCGTCACATCTCGGGTCTTAAGACGCCGGGTGTAAGGTAATGATTTTTTTTTATAATGGAGACGTCAATATTACTTTATCTCGCCTAAAGATGGCCGATGGTAAGCTAAAAGTAAACTCCTCATTGCTGAGACCACCATTACAGACACCGATAATATTACAATGCTGGGCCTCAGTTTGACAGTCTAATCAGATGATTTTTCAGGCCCTGCTTAAAGGACCCGGGACTGTAGGAAGAAGGAAACACGAGTGCTGGTAAAGAATTACAAATCTTGATGGTGCGGCAAAGAAAAGAGGTGCCGAGCGGGTTGGTTCTTGATGTAATTGTTTGCACCGTGTGCAAGTGATACCTCAGCCTTGCACGTGTTGTCTTCTAAAGGAAAGGAGAGGGTAGAACTAATTGGAAGAACTCATCGGAACACTCGCCACGGTAGAGGCGGTAAAATACTGTCGAAGAGGCAATATCTCTACGCAACTGCAAGGGCTTAAGGGTGTTGATGACCTCAGGACTCATGTGGACCGCACGTCGCTGTAACCTGTTAAGAGCATCTAGTAAGCACTACGCAGCCATCCCAGTGTTGAGAGCAGTATTCCACGATGAACGGATTTGTGTCTTGTATAGAAGACATCGCTGCTCCGGCGAGATCATCTCACCTTGTTCTGGACTCCGAGTTTACTCAAGGTCGTAGATTTTGTTGTTCAGTTTACAGCGGACATCCATACCGAGTAAATTTAGATTGTCCTGCAGGGGCATTTATACATATATAAATGCCACTCCATACTCTTCGGGACATATCCCGAAGAGTATGGAGGGGAAGGGACGGAGATAGATAGGAGATACCGGTAGCTTGATCCCTGGACCTGATGTTGGTGGGCCAATATTTTATCGCTCAATATAATTACTTATTATTATATTTAGCACTGGCGCACATTGCAAGAGGCCTTTGCCCACAAGTGGCTAACAATAGTTATTGCTATGTAGGTACTCGTCATCTTCAACACAAGTTCGCATACTGGCTTGAACTCGCACGTTGTTACCGGCTATCGTAATCCCAAGAGTAAAAGTATAGCATAGTAGACAGTCAACATATATCGTTATTTTCGCAATCCTGCCAATATGTATTGATATTATTGATGTGCAAATGCGGAAACCGGATCACGATATTGACTTTCTAATCCCTGCATATAAGAGGGAGCGCCGCCGCACGCTCAGCTCGCACAGCAAGTATTTTGCGCAAATTTAAGGCAAAATGCCAACTAAAATTATTGTGCAGACCTACCATGTACTTAATAAGAATCAGACCTACCATCACGTATATTCGAAGTGGTGGACCGAAGTTTCGGGTAATAGGTATCATTATACTTATTAGCGACGACGCCAATACTTGCAATTTGTAAATAGTTCATAAGGTTATGTAATAAGTTTTGTAATTAGATTTAAGTGAATAAAAATTCCCAAATGAGTCTCCAATCATTTCCGCTTGGCGGCGCCACCTACGCAGAACGCGCCACGAAGCTTAGCTACTGTAGAACTTTACCATAACGAGAGCCGATAGCTATTTTTATTGTTTTTAAGGTTTAAAACTAATGTTTTTATTGTTAAATTTATGTAATTAAGTAAATATAAGGTATTATCTATAAGATAAAATTGTAAAATATAGAATCCGTGAGGAAAAATAAAATAGGCAATGTAAACAAAGCCGCTGATTGGCTAAAGCAGTTTGTAGGTAGAATCCAAAGGGCTCTGATTGGTCAGAGTACCCTATATAAACTGGTCATTTTTCCTCCCGAATTCAGTCCGGAACCAGCAGCCCTAGAGAAAACACCTCTAATAAACAAGAAGTAAGAAATCGCTGTTTCACTGGAAAGACCCTTGGAATTGAAGTACCCTTCTGCAGATCATCATTCATCAAGCCGCAAGCATTTCAGAATCCACGCTCCCATCGGCACCTTCGTCCACCCGCCAGCATCAAGATCTTCATACAGTCCACTCGCCGCCCGACAGAAGCGCCAGCGGTATAAAAGTCGTTAGGCCGCCATATACCTCTTGGCCATCCATCCCGTTTCTGTCGTCCCCAACATTTTTGGTCCTTCGATAGCCGGATTGGGTCAAGATTTGAAGAATAGAAGATGCCAACCACAAGAGCAGGATCAGAACAATCGAAGACTTCAGAAGAAACCACCTCGTCGGACTGGAGCATGAATACGCCGAGTGAAGCGAGCACCGCCACGACGAGCACCGGTTCATCGACCACGGGTACTACGGGGTCCGCAAGTACAGTAAGCAGAAAAAAGCCAGTTCCGCTGATTCAGAAGCAAGCAAGACTACAATCATTCGATGGGTCAAGATTGGAGTCTGTGCAAGGGGAGCCGACTCGCACGGCGCCTCCGCCCAGCATCATTGAAGAGGAATTTGAAGATTCTGAGGAGCAGAGTACCATCACAGCCAGCCATACAACGTTGCAAGACAGTCAGCTAAGTGTCACTTCACGTCGGGTCGAAGCAAGCGCACCGACATCGAAGTATGAAGACAGTCTGCAGCGGCCTCACCCTAAGAAGTCGACCCGCAACACGGACACACCGTCCCGCTCGTCGCATAGGAAGAGAGCAGAAGTGCAAGCGAAGATGGCGTTGGCACTACGGGAGCTCGAGCTAGCCGAGGCGCGATCCAAGGTAGCTCGGGCTAAGCTGGAACTCATCGCCGCAGAATCAGAAGAAGAAGATGCTGGAGAAGAGTCGTACGAAATAACCCAAGTTGAAAAATGGGTCGTCGAGACAGGGGTCGGGCCCACCGAAGAAAGAAAGTCTCCTGAACGTGAAGAAAAGAAGAGCGACATCCAGGAGTTAGCTCAAGCTATTAAAGAGATTTCTCAGAAGTCGCATGAAACAATGTCATCAAAAATGGTTGAACTTCCTCACTTCAACGGTTCCTGTGAAGAATGGTTGGCGTTCAAGAGGACCTTCGAAGACACAGCTGCCTCGTTCTCTAACATACAGAACATGGCACGCTTCAGAAGAGCGATCCAGGGAAGAGCAAAGGAAGCTGTTCAGAGCCTACTATTCACCGCTGAAGATCCCTACGAAGTACTCAAGGCGCTGGAATCAAGATTTGGAAGACCTGGGGCACTAGCACTGGCGGAATTAGAGAAGATCAAGAGCCTACCTAAAGTCGCTGAAAACCCAAGCGACATCTGTACGTTTGCAAGCAAAGTCAAGAACGCCGTTCAAACAATCAAAGCCTTGAAGAAGCCGCAGTATCTCAGCTCTCCTGAAACATTGAAAGCTATCATTGAGAAGATGCCTCCAGCTATGAAATTCAGATGGTTCGCCTACCATAGAAGCCGAAGGGAGGAAGATTTACAAGAGCTACTACTCATTGAAGAATTTTTAGAAGTAGAAGCAGACATGTGCGGTGACTTTGCCCCAATTGAAGAGCCTTCAGACCAGAAGAGGGGTACAAGAAGACCCGTGCATACGATTCAAGGAGAGTCTTCACATGAAACTGAACGAGAGAAGGTTAAGAAGAGTTGTCCCATATGTCAAGAAGAGCATTTCCTGATAGAATGCAAGAAGCTGAAAGAAGCAAACATTGACGAAAAATGGGAAATAGTGAAGAAAGCTAGAACGTGCTTCAAGTGTCTACGGTTCCAGCATTCAAGAACCAACTGTAGAGCTCCAAACTGCAAGAAATGTGGAAGATGGCATCACACTATCTTACACTCCGACAAGCCGCCGAAACCATTTGAGAAGAAAGAAGAAGTAAGCTCATCAGAAGGGAAGGTCGCCTCCATCCACAACACCATCAGTGGAGAAAAAGCATACCTGAAGATCGTGCCAGTCGACGTCTACGGACCGAAAGGGCAAGCTCGGGTGCTGGCGCTGCTGGATGAAGGCTCAACCATCACGCTTCTAGACCAGGCGGTGGCAGAGACGATCGGAGCTGAGGGCAAGACAGAAACGCTAACTATTGAAACAGTCGGTACAAAGATCATCAAGGATTCCCAGAAGATACAACTGAAGATTAAAGGTGCCTTCAGAAGAGACAAGAAGAATATCACTGCAAGAACCATCGACGATCTCAACCTGTCAGAACAAATAATAAAGAAGGACACTATTACCAGCTGCCAGCATTTAAAGAAGATTGAAGATCAACTTCTCTACACAACCGAGAAACCGAAGATGTTGATAGGTCAAGACAACTGGGGCCTTATCGTCACAAGAAGACTGAAGAAAGGAAAACCATCCGAGCCCGTAGCCTCACTCACTAGTCTAGGGTGGGTGCTACATGGGTGTGAAACGGGTTCCAGCGCTGCGGTACACTTCATCCACTACGGCAGAGCCAAGACAGCAGATGAAGCCATGGAAGACGTCATCCGAGAGCATTTCCAATTAGAATCACTTGGAATTCAGAACAAGCTACCAACGAACGATAGCAACAGAAGAGCCCTGGAAATCCTCGAGAAGACAACGAAACAACTTCCCAGCGGTCAGTTCGAGACAGGCCTACTGTGGAGGAGCGAAGATGAGTCCCTACCTAACAACTACAATCAAGCTCTACGACGCTTGGTGAACGTAGAAAAGAAGTTAGATCGAGACAGCGAGGTCAAGCAGTCCTACGAGAAGCAGATCAAGAACCTCATTGAAAAAGGTTATGCAGAGAAGACTTCAAACGTCGTCAGTGAAGGTAGAACCTTCTACCTACCTCACTTCGCCGTGATACACCCGATCAAGAAGAAACCAAGAATAGTGTTCGATGCAGCCGCCAAGTACGACGGAAAGAGCCTCAACGACGTGCTGCTACCAGGCCCAGACCTACTGCAGTCATTGTTTGGGGTGTTGCTGCGCTTCAGAGAAGGTCCAGTGGCAATCATGGCTGACATTCAAGACATGTTTCTTCGTATCAAGATTAGAGAAGAGGATCGGGACAGCCTACGGTTCCTGTGGCGAGGTGAGAAGAGGACAGGCAAGCCAGAAGAATATCGTATGACGTCAGTCATCTTTGGAGCAGCGTCATCACCGGCGACGGCGATATACGTCATGAACAAGAACGCAGAAGACTTCAAAGAGACTCGACCCGAAGCAGTGAAAGCCATCAGCCGAAACCATTACATGGACGACTATCTCCAGAGCTTCGAGTCAACCCAAGAAGCAAAGAAGATAGCCGAGCAAGTTAAAGAAATCCATGCAAGAGCAAGTTTTCATCTCAAGGGCTGGGCCAGTAACTACGCGACTGCGTTGCCTGACATAGAAGAAGCAAATAAAGAAGATTCACTGCCACTCGCGAAAGAAGAGAAGACTCTCGGTCTAAGATGGCTGGTTAAAGAAGACGCGTTAGCCTTCAACATTGGGCTACGCAACACGCCAGAAGAGCTGCTGAATGGGCAACGGACTCCGACCAAGAGAGAAGTCACGAGCGCCGTTATGTCTACATTCGACCCATTGGGATTCGCCGCGCCAGTATTAATACAAGGAAAGAAATTGATTCAAGAAATCTGGCGTACTAAGACGGACTGGGACGAAGCTATAAGTGAAAAACAAGAAGCAGCCTGGCAAAGATACCTAGAAAATGTATCAACATTATCAAGCTTGAAGATCCCGAGGTGCATCTCACCGTGCAGTCGAAGCGGACAGCTGCATACATTTACCGATGCAAGCGAAGAAGCCTATGCAGCAGTCGTCTATTGGAGGACGACCGAGCCCGGGGGACGAGTTCACGTCTCTATGATCACCGGCAGAGCCAGAGTCGCGCCTACGAAGCCAGTGTCTATCCCAAGGCTTGAATTACAAGCGGCCTTGCTTGGTAGTAGGATGGCGGCGTCGATCGGAGAAGAGATGGAGCTCGAAGCATCAAAGACAATATACTGGACCGACTCCAGCACTGTACTGCAATGGATCAACTCAGAACCTAGAAAATTCAAGACGTTCGTGGCAAACCGACTGGCAGAAATAGAAGAGAAAACGAAACCTGAAGAATGGAGATGGGTGCCTACCAAGCAGAACCCGGCAGATGACGCCACAAGGGGTGTCCCAGCCGAGTTCGACAGCAACGCCAGGTGGTTCCAGGGGCCGTCATTTCTCCGCCAGCCAGAAGAAGAGTGGCCACATCGAGACTTCAAGCAAGGAGGTGCGCTGCTAGAAGAGAAGAATCAACTGAAAGCGATGGCAACAAAAGCAACAGACAAGACTCTGCTGGACCTGGAACGTTTCTCAAGCTGGGAGCGATTGCTGCGCACTACTGCGAGAGTCATCGCCTTCGTCAGCCGCCTGAGAACCCGCAAGGCAACCACCGCCGCCGCCCGAGAGAAGGACGAGCCCTGGAAGCCACAAAAGAAGACCCAGCCCAGGAAGCTACAAGTCTCCGCCAGCGCAGACAAGCGGTTATACGTACCTCTACACGAAGAACACTTGAAGAAGGCTGAAAAGTTATTATTGAAGATGAGTCAAGCCGACAGCTTCTCGGCTGACTTAAGAAAATTGAAGGCTAAGAAACCATTAGAAAATGCAAGTCGAATAAAGAAGATTGACGTCTACATGGGTGAAGACGACATCATCAAATTAAGAAGTAGAACAAACAAATTTCAAGAAGAAGGCGAAAGAAAAATGAATCCTGTTGTGCTAGATGGAAGGCACAAAATCACACGCCTCCTCTTCGAGCATTACCACAAGAAGTTCCTACATGCAAACAACGCAACGGTCATGAACGAAATCCGTCAGAAGTATTGGGTCCTCGGCTTAAGAGCAACACTGAAAGCTATATCTCACGGCTGTCAGTGGTGCAAGACCAGAAAAGGTACGCCGGGGATACCACCCGCGGGAGACTTACCAAGAGAACGTCTTCAGCATCACCAGTTCCCGTTCACCAACGCCGCTGTGGATTACTTCGGGCCAATGCACGTCACCGTGGGGAGAAGAAGAGAGAAGCGCTGGGGGGCACTGTTCACTTGCCTCACCACCAGAGCTGTACATCTGGAGTTAGTGCCATCTCTAAGCACTAGCTCTATGATTATGGCACTCCGACGGATGGCAGCAAGAAGAGGAACTCCGAAGACAATCTTCAGCGACAACGGTACGAACTTCGTCGGGGCGAACAAAGAGCTGCAGCAAGCCGCACAAGAGAGAGGGATCACCTGGAAGTTCATCCCTCCTGGTTGTCCGAACATGGGAGGTGCCTGGGAGAGGCTCGTAAGATCGGTCAAGACAGCGTTAGCAGCGGTCCTCGAAGAGAAGTCGCCGCCAGAAGAAGTGCTTCACACGCTCCTAACCGAGGTGGAGCACACCGTCAATTCAAGACCCCTCACCCCCGTCAGCATGGACCCCACTGAAGAGGAAAGTTTGACCCCCAACCACTTCTTGTTGGGTAGGTCATGCGGCATGTCAGCATCCGGCGAGTTCAACGACACCGAGTTGATAGGAAGACCCAGCTGGAAAACTACGCAAAGGCTAGCGGACCACTTCTGGAAGAGATGGATCAAAGAGTACTTACCCCTCTTGATGCCTAGAAAGATAGAGGGTAAGGAAACTAACGATCCAAAGATAGGCGACATCGTGCTCATAGTCGACGCGACGCTGCCGAGAAATTCGTGGCCCCGAGGCGAGGTCATCAAGGCGTATCCAGGACCAGACGGAAGAACTAGGATATTGGACGTGCGGACTTCGGGTGGAGTACTCCGACGGCCGACACGTCGAGTCATCATACTGGTACCTGCCACATCGTCGCTGCCCGAGGATGCAGTGCCACGCACCGTGGGGGAGAATATTAGCGACGACGCCAATACTTGCAATTTGTAAATAGTTCATAAGGTTATGTAATAAGTTTTGTAATTAGATTTAAGTGAATAAAAAGTCCCAAATGAGTCTCCAATCATTTCCGCTTGGCGGCGCCACCTACGCAGAACGCGCCACGAAGCTTAGCTACTGTAGAACTTTACCATAACGAGAGCCGATAGCTATTTTTATTGTTTTTAAGGTTTAAAACTAATGTTTTTATTGTTAAATTTATGTAATTAAGTAAATATAAGGTATTATCTATAAGATAAAATTGTAAAATATAGAATCCGTGAGGAAAAATAAAATAGGCAATGTAAACAAAGCCGCTGATTGGCTAAAGCAGTTTGTAGGTAGAATCCAAAGGGCTCTGATTGGTCAGAGTACCCTATATAAACTGGTCATTTTTCCTCCCGAATTCAGTCCGGAACCAGCAGCCCTAGAGAAAACACCTCTAATAAACAAGAAGTAAGAAATCGCTGTTTCACTGGAAAGACCCTTGGAATTGAAGTACCCTTCTGCAGATCATCATTCATCAAGCCGCAAGCATTTCAGAATCCACGCTCCCATCGGCACCTTCGTCCACCCGCCAGCATCAAGATCTTCATACAGTCCACTCGCCGCCCGACAGAAGCGCCAGCGGTATAAAAGTCGTTAGGCCGCCATATACCTCTTGGCCATCCATCCCGTTTCTGTCGTCCCCAACAATACTTGTAAATTAAACTGAATCTTGATGTAAAGTTCATGGTACCATTTTTTTTTTTTTTTTTTTATCGTGCGGAAATCCCTTCGGATACCCCCCCGCCGGCCAGCGGGGGCGGTTATGTCGGGCTTGCACCGACTAAAACCACACGCCGTCTCGGGTCTTCAGACGCCGGGGTGTAAGGTTACCCATACAGCATATCCCTCGCACCCCGGCTGACCCTGGGCCATCTCACCACTAACAGCATCGCTCATCCTGTCTCCTCTGAAAGCAGAGGAGTACGGAGAGCGATGTGTTCCCGCCACGTTGGGTATTGGCCGACGATCAATGCCAACCCTATGAAGGGGTGAAGGGGAAGCCATTGACCGCCGCCCAGGGTGTACCGGCCGCTCAGATTCCGTTCCCCCCGGACTGCAGCGGGATCGGAATCGGAGCGACACTCGAGGAGGTTACCCAACACACACCCCAAGTTCATGGTACCTAAATATAAATATAGCCGCCAGAGAAAATTAATAAAAATTTGGAATTTTATTAAATTGCCAAAGAAGAAGAAAAATAACTATCTAATAATTGCGGGTCACTAGATATTTTTAAATCTTTTGACAGTGATTCAGACCAATGATTTTTGTTACTTACTAAATTACTGTATTTTAAACGATGATAAAACTAGAAAAACATATCTTAGTTAGGTACTATTTTTAACACTCGCCAGCTTTGCAAGGCTATATTTCGCATAGGCTAATTATTTATGTCAAATTATTAATTATCAAGTCTTAGCACGTTTATTTGCTTAGGCGAGCTTAATATGTATAGTATATGCCCATATGTAGTTCGATACTAAAAACACAGACAAGAGCCTCTCATACCGTACAAACCTTCTCTTTAGACGGTTTGTACGGAATGAATTAGACAGGAACTTTGCCATCATCATCAACCATGAAGGTCACCAACGGGGTTGCCCAAGTCGTTGGACGTATCCGGCGGCTGGGTCTCGAGGTGGCCCTCCATAAGTCCGAAGCTCTTTTTTTCAATGAGCCCCTTATCTTATCGTAGGAGGTCTGCGCATCGCCATCGAGCTCTCAAAGAATTATCTAGGGCTCGTACTCGATGGGCGGTGGGACTTCAGGGTGGTGGCAAGTATGGTATAAAGTAGTGCTAGTATGTACCTTGAGTGTATGCTAACCGGCTAGCTTGGCCCGGCGTCCATTCGGCGGCCATTCGTCAGGTACCGCAGATATAATCGCTATAGTGTGATGATTAATAAAGTGTGACTGCTGACATTGCGCGAGTTTTACTAAAATGTAAAATTAACTGAAGTAATGATGAAGTTATAATCAATTTGTTTAGATAGAAATTGCACTACTGCTTGTACCATATATTTATCAGCTTGATGATATGTAATTAGGTTTATAAACAAACTCTTGGTACATGTTCGTTGCAAATATCAGCTCAATTGGATCAGCTGTTTTGTTACGTGATGCTTAAAGGTACATCGATTCCAACAAAAAGATAAAAATATTTTGTGGGAAAATATATTTCAATGTACAATTTTTACCTCGATTTTATTATATGTTTAGATTATGGTTTAGGAGTTTAATATTTTTGAATAAATATTAATATTCATTAATTTTAAAGAGCTCTGTTTATTTTGAATTAGTTTACTTTGATATATATATCTTAGTCCATATGAATGGACAATCATAAAAAAGGTACTTACGTAGGAATGGGCCACCCTCAAATATGGTTATTGAAATAAAGAAAAATGTTGCAACTAATTCAGATGTCGCACAGTCAGCACTGTCACTCCAAGCCACCTCGGTCGTACAATGCAAGCATGGTGCTTATAGCTCTTCGTTGAGAACAAACGTATCTACAGATACAAAAATAACAATTAAAATTATTAGCTGAATCGTACCTTAGTTCAGCTTACCCTCTGAAGCGATGGTACGCTTCAGAGGGTAAGCTGAACTCTGAGTAGAAGTTGCGTATACGCACATTGTGCCATAGAGTGGGAACTGGTTCCTCTCAAATGACCGTGCAATATCAGTTCCTAAAAGCGAAAGCCATCCAAGCTAGTACAGGTGTGCAGGCGTTGCAGGAACAGCTTCACCTATCTCGGAATTCACATGACCTAAAACAGACCATTGAAGAAGCTTCCAAGCATGCATCTGGTAAATCATTCGCCGATATGGTGGTAACAACTAAATACCATAAGCGAGCTTCAGTTCAGTGGCGATTTATCCCAATTATAAGGCAAAAAAAAGTGAGGATACCAAGTCGCTAGTCCAAAATTTTTTCTGCCCTGAGCAAATGGAGTTGCAGGTAAGAGGGCTGATCAAAACCAAAAATGGCTTTAACATCAGCACAGATGCAATGAGAGACATCGAAAAATTGAAGAGATCAGCCCAGCTAACAAATTCAGGCCTTACCATTGATGTCCAGCATAAAAGAAAGCCGAGATTAAAAGTGATCGGAGTGCCAATTGTTATCCAAGAAAAGGAAGTTTTTACATGCTTTTACTACCAGAACCTAGAACATAAACTGAGAATTATAACCTAAAAGCTTTCCTGTTTTCAATCAGGTTAAGCCATAGGTTGGGTAGGAAGGATGCAGAGACCTGCAACTACATGATTGAAGTGCCTGCAAACATCCGGAAAGTGCTGATCACACAAGAAATGGCATTTGTAGTAACGGGCTATAGAAGTAATAAAAAATAAGTGATGCAAGTGTATTAATTTGTATTAGAGAGTCATCTAGTAGTTGGCGAAGCAAACTTTCGTAATTCGATTGAACGGGAAGAAAAGTGAATTAATTGAACAAAAGAGACATAGGTGGCGGTAAATGAAATAAGATATGTAGATTTCGTTTAATAAATATATTTAGGAAGAAATAATTAAAAATAGTGTTTAATATGATGAATTATGGGTGAGAAGATATATATATATATATATATATATATATATAAGACAATAGTTTGTATTTCAATTGCAAGAGGCTAAATAAAACTTCTATTTGTTTCTCTGTAAGTAAAGAATGCAATTTTATTTATCGAGTAGGTTACACACTGATACAATCTTTACAAGACTAACACAATCTCACCTGTAAGTAAAGAAACGACAATAAAAGTTTATTGTTATCACCTCTCGATGCATATAGCTGAACTAAGTATGAAATTAATTAACAAATAAGATTAAAATACAATTCAACGATCTCAGCATATTTGTCCTTTACATCTTTGACAATGACAGCTCGCTTGACGTGACACGACGCGGCTCACTCACGAACTAGCAGTACGCGCGAATATTCAAATTAAAGAGATCATTCTCTTTACATCTCCCTCCTCCGGGATGAGAATTGCTCCAGTAATTCTCATGGTAGCCGTACATATTATTCAGCGTTATCCATCTTTTATTCCAAAGTCCATTCGAATAAGTTTTGTTATATGGTATAAGCTTGTATTCGTTTTTGTTCTGCCTGTGTTTATTTTGTATATTGTATTCGATATTTTGTCTGTTATTTCAAATGGGCCGATTCTTAAATTGTCCATTTTTTTCCTATTTAATTTGTTTCCGTTTTCAACATATACCAGTTCTCCTATGTTGAATTCACATTGTCTTCTGCCTTTATCAAATAATTTCTTATTATATGCATGTGATCTAATTGATCTTTCAAGTGCTTGTTGTCTATTTTGAACCCATGTTTCTGTATCTAATGGTTGTTGTAGTTCTTGTGGCAAAATGCTGGTGACTTTTCCTTCTAATAGATATACTGGTGCAAAGCCTGTCACTGTGTGCTCGGTTTCGTTATACTTATCTATACATTCTCTTGCAATTGACGTCCAGGATTTCTTTTCATTCTTCTGATTTATTTTGCACCTCATTTTGTTAACCAGTGTTTGGTTCAATCTTTCGTTGAGTCCGTTTGAAAATGGTGTATCTACCGCAGTAAATATTAGTTTTACATCATTATCTGTCAAAAATTCCTTGAATTCTTTTGAATTTAATCCTGGATACTGATCTGCTAGTAATATCTCAATGTTTTCCGTCTCCAGAACTTTTTTTACCAACTTGATGAAATCTGCAGCATTTTGCGTTTTTGATGTCAGAATGAACGCAAATCTTGTAAAATGATCAACTAACAAGTGTAGGTATTTCTTTGTTGATCTTTGTCCTCCAAAGCCACCAATGGTATCTATCGACATTATCTGAAATGGTTTTTCGGCTGGTCCCAGATGTGACATTAATCCGTATTTATCCTGGCCTCTCGATTTATTTTTTATACAGGTTTCACAATTGTTGCATATTCTTTTAATGTTTCTCGTTAAATTCTTTGCTGTATAATAAGGACTGATTTTATTTATCATTTGGTTGATTCCTAAATGACACCATTCGGTGTGTGTTTCCTTTATTAATTTCACACTCGCTTCTTCAGATAATATAACTTTTTCTCTGTTTCGATCTTTTTTGTATAGTATCCCATTTCTTTCGATTATTTTGGTTTTCTTTTCCTTTATTTTCTCGTTTTTCTGCTGATCTGCCTTAATATCATCTATTGTTATCAGATTCACCGTTTTTAAAATTTCTTCATCATCATCATTATCTTCCAATACTGGGTTTCTACTGAGACTGTCTGCTTCCGTATTATTCTTCCCCGGAATATATTTGATGTTGAAGTCATATTGTGACAAATAAAAAGTTAATTCACCAAGTTCATCATCTGTTCTAGCCTTTATGTTGAGGTTTTCTAGTGGTTTGTGATCCGAAAAAACGGTGAACTTTCTTCCAATCAACCAATATTGCCAGTATTTGATAGCTTCTTTTATTGCTAAGCATTCAAGGTATATTGCCTTCTTTCTTTTTTGTGAATCATTGAGTTTTTTTGAAAAATAGCCAACTGGTTTTTCTTTACCATTTTTTTGAATCTGTTTTAATATTGCACCTATACCATTCAACGAGGCATCCGTGTAAATTGTAATAGGCAGGTCTTTATCAAATATTTCGAGTACCGGTTGTGAGCATAATATATTTTTTATATTAGAAAAAGTTTCTTCACATTCTTCTGACCATATAAACTGGGCATCTTTCCTCAATAATTTATGTAGTGGATCCAATAATATCGAACTATTTGGTATGTATTCGTGGTAAAAGTTAATCTTTCCCAGAAACTGTCTAATATTCTTTCGGGTTTTGGGTGTTGGAAAATTCCTTATTGAAATAATGTTATCTTTGAGCGGTTTTACCGTATTATTTCCTATTATATGTCCTAGGTATTTCACTGATGTTGCTGCAAATGTGCATTTTTTAAATTTTAATCTGAATCCTTCTTTTATTATTGCTTTGAGTACTTTTTCTATGTGATCTATATGTTTTTCAAACGATTGTGAAAATATTAAGATATCATCAATGTAATTTTCTGTGAAGTCTTTCAAGTTATTATTTCTTAATATATTTGATAAAATTCTCTGGAAAATGGCAGGTGATGTTTTCAATCCAAATGGTAGGCAAGTCCATTGATAATGTCCATCCTGTGTGACAAATCCTGTCTTTTGTCTGTCCTCAATACGTAGTGGTATGGACCAAAACGCGGAATTTATGTCCAGTGTGGTAAAATATTTACAATTTCTTGCTTTAACAATCAAGTCGCTTATCAATGGAAATGGTTGTGCTTGTGGTATGACTATCTTGTTTAGTTCACGAAAATCAATACAGAGTCTCGATTTTGTATTTTCGTCTCTTTTAAATGCCAAGGTAACTGGTGCTGCGAATGGGCTGTATGATTCCTCAATTAAGTTATTTTTTAGTAAATTACCCACCTGTTTTTCTATTTCTATTTTGTCTTCTAATGTGCAACGATATGGTCTTTTGCTATAGTACTTGTCCACCATTAAGTCTATCCGGGCTTCATAATCTGTTACTGTACCTACATCATATTTGTCTTTGGCAAATATAGTATTATAATTTTCTATTAAATTGTGTATTCGGGACTTTTTGATATTGTCCAAGTGATGTAGATTTGTTATGAAGTCATTTTTATTCACATGCTCATTAAAATTGACTTTAATTTCCTCTATCTCTTCTAATGCACTCATAGTATTTATCTCCCTCTTTGTCTTTTGTAAAAATTTTAAATCTTCATTTTGAGCTAATTTAAATTTTTTTATCATATCCAGTCCTATAATGAAATCTTCAAAATCCAGTTTGTCTACAATAAAAACATCAACATATTCTTCTATATCAAAAATCTTTACTTTTATTCTTATTAAACCTTTTGTGTATGTCACACCATTGACAGTTCTTAATAATATTCTATTTGTATCCGCAGAATCATTCTGTGTTCTAACTAACTTTTTGTTTATCAGAGACACTTGTGAGCCTGAATCATATGTTCCATTTATTTGTATTTTGTCTTCTAATAACATATTTATTTTTATCAATGGTGTGATTACTCGTTTTTTGTCTCTTCGCTTAGATTTACTTCTATAACCGAATTACTTCCAATCCTTTTGTTATCTGACCCTTCTTTTTTAAACCAACAAGACTGTTCTGGGTGGTATCGATTACCCTTATTTAAATTCTGACAGGTTTTGCATGGTTTTTTCCCTAAACTGTATTTCTTATTGTCATCTTTTTCTTCCTTTTTTATTTTGAAGTTTTTATTATTTACCAAACTTTCACATTTACTTATTTCATGAAGCAATCTTGTTGAGGTTTCACACTTTTCAGGATCAATTCTGTTTCTAATAAATTCAGGTAAGCCGGCTGCTATAAGTGTGACCAGACTTTTCCCGCCAATATTTTCATCCATATCTAATAATAACTTTTCTTTTCTAATGGCGTATTCCATCAGTGATCCTTCTTTATATTTGTAAAATATGGCATAAATTCCCGAACTCCATCCTTTATCGGCAAATGTGTCCAAAAATTTATTTTTCCACTCGGACCATCCAGCCTCGATTTTCAAAGTCTTCAATGTTGCCGAGTGCCAATCTGCACATGTTTTGTCCAAAAATAATCTTAATATTTCTATCTTTGTTGTATCTTCCTCAATCTCAAATCGTTTACATTCATTCTCGAATATTTCTATCCATTGTTTCGCATTTGAGAATTTACATACAAATTTCTCAATCATGAATCTTTCTGATATATTTTTCAAATTTAGTAGACCCTTTTTCTTCGGGGTGTGAGTCGGGTAACCTCCTCGTGTGTCATTCCGATTCCGATCCCGCTGCAGTCCGGGGGGAACGGAATCGGAGCGGCCGGTACACCCTGGGCGGCGGTCAATGGCTTCCCCTTCATGGGGTTGGCATTGATCGTCGGCCAATACCCGACGTGGCGGGAACACATCGCTCTCCGTACTCCTCTGCTTTCAGAGGAGACAGGATGAGCGATGGTGTTAGTGGTGGAGGCCACCGTAGGGTCCTGGGGGATCCAGGGGCGGGTTGGCCCACTGCTAACGCAGGGGCCGACGGGCACTTGTGCCGCCGCCGGTGAGAGAGGACTAGCCATCCTCTCGCGTTCCGTAATCGGTAGGTGATCAGCAACGACCTGACTGGTGGCACCAGAAGGGTACGCTGAGAACTTGCTGACCGGAGGGCTTGCCTTTATTGGTCGGCCCACGACAAGGAAAAGTCTATAACACCCGACAGCGAAGTCGCAAAAACCTATGGATACCAGCCGACCTCCATAGTATATAGGCTTATCCAGGTGCAGGGGGCTCCGCCTGGATGGACCTTTTTTTCCCCCATACTCGTGGGATATATTATGGATAATATAAATTCAAATGTAACAAAACCGGACGAAATTTACGACAACGAACAAGGCGCGAATAACGGTACTGGAAATGATGTAGTGGAGGTAGTTGGAGTAGAAGTAGTTGGGGGTGAAGAAGAGGGAAGGCGCCGGTCTCACCCGAGGCTGACTAAGGCCGTTTTCACCAGACCCACTACTCCGCTACCAACAGGAGGACTAACGGACGCGGAGGTCGCGTCGATGGCTGGGACTGACAGTGAGTCAGTCCACAGCCTAATGGAGACCGAAAACCTTCCAGGTAAAAGGAAACGCTCGGGTAAACCGTCACTGGATCGGAGTAGGAGCTCTTCCAGACAGCGGATGGTCTCCTCGAGCGAGGACGATCGGCCTGCGAAGGTGCTGGCCACAACGGCGGGTAGAGGACTCTACACCGTGAAGAGCCAGGCGCCAAAGCCGATGGTGGATGTCCCTTCACTTCCCAGTGGTAGGGACCAAGGGGTCCCAGCCGCGAGGGAGCTCCTCTCTGCACTTGCCCGGATCACGGACACCATCAAAGGTGCCAAAAACGTGTCCGGGAAGAAGAAGACGGTGGCGGAAAGCGTTGCCGTCGCTAAAACGGCGCTGGAGGAGCTCCTCGCTAGGAGCGTCTCTGAGGAGGAGGCGAAGCTCAGGGCCCGGGTCACAAGCCTGGAAACTGAGCTCGCTAACTCCTTGGAGCAACAGCGGGTTCTCCGGGAGGAAGTGAAGCAACTGACACAGTTGGTCAGGGGATCCCCGGAGGCCCAAAGGGCCCCAAGAGTCGAGGAGGTAGCGGTACAGCCGTTGGCTATTTTGCCACCAGGGGCGGCGCCTGGGTCGGTGCCTAAGCCGGTGCCAAAGTCGGCGCCAAAGTCGGCGCCAAAGTCGGCGCCAAAGACAGCGCCTAAGCCGGCGCCCAAACCGGCACCCGAGGTGGCGCCAGAGCCTGCACCGAGCATGGTGCAGCTGCTGGCGGCCATCGAGAGGCGGCTCGGCGTTTTGGAGGACCGGGCATACCGTCCTCCACTGGCACAGCCTGCATCTTTCGCGGCTGTTGCCAGTGGGAAGCCCGGTCCTAATAAAAGGACCGCCGCCCCAGTGGCCCCATCGCCACAGGGGAAGTGAAAGGGGAGCAGCACCCCCGCCGTCGCCAGAACTACCGCTACCGCTGCACCCGAACATTCCTCCAGAGGAGAGGGGTGGGTGGTAGCGGGAGCCGCCAAGAAGGCGAAAAAAGCCGCCAAAAAGGCGGCAAAGAAGGCGGCAAAAGCCGCTGCGGCGAAGGCGCCGAAGAGGCTCCGCGCCCCACGCTCCACAGCCGTCGTCCTGACGGTGACGACGGAGGGTGTGGAGAAGGGCGTGGGGTACGCCCAGGTCCTGAGGCAGGTGAAAGCCTCAGTGGACCTCAAGGCCCTCGAGATTGAGGGGGGGCTCCGGTGCAAGACGACTCGCACCGGAGCTCGCCTACTCGAGGTCTCCGGCGCCACCAGCGGCCCCAAAGCTGATGCCCTAGCGGTCAGGCTTAGGGAGTCGCTGGACTCGGAAGCCGTCCGCGTCACCAGACCCAACAAATGCGCAGGTTTGCGCATTTCGGGTCTGGATGATGCGGCCACGACGGAGGAAATTATCTCCGCCGTCGTGGAGGCGGGCGGCTGCCCCCGTGATCAGGTGAGAGCTGGAGAAATCCGATTCAGCCCCACCGGTCACGGCACGGCAGTCGTCAACTGCCCCGTCGCAGCGGCGCAGAAAATTGCGGATGGACGGAGCCTCCTCGTTGGGGGCTTCCTTAAGGCGCGGGTGCAACTCCTGCAGCCCCGCGAGACCAGGTGCTTTAGGTGCTTGGCCGTGGGGCATGTGGGAGTGCAGTGCACAGCGGGAGATACCGTGGGGGATCGGTGCTTCCGCTGTAGTCAGCCCGGTCACAAGGCAAGTGCTTGTGATGCTCCGCCGCGGTGCTACAAATGCGTAGCGGAGGGCAAAGCGGCGGAGCACCGGGCGGACAGCAGAACCTGCGCCGCCTCGAGGCCAAAGCCCCGTTCGTCCGCAGCGGGTAGCGGGGGTGCTGCTCAGGAGCGGCCACATTCGCGGCGGGATGCGGAGATGGACGTCCATTAATGGACACACCAATCCGCATCCTGCAGGTGAACATAAACCACTGCACCGGTGCTCAGGATCTTCTGTACCAGAGCATCGTGGAGTGGTCTATCAATGTGGTCGTGGTCGCTGAGCCGTACTGGGTCCACCCCGGAAGCCCGGTGGACCTGGACGGCGTAGCGACCGTCTTCGGGGGTTCCGCCGCGGACACCTCGCGCCTTGCAGTCATTGCAAGGGGCCGAGGCTGTGTCGCGGCGGACTATGAGGGTTTGGCTGTCGTGGCCGTCTACTTCTCGCCAAGCCTTGACCAGTATGAGCTTGAGCTATGGCTCGCAGGACTGGACATCGTTCTCGCTGCGTGCCGTCCTCGCCCTGTCTTGGTCCTGGGAGACTTCAACGCCTGGTCTCTGGCTTGGGGCTCCCGGGAAACCAATGCCAAGGGGCGAGTTCTGGAGGACTGGGCCAACACCCGTGGCCTAGAGGTCCTCAACCGGGGGAGTGTCGCCACCTGGGAGCGGCGGGGACTCAGTTCGGTCGTGGATGTTGCATTCGCGACCCCTGCTCTCGCCCGCCGCGTCCAGGGTTGGCGCGTGGTGGAGGAGGAGGAGACGTCGTCGGACCACAGGTACATTCGGTTCAACGTCTCCTCTCCACCTAACCTACCGCCGACTATAGCGAACCCCCCGGATCCACGTTGGGCGCTTAGACGCCTGGATCGGGAGGCTCTCCTGGAGGCATCCATTGTGCAGGCCTGGATTCCGTCACCGGCCAGGCCTGCCGATGTCGACGCAGAGGCCGAATGGTTCAGGAGAGCCATGTCGCATATCTGCGATGCGGCGATGCCTAGGGTTAAGCCCGGCCCGGCAAAGAAACAGGTGTACTGGTGGTCAACGGAGATCGCACAGCTGCGAGCAGCGTGCGTGACCGCTCGCCGCCAGTACACCAGGTTTCGCCGGAGGCGTCGCCGCCCAGACGATGCGGCAGCCCGAGAGGCGGAGCTATATGAGGCGTACAAGGGGGCCAAGAGGACCCTCCAGGTAGCCATTAAGCAGGCCAAACGGCGGGCCCGCGAAGAGCTGCTGGAGTCTCTGGAGCAGAACCCATGGGGGCGCCCTTACCTTGCGGTCAGGGGCAAAATTCGCCCAAGGGCGCCCCTACTGACCCAGAGCCTCCAGCCGGAGCGGCTGGAGGGGATACTGGGCTCCTTGTTCCCAGCGAGAGCGGAGGAGCATGTTCCTCCGCGTATGGCTCCGCCTCAGGCGCCTGACGCTGATAATAGCGAGAGCGATGTGCCCGAAGTCAGGGAGAGTGAACTGGGGGTAGCAGTGCTCCGGCTTAAAGCCCGGAAATGCACTGCCCCCGGACCCGACGGCATTCCAGGCCGAGCATGGGTCCTGGCCCTTGAGGAACTAGGGCCTCGACTGGTGGCGCTCTTTAGCGCATGCCTCGAAAGGGGCCAGTTTCCAAAGGCGTGGAGGACGGGGAAACTGGTCCTTATCCGGAAGGCGGGGCGGCCGGCGGATCAGCCATCCGGTTACCGGCCGATCGTGTTGCTCGACGAGGTGTGCAAGCTCTTTGAGCGGATTATTGCAGAGCGCCTCGTCGAGCATCTCACGAACGTGGGGCCAGATCTGGCGGACAACCAGTTCGGTTTCCGCCGGGGGCGCTCCACCGTGGAAGCGATCATGCGCGTTAGGCGCCTGGCGGAGGAAGTAGTCTCGCGGGGTGGGGTGGTGGTGGCGGTGTCTCTTGACATCGCCAACGCCTTCAATACCCTACCCTGGAGCTGCGTTAGGGAGGCGCTCGCGTATCACGGAGTGCCTCCTTACCTCCGCCGCATTGTCGAGGCATACCTATCCGAGAGGGCCATAGTTTACCCGAGCTGGCTAGGACCAGGGCGGCGAGAAGTGTCGTGCGGTGTTCCGCAGGGGTCGGTCCTAGGGCCACTCCTGTGGAACATCGGATACGACTGGGTGCTGCGCGGTACGTTGCTCGAGGGTGTCAGCATAGTCTGCTATGCTGACGACACCCTCGTTATGGCACGGGGAGCAACGTACCGAAGCGCGGCAATGAAGGCCACGGCAGGGGTTGCTCAAGTCGTGGGTCGAATACGGCGGCTGGGACTCGAGGTGGCTCTCCACAAATCCGAGGCTATGTGTTTTCACGGGCCTCGGAGGGGGCCACCTGCGGGAACCAGCATAACCGTAGGGGGCGTGAGCATCGGCATCGAGCCCACGATGAAGTACCTTGGGCTCGTACTCGATAGCCGATGGGACTTCGGACCTCATCTCCGAAGTCTGGTCCCGAAACTGAGGGGGGCTGCGGCCGCACTATCGCGGCTGATGCCCAACGTTAAGGGACCCAACGCCCCCACTAGGAGACTGTACCTGGGGATCGTGCGAAGCATGGCCCTATACGGGGCCCCCGTATGGGCGGAGACTCTGGCGGCCCGCAACGTGGCTGTATTAAACAGCCCGTTAAAAGCGATGGCCGTCAGAGTCATCAGGGGGTATCGCACGATCTCCGTCGAGGCGGCATGTCTCCTAGCCGGGACCCCTCCATGGGACCTGGAAGCGAGAGCCCTTGCGCTGCTGTACCAGTGGCGCAAGGAGGCGCTGGAGCGGGGCCATAGGCCGGAGCCCCGAGAAATCAGGGCTCAGCGGTCCCAGCTCCACCGGGAACTCATGGAGACATGGAGGGTGCGACTTGAGCACCCAAGGTGGGGGGAATCCACCATTGCGGCGGTGAGACCGATCATGAAGGAGTGGTTGGAGAGGGACCATGGGGACCTCTCCTACCGGATGTGCCAGATGGTTACCGGACACGGGTGTTTCGGTAAGTATCTGTGGCGCATCCACCGGGAGACAACGCCGCAGTGCCAGCACTGCGAGGATCCTGGCGAAGACACGGCGCTCCACACGTTGGTGGAGTGCCCTGCGTGGGCGAGTCAACGCCGGGATCTCGTTGCGGTCCTGGGCGTGGACGTTCTCTCGTTGGAGACCATGGTGAGGGCCGTGGTCTCCGACGGGAGCAAGTGGCACGCCGCCGCCTCGTTCTGCGAGCAGGTAATGCTCGCGAAAGAGACGGCGGAGAGGGAGCGGGAGAGAACCCTGCCCCCCGAGTTTCGCAGTCTGCGGCGAGGACGCCGCAGACTCATCTACGCCCGGGACTACCGACCTCCATGATCGGGGCCTGAGGACGGCAGTTGGCCGACTCGCCGTCCTTACAGAAGCAGGCCGTGGCGGAGGCGTGTCGTGTGTGCCCCTACACACGCCTGCCAACTCACCGAAGCGGGATAAAACCCGACCCCACCAGGCGAGGCCGCGGTGGCGGCCAAAGTCCGCCGGCAACCCTGGGGTTATCCTTTCGAGGGCTTACCCGGGGTGCCCGGCAACGGACACTTGGGGAGGACACCGTGCGGTTTTAGTCGAGACACGACATAACCACCCCCGCTGGCCAGCGGGGGGGTATCCGAAGGGATTTCCGCACGTAAAAAAAAAAAAAAAAAAAAAACCCTTTTTCTTCTGTGTGGATTCTACAATATCTGTTTGTTTTTTTTCTTCTTTTAAATATAGGTCGTTAAACATTAAATTATTATCTTCATCAAAATAGGCTTGAATCATTTCATCTGTACATGTCATCCATATTGTTCTTTCTTGACCTCTTTGATTTAAACTTTTTCTCACTCTTTTGTAGGTTTCTGTTTTTGTTAGTGCTATGTGACGACTCGCGTATTTATCAGTCTCAGACAGTGTATACTTTTTGTCATCTTCTGTTGTAATTGAGGTTATGGCAATCACACTCGTCTTATTGTCAGTTTGTGATGCTTCCAGCTTAAATGCAAACTGCAATTTTTGTGCCATAATGAACAAGTATTGTCGTTTTATAAGACAATAGTTTGTATTTCAATTGCAAGAGGCTAAATAAAACTTCTATTTGTTTCTCTGTAAGTAAAGAATGCAATTTTATTTATCGAGTAGGTTACACACTGATACAATCTTTACAAGACTAACACAATCTCACCTGTAAGTAAAGAAACGACAATAAAAGTTTATTGTTATCACCTCTCGATGCATATAGCTGAACTAAGTATGAAATTAATTAACAAATAAGATTAAAATACAATTCAACGATCTCAGCATATTTGTCCTTTACATCTTTGACAATGACAGCTCGCTTGACGTGACACGACGCGGCTCACTCACGAACTAGCAGTACGCGCGAATATTCAAATTAAAGAGATCATTCTCTTTACATATATATATATATATATATATATATATATATATATATATATATTAATCGTTGTGGGAGAATAATATTATATCGAATATTTAGTGAAATTTAATTAACATTATAATTGGTTAATGGCAAGTATTTGGTTTAGGTTAGTCGTTTAAATATTATTTATCTAAAGAAAGATTAATACAAAGTTTAATCAATAATATATATGTAAAAGGAAACATTTAAATAGTATCACAAATAATTATATGTTTGTATGTAAATAATACATTCTAATGATGTGATAGTATTATTTGAAACACAAGAATGGCGGAAGGATGAGACTAGAAGCCATGGATGGAATATTTAATATTTAGTTTGTATATGAAATTGGGCAAAAATAATGGGATTAAAAACCTATTAGGGTTATTTAAGGGACGAAGACAAAGTCTTAGGAAATTAGAATATATAATTATTTTTATTTTTTATTTTTTATTATAAATATATAATAGTTATAATTGATTGGATGGTTACTTGATTAAGGCGGGATTAAAAATAAGGACAACAACACCTCTCGGTGGGGAGTAGGAGAATTAATTATGCTTTGGCGCAATAAAAAGATTGATAAGAAATATACTAAATTACTTGGGTATATCGTTCGTAATTATTGAAAACCCTTGTTGAAAAGATTAAAGAAGAGATTTTAGTACTTAGAATTATGTGGGGTCATTGTATGAGGGAGTAATTCACGTTAAAATGGGAATTTGGTCAGTGCAGTTGGCACTATGCAGCTGTCTTCTGATGGGCTGAGGACATAGGACAGGGGTGCGGATGGCGGGGAGATAAATACGGCTGACGCGCGAAAAACGCGATTCTTTTGGGGGAACTCGTCAGGGGAAGAGGAGACGCAAGATATTTTCTGGTGAGATAGTATTTTAGAGCTTTTAGTGGAACTTGGTTGTGATATTTATATTTAGGTTCGCACGTTTCTTATTTGTGGGGTTGTTCTTTGATTGGGTATTAATGACTCGCGAAAACAGTGGTTAACATAAAGTTACTTCAATAGGAGGGATCGCCTTGTGAAATTGAATTTGATTCATTTTGGTTGTATAATGGGTTTATTGGGTGTAATATATTTGAAAAATAATTAGTAAAAGTAAATTACATTTTGGGGCGCGGTCGAAATAGGATAGGACCTTTACGAAAATAAAGACACCTTACATTAGGCAAGAGTAATACGCGCATATACATGTGTATTGCTAATGTCTTGTGCTGTTGAGTCTGGCAGTACATTCGTAAAGCAAATGCTGTCGTTTTATCATCTTTATTATGTTAGAAGTAGGAGGTAGGGCTGCGGCATGTTAGCTAGTTTTCCCGTAGGAAACCCAAGGCGATGTGCTTTGGTTATGGAGGGATACCTAACGGTGGCAACGACTCCATATCCCTCTGATAATTCGCTAGTAGCCGATAACTTTTGAAGCGAAAGGCATTCCGATTTTCCCTGGAAACAGGATCGGATAAGCTTCCTGGATGTGGGTAACTGTTCGTTCTGTGATAGGTAGGTACCGTCGAAGTGGAACCGTCCTTTTGGGCCAGGATCAGAACTTATGGAGCTCGCAGTTCAGTATTATATATTTATTTATATATACACTAACTAATATCTCGTTAGGGTTTCAGTTCACATCCCTGAGCCTCGGCTCGTGGACTGGGACAAGCACACCGTGCTACAAATGTACTGGTGGTAGAAATTTGATGACACAAATTTGTCACAAAATTCGGCCGGGTAGGTACCACCGTGCACGATTGCGGAAAACCCTCCATAGTAATCCAATTTCGGTTTGATTGCGTTCAGGGGTCAGCAAGTGCATAGCCGGGCAGGGGGATTGGGGTCGCAGCACTAGTGGGACCGGTCCGTGTCACGCAGTGCTGCGACAACAATCCTCTTCTGATGAGGCCGTCAAGCTGAGTGCCACCATTGTTAACATGGTACGTGTATGTAATGGTGACCCTCTTTTCTGAGACTTCACCTTCAGCTTACCATCAGGCGAGGTGAAGTCAAATTGACGTGTCCTAAATATAAAAAAAAAAAAAAAAACATAGTCAAGCTTCACGAACTTGCTCCCAAACTCAGCTAGAAAAGGAACATAACTCACCACATGTTTAAAGTAAAATACAATGGGTTTTGATGAATAAATACAGGGATTAGTTCTGTAGGTAGATAGGAAGGTACACACATTGATTCGCGGAAATCTTAGGCGTCAAAACGTAGATAATCTAGTTTATTTCAAAGTCTGCGTAATAATATTATTAATATCATATTTTATATCAATCTATAGGCCATATAAACTATCCGATGGTATGTAGGTAAGCTACTATTGCTGTAGGTCACGTAAGAATGGTGATACAGTGTGTAAAATTGTGGAAGTGAATCCTTACAGTGAAATTCTGGTGATTCTTTTAAAAGTGTTTATTGTGTACAAAGCCTGGTTATAAACAATTAAAAATAACCACACCTAAGACTAAAATAATAATTAAACAAAAGACCTAGGTAATAACACCTACGATATCTGCTAATAACCGGTTGACCAAGAGTGATAATATTTATAATTAAATTCAGTATTATGTCTCATTGCATGTGTTCGAAACGGGTTTCATAGAGCCATCTCACGGTAGTTGAGAACCTTATCCAAGTGGATACTGCTCGAATCCAAAACCCTAGGAATGTAATTCCTGTATACCAAAGTCCTTTGCCATAGGACAGTTAAACCAGTTCGATTATGTGATCAGAGAGTGTATTATATCTTACAATAAACCTTTGAAACCACATCATTCTGATGCGAATTGTTTACTAGCACCAGTTATAATATTAAACATTTTGTGTTAACAACCGAGCTGTGTACAGACTCAATTTATCGTTTAACATTTTAAAACAAGTGAAGTATCACAACAATAGTCATGTTATTCGTGAACAATGTTGAAAGCGGCTTAAGCAAAACGCGCTATAGGTTGCTGCAAAAGCTATCATAGTCAAAATATTATGGCAGTATTAAAAGAATGCTCCTCTGTCAGGTTCATGTTTACTCTGAATAGAGTATGGGGAATTATATTTTCACCTTAGCAGCTCAAACATACTGGGTTCCCTGCTTAATAAGAGTGAGGGAAACGCGTTTTCCCTGCGAGAGTGAGGGAAAGTTATTTGAATTTAGAATGCTGCGAATTATCATTGTTATATACGAAGCACGTCATTCGAAGTTCGATTTATCAATTTTTTTTTTTGTGGAGATGGCACTAGTTGACTTTGTGTTTATCAAATTTCAGAACACCCAAACAATAAAACGTTCGGAAATAAACCTTTAAAATGAAAATTATTTGGTAATGTTGTAATTAAATATCTAATTAAATAATAAAATATAATGAATACACTGAAATAAAGAAAAAAATAAAGAAAATGTTTTAGAAAAAATACGAATAACTGCAATTTTAAATTTTAGTAGATACTTATTGTTTGCAAATATATGTGGTTTCATTTTTATTCATATTGTATTTTTTTATCTCTAATAATGTTCTCGCTGCTAAGGTGAAAAGTTGTATGTGTCACGCGAGAGAAAAGTTATTTCCAGCTCGTGCCTTTGAATCCCTCGCGACGCTCAGGATTCTAATGTAGAATCACTTGCTTACGCTCGTGATTCAATTATTAGAATCCTTCGCTTACTCGGGATTCAAAATTAGCACTCGCTTGGAAAACCAACTTTCCTCTCTAGTAGAACAATAGTTATTTGTTCAACAAGTGACCAAAGTAATTTTTTGCTGCGAGTGGGATAGATTGAATCCCGAGTAAGCGAGGGATTCAACAACACTCGCAGTAAAAAAGCTTTGGTCCCGTGTAGCACACATTATTTTTCACTTTAGGAGTGAGAACAAATAAAAGACACATTAAAATGTAGGTAACGCTTTATTTCAGGAATAAAAAAGATACTAAAAGTTAAACGTACAATTATTACAATGCTGTAAATTTAAAGTAATTGTTTTATTAGGCATCTTTATTGTGGTATTCACTTGGCTTAGATTTTCTATTGGTGTATCTGTTTCACTCATCAACTCAGAAGAAACAACAGTGAATGTAGGTGATTCAGTTCGGGTTTCTGTGTAGCCATCCATGCTATTTTTAGAAGTTGATGGTTGTGGTTCTGAAGTCTGTTTCACATTTATAGATTCCACAATCCGATTACAAGTTTTTGATTTATTTTCAATTGAGTCTTCTATATAACCTTCAGCGACTGTATTTGCTTTCCACCCTCCATGACGTTTCAGAGTTGTGAGATCAGCTCCAGAACTAGCCAATAGTGTTGCAGATGTCCTACGTAAACAATGACCAGTATATAGGGCAGGCTTTGTCGCGGTGTAGAGCCAATTTTGTTTATACCTATAGGCTGCTTTGTACATTTACCATTAAAATATTGTATGAAAAATCGAGTTGTGTTAATATTATTTGATATGATATACATTGTCAGGAGCTTCATTTAAAAACATTTCTATGTTATGAGCTGTTAATACTTTTGACTTTTTCGGTTTATACCCAACGGACTTCTTCTTCAAGTACGCTACAAGTTTTGTATATCTATCGATATGTACGTCATGTTTTATTTTCAGTGTAGATTTAAGCATAGAGTATATACTCCACAAAGTTGAGGATTGTTTGGACTGTGACATTTCAATGAAATAAGACAGTAAGACTGTCTCTGAATAATTTTTGGCTCCTTTTGAACTTCGCCATTCATTGAAATTATGTAATGCTTGAATGTATTTTTCCCCTGATTTAGAGGGCAGAAAACTAGTTTCTGCGTTTTGCACATATTGTTTCAGTTCCTCAGGTGTCAAAATATCTTCGTCACTTGATTCACTCATGTTTAAACTAATAAAAGGCACTTTACAAACTTTTAAAAACAAGCAAGATAAAATCTTGTTAAATTTTTTTAATTGCGCGGGCTGTATATTTTTTTATTTATCTGTGGCGCGGGTAACAAAGGTGCGTTCCGAAATTGGCGCGCGCAGCCGTCGCGAGGCGGGGCGCGGCGCGTTGAAAGCAAATAGCATTTTTTTTCAAGCTGAAATATCTCAGAATATAAGCATTTATCAGTTTTTCTTTAGTCATTTATTGAATTTAATTTAGTTTATTTTTTAATAATTGTCCAAATCTAAAAACTTTGCTAGTTAGAATTATGATTCTTTGATTAGTTCAGAATTCGGAACGAAAAATTATAAAAAACTTTGGCTCTCTAGGCAGCAAAAAGCTATTTTGCTGCCTGTTTATAAGCAGCAAAATACGCTTGTTTGAGCTACTGAAGTGAAAATAACTTTTACCGGATGTCTCGGTGTAGTAGGGGGAAGATATTATGAGAATCTTCCAATACCTACTCAGACATAGGAAGGACTGCGATACATACGATACTAGTGGAAGAGTCCTACTGTGACTGGCGTGTAAGGGGCCAGCACCTCGGGGGGCAAAACCCAAAATAAGTAGGCACTTTTGTATAGGAAAGTAATAGTTTTAATAGGCCAGCACCTCAGGGGGCAAAACCCAATATATATATATATATATATATAGATATAACCCATATGTTCTTTTTATTCAAAGTACTAGTTTAAAAGAGTAGGCACTATAGGAAAAAGAAAACTAGTAAGTTCGAATTCAATCGATATTACTATAATGAATTAAATGAATTTGTTATGAAAGTAGTAACGAATGACTAAAGCGGTGAACGGCAAACACCTACATAATTGCAAATAGTTATGGGTATCTAAATAAACGTTGTAACTGGCCAGGACGCTTCAGTTTCGAATAAATACTTTCTAGTAAAGGTTGTTTACGTCCGCTCCCGTCAAAGCCACTAAAGATATTACAGAAATTATAAAAGGAGGGACTTGTTTGTTGTACGTTGGTTTGAGACGAATGAGTTAGTAAAGGTTGTTTCCATCCGCTCCCGTCAAAGCCACTAAAAAGACATTACAGAAATTATAAAAGGAGGAACTTGTTTGTTGCATGTTAGTTTGAGGCGAATGAGTTAGTAAAGGTTGTTTCCATCCACTCCCGTCAAAGCCACTAAAGACATTACAGAAATTATAAAATGAGGGATTTGTTTGTAGTATGTTGGTTTGAGGTGAAAGAGATCCGTAACTAGGATTAAATGGTAATAATTAGGCATTTCAATAAAGTAATGGCAGTATGAGTTCTTTATTAGATATATAATTATATCTGGTAGCAAACATTAGACAGAGAATTTAGTAATCTACGGCCAGTCTCAATTACCTATCTACAGATAAAGGTAGGAGTTATTCCAGATAAACGGTCAACATTAATTTATCAGTAACAGCGGTGTCAATATTATTAAAGCAATTTTCTGTTTATTTCTGTTTTCGAAACATAAAATCTCCTATAGATACTAATGCTAACTATTTTAACGGTTGGTAAGGGATAGATGGATTATAGAAATCTGGTATTAGTTACATTAGGTTAGTGCCGAAGGAATTTGTGTAGGTATAATTGGATTTGAAGGATTGCTAGGAAATATGGAAGGAATAAGGTTCTAATTTGGATTATTTGAATGGGGTTTTTATTGATTATTTAAGGAAGTATTTATGTTCGTTCATGTAATACAAGATTATGAGCTACCAGTGACTATAGGGTTTAGGAAAGCTTATTTGGTTATTTCATGGATTAATATTACTATATTAGAAGGTTGTGTAGAATGGATAGAAATGAAATAGGTACGTAGTGGTTGGGGACCTCCACGTTGTGCACCCTGGGCAACGGAGACGGCAGCGCCTCTCTCCTAAGGTGGGAGAGACGCTGCCGTCTACGGCCAATTCCGACCGAGGAAGGACGGCCCTGTTGAGGGCTGTTCGGAAGCTTTCCACGTGTCCCTCTGATTAGCAGATGGCACAGTGGAGAGCAAGTAAGGGGGCCATCTCGAAACCGGAGATGGCCCAGGGTCAGTCGGGGTGCGAGGGATATGCTCTATGGGTAACCTTACACCCCGGCGTCTTAAGACCCGAGACGGCGTGCGGTTTTAGTCGGTGCAAGCCCGACATAACCGCCCCCGCTGGCCGGCGGGGGGTATCCGAAGATATTTCCGCACGAAAAAAAAATAAAAAGGTACGTAGTGGTTAGGTTGGAAGGAAGGTTGTAAGGAAAAGTTTAAGTTTAAAGATTCATCAATCTATCTGATAGTGTTTCGTATAAAATAGGTTTAATGTTTCAATGTGGAAATGTAAATTAATTGGGGTTTGCGATTATATATATTTAGAATTAGGTTATCAAAAGTTTAAAATAGGAGTCAGCATTCTTCACCTTTATAGAACTAGGGATACTAGGTATCATGATAAGGATTCTTCTTAACCACTAGATTGATCACAGGCCAAGTTTATTAGAAATAAGTACGATTATTCAGTGAGGTTCAGTAGGTTAGTGAGTTATTTGAATGAATGGTACATGACAACAAGTATGTGGAATAGAAATTAGGATAGCTGTAAGAAAGGAGTGAATGAGTAGTAGTTATAGGTAGTTATCTAGGGTAGGAAGTGTGAAGAAGGATTGAGTGAATGAGTTGGTTTCGGGGACCAATGGGGACCGGTAGAAGGGGGTTCGGAAAGAAGGTGGGGGGGGGGGCGGTACATTGTGAACTGGTCATCTTGTCCCGTTAGAGATTTTACGCTGGTTACACGATGCTATAACTGCCAGCAGTACGGGCATGCTGCGAAAACATGTAGGGAGACGTCCCACACTCCCCTGTGGACAGTGCGGAGAGCTGGGACACTCGGTGAGAGACTGCACAGAAACGACGGAGGAAGCAAATGCGCTACTTGCTGACGCTTCAAAAAGCCGAGCAGTCATGCCACGGGAGCGACTCACTGCCCTGCAAAAAAATCATGGCTGAAAGGTACATCAACTCAATTGATTGTGAAGGCGCCTAAGAGCGTCATTTACGAAGTTACTAACTGACCATTCTTTGTTTCTTATACTTTCTAATTAATTTTAGTTCTATAATCTAACATAAACATAACATAAACTCACGCCTATATTCCCGAAGGGGTAGGCAGAGGTGCTAGCACCCTCATTTCGCCAGTTTATGTTTAGGCCTATTGCCATTACCCGGGCACTTATAAACCTGCGATAAATACACACATAACTTCGAAAAGCATTGAAAAGTCATTGGTGTGTGCCATGGTAAAACCTGGGATCGAACCTGAGACATCGTCTCAGCAGTCCATTACCCATACCACTAGACTACCGCGGTTTCTATAATCTGAAAACAAAAAATACAAACAAAAAATATATTAAATGACCTAAGTGTGAGGTGTGAGGCAGAACAGGGTAAATAGATGGGAATCTTTCGATATAGCATAGTGAAGCACTGATTAAGGAACTACGCAAGTTAATATTTGTGTTCAAAAAAATTTAATATATTTCTGATTCAAAATCAAGTTTACTATGCCCTTTGTCAGTCAATACTAACATAATGCATAACATCATGGGGAGGAGGGAGTAAAACATTGTTGTTGTCCATCGAGAGTGCTCAGAGAGCAATCCTCAAGATATCAACGTTCCGCTCTCTTCTATTTCCCACTAGCCTCAGTATTAAAAAACTAATTATAATTTAATAACATATGACAGATTAAGAAACTATGTAAATTTTAATTGTACAATGATTACTTGAATAAATTATTATTTCCTTTATTAAACTTTACATATAACACATATAAATTATATTTTTAAATACATTCTATATAAAAAATAATATATATATTTAAACCCACCGGCATCGGGTACAGGGACCAAGCTACCAGTGGTTAGGGCTCCAGGGAAAGGAATCTCCTCACAATATGTGCCGTGTCGAGACGCACTGCCTTCTGCAAACAACTATCTAAACAATAATAGCCGAATCCACATTCCACATGTCGACCACCTCGTGAGCCAAATCCAAATATTTTATTTGTTTTTCTTTTTCGGCTTTCACAAGATTCTCGTCATGCGGAATGGTGATATCGATAATTATGTCGCGGCGCTCTGATCGATCAATCAACACTATATAATATATCTATGTATAATAGATCGATCCCAGTACAACGTGCTATGTCCGTTTTCGAGAACTGCGTCGGGCACATACCTATAGTACGGTACCTCTGATTCCATAAGGTTGTATTTAGAGCAAGCTGTTGATGAAAAATTCTGGCTACTTGGTTATGTCTATGCAAATGCTCACCGTTCGCAAGACGAGACCAACCAGAAATTATATTTCTAAGGGATTCTCAGGGACGGTGGCACGCCCGATATATGTCAACCGTACCATCCTTTAGAATATAACTTCGATAGTTATTCGTCTGCTGCATGTACTCCATCGTTCCCTGGAGATTTCCAGTGCGGAGCTTAGGCAAATGCTACGCAAATATCGTCCTGGCTGATAGTTATCGGGCTCATTGGCAGTATATCCGCACACGACTTCTCGGTGACCTGCATCCAGGATCCCTTGTTACTTGCGACCATAGGTTACGCCAAAATGCCACCAGCTCCGGTCCTTCAGGATGCTCAGTAGCGGCGTTGACCCTAGACTGATCTAACGACCTGTAGAACTTCCTCTGATCACTCTGGTGATTCTGGTGATACCTTATTACTCGATCTGAGTACCGTTGGATTCACTTTTTTTTTTTTTTATTTATATTTAGGACACGTCAATTTGACTTGGCCTCGCCTGATGGTAAACTGAACGTAAAGTCTCAGGAAAGAGGGTCACCATTACATACACGTACCATGTTAACAATGGTGGCACTCAGCTTGACGGCCTCATCAGAAGAGGATTGTCATCGCAGCACCGCGTGACACCCACCGGTCCCACTAGTGCTGCAACCACAATCCCCCTGCCCGGCTATGCACTTGCTGACCCCTGAACGCAATCAAACCGAAATTGGATTACTATGGAGGGTTTTTCGCAATCGTGCACGGTGCACCCGGCCGAATTTTGTGACAATTTGTGTCATCAAATTTCTACCACCAGTAAAAACTTGCTCCAAGCTGCCAGCTTTTGTTCCAGGGTGTCAATGCGGTCCTTCAGTTTATGAGCATTTGGTATTGCGGGACCTAAGTCATACCCCGCAAATGCTTTTCTGACAAACCGCAGGACTATCGGCCTTATATGACCCGCCCTGAAACTGATCAGTTTGCCGATGAGGATCCTAGTCTCAGCGATACGATTCTCAATTCTGCGCTTCAAGGCAGGCACAGCGCTCAGGCTCTCACACGCCGAGCATCAGAAACCGCCATCTGCCAATTTGGCTGTAGCTTAGCGCCGATAAACCGGCATACTGCCATTACGGCGCTAAAGAGAATTGAAATTCCGATTTTGGTGACTCAGAGCTATTCTGGGAATCCGAGGCCTTCCTTTAGGAGGCATCTCACTCACTTCCAGAATCGCCTCCTCAAGAATTCTCCCAATCTGCTCTAAATCCTCGGAAACTGTTCCCTCCCCTCCTCCGTCAGCAGCTAAAGGTTGAGTGGTGGTGTCAATCCCAGTATCAACATCGTTCTGAATAGATGCGATAGACACCCGTCCCTCAGCTGGTGCAAGTGAAGGGGTTGGAAAAGCCTCAAGTCTTAGTTGCTCGAGTTCGTCTGCACTAAAGATGTTAGAGAGCAGCAGAAATTGAACTTAATCAGCCAGATTTTGAACCGTGATGTGGGCGATTGATGATGATTAGGACGATTGGCAGAGGAACCGCCAAACTATTCGGGCATTGTCAAGCAATTATTATTATTATAGCTACTGAAAGTGGCTCAAGTATGAAGCGTTACAAGTCCGGTATCACTTCGTTCTTCTCCTTCGCGGTGGAGACGATGGGCTGTTGGAGCGTGTAGGTAAATCACTTTGTGGAGAACAGAGGGCGTAGAGTGAGAGTACCTGGTGCAAAGGTTGGCCATCGCCATTCAAAGAGATAATGCGGCCAGTGTGATGGGCACTTTTGCACCGGGTACAGGTATGGGCGGGTCTATGATAAGACGAACATAAATGATTTATGTTATTTGTTTGAATTAGCGTAAATAAATAAAGGAAAAACTTTTCTAGATTATACTTCATATATGTATATTGTACTACTTACTAAAATTACTAATAACTTCGTTATATTAAGATGTTATAATTATTTTAAATTTTATTTGAATAAACTCACCCGTTGTCTCAGTGGCGTCAGGTAGTCACTTAAAATCATGTTATCAACTGAAAGATAATGCACGATAAAGTAAAAAATGGATATGACCGACTTTCGGATTTGTAGCAATCTAAATAAAATCGTATGTCAATCCCACTAAAGTTAATTTCCTAAGTTATGGCTGTATTACGGTTTATTTGTTGAGTTAGCCAAAATAAATAACAATTGTATAAAACAGATTGCAATAAAACTGGTACTAACCAATGACTGAAGTTTGATACTAGACAGTGCAGTGTCTCTTTTGAACTTCACTAGACATCGATCACCTAGTAGCGCGATTGAGTAAAGATGGGGAGTGAAATAATAATGAGGCGGTCGAGCTGCAGTTCTGATGAAGTGGAACCATTAGGCTGCGGACCTGAAATGGTAATGATGCCTCAGACGGAACCTGTCACTGCCGAACTGAACGTCATCAGGTCTTCTAATATCACCGTCGGACCCAAGATCGTTACCGTCACGCAGAATGTCGACCAAACTGAGGTGGTACAAGGTAAGCTGTAAGCTATCTAATCAATCCCTGATGTGTCCCATGTCCCAAAAATTAATCTAAAGGAACGGAATATTTTTCCGTTCTGTTAGGATTTTTGAACTAACAGTCTTACAGAGCTGAATGTACGGGTTTTCAACCCTTGTTTGAAGCAACCGAAACGTCGGGTTCAATGTAAAATATAAAATAACATCAAATAAACCGCGATAGAATCCGTTAAAAATAGTTTTATTTCAATGTGTAACATTCGCGTAAACTTCCGACAATACCTTGTTTACAGGTTGACAACGGTTGTTTTGGATAAATATCCGTTGACAACAATTGTTTTACATCTATAATAACAACGCCATGAGTTTGTGTTGGTTCACAAATATATGTATACCTTTATTTTATTTTTTCGTGCGGAAATCCCTTCGGATACCCCCCCGCCGGCCAGCGGTGGCGGTTATGTCGGGCTTGAACCGACTAAAACCGCACGCCGTCTCGAATATATGTATGTACCTACCAATATGTATGTATTAGCGCACATTTATTTTATTATAATTAATTATCACATTAAGCGACACGTTTTGTGTTGTTTCAAAGTAATTTACCTATTATGTCAGTTATTAAGTAGTTAGTTGGGCTGTCGACTGCCGTCTGACACAACGTAACGTACTTAGTTTATATCGTTCCGAAAAGAGGAATGAAGATGTATCCTTTTTCAATCAATAAAAAAAAATAAAGAAAAATAAAATAAAAAGGTATGTGTGTACTTCCTACTTCATTTGCGTACTATTTCGTTTGCGTATTTTGTTAATTAGTGTTGTCCCAGCTTTGTGCGAATACAATTTGATTTCCCATACTTCAAAAGTACCCGAACCGAAATAACCATAAAACATAGTTCAAAAACCATAAAAATGTCTAGTAAGCAAAGAAAGTCTATCGCGATCCCTTGTGATTTCAAAGATGTTAGCGGAGAAACAGAGGCAGAGAAGTAATAATGAACATTTGTTGTGTGTAAAGTGATATATCAATTTCTACTATATATGATGGAATATATAGGTACCTTTTTTTTTCGTGCGGAAATCCCTTCGGATACCCCCCGCCGGCCAGCGGGGGCAGTTATGTCATGCTTGAACCGTCTAAAACCGCACGCCGCCGTTTCGGGTCTTAAAACGCCGGGGTGTAAGGTGGCCCATAGAGCATATCCCTCGCACCCAAACTGACCCTCGGCCATCTCTGGTTTCGAGATGTCCCCCTCGGGTTTGGGAACCACGGTATCCCCGTCTTGCCCCGGTTTGGGGGAGGGGCGCTAGTCGCCCCACCGTCCCGGCCTCCTTCTGCTGGGGTGACAGGCGGCCTGACCTGCCACCCCCGGAATATATAGGTACCTACTACATTTTTATTGCAGGCGACTGTTATAGGGTACTAAACGATGAGTAGTTAGGAAAAGGTGATTTATTACTAGAATCACCAATAAGGGGGCTGTATCGACCGATCGCAAGTGCCCTGCTATTGCGGGACCCAATTCCAGTCCATGTCGCATTTGCTCTCATGCCCACTGTGCCCCTCCACCTGAACTACCGTGGACCTGTGTAGGGCAAGGAAAAACCCTGTAGATGTAGCCCAGCTTTGGGAGATCAAAATTTAAAATACAGCCATTAGGTTAAATCAAATATCTGGCCATTGGCTCGATAAAGAAGAATAAGCGTGTTCCTAATTATCTGATCTATTTATGTAGATTTATAATTTGAGTTGACTGTAATCAGGCGTGGTTTCAATATATCAGTATTTTTTCGAATAAGTATAGTTGTGTTTATCTTCAATTAGTAGAATTTCACATGTAATTTTTCACTCTCTGTATTAAACTAAGGTTAGATTACGACGATATTATTTGTACTACCTACCTTTTCTCGAGGCGTTTCCCCGTATTTTTGTACCCTTATTCCATTACATATTCCATACCCAGATTCAGTCTAGACAGTGCTAGAAAGTTCAAATTCTCAGGAATACATCAAATATTTATTATACGTTATGTTATATAACTTCACGCCTGTATCCCTAAAGGGGTAGGCAGAGGTGTATTACACACCCACGATTCACCAGTTATGTTTAGGTCAATAGAGTACTTATTAAACATACCAAGTTTCAAATGCATAGCTGTTATACTTTAGAGATTATTAATGTCTTAAATACGCAGCTTTCGTCACTCAGTCACTCACTCACCCACTCAATCACTCACCGACTAATGAAGTCGTAGAAAGCTTAAATGCTAGCCAGGATTAGCACACAAATAACAAAAAAAATTAAGAAATAGGAACATTTTACCCCTATCCCATGTATAACATAATTAGGTCTGCAAGGCGAATCGTTGCTTGCAATGTTGAGCTGAGTGAGACATCGTGATTCTTGTCCAATAGATTTGACCGCTATTGCGGAATCAGATTTTGAAAATTTTGGACAGTGATCATTCCTCCGTGGCAAGTCCGATTTTGAAAATTCTTTTCGAAAGTCACAACTCTGGACATGCTTTCTGAGCGTGTAAAGTTTGGTCACAGTGTCTCGAGCGGTTATTATGTAATTCCATTCCATTCCATCATTCCTCTGTGGTTGCATTAATTTTTTCAAAATATATCCATAAACCTTCCTCTGATTGACCTCTTTAATCATGCCAAATTTGGTTCTGATTGGATTAGTAGTTTAGGAGGAGACCTGTGACAAAGAAACTCCTGAAGTCTGGTATGAGGAGCTTTCGCTCGACTTCGTCTCACCCAGCTCAAAAATTAATATTCAGAATATTAGTTAAATGAATATAAAATACATTCTTAAAAAACCGACACGTGCGAGTTGCACTAAAGCATTGAGGGTTCAGTATACAATTAGATTGAGAGACAAACTTAAGGTTGCTTTCGGATAAGGGTTAATTTAATTCCTATTGCGGCCTCTCTGGCGTAGCGGTAGTGCATTCGACTACTACGTCAGGGGGCACGGGTTTGACTATCGCTCAATGCAAATATTTGTATGCATGAATATGTATATTTGCCTTTGCATTGGACTGGGTATTTCTATGCAAATATGTATGAATTTACGAAAAAATATATTTAAATATGTTTATCCGCATTCTAGAACTCATAACATAAACTAGTTAAGCTATGCTTAGATATGACAAGTAGTTTGGCTACAAGGAAATATTATTCCTCGTGGCCAAATCAGTTTGGCAATCTAGTTTGGCCACGAGGAAACACCCGATACTTTGGGTCTAGTTAGCGTTGTGAAGAATGTTGTAGAATATTTATTTCCTATTATCTCCTACCCTTAAAATGTAAATAAAATAAACATCCTAACATTAAAAACTACTACGACAATTATTTAAGTAACTTACAAAAAGAAATGAATACCACCAAAAACATGTTCATGTTAAATAAAGCCAAAACCAGCCTTTGCTTATAATGTGAAATAGTTATCAGATCTATAATGAGTCAAGCTCCTAACTTCGCAAGACCTAACATAACGCTCTAAATCTCATCATAGCGTATAGTGTTCAGTGTGAATTCTAGTCCAAAGTACTCCACAAATCCTTCACCTTAGTCAAAATGTAGTTAGCACTAAGTTAAATTGTCGTACATTTTATGCCAAGTACTTAGTTATATTATTTATAATATTTGTTTATATAGGGCACCTCGCCTGATGGTAAGCTAACGGGGCACTCTCAGGAATAAGAGTTACCATTATAGATACCAATCATGCTACAATGGTGGCCCTCAGCATGTACTTGTAAGGACCCAGAATTGAATGAAGTGCAAGTGAAACGCAGGTGCATCAATGCAATGAAATGATGCAGCCGCTTAAGTATGTAGCAAATTTAATCAAATGTCATCAAAACCTATAGGGCACTTCCCGTTGAGCTTCAACCATGAAATTTGGCAAGAAGGAATGCGTGGAGGTATGAAGCTGAAATTAATAGCAAATACGTAGTATACTGCAACCTCTTGAAGCTGTGAGAAAATTGAACTTCCACGTCAATTTTATCAAAACGTACGGTCATTTATGCAGCGGTTCAAGCCCGACATAACCGCCCCCGCTGGCCGGCGGGGGGTATCCGAAGGGATTTCCGCACAATAAAAAAAGAAAATAAAGGTACCAATTCGAGGTCTCCACTCTAGGACTCGCTGGGGGCTATCGGTCCATCGGTAGATGTGGCCAGCCCAGTATGTGGACTACCCCTTTATCAGTATCTACAGCAACGTTTAGTTCATTCCTCAATCCAGTTTTGCACGGAACCCTCAATGCGCGAGTACGACTCGCTCTTTACTGTTTTGTTTTTCAACAGACTGACAATTACTTAGATAAACATAACAAGACTCTAATTGAAGGTTTACCGGTGATTTTTTTCGATGACTTACAGTTTACGTTGATCACGTGGATAAACAATACTTTTTAATCAGCAGGTATCATAGAGACTAGCATATAATTTAGGTACTAAATAGTAGCAGTGCGTGTGATCAGATGATTTAGTGACATTGAAAATTCTAGTATAAATACTCCAAATCCCGCTGTAGCTTTTCATACTTCGCCTGCTACTATTACGTCTCCGTACTACATCTTCTCGTATCGTTATCATGTCGACTCAAACGCTTACCTGCTTCGTCATAATGGTGGCTTGTTTGGCGGTGACAATTGGCGCTTTCGATATGGACCCTGAAATGGCTGAACTAGCGCTTATGGTGCGCACACATTGCGTGGAGGAGACAGGGGTGGATATAACAATGGTCGAGAAGATTAATGCTGGAGCAGACCTCACCCCTGACTCGAACCTTAAGTGCTACATCCATTGCACGATGGAAAACGCAGGCATGATGTCGGGTGAAGAGGTGGACGTGGACACGCTGCTGGCTTTGCTGCCACCCGCTCTGGCAGCCCATAACGCGCCAGCACTGCGGGCCTGCGGCACTCAGCATGGGGTGGACAACTGCGACACCGCCTACCTAACGCAAGTTTGCTGGCAAAAAGCTAACAAGGCGGAGTATTTTCTCATATAATGAGTAAATACAACAAAAAAGGAAGTCTGTGAAAAAGACTACCGACTCAAATGTATAAAAATATGTATATATAATAAATCATCATTAGTTAAGGGTGTGTGTTTTATTTTGCTTTTGTGTTTTTATTAATACATTTCACTTTTTATTTTTATATTATACGTTATTGTTTTAAATATGTATTTATTTATTTGTATGTTTTATATATTTATTTATAAATTAGATTTATTTATTTATATATTAAATGTATTTTTTATTTATACCTCCTGATTCCTATACGTGGATAATTTATACTGGCTTCAAGTGGCTTCGAGTCTCCAAAATAGGAAATATTTGTAGTTGGTGTTTCTTAGGTGGTTGTTATCATGGGGCTTCTGTGCTCTCTGTGGACTTTAAAATGTTAGAGATCGAAGGAGATCGTGCGGTACCCGCGGATGTATAATATATCTGTATATTATGTATGTATTTACAAAAATTATATAGCCTGGCAAATTTTTGCGTGACACTCCCATGGTTCCCGCGAGATGACGGCCGTAAGGCAGGGGCAGGGGGGTGGTAAACGTGCATCCGGGACGGTCATCCGGGTAACGCATACCACGTCTCGCGGAGTGTCATGCATATGTTTACTTTTACTGGTGGTAGAAATTTGATGACACAAATTTGACACAAAATTCGGCCGGGTAGGTACCACCGTGCACGATTGCGAAAAACCATCCATAGTAATCCAATTTCAGTTTGATTGCGTTCAGGGGTCAGCAAGTGCATAGCCGGGCAGGGGGATTGTGGTCACAGCACTAGTGGGACCGGTGGGTGTCACGCGGTGCTGCGACGACAATCCTCTTCTGATGAGGGCCGTCAAGCTGAGTGCCACCATTGTTAACATGGTACGTGTATGTAATGGTGACCCTCTTTACTGAGACTTTACCTACAGCTTACCATCAGGCGAGGTGAAGTCAAATTGACGTGTCTTAAATATTTAAAAAAAGCTATAAAATTAATGGATTTGAATTATGAAGTTAAAATTTAAAAAAAAAAGGTATGTATACAAGATAGATATGTAGACACTCAACCCCCTTCCAAGATGGTTTTTTTAATTTTTTTACGAATGTATTCCAGTGCGAAGTCAGGACCGAGTTTGCTAGTTTCCTATACCGTGGTTCCCAAACGCTGGCCGGCGGGGGGGTATCCGAAGGGATTTACGCACAAAAAAAAGGTATTATCGCCCGCTGATTCACTTACTTTTTCAGACCTACCATTCCATCGGTACATCTGGTACGTAGCGAAGAGCTCGACAAAAGCAGAGAAAGCAACCTGTGTTGCTGCGATGTTGTTCCTGATCGTATGCATTCTGCTCATCATTTACTTCGCTGTCATGCCTAAAACAGAAGAGGATGATGTAGTGGACTTAGGTATGACGTGAACTAATGCTTCCAATTTGTAAATTATGAGATAATAATAGTGTTTTAGGATATGGCAATAATGTGTATGGGAGCCTGAAAGAGAGTCTGGTGATTGACGGACGAGGCTCTTGCGCAGCCTATACTCTCGGGGTTGAGAGCACCGACGGTGCTCCCATAAAAGCCAAGTCAAGAGAAAGGTCTCCGACGTAGGTCCATGGAGGTCTTCAAATAAAGTTGGTAGTTAGAGAGTTTATAGTTCTTTGAACCCTTAAAATAAATAGTTATATCGATCAAGTGTTTAACACGTATGTACCTACCCACACTAATAACATACTTTTTTCCGGTCCAAGTTTAGTTGATTGGTTAAAAAGCCATCGTATTATGGCGCTTCGCAATTCATACAAATGAAACCAATTCGATCGCCCAGGATAATAAAAGCTCTATTTTTTGTACACAGAGTCTAATAAGTGGTTTATACCAAGACAGAAATGGCTGGCGAGAAAGTATAACAACACAGATAAAACGGATGACCATGTGCGACTCGTCATCATTGCCCACACCGTCAGTCCGGATTGCTATACGTTGTTTGACTGCGCGATGGCAGTAAAAAATTTACAGACTTACTACATTGACAATAACGGTTATGACATTCCGTGAGTACTGAATCCTACTTCATGCTTAATATTATATATGTGAAAGTTTGCCAAGATGTTGAGTTTAGGACAGAGATAGATTAACGGAATAGCATATAGGCTAGGTACTTTCTATACCCGGAATAGATCTCATGGGTTGCGGGAACGGGATCAAAATTCCACGCTGGCGGAGCCGCGGGCAACATCTGGTCATCTAATTCTTTTTTATTTAACCATGATAAGATTAATGGTTAGGATAAATGAAAATTATTTATTATTCATTAATGTTAATGGAATGCAATTTATATTTCTTTTTAATGTTGCATCCATCAATTTGACTGTATACCACTTGGGCCTCGATTCTGCATTTTATTTTAAAGCAAGCCATTGTCATACCACTGTCACTGTACTAAATGACCTTTAAATTTAGACGTTATCATACATACATACATAACTTCACGCCTGTATCCCCGTAGGGGTAGGCAGAGGTGTATTACACACCCTCGATTCGCCAGTTATGTTTAGGTCCCAATGTAATAGGGGGCGAGCCTAATGCCATCTACCGGGCACATTGCTAAGCGAGCGATAATAAACATTTTTAAAACACACATAACTACGAAAAGTCAGAGGTGTGTGCCCGGGGCGACTGGGAGTCGAACTCGAGACCTCGTCTCGACAGTCCATTGCGTAAGCGTTATCAATACACATTTAAGTCTAAAATTAAATGAAGAGAATTCATTATACCTACATTTTCATTTATTCTAAAAAATGCTTCCTTTCTGTAGACTTTATTTTAACGGCCTTGATAGATTTTTTTCACATCCCGCTTAAAAAATTCGTGATAACATGACCCTTTGCTTCAAGTAGTTAGTACCGTTCGCACCGTATGGACTTTGCTGATTCACTTCAATACTGACGTGATGTTCTGTATAAGAAATAAGAAGGTGGGTTTAATTGGAAGGACCCATCTGAACACTTAAAACGGTGCAAGCGGTAAAATATTGGCAATGAAGCACTATTCCTAGGCATCTCCAACGGCTCAAGGATGTTGGTAGCCTCAGGACTCCCATTGATGCAAACTATTGAGAGAATTTAGAAGGCCCTGTGTAGAACCATTCGAGATTTGAGAATAGTACTTCACGCAGGAATATTTGTGTCAGTCTTCCTTAGTTAAGTTTAGAGGGAAATTTCGACTAATATAATTTTATAGTACATTGCTTGTATTTCAGTTATAATTTTCTGATCGGCAACGACGGAAAGGTGTATGAAGGCCTTGGATGGAACATCGAGGGAGCTCATACTTACGGTTACAATAGCTGTTCGATGGGTATAGGATTTGTGGGTAACTATCATAAAGTAATTCATAAATCTCTTTGTTGAGCTGAGTGAGACGAAGTCGAGCGAAAGGTCCTCATACCAGACTTCAGGATTTTCTTTGTCACAGGTCTCCTCCTAAACTACTAATCCAATCAGAACCAAATTTGGCACGATTAAAGAGGTCAATCAGATGAAGGTTTATGGATATATTTTGAAAAAATTAATGCTACCACAGAGGAATGATCACCGTTAAAAAATTCCAGATGGAATTACATAATAACTTTTCGAGACACTGTGACCAAACTTTAAACGCTCAGAAAGCATGTCCAGAGTTGTGACTTTCAAAAAGAATTTTCAAAATCGGACTTGCCACGGAGGAATGCGGATAGCGGTCAAATCTATTGGACAAGAATCACGATGTCTCCTTAGCTCAACATTGCAAGCAGCGATTCGCCTTGCAGACCTAGTAATAGATACCATTACATATCTTTCTATACTACTAGTATTAAAAAGCTAAAGAGTTTGTTTGTTTGGTTGAACGCGCTAATCTCAGGAACTACTGGTTCGAAATGAAAAAATATTTTTGATCTGGATAGCCCATTTATCAAGGAAGGTATATATCATCACGCTACTACCCAGGAGAGCTGAGCAGTAATCGTATATGTCAACAAATCTGGCAAATTTCCATACATTATTATAGGACTAATAAATTACGGGCATGTTTGGGATAAATGGGTGCCACGGGGGCGAATAATGCCATGGGCGGTGCTGCGGGGCACAGCTAGTGATATAATATTATACATTATATAATATACATAATGTAAATAATGTTGGTTTGTTTGGTTAAACTCGCTAATCTCAGCAACTACTGGTTCGAATTGGAAAATTCTTTTTGTGTTGGATAGCTCATTAATTGAGAAAGGTTATAGGCTATATATCATTACGCTACTACACTGGAGAGTGGCGCAGTAATCATATATGTCAACAAATCGGGCCGAACGGATCGGATCGGGAGACGGATTATGTGGTAATTAATTACCACATAATCCGTCTAAGGGTGACGGAATTTCAAAATAGAAAGTTTCTAACAAGACAGTATTCCATAAATAAACTTTGAAATGAATTGAATGATTATGTAATATTACACAATGCTCCACGAATTAGTATCTTAGCAGCATCAAATAGCTGTATAGTACTCGTAAAACATAATATTTGTAAAATAACCGGACACCACAAAAAGTTATAATATTTAGGAACTATTAGGAACATATTACACAGCGCTATCTAGAGCCAAACTTTTCGTAGCTTGCAATATTACGTGTCCCAAATGCGGAAAAATACTTAGATACCATGATTTATAACCTTCAATGAGTATCAAGGAAATTTACAAACTGCGTTTGTGTAGTCTACTTCTGCTTCAGCAACAGATAGTCGCACTCTGCACTGAATTCCTAGTTAATAACTAGGAATTCAGTGCAGAGTGCAACTGAAATAAATTGAGCTGAGCGAGCATTACTACGGTCGCGCGCTTAGTTAAGGCTGAAACTGTTTTTGGTGATTATTCCTCATCGGACATGAAACATCTCGCTTCAAAACACTCCTCAGTATCCACACTGTCACCGTGGTTAAATTTAGTCAAGATCACGCGAGTGGGTATAGTAGTATATAAGACCTTCGCTCGCTCAGCTCAATTAATGAATTTAAACGTGGTTGAGATAACCGATGGTACCCGACTTTACCGACCACCAACTGTAACTGCTTCCCTCATTCTCTCACCGAAAAGCCAAGCTAAAAGAAAAATAAAATACCGTAGTGTTATTTACTGCAAATTTATGCTGGAAAAGTTAAAAGGAATTACTTCACAAAACGTATCCTATATCCTTATAAATAACGAATCTTGGATTTACAGGTTCGATCCTCTCACGAAGCAGCAATCCACACAATGGCAGTTTAAAAAGAAACAATTGCTCATAAAAGTCGTAATAAAAATACTAATAGCGGTTTTCCTTCGACGCAGTGGATCAGTAGGCATTCCACTAGATGACCGTAGAACAGTTTAGTGATGTTTTTGATTACAAAATCACTTTTTTTGTAAAAAGAATAAACCCTCCAGCTAAGCTAAATAGCTTGTGTTAGGAGTGGGTTCACGTCTTTAGTGTAATGTCCAGGATTCGAACCCGGGACCTCAGGATCGTAGGGTCGACTCCTTAACCACTAAGCTACCTTGTGATTTGTTCCTTAACTAACTTATTAGAATCCCCACTAAAAAATATTTTAATAGTGTTTACGAAATCTACACGTGTAAAACGTGTATACCATAGACTGTTTCTGCACGGGTATCTGATTTACAGAATAATAGTAGAACACATAATATAAAACGTCTACCGAATACAGAATATTCATCTTATTTGAAGTTGGTTCAAAACACTCAAACTAAAGCAGTTAACGAATGTTACTGTTTACTAGCTGTTCCCCGGAACTCCACCTGCGTTAAATACCTTCTGAAATAGTCATTAAGTTTTATTAATTTCTCCAGTTATCTGCTCAATTCACTGATTCTTTCTTCTACAAAGTATTAGAAAACTTACAAAAAGATGAGTGAAATCGGTAAAGTCGTTCTTAAGTTATAGTGTGTGTTATAGTATGTATATAGATGTGATACAGAACTGTGTCAACTTTTTATTATATTGTTATCACATGCGTAAACATTGTTTATTTCACTGATACGCCATTCAATTTCTCGGAAGCGTGCCTACCTATATTATAAGCCTGGGTTAGGTTAATGATATTGATTAGTCATATATAATGATTGATGATCTTACCTAAATAATCTTATCAGGCATGACATCTGACTACATTTAAAGTCCAGAGAGGTAGGGTCGTCAGGACTCCTCGTAGAAAGAGGTATGGAAATGGTCATCAAAATTACAGACACAGTACAGTTATCACCACTAGGTTGATTTATACTTACGTATATGTAGTGGGTGATCGTAGGAGGATACACATTTTATTCTATTGCAGACTGTTTTGTAGATTTTTAACTGAATACTGTCTGAACACCCCACCCCAGAAGGAAAGTCAATCCATACTTATATTATAGGTAAATGCGAAAGTAACTCTATATGTCTGTCTGTTACGCTTTCACGCCTAAACCACTGAACCCATTGTGATGAATTTTGGTACAGAGGTGGACTAGAGCTTGGTAAAGGAAAAGAAAGGCTACCTTAAATCGCAAAAAGAGGCTTGAAGGGGTTGAAAATTTGTATGAAAATTCGTCATTTTCGAAGATAACACCTACAACTTTGTATTATTATAGGCACTTGAGTATAAATAAATATTTCTTAAGAGAATTTTCAAATTTTTGACCTATGTAGAGATGAAATAGAGAATGATATTTCGTATGGATGTCCACAGTCATGCGCAATAACTGACATCCACGCGGCCAGAACCGCGGGCAACAGCTAGTTAACTATATACTATAGAAAAACTAAAAATATAACTCTATAGTTATAGTTTTAGTTTTGCTAGCAAGTATACATTAATTTAATAGGTATCTGTTGCCATTTAAGCGTCTTTTTCCGACTGACCATTATCGCCACTACTTATTTCGTATATTAGGTACTTTGTTTAACACAATGTATTTTTCAACATAACATAACTATGAATGTAAAAAATCATGGAAATGTAATAACTGATAATTTGCACGCGTGTTTACAAATGCTTCTTTAGCCCAGGACATGCATCGTGTTGGGCTATAGAAGCTTTCGGGAGGACAAATTAAATAAACGATTCATGTATCCTTCTCGAACCCAGTACTTGGGTAGTATGTGCTAAAGAAGCTTTCGGGTGGACAAATTGTGAAAACAATCCACGTATCCTTCTTTAATCCAGCACACACATACACGATACCGCACATGCATACCTACACCGCGCACCCAGAAATAGATAGCTATAGGTTAAAAGGGTTGTTAGGTTACTTGTGGTATTGCATGAAGACACATCGCTCACTGATTCGTAAGACAGAAAAATACGTTATCATTTTCCTCTCACACATAGTCGAAATCAAGTACCATTTAACAAAATATATTTAATATTTTCAATATAACAACTATTTTATTTACGGCAAATTGTCAAAATCAATTGCGGGGCGACGCGTGTTGCAGCAGGCTAGAGGGACAAGCAGGGCGAGGGAATGCGGGGCGGTACTTGCAACGTTGACCCAAAGAAGCATTTGCAACGCAATTTCATAATTTATCTCCGCAAAGGCTTCTTCTGTCCAATATGGTGTGTGTGTTGAGCCAAAGAAGGATACGTGGATTGATTTCAGAATTCACCGTTCGAAAGCTTCTATAGCCCAACGCTATGCAAGTGCTGGGCTAAAGAAGCATTTGTAAACACGCCTTAGACACAGATGCACCTATATCGTTCTTAACAGAGGTCCTAACTGTCTTTTTAATTTATAGGTGACTACAGAGAAGGCCCATCCTTTTCGACGGTGACGAAATTGCAACAGGAGACAGTCCATAAGCTGTTTGAGGAGGGGGTCAAAAATGGTTACCTCCATCCGCAATTCCAAGTACTAGGAGCCAAAGATCTTAGGCCAACATTAAGCCCGGGTGAAAATCTTTACAAAACAATACAAGGGTGGTCTAATTACGATCACAAAAACTTATTCAAGGGTCGAAATTGCAGGCAGATACGGGAGTTATTTAGTAAAGAAAATTATACGATCGCCACCATTATCCCTGCCACAAATATTAGCCTATCTTGATATTTAGATATTCCAAATAACACTTCTTTGAAACTAATAATAGAACAATAGTGTAAGTAGGTTTATTGAAATTATAACCAATTTAAGTAAATGTGAAATATTTTTTTTGGTTCTCTGTCATTGTAGTGGTAAAGTGTTAACCCTGTCTAGACTATATTTTTATATACTGTCTTGTATATTATTTAAGTAGTTTAACCTTTCTATAAATCTCAAACACGAAAGGTAAAGGATTTCAATATAACCCAGTAAAATATTTTTATATAGTTAAGTGTTGTCTTAATAAATTAATAGTAGATATTTAAGGGTTGGGGAGAATTCCACATTGGAATTCTCGCGCTCTTAATTCAAAAATTTTTTACTGGATTAGATTTGAATCCGTTAATAATCCTTAAAAAAGTAACCAAATATAGCCGATATCAAAAAATATTGTAGGTACACTACTCTACTAAGTGAACGCCCTATTTACCAAAGCAAACCATATTTTGAGACTATATCTAATCAACAAGGCAGTGAAAGTAAAGGTAATTCTGTTAATTGTATATCTGATAAATTTACGCAAACAAGATACCTAAATCAGTATTATGAACATGTCTGCAAATAAATTGTATGAACTAAATATATATAAATTTCATACAATCCAGTAATATCTAGTAATATCTAGTAACTGAAATTTCTGAAGTAGGTAAGTTAAAAGTCTACATGTGATTACCTTCGTCGCTGTAATCATGATAGTCTGAACTCTAGTGTATTTTTAGATATTTATTTGCACATACCTACAGATATAGTTAAATGATGTTAAATAAATTTAAAAGTCAATATTTAAAGTATATAATAAATATAATCATTTATTTTGAAATATCAGGATACATAAATAAAATATAAAGACAAGAGAGTCTGTATTTTTCGTGTATACGGGGTCCTATTAACATGTTCAGGGCAAAAGTCAACCTCAATGCTAGCTGTTCAACGTTTTAGACTCTAGCATAGGTCTACCTTTCAAAGTTGGGGGTCGAACAGTACCTAATCGCCCTCGAAAATGCTAAATAAAGAAGAAGGATATAAAAGAGAGTCATGCTATTAATAGGGCGTCATCTCCGCAAACGGACGCGAAAGGGCTTCGACCGACTCTTGTGCTGATTGGGCAAGTGGTAGTTACCGTGTCTGAGGCAGCTAAAAAGTGGCAAGCCATCAAATCGCGCACAGAGCTGAAAAGCGTACCACTAAGAGAGCTGTAGACGCCAGACCGAGGCGAGATCACCTTTAAACGCTCTATGACATGTTAGAATCATCTGAGTGGCGGGAGCTATCTATAAGTTTATACGTTCTAGGACCAAAGCACACTCCTGCACCAGTACAGTACTCCTGCGGTAATATTTTATTTACTGTATTAAAATCAAAGTATAAGTTGTTGAAGTGTTTATAAATGTTGAACCCCTATTTTAACATATATTTTAAGCACTCAAACAACTTGTACTATGATTTTGTTTAATTTATACTGGGTTGGTTTTGTACTACAAAATGTAATTCAAAGATACCACCTATAAATTATAACATAATATTTTTTATGTGTCACATAAAAATAAAACTCAACAGGATGAAGTTCAATACCTGATAATTGCCATTGAACTAAAGTAATGTAAGACATAGGTGAAAACAAAACAAAAATCACAACCTAAACTTAATACGATGCAACAGACGAAGCGGTAGAGTAGAACTTGGGACTAACAGTTAGTAGTGAAGTTAACCGAACGATGCACGTCAATTCACGAACCACGAACACCGAGTTTCGGCACAGCCTAAAGGTTCGGCCATTTTATGGCCGAAACCGAACCTAGAGTTTTTGGCTGAAACTGGCCGAAACCGAAACCGAAATTTCAGTCGGCCACTAAATAATACTAATGTATATAACATGATCTGATTTTTTTTTATTATTTTTAACAATATGTTTCTTACATAGATAATGACCGGGGTGCAGATATGCTTTTGTGATATTGCTGTGTCCTCTGACAATGGTCTTTATTCGCTAATAACTGACGAACGACTGGCAACCAAGACTCAGGCTTGCTTTTATTTTATTTATTGTCTCTAGCACATATTACGAAAAATAAATCACGTTTATAACACTAACAGTGGGTCTATATCAGTATGTTTAGCATTTTACTAAATAACCATTCATGTCTGTATGTTAAGTACCTAAATATAATTAAATATTAGTTGACTTCCATTTGCCTGATGATGACACAGAAAAAAAAACAGACAGTACGCAAATGTTTGCATTTATCGATGAGTAGCTTCCAAAAGGCTTATTAGTTGCCGCCATTGTATAGGTGTGAAGTTAGTCGTGTAGCGGACGACAAAGCGTCCCGACGCCTGAAGAGAATATTATCATCTGTTAATGTGATTATATTTTATCATTGTGGTTAGGCTGATAGTTACCAGTTTCTTAAGTATTTCTTAAATTTGTAACGTCGAAGCAGGAAGGCGATATGACGGTAGGAAGGAACAGCTGCGGCTCTGAGGTGGTGATACTCGATGACCCTGTGATTCAAGCGGAGAATCCCTCGCAATCAGTCATTACAAGCCTTAACATAACTCAATCATCACGCGTACACATCGGACCGAAGTTCGTCGCCGTTACGCAAAATATTGACAATACCAAGGTCGTGAAAGGTAAGCCGCTAACCATTGATGGAAAAAACAATGTGTATCTATTTGTAAAAGTGCACACTTTCAGTTACACTGTTGTATGAATTTCATTTTTATTTCATTTTTCATTGATTACGATTGGTTTTGCTATGCGATTATGCCCTGCGAAATATTTTTGTAGCACCACGATCACAAACCTGTTTTAATTACTATTAACTACTATTAACTAATATGAACTATTTAGCGTTTGATTTGGATTTTATGTTTGAGACCCAGGTGATAAGTTGTTGTTTATCTTATTATACGACTGTAATAGCAGATAAAATGGTATGGCTATTGAAAAGCGATTACCATAGCCTAACTTGCTACACTTGTTTTGTTTTTTTGAAATAAGAAATGTAGGTAATTAGACTCACTTCCTTTGTGACATTCCGTTTTCACTTTTTATAAAGACCTTTATTTAGTTCATTGAAATGTTACATTTTTAAGGCTTAGCGTGCAAAAGTCAGTGAACGCAATTTTATTTTTGGATATCTCGAAGGGGTTCGTTTAAAGTAAATGCAAGTTTGTGGGGTCGGAATCCTTGCTCCTTGGCCGCTATTTTGAAAAAGGGGTGCGAATGGTTTTTTCGCTATATCGATCAAACTATGCGTCGCACAGAAGCAAACTTGTAAAAACTGTTTTGTTGCAAATTAAATTCTCTTCAACTTTGGTTCTGTTACTTATAACCGTAGAACCAAATGTAACAAAGTTATTAAACAAATCAATACATTATAATATTTGAATTGGTTGACAGAAAATTTGTTCCCAAATTTTCATCTATTTCCGTTAATCACTTTGTTATCTTTGGTTCTACTGCTAAAAGTCATGGAATAAAAGTTGTAGAGAATATAACGACAAATAGTTTGCCCAATATAACGAAAAACAATTCGCACCCCTCTTTCAAGATTTCTATCAAATCTCCTTCTAGACATTCAAAAATAAAATTGCGTTCTCTAAGTTTTGCAAAACCAAATATAACTTTTCAGTTGATTAATTCTCAAACATTCAATTCTTTTTATTTGGAACTAAATGAGATTAAAGTATATCTTCTTTCCTTAGCTACTCAGAGCAAAACGAAAAGTAGGAATCTGCAGGGAGAACTTAAGAATGCTGGCGTACTCTCAGGATCTACACGTATTTTTACATTCGTTTCTAATATAATTAGCATGATAACATTATGCATCGAATGGTAGGTCTTCTAATGCAATATCTGGGGTATCACATATCATATTTGGAACTCGAAACAAATTGAGTCAAAGGAACTCACCTGAAAGTCAGTAGGTGCACCTGCTGATTGACGGACGAAGCTCTGGTGCAAACTTTTCTGGTCAGGATATACAAAATAATAGGTCTTTACCTATGAAATTGCCGAAATTTTCTTACAAATTCATGAGTTCGTTATTCCTGTAATTTAATAGCTATTTCCATTATTTATATTTTATTTGAAAGTTGATTTCAAGATTTGACAACTCTGTATTAAATTTTGTTTTTATTGGCTGCTTGATAAATTAATTCGATCTTCAAAAACAGTACTTCCTAAATGCTATCCATTTTGATGATAAATTTCGTATTACTTAACAGCTGTCAGTATTCAAAAATGTAATAAAAGTTGCCGTTTGTTAGCTTAATGTTGTCTCATTCATACACAAAAAAATCATTAAATTTGGATTTGTCATTCCTAAAAAAATGCAAAAATGTTAGTACTGAAAATTGGGTTTCCTCCAATTTCTTCAAGAAAAACGGCAATTTCATATGTAACGACCTTTTTTTTTTTTTCGTGCGGAAATCACCTCGGATACCCCCCCGCCGGCCAGCCGGGGCGGTTATGTCGGGCTTGAACCGACTAAAACCGCACGCCGTCTCGGGTCTGTAGACGCCGGGGTGTAAGGTTGCCCATAGAGCATATCCCTTGCACCCCGACTGACCCTGGGCCATCTCCGGTTTCGTGATTGCCCCCTCGGGTTTGGGAACCACGGTGTCCCCGTCTTGCCCCGGTTTGGGGGAGGGGCGCTAGTCGCCCCACCGTCCCAGCCTGCTTCTGCTGGGGTGACAGGCGGCCTCATCTGCCACCCCCAGGCCTGCGCTCATGGAGGACGGAGGTCGTTAAGCGACCTCCGGCGCCTGAGTCGCCTGCGACGCGCGGCGAGCATGTTGCAGGCTCGGCGGGCCGGGAGAGTTCTTAACCTCTCCCGGGCGCGCTCCGCCATCTCCTTCGCGAGCATCACATGCTTGCAGAAGGAGGTGGCGGCGGCCCACGCGCTCGCGCTCCTCACCATTCCGCAATCATGCTGCCGAGCGAGAGGACTCCCACCCCGATGGCTGCCACGAGGTCACGCCTCGGCACCTCCCACGCCGGGCAGTCCGCCAGCGTGTGCAGCCCTGAGTCCTCGCTCGCGTCACAGTGATGACACTCAGGCGTTGGCTCCTTCCTGATCCGATGCAGGTGGTCCCCGAAGCACCCCTTCCCGGATATCACCTGCGTCAGTCGGTACGAGAGGCTTCCGTGTCGCCTCTCTAGCCAATCCTCCATGATGGGCCTTACCGCCGCTATTGCGGCGTACCCTGAGCTTGGTCGCCCAAGTCGTTCCTTCCACTCCACCACGATGGCCTGCCGGAGCCGGGACTGCACGGCCTCGATTTCTCGATGCTCGGGGTTCAGTCCCTGCTCCCGCGCTACTGGTACAGTTGCGAAAGGGCTCTCGCATTCAGGTCCCATGGCGGAGTTCCGGCAAGAAGACTCGCCGCCTCGAAGGAGATCGCGCGGTACCCGCGGATGGCCCTGATGGCCATCACTCGCTGCGGAGCGCGCAGCATCCACACACTTCCGGCCTTCAGGGCCTCCGCCCGTATTGGGCACCCATACAGGGCCATGGATCGCACGATCCCCGCGTAGAGTCTCCTGCAGGAGTCATCGGGCCCCTTCATGTTGGGCAGCAGCCGCGCCAGAGCGAGAGCTGTGCCCTTCAGTTTGGGGGCCAGACTTCGGATGTGCTCTCCGAAGTCCCATTGGCCGTCGAGCACGAGCCCCAAATATTTCATTTGGGGCTTGATGCCGATGCGATTACCTCCCACGATGAGACTGGATCCCTCAGGTGGCTTGCTCCGAGGCCCATGAAAGAACAGGGCCTCGGTTTTATGCAGAGCCACCTCGAGACCCAGCCGCCGGATCCGCTCCACGACTTGGGCAACCGCGGTCGTGGCCTTCAGGGTCGCTTCGCGGTACGTCGCTCCGCACGCCGTCACGAGCGTGTCGTCCGCGTAACACGTGACGGCGGCACCGTCTGCGAGCTCACCGCGAAGCCCCCCGTCGTATCCGATGTTCCACAGGAGCGGCCCCAGGACCGATCCCTGCGGAACACCGCACGACATCTCACGCCGGCCGACGGTCACCGTTCACCGGTCACGGTTGAGTAGAAGACGGCTCTCTCCGTTAAATACGCCCCGACTATGTGGCGGAGGTAGAGAGGCACTTCGTGATACACGAGCGCCTCCCTAATGCAACTCCAGGGCAAGGTGTTGAACGCGTTGGCGATGTCCAGGGACACCGCCAACATCACCATCGTGAGTCCGCCGGGCGCCCCTCCTTTCGGATGAGGACCAGTTTCCCCGTCTTCCACAATTTCGGAAACTGGCCCCGCTCCAAACATGCGCTGAGAAGCCCTCTCAGTCGGGGCTCGAGAGCGTCGTCGACTAGAGGGGCCCCACAGGCCCGCGCTGGGAACAGGGAGCTAACAACTCCTCCGAGCAGCTCCGGCTGGAGACACTGGGTCAACGGCGGGGCCTTGGGGCGCAGTTTTCCCCTTACCATTAGGTAGGGCCGCCCCCAAAGGTCCCGCTACAGCGTCTCCAGCAGTTCGCAGCGGGCCACCTTTTTGGCCCGCCTTATCTCTGCTCGGAGGGCACCTCTGGCTTCCCTGTATCCCTCGTACAACTCCGCCTCTCGGGCCTCCGCATCTGCGGGGCGGCGACGCCTCCTACGGAATCGGGCCCACCAGCGGTGCGTGATCACGCAGGCCCGTCTGAACCTCGCGATCTCCGACGACCACCAGTAGACCTGACCCCTCGGATTATAGGGCGGAGCCCTAGGCATCGCCGCGTCGCAGACACGGGTCATGGCCTCCCGGAACCACTCCGCCTCATCGTCTACGTTGACAGGCCTGTCCGGCGCAGAGGCCCAGGCCTGTATGATGGCGGCTTCCAGGAGGAGCTCCCGATCTAGTCGCTTAAGTGCCCAACGTGGCTCGGGTGGAGCCGGTGTGGCCGGCGCATCGCTCGCGGGGGCGGAGACGTCAAACCGAATATATCGGTGATCCGAGCTTGTCTCCTCCCCCAAAACGACACGCCAGCCCTGAACACGTCGCGTCAACGAGAGGCTCGCGAACGAGATGTACACGATTGATCTGGCCCTCGAGGTCACGAACGTGTCCACGGCTCCCCGATTTAGGAGGTCTAGGCCGAGTCCTTCGGCCCAGTCCTCCAGTACCCTGCCTCTATCCCCCGCCGGGCCCCTATCGTGACGGGAACCCCACGCCAACGACCAGGCGTTGAAGTCCCCGAGCACAAGGACAGGGCGGGGGTGGCAGGCATTGACGACGACTGCCAACTGACGGAGCCATTGCTCATACGAGTCAGCAGCTATGTCTCGGCTCGGCGTGAAGTAAGCAGCCACGACCGCTATTTCCCCAACCACCGCCGCCACGCAGCCAGGTCCCCTTGCAACGACGGCAAGAGGGGGGCTGCCGGCGGCAGGGTTGTGCACCAGTGCCGCCGACCCATCCAGCGCGGTTTCCCAGGTAGGCCCGAGGAACCGGTGGGTGTATGGGTCGGCGACAGCGGCGACATTTATGGCCCACTGTGCCATGCTCTGGAGCAGAAGGGCCTGAGCATCAGCACCGTGGCCAATGTTCACCTGCAGGATGCGGAGTTGAGGATCCATTATGGAACCCCCATCTCCGCATCCCGCTGTGAACTGGAGGCGGAAGGCCGGCCTCCCGGCTTCGGCTCCCCTCCGGCGCAGGCCTTGCTGCCAACCCTGTGGTCAGCCGGCTTGCCTCCCGCTGCACACCTAAAACAGTGCAGCGGGGCGCCACATGTGCCGGCTTTGTGACCGGGCTGGCCACAGCGGAAGCAACGGTCACCCGCCGTCACCTCCGCTGTGCAGTGCAACCCCACATGGCCCACCGACATGCACCTAAAGCACCTAGCCTGTCGGGCCTGCAGGAGCCGTGCCTGCGCCCTCAGGAAGCCTCCTACCAGGAGGCTCCGCCGGTCAGCGACCTTTTGGGCCGCCGCGATAGGGCAGCCGACAATTGCTGCCCCCTGTCCACCGCGACCGAAGCGTATAGCTCCGGCCTTCACTGTGTCCGGGGAGCAGTCCCCGGCCTCCGCCACGGCGAACCTGAGCTCCTCAGCCGTGACGGAGTCGTCCAGGCCCGTGATGCGCAATTCTGCACATTTAATGAGCCTGGACACCCGGACGTCGGTCGGCTGCATCCAGCGACGCCCTCAGCCTAGCCGCTAGGGCATCAGCCTTGAGGCCACTGGCGGCACCGGGGACCTCGAGAAGCCGGGCTCCCGTCCGCGCGCTCTTGCACCGGACGCCCGGGATCTCGAGGGCCTTGAGGTCTACGTTGGCCTTAACCTTGGCCAACACCTCGGCATACCCCATGCCTCTCCCCGCTGCCTCCGCCGTCAGGGTGACGACGACGGCCGTAGTGCGGGGGGCACGGAGCTTCCCCGGCGCTGCTTTCGCGGCGTCCGCGGCCCTCCTGGCCTTCTTGGCGGCCTTCTTGGCGGCCTTCCGCCTGCTTTTATTGGCTCCAGCCACCTCCCAGCCCCATTCCAATGGGGTGGAGGTAGCCGGAACCACGGCTGGGGCTGGGGCTGGGGCCAGGGCTGGGGACGTCTTCCCCTTGCCCTTTCCCTTACCCTGAGCGGGAGGGGGCTGAGGAGCCGGCCCCGGCAGGGTCGCAACCACACCCGCAGCCGGGCGGGTGGGGCCCCTCTGGGCTACAGCCGCGTAGACGGCCGCTGGTGGCGCCAGAGGCGGACGGCGGATGGAGTCCATTAGGGCCTCCATCCGACACATCATCCTCTCCTCCAGCGCCTCCATATAGGGGAGCCAGGACTCCGCCGGCTGCTGGACCGGTTGCACCGGCCGCGCCGACAGCGCTGGCTGCGCTGACCGACTCGCGGACGAGCGAGTCACGCGCGCCTGCTCCGCCGGCTGCGCCCGCTGTGCTGTTTGAGCCGAGCTCGCCATCGCCCTCTTGAGCTCCTCGACGGCTGCAGCTAGTCGAGCCGTCTCCCGACGGGACTCGGCCAGCTGCGCCGCCAGGCCCTCATTCTCGGAGGCGATGTCGAGCACAATGCGCAACATCGCCTCCTGCTCAGGGTTTGGGGACCCCTGGAAGGACGCGGTCACCTTCTGGAGTCTCTCCATGAGTGACCGCGTCCTCCCGCATGGCTCCGACACCGACACCGCTGAGGTGGAAGGCCTCGGAGGTGAGTTTCTCACGGCCCTTCCAAGAGCCGAGGGGGCTCGGGTGGATTGCCCAACCCTCACGCCACCACGCGCCCGTCGGCGGCCAGCAGCCACCTTGGACACCGGCTTCGCCTCGTCGCTGCTGGAGGAGGAGGTCGTCCCGGTGAGGGTAAAGTCCTCATCCGACACGTCCTCCCCCGCCCGAGCCTTTGCGCGCCTTCTGCGCTTCGACAGAATGAACCTTGGCGCTGGTTTTCGACTGGAACCCAGATGTTGGCGGCGGCGTGTGTACGCCGAAATGTATGTAACTATGTCCATTGTGAATATGCGTGAGTGTATGATAGGGATGTATGTGTGAGAGTATAATACCATATATGTGTTATAGATACATTAATACTATATATATATATATACATATATTTTAAAGGTGTGGATTTGTGATAATTATATTAACATAATACTATATTATTTATATTATTATATATATATTGCTTGTACATGTAATGTTATCTGTAAAGACGAGTAACTATTTTCATTTTTATTTGAGCTCTTATTAATGCCGTAATTATAAATCATAGTTTAGCATAGACAGCCATACATAGAACGCAGTAAAACAAAATTTAATAAAATACCATAATATAATAATTTAATAAATAATTTTTTAATTTTTTGGTTAATGTCCATAGCATATCCCACGAGTATGGGGGAAAGGTGGTCCATCCAGGCGGAGCCCCCTGCACCTGGATAAGCCTATATACTATGGAGGTCGGCTGGTATCCATAGGTTTTTTACGACTTCGCTGTCGGGTGTTATAGACTTTTCCTTGTCGTGTACCGGCCAATAAAGGCAAGCCCTCCGGTCAGCAAGTTCACGGCGTACCCTTCTGGAGCCACCAGTCAGGTCGTTTCTGATCACCTGCCGATTACGGAACGCGAGAGGATGGCTAGTCCTCTCTCACCGGCGGCGGCACAAGTACCCGTCGGCCCCTGCGTTAGCAGTGGGCCAACCCGCCCCTGGATCCCCCAGGACCCTATGGTGGCCTCAGCCACAGACACCAACGCTCATCCTGTCTCCTCTGAAAGCAGAGGAGTACGGAGAGCGATGTGTTCCCGCCACGTTGGGTATTAGCCGACGATCAATGCCAACCCCATGAAGGGGATGCCATTGACCGCCGCCCAGGGTGTACCGGCCGCTCCGATTCCGTTCCCCCCGGACTGCAGCGGGATCGGAATCAGAACGACACTCGAGGAGGTTACCCAACACACACCCCCATATGTAACGACCTAACGACCGAAAAGCAGGAGAGAGAGTAGGATAGCAAACTTCTGATCGGACTCCAAAGTGCAAGCTTTGGATGCGACCGGTGTTATCAGGGATAGGGTTATACTAAAAGGTAAACTATAAAGTACATTGTACTCTACAATTAAAGTAAGTCACACATAAAATGTCTTCCTCTTTATATTGACTCACTACTTTTTAGGGTTCCGTAGCCAAATGGCAAACAACGGAATCCTAATAGATTCGTCATGTCTGTCTGTCCGTCCGTATGTCACAGTCACTTTTTTCCGAAACCATAAGAACAATGGTGTTAAAACTTGGTAAGTAGATGTATTCTGTGAACCGCATTAAGATTTTCACACAAAAATAAATAAAAAAACAATAAATTTTGAGGGTAGTTACAACTGAAACTCAAAAATGTTTTTTCATCAAACCTATACGTGTCATCTATGTAGGTCTTCAAAAATGATATTGAGGTTCTAATATCATTTTTTTCTTAATAGTTTGCGCGAGAGACACTTCCAAAGTGGTAAAATGTGTCCCCCCTGGAACTTCTTAAATTAGAGAATGATGAAACTAAAAAAAAACATGATGAACATTACCATGTAAACTTCCACCGAAAATTGGTTTGAACGAGATCTAGTAAGTAGTGTTTTTTTAATACGTCATAAATCGTAAACCGCAATTTAAATATAAAAATTTAAAAAAATAACATTATGTTACTTGCTGCTACGGAACCCTTTATGGGGAGTCCGACTCGCTTTTTTCATGTTACGTGAGGAGCGAGGCCTTCTAACACAAGTATTATTTACTTAGAAGGAGTGCCTCAAATACTGTTTATTAACTAGCATACAAGAAAACTATAATAAACTTACTATACAGATATTATAATATTAGTAGCGATGTGTAGATAATCAAAATATATTGATAATTTACTTAATGAATTTAAAGCAGACGTGATCGCGGGTAACCACTAGTAGTAGTAGGGTCTAGTCGGGTGCCACTCGACCAGTCGACTTATAAAATATTCTCGCGTGGATATGCAGCTGGCTCGTTCTATGTTTTTCTGTTATTCCCGGGTCAGCACGGCAATAATATTGTCTTCTAATATTGTAGTCTCAGTTGTCTCCAAAGCTACCACTTTGGAGCCTTGTGTCCGCTTTTTTACTCTTTCTCACCTTATTATTTGGCGTATCGTCTATGATAATTTTTCTACATATTTATCTTGGCCTTCGGGTGTACAGGGTCTTACTAACAACCTCGAGGCCCCGGCCAAACTCACCTGCAAGTCGGATCACCTGTTATATATAACAGAGGTGACTCTGGCGCAGGCTTGCCTTTCGGGGTTGGGAGGCCAGACGGTAGTCGCTTTCGGAAAAGTTGACATACCAATCAAACACAACAAGCGGACCTCGGACTGATGGTGATGATGATGGTCGTGAATATCTAATCAGAATTCTAATTTTTTGCAGTCTTGCCGTTTCACCGCTACATTTGGCACCTGGCCAAAACTACAACAGCAGCAGAGAGAGTATTTTGTGCTGTTGCAATAGTGGCCCTCCTTGTATGCATTGTAGTGATTGTCTACTTTACTGTAATAGCTAAAAAAAAGGAAAAAAACGTGAATGATGTAGGTAAGATATAATACGCCAATATCAAATAAAATTACGCATAAATGCATATAGTGGGATCGTAGGTATCAAAACGAACCTACCCCAATAGAAAATTGGCGTGGCTCTATAGAGGTATGTACTCGTATTTTAACTAGGAATTCAGAGATTGCATAACATATATTGCATAACATATATTGCATAACATATATTGCATAACATGTTACAAGTACCTAATTTTGGAACGTTACTTAATTATGTAGTTGCGATATAATATAAATCTAAAACTTTAAGGCCCAAGCTACAGAATACACAATATAGTGTGCCTAAGCTAATCTCACTTGCAAGTCGTTACGCCCACTGATTGATGGACGAGGCTCTGGCACAGACTTTCTCAAAAACCAAAATAAACCAAATAATGGAGTCTTAAGAAAACCTGGAAATGTGAAACATGACTGGTATAACCTTTTGTACCAATTAATATCTTTATCTTTTGCCCGCAGCTCCTCATAGTTGGTATATAACAAGAGAAATGTGGCTGGCTACAAAGTACAACGATACGGAGATAAATGACGACTTTAACCCGTTAAGACTCGTCATTGTGGCTCATACAGTAAGCACAGAATGCCATAACTTCGTGGACTGCGCTGCAGAATTGAGGAGCCTCCAGTCATATTTCCTCCATTCTCTTGATTATGATATTCCGTAAGTATTGCCGTAATTTTACTCCACATATCTTCGAGCTGTAGGTAGAGACCTGAACTTCGAGAAGGTTACTTTACCCCGGAGAGATGTCTAGATCTCCGAGGGAACCGGTAGCTATCCAGTTTTATAAGCTCCCTTAGTCATGCAGCCGCTCGACACAGTACCTTCCACCATCAGCTAGTTCAGGTTAATTGCCCGCGTGGTACAACTATCTCACATTAGTCGTTCCACCCGTGGGTGATACCTATAGACGTGACATATAATATTTAATAAATTAATATTGTAGATTTATCAACTATAGCGCACTAGCTATGCCCCGCAGCTTCGAACGTGATATACTTCGAGCCCCGTGGCACCCATTAAACCCATAGTTGTCCATAATTTATTACTTTTATATTAATGTATGGGATATTACCCGATTTTTTGGCATAATATTTATGATTACTAGTTCGACGTTGCGACGATATATAGCAAATAATCATAATTTTATTCCATTCCAAATGAAATACATAAATGTTGGTGAATCACACTTGATACGCCAACAGTAGCGGGATCTAGCGGTCGGTGGCCGCTACCACGGCACGCTCGCTCCGCTCGCTCGCCTTTCGCGCGTTAACGGTCAAGGTTCTAATCTAACCTAATCTACCCACGTCCGCTTCACTCAACTTCAGTTCATTTCCCTCTATTCTACTTTAAATTTGAATCACTTGACGGAGTTATCAACGTGATGACCTAATTATATTTTAGTATTTTATTTGTGTATTTCTTAACTTACTTATTTGATCTACAAATATTGACCGTTGATAAATCTATAGTAGGTGAATCGTCCATTATTTCAATCAACCGCAGTTAAATAAACCATAAGTGGATTTGACCGAAGGTGAGTTAACCTTTAGATATTCCGTTCATTAGTTATTACAAACATCTGTAAACCGACCGTATGTATTTTAAACAGTATGACATATGACCGTAGTTATTTTGAAAATAGTTTTAACAACTTTAGTTATAATGATACGTAAACTTATAATATTAGAGTATAGATTTCAAATATAGAACTTTTCCTTGCATTTTATGTTCTACACGTGTTATGTAACGTCGATTGGGTTACGGTTGTCGGATCCAAGGCTGTTTATGCATCAGTAAGTTGATGCTAACTTATTACTGGAGACTATGCCAGTCTATTCATATCATCATCATCATCAACCTTTTCTAGTCCACTGCTGGACATAGGTCTACGTCTTTCGTGATAGGTTACGAAAAAATTAATTCAAGGACCAGCTTGCAGGTGACTTGGCCCCGAACGTCTATTATCCAACCTCATTTAACTAAATGAGATTTTAATATGTTTGTATAATTGTTATAATTTCGATTAGTACTTGTACTTTTATACGATTGCGAGGCGAGGCCGTTGCTAGAGCGACACCAGCAGGAGCTGCCTATCACGGAAATGAATAGGCCACCGGGGAAGTGGAATCACGCGCACAGACCGCGTGAGGGACTCTCGCATATGTAGCAGCCTCCATGTTGTGACATTGTGACTGCATTTTGCAGGAGAGTCGCCTTAGCTGACGTGGCCTCATTCTGCGGCGACCGCTGGGCCACGTGGGTTACCAATGTCTGGTCATGCCACTTCCGCCGGGCTCCGTTAGGAGGGATAGACCTAAGAAGTGCTGACTTACTTGACCTCGTACCTTTTTTTATTTTTTTTTTATCGTGCGGAAATCCCTTCGGATACCCCCCCGCCGGCCAGCGGGGGCGGTTATGTCGGGCTTGCACCAACTAAAACCGCACGCCGTCTCGGGTCTTCGACGCCGGGGTGTAAGGTTACCCATAGAGCATATCCCTCGCACCCCGGCTGACCCTGGGCCATCTCACCACTAACAGCATCGCTCATCCTGTCTCCTCTGAAAGCAGAGGAGTACGGAGAGCGATGTGTTCCCGCCACGTTGGGTATTGGCCGACGATCAATGCCAACCCTATGAAGGGGTGAAGGGGAAGCCATTGACCGCCGCCCAGGGTGTACCGGCCGCTCCGATTCCGTTCCCCCCGGACTGCAGCGGGATCGGAATCGGAGCGACACTCGAGGAGGTTACCCAACACACACCCCACTTGACCTCGTACCTATAAGATGACTTGCGTGCCAATGGTCTCACTACCAAAGATGCCCAAGACCGTGCGAAGTGCAGAAGTAAAAGTCGGAAAGCGGAACCTGGACTCCAAGGTGAGAACCTTATGTAAGTCCCAGCCGCATCCGAGGTTTTCACCTTGATGATGATTTCGATTAATACGTACTTTCGAACATTATTACTTTCAACTACACGTGTAGTGGCCTCAAGTTATGTGAGAATACTCGCGTATTTTCTAAGTAAACATGTTTAGTAAAGTACGTCATGTCATTGCATGAGATAAGAGTCAAACGTAGCGATAAATAAAACAAAGAAATATTTTCTCTCTTTTATGTACTTTTCTAAAACTAACTGCAGCTCGTTGCTCCACCCGAATAGCAAACGAGGTTTCTTTTTAAACGTGTGGAAACCCCTACACGCTTCACCCCATCGATGCTAGCGATGGGGTGGGCGTGTCGGAATCGGACCGACTAAAACCACACGGTGTCCTCCCCAAGCGTCCATTGCCCGGCACCCCGGGTAAGCCCTCGAAAGGACAACCCCAGGGTTATATTTAAATATATTTTCAAAATATGGACTACAAAACTGGCTAGGGATGTTTAAAATTTATTGGTGTATTTTGAGTTTTGATTGCATTATTAGTCCGCGGTGCTTTTGCAGATTTAGGAAATAGTAAATTAAGTTTGTTTCCTATCTAAGGTTTTTTTTTATTCTGAGCACTGATTAATTGAATTCCTGGTTAATTAAATTAAACCAAAATTTAAACGTAAAAAAATACCTAGTTTAAAAAAACTAGAAGACACGCTTTTTTTTATAAAACCAAACTAAATAAATAGAAAATAAGGTTAATAAATTTTAAATTAAGAATAGTGTTAAAAATTTCAATAAATATATATTAAATATATATTTATATATTTAATATATATTTATAAATATAAATAATATATAATAAATATATTTTATAATAAATTTATTAAAACTTATTTTCTATTTCTTTAGTTCGGTTTTCTATAAAAAGCGTGTTTTTTTTTTTAACTATTATTTATTTAGAATATACTGCTTCCGGGCTGTTTGGCCGTGGTCCATCGGAAACTTGTGTTCCAGACGTTTCGTCGATCACTGCGGTCGACATCTTCAGTGGTACACGTCGGGACGCCGTCGAGTGCGGAGAACCTTCCTCGGCATCGCCGGTATCCCCCTTGCTTAGCTTCGACCAATCAGTATCGAGCGCATCGGTTGCGCAGCTCTCAACCAATCAGGAGCGATCACGTTGTTTAGCCCCTCCCATTGCACCTATAAATACGCCAGCGACTCGGGCCTTTACATCAGTCGCACCGAGTTCGCCGCCGAGGAAGGTTCTCCGCACTCGACGGCGTCCCGACGTGTACCACTGAAGATGTCGACCGCAGTGATCGACGAAACGTCTGGAACACAAGTTTCCGATGGACCACGGCCAAACAGCCCGGAAGCAGTATATTCTACATGCAACGCCGGCCGTGAAAGCCTTAAGATTTATATTATTTATTTCCTACTTTTTAGTTTAGTTTATTTATAAAAACGTTTTTTTTTGTGTTTTTAAACTATTATATGCTTTGTTGAATTAAAAATTCTCTTTGGTGTTCGAAAATTTGTTAATATTAGATAAATCGGCTAAATATAATGGTTGGCATCACAGGCGTTTATCTCGGAGTCGCTTCCGTAAAAACCAAGATAATATAAATCAGGATAGACAGAGTAGGAAAGCCAACCCCAGGTTCCAACGCTGGGATGATGATGATCTCCTTCAGTTAGGTATATGAACGATCTCTGGCCAAATTTTAACAAAATCCGTTCAGCCGTTTATACTACGCGTGACAGATATTGCTTGGCAAATTCACGCATGACTCCCTTGGGACACACCCATGGTTCGCGTGGAATGAGAGGCGTAAGTGTCACGCATGATTGTTCCAAGCTATACTTACTTTCACATTTATAATACTAGCTGCCCGGGCTCCGGCTTCACCCGGTAATAAATTCGTAAAAAAATATTATAACACAATAACATTTACCTACCCGAAAAAAAAATATAAATACCATCTTTGAGGCTGGTTGTATATTGTGTCAAAATTGGAGCTCAATCAATGTAGAACTTGACTTTGTGAAGCATGCACAAACCAACTTAAAATTTATATATACTCGTTTACTAGCTGTTGCCCGTGGCTTCACCCGCGTGGAATTCTGATTCCGTTCTCGCTACCCATGGAACCCTATTCTACATCCACAACCTATATAAGATACACAATTCCACCGTACAACATTTTGTTATATCTGAAAGGGTTTAGGCAGCGTTTTCGTTGAAACCTCCCAGACATCTTATTTTTTCCGACACCTCCGAAAAATACCATTATATTTTATTTAGGGAATGTACACAAAAACTTCACAATTGATATACTTAAACCTTCCTCAAGTACCACTCTATCCATTGGTGAAAACCACATGAAAAAGTTTATCGAGTACAGACAGACTGACAGACGCGGCGGAGGACTTTGTTTTATTATATGTAGTGATGTATAAAAGAAGATTAAGTATAGATACATAAGGGAATAAAGCGTCGATTATTAATATTTGTTAATAATAATATATAACTACTCTTCTGACTACTTATTTCAGTTACAATTTTCTAATCGGCAACGACGGGCGAGTATACGAAGGCCGTGGCTTCAACATCGTTGGAGCACATACGTATGGCTACAACCGCTGTTCATTGGGCTTGGCATTTATAGGTAAGTACAAAAACTATCAAGCTAACAGTTTTACACCAAAAAGTTTCACAGTTACCCGTTCGTTGAGGTTCAGTAGACGCTATCTCAGAACATGCATCAAGAAATGATGACCAATTTTCATGATTTGCCATGAATTCTTTCTTTAAATGCTAAGTCGGAGGGCGCGGATTTCATTCCCGCTCCGTGCAAAAATTTGTATGCATGAATATGTCTATTTGGATTGGTTTAGGTATTTCTATGTATAATAGGTACTAAAGAATTAGGGCACGCCGCAACAGCGGCGGTAAGGCCCATCATGGGGGATTGGCTAGAGAGGCGACACGGAAGCCTCTCTTACCGACTGACGCAGGTGATCTCTGGGAAGGGGTGCTTCGGGGACCACTTGCATCGGATCAGGAAGGAGCCAACGCCTGAGTGTCATCACTGCGACGCGAGCGAGGACTCAGGGCTGCACACGCTGGCGGACTGCCCGGCGTGGGAGGAGCCGAGGCGTGACCTCGTGCCAGCCATCGGTGTGGGAGTCCTCTCGCTCGGCAGCATGATTGCGACAATGCCGCGGAGCGCGAGCGCGTGGGTTGCCGCCACCTCCTTATGCGAGCAAGTGATGCTCGAGAAGGAGATGGCGGAGCGCGTCCGGGAGAGGTTCAGAACTCTCCGGGCCCGCCGAGCCCGCAACGTGCTCGCCGCGCGTCGCAGGTTCACCGAGCGCAGGCTTGGGGGTGGCAGGTGAGGCCGCCTGTCACCCCAGCAGAAGCAGGCCTGGACGGTGGGGCGACTAGCGCCCCTCTCCCAAACCGGGGCATGACGGGGACACCGTGGTTCCCAAACCCGAGGGGCCATCTCGAAACCGGAGATGGCCCAGGGTCAGTCGGGGTGCGAGGGATATGCTCTATGGGTAACCTTACACCCCGGCGTCTTAAGACCCGAGACGGCGTGCGGTTTTAGTCGGTTCAAGCCCGACATAACCCCCCCGCACTGGCCGGCGGGGGTAACCGAAGGGATTTCCGAACGGAAAAAAAAAGACACAAAAGATAAATGTACCTCAGTGTTTATCCACATTGTAGAACCCATAACACAAGCTAATTAAGCTATGCTATGTGAGAATGTCACTGTTTTTTTTTTATTTATATTAAAAAATCAATAAGTTCGTTTTCTAATATTTGAACTTGTGAAACATTGCATCTAGTACTTGACTGTAGTGTAGAGTTTGAGAAGTGGCAAATACATAATCAATCCTTCAAAAAAGGGTTCGGCCGTATCCACGCAAATACAGATCCATAGCATATTCTCCGCAAAGCTACGCTACCTAGAGAATCACCCATCATAATTAATAAAATAATCACCGATAAGGCTTTAAGCACCTTTGCCAGTCTTTGACCAGCATGAAGTGCAATCCCAACATTCGCCAAGACTTTCGTTTGACAAGTCGGCTTTTATGCAAGTTTCCGGCTTTTTTTGTGCTGCCTCCTCGATTGTGAAACCGAGTGCCCAGCTTCCTGCAGTATTCATCTTTTAAGACACTTAGGGCTTACAATTTTTGCAGGTTACTGCTTGATTGTCTCAGAGATCCGTCTAGCTACTCATTATCTTTTTACTGTATATCAGAGATACATTTTACGTTAGTAACATTCACTCGAAATGGACGATATCATGGATATCCTTTGACTGATATTGAGGAAAATTGTTTTTACTTGAATTTGATTGGCTGTCATTTGTTCGTTCCTGCTTGAACCAAACCTGTGTTTTTTCGTTGTATGGTCCATGAGAACTCAGTTATCACCTCTGGTTTAACTTTGTATGATAAATAATACGAACTTGACAGATTGCAGGCCACATCTTTTTTATTCTTGAAAAATCACAAACATCCGCGAACCTTGGCGACATGTATATAAAAAGAAATATATGATATGAGTATTATATTTTTGTAGTTACTTTTAAGTTTCATAATGTAATTTTAATATTCCCCATTACAGGTGACTACAGGGAGGGACTGCCTGCTTATTCAAAAGTGACGCCATTGCAACAACAAAGAGCACACATGCTACTTGAAAAAGGAATCAAACTAGGATACCTTCACCCTCACCTCGACGTTATCGGAGCGATGGATGTACAGTCAACATTAAGCCCAGGCACTAATCTTTACAAAGCAATACAGAAGTGGCCTAACTACGGTCATAAAGATCTCTACCAGAACAGAACATGTGAAGAAATACAGGAGCATTTTATGAACGAAATTGTTTCAAGTACCACAACCGTGCCAACAACAAGTGTTAGTTTGACATGAAATTTCAACCTTAAACATGCTAGTGTTACATTGCAGAAGATATTCATCAAATTTAAAATTTTCTCGTTCTTGTGTCTGAATATTTGCGTTACTCCCGGTCGCATCCGAGACTCGGAGACCGGAGTCCGCTTTCCGGCTTTTACTTCTTCACTTCACACGGTCTTGGGCATCCATGATAGTGAGACTATTGGCACGCATGTCATTTTCTATTACACCAAGCCATCAACCCTCCTACTGGTGCCCGGCGGAGGCGGCATGGCCAGACATTTGTTACCCACGTAGCCTGCCGATTACCGCAGAACGTGGCCGGACCAGCGAAGGTGACTCTCTTGATTTTATCCGCGATATCATGGACATGGACGCTGCTGGAAATGCAAGAGTTCCTGACGCGATTCTTTCGCGTGACTCCATACATCCACCGAAGCATATTCATCCTTCCTTAACGAGAATATTGCTTAAAATATACTATAGTCGCACTAATCCCGCACTTCCATAGTTCGGCACGCCTAGTAATCCTACAAAAAGGTAAGTGGAGAAGAGAAGAAGCACAAGAATAGAAAGCAGTACAGAAATATGGGCACTATAACCGAACTACTGCAACTACTGAAATTAAACCAGACGAAATAAAATCTTAGAGAGATAGATAGAGAAGATATTTTAATTCTTAGAACGTTCTATACAATGCAGTGATCTGAACATGCCAATAACCTAGTACTCCAGATTAGTGAGCCCCTACTGAACTTAGTTTATTTCAAAACATTTTGTACTAGAATTAAAGTTGTGGTACTTTTGCGTGTCAAACAGTCTACTAGTCATGCGTAAAATGTAATTATTTTTGTTCAAATGAGAGCAGTAAATATTTTTGAATGTTATTTTATATAAACGAGGACTGATATTAGTATCTGTGCACTGTATTTGTGTTTCATATAGCTGACAGCAACCGACCAAAACTGTTTGAATAAGCATTAAATGTTTCCATTTTGTACAAAAACCAGTCTAGTTTCATAACCAGTGGCGTAATATGTGTGAGTTAAGATCCGTCCTGTTTTGTGTTGTTAAAATCAAAAGAGATTATAAAATTTATCAAATATACTTAAGTAACGGCCTGTACTGAATTTAGTTTTAAGTTTTTCATAATAAATGTTTCGCGATACATTTGTTTCTAATTCAGTCATTTATTGTGTTAATTTCTAAATCCCCAGATGACATAAATAATATATATTTAAAGTGTAGAGTCCAGTCTATAGAACCGGGCCGCTGGTGGCGCCGGAGACCTCGAGGAGGCGAGCTCCGGTGCGAGTCGTCTTGCACCGGAGTCCACCCTCAATCTCGAGGGCCTTAAGGTCCACAGAGGCTTTCACCTGCCTTAGGACCTGGGCGTACCCCACGCCCTTCTCCACACCCTCCGTCGTCACCGTCAGGACGACGGCAGTGGAGCGTGGGGCGCGGAGCCTCTTCGGCGCCTTCGCCGCAGCGGCCTTGGCCGCCTTCTTAGCCGCCTTTTTGGCGGCTTTTTTTGCCTTCTTGGCAACGGCAACGGCGACGTTTTCGCCACCGTCTTCTTCTTCCCGGCCACGTTTTTGGCACCCTTGATGGTGTCCGTGATCCGGGCTAGCGCTGCAAGGAGCTCCCTCGCAGCGGGGACGCCTTGGTCCCTGCCACTCGGTAGTGGAGGTACATGCACCGGCACTCTTCCCGCCTTAGTGGCCAGCACCTTCGCTGGCCGGTCGTCCTCGCTGGAGGAGACCGCCCTCTGTCCGGAGAAGCTTCTGCTCCGGTCTAGAGCGGGTCCTCGCGAGCGAGGCCTCTTGCGACGGAGACCTTCGGTCTCCATTCGGCTGGGAGCTGACTCGCTGTCAGTCCCAGCCGTGGACGCAATCTCCGCGTCCGTTCCCTCTCCAATTGGTAGTGGAGTGGCGGGTCTGGCGAAGACGGCCTTGGTCGACCGCGTACACGACCGCGGCCTCACCTCTTCTGCCCCCACCACTACCACTCCGTCGTTTCCGTTGCCATTATTCGTCCCTGTGTCGTCGTTTGAAAATCCGTCCGGTTTGTCAACAATTTTTTTTTATGTTATTCATGTCATGTCCCACGAGTATGGGGGAAAGGTGGTCCATCCAGGCGGAGCCCCCTGCACCTGGATAAGCCTATATACTATGGAGGTCGGCTGGTATCCATAGGTTTTTACGACTTCGCTGTCGGGTGTTATAGACTTTTCCTTGTCGTGGGCCGGCCAATAAAGGCAAGCCCTCCGGTCAGCAAGATCACAGCGTACCCTTCTGGAGCCACCAGTCAGGTCGTTGCTGATCACCTACCGATTACGGAACGCGAGAGGATGGCTAGTCCTCTCTCACCGGCGGTGGCACAAGTGCCCGTCGGCCCCTGCATTAGCAGTGGGCTAACCCGCCCCTGGATCCCACAGGATCCCACGGCGGCCTCCGCCACGAACACCATCACTCATCCTGTCTCCTCTGAAAGCAGAGGAGTACGGAGAGCGATGTGTTCCCGCCACGTCGGGTATTGGCCGACGATCAGTGCCAACCCCATTAAGGGGGAAACCATTGACCGCCGCCCAGGTTGTACCGGCCGCTCCGATTCCGTTCCCCCTGGACTGCAGCGGGAACGGAATCGGAATGACACTCGAGGAGGTTACCCGACACACACCCCACCTGGCGAGGCCGCGGTGGCGGCCAAAGTCCGCCGGCAACCCTGGGGTTATCCTTTCGAGGGCTTACCCGGGGTGCCCGGCAACGGACACTTGGGGAGGACACCGTGCGGTTTTAGTCGAGACACGACATAACCACCCCCGCTGGCCGGCGGGGGGGTATCCGAAGGGATTTCCGCACGTAAAAAAAAAAAAAAAAAATTCTATAGAACCGCGCGACACTAGTATAATAAGGATGTATATTATATGATATATGATATGATATATGATAAACCCCTTCATTCGCATTAGTTTTGGCATAATAAATTGGTTTAGTTTGACATAACGAGCTTGGAACAAAATTTGAAGGCATAATATAATACCCTGACTGATATATTCTGTCTATATTTTTTGGCCTAACTTCAACTCGCATTAACCTATAAGCGTATATTATCTCAGGATTGAGTCCCGGTTCCATGCTCCAATTCGCCCGGTTTTTTGTATATCTGCCAATGAGACCACTGGTACACATGTCATCATCTACGGAGACAGGTTAGCGCTTCTCGGGTACTCCTCTTTTACCAGAGTCCGGCGGAAGGATAGACCTATAATTAATGAAGACTCATGTTGTACGAATTATCCAAGATAAGACGAGGGACACATCAGATGCTACAAACTATAGGCCTATTTCTCTTGCAACTATTATGGCTAAAGTGCTGGACGGTCTGATCGATGGACACATAGCATCTTGCATCAAGCTGAATGATGCACAGTTTGGGTATAGACCTGGTTTATCTACAGAGACCACTGTACTACATTTAACGGAAAACAATGGTCAGTGCGTGTTCTCCAGATCTTTCCAAGGCGTTCGATCTGGTGCTCTGGGAGAAGTTGGCTAAGGAAACCATGGTAGACGCAGCTATTATATCAATACTACGATATTGGGTATAATAATCAAACAAATAATGTTAGGTGGGCAGGTTCGTTATCATATATTTGGGGTTAGGCAAGGTGGCCTGATGTCCCCCAGACTATTTAGATTGTATATTAACCAGTTGATTGTTGAGCTCAGCAATACCTATCGCGGTTGTCATATAGACGGAGTATGCCTCAACAATATTAGTTGCTGAGCCCGTCGATTAACGCTATGATGTGCCTGCTTACATCTGTGAGGGGTATGTGGAGGCCCATGGACTCAAATATAACATTGCGAAAAGGGAAACACTTGTATTTAAGGCTGGCACAAAAAAAAATCTAATACACAGCAAGGAAAACTTTACGGTGGGTCCCTAAAACCAGTCACTAGTTCTAAATATCTGGGTCAGCTTTAGCTGTCCGACACTACAGGGACTTACCAACATCTTTGGGGCCCAAGCCGACCTCACCTGCAATTCGGTGCACCTGCTAAACAACGGACGAGATTCTGGCTCAGGTTTTCTTCACATGATTCAAGTGTCGGGGAGCAGTTACTCCCGGAAAAGCTGACATACCAATCAAAAACACTAAGCGGACCTCGGGCTCCAAAGTGTAAACTTTGGATGCAACTGGAAAATCACTATGAGGATGATGATGATGACCAAGACCAGGTTAACTCAAAGCATTCGGACTCGAATTGAGGGAACTGGTGACATAGCACTCTGATCCTATGATAAAAAAACCTCACCGGTTCCATGGGACAAAATGACACTGAAACTAGTGAGAACAACCCATTCGAATTAGTTAATTTCATATTTAATAGCGATCCATTTACACATATGCTCGCTTTTAACTGTATTAAAGAAAATCTATAATGGTGATCATTGACAGGAGGCATAATTGCCTATTGGCAAATAACAACAGTTCAATCAGGTCACGTAGTAGTAGGTTAGATTGGATGAAAACATTTGTTTTTAACTAAATCTACCTGTTTAGCTATTGTGACAGATACACAAATCCTACATTAAAAACAATACACCAGATAGATAAAGTCTTGATAGACTCAAAAACTGGGTCAATTATTTATAGCAGTCTAAAATAAAGCTCATACGGTAAACTAATAGATTTGAAACATATTTACTTTTAATATTATTCCAGCCAATGGTAGGACGTCTTGATAATAATCGAATATCAGAAGTCGGTCAGCAGATTACCAAAGGTATATTAATCGTGGTGGCCAGAGGTTTGACTTGTGTAAAGAACGAAGGAGTCAACCAAAAACAATAAAGTGTATCTTATATCGGTCATGTCGGGGCACGAGCAGAAAGTCGCAGTGGGTCCAACGAACTGTGAGTCTGAGCAGATAGAGGAGTCAAGTAGCAGCGTTGATGTGTCACTGCGGCCCAGTGGCAGCGCTGAAGGTTCACCGCGGTCAAGCTGCGGCTCTGAAGACATCATGATTTATGATCGGGTGACAGAGCCAGTGGCTCAATCGGAGCCTGTTGTAGGGAATATCAACGTGACGAAATGCGCCAGTATTCACATGGGTTCCAAGTACCGCACTGTCACGCAAAACATTGGAAACATCAAGGTGGGCACAGGTAAGAAGCGTCTAGTGTATTTAGGGAATGACTCTGTTTAGTCTTTACTAAATATAATTATTGGAGCTAGCGCGCCTCATTGAGTTCAGTGTATAGAGGGTCCCAAGACCTTCGGGGCCAAGCCATCCTACGTGTAAGCCGATACGGCTGTGTTTGACGGCCGAGGCTCTGGCGAAGGCTTTTCTCTCGAGGTTGGGTTGCATAAAAGACGCATAAAAGCTAAATCAAAAGCAGGGACATGAGTAAGCGGACTCCGGGCTCCGACATGAAAGTCTCAGGTGCAACATTCATCCATTCCATGTAAGATGGAATAAATCAGTTTTAGTCAATTCTGTCAAGAATTTTGCATATGATAAATAGTATTGTGGAATATATCTACTTAGCTAAGTTTTTTATAATATTTAAGACTTGAACTCAACATTCAAGAGAAGATAACTCTCAAAATCACATAAAATAATAATATTATATGTAAACATAATATTGTAAATTAAAACGACGGATCAAAATACGAATCGGCCACTAAGCGAATTATGCAGTTAAAAATATATTATTTTTAACATTGCGACTTGTTGTTGGCATGCTGGAAGCTTATATACTAATAATACATTTATTTACAAACATACATTTATATAAATATACTCCCTCCGTGGTAGGCAGAGACGACTTCATGAGATTTTTCTACTATCGGTAAACCTTTCATTTATCTATCTCTCGTATTCATCGAATTTTTAAAATGTAATCTAACCGACTGAGGTCATAGATTGGTAGGTGAGAGACTAGTGCGGTGATAGACGAGCGGTTGCGCGGTTTAACACGTTCCATGCGTTTGTTTACCAAAAGACAACACTGTCCGTGGGTGCGTTACGAGCTCCATAAATCTCACACCCTTAAGTATTATTATGCGTCATGAACAATATTTGTCGATATAGTATCATGCCTTTAAAAGGCAATAACTTTTGGAATTTATAGCTATTTTAATCATTTCTGAACCACATAATACCCACCAATAGTTTCAGAGATAGACTATTTTATAAAAATGTCTCAATTAATGAGAAGTATTTTGCCATATCTCACACTGTTAACTTACCTCAATCAATTTGATACTGTTGCTATTTGGAATAATAATCGTACTGAAATAAAATATCGATAATTTAAACAGGCTTTTTTTGTTATCACAGAAACTCTTTCTCATTTAAGCATATAATTATTTTTCCATAAAAAAACATATGATTGTTTTTAATCCTTGAATCAAACAACTATCAAAAATAAACAGTAAGTACTTCTAACTCTTCTAACTCTTATTCAATTCAAACTCATTTCTAGACTTAATAATTTATAATACTCAACCCCTTATCAATTAAGTTTCGTTCGTCCATTATTCTACGCCTATTGCACTCCTCATCTTCACTACGCTGTACTCGTTTACCTAACTTTTTCATTATTACTAATAATTATCTTTTTTTATAGCGGCGAGTGCGTGCTATCGCTTTGCTTTACATCACTATAGCGGACTAATCGTTATTTTGAAATACTTCTTTTTTCAATTTGAGTCCTATTTTAAAACATATTCACAATTATTAATTATCTCTTTCATACTCATAGAAAAACCTATGAAAACACCTTCCGCCGCATGAGATGTACTATATTTTTGAGCGTGCGGCGCTCGTGGCCCGATCGTCTATGGCCCTATAGACTTCATAACGCACGGAATGTGTTACTTAAATTTGGAATTCCACTTAGCATCACATAGAATGTGACTGATTCACTTTAAAATATTTTTCAGACTTACCATTCCACCAATACATTTGGGATGTAGCAAAGAATACGACAAAAGCGGAGAGATTATCTTGCGTTACTGCAATCTTCATCATCATTACCTGCATTGTGCTCATAGTTTACTTCACTGCGCTATATCAAACAATTTCAATTGATACTGATATTGATAAAGGTAAGGTGTGAACTATTGTAATTATATTGCGTAAGTACATAGTTTCCATATTTGGTAAAGTTACAAACTAGGGAGTTTTAAGTCTAACCTTGAATTTATCACATTTAAAATAGTCTATGATAGGTATGCTGACTCGTATGCTGTATACGAGTAGTAGTCTGCTACGCATACGGGAGCAAGTGGCACGCCTCTTTCTGCGAACAGGTAATGCTCGCGAAAGAGACGGCGGAGAGGGAGCGGGAGAGAACCCTGCCCCTCGAGTTTCGTAATCTGCGGCGAGGACGCCGCAGATTCGTCTACGTCCGGGACTACCGACCTCCATGATCGGGGCCTGAGGATGGCAGTTGGCCGACTCGCCGTCCTTACAGAAGCAGGCCGTGGCGGAGGCGTGTCGTGTGTGTCCTACACACGCCTGCCTACTCACCGATGCGGGAGAAAACCCGACCCCACCAGGCGAGGCCGCGCTGGCGGCCAAGGTCCGCCGGTAACCCTGGGGTTATTCTTTCGAGAGCTTACCCGGGGTGCCCGGCAATGGACACTTGGGCAGGACACCGTGCGGTTTTAATCGATGCACGACATAATCGCCCCCGCTGCCTGGCGGGGGGTATCCGAAGGGATTTCCGCACGTAAAAAAAAAAAGTCGGCTCGCCACGGTTTTGTAGAGCATTCTCTTTGACGCAGATCGGACAAACAGTTTGATAATTATATAGAGTAGTTAAAACTTTTGAGTTTATAAAACATTAAAACTGTAGCTTCGCTTTACTAAAAGATATCAGGCTATCCATTGACATGCGCTGTGCGATAGAGAGAACGCTTTACAAAACCGATGCAAGCCGAACTTAGCTTTATTCTCGCTCTTCTTCCTTAACCAATTTTTTCGGAAAGTGTATAGTTATCTACTACTGCTTAACTCCAGTAATATCTTACCATTGTCATATCATTAACAGACCATCCTGAATGGTACATAGATAGAAGAAAGTGGGGTGCAGCAGATTACGTTCCTTTAGCAACAACTAACAATCATTCGAGGCTAGTTATCATAGCTCACTCTGTAACCCCGGTATGTAAAACCTACACCAGTTGTAAAACGGCAGTCAAAATCATCCAGTCTAACGGTCTTCCCGAGTCTGACATACCGTAAGTATTTTAGTAATTTTCTAATATCTCCTAGCAGTATTTTAATCACAATAAATTCATACCTGGATCCTGTTCCTCATTTATCTGTCAGAATGTTATAATGTGGCTCTCATCGTCATCATCTTAGCGTTGTTCCCGTTTGCATCCGAGACTCTCACCTTTAAGGGCGCGCTTGCCGTCTGACCTCTCAACGCAGAGAGGCTGAGTGCTGGCTTGGGCACCAAAGAACTTGGTGAGGCCATAAAAACACCAAACAATAATGGTGGCTCTCTTGCTATATAAGCAAAGATAGGTATGTTTACAGGGAGTATTGAGCTAGAAACATTCTTGTGTTGTAGTGCACAGGTAATGGGTGCGGTAACGCCTCTTCGTTTCTTTGGAGCCTGGAGACAGCAAAAGGGGGCAGTTGGATTTGGGATATTTTAGAGCGGTGGTCATGGTCTAGCACAGACCTTCGCACAGATCAGCAATACAACGGTGGCCCTCAAGGGCCGTGAGGAAGAAACCTCTATAAAAATCTACTAAGGTAGAGTGAATCGATTTGGTCTATTACAGCAGACCACCATGCGGGTAAATTATAAAGTTACGAGTAATGGGGTACATTACTGATAACTTTATATTTCTTGATAGCCTGATATGCAGCGAGGTGCAGTCAATGGACGGACTGTATAAAAATGAACATAGTATTTCGGAAGTGCCGCCAGAAGTGAAAACACCAAAAAAAAATATTTCAGTTCAGAGTCATCTATGTTATTCATTATGAATCAGTTCGAAACTTCATGAAGGTCAGAACAAAATAGCTCATCAGCTACAAGAAAGATGCCGTCGTTATAAAAATATATGGGAAGCGTCACAGTGACGATGACGCGAGTTTCATGATTTTGTTTTACCCAAAAAGTGCTCAACGCAGCTAAAGAAGATTTCACTTGAAAAAAAGTTTCCACGCTTTACAGGAAAGGATTCCCGAGAGGAAGTAGCCATTTGCTAGATTCATTCAGCCGTACCGACATCCATCCATTTATAACAGTAATAAGACTCGACGTAAATATTTCATAAATCACCGACCAATTAGTTTTACATCATGGTTTACATTTTAGCTACAACTTTCTGATTGGTGGCGACGGAAGGGTATACGAAGGACGTGGATGGAATGTCCGTGGAGCACATACATACGGATACAACAGTTGTTCAGTGGGAATAGGATTTATAGGTGAGTCATCATCAACTTAGCGTGGTTCCTGGTTGCATCAGAGGCTTTAACAACAGCGTGTTCAGGGTCAGGGTCCACATACTCCTTATCCACCTGTATGTTTGACGTATGCGGCTGTTATGGGAGCGACTGCTGCCTGACCACCTAAACCCGAGAAGTAAACCTGCACCAGAGCCTCGTCTGTCACTGCAGGTGAGGTTCGCTTGGCTCCTGAGATCTGTGTGGGCCTCAAACACCCAGGATTAATAGATGTGTAAGCTCCACAATAAAAAGGAATACATTAAAAAACACATTTTTTAAAACAAGCTTTCTAGTATATGCAAAACAAGACAAATCAAATGAGCCCAAATATGAAGGGTTTATCTTGTTAAGTTCATAAGTTCCTATGACCACCAACCGTCTTCATCTTCAGACCCTGAATATCATGTAGCATGAGAGTATTTACTAAGACAAAACAAAAGCCCAAACTCGATTGGTTTATCTTGTTTAGTTTAGGAGTTCGTATGGACACCTTCTGACTTCATCATCAGACCAGCTTCATAATACCATTTTATCGCATTGTCACCGAAGATACGAAAGATCTTATAAAATTGTAAATTAAGTAGTGTCAGTGAAGATATTTAAAAAAAATGTTGTTACTGTTACCGTTTATTCACGATGCACGCAATAACTACTCAACGGATTTTGATGTAGTTTTTCTCTATTAGAAATTTCTTGCTCCGGATTAAAATCTGCCGTATTTTTTATTGCAATTAGTTAAGTAGAAATGGAGATATGACCAAAAACGATAACCGAACTCCGTGTGGGCGGAGCCGCGGGCATAAACTAGTTTGTTAGATTTATATTCAGTTTTTATCTGTATCCTCCAAAAATGAGATTTTATTTCATTCATTCACCGAAACTTACAGTTTCATTAGAGCTGTAAGTTTCAGTTGTGGCGGTAAATTTAGAACTAGGTTAGACTCAGATATCTATGGGCAACCTTACACCCCGGCGTCTGTAGACCCGAGACGGCGTGCGGTTTTAGTCGGTTCAAGCCCGACATAACCGCCCCCGCTGGCACGCGGGGGGGTATCCGAAGGGATTTCCGCACGAAAAAAAAAAAAAAAAAAAAAAGGTTAGACTCAGATAAGATTAACTAATCAAACTAGATTCAGAACATTCAATACCTAGATATCTTGACTAGCTCGCAAACGATGTTTTAATCAACTTAAAAAAGACAGCTTTTGTTATAGATACTCCCTGAAAATATTAGAAATCGCATATACCTATATGGCTCAATAAAAATCTTTTAATCGTTGAATGTGAAACAAATGAATTATGTCAACTCTTATATTTTAAATATACCTTTTTTTTTTTTTTTTTTTATCGTGCGGAAAGCCCTTCGGATACCCATATTTATCTACCAACAATAATAACATTATAATTCGACGACCTATGTCGCGTAGTCCGGGTGTTTCTATGTACAATATGTATGTAATTACAAAAAAAAGTATCTAAGAATGTTTATACGCGTTCTAGAACCCATATGAAAAGCTCTCCTTAGTGTAGGTCTGAATGGCGCTGTGTAATATGTCCTAGAATAAAATAAAATTATGTGTTTAAACTAACAAATGCGTCAACTTCCTCCATATCATCACCGATTGGTTATTTTCTCAAAAGGCTGGCAGCATGGCACATAAATAAGCATGCGTTTTTAGTGTATGATATGATAATATCCAGCCTTCTGCTCACATGTAGCGTCAATCAGCCGCTTCATCATGTATGCAATTTCAACGTATTTTTTATTACATTTTGTCAATAAAATCATTTTTTTATTATAGGTGATTATAGATTTGAAAATGTGACAGATCTGCAACAGGAAAGAGCTCACTTGTTGTTTGACGAGGGAGTCAAACATGGCAAACTTCACCCTAACTTTCACGTGCTCGGACATCTGGATCTCAGGCCAACAGAGAGTCCAGGCACAAATCTTTACAAAGTAATAAAAACGTGGGAAAATTACGACCACGAAAATCGGTACAAGTCTATGAATTGTGAACAAATAGAGGAATTATAATTATAATAATAATTAACCCAGCTACCAGGACCATTTACTCTAACGATACGTATATTTTTTTGTATCGTGGATCAACCTCTTATTAAAATTACATAAGATAGTAACGATAATTTAAGGATCTTAAACTTTTTATTAGATATATTTTAATATTATTTTACCTATTACCTAAGATAGTAATAAAATAGGTATAAATCAGAAAAAGAGAAAATCCAGGACGGAACTTTAACGCGCGCACAGTAATGACTGTGCGCAGGGGGAATAGACCTGCCTGGACACGTCCTAGATATTCGAAATTCACCGATATATTATACGTCTCGAGGCGATGCTGGAGCTATCTACTACGCAAACAATGAATGATGTAAGAGTCTGGCCGCGAGTTCAAGTCCCATCCTGAATGTTCTCTTTTTCCAATATAAACCTATAGGAAAAGTCTGCATACTAAACTGTCTGTTAGATATGATATAATTATGGAAGTAATATTATTTTCAAAGTAGAATAATTGCTAAATACAATATTATTATTTTCGTTGGCGTATCAATTCATCTTATTGTAAAGATTATATGGGCAATAGTCTTTAAAAAAAGAGTGGCATCCGGGAGTGCCGACAGAAGTGAAAACACGAAAAAAATATTTACAGACCTATTTATGTTGTTCATTATGAATCAGTTCGAAACTTCACCAAGGTCAGAACAAAATAGTTCATCAGCTACAGCAAAGATGGCGTTGTTATAAAAAATATGAAAAGTTTCACAGTGACGATGATGAGAATTCCATGATTTTTGTTCATCTAAAAAATGGGTCAAAATAAGTTTTCACTTCAAAAAACCTGCCTATAGTAGTGTCGGTATTATTATCTATTCTAAGTATAGTATTACTAAGTTTTAATGCAAGTAATTGGCACACTGATATTTATAAGATAATCATTATTTTATAATTTAAAGATAAACATCTATTAATTGAATTAGGTACATACGGTAGGTGAATAAGTGCATAGATACAAAAATGGTAATTATCAAAAGGGTGTAACGCACTTGTAACTGTTTAAATACGTGTTGTAAATAAGTATAATGTTAATAATAAAATATAAAACAGGCATTTTACTTATTATTTTTTGATAATTAATTATATCCCGAGTTCAACATTGAACAATACCACAGAATGCTTCATACTCTTATTTTGTTCCTCACATGAAAAGATAAGAAATAAATTAAAAGAAATCGAAATATACTTAATCCATCACATAATTGAGTATATCAAAAAATATTTTTTTGTTATTTCCACCTTTAGGATTTTCAAATTATATTTAACCCATTATCTCGAAGAAAAATAATAACTAAAAAAAAGAAAATTAAAAAATCAGTTGTATTAAAACCAACTTAATATATTCATGCAAGGGTTGTGCTGATTTGAAAAGCATGTATCGCGCAAGCTTTTTCTCTGTTCTAATTGATTTTTATGTTCTAATTAGAGGCAGTTATGGCTTTCAATCTGTACATTGAAAATATGGCATTAGATCAGTGGTCCTTGTGGTTGAATGAATCCCGAATGAATGTAATACAAAAGAGTATAGATACTTCCAAAAACATTAAAAATAGTATTTCAGTGATACGGACTTAACTTCAAGTCAACCCACCTCACTCGTTCGGTGCCCCCACTGTACCCAAGCTCGCTTTTTCAAAGGTAAGCGGGGTTTGAAAGTACATTTTGGAAAAGTACACAAATCTCAAAATGTACTTTCAAACCAAACTTCATCACAATCCGACACCACATCCCAAATTCCATTTTGGCAAACGCTTAGTAAATTTAAAAATTCGGTTCCGATTCCCAGGGGAGAGTTCCCCGGGGTGCCAGACCATCTGTGGCACAAAATCTCGCTTCATGCATTGCCCAAGTAGTCCGGGAGAACTCTCAAAGAGCTTGGGAACAGCTCCTCACTTTCCCTTACAGGATTTTACACATATCACATGTCTCGACCCCTAAAAAAACTCTGTCTCTACAAATTAAAGAAAATTGTCTTGCTACCCATATTTTTGACCCTAAATTCACGAGCTTCCGAAAAAATTCCGTTTACCATTATATAGAATCCAAATTAAGGGAAGGTGACATAAGGGGCGCATCAAGATTCCTTTTTAGCAGCGGTGTGGTGGCTGCTTACTCCTCAGATACTCTTGCAGAACTGAGGAGCAAGCATCCAGCACCTGCTGCTGACCTTTCATTTCCAGAACCTCCAAATAGGGATGACGAATCTCTCTCTGTTTCAGCCAAGGAGGTTTTAGCTGCCGTTAGTTCTTTCAAGAGCGGATCCGCTGGCGGCCTAGATGGTTTGACCCCGCAACACCTAAAAGACCTACTGGGTCCCGGGGAAGCTGGCGATGCACTTTTGAAGGAGCTAACGGCCTTAATAAACCTCATGCTATCAGGTAATGTGTGCGATGCCATCGTCGACTTACTTTATGGCGCCAATTTATGCGCCTTACGTAAGAAAGACGGTGGTATTCGTCCCATTGCCGTAGGGTGTACGTACAGGCGTATGGCAGCCAAACTATGTTGTAAAGCTTACAGCGAAGATTTGACCAACCAATTCCAGCCCCTGCAACTTGGCTTTGGCTCCAAAGGGGGCTGCGAGGCTGCCGTACATGCCCTGTCAACGTACCTTGGCTGCAATGGAGGAGAAGTCATTATTAAAGTTGACTTGAAGAATGCCTTCAACTCAGTGAATAGGGACACATTGTTGACACAAGCAAAATTGGAAACCCCCAAAATTTTTAAATTTCTCTGGCAATGTTACAGGTACCCTTCAAAATTATTATACAAGGACAACGTTTTAGAATCATCAGTCGGGTGTCAACAAGGTGACCCTCTTGGGCCACTCATTTTCAGCCTTGCTATACATCCTGTAATTCGGCAGCTAAATTCTAAATTTAACATAATTATGGTACCTAGATGATGGGACCCTAGGAGGAGACGTTAATACAGTTTTAAAAGATTTGGCTTTTTTAAAAGATGAATTCAGATCCATTGGTTTGCAATTAAATCCCACTAAATGTGAAATTCTTCTGTTATCATTTCCACATTATCAAAATTCAACGTTTTGGCCCCAAATTTAAAAATTGTTCAAAAAGATTCACTCCGCCTCCTTGGGTCCCCAATCTTAGAGGAAGCATATGACTCTTTCGTAGAAGAAAAGATTCAAAATTTCTGTGAAGTTTCGGACCGTTTGCAAAAAATTAAATTAACTTTTTAAATATTTGGCTCTTTTAGGTAAAATGGATAGCGTGATTCAAAACACACTATGCAAAATTCTAAATGTGGATATGAACGACCGTGTCTGGCTTCAGGCATCCATGCCTGTGCGTCTAGGCGGGCTCGGCGTTCGCAAAATTACCGACGTAAGTCTACCAGCATTTCTATCTTCGGTGCATGGCACGGATGAATTAGTTAGAAGAATCCTAACCCCTAGCCTAACTAATTCGGAAGTGCCAGGCAAGGCCGAAGCTTTAAATGCTTGGAAAATGTTTTGCCCCAACGCTGATTTGCCAGGTAACCCATCTTCCCAGAGGCAATGGGACGTGCCGCTCTGCAACATAGTAAGAAAACATCTCATTTCTACTTCTACCAATGTTGCGGAGCGTGCTCGCCTTTTGGCTGTGGGGGAATGGGAATCCGGTGTCTGGCTTCAAGCCCTACCATCGCCCAACATTGGTACCATGTTGGACGATAACACCTTCCGTATCGCTGCTTGCCTTCGTTTGGGTGCCCCTTGCGTTTCTCCGCATCGTTGTCGCTGTGGAGAAGAAGTGGGTAGCCTTGGACACCATGGCCTCTCATGCAGCAGGAGCGCAGGACGGCTTTCGCGGCACGCGTACATCAATGACATTATCCGTCGGGCTCTTGTCACCGCCGGCGTTCCAGCCGTACTAGAACCTACTGGTTTGGCGCGCGACGATGGCAAGAGGCCGGATGGGATGTCGTTGGTGCCTTGGAAGATGGGAAGGCATTTGGTGTGGGATGCGACATGTGCTGACACCCTTGCGCCTTCACATCTTCCAGGGACTGCGGACTGCGCCTGCGCTACCGCTGCTTCGGCAGAGACCCTTAAACGGCGCAAATATAGTAATTTAACAGGTAATTACATATTTGAGCCGTTTGGGGTTGAGACGCTGGGATCTTGGGGTCCAAGTGCCCGTCTTTTATTTAAAGAAATTTCAAAACGGCTTATAGACGCTACCCGTGACCAGAGGGCTGGTTCATTCCTCGCACAAAGGATTGGCATTGCCATTCAACGTGGCAATGCCGCCAGCCTTCTGGCCACCCTCCCAGTTGACGTCGATGGGGAGGAATTTTTTGACGCCTAAACCTGCAGCTTTGTATATAGGTATACAGATATTGTTTTTATACTAATTAATAGTAATGAATTTATGTAAATAAAGTATTTTACCTGTAACTTGTTTTAATTGTATGATGTATCATACAAAGCATCCTAGGTCATCCAACATCTGAAATGGCTAGAGATCTATGTCGGATGGTCAAGGAGCCTGCGTAGACTCTTTTTACCTACATACATATACTCACACCTTTTTCCCTCCGGGGTAGGCAGAGTCAACAGACCGCCATCTGCTTCTGTCCTTACATATACTTTATGACCTTTCTCTTCTGTCATTAAACGTTTCACGCAAGATATTTTGACCTACCCTTTTTTCAGTACCTCATTGGGTAGTAGTAAAAGCTCCGACAAAAAAAGAAGAATTGTCCTTACTCAAAATATTAAATCTACTGCCTAAAATACTAACTTTCCGACTACTTTTGTCCGAATTAAAATGACGAAACGACCGAATGAGATACTGAAATCTTCGAAAAATATAAACATGCCTGTTTATTGCTATACTTAATACTTTTCTACCAACATAAATTACGTCCTACTGAAAACTATGCTTTGTAATTTTTATCTTTACTTGCCTACTATTAATACATAAATTACCTTTCATATTTCATAGATTGATTCTATTTTAACTGTAACATTATACCGAAAATATTATTCTGATTACTATTTCTAAGCGCATTATCACAAGCGACCTAACACGATGGGTTAACCCTTCTAACCTATATCACAGATTACTAAATAGTTAATATCACAGATTACTAAATAGTTACTCCTATATCTATAAGTGTCGGTGCGCGCGGTGTCCACGAGCTCGCTATGTACGGCGTAGAACTTAAAACAGTTCATGCAAGTTGTGAATATATGATCATTTTGACAAAACTTCTGATGTCGGTAACTAAGTAATTTTGTTGGACGTTCAGTTTTCTATTCGGAAGTTTAGTTTTGTTATTCGAAGATCCATTTTTTTAGGAGAAAAATATAATTTGAACATGCTCTTATTTGTTTGTTAAATTGCTTTTTTTTTTCGTTTATGTTTTGGGTTCTTTGCCGGTAATTCATTATAACGCTGGTTAATTAAAATAATAGTCGGCCACAGGTCGCTGGAGATTAATTTGTTATTCGGAACCATTATTATTTCTCCTCATTCATTTGATCAGTGTATGTTATGCGATTCTCTTTTTCTTTTGGTTATATTGGCTTATTAATTTGTGTTATGGTGTGTTATCTGTTGAATAAATAGATGATTAAAGGCACAATGGGGTTGGCTTTTCCTGCATGAATAAAAACTCACAAAAACACGAAGGAAATAATAACTTATTTTAATTATGTGATAGGCAAAACCCTCTCATAACATTCAGTGTGCACTGAAACGTATACCTTACGATTATTATCTACTCTATCTAACTAAAATATTTAACAAAGGATCTTTATAAATATGTTTTTTTTTTCATGCTAATTTCCCTCGGAACCCCCCCCCCCCAGGTTATGTCGGGCTTAAACCGACTAAAACCGCACGCCGTCTCGGGTCTTCAGACGCCGGGGTGTAAGGTTTCCCATAGAGTATTTCCCGACTGACCCTGGGTCATCTCCGGTTTCGAGATGGCCCACCTCGGGTTTGGGAACCACGGTGTCCCCGTCTTGCCCCGGTTTGGGGGAGGGGCGCTAGTCGCCCCGCCGTCCCGGCCTGCTTCTGCTGGGGTGACAGGCAGCCTCACCTGCCACCCCCAGGCCTGCGCTCATGGAGGACGGCGCCTGAGTCGCCAGCGACGCGCGGCGAGCCTGCTGCGGCCCCGCCGGCCGGGAGAGTTCTAAATCTCTCCCGGGTGCGATCCGTCATCTCCTTTGCGAGCATTACACGCTCGCAGAAGGAGGTGGCGGCGGACCACGCGCTCGCGCTCGGCACCATTACCGCAATCAAGCTGCCGAGTGAGAGGACTCCCACCCCGATGGCTGCCACGAGTCCAGTCCGCCAGCGCGTGAAGCCCCGAGTCCTCGCTCGCGTCGCAGTGATGGTACTCAGGCGTTGGCTTCTTCCTGATCCGATGCAGGTGGTCCCCGAAGCTCCCCTTACCGGAGATCACCTGCGTCAGTCGGTACGAGAGGCTTCCGTGTCGCCTCTCTAGCCAATCCTCCATGATGGGCCTTAACGCCGCTATTGCGGCGTGCCCTGCGCTAGGTCGCCCCAGTTGTTCCTTCCACTACACCACGATGGGCCATCTCCGTACCTAATGTAGTAGCGATTTCCCAGTTGCTTCCAAGGTTTGCACTTTGGAGCCCGAGGTCTGCTAATTATTTTACATTGGTATATCGACTTTTACTGGATCTCCCAACCCTGAGAGAAAAGCTTGCGCCAAAGCCTCGTCCGTTGTTTAGCCGGTACCGACTAGAAGGCGAGGTTGACCTGGGCTTCAAGGGTGTAGGTCCCTCCCTAGGACCGTACACTATCATCATACACTAATAGTAACATCCGTTAATATCTACATTACCATAAATAGTTCGCTACATGATATCTTAAAAAAATTATTGATTTGTTATTGGTATTGATATTATGTTAAATATTAATATTTATTGATGACTCTCATCATCATCATTTTCGCATAAGTCCCGGTGGCGTCCCAGCCTCTCAGCTTGGAGACCTGGCTCCACTTCACCCGGCCTTGGGCATTGCGTCGCAATACCATGTATGCCCAAGACCGAAGAATGCCAATGCACTCATGCCATCTTCCACGACGTCAAGGCAGCACTTTTAGGGTGTAGACCCATAAGAAGTGCTGGCTTGATGGGGTATCCCTCCTACCGGGACTCTGCGGAGGCGGCATGGCCAGACGTTTGTTACCCACGTAGTCTGGTGGTTGCCGAAGGACGTGGCTGCACCAGCGAAGACGGCTCTCCTACGTTTAGTCTGCTGCAAGGTCATGAACATGAAGGTTGTCGCCAATCTGTCGCAGATGCGTATTTATGCGATCTTACCGCGTGTCTTTTTTAGAGTATTTTACTGCAAAGTCAGAGGTCGCGGGTTCGATTCCCGCTCATTGCAAATGTATATATTTGCATTGGTCTGGATGTTTCTGTTTATAATATGTATTTATTTACAAAAAAAAAGTATCTAAGTATGTCTATCCGCTTTCTAGAACCCATATGACAAGCTCTGCTTAGTTTGAGTCTAGAAGGCGCTGTGTGATATGTCCTAGAATATTTATATTTATTTATATACGCGTGGCTTACATCCTCCGCAGCATTTTCATCTCTGTGACATGCAGCTCCTATTTCTGTCGCTCCAGCAGCGGCCAAGCTTCGTTTAAAAGGACAAGCCTAATGATGGCTTTATGGCAACAATGTCAATAATTTTATGTCCATCATAATCGCACATGATAATAGTCATAACGTTATCACTGAATAGATACCACCGAGTAGACTCTAGACAACCTCTAAAATGTGTCAACAGAATGCAGTATTAAAAGTATCAAAAGGTATTATAATGTTTACCTTGTATTGACCTGAAGTTGGAGTTGGTGGTGACTAAGAGAGAACAGAGATAATAATGCTAATATTACAAATCTGCCAATAGATTGCAAATTGCAAAAGGATTATTAACCGAAGCCATATGCAAAGGTCCGAAGCTAGTCGCATAGCAGACAACGAAGCGAGCCGACGTCTGACGACAAGTTTATCAACAAGTTGTGTGATTACGTCACGGTCGCGTTCGGATTTTCCAAGTTCGTCAATATTTTTTATCCGTCGCATTAAGGCCAGAGTGCTACATGGCAATGGAGCGTTCGAGCTGTGGTTCTGAAGTTGTGGTGATGGATGATCGGGTTCTGCAGGCGGTGGATCGCTCGCAGCCTGCCATTGCCAACCTTAATGTAACCAAATCCTCACGCGTCCACATCGGACCCAAATTCGTCTCAGTGACGCAAAATGTGGATAAAACCGAGGTGGTCAAAGGTGAGCCGCTAATCAGTTACTTGTAAACAATATTGTATGTTTGTATATTTCTGCTGGAGCTGGCGAATACTATTTGTATTGTCACCTTTGTAGCGATAACTTCGATACATTGAACAAAGCAGGCGAGGCCTTCACTGTTTGTACAGATTATTTTATTTGAAGAGCATTGCCATTTTATTCTGCGAAATTAATTGTTCGTGTTTTCCTGTTTGTAGTAGGTACGTAGTATGCATTTAACCGCACAGCAACGACTTGTTTACGAAATGATGATGAACTTGCTGATAAAGTTTCTGATATTCTAATACAGTTAATTAAGCTGAATATTTTAAACCATACCATTGCTTTTTGATCTGCATTAATTAGATTAGTGCTATTGTTTGCATCAAAGTCTGCATCTCTGTTTAATAATGCATAGGTAGTTTCAATGCTTACGTTATGTACCAGTTTTTATAAATATAGCAGATATTTTTTAACATCTTATGAAAATTGAAAATTAGTATATAATTATGGATGTACTTTAATTTTAATATTTTATTATATGAATAAAAACTCAAAACAGTTAGGTATTTACATCATACTTGTAAATATGTTAGAATTGCTTAATTAGAACTTACTTTGCCTTCAAAGATGGTTCATCTGGTAAACTCTTGTTCGAAACATTTAATACATTCTATCAAGTTAATTACTATACTAAAACTGTGCACTACCAGAAAATAGTGATAAGTACTGCTCTTATTTGAAACTGGTCATTTACGAACAAGGACTTTTGTCGCTTAAACCATTTATTAGGTAGGTAATTCAACTAATGTACTTTTTGCAAACAAAAATGTAAAATTATATACATTATATAGACGTCACGCATAGACAGGACCTTTTTTGCATCCCTATTTGTGTTATTCCATTTACATTCTGGCACTGACGTCAACCCACCCATAAAAAATAAATAACTTATACTTATTGGAAAACCTGTTCTGGGTACTCTAGACACTCACACCTGTGCCGATGTCTAACTTGGCAAGTCATCGTCTGTCAGAAATAAAAAGTTGATAACCGCAAACGCTGTTGGTCCAATAACTACTATCAACCAATAAAGCAACCTATCTTTAGACCAATTCTTCTAATTTGCATAATTTAGTTACTTTAGTAACTAGTTCATTTCTGTACTTCTATAATGCTGGCGAAGAGTGTCTATAGTGAATGTGTTATCCAATATTAGATTAAAATCTTCTACAGGACTCTGTATATCCCCACGAAGGCCTCTAAAAGACTGGGTTCTTTCAGACAAATAGGACGATCCCGAACTAAGAGAGACACAAAATAATACCTGCTAACTTAATCTAACCTACAAAACAACTGGAATTTCTAATATCGATCGACCAAGTAAAATCAATACCATTCGTGGGTAAGAATTTCCTCGTGGATAACAAAGACTTTTTTTCCGAGTGGAAATCACTTCAGATACCCCCAACTAAAACCGCACGCCATCTCGGGTCTGGGTCTGGGTTGCGTTCTAGTAAACGAAAAATGACTTGTGTAAGGAGCAAGTCCACGTCGGTAGTGTAGACACTGTTAGTATTAACCCGAATGAGACGGCAGGGACCTGGCCATTATTTGAATACCAATCCAAATCGGAGGAAAGCAAACGCTTCTCTTCTCTACGTTCTTGCACTTATAGCACTTTCTACTCTTTTTCCTCAATTCCATATTTACACATTATACATTCCTACACCTTCGAGCCCGCGTTTAGGTATTCGTGTAAAGAAACAAGCGTCGGTTCACAACTGATATATTAAGTAAAACGTAGGTACATGGATAAATGTCATGACGAATACCCTACACGCTTTCCTTCTTTGCCTTCTCCACTTCGCACGATCTTGGATATCAATGGTATTGAGACCATTGGTTTATCGCATAAAGTATCCTATTCCCTAAATAGTCTTATATCTAAGACACCGACCGAGGAACGAAGTAAAAGTAAAAAAAGTGAATAATTTTATTTTATACTTATCAATCAAACAATACTAGAACGAAATACTTTATATGGTTTTAAAAATAATCATATAATAGCTAGCTTGTACTGCTAGTACACTTTTAAAAAACATCACCTTATAGGAAATCTCATAAATACATACATAATTATCAATTGTAGCTGTTAGTTGTTCGAAGTATATTAAACCTTAGAAATATACTGTACTAATATTGAAGTACCAAACCAACTCAATGGGCTGTACGACTCCCTATATGTAAAACTTCAGAATATAGCATATAAATGCAGTGAGTAAAAAAAATATAAAATCGTATCACAGATTTGTTTTGTAATAAAATAAATATTACAATACAATTTCGACAATCGCGTCTCGTCTCGAGTCTGGACCAGAAAGTCTCGGGACCCGGACAAGTAAATTATTCACAATAGTTCTGACTATTGTGAATAATTTAGTTGTCCGGGTTAGGTCTTAGATGCACATGAACATATTTGGGCTTTTGGGGGCTCCACCAAGATAGTCGGTGCTCAAGCCGATTTCATCGCAAGCTAGTACACCGGCTGAATATGGACGAGGCTTCGGCGTGTTATTTCCTCTTGGGACCGAGGACCTCCTCTAGGCGTAAAAACCAAATTTTAAAGAAGGAGAAGAAGAGCGTTGCCTTCCTCTTGGGGTCGTGAAACCTCCTCTTGGGGGTAAAAACCAAATTTTAAGGAGTAGACGGAGAGCGAACCCCTGGATCCAAAGTACAAGCTTTGGATGCCATACCGGGATTGGCACTCGGATGTTTAAGAGGAGGACACAATACACAATAAATATTTTAATTTACATTTAAGCCGAGATGAAAATCAATAAGATATCATAATATTGTTTAGTACAGTCATAAGATGCATCCCGGTATGGGGTGGAGCAGCCAAAACCAAACTCATTGTTCTGGAGCGAGCACAAAGAGCTGTGCTTAAGGTGATGCTGTGTAGACCTTACAAATTCCCCACTACTCAACTGTATGCGGAGTGTAACGTCCTTATTGTGAGACAGCTGTTTGTCCTCCTAGCCACTATTAGGCAGCATAAGTTGGCCCAGATCATACAAAACGCAAAACAACAATTATGTGCCCTATAGAAATCCACAAAACTGCTTTCGCCAGACGCCAGTTTTATGTTTTAAGCACACGTACTTATAAGAACATATAAGTAAAATTACTTGAATAGCTGGGCTAAATCTTCATCAAGCAAAATGTACAATACAGAAGTTGCTACAGGACCAGGACTTCGCTCGTACGGAAGACCTGCTACACCTACCTCACTAAATTATCTAATATACCACACACACATACACAATCACACGCACCCCCCACACACACGCACACACATACACAAACACACACAGCCACAGACATGCGCGCGCGCGCGCACACACACACACACACTATTCTAGTTGATTTAATTTATTCCTCTTATTCTTTGGAACCATGACTGTTTGGAACCATTGTGATTAAATTGTTTTAATTAAAATGGAATTCCTGGTATCATAGTGACAGCAGAACACTAACTCCCAAGTCACAGGAACACCTAGTTTGGGGGTTAGAGTTTATCCTATCTGTGTAACCCTAACACCAATTTTATAGATGTAACCTAGTCTTAAATCTTAAGCTATGTCATAAGGTTATTATTATTTCTATTTTAAAATAGTGGCCCACCGGCATCGGGAACAGGGACCAAGCTACCGGTGGTTAGGACTCCAGAGAGAGGAATCTCCTCACAATACGTGCCGTGTCAAGGAGCACTGCCTTCTGCATCAAGCCCTTGACCCAACTGCTTAACGCGAGCCTCTGGAGATGTTGTTCGAGGCTCTTGGCAATCAGTCCGTGAACCGATACAACTATCGGAACAATAATCGCCGAATCCACACTCCACATGTCGACAACCTCGTGAGCCAAATCCAAATATTTTATTTGTTTTTATTTTTCGGCTTTCACAAGATTGTCGTCATGTGGAATGGTGATATCGATATATAATAACTCGAGATATAATTATTGCGCGGCGCTCTGATCGATCTATCAACACCATATAAGGTTTATTAGCTACAATAGTCCTGTCAGTTTTTTTTTTCGTGCGGAAATCCTTTCGGATACCCCCCCCCCCCCCGCCGGCCAGCGGGGGCGGTTATGTCGGGCTTGAGCCTACTATAACCGCACGCCGCCGCGCCGTCTCGGGTCTTAATACGCCGGGGCGTAAGGTTGCCCATAGAGCACATCCCTCGCACCCCGACTGACCCTGTGCCATCTCCGGTTTCGAGATGGTCCCCTCGGGTTTGGGAACCACGGTGTCCCCGTCTTGCCCCGGTTTGGGGGAGGGGCGCTAGCCGCCCTACCGTCCCGGCCTGCTTCTGCTGGGGTGTGGGGGTGGCAGGTAAGGCCATCGGGCACATACCTATAGTACGGTACCTCTGATTCCACAAGGTTGTACTTTAGAGCAAGCTGTTGATGAACATTCCTGGCTACGTGGTTATGTCTATGCAAATACTCGCCGTTGGCAAGACGAGAACAACCAGAGATTATATGTCTAAGGGATTCTCCGGGACGGTGGCACGCTCATCGGAGACCACGGCCCTCACCATGGTCTCCAACGAGAGAACGTCCACGCCCAGGACCGCAACGAGATCCCGGTGGTGACTCGCCCACGCAGGGCAATCCACCAACGTGTGGAGCGCTGTGTCTTCGCCAGGATCCTCGCTGTGCTGGCACTGCGGCGTTGTCTCCCGGTGGATGCGTCACAGATATTGGGCATTTTTTTTAAAACGTGTCCAGGTTACAAAATGGAATGAAATAGAAAAAAAATTGGTAATGCAAAACAAAATTTATAGAATGATTCGCTATTCTTGAAAGATCATTAAAATAGCTACAGTTACCCTATAAATATACAAGTTTGGAAAAAGATAATACTTTCTTCGGACACGAGAGTGGTTTAGACATCCACTTTGTAACTTTTTAAAGTAAAATTATTATATACACAGTACATTCTTAATGGAAGATTTTCGTTTATTTGGTTATAAATATGATATTCTTTTAAATAATATTACAGCATAAGTAAGATAAGCCATGTATTTTTAGTATTTTGTAAAAATGTAACCATTTTGTAACTATTTGGTAATTTTCCTCGGTTAACTTCCGATTTATATCGTGTAACAACCATCTAATAACGTTGATTATTTTTTTTATGATTAACTCTTTCTTTATAATTCAACGCAAAGTTAAATAAAATAAGGTACTTATTTACTTTCAAAATCAGTAAAATTTAAAGAAATGGTAACAGTAAAACATAAGACAATTACAAAATGGAAAGCTTCAGTTACAAAATCGAAAAGGTAAAGCTTAGTTTACCCTGATAAAAAAATACTGCAAATCAGTACTGAAATAGGATAGACGTAGATGGTAGGACCATGAACGACGGTAATTTATAAAATAAATGAAACTATGCTATTTTAGTAATCAACGCCTTTTATTTCTATTCAGCCTTTTAATTCAGTTCAGTCTCAAAAAATCAATCTATGTAAAGACTGCCTTAAGGCAAATCAAACGAGCTCAAGCCATCTTCCAGCTTCAGCATTAGACCCTGGTTACCATACAGGATCATAGTACTCGTTAATACCATTCAAACGATCCCAAACTCGATGAGGTTGTGTCGTTTTATTGAGTAGTTCCTATGGCTACCTGCCTCCTCCAGCATCAGATCAGCTTCATGTTATTATAATATTGTATTGTCACGTTGCATGCAAAATTTCAGCTCAATCGCATAATCAGAAGTGGTAGAAAAATGACTTGCAAAACTTCAGCAAGTAGGTAACCGACAATAATTATTGTACTAAAATAGTTTTCTTTGCAAGATATCATTATATATCCACTAAAAAGATAAGTAAACATGCCTGCATGCTTTTGTACTGGCCTTTATATTTCCATTTAGTAACTTTTTTATTCCACGTTATATGTAACCAAATAAAATGGAAGTAACGCATCTCCAATCGCCTACCTAAGATTGCTTGTAAATAAACTTTAATAAAGATGAAACACAAAAACAACTGTTTTAATAGCTTAAAACACGTTTGTAGTTTATCATTATTATATTTCTATAAACAAAAAACCAAACTTACCAGTAAAAATCACATTTACAAAGTGGATGAAAAATCCGGTACGGTAACGCTCAGCAAGTTTCGACACGAAATGCTTTACAAAATGGCGAAGTCTGGAGTATTGTTGCCAGGGAAGAAATTTGTAGTCAGTGGTATATTTTTTGGTGACAAAGTCCATCAAATTACGGTTACAAATTTTGAATTGTGAGACATAATATAATGTTACGAAAGATAGTTTATATTATTAAATTAGTGTTGTTTTATGTTTAATTCTGATAATATTATCATATTTTCATACCATTCATTCTTCTTTACCCTTACCACTGAAGGAAATTCACGAATAAACTTAACTCGAAACTAAGCCGGTCAATGTGGGACATAGTAAAATCAAGGGTATTCAAAATTATATTCAGTATTATTTTATATTTATCAATAAATTATACACATAATTTGATGTATTTCGGATACATTAAATATTAAATATTTTGACCATCGACACTTCATAACAAATTTTCTTTCATTTCTCCATAAAATTAAAGTTAAACTTCTGGGACATGCTCACTTAGAGTATGGACGTGTAAAAAAAAAATGCCCACTTACCGAAACACCCGTGTCCGGTAACCATCTGGCACATCCGCTAAGAGGACCTCCCATGGTCCCTCTCCAACCACTCCTTCATGATCGGTCTCACCGCCGCAATGGTGGATTCCCCCCACCTTGGGTGCTCAAGTCGCACCCTCCATGTCTCCATGAGTTCCTGAAGGAGCAGGGACCGCTGAGCCCTGATTTCTCGGGGCTCCGGCCTATGGCCCCGCTCCAGCGCCTCCTTGCGCCACCGGTAAAGCAGCGCAAGGGAACATGATGTAGGTGAAGCAAGAAATTTACGTATGAGACGACATGTGTTGAGTAGGGCGGCTTTCTGGTAGTTTCCGGCTTAAGGGTAGGTTTAAGCATTTGTAGTGTGTTTAGGTTGGTTTGGAGAGTCTTAGGGACTACACCAATGGTAGATATGATGATGGGTACAATTTTGAGTATTTCTACCTGCCATTGTCTTCTGATTTCTGTAGCTAAATCAATGTACTTCGCCATTTTTTCTGAGTGTGTATTGATAAGGTTGTGCGTGCTACAAACTGCAATGTCTATAATAAATACGGACTTATTATTTTTATCTAATACTGTTATGTCAGGTCTATTGTAGTGTATGGTCTTATCTGTAATAATAGTTCGGTCCCAATAGATTTTGTGTGATGCATTCTCTAAAACAGTACTGGGTTTGTATTTGTAGTAAGCTGTTTTTTGTGTAGTGAATGTTTGTGTGCTAAGTTTTGGTGGATGATTGCAGCAACTTGATCATGCCTGTGTTTGTAATCTGTTTGAACTATAGATTTACATGCACCAGTAATATGTTGAATCCTTTCTGAACTACTTTGGCATCTTCTACATAAATCAGTGGGTAGGTTAGGGATCCGGATAATGTGTTTTTGGTATATTATTATAAGATGCAATGAAACATAAGATTTTCTATTCAGTTGTAGGTTTAAACATGAATTATTACAATTGGTGATGTAAGCGACTTCGACGTAAGTAAATTTTTTAATCAATGTAAAATACTCGTGATTTGTGGTATTAAGGCCCTGTCTGGACGCAAGCTACCATAATTATGCTTATTTTTTGTTTCTAAGATTATTTCTCTCTCTCTCTAAGATTACTGATGCTAGACAGTTGTTTTTTTTATATATAAATCCGTTTGCCGCCAAACAAATCAAACAGATAAATAAATCATTTAAAAAATATGACGGATTTGAGGATGTTAATTTGTAGATATTCCACTAGTTGATTAAATTTTCTATATATTTGTAACAAAAAATATATATGTCATCGCTAAAAATATTGAGATAATTGAAACGAAAAATTTATTTCAAAGAGTGTTTCTTTGCAATTTTTTTAACAAGAAACTGCTCTATTTATCCAAAATGTTTTTGGATGTGCGTGAACAGTAGATAATTAGCTGTATATATAAAAAAATCAACTGTCTAGCATCAGTAATCTTAGAGAGAGAGAGAAATAATCTTAGAAACAAAAAATAAGCATAATTATGGTAGCTTGCGTCCAGACAGGGCCTTAAAAACTGAACCAGACTACAAGTAAGGGTAAAAATATAGACGTGAAAGAGTAAATTTTTTTTGCTGTTCCATATATTCCTAATGATATATCTCCACCGGTAGGGATATTCGGAATTATTTTCTAAATATCGTTACTGGTGGAATTACAATATATAGTCCCAGCTCTCCACCGATAGATGGCGCCAGTAGTATTTAAAATCGCTGAAATGTACTATAAAATTGTTTTTTTTATATCTTGGTGTATTTCATAATATTTACACTATATTTATATTTTTAAACTCGGAATTTTCTCCCCTTTTGTTTGATATCACACTCGCTACGATAGCCAGAAAAAAATTTCGGGCTCCCAAATTTCTGGATCTAACATCCGTTATGGTGATGTTATTCATATAAAATGTAGCCTTTTGCACCCAGAGCATGATACTGACCTCATTAATTACAATCAGAAGCTACAGTGGAACATACATAAATACCGAACATAGAGAGGCAAATACATAACCATGCTACGGGCTCGCGGACGCTCACCCCGTAGTCGGGTAAAAATGGATCGCTGTTTCCCTTGGTCACTCAATAACTTGAAAACGATTTTACGGAACGCGTTCTTTTTTAAAGTATTTAATTCCTTGTACCTATAATGTTCTTACGGGAAGGAAAGACAAAAAAATTGCGCAGCCAATTGAAAAATTCCAGAAAACTTAACGACGTTTTCAGTATTCTATGCCAAGCTGCGGGCAACAGCTAGCAATGAATACATAAAAATACACCATCCGTATGTTTCTGGTCTTAAAGTTCCGAAAGTAGCCGATAGTACGACTTGAAATTGACCGCTTGCATTTTTACCCAAGAGTGTTTAGATAATGGACCCCGTAGGTGACACTGCAATTGAGTTATAAGTTTGATTTACTATATTTCCCGCGAAGCCAGGACAAGTCAGCTAATAAATATGACCATATTTTCCTTAAGGATGTCACCTTTACTTCGACATGTTTCAATTCTGTAAAATAAGATGCATCTTCTTCACATGCCGTGAAACAAAGGCGCCTCCAGCTGTCTGTACCTCGCTAAATCTTCTAAACTACGCAAAGAATTTTCATGCTGCCTTTACTAACATTCAGATAATTCCTTTCGAATGGTTTATAGGTATAATATAATAGGGGTGTATGTTGGTGGGGTGTGTGTTGGGTAACCTCCTCGAGTGTCGCTCCGATTCCGATCCCGCTGCAGTCCGGGGGGAACGGAATCGGAGCGGCCGGTACACCCTGGGCGGCGGTCAATGGCTTCCCCTTCACCCCTTAATAGGGTTGGCATTGATCGTCGGCCAATACCCAACGTGGCGGGAACACATCGCTCTCCGTACTCCTCTGCTTTCAGAGGAGACAGGATGAGTGATGCTGTTAGTGGTGAGATGGCCCAGGGTCAGTCGAGGTGCGAGGGATATGCTCTATGGGTAACCTTACACCCCGGCATCTGAAGACCCGAGACGGCGTGCGGTTTTAGTCGGTGCAAGCCCGACATAACCGCCCCCGCTGGCCGGCGGGGGGGTATCCGAAGGGATTTCCGCACGATAAAAAAAAAAAAAGGTATAATATAATACATGATGCGTAAGACAAACATTGAGGAGTTGTTATATTTTCCGTAAATATAACTTACGGAAAATATAACAACGCATCAATGTTTCGTACAAACATTATTATATTTATAATAAGCAAAATTTTGGGCGCTTTCATTGCTAATGTCGTCAGGACATTGCGAGATTTTATCTACATAGCTATACTATTATATTTATATTTAAATCGCTATATTTAGATAGATATTAAAAAAAAGTGTTATGTTAAATGCACGATTTTGAACACAAATATATTTTTTTTTGAATTTTTGTCTGTTTATCTGTTTGTTTGCGACGGAAGCAAAAACAACTGAATGGATTTTGATGTGGTTTTTTCTATTAGATAGGTCTTGGTCAGACTTAAAATCTTGCGATTGCAATTGGTTAAGTAGTATCGGAGATATGACCAAAAAAAGATGACCAACCTCCGCGCTGGCGTAGCCGATGGCCGGTCAGGTAGTAGCTGCATATAATTTTGTTATTAAAAACTTCTCATTGCTTTTTTCCATACGAAGCCGGAGGTCTAGATCATTATTTCGAATTTAGTTGGTTCGATGACACATCGTTCGAATTATATTTAGTTCGACAACTATTTAATTCGAAAAGTCCTAGATGCCAATGATTTTCTATCTACAATTGTTCGAAAAAAATTATTTCGATACATGGGTTGTCGACGAACTGTAGTCAGGTTGGCTTTTTGTTGTTTTGCGAATAATATTATTAATGTATAAAACAAGCGCCTGAAATTCATCAAATTTCATAAAACGGTCTCTATCAGATAGGGCACGTGAATGTGTTAAATAAGTGCCACGGGGATTGAAGTATGTCACGGATGAAGCTGCGGGGCACAACTAGTGAAAAACTAATTAAACAACTACTACTAAATTAGGCAACTAGGCACCGGGTGCCGAGATTTCTAGTGCCGAGAAGACGAATAAGTCAAATTATGATCTCGATTTGTCCATCCGTGCTGTCTGTCCGTCTGAGTCAGTTTATTTTTCACTACAGTAACAGCACTACGGCCATCGGCCACGCAGCACCCACGCGGCGTCCCTGGCACCTAACGCGCCCTCTCTGATATAAGACCGGGTTATGAAATTTGGTGAATTTCAGGCGCTTGTTTTATTACATTATCAATATTATTCTCAAAAAACAAAAAGTTAACATGACTACAGTTCGTGGACAGCCCAATATACCTACCTACATATAACATTTTTCGAACTAACTTTCGTCTGAAGAAAGTCATTCGTATCCAAGACCTTTCTAACTAAATAGTTGTCGAGCTAAATACAATTAGAACTTTGTGTCATCGAAGAAACCAAAGCTAAAAAAACATCATCACTGACTTTTGTTCATTGTAATGATTTTTCTATTAGGTACTTAAATGGTTGTTTGATATCGCCTAAGAGGATGTACCTACCTACTGTTGATAATGCGCATATGTTCTTACACAATTATATGTAAAGATTAATAATATATAACTAAATTCAACGCTTTAGTGTGATTGGATTCAACTACATTAAAACATCATGACTACCAAAATAATACGGTCAAGTGGATATCAAAGTAGGTAATAGCAGAATGTGATAATACCTACTACTTGAAACGCTATCAAAGAATATCTAATACATCGCATTGTAGTGTAATCACTTACACTGATATTTCAATTATTTAAGAGAGTATATCTCGAGAGGAACAGTAGGTACCTGGACGACGAGCTACGGTCGGATTTTTTTTCAACATTTTCTAAAATGCATAGGTACCTTTTTTTTTTTTCGTGCGGAAATCCCTTCGGATACCCCTCCCCCCGCCGGCCAGCGGGGGCGGTTATGTCGGGCTTGCACCGACTAAAACCGCACGCCGTCTCGGGTCTTAAGACGCCGGGGTGTAAGGTTACCCATAGAGCATATCCCTCGCACCCCGACTGACCCTGGGCCATCTCCGGTTTCGAGATGGCCCCCTTACTTGCTCTCCACTGTGCCATCTGCTAATCAGAGGGACACGTGGAAAGCTTCCGAACAGCCCTCAACAGGGCCGTCCCCGCCTCGGTCGGGGTTGGCCGTAGGCGGCAGCGTCTCTGCCACCCTAGGAGAGAGGTGCTGCCGTCTCCGTTGCCCAGGGTGCACCGCGTGTAGGTCCCCAACCAAGCACCCCTCCCCAACCAAGCACCCCAATGCATAGGTACCTACTAAATTTCATGAAAATCATTAGAGCCGTTTCTGAGATAGGTATTAGATAGATACGGTAAGGCCCATCATGGAGCATTGGCTGGAGAGGCGACACGGAAGCCTCTCGTACCGACTGACGCAGGTGATCTCCGGGAAGGGGTGCTTCGGGGACCACCTGCATCGGATCAGGAAGGAGCCAACGCCTGAGTGTCATCACTGCGACGCGAGCGAGGACTCAGGGCTGCACACGCTGGCGGACTGCGCGGCGTGGGAGGCGCCGAGGCGTGACCTCGTGGCAGCCATCGGGGTGGGAGTCCTCTCGCTCGGCAGCATGATTGCGGCAATGGTGCGGAGCGCGAGCGCGTGGGCCGCCGCCACCTCCTTCTGCGAGCATGTAATGCTCGCGAAGGAGGTGGCGGAGCGCGCCCGGGAGAGAATATACCTAAGTATTACCGGGATATTTACCATGTTTATTCGTTTTCATTTGAATAAACGTGGTGAATAAAGTGATGCTTAGATGCTTCGGACACTTAAGAGGGAATTAATGAAAGTAATTTCAAGTACCAACTTTTTGAAGCGAGAGCGAATGGGCAACCCGGAAAAGGTCATCAGCTTGGGCTGACGTATGCCAATAATCAGATAGAAAACGTTTTAAGGCAAGGTCCAGGTCAAGAGTACTCTCAAATGGCGCGCATGTATGAAAATAATTATGGAAGCGAAAGGTATATCTCAAGATCGTAGTAAATGAAAAGATATTGTTTCTACCTGTGTGTATATTATTGCCATTTTATTGCTGATGGAACCCAAAGTCAATTTGGGCACATCTGAAAACCTATGAAATTTGAAGATAGGTAGGTTGAAGGATAGGCAAACGATAACTCATTTTCAAAGAGACAAAGCTTTGTGATTTCTCTACATGTTTAACTTTATGTATTGTAAATGAGAACAGTTCCTAACCAAATGTTCATCCGTTATCATATGTGACTATATTCTGCACGTTCATGTACACAGATTATTTTTTAGGGTTCCGTACCCTACGGGTAAAACAGGACCATATTAGTAAGACTCCGCTGTCCGTCCGTCTGTCCGCCTGTCACCCAGGCTGTATCTCATGAACCGTGATAGTGAGACAGTGAAAATTTTCACAGATGATGTATTTCTGTTGCCGATATAACAATAAATACTAAAAAAAAGAATAAAGTAAATATACAAGGGGGTCCCATACAACAAAAGTGATTTTTTTGCTGTTTTATAGATAATGGTACGGATACGGGACCCTTAGTGCGCGAGTCCGACTCGCACTTGGACGGTGTTTTTAATACATGCAGCTAGTATTTTAAATTAAGAATCTCAGTATAAAGTTTTGATTACATACAAAATATTAAGCGATACAATGATATTGTTAGAGGACCTTTGTGGCGTGGCGGTCATTGTCACATTGGTCACTGTACGCGTACGACAGCTATGTCGTACTCGTACAGTACGAGTACGAATGCTATGTCGCTTTGATTTGATGGGTTTAGCAAAATTTGAAGAAGAATACCAACGGGTTAGGTAACAAATCAAATTGTATCTACAATTTGCATTTTGGGACCCAGAATCCGCTCTCCAACTCCTTCTATTCATAATTTGTATTTCTTTTTTTATTATGGAACCGACTGCCATCTGACCCCTAAGTCCAAAATGAAATCCTGCGCTAGATACTCGACAATCGTGTACGTATAATGTTTGTTTGTAATTTTGTGGCCCCAGACACCACAAAATTCCATATTCTTAATTTAAAAAAAACAGTCAAGTACCTATACATCGAACGCGCGCACTGAGGGTTTCGTACAAAACTGCATTGAGGGGTGAACTTAACGTTGCTGTAGAAAAAAAAGGTATGGGAGTGACATTATTTGTCGACGTATCCTATAGATTTTAATTCCCTTGCGATTGTCTAAATATGCTGCATAAACCACAACATCTTTTGATTGCGTTAACGTAGGAGTTTAATTTTTTCACAGCTTGAAAACGTTACAGGCTATTTCATATTAATTTCAATTTTGAGACTTCCACTCGTTCCTGAGAAAAAGGTCTTGACAAACAGACATACAGATAGTTTTTTCGAATTCCTTAAAATAACATTATGCCAACAGAAGTAACACATTGCCCGACAAACTTGCAAGCTTTCTCGATTTTAGATTTGCATTCAATCCATTTGGTAAGGAATTATAGTAAAGGCCACAGTGTAGAAGGTTCGAATCCGATATAACTCCTCTAGCCGACGGTGGGTACACAGGGGGATTTCCGCACGAAAAAAAAGGTACCATTTTGTATCAATATCTTCATGGAATCAAAGAAACCTACCTAAGGTTTCTTTATTAGGACGTTCTCGGTCTTCTTTTTTTAGAACATCCTATACCACATCGTATTTCAGCCATGAGTGGTTTATATTTTTCATTTAATCATTTCTCTTCCACTTATCCATTTTTTTTGTATCCTTCGAAGAGTACTGCACTATATCCTTATTTGGGCTGCTTTAATGGGATTAGAACCCACTGGTCACCCCTTGTGCCTACTCGTCCCCTCAAATGTTTGAGGTTCCCACTTGTCCCCTGGACTATTATTTATTATATCTTTTTTATCTCGGTGAATAGCAGTGCCCCAGCCAAAACGAGACAGCGGAAGAGGAGGGCACTACCTACCTTTTAAATTCTCATAGTATTTTATTATTCACTGCGTCAGCCCCAGCAAAATTCGATATGCCTCTCTATTTTTGTCACTTAAAAGTAAGTTTTGTAATCGATTGTAAGCAGTTCACAATGGAATTACCTACATGGAAATACAACCGCGATTTGGTAATGTTTCAGGCCGAATTCTGGGCCTAGAGCTGGTATCACCACAGAACACCAAGCGGCTTCGCTGTAGCATCGCCGTCTTCGTGTGCTGGACCTTCGTAGTCGCTTCAGTCCTTACATTCTACATCTTCTACTTTGCTTTGGCCAAACAAGCTACTCGCCTAGACCTAGGTAACCGATTTTTGCTACACTGTTTTAACCTTGTGAGATGTATAGTGAATTACGAGAGGCAGATGCTTCTTGTAACTTATTATAATAAAGACTGGCGAGCACAAATAAATGGTTATAAATAAAAAGGTGTACTGAATCGATATAATTACTGTTGCCATAAATAACGATTTATATAAATAATCTTTTGTCATGACGATATACATAACATTGAATATGCTGATAAAAAATATTATGTGGCCTGTATTACTACATATTGTGCGTTTTTTTTTTAAATTTAATTCTTTTTAACATTATATACAGCGATATCTAAACCCAAAGTAAGCATAGCTTAACTAGCCTACAAGTACGAAAATGCGCATAAAAATGTACTTAGTTTTTTTTAATAATAATAAAAATACATACCTGTTACAAATGCAAATACCCAAAGCAATGTAAATATACATATTCATGCATACAAATATTTATACTGAGTGGAAATTGAACTCGCAACTTCTGACTCACTAGTCGTCCGCTCTACCATAACGTCACACAGGTCGACCAGAAAGTTAGCCCTGATTTAATCATATCATTATAACTTGTAGTTATATTTTCGAACTACTGCCAATTTTCACGTAATCAATGTAGACTCTATGCGCTTGATGCAAGCAATCAAACTATTAAGATTGAAAGCAACACTGTATTGATGTCTAATATCTTTGACACATTTCACAGTTACTTTTAACTTTATGGAGTTCATATAATAACATGGTACCTTCAATTAATTTGTTCAACTGAATGTAATATATAAAATTACTATTAGATGTCACGTCGTCGATCTCATTTAATTCGCAATCATAGTCAGCTTCTTCGAGAAGTTTATCTTAGCTTTGACCATGACCTATGTTACTTTGCTAAAAACACATGAAGTACATGAATAGCATGTGGCAGCAAAAACCTAGGCATATTGGAGGACGAGAGCTATGAAGGATTTGTCCTCCTGAACCATGGATACAATTGCAAAAAGACCTCTAGAAAATTTAAAAGAATGTACGTACATCAAAGGTCATACGCATAAGTTTAGGACAGAAATTACGCGTATTTTACAGTGACTAATGGTGGATGTTCGATCTAAAGAGAACGAAGTAGGGAAAGTCGTTATAAAAACTAAATTTTTAATAATATTTGTGTAATATAATAAACTTTTAAGCAGCATGCAATATCAATACATTGCGAGCTCTGACATTTTCAAACAATCATGTCTTTTTAATAGTTAGAGAAACAATGGCGACAAATCCTTTCTAAGCGGTGACAAATCAATTAAGCGTAGTTTATTTAAAGCAGCATTTGTGGATTGAATTGATTTCAACTGATTTTATTTGTGCTTGACTATGTAAAAATCGAAATTTAATTCATTTTAACCGAACATTCAAATGACAACTTTAATTTGTATAGATATAAAAGAGCCTTGGTACCTACGACGCGCTGACTGGCAAGCGATGCCTGAATACAGAATAGATCTCCTAAATCTCCCAGTTCCAAATGTGCTTATCGGGCATTCGGCGCTTGAGTTTTGCACCGGAAGATACGCATGTATAAAGAACGTGTTGCTCATACAAAGCGATCACCAAAGACGCAGCTGGTCCGACATCGGCCCGAACTTCCTCGTCGGAGGCGACGGATTAGTATTCGAGGGCAGAGGAGCAAATGTTGAGGGTGCCATGGTGAAATCATGGAATCGAAACGGTATAAGTATTATGTTTCTTGGAAACTATGCTATCAATGAACCGACTGATGCGCAGTTCAATAATGTTATTGTTCTTTTGCAAGAATTGGTGAGAAAAAATGTGTTAACTACAGATTACGCATTGTACGGACACTGTCAGAAGACTGGCAATATTGTATCACCAGGGCAACATCTGATGGATAACTTATGGCGTTTTGATCATTGGAACCCCACGAACAAAACCTCCTGTCAGCGTTCGTGAACGAGTCAGAGACACCAGTTGTAGGGATATCTTGCGATGTTAAAGGTGATGACAATTATGTATAATTATAAAGAATATTCAACCCAGTGTTCAGTGATAGTAACATAATATTGAAAACATAATGTATGCATTTATACGTGTTAGTCATATAATTTAGTCTTAGAATTAAATACGAAACTAAACCTGTGTAAGATACTGATCCAAATGTACAGTTAACGATAAAAGTTGCTTTTAACACTAAAATAATTACAAACCTTTACATGTATAAATATTGATATAAGTAGTTTTAAAATCCCCAAAGAACAGAGTTAACATATCGTTGACTGTACTTAAATGTTTTATTTTTTGTTCTTGTCTGTCTGTTTGCGCTTCACACAAATACCGATTGTGGAATGGATTGTATTGTATATACTAAGTAAGTATATCAACTGGTTATTTGTTATATTGCAATTGCATTTAATTATTCACAACATAAAAATACTCTTAATCATATATATCATAGAAATATAATCAATCAGTGCGATAATGATCACCGGTTCAGTTTTTATTGTGTTAAGTTAAGTAGCTCTTGTAGATAAAGATAGTTCTGTCACCTATGAGTTATAAAGTTGTCAGTAATTTTATAGGGAATTACTAATTATAAATTATGTAGGTGAAATAAAATTATAAAAAATAAAATTTAGTCTGTACCTACCTACCTATCTTTGGGTGGATAGAAATATACGTGATATAGCCTTACTAAATTAAGTTCTCGGTTAAATTAAAAACTCTCTTTAACCGTTTTCATTTTACTATAGGACTAATTTATTATAGTCTATGATACAGGTATAATAATAAATGTATTTTCCATGAACAAAACTACCCTGTGAATGGAGCTATCATCGTGAATTGAAAGGAATTGCTATTAGCGAGTCGTGATTAAGCCCCAGAAAATAACTCTCAACTCTATAGCGTACTGCCACCACCGGCTTTTCACCCTGTACTTGAAAATCTGTACGGCGTTAATGCAAAATGTGAATTACACATATGCCGTAGATATAGTAATAAGTTTTGTACCTATTTTACTTGTGCAAGTTTCGCTGAATTTAAAATTTATACTAACTTCCGCTACCAAGTTTCGCTTTTCGTATTTATTTTTAATGATCTGAGTTAAAAGGCTACAAATTAAATAATCTAAATTAGTAATTTTATCCTGAAACATTCAATGCTCCCATGTAGCACTCACCTGTACCGCTCAAAAGTGACGGCTGACAAGCATACGCCTGGGAGGTTGTTTCTGATATAGTAGGTGCCTTCCAAACGTAGTTCCACTATGGGTTATTTTACAGGGTTTATTTTTCGCGGGCCTGTATGTGTAGCCTATTTAAACAACTATAGAATTATAATTGTAATATAATTCAAGGTTAATATTTTCTATTTGGTAGAAATGATCTCCTTAACTGCATAAGTTAATATTGTTGTCTAAATTACTTGCTTCTAATTATGATAGCTATACCTAAGGGCGCGTGGAGGCAGGCACTATATTTTGCCATCCACTTGCGTGATTCGGTATATGGACCAATCGCGTTTGTTTGCATATCAATAATATCGCATTTACACATCTGTATTATTTACAGGATCACGATATATAGTGATTGTGTTCAGGCGCCCTATGACATTAAAAATAACTGCTTGTAATGTATTATTTCTCTGTTATCTAATTAAGTAAGACCTGTTATTTATATTATAAATTTAGTAAGTATAGTAAATAATTTGAAATGCTTTTGGACATATTTAATTTATCAAGTTTCTTGTGACTTGTTTTATGTTAGTATTTTTTATTTTAGTGTTTTGTATTTTTGCTTTGTTCCCGTTGAGTAACACCAGTTTGTGTCATACTTTGAATGTGTAAGGAATATTATATATTATTATTATATTAGTTAATCGTTACATTTCGTTGAAGGCGTATTTCAACAATGATTTTATTACAAAGAGGTGTTACTTAACGAAAATACAAGATTCTCTTATGTTACAGTGTTACCTATAGGGAAAAAAAAGTTTCAATAAATTATAGTGTTACTTTTCGGTATTTTTTTCCAATTGAGTAACAGTGTGACACAAACTGGTGTTACTCAACGGGAACAAACTGTATTTTTTACCTCTTCACCAGCTGTTTATTTCATATCAAAATAGGGCAAAAAGGCTTCTTAAGTAAGTTTGATGGCTGCAGCCAGACCTCTGTTCGATCTGAAGGTTCCATCTATTTTTTGCGAAAGGTAGCCTACACCCTTCGAAATCTACTGGTAGCCCTTTGTCTTAACTCCATATGGAAGCCACCGATTCTCTATTCTCGACGTAGGCAAGAAAAAATACTCCTCAACAGATAGCTCTGTTTCAAGCGCAACTAAGACAACGATGCACAATAACGAACAAATGGTTAAATATATGTTTTCCCAGTAGGCGATCATGTTATTTAACAAGATGTAGAAACTCTTTGAGCTATTAATAATGGATAACCCAGTCGAGTTCCTTAAAAGTGGGACTAGAAATAAACAGATTTCTTTTTGCTGATCGTAGGACCTATTCCTATTGTTGAGCAGTGTAGAGGCGCTAGGGCGAGGCTTGCGAACATCAACGAAGGAATGCAATTCAGGTCGTTGTGCTTTGAATAAAATGCAAAACAATTCCACCATATACGTAGCTTTATTTTGACACAATAAAGACACAGCAATGATATATATATGGACAGATTAAGTCGGATTACTTTAATAATTATTATACAACAATGAACAAACTTATATTCTTAGTAATAAGTACGTGAACAAGCCAGAATGGGAAGTTAAGGAATCTTTTTAATTTAATCATAGACAAGACAATATTGCTAAAAATTCACTATGATTGTATGTAAAGGGTATACACATGATCTATCTCGACCTTCAACACCTATGCGTTCATACTTGTGAGAACCATCGTGCAGCACGCATTACGTCAGTGTTAAGCGTCTTAGTCAAAGTCAAAACAGTATTGTACACAAAAACGACCCTGAGTCTGCAAAAACAAAATATCAACTAGAAAACTGTGGTACTGGTGGTAGAAATTTGATCACACAAATTTCGTGGGTGGGTACCACCGTGCACGATTGCGAAAAACCCTCCATAGTAATCCAATTTCGGTTTGATTGCGTTCAGGGGTCAGCAAGTGCATAGCCGGGAAGAAGATTGTGGTCGCAGCACTAGTGGGACCGGTGGGTGTCACGCGGTGCTGCGACGACAATCCTCTTTTGATAAGGCCGTTAAGCTGAGTGCCACCATTGTTCACATGGTACGTGTATGTCATGGTGACCCTCTTTCCTGAGACTTTACCTTCAGCTTACCATAAGGCGAGGTGAAGTCAAATTGACGTGTCCTATATTTAAAAAAATAAAAATAAAACACCAGTTCTCAAGCATAAAAACCCTGTGTGTACAATGTGTGTCTAATGTTTGATCGCAAGGTTCTTATCAAAATGTTTGTTTGATATAGCTAGTATTAATCTATATTAATATAGATTGTAATGTGCTTGAAATGGTTCCAAAGCCTATCATAAACAAGTCTGGCATAGTATTGTTTGATTGTAATTATAATTCGAGGTATATTTCATTGAAGTAAGTGATCAGATGTAATCGGTTATTGACTCCGCAGGGAAACTATGCGAATGATTAAATTGAAAAACAAGCCGCTGAATTATAGTTATTTCATGAAATTATAGTAGTGAACTGGCAAACTGAAAGTCATGCTATTAGATGAACCGAAAACCTGGTCACAGTAGCAGGAAAGCTCTTAAATAGACGGCATACGATCACAGTACTACTTACTACGGCTGAGATGGTGATGATGATGTGGGATAACTAAAGCTATCTTTCAACGAATTAAAAGTCCCAGTTGAATACAAAGCTTGTGCCTTTGAGCCCGCGGACCGCTCTTCTACACTCCCTCTCTCTTGATTTGGCTTAACTTAGTTTCTGCGGGAACGACCGCCTGTCGTCTGATCTTCCAACCTGACTGCTCTCGAACCGCGCGAGCAGGCCAGTAGTTGGGTATCTGAGGGGATTTCCGTACGAAAAAAAAAGGTTCCCCCTGCTATCAAACTTGTTTCGGTCCTTTTAGGGCAGACGGGTTTTTTGATTTTCTTATTAATAGTTTTATTGAACTAAAGATTTCAATCCGTACAGTATCTTAGGAGCTACAGTGGAACATACGTGTGTACCGTTCATAAACTGTGCGCGTCGTAGTCTGGTAAAAAGTAGAAGTAATAATCTTGATGCTCATGAGTGTTACTTTGAGACCTACATACTACGAGGTAATAAAGACTCGAAAAGCCTCCAATAATTAAGATATTTGGTGAGATTAGATAACCAAATTTTATTAATAAAGGCTTGAATTCTTATTGTTCTATAAATTTTATTACAGTAATTACTTTTTTGGTCGTTGTGGCTGTATACTGTACTGGTACTTGTATCTTGAATATAAATATTCTAGGACATCCTACACAGCGCTATCTAGACCCAAAATAAGTATAGCTTAACTAGCTGGTATTATGGGTTCCAGAATGCAGATGAAAATACTTAGATACATTTTTGTTGTAAACTATCAAACATACACACAGAAACACCCAGAAAAATGCGAATATACATCATCATCTTAGCGTTGTTCCCGGTTTCACACGAGGTTTTCACATCGGAGCTTGTGGTCCGCCTACGCCATCTCCCCCCTTTAGTTTGGCTTATACGGCTTTTATGATAGCGACTGCCGTCTAACCACCCAACCCCAAACCGAAGCCTCGTCCGTCAATCAGCAGTTGTGCCAGGATGCAGGGGAGGTTAATTTGTCCCCAAATGCCGTGGTGGAGCTCCATACACCTTCATCGTTCATTCCTAAACAAAGACATTATCGGACACACGTCACTATAAATATTTATGGAAACTTGCTTTTCTTTATTTACTTTAATACAATAAAAGTCAATAATGAAATTAATCAATTGAACCAAGATATTAATAATGAATATATATATTAGAAATTATACAGAACTTATATATTAGAATTTCGCCTTAAGACATATAGAATATATCGGAGAATTTCGAATATCTGGGACGTGTCTAGATAGCTCAGCTGGTCAGAGCATTCCCTCTGTAAGGGACTGGTCGCGGGTTCAAGTCCCGTTCTAGATGTTCTCTTTTTCCGATCTAAATCTTTATATATTTTAGAAATTAATTTCATGATTAAGTAGACAACATGACAATATAAAGTGAACAAAACACACACTACGTTACAAAATAAATAGGGAACCTAGTCTAGTCTAGTCTTTGAATCCTCTTTATTCGGACTCAACTGATGAAATATTGGACGCCGAGCTGCGAGGACTGCCAACTGAGAAAAGAAATTTCCATTTAGCTGAATAAAACCAAAGTTTTCCAAAGCCAAGTGTCAAGAATAGACGTTTTTGGTATTTTTCTACTAATAACATACCTCTATAGAACAAGAACAAAAAAAAAACATACCTCTACTGGATCGATGCAGCCTTTTTACATGTTATTTATAAAACTATTAAGTAAAGTACTGTCGCCTTCAGAAGTTGCTGAACACGAATTTTAACCACCATCTTTATATTAAAATAAATCAATAAATAATTTATTTAGAAGTAAGTAGGTGTTTCTATAATCTTTAAAGGACAAGTTTAATATATCTTCATGATCATCATCATAATCATCAACCTATTCTAGTCCACTGCTGGACATAGGTCTCCCCTATAATGAGCGCCATAGCGCCCTGTCTTCAGCTTGCCACATCCAAGCTTACTTATTGTAAATAAGTTACTATAGTAAATATCTTACTTGTTTATTATTCTATGAAAGTTTCTAGAGCTGAGTTAATCAGTAATTTGGTATGTGTAAAGCTACTTTTGAGAGCGGTTGTAGCTAAAACCTACGCAAATGTTTAGCTTTATGCGAATTTTGCTGGTTCTTTCCCACCGTCCACGGTACCGCGGTAAATTCGACGCTATCACTATTTTCATGTCTAGTTTTTTCGTATCTGGCCCTCAAGAGCTTGTCAAAACTAGTTGTTCGATTGTTTATAATAAATATAATTCATTTGCCAGGTGCGGCCTTTTTGTACGGCTTCCATTAAGCAAGCCGTACCAAATAAAACAGAAATTTCATTTGCACCTGAAAAATTCAATTCTCCCATGTGTAATCCTGACCGCTCAAAAATGGAGGTACAGGCTGTGGGGTAATATGGCATATGCCATGTCTGGTAGATACTTGCGTCTGCCATTTGCATCGTCCGCTACATCCTGCGGCTACATCGCCATCGAGCCTTCGATGAAGGTACCTGGGGCTCATACTCGATGGACGGTGAGACTTACGAATCTCGATAGATTCTAGGCGATCCATTCCTCCATAAGCATCCGAATCTATCGAGATTCCGAAGTCTCACCGTCCATCGAGTATAAGCCCCTATCCGAAGGGATTTCCGCACGAAAAAATAAAGGTACCATCATCGAGGGCTCGATGGCGATGCGTACACTTTCTACGACAAGACTAGATCCTTCATGTGGCCGATTCCGACTACGGGGCTATAGAAAAATAGGTCCTCTGCCTTGTGGAGGTCAACCTCGAAATCCATTCGCTGAATACGTCCAACGACCAGGGAAACGCCGGCCGTGGCCGTCATAGATGACGCCGTCACGAGGGTATTATCATCTTGCATCACCAGTCAGTGAGTCAGTAGGACGCCCTTCTTTCCGAGTGAGAATCAGTTGCCCCGTCTTCCATATGTTCGGAAACCGGCTCTCCTACTTGGGATACGAGCGGTGTTTGTGAATTTGAGTCGTCGTCGGCGTCACTTACCTCTCACCATAAAATACCTGTGGTTCCGTGCACGTAGAGCCTCGAAAGTTTCCAGTAATTCATGGCTGGCCTCTATTTTGGCCCGACAAGCAGCTGGCGCCAACAAAAATAAAACTCAATTTTTTATTTTGTATTTCTTAAACGAATATTTTGTACCCTATACGAGTTTTTTGTACCCTATTTACTTTTTGTTGGCAGGTAAAGTGAATGTTAGAGTTTTCAAAATGGATTGATTTACCTATATGAAATTTTAGGTTTCATGCGATCGTCCTATCAAAAAGGGCTCTGAAATACGTTTTAGTCCTACTAATATTATAAACGCAAAGTTTGTGAGTGTATATGTATGTTTGTTGCTCTTTCACGTAAAAACGGCTGAACGGATCTGGCTGAAATTTGGTACAGGGATAGACTAGATTCATCCCGGGAATAGGTTCCCATGAGTAGCGGGAACGGGATCAGAATTCCACGCAGGCGGAGCCGCGGGCAGCTGCTGGTATAAAATAATTATACATTCTATTATTGCACAGCCTTTAATGCAGTACATACACGAGCTCAACTTCTGTATACTTACTTACTGTTGTGTGCCTTAATCAACCCAACATTCGCAACTGATCCACTAACATTTTACAGACTTACCTTTCTACCGATACATTTGGGATGTAGCGAAGAGCACGACGAGGGCGGAGAGAATATCCTGCGCAACTGCGATGGTGATACTTGTTATCTGCATTGTACTCATTATTTACTTCACCGTTTTAGCTAAACCAAAACCAAAAATCACCGATGTAGGTAAGTAAATAATACAAATGTTACACTTAAATACTACGTTCAAAAGAGAAACAAGTCTTGTTTTGAAGTGTCTTGAATATTAATCTAATAACCATAATACTCTCCATCATTATATACTTAGTTGATATGTATTATTCCCACTAATTAAAACACTTATCGTTTGTAATTAAAGGATGTGGGAATAGATCAAATTCCATCGCATTATCTTAATTTGTATTACTAGCTAGACAGTTGTGACAATAGGGCTCAAATAGCTTAGTTTAGAATATAAACTTTTGTGGGTCGTTTTACCCACAAGTAGGTACATTGAAACCAGGATAAGTGGGCCCTGTATATGTGAGAAACCTCTGTTGATGTCAATGAAGTCCCGACATTTTAGCTGTATGTGTATAAAATTATAGTAGGTACATTTTAAAATTAGTCTGCCTACAATATTCGTCGGCATCCGAGCCCCAATCTCGGATGCATACAAAGCTTACACTTCAGACTCCGGGGTCAACTCCCCTACTCCTCCTGTTCATAGCTTGGTTTGCAATCTTGATTTTTACGGGCGCAAATGCCGTCTCTGACTCCCTAACACCAAGACGAAAGCCTGTACTATACAATCAACAGGTGTACAACGGCTTGCTGGTGAGGTTGGCTTAAGCTCCGAAGCTCTTGGTGGGATCCCATACACCACACAAGTTTCTATACTAACAAGGTATGAAGGTACCTACTTTCTATTTTGATTTAGATTTGATATGCCGTGTCGTCGTTTTTGAATGATATCTTTCATAAAGTTTCAAGTACCTAACCAGATATTTGATGATTCTGTTCCTGATTACATTGAAATAGTTCATAGTTTCACTTATATTATTATTTGAATAGATATCTATCTGACCAATTTATTTCCTATTCAAATTTCGATCTCTGTTCACCCAATTTTACCCGGTATATAAAATTATTGTACACAGCTCCTCACGAGTGGTTTATAACCAGAGAAATGTGGCTGGCCACCAAGTACAACACCACAGACAGAAATGACGTCTACAATCCTTTGAAGCTCGTCATCGTTTCTCACACAGTTAGCACAGAATGTACTTTGTTCATTAATTGCGCCGCAGAAATAAGGACCTTACAGACATATTTTCTTAAGAATCTGCATTATGACATTCCGTAAGTAACTATTTTCGTAGGTAATCGAGCGCGAGAAAACAGTCAATATATATTGTGATCCTGTCAATAATATTGATGATATTAATGTGCATACGCGATTATTATTTACACCGGATCACGATATTGGATCACAATATATATTGACTTTCTCCACGCGCCACCAAATCGCGCAACCAAAAATCCAGAGCAAATAGTACTGTTTTTTGTATTTCAGGTACAACTTTCTTATCGGTAGCGACGGAAGGGTATACGAAGGTCGAGGATGGAATATAGTTGGAGCACATACACTAGGTTACAATAGGTGTTCACTGGGCTTGGCGTTTGTGGGTGAGTAAAGAAAGCAACAGGAATTACAAAATACCTAAGTCACTACAGACGCATGGAAACTCAAACTTACTTTTTCATATTGGCTCATACGCTCTACAATACACGAGTCTATTATTTTTCCACTACGCCTATATAATACTTATATTGTGTTAAAGTATCTTGAATTCCAGATACAAGAAATTAGTACCGAGATTACATAGATACTAGTATTAACCCCTCCAGCTAAAAATACATTGCTTGTGTTAGTCGTTAAATTCACGTGTTGAGCTTAACTACCACAATATTTTAGAATTATAAAAATTATCGTGGACTGATTGACTAGGTTATAAAAGTACATGTTAGTAAATGTTATAAAAAAAATAATTATAAGTAGCGATTAGCATAACAAATAAGTGGTCAATTTTGGAGGAAAGAAATATTTTTAGAGATTATATTTGCATGATGTTTAACTTTGTCTTATACATTTTCACGATAAAACTTACCGTTTCTGAAAAAAATACAAAAAAGGGATATATGTGACCTTCTTGAATTAAAAATCTGCACCCATGGTATCGATAGGGATTTTTTATAATTTCATTATAATGTCCCGAACATTCATGCAGATTTTTTACTTCTTTGGAATTAATGCAAGGGTACCCACGTATTTCGCGCTAAAATGACTGAACTAACAACTCAGTAGTCTTCAAACGGTTTCATATTTTTGAAGAGTTTACCTATCTACAACTTGGTGGATTGTCGTTATCGTGTTATCGTAGACCAATCACAAGTATTAAAAAAGTATATATATATATATATAAGTATATGTAGACAACCGTTTCCGACATTCTCGGATATATTATTAGCGGCCCGGTACGTGCTTCGCTACATCAAAATGATCCGCTATTATTATTGAATTCATTTGTTACAAAAAATGTGATAAATGAAGAACCGCTCGACCGATTTTGTGCAAACTTCACATAAACTATTTACTAAATAGTCCGAACAAAGCCTAAACATTTGGTTTGGATAAGTGAGCCCGTTCTTGAGTTATAAAATTAGAACGAAAAGTGGCATTGATTTTTATGTATATTGATATATACGAGATTGTTGGAAACGGCTATGAAACGGGGTTTCGGGGGCGATATATCAATTTAGCTAAGTTTCATTTTTAGAAAACGTCGAAAAAATACCTGAGATATGTGACTCGAGAATGAACAAATGTACCCAATGACATATTTTTAGTTTATCATAATTTAATTTTTTGCAGGTGACTACAGAGAAGGACAACCTTCCTATGTAAAAGTGACGACACTGCAACAAAAGAGAGCCCAGATGTTATTTACAGAAGGAGTCCAACTGGGTTACCTGCACCCTCATTTCCGTGTCGTTGGAGCAAAGGATGTCAAGGACACCATTAGTCCGGGTGCTAACCTCTACAAAGCAATACAAAAGTGGCCTAACTATGACCACAATAACTTGTATAAGAATCGTACTTGTGACCAAATACAGGAGCTATATGTTAATTTCAATTTTACGACTATCCCCACGACGAATCTTACTTTTCCTTGAAACTCACGACTCATACTGAAGTAGTTAAAAATTAATTTCTGGAATTTCCTTTGATCCCACTAGTTCGATCGTCGAACTAGTTAGTACGAACCTAATCAATGAAAGTCAGACTGCTATGAGTCTGGATGTTAATATTATTTTTATTTTGTTTAATTTCGAAAGTTGCAATATAAATAAATGCAATAGAACTAGTGAGATTTTGATTCTCACTAGTTTGACGGTCCTACAATTGCGAATAGAAATTTACCCGAATCGAACTAGTGAGAACATGCCTGAAATTTGATAATGGGAATACATTTTTTTTTAATATCTAGCGACGTAGATCTTTGGACGAATCTTTAAATTAGTTGAATTACCTCGAGTTTTATTCTGGGCAAACGTTTAACATGTTGTTAAAGAATAGCGATCTATGTGACAAAATTAATAGATCCTAAAATCAATTTTAAGATAAGACAACCTAGATATCTAAATGGTGATACTCTACATAAAATTGCCCTTTACTTCCCAACGTAGCACCGGTGCAACATTCAGAACAAAAGAATATTGCGACCAAACCATTATATTTAATTTAACTCAAATGTGTTATTGGTAATATTACTGTCATCCATAGGAAAACAATTGAATCAACTCACGCAGCACACCATTATGTAGTTAATATGGCCATCATGGCATCGCGTCAACCGTATACCAACTCGAGGACGTGTAGTTAGTTTTAGTCTATAATAACACTCTTTTCGTATTTTTTACTATATTTTATTGAAATTTTGTTGTTTAGGAGTTTTCTAAACTATGTTAAGTAGAAGTTAGGTAATAGGTAATAGTGCTTTTCTGACAGTAATGACAGTAATTGAGATTTATGTCTTGAAATATGTTTTTGTGAGATTTTTGTACTTTATATATATGTATATATATATATATATATGTATATATATATACCTATATATATATATGTATATATATATATAGGTATACCCGTTATGAAAAAAATAAGAAAAAAATCCATGTCACTTAGTCTAGCGACAAGACATTTTTTGAAAAAGTTGAAAATTGTACACCCTTGGTCGCACTTTAATAAACTCGCGTTTTTTAATAGTGTAATCTCAAATAACACTGCCATTAATCGCAACTACAAATCAAAGTAAGAAACATTGTTAACTAAGTAAAATAAATTGAGTTTTTACGAGTTGTGGTTTACAAAATGATTGTCAGTTAACTTTGACGCTCCATGTTGCAAAAAAAATTACGACACTACCCTTGACAAGTTCTTTGAAAAGATGGCCCATTTAGTCTAGATTTTAAAATGGTAAAACACTTACCAGTTTTCTTGCCAATAAAAGTGCTATATTGTATTTTTTGCAAAAGAACCTCATTGAAAACCCAATCGAAATAAAACAATCAATTATCGTAACACTTTAATATCATCCTAAAACTTTAGAAGATGCTCAAATTGTCTCCGGCAGGAATAAAAGCTCTGCATCGCCTCAGAAATGACCTCTTCACCAGTCGTGCACATCTACTCGCATTTTCATTTCTTCTGATGCTGCATAATGTTATTGACGCAATTCTACTACATTTCGTATTGGTTTTGAGTGGACTTTTTCTTTATTGCATCCCCAGTAAAAAAAACTACTGGATTCAGATCTGGGGAACAAGGGAGCCATAAAACTGATCCATGGCGGCCGATTCATCTGTCGGGATATTCTTCGTTTAAAAATTCTCGAACATGCCGAGCATAATGAGCTGGGCAGCCATCTTGTTGATACCACATTTCTCTTGTAGATGTTGAGTGGGTACATCTTCTAACAATGTCGGCAAATCATTTTGGAGAAAATGCAAGTAGGTGGTGCCATTTCCCAAACATTACACAGCATCACATTTCAAAACCAATACGAAATCTATTAGAATTGCGCCAAAAAATGTATGCAGCATCAGAAGAAATGAATGCGAGTAGACAGTGGCGTAACTATAGGGTGGCAGGGCTGGCAAAACGCCACGGGCCCCCGACCCAAGAGGGCCCCGGGCCAAGAGGCAACGAGCTCAGAAATAACCTAACATTTTTAACAAAATTTTGTACCTAAGTACTTAAAAATAAAAAAAATTAAGTACTTAAAATCAATCAAAGTGGGGCACAACTAAAGACCATATGCAAATTCAAACTAATCATGAAAATTTTAACACATTCAAAACAAAAAGATGTTGATTTTCAGAACGCACCATTGGTTGCTTCATTTTTTGTCGGGGTACATTGGTGACGCGGGCGAGCTAGTGCCGAACGGGAAATTCCCTCATTTTGTTAACGAAATAGGCTAGAAGTCGGTGACACTAAAAGTCCTGTCATCGCGGATTTGAAAGATTTATATGTAAATCGATAATTAATAACTATACGAATAAAATCAACTGGGTACGCGTTGACTTAGTAAGCCGAAAAATATGTTAAATAAAATGTATCTTATTGTTATCGCGGATTTTGATGAATTTTAGTTCATTCGATAGGAAATTTCGCGATTTAACTGAAAATTTTGCTGACAAACTTCATTTAGCCGGAAGGGTAGATAATAACGTACCTATTTGAACGGTGTAATAGGGGGTAAAAGAAAATTTCTTTTAAATCACGTCATTTTCTATTGAATGCACTAAAATTCATCGAAAACTGCGGTAAATGAAAATTTGCAGATTTCCTGAAATATGTACTGCATTAATGTTTGTTCTTACAATTCCTGTGACTACAGCTAGTGCTGAACGATCATTTTTGAAACTAAAATTAATAAAAACCTATTTAAGAAACTCTATGGCACAAGACAGGTGACGTAACTTGGCTATTCTGTCTATTGAAAGTTCTATGGCCCGATCTTTGAACTTTGATGATGTTATTTTTTTTTGCTTATTTAGACTTAGAATCATGTGAAACGTCGAGAAAAGTGATAAAAAGTGGGTGTAAGATTTTGATTTTTTTGCGTGATTTTAAGACTTCGGTGTCCACCTGGTTGGTGGCCCGAAGTAAAAATCTTATTGAAAGTTAATTGTTCTTGAAAATAAAACTTATTAGATATTTAACTAAAATGCACATAATATTATTAATAGTTTTGGGTAACTACTTACATCAGTCGTTTATTAAAATTAAATTCTAACGGGACTGTTTTTACTGGGACGCCGCCGGAGGGCCCAATCCAAAAAAAATTGCCACGGGCCTCAGATGGTATAGTTACGCCACTGCGAGTAGATGTGTACGACTGGTGAAGAGGTCATTTCTGAGGCGATGCAGAGCTTGTATTCGTGCCGGAGGGAAACAATTTGAGCATCTTCTTTAGTTTTAGGGTGAAATTAAAGTGTTACGATAATTGATTATTTTATTTCGATTGCGTTTTCAATGTCCTTTTGCAAAAAATACAAATTAGCACTTTTATTGGCAATAAAAGTGGCAAAAAGTGGTAAGTGTTTTACCATTTTGAAATCTAGACGAAATGGGCCATCTTTTCAAATAACTTGCCAAGGGTAGTATGGTACCTACATTTCGACACCTGCAAGGAATAACATCGTAACTCACTTTTTGGCAGTTTTGAGTTACAATCATATGTAACTCACTTTTTGGCAGTTTTGAGTTACAATCATATTCTAGCTATACAAAAAATGCAGATCTTTTTGCACTCACTCCTGTGTCTGTATTCCTTTGCGTACAGATTTTAATAAGTGTAAAAACATTGTAAGTCACGAGTCAACTGCATTTCATAAAATGGTATGTTTAGTTACACACCATCATCATCATTGTTTATGCGTGCCATTAGAAATATTACATTGTAATTTAAGATACAATTTTGTTTTCGGAAATAAGTATCACTTAATAAATACGCATTCATTGTAACCTTAAATACAATTATTTCATTCTTGCATACTGAATAAAAGTTCAGGCCAAAGATTGTAACATAAGTTACAAATATTTTCTCCTCAATAATTTACTAGTCTACAGTGTTATTATCCTTAGGCTACCATTCAAGAAAAAGAGATAGTAATAGCGACTGGAAGTCAAACTAACGAAGAAGAGTCCACAACTTCATCCAATTTGAATTCGACTAAGCTAAAGAAATATCCGAAGAAAATTAATCCAGGGAGAAAAAGACTATTGAATTAAGAAAACTGGAAAAATGCAATATGTAAAAGAAAGAAAAATTCTGGTGAGGAATTTATAAATAAGAAAGGGCAATTGGTTCAGAAAAAATACATGAAACCAGCTTGTGGTTATAATTGTTCACGTAAATGTCGGGAAGCTGCTACAGAACACCAAAGAAATGAAATATTTAAACAATTTTGGGAGTAAGGGGATCATAATAAACAAATGGAGTACATTAGCCGATTTGTTAAAAGAGTCAATAAAAAACAAGCGATTGTAGGCTCGGAAAGTCGTCGTCGGTGGACACTTGAGTATTATTTGATTATAGGAAGTCAAGAAATACGAACATGTAAGACTGTGTTTTTAAACACCCTCTCTATAAGCGGTATGTGGTTGCAGACTCTATTCAGAAAAATAGATAACTCTGCCACAGGTACTATTTCTATTGATGAAAGAGGTCGTCACAATACGCCCAAAAATGCTGTTCCAGAAGAAGTTAAACAATCCGTTCGAGACCATATTTTACAAATGCCATTAGTAGACTCACACTATGTCAGAAACAGGTCATCTAAACAATATTTAGATGAACAACTTAACTTTCCATTACTTTACAAGCTTTATTTAGAATGGATGAAGGAAAAATATTCTGATCAGGTAGTAGCGACATCGAGACAGTACAAGGATATACTTCATAAAGAATTCAATATAGATTTTAATAAACCTAAAAAAGATCAATGCCCGCGGTGTGATTTATATAAAAATGCCACTGCGACTGACAAAACTAAGCTAGAGTATGAACACGCATTACATGTTGCCAATAAAAATGTGGTTAGGGCTTTAAAAGATAGCGACAAACGCCGAGCCGAGTCCTCTGACTCTGTTGCAGCAGTTTGTTACGATTTACAGGAAATTTTAAACACTCCACAGTCAGAAGTGTCTGTTTTTTATTACAAAAGAAAACTTGCTTGCTATAACTTCACGATATATGATATGGGAAAACATAAAGGGTATTGTTACTTGTGGGATGAGACGATAGGACGCAAAGGATCAAATGAAATAAGTAGTTTTGTATTCGACTTTATTAAAACCAAAGTGCAGGAGGGATATAAGGACTTTGATTTTTATTCTGATAGCTGCGGCGGTCAGAATAAAAATAAAACAGTATTTGCAATGTATGCATATGCATACATTGCAAATACTATTGCTAATACTAGCAGCACTATATTTAATATAAGCATAAATCACCACTTCTTCGAAGTGGGACATTCACAGTCAGAGGACGATGCAATGCATGCGCTTATTGAGCGGAGGAAAAAGAATAAAATTATCTACGTCCCTCAGCAATGGATTGCTTAATATGTGCGAAATCTACTGGTGACCCTTATGTAGTCAAAGAAATAAATCAAGACACGATATTGGATTTTAAACAGCTTTTGCCATGTTACGATAACTGGGAATATGATGTTAATAATACAAAGTTTCGTAGAGCAAAATTATGCATATCCGTTTTATCTGTGGTTTTTCAAATATTATTAAATTTCAATATGATTCTCTGAGTGATAATGAAATAACTATAGATATAGCTCAACATAGGGCAGTTCGGTCTGTTACTCGTCGCGCCGCCAGGGAACCTCAAAACAATGTAAAAGAGTTATCTAGCAACATTTCGAAGGCTTATAATAGCCTTTAACTATAGCCAAGTATAAAGATTTAATGAGCTTGTGCAAAAGCAAAGCTATTCCAGCAATCTACCATGATTATTACATAAATTTACCACATCATCATGCAACTCAGCAAAATAATAATGAGTCTGATTCCAATTAAGAACTACAGATTAATATTTACAAAGACTGACTGAAAATTGCGATTCTTTAAAAAGGAATAATCTTTATTGTTTAGAAGTTATGTATGTTGTTTTATTTTTCGTAAGATGTTTTTTAGCTTTAACTAATTTGTTTATGCAGGCAATGCTATAACAATAAATAATAAAGACTGATTAAATTTATTCAACTACTTTTTTATTTGTATGTTAATTCCAAAATGCTGAAAAAATACATCTTATCAATTGTATCTCAGACATACAATTTTTTCAGTTAATGAAATCGCTACTACCATACTTTTTGCGATTGTAAGTCTGAGTTACAATGTAATTTTATACTTTATATGTTGTGGTAAATCGTTGTAACTCACAAAAAGTCCATTAATATACATATATATTAGAATATAATCATATGAAAGTATGGGTATTCCCTCCTTGCTGTAAATTTTCAAGCTTGGTTGGCATTAAGACTTAACCGAAACCTAAGAGATTTTTTTAAAACTTTGACGCGCTCTACTGAAAAGTTACTAAAAATGAGTTACAATGTTATTCCTTGCAGGTGTCGATTTTTTCTCCAACATGGAGTGTCAAAGTTAACTGACAATGATTTTGTAAACCATAACTCGTAAAAACTTAAGTTATTTTACTTTGTTAACAATGTTTATTACTTTGATTTGTAGTTGCGATTAATAGCACTGTTATTTGTGATTAAATTATTAAAAAAATCACTAAAATTGTGATCACAGTACTTGAAAATGCAACCACGGCGCTTGACTAAGTGACATGGATTTTTTTCTTCTTTTTTTCATAACGGGCATACCTTGGCCTCTCGCCCAGTACCAGGTTATCGTTGAGTTTCGGGACACCCTGTATATATATTTTTACCTCTGTAAACTTTTTGTGTTGCCAGGTCTGGAACTCAACGAACGTTTGTCGGAAGCTTAGTATAACAAACGTCCAGACGTTTGTTATACTAAGCTTGCCCACGTAAAATATTACCAGTTCGTAAACTTTTTCTAGTATTAAGTCCGTCAATTGACTACACCCCGCTGGATGGTAGGAAGCTAGGATGAAGTTAGGGGCCAACATTCCAGATGCTAATGATCCTAAAATTGTGATCCCGTCAACGACTGTCCTCAACAGATGCTTTTTCACGCCCCGCTTAAAGAACCTGGGATTGTAAGAAGGAAACCCGTGTACCGGTAAAGCATTCCAGTTCTATATCGTGCGACAAAGAAAATATCAAACCGCTTGGTTCGAGACGGTATTGCTTGTACCGTGTGCGGGTGACAATGCAGTCAGGCGCGTGTTGTTCTGAATAGGAAGAGAAAGGGTGGAATGAATATTGAAAGAGCTCATAGAACACCGCTGCAATACGGCAAGAACGTCTAATAAATATTATGCAAAGCCATCCTAGAAATGAGAACAGTATTCCACGCAGGAGTAAACCTGTCGTATACAAAAGACGCCGCTGCTCCGACGACGTGACAAACCGTTTCACCTTGTTCAGAAGTCCGAATTTTCGTGAAGTTAGCTGCGAACATCAATTCTGAGCATGCCAATGTGGAAGTGGTGTACTCTGAAGAGTTGGGAGGGGAAAGAAGGAAGATACCTTAGCTGTAAACGCGCACGAGTGTATTGAATTCTACCAACTTCTCTGATCCCAATTGGGTAATGCGAACCAGGTCCTGGTCGAGCTCAGTGACAAGTTGCCGTCTGTTTTCCTCAATGTTAAAATATTATAAATATTTCGATTTCGGAATGGTGTGGTGGATTTGGTAGATAATATTAATCGCCCTATATCAAAGCACCTTTAAAACTTATCTAGCCCAGACCTATAGAAGCAACAAGATAGAATAACATGGGGTTTTTCCCAGTTTTTACTCAAAATACCGCTTTGCAGATATTGTAAAACTGGTTCAAATAATAATTGCTCAAAATGTGGAAAAAAAATAGGATTGATTCCTTATGGTATCTTTTTTTTATTTTAATAAACTTTTCAGTTTTGTACTCATTTATTTTTATTTTGCATTTTCTCTATCATGGGCAACTTTGTAAATATACTACATTGTTTAGAGAATGTACATTGTTCAATGTCTCACAACGTAGAATATTTACAACATAAATATGATTTATAAGTAAATATGTATGTATTGCAAACTTTTTTGATTATTATTATTTCGGAAATTTCGAAAATTTGCGGTAAATGGATAATTATTTCATTATTTTGTTCTTTCTGAAGTAATTTATGTAGGTATTTTACAGGCATATATTAACTAGGATTAACTACATACGAAAAGACTTATCTTTACTTATAGCTTATAGGTGCCTATAGTGTGTTACCCCAGCGGAATAAATTTGTTTTTCATCTTGTTATAATTTCAATTGCATGACGTCGTGTGATTGTATAATATAAGTAAAATTTGTGTATCCCAATCCAATCATTGGGGTGTTAAGTATTCATAATTTTTTTTTTATCCTTAGACGTAATAGCGAACTTTTTAGTTACTTACCTAACCATGCGCGGCAAGTAGGTGCCTACCTGAGTTAAGAGTCTGTAGGAAAAGGTTCCATGCCGCTTCATATCCCTGCCAACTCCACTGGGACCCGCTGGAGTACGTTACATTCGGACGAGGCGCATCTACTCACCGATGCCTCCAAAATTGAAGACATCGAGCTAAGGCTACGTCCAATCTTCTTGGCTCCTCCCGATTGCTACGCCATCTTTGCTTCAGCTTCTTTTTCCTTACACACCACTTTGTCACTATTGCCCATGCTCTGCAATGCAGGTCTGGCTGGGACAGACAGGCCACATGGGTCTGCATGCGCATGTGCAAGTGAACACGCCGGAACTCCACACAGTTTGCCGTTTCCTTGTAAAAACCAACAAGTCATTTCGCATGACCTCTTGTTTGAACCTTTGTGGCCTGAGTAGCCGTAAAGATTGCTGGGTTTCTAAGTAACATACGTACATACACGACTTATATTTATAGTATACTGTGCCATAGTACCTACTGCTGTTACCAACAGTCTAACTAGCTTCAACAATCTATAACAGAGTACACCACATTTATAACAGAGTACCTACCTATATCCTACCTACCCATAGTAGGTACCTATAAACCCTAAGTAGCTTACCACTTACCACTGTCAGTTCGTACTGTGTACGCCTAGATCTTCTAACGCAACGTACTTTAATGCAGTTTTCTCAGTCATACCATCTAACACAGTACCTACATACCTACAAAACCTAAGTAGTTTACCAGTATCGTACCTACACAGTAGGAACGGATGTGTACGCCTAGGTCTAAACTACGCAACGTACATACTTAGATGCGGTCGTCTCTTTCATTTAAGTAGATATTAATCTACGGAAGGTGTTGTATCTAAGACCATAATTAAATTACTGAAGAAATTGAATCGCTAATAAGACAAGGCTGCCTCGTGGGATGTGCGCACGCGGGCGCCCGCTATGTTTTATGATCGTGGGCTATTCCTTTTAATACTATCGTATAGTCTTACCAATACCCAGTTCTACTGGCTTTTAAAAGAATTGGCATAAATGTTCCCAATAGTACGCCTGGTAAGACTATACGTTGGTAGGTAGGTACTACTGGGAGTAGCCGAAAATCGTGTGACAGGCGACCCGCCTAACGCAGCGCTGCTCTATGAATTCGCATGAAAAAGACGCCGCACGGGCGCCCTCTCGTCCTTCCCCGCTCGACGCAACGCAACGGACGGCCTAAATAGTAGGTATATTTTGACCGGTGCCCGATCCCTAGGAACGCAAGGCGTACGAACGAGCGGTATAGCGCTACCGGTCAAACTATACCTATATTTTGTGTTACTGTTTACCAGGAATTGTGCAGCTAAAAATGTATTGGGATACCACTACACTTATGAGCTTGTCACCTGGCACGTGCGAGCATTCACACGTCTATCTCCGCAACGCCAAAGAGTTATTTTTATTGTGGCGAATAAAATTGCTTGGGTAAGGCGAGTTCGCGCGTTTCCAACATCGCATCCGTTATGACGTGTGCTTTAGCTAATATGTTAGTTTTTATTTTTGATACGAAATAACCGCTAAAATTGATTAGGTATAGAAATATATTGATACAATACCTTTTTCATCATTCTGCCCCTAGTTACCTACTTTGATACATAGGTTACTCCATCTCGCGCCCTCTGAAACGCTGCCCAAAACTGAATCACATAATGCGCGTCGTGGTAGGGTCTCTGGTATACAAAAATAAGTTTACCTATAAAATATCCCGAAAAAATAGAATTTCAATATGTAAAATCGATTGCAACTTCTTTATAAATAAAGACGATTGTTGTGTGAAATTGAATAGGTTATGCACTAGGACATACCTATTTCATGCAAAATTAAGCTGTTAAGTTATATAAATTGTTGGACAAAGTATTTGATATTTGTCAAGGAAGATTGATAGGTATCATTGTACCCCGTTATCAAAGTGCCCCAACTGACATTAATAAACAATTAATTTACTAAATTATTTGTCAATATTCTACTCAAAAAAATTAAAGAACACTTGAATATATTCACTTACCTTTGGTGACATGAAATAACAAAAACAACTAATAAGCCAGTGCTGAGACACGATCGTAGTTCGCTTAATATTTTAGTAGATGACAGCTTAAACACGTTTATAGCTGTCACGTTTATAGGCCCACGGCGAACTGGCGGCGAGAGCGTCACAACTGTTATTCTTGTGCATGTCCTTGAGTATTCTAGCGACGTGCCAGACTGCATAGCGTTTTTCAGTTTTTAAATATACATGTACCCCGTGTATCTATGATCCCCTCCTCCCACTAACGTGTGTAAGCAAATTACCTAGGATGTATGGGTTGGGTTCCCATCAAGATCTCCGGTCCCAAACCAACCTCACCTGCAAACCGGTACACCTGCCTAAATAAATCCTTTTTTCTTTAAAAAGATATTTGAAAATGTAAACAGATCTACGATTCCGAATTGAAAAATTGTGAGTAGGTTTGACTTTTGCCGACCCTCATTAACTGTGGAGTAGGTGACTAATTAAGGTCATATGATTAGATATTAATAAAAACCCAATTTCAATATCACAATTTAGGGGTGGTTCGGTGCTTGGTGATAAAAACAAAAACAGTAGCTCATATAACTCGAAGAAGGTGGTGTTACATTGATTTAATCACAATTTTTAAAAACGTACAGGACTGTATAAACATTTGGCATAGATAACTTCGTCTAAAGAATATACATTCGAAGAATTAAATAAAAATAAACTCTTATGATTATTCAAAGTTTGTAATTTCTGAAATGCTTAAATAATTTCACATTCTGTTTTGGTTTTTTCTTCTCCCAGAGGTTCTTTTAGGCACTAAATAAAAATTTACTGGTTCGCCAAATTCATAACTACATTGAAATTTTCGAATACAAAGGTGAAATACTAAGGTTCCCTTTCAGATCTTATATAGGTCGTTTGTTACCAGTTTAGCTTAAAAATACATCTGCACGTGACTGGCGTCCGGCCGTAAATGTTTAAGACTAGTTTATAATAATACCTATACCCGAAATGATCCAGGGCTAAGTTCCGTACACTACAACATCAAATATTTCGATTATCATTACATTATTTTCCACTATTACTATTTAAATTGGTTACAAGGGCATACAAACACGATACCGCAAAATAAAATTGTATTTTTAAGCGTAAAGCATATTCCGTTTGTTCAAAATTCCTATCTTTCTTTGGATTACATAATAAGAAAAGCTTAAGCACTTATAGTACTCGAGAATAGATTCAGGAGCGACAATTTGACACCATTTGATACACGTAACTGCAGGATATCATATCGGCTTCCTACAACTATTTATAAATTACTAATCCCATAACTTAGTGCAGCACATAACACAATGTTCGTCGCTTTTCAGTTTATTTTCCTTCATTCAAAACAATTACTACAATATCTTAAAACTAAGAATCGCAGTGCAATAAATTTTAGAAAATTGTTGTGATGTCAAATTGTCTTTGGCGACATTGTATACCATATTCGACGCAGTAAGATTTATATCTAAACACCCAAGAATATAATATAGGTACTAACATATTGCGGACATCATAACTTACTCATAGAAGGTGTGAAGCCCCAACTGCTAAAATACAACAAACGTTTATCCTTGATCTACTAAACCAGCGATATTTCTAAATAACTTAGGTGATGTTGAAGTTAATGTTTTTGTATGCACGAGACATGTTTTGTTTTCTACAGTCACAAATACGTAAATTTATATACGAAACGAAGAGACAATATCATTCACGCACAATGAACCGCAATATTACATTTAGTATAATTAAATGATCCTCCAGGGCTCACTACGTTTCAACATGAACACAAATTGTATTGCTCATTATGTCAGTTCATTACTTAATAAGTGAAACCCGAGTACATATATATCGGCGGGTAAGTGTTTGTTTTATATTACAAATAAATAAATATAGTGGGATAAAAGAAAGCCGTTCATAGATTTGATATCCATTTATAATAAACCAAGTACGATACGAGCTTAGCCCTAATTAGGCTGTAGCAGAAATGGAGTTACTAGGAGACTACAGAACTATAACTATTAAAATAGCCAAAAATATAACCATTTAGAAGGTTAGCTCAGATCAATAGGTTACAATGATTACAGTTTCTAATTGACGCGATGTTCCCCCCAAGGGCGACTACCTAGCTAAAGACGCAGTTACACCGCGAGCAGAATATAAGTAGTAGAAGTTATTGCACGTATTATATCGAAATTTACAGCGATTACAGTCATCAGTTTGGAAGTAAATATGTCTGCAATACTTTAAATTATAAACTGCTACTTGAGGCATTCAGTATTGACCTGTCATACATTTGTCAGTATCAAATCTAAGAACGATTCCCGTAGAATCAAAGATAAGATTATTAAGTATTTTATATACACTATGTGATGCGTATACCATACCTCCATATAACAACCTACCAATCTACAAATGGAAGTCCACACTGTCGACATTCATGTGCCTACGTGCTATAATATTTTGCAATTCAATTATATGTATAAGCAAATTAATTTAAAATCAGGTTGGTCCTAACAAAATTGTGAAGGCTGCAGAAATGCCATCATAAATCTGAGAAAAACAATTAATGATACTTGAAACCTGTTTCGCTCTCATTCGAAAACCGCAACTTCTAATTCATTTCTCCAACGTTCAATTAATGAAGTTTCTCACTAAAAGTCATAATAAATTACCCCTACCATCTGCTCCTATAGTAGACAAACAAGAATTTACGTATTTAAAAATTATTTTTTATAATTAAACAAGTATCAAACAAATAAATTCGACTCCTAACAAAGATTTTTGAACATAAAAATCAATTTTATTTTAAGATTAAATATTATATAGCTGATTGTTATAGGGTTAAATCTGAGAAAGAGGCATTGTATCATTATTACGTTGAAACCGAGATTATAGTGCTATTACGCGTGTAGGATGACGGACTAACACACATCGCTAACTAATGAATTCAACATAATATAAGGTCAAGGAAAATGGTATCATGATTTGCAGGCGGTACGCGGAGTAATCGGTAAAGCTATGTTACACAATAGAATGAACATTATGTTTCAAAGATTGGGTTCCAATCCCAATCAGATTACAGCAAAGAGGCAGCTGCCACACCACCATACTTGACAATTTCACGCTTATCAAAATATATAACTTTACTATGATTGTCAGAAGTTTACGCGAATGTCACACATTGAAATAAAACTATTTTTAACGGCCCGTTTTTTCTTTTTAGGTAGTCTCCCCGTGACCATGGCTGCTGAACAGCAACCGAAACGTCGGAATCAATTTAAAATATAAAATAACATCAAATAAATTACGATAGAATCCGTTAAAATAGTTTTATTTCAATTTACTATGATTGCTTAGTGGGCAACGCAATATATAGTTTATACAAATATAGTCAAAGACAAGTTTCCACGGTTGGTGATATTTAATGTTCTACTTGACAATAGTTTACTCGCAAAAATAATTCTCGAAGTTAAAATGAGTAAGTATGAGGAAGAGTTTGCCCTCGCGGTAATGAATGTATAGAGAAACCTAATCACGAGGCTAGCCCGTACTTTCGAAGCTGCTACAGCCAAATTATGTATTATAAAATTAACATGCGTGACAGTCAGGTGTTCTATGTCACCACAAAAACAATACGACTACCAAAATCTAAAAGGCGAATATGGAGCATGAACTGCTCGTTGGTATACAGAGTAAGGCTTGGGAAACTAGCTGGGCGTTCATCCTCGTATTCTATAACTGATATTATTTTAAAAGGTTTTGTCATTTTCTTTTATTATGAAATAACCTAAGGCGTATGAATGTTCTAAACAAAAAATACGCCTAGGAGATTATTTGAAGATTTTTTTTGTATTTGTAACAATATAAAAACATCACATCGATCCAAAATCTATCGTAGAGTAGAAACTTCGGAGGACAACTTTGTAGCATTGAAACACTGAATTTAATTTTCACGAAAGATGCGACAGTTTAGCAGCAAATGCAGACCTATTATATATCGATTGCACTATTTAATTTGAATTGTAACCCTTAAAATATTACAAGTAAAAGGAGCAAACTAAAATTGCCTCGCGAACCAATCGTGCCAAACGCAAGCAACCTCGTAAACCAAAATCGATTATACCACCGAATCTCTGAACGTGAACGTCTCTGCCGTGGGGTTTTAGGACTAAGTTTAACTATAATCTTTAAATATTAACACCAAAATAACACGTTCAGGCATGTTGCCCTGATCAAAGTTCGGATACCACAATATAGCACTCAACTGTAAAAGCGTGTTTTATTAGCAAGCCATTGATCTCGGTCCTCTCTGTTGATAAGTTTGGGAAATACGATCGACATATACACGACAATTCGTATAGATGTTGTGACACTGCGTGTACGTCACGAAGGGTTTGTGAAATTGGAATTTATGCCACTGTCATATCTTTCTAATATTGGTGGAATAGTGATTGCTACCTATATAAAGTATTAATGAGCACATTGTGGCAACCTACGCAAAGACATGTCTCACAGCCTTCACTTCGGCGATTGGATAAAATTATTATAGGTATGAAGAGTTTCAGTTTTACTTCCTGTCAGTGTGCCCTTTTTAATCGATGGTGAGATCTACTTTATCATGCACACACACACATACATAAGACTTTTCTGAAGATTGTTAAATGCAACATTTGACAAGCCTTAAAACATGTCCATAGGGAAAACACTTAATGCCAAGGCCTCGATTCTGCTATTTTCTGTTAAAGCAAGCCAGGAATCATGTGAAAGTTGAAAATTACCTCGATTTAGCTTTGGTTAAAATCCGCATGATTTGTTAAGAAGCAAGTATATTCAATGCACAAGTAACAGGAAATTGAATTATGTAATTGCAATAATATTTTTGTGATGCACGAAGTAATCCCTAGTTTTCTATAAAATTAAATAAAACAAATACAATGCTATTATACTAAATCTTTACAATGTCATGTGAGGTGATAATGTAAGCTACATTCGTATGTGTTGGACTTATCTATACTAATATATTACATCGTAGTATTACAAACACAAGGCAGATAATGAGACAATCGTACTTTATTATTGTATGACTGAAATTTGAATTGAAAATCGTATTTGCTCAGGAATTTAATATTTTGTAACAAATCTATGGCCATTATGAACACCATCTAGGTTAAAATCATTTAGCCGATCAAAATAATCTAATACCAATAAGTATTACTGTTATAAATATTTTAATTCAGTCTTTGGTTCCATTCCAGGTCATTGCATAAATGCTTTTTCCGTTTCACAATTAATATTTTGTTCGTTAATGATTAAGATTAGCCTTCATCGCAATAGAATAATGTAGGACGACACATCATAATGAGGAGTGCACGAATAAGCGGGGATCGCATAATACTAAGAGACTAGCACGGTCCTAAGAGGACATCTTATATTTTTATTGCACAACAATTTATTTTTTTTGATCACAGAATGTTCCGCATAAAGAGATCTACTAAACGTAACAACAACCGCAGCAATAGTGCATCAAATGTCCATCATTCATCGATTTTTAATTGTACATACTATTCATTATTACACACAGTTTACCAAGTGACTAATCTCAAATCTGTTCAATATAACATGCGTGTCTGTGTATGAACATAGGCAATTACACTAACTTAATGCTTTTAAATGTGCCGTAATCTAATAATCATTATTACTTGGGATTGTTTAATAAAATTAGTACACACTTACAAAATATTTAGCTTTCAGTAACATGAAGCTAAACTTATCAATCACTGGTTTTTTGACAGAACAGCAGATGTGCAGTTGTGTATCTTAAACGATATCAATATGAAGTAGCTAACTATCCCAATACGAAGTATTGAGTACATACAATGCAGCATACTCAGCAATTTCACCATGAAAGTATAGAAATTATTATTTCCAAATGTAATTAATGACTGAAAAGTTACAGTAAACCAATAACTGTTACCTAAATATAATAATATAATTTAGAACTTTAAATAAATAGTATGATTTGATATGAGTAATAAGTTAATCATAATTTAATTTAATTAGGTAATATATCTCTTAATTGGCGCGTCAAGTGGAATAACATTTTAAACTTTGCGCCACAAAGTGAATGTTAAACGACTTCGACCGCTTTATGAAAGAGAATTCATTGAAAGAATATTGTTTTACCTTAATCAGAAAAGCTGAAAGTATTTGGGGTGCCCGCAACTTTGACAGATCATGTTGTTACACTAATTTTAGTTATATAGCAAGATCTTCCTCGCTTTTCTCAATAGGCTATTGGCAATTGCTCTTCATACTTCTTACACAGTAACTTAGAGACACTACTAACGCTTCTGCGACGCTGTTTATTGCCAAAGATCGTGACATGATAATTATGCGATTTTTTATTAAATATATTCTAATATTATTCCGTTCCGATACATCAACTGATAATCCACCACTAGTCAGGTTGTTTGATTATGAGCATTTAATACACATTATACCTAGTTTCTATAAAAATATTTACACTGTTTTCGAATGCCAATCCCAATACAGCGAACAGAGCGTAAGTGTCGTTCCAACTGGATGGCTCCGTGTTCAATTGCCATGTATCAGCTACGCCAGCAGTAAACAATATTGAACTTGGCAAACCATAACATTTACATTGGCCGAGGAATGATGTAAGCGGAATTTTGAACAACGTCTTTATGCGAAAAAGAACCTCTCATATAAAATCAAGCAACGCAAATCGGTTGATTAATTGATATGTACCTTGCTTATTGATCTCATACATATTTACGCGTTTCGCTTGATCTGTATTATTCACAACTGACAATAATTTGTTGTTTCGCCTAGAATTAGTGAAAATAACAAAACAATTTCCATAATGCTGCTATGAAAGGAGGATAAGTCAGTCTCTCGTGAATACAATGAAATAAATTTGAAATGGAAAATCAAACCATTAAGATGTAACTAGGTACTTGGTTGAGGCCTTAGTGCTGCTGTTGCAATCTCTTACTCGGCTAATTGCTCTGCGAACAAACATTTACTTATTATTTTACCAATTTCCTTTGGGTACGCTTATTACATGAAGTGATGAAAAAATGATATTAGATATATATCAGTTTTGAAGACCTACCCATAGATATGTACGTATGGGTTTGATGAAAAAATATTTTAAGTTTCAGTTCTAAGTTACCCACCCCCAAAAAAATGATTTTTTTTTCTATTTTTGTGTGAAAATCTTAATGCGGTTCACAGAATACATCTACTTACCCAGTTTCAACAGCATAGTTCTTCCAGTTTTTGAAAAAAGTGGCTGTGACATACGAACGGACAGACAGACATGACGAATCTATAATGGTTCCGTTATTTGCCATTTGGCTACGGAACCCTAAAAACATACATATTATACAAGGAAATATATCATTATCACGTTATATTATATACGTAATATAATCACGTTATTCCCGGCTGCATTCAAAGCCTCCCTGGAGCCCGTATCTTGGTTATTCTGGAAACGACAGCCATCTGACCCCCGAACCCAAGCGGAAGGCCTGCTCCAGATCCTCATCCGTTAATAAGCATCCCGAAGATTTTGGTGGGGACCCCATTCACCCAGACCAGTGCAAACACATATTCATACATACAACTATTTGCACGGAGCGGGCATAAAACCCACAATCTGCCGTTACGCCACAAAGGTAGTGAAGTAAGTTGTCAGTGGGAAATTGATTGCAATATACCTGAGATAGGACGACGGGGTCGGAAACCGCGTGTGCCGTCAGGCCCGCGTGGCGGGCGGACCAAAACCACGCGCGGCACGTTGGCCTCTTCCAACGACGCCGTACGGAGCCGCGCAAGCAAACGCTCCGGCCGCTCGCATCTAGCCTTTCCGCCTATGCCTTTGCCACTATAAATTATTAAAACAAACTAAATGATTCCAGTTGCCGTTAATAAAATCTGATTCTTCTTATAAACATCCATATGGTAATGGATACTTGTTTGAAATGACAAGGTATGACGTCATTGGGGTGCTTGGTTGGGGACCTCCACGCGTAGCACCCTGGGCAACGGAGACGGCAGCGCCTCTCTCCTAGGGTGGCAGAGAAGCTGCCGCCTACGGCCAACTCCGACCGAGGCGGGGACGGCCCTGTTGAGGGCTGTTCGGAAGCTTTCCACGTGTCCCTCTGATTAGCAGATGGCACAGTGGAGAGCAAGTAAGGGGGCCATCTCGAAACCGGAGATGGCCCAGGGTCAGTCGGGGTGCGAGGGATATGCTCTATGGGTAACCTTACACCCCGGCGTCTTAAGACCCGAGACGGCGTGCGGTTTTAGTCGGTGCAAGCCCGACATAACTGCTCCCGCTGGGCAGCGAGGGGGTATCCGTAGGGATTTCCGCACGAAAAAAAAAAAAAGGTATGACGTCATTAGTTACGATTGTCAAATCATTTGTTGTAATGCTTGATATAAATTTTAGCTAGAGAGTAGCTCCTAGTAGTCCTATTGCGAAATTAACTTTTGGTTATAAGTGTGTATCACAATGCTCGTATATGAAGCTCATTACATTAAAATATTTTTGCAAACCTACAGAAAGGCAATATAACCTATTAAAATAGATAATATTAATTTAAAGATTTAGATCGGAAAAAGAGAACATCTAGGACGGGACTTGAACCCGCGACCAGTCCCTTACAGGGGGAATGCTTTGACCAACTGAGCCACCTAGATTATCCGATCTAAATCTTTAGAAAAAAGTAAGCATACAAAATGCTTAAAAATTTAATTGAATATTAATTTATTTATAATTTCATACAGAATATTTTCACATTGATATTCATCTGTGAAATCTAGCTTAAAACTTGAGAGTTCAGCATATTCAAACATATTTAAAATGGTGAAATCCAACCTGTCTAAAATATGATCTAGATATAGTTTTAGTTACAATATTTTTTAAATGATTGTGTCAAAATATGTAATGGTCTAACAAATCCAAATCTATATATACCGGGTGAGGAAAAAGTATGGAAACCCTGAAAAATTCGGAAAACCGCACGAGGTTAGTCATGAAAACAAGAAACGCCCGGATACGTGTTTAGGTATAGGTTAACGTAACCCCTGAAGGTCAAATAGAGGTCAAATTGGCAAGGAAAATTAACTATAAAAAAGCACCCCAAGTGAGAGGCAAGGGGAACTCACTCTCAAAAAGCACCCCGAAGTGAGAGGAAAAGGGAACTCACTTTCAAAAAGCACCCCGAAGTGAGAGGCTAGGGGAACTCACTATAAAAGAGCACCCCGAAAGGAACAGATTCCTTCTACGTCCACGTCGTTGTTCCTGGGTAGCGCTAAAAGGAGGGTTAGGGATCATGCTATCTTCGGAATTGAATTGTTCCCACGCGTAAATTTTCTCGCCAGTACGGTCCGGTATAAAAAATAGGGGTTTTTATTTTTAAAAATGAGTGTACATTAGAATAACCTTGAAAATGAGGTTCAAGGTCAAATCAGAGGTCACAGTTGGATTCCTCGTTGAAATTTACCTAGGGTATGATATTTCAAAAATTTTTTTTCCGTTTTGTTACCGGCCGATCGTGTTGCTCGACGAGGTTTGCAAGCTCTTTGAGCGGATTATTGCAGAGCGCCTCGTCGAGCATCTCACGAACGTGGGGCCAGATCTGGCGGACAACCAGTTCGGTTTCCGTCGGGGCCGCTCGACCGTGGAAGCGATCATGCGCGTTAGGCGCCTGGCGGAGACAGTAGTCTCGCGGGGTGGGATGGTGGTGGCGGTGTCTTTCGACATCGCCAACGCCTTCAACACCCTACCCTGGAGCTGCGTTAGGGAGGCGCTCGCGTATCACGGAGTGCCTCCTTACCTCCGCCGCATTGTCGAGGCATACCTATCCGAGAGGGCCATAGTTTACCCGAGCTGGCTAGGGCCAGGGCGGCGAGAAGTGTCGTGCGGTGTTCCGCAGGCGTCGGTCCTAGGGCCACTCCTGTGGAACATCGGATACGACTGGGTGCTGCGCAGTACGTTGCTCGAGGGTGTCAGCATAGTCTGCTATGCTGACGACACCCTCGTTTTGGCGCGGGGAGCAAAGTACCGAAGCGCGGCACTGAAGGCCACGGCAGGGGTTGCTCAAGTCGTGGGTCGAATACGGCGCCTGGGACTCGAGGTGGCTCTCCACAAATCCGAGGCTATGTGTTTTCACGGGCCTCGGAGGGGGCCACCTTCGGGAACCAGCATAACCGTAGGGGGCGTAAGCATCGGCATCGAGCCCACGATGAAGTACCTTGGGCTCGTACTCGATAGCCGATGGGACTTCGGACCTCATCTCCGAAGTCTGATCCCGAAACTGAGGGGGGCTGCGGCCGCGCTATCGCGGCTGATGCCCAACGTTAAGGGACCCAACGCCCCCACTAGGAGACTGTACCTGGGGACGAAGCATGGCCCTATACGGGGCCCCCGTATGGGCGGAGGCCCGCAACGTGGCTGCTCTAAACAGCCCGTTAAAGGCGATGGCCGTCAGAGAAATCAGGGCTCAGCGGTCCCTGCTCCGCCAGGAACTCATGGAGACATGGAGGGTGCGACTTGAGCATCCAAGGTGGAGGGAATCCACCATTGCGGCGGTGAGACCGATTATGAAGGAGTGGTTGGAGAGGGACTATTGGGACCTCTCCTACCGTATGTGCCAGATATTTACCGGACACGAGTGTTTCGGTAAGTATTGTGGTGTCTGAACCTCATTTCACACCACGATGCGGTTACCTGGCCATTATGTGTCAGAGTTTAAAAATAAATACTTTGTATTTCAAATTAGCGTAGGGAAGAAAAACAATTGCTCCGTGGAGCTGTTTTCGGCTGGGCGGCGGACAGCGGGCGACTAGACGCGCCGCCCGGGTCCGCCGGCCGAAGAGAAGATAATAGTGCAATAAATATTTAGGCTCAGTCCTTGAGCGGAGTTCGCGATTCCCTAGTTCGAAGTAATATAAAAGCATACGCGTAAAAAACCTCCCTAAACCCGATTTAGGAAGCTTTGATGATATAATAAATGCCCATTTAAACTTCTTCCTCAGTGTTTGTCTTATTTTTCTACACGAGGTTTTGTGGCGTCCATGCCCCGGACGCTACAACTGGTGGAGTCGTCGGTTTCCATACAGCTGGTGGTTGCTACAGCTACAACTGGTGGAGGAACGCCGTTTTCCATACAGCTGGTGGTTGCTACAGCTACAATTGGTGTGGAGGAACGCCGGTTTCCATACAACTGGTAGAGGTGCTGGTTGCCACAGGAGCTAGTGGTTGCTACAGCTGGTGAAGCGCTAGTTTCCGCAGAAGTCGGAAACGCCAACATTCTGCAGTTGGCAGTGAATGGATCGATCCCGTACCGTTTGAAGAAAGACGTCGTGCGACAATTGGAGCGACGCATTTATCAGTATCGTTGTCTATTTTGCTTTTATGTGCTTTTATGTGATATTATGTGCTCAACGAGAAGATGGCTATGATGGTGGCTTGTTCCAGAATGTTTCAAGAGCATTGATAGTTGCCTGCGGGTCAATAGGGCCAATAAGGACTATAAGTCTTAGTAGAATTATAATTCACGTAGTGAATAACGTGTTATCTTGAACCGACTAAAACCGCAGTACGTACTAGCGTAACTAGTAGTATTTTATTATTAATATGTGTTCTCTGTTTATTTCATATTGCTGCGCTGCTGAAGATAAATAGATTTGTTTTGTTTTTTATGTTCGTGATGTTCTAGCGTAGGAGTTAGGCAATTATTTTTTGTACAATATTGAGAGTTTGATCTAAACTTTGTAAGAGAGTCAAATCGTTCTGGACATAAGCGCCGACGATGATTGAAAGTTAGTTTTCGATCAGACTTTTCTTTATAGAGTAAGTTCTTTCTCTTTAGTGTTGTTTTAAAAAATAATTTAGTAATGTGTAGGCGACATAAATAATTTTATGTCATCTTTCTTTTTAGTTAGGTAGGTCTTAAAAGTACTGTGTTACTAAGTCCTTTCAGGGCAAACCTTAAAATGTATCGGCAAGTGATACCAATAACTTTTCTTTGATGAGGCTGATTGTGGTCAGGTTTCTTTTAACCTGGGTTTTTTGCCTGGCCAAGAATGAAGCAATTTTTCTTTGTTCGTGTTTTTCAGTATTTATTACAGTTTAATTGCTATAATTTGAGATTCTACTATCGTTTACTAATTATTACAAAGATTGCTTCGTTATTCCCATTGTAAGGGACAATTCGCATAATTTTTTTTTTTGTGTCCCAGATTTAGAATGCCTAGGGAATCAGGCTGTCACATAAATGACCATTAAGGGCGTAGCTGATGTGGTGTCTGAACCTCATTTCACACCACGATGCGGTTACCTGGCCATTATGTGTCAGAGTTTAAAAATAAATACTTTGTATTTCAAATTAGCGTAGGGAAGAAAAACAATTGCTCCGTGGAGCTGTTTTCGGCTGGGCGGCGGACAGCGGGCGACTAGACGCGCCGCCCGGGTCCGCCGGCCGAAGAGAAGATAATAGTGCAATAAATATTTAGGCTCAGTCCTTGAGCGGAGTTCGCGATTCCCTAGTTCCTAGTTAATATAAAAGCATACGCGTAAAAAACCTCCCTAAACCCGATTTAGGAAGCTTTGATGATATAATAAATGCCCATTTAAACTTCTTCCTCAGTGTTTGTCTTATTTTTCTACACGAGGTTTTGTGGCGTCCATGCCCCGGACGCTACAGTATCTATGGCGCATCCACCGGGAGACAACGCCGCAATGCCAGCACTGCGAAGATCCTGGCGAAGACACGGCGTTCCACACGTTGGTGGAGTGCCCTGCGTGGGCGAGTCAACGCCGGGATCTCGTTGCGGTCCTGGGCGTGGACGTTCTCTCGTTGGAAACCATGGTGAGGGCCGTGGTCTCCGACGGAAGCAAGTGGCATGCCGTCGCCTCTTTCTGCGAGCAGGTAATGCGCGCGAAAGAGACGGCGGAGAGGGAGCGGGAGAGCACCCTGCCCCCCGAGTTTCGCAGTCTGCGGCGAGGACGCCGCAGACTCATCTACGCCTGGGACTACCGACCTCCATGATCGCGGGATAAAACCCGACCCCACGAGGTGAGGCCGCGGTGGCGCCCAAAGTCCGCCGGCAACCCTGGGGTTATCCTTTCGAGGGCTTACCCGGGGTGCCCGGCAACGGACACTTGGGGAGGACACCGTACGGTTTTAGTAGAGACACGACGTAACCACCCCCGCTGGCCGGCGGGGGTGTACTCGAAGGGATTTCCGCACGTTAAGAAAAAAAAAAAGGGTATGATATTTTTTCACGACTAACCTCGTGCGGTTTTCCGATTTTTCCAGGGTTTCCATACTTTTTCCGCACCCGGTATAACTAGTCTGGTCATAAATACTGTTACATCACAACTTTTCTTTCGTTTTCAACTTTTTAATTATTTTGAATTTGGATCAAGTATATTATTTTAAAAACTTCTTTCGATTTCGCGCCATTTCACATATTTTTTCGTGTTCATTATCGAATTACAATATGGAATGGGGTGTTGAAGAAAATAGGATCGCAGTGATCGCCTTGCACTAGGTGGGTATTGGAGCCGTCGGTCGGTCATATTCCAGACATTTCAAAAACTTGGTATCAGCCGTATGTTCGTATATCGTACTATCAATAGATACAACAACACTTCATCTGTCGAAGACCAGAAAATATCGGGGCGGCTGCGTGCTGTCAGAACTACAAAGGCTATTAATGCTGTTAAAGCCAGAATTCGTCGAAACTCCATAAGGAAGCCAAATATCTTATCACGAGAAATGAAGATTCCCGCTGGGACTCTGTCACGTATTATAAAACAAGACCTGAAGCTCGGTGCTTATCGTCGATATACAGGACATGCCCTAAATCAATCTTTACGATTAAAGAGAGTGGATCGATCAAAGCGCCTTCTGTCGCGATATGCAGGTGAAGGGCACAGAAATATCCTCTTTAGCGATGAAAAATTTTCACGATTGAAGAACACTACAAAAGCAAAATGATAAAGTGTACGCTCACAGTTTTAAGGAAGCTGCTCAAGTGGTCGAAAAAGTACAACGTGGTTCTGATGCTGCCCCCTGCGTCAGTGATGGTTTGGTGGGGCGTGTCTTATCACGGAATCACAAAGTTACATTTTTGTGAAAAGGAGTGAAAACTTCAGCCAAAGTGACCTCTCAGCAATACACTTTTTAAAAATATACCGTGGACTTTCCAGCAGGACTCTGCTCCTGGTCACAAGGCACGAACTACCCAAGCCTGGCTAGAAACCGACGTTCCGGACTTTATAAGAGCTGAAGACTGGCCATCATCTAGCCCAAACCTCAACCCTTCAGACTACAAATTATGGTCAGCTTTAGAGGACATAGCCTGCTCTAAACGACACGGCGACATTCGGTCTTATTACAAAAAACGGAATAAAGTCTGGTTTAATCACGAACTATAAAGTCTAGGCTTAATCTCAAGACCATGGTTTAAACTTCTTATTACAAACACTGAATAAACCGTAGACTACTTAGTACCATGATTTAAACATTGGCTTCAATAACAACCACAGATAACATAAAGTATTGTTCGTTCATTATGTCACTATTCGATGAAACGATCCGTATCCTCCAAAAGCAAAAGTTTTCTAAAGTCATTGATAAATAATATTTACTAAGATTGGTGAAAAATATATTTACAACGTATATTTTCATTAAATTCAACTTCATGGATAATAGTTATTCTGTATTTAGTCATAAAATATCACTATCATGCTTTTATTTAGCAATAATTGTTTTTAAAATATTGGAAGCTCTATGGATGTGAAACGGAACGAAGTTTTCCCGCGTTGTTCGAACCGAATTACAAAACTTTATACCTACTGTAAGTTGTATGTTGTATAATAAAGTTAATTATAAAATGGAACAACAAAAGAAAGGAAGAGCTGAAAATTAAAGTTCCGAAGAAAGAGTAAGTCAAAATATGACTTGTATTGCAAAGACTCAGAATACAGTTTGTTCTGTTTTCTGAGAGCATAACATAGAATCCGATTTCTTTTTACTAGTGTAAACCCAATTTTAATCGTTTTAGGAAATATGCAGATGCTGAATGCGGCAATCTGAAGACTGGGCGCTATGGCGCTCATTAGGGGAGACCTATGTCCAGCAGTAGACTACAATAGGTTGATGATGATGATGATGATGAGGAAATATTATACCAGCTCATCACACAAGCCCGAAACATCATAAAATATAAAAGCAACAACACTTCGGCGAACATACGAAAAGCCAAAGAATAGAAGAACTGCGTAAATAGCCATTACGAGCAAAAATATGTACGAATAATAATAACTTTTTTTTTTTCGTGCGGAAATCCCTTCGGATACCCCCCCCCCCCGCAGCGGGTGCGGTTATGTCGGGCTTGAACCGACTAAAACTACACGCCGTCTCGGGTCTACAGAAATAATAAATTTCTTAAATGACAGCTTTCGACGTATGTGATTACACTTTAAACCAACGTTAAACTAGGGGTCACGCAGGTTTATCTTTAGACCAAAGATAATCTATGGTTTACTACTAAAACGCTTTTTGTAATATGACTTTATTTAGATCATGGACGATTTAATCCTGGTTTTACAATTAGACCGTGTATTGTAATAAGACCGATTGAGTCTCTTAAAAAATCTTTGGAGCAAGCAGTGGCGAAGTTTCCTTGGAAACAATGCGTAAATCCATAGATTCGTGGCCAAACAGATTAAAGGCCTGTATAAAAGCCAAAGCCATTTCCAATAAAATATATTTTTATTTTTTGCTAAGACTTTAATAAATATGTAATATGTAATTTAATAATATTACATTACTTCATTTAAAAAAAATTGCATTTGCATTTGTAACAAAAATAACGAGGTGAAAACTGTACATTGAATATTTTTCAAAAAATAATTGTTATGGTACTAAGAACTATACCAATGCCAAATTGTGATTTTTTGAATTTTTGTTTGTCTGTTTTTTATTATCGATGTCCGAGCATCACTTGAAAACCACTGAACAGATACAGCTGAAATTTTGAATGAACATTATTTTAGGGTATGCTCATAAACTACGCTATATATCATTACGCATAGTGTGATAGGAACAGCAGGGTAAATCGATCAATTATTAATCAGTTCATTCTGCACTTCGATAGAACTCGGACATGATCAACGTTCGGACTATAAACCATCACACTATAGCTAAAAGGTGATGAGCAATAAAATATGACATCTTGAAACTACAGAGTTACCTACGTGTAAAAGATAGTTGATTAGAAACTCAACCTTTGATGATAATCATCATCACGCTATTATATAAGGGAACCGGGTAGAATTTATTTCGATGTTCCATGTTAAAATATATTCCTACATGATAAATGATTGAAAACAACAGCTAGTTACTTTTAAAATATGAACAAGGACTTACCCAATTTTAACAACATTACATGCAGATGATTTGCCATTTCTCGGATTGGTCAGCATTACAAACTCGACCAGGTCACCGGGCTGCAAGTCAGATGGATTGCCACGCACCTCGGACATGTGGAAAAATAGTCGCCGGCTGTCTTCAGCCTCCAAAGACAGGAAACCAAAACCCCCTATAACATAAACATTAAAAAAACGTCATATCTCGATATTCTACCTTTTTTCCAAAGCTTTATAAATTATTTTTTTAGTACCCACTACTAAAAAAATAATTCATAAAGCTCTCATTGTTACTCATTAAGGAATAAATATCTCCGGAAGCTTTCATGCACGCAAATTTTATGAAAATCTAGGTAGATTTTCATAAAACTGAGGTATGCCGTAGGTTTGTTGGGCACCTCGCTGGTATAAAAAACGATAAACATAGGGAAAAAATAAATATAAACAAAAAGCAATCAAATCCTAATGAATTCGGGAAAAATAGGATATTGTAAATTAATAAATTAAGAAAATTAATATTCGAATGAAAAGGAATTTGAATAATAATTTTTCTATACAAATAATAAAATTGTAACGAGGTAAAAACTGTACATTGAATATTTAAAAAAAAATTGCTATGTGTTCTAGGAGAGGTACCGAAGCCGATGTGATTTTTAGAATTTTAGTCTGTTTCGATCGTTCATCGATGTTTAGCGAAAATTTTGCATGAACATTCTAATAATGTGTGGTCATAAACTTCACTATGCATCATCACCTGAGATGCGATTTATTTGAAATACTTCTATTTAAAATGCAAATACAAAATGCAAAATACCTATTTTGTATTTTGCATTTAAATGCCTTTTAGTAAAAACATTTTGTATTTTATTTGAAATACCTTTCGAGATGTATTTTGCATTTTTAATATTCATTTCAAAATGTAAAATGCTTTGTGATTAAGTTTAGCCAACATTACCAGTCAAACAAAATGAAATGAACAAATGACGCTTGTATTTCCGAATTTGACCGATAGAGGCGCCTTCTAGCCATGCGTGCCCTTTTTTTCTTCTTTGGTCAGAGTGCGCGCCTTATGTCTGACTAGTGTCAATGTCAAACGAAAACTACGAAAATTATCTATGGCTATAAAAACGCAACGCCGCTGACGCCTACGATTCGATTTCGGAATTGCGATTGCGGAACTCGGGGGGCAGGGTTCTCTCCCGCTCCCTCTCCGCCGTCTCTTTCGCGCGCATTACCTGCTCGCAGAAAGAGGCGGCGGCGTGCCACTTGCTCCCGTCGGAGACCACGGCCCTCACCATGGTCTCCAGCGAGAGAACGTCCACGCCCAGGACCGCAACGAGATCCCTGCGTTGACTCGCCCACGCAGGGCACTCCACCAACGTGTGGATCGCCGTGTCTTCGCCAGGATCCTCGCAGTGCTGTCACCGCGGCGTTGTCTCCCGGTGGATGCGCCATAGATACTTACCGAAGCAACCGTTTCCGGTAAATATCTGGCACATACGGTAGAAGAGGTCACCGTGGTGCCTCTCCAAGCACTCCTTCATGATCGGCCTCACCGCCTCAATGGTGGATTCCCTCCACCTTGGATGCTCAAGTCGCACCCTCCATGTCTCCATGAGTTCCCGGCGGAGCTGGGACCGCTGAGCCCTGATTTCTCGGGGCTCCGGCCTATGGCCCCGCTCCAGCGCCTCCTTGCACCATTGGTACAACGGCGCAAGGGCTCTCGCTTCCAGCTCCATGGAGGGGTCCCGGCTAGGAGACATGCCACCTCGACGGAGATCGTGGGATACCCCCGATGACTCTGACGGCCATCGCTTATAACGGGCTGTTTAGAACAAGCCACGTTGCAGGCCGCCAGAGTCTCCGCCCATACGGGGGCAACGTACAGGGCCATGCTTCGCACGATCCCCAGGTACAGTCTCCTAGTGGGGGCGTTGGGTCCCTTAACGTTGGGCATCAGCCGCGATAGCGCGGCCGCAGCCTCCCCCCCTCAGTTTCGGGGCCAGACTTCGGAGATGTGAGCCGAAGTCCCATCGGCTATCGAGTACGAGCCCAAGGTACTTCATCGTGGGCTCGATGCCAATGCTTACGCCCCCTACGGTTATGCTGGTTCCTGCAGGTGGCCCCCTCCGAGGCCCGTGAAAACACATAGCCACGGATTATTGTCGGAAGCCACCTCGAGTCCCAGCCGCCGTATTCGACCCACGACACGATCCAGGGTAGAGTGTTGAAGGCGGCCACCACCACCCCACCCCGCGAGACTACTTCCTCCGCCAGGCGCCAAACGCGCATGATCGCTTCCACAGTGGAGCGCCCCCGACGGAAACCGAACTGGTTGTCCGCCAGGTCTGGCCCCACGTTCGTGAGATGCTCGACGAGGCGCTCTGCAATGATCCGCTCAAAGAGCTTGCACATCTCGTCGAGCAGAACGATCGGCCGGTAACCGGATGGGTGATCCGCCGGCTTCCACGCCTTTGAAAACTGGCCCCTTTCGAGGCATGCGCTAAAGAGCGCCACCAGTCGAGGCCTTACTTCCTCAAGGGCCAGGACCTATGCTTGGCCTGGAATACCGTCGGGTCCGAGGGCAGTGCATTTCCGAGCTTTAAGCCGGAGCACTGCTACCCCTAGCTCACTCTCCCTGACTTCCGGCACATCGTTTTCGCTATTATCAGCGGCAGGCGCCTGAGGAGGAGCCATACGCGGAGGAATATGATCCTCCGCTCTCGCTGGGAACACATCCTTACTAAGTTCAGCACCAGTAGAAAGACTTTTTTCGTACGGTGGGATGATTTATGAGACCTCACAGAAGAAAAATGAGTGATGATGTATTGGAACAACTGGTATTGTTAAAAAGCGTAATAAATAAAAATTGATGTTTATTTTTTTCACTTTTTAACAATACCAGTCCAATTGTTATTAATAAAAGAAATATGTCATAATAATAAATTAAGAACTAGGTGCACGTCTGAAGACCCGAGACAGCGTGCGGTTTTAGTCGGTGCGAGCCCGACATAACCGCCCCCGCTGGCCGGCGGGGGGGTATCCGAAGGGATTTCCGCACGATAAAAAAAAAAAAAAAAAAGGTGCACAATCAACCGAAATAAATGGCCACACATTTCACAAAATGGAGCCATGGCTATATTTTCGATAGTCTAGTTGTTTACATTATTTTAAGTTAGTATTATTATTATTAATAACATAACAGAATTGATTGATACGTGTACTGATAAATATGACCAAAATGTCATGCACAAGGTGCCATTTGGCTCGGCATTGTATCTCTATTCTATTTCTCATGATAAATGCCTAAAATAAATTAAAATATCATTTGATTTGGTCAAACGGAATTTTATTTTGAAAAGTATTTTGGAAACACCTATTTTGCATTTAGCATTTGAAATACAAAACGCAAAACTATTTGGTATTTTGCATTTGAAATAGTAAATCTGAAAAGTATTGTAATACACCTCTGCCTACCCCTTCGGGGATACAGGCGTGAAGTTATGTTATGTTAAAAGAATTTTTAATTTTGTATTTAAATGCTTTTTAAAACCATTTTGTACATCTCTGATCAACACTCTATTTTGGGTGTGATAGGAGCAGCAGAGTAAAATCGTTCTAAACTATTATTGATCATGAATTTATTATTACAAGGTAGATAGATCATCACAACACATCTGCGATATAAATCATCATGCTAATTTCTTAATTCCAACATCGGTAGTTTCGTCACACGAACAAAGCTTAAAACAATGAAATAACCATGTTGGGTTAGAGACTGCAGAAGTAAACACACCTTGATCTATTCCAAATTAAATTTAACGCGGACAAAGTCGAGGGAAACAGCTATGCTACATAAAATCACGAATTTACATTTCAACGCTAACATACAACACCATTTAAAAGTTACAATTCTAGTCATCTACGGACAAAACCATTGTGTGAATCAAATATTAAATTTATATGAAAGATACGAAAGTGACAGAGACTATATTATACTCGTGATTCCGCGACCTCGTGAAATACAATATTTTTTTCCAAACCACTTGTTTATATACCTTCATGACGAGTTTCTTAACAACTTTTAAATATTTATTTTAACATAGGAATACATCAAATGGCTTATTTCTCGAGGTTGCATGTAAAGTGTAATAAATGGTAAAGGAAGCTGATGAGATGTTTCACCTTTTATAGCATCTACAATAGCACGCCTCTTCTTCCTTATTGGCACAATATTTGTAGCTCTTCCCTCCACATCAGACTGGAAAGTGACAGGGTCACCGACCTGCAGAATCTCGCGCTTGCACGCCAAGCCCATTATTCCGAACTCGTACGATGTGCCAGATTCTACTTGTATCAGTCCTGTGGACATGTCACGTTCAGTAACTATTTGACAAAATACTAGATGAAAAAGCTAATAGTATAACAAACATATACATTCTTCCGTCGTAACTCATTATCATCGTGACCTATTAACATCCATCCAACGGTAGAATGTGGTTCACATGATACAGTTAGACACATATTTACATCAAATTTATTTCAGATACATGTATCATAAACAATTGAATAAATATTTTATTGCTATTTTATGTGCTAAGCAGACAAATATGCACACCGCTCCCCTGGTAGAAAACCGGTATCAGTGTAATAGTACTGTAGTTTTCTACCAGTTGGAAGTATTTGCAGTCAGGTACTTGGAAAAACAGTGCGGTGTTCCACAGGTATCGTTCCTGGGGCCGCTCCTGTGGAACATCGGATACGACTGGGTGCTTCGCGGTGAGCTCGTAGACGGTGCCGCCGTCAATCGACGACTCAATCGTGGCGGCGTGCGGGGCGACGTACCGCAAAGCGACACTGAAGGCCACGACCGCTGTTGCCCAAGTCGTGGAGCGGGTCCGGCGGCTGGGTCTCGAGGTGGCTCTGCATAAAACCGAGGCCCTGTTCTTTCATGGGCCTCGGAGCAAGCCACCTGAGGGATCCAGTCTCATCGTGGGAGGAAATCGCATCGGCATGAAGCCCCAAATAAAATATTTGGGGCTCGTGCTCGACGGCCGATGGGACTTCGGAGAGCACATCCGAAGTCTGGCCCCAAAATGAAGGGCTCAGCTCTCGCTCTGGCGCGGCTGCTGCCCAACATCCCCTCATGTTGCCCAATGAATCCTGCAGGAAACTCTACGTGGGGATCGTGCGGTCCATGGCCCTGTATGGGTGCCCAATATGGGCGGAGGCCCTGAAGGCCAGAAGTGTACAGATACTGCGCGCTCCGCAGCAGGTGATGGCCATCTGGGTCATCCGCGGGTACCGCACGATCTCCTTCGGGACGGCGGGTCTCCTTGCCGGAACTCCACCATGGGACCTGGAGGCGAGAGCCCTTTCGCAACTGTACCAGTGGCGAAAGGAGGCGAGGGAGCAGGGATGGAACCAGGCCATCGAGGTGGAGTGGAAGAAACGACTTGGGCGACAAAGCGCAGGGCACGCCGCAATAGCGGCGGTAAAATCCATCATGGAGGATTGGCTAGAGAGGCGACACCGAAACCTCTCGTACCGACTGACGCAGATGATCTCGAGGACCACCTGCATCGGATCAGGAAGGAGCCAACGCCTGAGTGCCCTCACTGCGACGCGTGCGAGGACTCGGGGCTGCACACGCTGGCGGACTGCCCGGCGTGGGAGGCACCGAGGCGTGACCTCGTGGCAGCCTTCGGGGTGGGAGTCCTCTCGCTCGGCAGCATGATTACGGCAATGGTGCAGAGCCGACATAAGCGCCCCCGCTGGCCGGTGGGGGGTATCCGCAGGAATTTCCGCACGAAAAAAAAAGGTACTTTCAAAACAAAAAAGTCCATTATAAATATAGAAGTATTTAAATATTCTGTCTTGCCTCTACAAACTTACCTGAGTACTGGGCTTGATCTGGGTTGAGAGCCCGGAGTGTTCTGGTAACTGTACCATTGAGTGTGGGGTCTAGTGGTTTTGCAACGGGTATGGAGCCACGTGGCAGCACACGAACATATTCTGCACTAGCACATCCGCCACCAGCGCCATTCACTCTACCTAGAGTATATTCTACTTCACAGCCAAGCTCCAATCCATCCGGATTCCCTTCCAAATTGCTGTAACATTATTTGTGCATGGTAAAATACTGATCTCAATTCCGCTCTTATAAGATTGCTTAGAATTATATAATAATATGGATAAATGCAGGTTGGTTTAAGAGATAAAAGTAATATTATAAAATAGCATCTAAATCAATATCTTTTCAATTGAGATTCGCTAGCGTTAAAAACAGATACAGATTACATTACATGTCACATCAGCGCTGCTAATGCAATGTAAGTTTAGAATAGACTGGCTTTTGGTATTACTATTAGGTTATATTATTATTAGATTGTATGGAATTAATTAAATTACTAGAACATTCCTGATGTCGCAGTAAGTAAGTATTGTAGTGACTTATATAATACTAGCATTTGACCTTTGGGCTTGGTAATATGTACATTATTTTTCTATTCTATACCTAGACTACTTTTTTCAAAATGAAAGGTATCTTAATGTCCTTTTCTGTATGTACCCCTTACAATGCAAAATTTCCTTATGATTGAGTAGTTAAGGTGTGAGAGCCTGACACCGAAACAAAGAACCTCACTTTCGCATATATAACAATTTATTAGGAGATAATATAATATTAGTTAAGATGATTTTAGCAAAGCTCTTAGATGTTAGAATATTGTAAAATTCTCCATAACGCTTTAACATTTAGTGAAAATAGCCACAGGAATACAACGCCACAGAAATTAAACATAGGAATGTTAAGCAGTATAAAGCTGAATAACCACATCCCTGTGTATAATCATTATAATCTTCAATGCATTTCATACTTATAATCTAAAATTTATTCAATTATTATCTTTGATGCATTTAATTATTATAATCTTCAATGCATTTAATTATTATAATCTTCAATGCATTCAATAATTAAAATCTACAATGCATTTAATTATTACAATCTTCAATGCATTTAATTATTATAATCTTCAAAGCATTTTATTATTGTAATCTTCAATAGATTTAATTATTTTTCAATAAAACAATTTTCTTAATGATTATGATCATTCTTAATAAAGATTCATCAAAGTGTTAGTCTCATATGCATCTAAAGCTGGTGGATGGTGTATGGAGCCTGCAGTCTGATCTAATAGCCTTTCTCTTGGTTTAGTTTATGTTGGCTAATTGTAAAGATTAAAGTAACCAAAAATTAAACAAATAAATTTATTGATAGTATTAGAGTCAACAGGATATTTACCATGTATTGTATTCCGTAAATAAATAAACTTATCTCTTATTCGCAAGCCTACATTCGAAATTTATTTTTCTTCAGATATTGATTTCCAGCTGTTAGCGACAATATACTTGAAAGAATATATAGGTATTATGTTTATTTTTTTGACCCATATGCATGACTACAACATTATCGATTTTCGTACTTAAAGGTAACAAAGCATGCCCTAAATAAGCTTGTTGGAAAAGTTCGCCAGACAGATGCATATTTTATTACGTGATTTTCTTTGACCTTGTTGAATGTGCAGTAGCAAACGTACCATATGCTCAATTCACACAATTGGATTTCAATTGAATAAACAGGGGTTTCTCTTGCACTACAATTTTGCCGACATTGATATTTCCGATCACTCGTACCCTGACATTGTGATATGAACTGTTACGTACGATAACAATGTGTTTGTCAAAGGATGCGTACTATAAAGAACAAAAGAATATACTAGAACAGAGTATACTCAGTACTTAAAAGTATTATTACCTATACAATAATAAGCTAATTGAAATTATTTTTATCTTAATCTTCTCTAATATTATTGATAATTTCAAGAAAAAAAATGAAAGAACCATTAGGCTAAAACCAAGAGCAGTTATCACAAATGAAAGAAACCGCGATGAAGTCTAACTAAATTGCGTAAACATTTTATCAATGAATTTCGTTGAGACATCGAGAGAACCCAGTTCAGTTGAACGTATTTTAGTGGTGAAATCAGTCAAGTTTCTTTTAATAAGAGCAAAAAAAAATTCGCAGTCAGCAACTGACATGACAATAAACTTACATAATTTAGGCATACAATAACTGAATAGTTACTCGCAACTTCAAGTGAAGTCAGACCATACAGGGTAACCAGGAAATGTAACGTCACTTTGGGAACTACTATTTTGGAATTCAAACGAATGCACAATTCGAACGAATTAATTTATTTCATGTAGCCGAGGGAAGCGGCGATAGCCTAGTGGCTTACGTAACGGACTGCTGAGACGAGGTCTCGTGTTCGATCCCCAGTTGCCCCGGGCACACACCTCTGACTTTTCGTAGTTATGTGTGCATTAATAAATGTTAATTATCGCTCGCTTAATAATGTTCCCGTTAGATGGCAAAAGGCTCGCCCCCTATTACATTGGGACCTTAACATAATTGTCGAATCGTGGGTGTATAATACACCTCTGCCTACCCCTTCGGGGATACAGGCGTGAAGCTATGTTGTGGCCGATGCCGTCAATTTCGACAAAACCAAAATTGCCCGTATTGATATAAGTGTCACATCATTATAATATCAATGCATGACATTAAATAAGGCAGTATAGAAAAGCTTATATGTAGTAAAGAGTATAAAAAAAACCAGCCTTAAACCGATTTAAATAATCATAATCAAATTTAATATTCCATTGCATGTCTGTTATGTTCAACTCTAGTCATCTCAACCAACGTGTATCATCATCCAAGGAGTTTCATTCGCATCGCTAGCGTTCACAAACAAAAAAAAACAAAAAGAAAACACATTACAAAAAAAACATAATGGAAAAGGAATTAGAAAAGCAAACCGGGCTCCAAAGTGCAAGCTTTGGAAGCAACCGTGATTGGCGATCGAATGAAGAAGAAGAAGAAGTCACATTTAGGCGATCGTTATAAGTGAAGTACAGTCATCGTCAAAGTTGATGACGATAGCACAGATTTAAAAAAATTCAAAATTTGGATGTAAATCAATAATCATCAAAAATCTTTATTAGAGCCCAATAAAATTCATGAAGACTTCTAAATTACTTTGCTCAATTACCAATTCTGAAAGAAATACAACTGCAAATGATTATCTACTTTGGACGCAGATTATACAAGCAGCTTACCTAAAATGAAAGAAGACTTCTTTATTGTGGTCTGAAGTTTCGATGAACCCGAAGCCGTCTTTAAGGGCGGCGATGAAACCAGGCATGATGGAGCGATTGCTAGCTCCGCCGTTACTACTATTGCCATTAGCCATTAGACTATGCTGTATTTGTACCGCTTTGGCTACCACCTCCTTAGTTCTTTTAACCTGTTGATATGATTAAAAAATAATATTACCGGATATCCAATAAAAAAATAAACAAGTTGAATTCCTGAGACGAGCTCAGCCGAATACAAGGGATTTTCGATTTTGCGATTATTATTTTTTTGCGATTTTTTCTTTATCTTGCAATGGTTCACCCCAGCACGAATCTATTACCCAAAACAGCAATTCGATAGCTCATCTCCTTCATACCCAAAACCGTGACAGAAAATTGGCAACGACGACGTCGACGACAACTCGATAGCATTAGGGCTTTTCTAAAGAAAATCCCTAAAAACCGGCCAAGTGCGAGTCGGACTCGCCCATGAAGGGTTCCGTAGCAGCAAAATTTTTATATTTGAGTTGTTTAACTGAAAGGTAAATTGCAGTTTACGATTTAAGACGTATTAAAAAAAACTACTCACTAGATCTGGTTCAAACCAATTATCGGTGGAAGTTTACATGGTAATGTACATCATACATTTTTTTTAGTTTTATCACTCTTATTTCAGAAATTACAGGTGGGGGGACACTCATTTTACTACTTTGGAAGTGTCTCTTGCGCAAACTATTCAGTTTAGAAAAAAATGATATTAGAAACCTCAATATCATTTTTGAAGACCTATAAGGTCGCACGTATAGGTTTGAAGAAAAATTTTTTTTTGAGTTTCAGTTCTAAGTATGGGGAACCCCCAAAATTTATTGTTTTTTTTTTATTTTTGTGAAAATCTTAATGCGGTTCACAGAATACATCTACTTACCAAGTTTCAACAGCATAGTTCTTATACTTTTGGAGAAAAGTGGCTGTGACATACGGACGGACAGAGAAAGACATGACGAATCTATAAGGGTTCCGTTTTTTGCCATTTGGCAACGGAACCCTAAAAACGACGGGTTGCACACCGGGAGTGCCGGAAGAAGTGAAAACTTGATATTAACGTTGTGCATTTTTGATATTTTGGAATGGTTAGGGAATAATTTTGCACGAATTGCTTTAATTATCGGTATAAAAGTACTATCATTTATGTGGTAATATACAATATATCGTACACAAACATGACAATTTATATTACATAAGTATTAGAGTTAACGGGATGTTTACCATGTGTTTTTAAGAGTGTCCCATATTTCGGCACTGTTGCAAGCGCCATGATCACGGAGGAACTTAGGAGGAAGTTCCTATCCCGTTAACTCTAATACTTATATAAGTGACCATGATAGATTAAATTTATATTACATTAAAAAACTTCGTAACTATTACAATTATTTTACATTAAAAAGTTTATCTCAGAAAAATCAACTGCCATCCATAATTTCAACGATTTTTTCTCCATTATTATTACCAGAACCATCAACGCCAATATATTTATTAAGTACTCACTCATTTTCTTTCGCTATTTCTTCATTTTTGTCATTAATAGATGCACTTTGTTTAATTTCCATTTTATATCAATAGATTTATGGCACAAAATAGAATAAATATTACAAAAATTTATATGATGACAAAAAGTGTTTCTTGGGCCTCGCACGGAATCGATCTGTCTTGACGAAGTCAACGACCACTCATTAGACGAACGCGCCATCAAGGTTGTGAAGTAGTGTGAAATTAGCGCTTCTATATTTGTTGTCTTACGATCAGGTCACGTGTTTACTGACGCGAGTTTAACCTTTTTTACCCATTACAAAAAAGTGCACAACGCCGCTAAAGAAGTTTTCACTTCAATGATATTGGTTCTAAAATGTAGACACATTTTGTGTAAATACGATAGATATAGAAAGATTCAGACCAATGCAAATAGATATGCATAAAAATATTTACACAGAGCGGGAATCGACCCGCGACCTCCGATATACTTGTTGAACCGGCGCCACAGAGGTCAAAATATTATCGTACAGTACAGTCAACGACAAAAGTGGATTCACATCTAAATATTTACAAACATTTTTCACATTGGAATACATCGTCATACACCTATATATAGCCCATTCAATATAGCTTGATCTCTGTGGCAGATGGCTACGAAACCAATGAAGTAACTTTGAACAATCATCATGTTTACTACGTCATATCTCATTTTGATCACCGTATATATTCATTCTTTACCTGCCAGTTTTACTGCAGTTGGAGTGGAATACATTGAAGATATAAAAATTAATACCTAATGTCCTGCGTAACTTCTAAAATACTTAGTAATCGTTTTACAAGATAGGTCGCTTACGCACGTACAAGGTCATAAAATAAAAAAGAAATACAAACCACATAAAAACATAAAAGATAAAAGACATAAAAAAATATAATAATAATTATTAATAATAATACTATAGACTCATTATTGGCAATAAAATAAACATGTTTATTCATAAAACAGTCAATTACAATCTAAAATCACTATTTAAAAAATAATTAGGTTTATCGCAAAAAATATGGTCTACGTCGTAAGCGTCACAGCACTAGTGATAACTATCAAAGAGATCAAGCTATAACGAAAGGAGTATAATAATGAATATATATATATGTAGTTTTATAATCCCCAGAGGTCAAGGTTAATATATTTCATGTCTTATTATTTTATGAAAGGTTTAAGAGCTAAAGTGATTAATAAATTAGAATTTGTTTTGGCGTTGACTATACATATAAATGCATTGATAAATACGTGTTAAAACTTTACCAAAAGATGAACTTTAATTTTAAATAATTCTATGAATTCTTTTCACGCCCAAATTTGATTTTTCTAAACTGTATCAGGTTACTGACAAGCAATTCGAAAATTAAACCAAGAAGTTTCAAATCTAAAATGGAACAGCTATTGTAAGATATTTCAGATAGTAACACAAGTAACAAAAAGTTATTTATACCTGGTACACATCAAAAGTTACAAGGTCACCAACACGTGGCAGCATCTTAGATTCGCACTTTTTAGATGAGAATGGAAGAGATTTTTTGGTCTGTTGATTTACTTGCCAGCTTATCACACCATCTTGATCCTGCTTAATAACATAATAATTGATATGATATTGTCGGAAGTTTACGCAAATGTAACACATTGAAATAAAACTATTTTTAACGGAAATTCAAATCGCGGAAATTCAAATAAACCCGTTAAAGATAGTTTTATTTCAATAACAGCTGAAAAGACAAGTTAGGTCAATAGTATTATAACAATAATAAACAATATAAAATGAAGAATCTCTAAGTGATATAATATGAATATATAACATCATATGAAAAAGATTAATATAACATCTTGATCAGTGGTATCAGACCCGACTTGCAATAACGCGGCGATAAATAAAAAACCTTTCCTGTTAATGATGCTAAACTGCATCTCCTCGCACAGTTCTTTGTCCTTCACCGCATGTAATATAAAATATTTGGTTTTATTAAATGTCTATAAAACTTACAACAGGTGACCTGGTCGGACTTGAGGATGATGAGTACATTTGTGCATCCTTAGTGACTACACCGCGAGCGCCATGTTCAATCAAATTCTCGAATTTCACAGTACCGGGTACCAGGTGCTTGATACGAATCGCAGACTGACGATTATTCATATTAGAGAACGTAGTTACGGGGTCCACAGTGAACTCCACCTAAGAATATTTTTTTTTGTTATTCTAAAGCATACAAAAGACCGAACTGCTGAGTAAAAATTTATAGATGTCTTAAAAACTTACCTCATCGCCCACACTGAGTTCTAGTCCAAGACGAAGTACTTCAGCAAAGTGGAAGAACATTGTTTGTTCCCTCTCAACACAACGAATAAAACCAAATCCTTCTCTCAGAGAACAAACAATTCCTTGCTCTCTCCTGTTAAATAAATATTAATTTAAATTCATTTATAATAATATATAAATAAATTTAAAATACAAATAAAGTGAGCGAGAGAGCAAGTAACTCTCTTTGTGCCTAGGTCTCTGCTATAGATGCCATGGGAGAGGACCTAGGTTCAAGCAAAAACGTCAATAGGTGAGGAAAATAAGTATTAATTGCTGGATATTTTGGAAATCACTATAGATTACACATGCATATATTATACCATATACTCACGCCTCTAGCCCAGGGCAGCAACAGTTCACCATTTTTGCTTTTATTATTATATTCGAACTATATACTATTATCATTGTATTAAACAATGAAACCAATACTTCAAAATTCAACGGCACAGTGACTATACTCCTACTACCTACTAAAAATACATCCCATAACATAAAAGTTGTTTCTTGGAATTAACTCACTTTTCGCCAGAAACGTTAAATGACTCATCAAGCAACGAAATGTTGGTAGCCCGTTTTAGTTGATCACGCCGATCTGTAGCAACCTGAAACTGCACCCAGTCCCCATGGCGCAGGGTGAATTCACCGCATTGGTCTTTGTCACCGAAGGGCACCTGAACAGAAATTTTATTTTTATTATATTTTTTTTTAATAATACTACAGTACTTGTCGTTTGCTTGCTGGAATGACATGCTATTATTTCTATAGAACTATTAGTGAATTTTGTGAGCAGTAAAGTTCACTAACACTTAGCAGTAGTAGTTAGTAGTTAGCATATTCACTTACCTCAACTTCTGAGTGGTCTGCAGCACGGTATCTAATTCGACCCGGGAGTGGGTCATTCTGAGGTACTCGTACCAAATTCCCACGCTCTAAAGGTTTTAAAACTTGTCCACGCATTATTTCTGGACTGACATCTTCAAACACCACTGAGCCACTTGGCAGTTTTGTTATATTACAAGCCACTTCCTTACCCTACAACAACACAAAATATACATAACAACTATTTGGTTAATAGTAAACAATTTACTGGCAGTGAAACTCACATTTCTGGTCTGAATAATAAACTCGACATCATCTCCCAAAACCAACTCTTCCTTGGTTTTAGCTTCCGAATAGTGAAAGAAAATCTCCTTCACAACATCAGCACGCTCGATAAAACCAAAGTTTTCTTTCATCGAGCAAACTACACCATGATACTTTACAGGGTGTACGGGGTTCTCAAAGCGAACATGGCAAGCACCCAATGTACCTCTGTAATAACATGATAGTTAGAATAGGCCCTAAAATTTACTTCCAACAAATATTATGTAACACTCACCGCTGGTTTGTAGCAATTTGGAAACTAACAGCATCACCAGTATGCAAAATGACGTTACCCTCTACATCATCCTTTGTGTAAGGCAAAAAGAAACACTCTCCACGATTTTCATAAGAAATCCTTCCAGTGTTATCCCCAGAACCTTCACCTTTGACCTCAGTTGTCACTGTGCCTGTTACTCGTGCTTCACTCATCACCTGAATAAAAAACATAAATACTAGGAAGTCATTCACTGATTATGAATAATAAAAAGACAAGTACAGTTTATCTCACCACTTCTGGTGCAATCTTTGTAACAGTAGATGCAATAGGTTTTCCAGTACGCCGGTCATAGGTCATTTCAAATTCAACGGGGTCCCCTATCTTCAAATGTTCAGTGTTACCGCTAAACTGGCTAAAGTGAAAAAACAAGCGAGCCTGCCTCTCACAGCACTGAATAAATCCATATGAGTGGAGAAGTTTCTCAATAATTCCAGTCTCTCTAATAGGTGGGTGATTTGCTGAGTCATACTGAGATGAATTGTTAGTAGACCCAGAAGAATATACTGAGTCCCCCATTGGGCAGCCGTCAATATTGTAACCGAGAGAAAAACGGTTTCCAGCACTACTCTTAGGTGTGTTGTAATTATCCCTTGGTGAAGTTGGATACTCGCCTGTGGACAAGACAAAACATAAGTATTTCAATTTTATTTCAAATATGAAATTAAATACACTAAAACTGTTAAAGAAGATCCTGCTGTTGCATTTCTTAAGTTTCCAAATTAATATTGACAATCTTTTTGTAAATACCCAGTACAAGTATGTTCTTCAAAATTATACTTGAATCATGTAACAACATCACAAAAAGTGTACAATACAAGTATTAATATCAAAGCAAATAAACATCAAATTAAATGACAATTGCATAAAAATCAGGAGCATTGTTGAAAACTTCTTACAGGTATTAGGTGTATATGTATAACTGCAGTCTTCACTTAAAATAATGGAGAGTTGTTTTTTATCATCACTATTTGTCACATCTCTACTAACATGAAAATAAAATTGCAATTTTATATGTTAGGAAGCTTGGCCTCCTAACTGACCACAACTTAACTGCATATATTCCAAAAAATGTTACCTTGAATTTGTAAAATAAGTTATTTTTATAATGAAAACCTGAAAATATTTAATATTACTAGAGAGCCCACTTAGAGAGATTCAAGACATCTAATAAGATACATTTTCTGGGAAAATTAAATTGTGCATTTTATTAAGTTGATAACCATCAAAGGAATGCATGATTCAAGCTATCTGGAAAAACAAAAATTTTAAAGAGTTAAGAGTTTGTTTAAAGAGTTTTGAGTTTTTGAAAACAAATCAAAAAAAGTATTTGTGTAAATATACTGAACGTTATTCACTAATGACAATTCTAATAAGATTTAAAGAAGAGAAGAGATCTAAGTCTAATAATAAGCCCAGGGCTTTTTAATAACTGTCACTGTCAGTGTGCATATCAATACTGAAGAGGAATGTAATATACATAATGCATGCATGTAATATACATGCATTTGTATATATTTCAGATAGCTTTTGTAATAACAATTATAATCAGAAGTTAAATGTTATTCAAAATAAATCCTATTTTAAGTAAATATGTACATTGAGATCATCAGACGGATATAGAAATAGAGCAGCTATGAAAAATTCTAAATCTAAATGTGCATAATTTAAAATTTGTTGTGACGAACTTGTTTTTGGATCTCTAGGAAGTAAATAACAAAAATGTTTAAAATATAGGTCACATTGTTTATCATACATATACCAAAATCTGATGACATGCATAGCAACAAATTGAAGAATGTAAGTTAAAGTTGTTACAGCCTGTTGGTTGGGCACAATGTACACTGACAAAAAAAAATGTTGTGACAAACACTCACCATTACGGTAAGACGATTTAGACTGCATGTTAGAGTGTTGTAGATCTAAGATGTCTTGCAGGGGCGAGGAGTGTGAATCTGGCGGCTGGAACATTTTCCACTGAGGATTGCTAGACATTTTATCGCGAAAGTATCTTTGTATATAAATAGAAAATCCTAGTTTCTAGGTACCAATTATCACAGAATATTGTGTGGTGTTCAGTTTTTAGTAGAAGTTACAAATTTTTTACATCAAATCACATTTTCTTTAGTCTTTGTGTTCAGGAGAACACGATTAAGGTTTCTAACGCAAAAGTCACAATTTATACACCAAAACCACAATGTTTCAAAATAAAATTACTTATGATTATGTTAAACTAAATCCTCAGATGTCTTCAATGCTTGCTGAGTCGGAGCCCGTGGTACTTTAGCTTGGATGAAGGAGGATACCGTATAACTCTGTTGCTATCTATACGTGCTTAACCCGATACTCACAAGCTGCAATAAACACTTTCATTAGCCTCCAGAATTAAACACTATTGCATCCACAAAGCAGTATTAAATGATTATATTAATGCCGGACTATTATAAAGCGTTACGACGGAACATCTATCTAGGTAGGCATCGGCCGTCCGATAGAACGATGTGCAGAAATTACAGCGCCGAGAGACAAGGCCCACCTCTTTTACCTACTTCCATTAGGGTAAATAACATGTCACGTATGATCTACACAATGGTGGATAGTTTTCACCGACGGTAATCATTTGTATTTAGAAGCAATAAATATAAAACCATTAAATGCTCAAATCTCACCACGACACAGCATACCACTGACGACATACCGCCATATTGAATGTCAACATTTATCACGACTTGAATCCAGCCCCTACAAACTAGATATTTTGTTAGAAGTAAACAACCATAAAAATAATGGAATAAGCTGACAGAATAAGTATATGGATTATGATTTTTTAAAATTTTGTGTTACTTTTTTTGTCTAAAGGCGAAAATCTATCATATGGACTTGATTTTTCTCTATTTTATGGCTATTGAAAAGTTTGACGGCCGTAACTTTAAAAATAATTACATGAATGATGAACCTATTGTTTATTTTTAATGTTAGGTCAAACATACGTTACGTCTTACTATTTTGCATAAAATTTCAATTTAAGCATTGATAAATAAAAAAATGGGTTTTAACACTTCAATTAAAATAACTATCAGTCAGTTATTTGTTTGAGCGTCGATATAACTAAATTATTTTATAATATAATCAGGAATCAGCCAACTTTATTATGCTTTTTGCAAATTTATTACAAGATTTTTATCAAGCTGTACAGTCTATTTACAAAAAATGCTACTAAATTTATAAGGATTACGAACCGAATACCGGCAACACTGCTGTGTTTGACTATAATTATTCGATTTAATTATAGGCCTTAAAGACTCTGTATCCAGTTACCCATAAAATGTTTTTAAAAAAAGATTAAGATGGAAGTTTAGTTGTCAAAAATGTGATGTCATGTCATGCCAAGAGAATATAATCAGTAGACCGTAGACTGAGAATGAATCTATAAAATCACTATTTTAAGGGGAGGGGCAGTTATGTAGTACTAGCCCGTACTAGCCAAGATCAAACTTACATGGGAGTAATACATACCAACCAAATCTTTAAGAGACGTGAACATAACAAGAGTACCAACATTTAGATAATAGCAGTGTCTAGAGCGTGGCGCATTTTTATCAATATCGACAAAATGGTAAATTTCGATAAAAATGCAGGGGCGTACTAATAATTAAAGAAAAATACAATTGAGTTCACATTCACGATTCTAATGTTGTAAATATATTATCAATAACTAATACAACAATGGACTCAAATGTAGACTCGAATCCAATTAAAAAAGCTTTCTATTAATACTTATAAGATAATATTTTATTTTTAAACAGTTTAACAAGTTTTTTTTAGGTTTATAATTTTCTACACCTTGTAGCTGTGCTCATTTAACAAGATCAACCGTTAATTGTACAGCTTTTGCGAAGACAAGATTTGTGAGGTTACATTCATTGCGTACCTTTTTTTTTTGTGCGGAAATCCCTTCGGATACCCCCCCGCCAGGCAGCGGGGGCGGTTATGTCGGGCTTGAACCGACTAAAACCGCACGCCGTCTCGGGTCTACAGACGCCGGGGTAAGGTTACCCATAGAGCATATCCCTCGCACTCCGACTGACCCTGGGCCATTCGCAGTGTCCCCTCTGATAACAGCAGAGGTGTACCTGGAGCAACCCCCCCCCCCACTCGCGGGCCTTGCAGGCCCGCCACACCCCGACCCCCTCGTGCAATGGGGTCATGCCTCACCTGCCACCCTCTCTTGTATATACCTATAGTGATTTCCTTTTATTTATTTTACCATGTTTGTTACAGACATTTGATCCTTATGATTGCTCCTATTGATTGATGCCATAAAAGTACAGGGGACTTGTTCGGATTTTAGCCGGTTCGTTTACCGATTGTGGTACCTAATCGAGTTTTCGAAAATCTTTGAATGCAGTTTAAAATGTTTTTAAAGTCAAAATGAAGTCTCTGGGATGTCACGTGGGATGTGGGGCGCCGTATTTATACAGGGTGGAAATATTAAGTGTATGTATGTGTAATTTAAATAAATACTGACCTGTGCTGTGTTTACAATTTGCACTTTTGCAGTCCTTTTTTTACTACGGCATGGTTTATTGACTACTCTGAAAAGTAGAAACGCTAAAAAAAAACTAAAAAGTTAAAAAAGTATGTACAATTTGTAGGTACTTGTGCTGCTCCCATATATAAACTATTACGGTTTATTCACAAGTCTGATAAGTAAAAACGCAAAAAATAGTAAAAATAAAACTATTAATCAATTCTACAAAAAATATCATGTATTATGTACAATCTGTAGTTATTTATGCAAATCCCATACATTTACAAATGCCACGTTTTGTTCACTAGGTTAATACTTGTGCTAGTGAATAAATCGTGCCATAGTAAATGTGCGGGTATCGCAAAAGTATCTACTATAGGCTTACAGCTCTACCGAGTCCTTGCCTGCGGGGTACAAGGGCGGGGAGGTAGGTGTAGACCGAGGACAGCGTGAGGTACTGGCGGCATGCGAGGGAAATGCCTTATGGGCAACCTTCACCCCGGCGTCTGAAGACCCGAGACGGCGTGCAGTTTTAGTAGGTTCAAGCCCGACATAACCACCCCCGCTGGCCGTCGGGGGGTATCGTAAGGGATTTCCGTACGAAAAAAAAAGAGAAAAGCTATTGACGCCGGGCGCTCGTTGCGTGGTATGGTAATACATAAGGCGTAAGTGAAATAGACAGTTCTTAAAGTATGTGATGTCAGAGTGGTTAACGGTGAAAAGGTGTTGATTTTTTATTACAAAATTAATTGATGACTTTATGTAAAACAACTATGTGTAGGTCACATCATAAAATATTGGGTAATAAACTTATTGTATTTAACAAAATTTATAAAACTTATAAGTTAATCACTTATATATCATTATCACAGATATCACTGGGACCTGATTCTTCACTTTCGAAGCAGCCATCATCAGAATCATGTGAATCGTCGTGCAACAAAAATCTACAACATCATCTAGAACACCGTCATGTCTGCAGTATTCATTCTCAACCTTATTATATGATTAATACAGTGCTCCCACGTCTCTACGGAATATCCAGCAAATATTTTCTCCAAAATATTTGTTGTGGTCTAAATTTGAGTCAATACTTTTTTGGGCTAACTGACCTTTAATAGCATCCAGACCAACTCAATTGGGTTCCGGTCTGGGTGGTATTGAGGCAAGCGCAACACTTCATTTCCGTTTCTTTCCAATAACTCGTCAACTTAGTGAATACCTTTGAAATGGCGTTTAATTAATTTTAACAAGTCATCGTTTCTAAGTTTTTCATCAAAAGGCACGTAATGCCGCCGCAACCAATCTTGCATAGCTGGCTTGGTAGAAGCGATAGTCACAGTTTCTCTTCTCGAACCGAATCTTATGCTGTGTTATCCATGACTATGATCGAATTTGGTGGTATATTACGGACGAGTTTTTGAATCAAAGATATCACAAATATGACCAAAGATAGGAAAGACTACCCTAAAGAACTACTTAACTTAACGTATTCTCCGCATGACTCAGTGAATAAAATCAAGAATTATTTTGCTAATGTTGGTAGAACTCTTGCGTAGACACTAACCTCAAGTCAAACAACTTCCTCTAGCACAATAAGACCTTTGAATAAGGGTGGTGACTCTTTCGTACTCCTAAACACTGATGAAGCAGAGGTTGCAAGTCTCATAATGGCACTCAAAAATGACTGTTCTGTGGGGTGGGATAATATCTCACCCGAGCTATTAAAAGAAAATAATGCCATTCTAGTGCCTCACCTGACTCACATATTTAATATGTGTTTGACAAATGGCGTCTTCCCTAATGGACTTCAAAGGTCTCAAATTCACCCGATTCACAAAGGTGAAGACAGAGACAGTGTTGAGAACTTTAGACCTATATCAATTTTACCAACACTTTCAAAGATATTAGAAAGAATTATGAATAACAGGTTAGTTGAATACTTAGAAAGCAAAGGCATTCTATCTAATTATCAGTTTGGCTTCCGCAAGGGAAAATGCACTGACGATGCGGTTGGTAATCGCACAGATTTCACAACATCTAATTTAGACAAGGGCAAAAAATGTATATCTATTTTCCTAGACTTATCTAAAGCGTTCGATACTGTCGCTGATCCCACTCTGGAGCATAAGTTGGAAGAAGTTAGAGTTAGAGGAATACAACTGAAGCTTTTTACTGACTATTTATCATATAGAACACAGTATGTAAGGGTTGGTTCGTACAGGGACCAAGATACCGGTGATTAGGGCTCCAGAGAAAGGAACCTCCTCACAATACGTGCCGTATCGAGGATTACCGCTTTCTGCATCAAGCCCTTGATCCAACTGCCTAACGCGAGCCTCTTTAGACGTTGGTCGAGGCTCTTGGCAATCAGTCCGTGTACCGATACGAATATCGGAACAATAATTGCTGAATCCACATCCCACATGTCGACAATCTCGTGAGCCAAGTCCAAATATTTTATTTGTTTGTCTTTTTCGGCTTTCGCGAAATGGTCATCATGGGGGATGGTGATGTCAACAATTATTGCAATACGCTCTGATCGATCAATCACCACTATATCAGCCTTATTGGCGACAATAGTCCTGTCAGTGACGATTGATCGATCCCAGTACAACGTGACACGACCATTATCAAGAAATGGGTCGGCACATACCTGTAATACGGTACCTCCGAATCTACAAGATCGTATTTCAGAGCAAGTTGTTGATGAACGATTCTGGCCACTTGGTTGTGTCTATGTAAATACTCTCCGTTGGCAAGACGAGAATAACCAGAGATAATATGTCTTAGGGATTCTCCGGGACGGTGACACGCCCGACATATGTCAATCGTACCGTCCTTAAGGATATACCTCCGATAATTATTCGTCATGACAACTTCATCTGTAATTGCACAGACAAAACCTTCGGTTTCTCCAAAGAGGTCACCAAAGCGAAGCCAGAACACTGATGCCTTCATATCTACGTCGGGACCATTTAAGGCCCGATAAAAGCGTCCATGCAGCTCTTTGCTCTTCCACATTTCGCTGCGATCAGCGATGCTAAGTATTACTGGTTTGTGCCAATTCTCTTTAGCCAGAGCGCGAGGAGTCAGTCCGTTGTCTATTGCCACTACATCTCGGTGCACACCCACGTTAACGTGTAGAAAATATTCCCTAAGGTTGCATATCGCACGGTTGTGGAGAGTCTTGGCGTTTAACAAAACCACGACCCCCACACTTCCGTGGGATATACAACCTCATAACTAATGAGCGTGGGTGGTGCATACGATTTGCAGACTTTCCTATCCAGGGCATCTAATTCGGTCTGAGTCCATCTTAGTATGCCAAAGGAGTATACTAAGACTGGCATGACCCAGCCGTTGTAGGCTCGCACCTTGTTACCGCCCGATAAAAAACTCTTTAGGACTTTTTTCAGGCGCCCAAAGAAACGATCCCGCAACGTCTGTTTCATGGCAGCCTCAGTAATACCTAACGCTTGTGACATACCAAGATATTTATAGGTATCAGTTGCCGAGAGAGATTTCAGTTATGTAGAATCTGAAAGTTCACTTCTTTCAGATTACACAACCCCACCATTCTTAACATGCATGACTGCACATTCGTCTACACCAAACTCCATTCTGATAGCATTACTAAAGGTTTCAGTTGCCTTAAGTAATTCTACCAGGTGGGAGTCGGTGGGGGCAAATAATTTCAAGTCATCCATGTAAAGAAGATGGGATATAACTTGACCTCCTCTCCGCAAATGATAGCCTAGCCCTGAATTCTCCAGTATTGTACTGAGAGTATTCAGTGGTAGGCAAAACCATAACGGACTCAGGCTATCACTCTGGAATATACCCCTCTCGATCTTAATCGGTACACCATTCCCAAGGACCTGACGACAACCTGGAGAAAGAAGAACAGTCCTCCATTGCCCCATACATGCCTTTAAGAAGGTGCATAGAGTTGGATCAATTTTATACAACTCCAGCACCCTCAACAGCCATGTATGTGGCACGGAGTCGTAGGCTTTCTTATAGTCAATCCAGCATGTCGTCAGATTCCTTCGGTTACGGCGAACCTGGTGGCTAATGGCCATGTCAAAAATAAGGAGCTCCTTCGTACCACGTGCCCCACTTCTACATCCATTCTACATCCATTCTGAGAGATAGACATTATAGAGTTATTCACTATGTGAGATGACAATTTAGCTGTCAGAATGGATGTAAGAAGTTTATATATTATTGGTAAAGAGGTTATTGGTCTATAATTTTTGGGGTCCGTGGTACTACCTGATTTGTAGAGTAGGTGGGTTATGCCTGTAGTCATAATAGCTGGGAGCGATCCTGATTCGAGTGATGACTGGAACTGTGATGCTAGACAGGCATGTGAACTGTGGAACCATTTTAGCCAGAAATTGTGCAGTCCGTCCGGTCCCGCTGATTTCCAGTTTGATAACGAACGGACTGCACTGGCAACATCATTTTCAGTAATAACTATTGGCTCCATTGCTTGTATTGACTCACATGACTGCCTGACATCCCGTATCCATACACCCTCTGTATGACTAACAGGCACCGATCAAATGTTGCGCTAGGATGAACTGGTGTCTTTAGCATTCGGTCGGCACATATTAGCCACATTGGAATTAGGTTGCTCCCACCTTCTATAAACCCACCTCTCATCTTTTGGAACGAACGATTCAGAGTGTATCTATCCACTCTCTTCTTATAACGTTGTATACGGTTTACCCACGCATAAACTTTCTGCTTCAGGAAGTCAATGCGCTCTGTGACTCGTAGCAAATATTCATAAAAAAATAATTATATATTCAAATATTTTATTATTATTATTATCTCATTCAACTACATCACGCCTCCCCCATAGTTCGGAAGAGGTGGCAAGATAGCCCCGGCGAGGTGGGCAACAGTCAACCGGGGTGTTAGGGCGATTGGCAGAGGAACCGCCGGACTATACGGGCATTGTCGAGCAAGACCGCTTTCTGCATCTTGGCCGCCACCGACTTCTCACTGATCCCGAGCCTCTCAAGATGGACAGAGAGGCTCCTTGGGATCAAGCCATTGGCTGAGATCACAACTGGGACTATTTCTGTGGACCCCACCCTCCACATGTCGGTAATCTCGTGCGCCAGGTCCAGATCTTTTTGTCTGCTTCGGCGCGAACGAGTTTCTCGTCATAGGGGATAGTGATGTCCACAAGAAATACCCGTGACTGTGCCCGATCCATCAGCACGATATCAGGCTTATTCACTAGAATAGTCCTATCCGTGATGATGGACCGGTCCCAGTAGAGCTTAGCGCAGTCATTTTCAAGTACGGCTTCCGGTATGTACTTGTAATAGGACAGCCTCTGCTCGATGAGACCGTATTTAAGAGCAAGCTCTTGATGCAGTATCCTGGCTGCTTGGTTGTGTCTGTGCAGATACTCAGTGTTAGCAAGCATTGAACAACCGGAGGTCACATGTCTGAGAGACTCACCGGGACGGTGGCACAAACGACAATTATTATTATTATTATTTTCATTTATCCATTTCGCGAAATTCATGTGATAATCACCTGTTTTACATTTTGATTTAAATATCACAAGTGCTCCGTCTACAAATCCAATTTGACCTCCACATGTACGATGTTTGATCATCGGGCTCCTTTACCGATATGAGACAGCACACCGTGTTTATCCTTTGATTGCCAACATTTTGATTGTCAAGATATTTTATGTCTTCCTTCGCTACACTATTTTTTGATAGTATTTAGGTGTTTCCACCTCCATTATGTTATATTTGGCTGTTATATAAGAAGTTACCTATTAGATCCGCATTTCTTAAATTTGAAACCCAGATCATGTATCTTTTTTTTTTTTTCGTGCGGAAATCCCTTCGGATACCCCCCCGCCGGGCAGCAGGGGCGGTTATGTCGGGCTTGAACCGACTAAAACCGCACGCCGTCTTGGGTCTACAGACACCGGGGTGTAAGGTTGCCCATAGAGCATATCTCACACCCCGACTGACCCTGGGCCATCTCCGGTTTGACTAACAGTTTTAAATATGCTGCCACAATGTAATACATTCTCTTCTCTAAGTACCTACAGCATTCAAAGTTTTCAGAGCTAGTATTTACTAGGCTGAGACACTTTTCGTCTTACCACGCCTTTTGTAAAATCGTATATTTCCACTCTTTTTCTTCGATCTGTTTTTATTTCTTTAGAAAAGCCCTATTGCTATGGAGTTGTCGTCGACGTCGTCGTCGTCGACGTCGTCGTCGTCGACGTCGTCGTCGTTGCCAATTTTCTGTCACGGTTTTGGGTATGAAGGAGATGAGCTATCGAGTTGCTGTTTTCGGTAATAGATTCGTGCTGGGGTGAACCATTGCAAGATAAAAATTAATCGCAAAAAATCTCAAAAAAAAATAATCGCAAAATCGAAAATCCCTTGTATTCCGCTGAGCTCGTCTCAGGAATTCAACTTGTTTCCGATAGTCCAGTATCTTTGGCTACCGTCGTGATTAAAGGTAGGTATATCTTATTAATATTGAGCAGAATTTGGATCCAATTTCTTCGTAACTATACGTTAAAAGCGATTTACCTACACTGACTATTAATTTTATGTCCGAGGATATTTCGACTCATCTTGGGAATATAATCACGTGTATGACGCTCACAATGCGTCCGTAACTGTCAGCCCGTGCAATCGCTAACCGATTAGCAAGTGAAATGAGTTTTAACAAGAATGTGCCTGCCTCCCGTACATCACCCGATCCCCGATCTCGTCCAACCTCCGCGCACTTGTGGGGTACAGAGGACTCAGTTAAGTGGTACGCCTATAATTGTGAACACGTTAATTATTTTATTTTTTTATGTGTTTCTTAACACATTAAAAAAACACTAGTCTGATACTAGTGAATAAATCGTGCCAATAATAAATGTATGGGAACTGCAAAAGTACTATAAATTGTGAACACGTGCCGATATTAGTGATGCAGATACCTTTAAAAAGGATGAATGAAATTTATGAAATATAAGAAAAAAAAAACCTAGCAACTCGCAGTGACAAGCCATATGAGACAGATTGACTGACAGCAATATGTCAGTCATTATGAATACATATAAAAAAAAATATTGATTAATATGTTAATCATTTTTTAGGGATTTTCTTTAGAAAAGCCCTATTGCTATCGAGTTGTCGTCGACGTCGTCGTTGCTAATTTTCTGTCACGGTTTTTGGTATGAAGGAGATGAGCTATCGAGTTGCTGTTTTCGGTAATAGACTCGTGCTGGGGTGAACCATTGCAAGATAAAGAAAAAATCGCAAAAAATCGCAAAAAAAAAAAAAACGCAAAATCGAAAATCCCTTGTATTCGGCTGAGCTCGTCTCAGGAATTCAACTTGTTTTTATATGAAATAGTCACTAAAAGGGATTACGTGAACAGATATACTGATTTGAATCAAAATTTTTTTTTGCATCATTCTGCCCACCTAACGAGTACTTTGATATATAGCATAGCTCCATCTCGCTCCCTCTGAACCGCAGCTTAATAATGCGTGTCGTAGTAGACCCGTTGGTATACAAAGAAAAGTTTATAAAACATACGGAAAAAATAGAACTTCAATATATAAAATCAATCGTAACTTTTTCATAAATAAAGTCGATTATTGTGTGAAATCAAATAGGTTACGCACTAGGACATGACTATTTGATGAGAAATTGAACTGACAAAAGCTAAATAAATGGTTGGATAAGGTATTTGATTATCATCAAGGCCGAATGATATGTATCATAGTACCTCACTGTATCAAAGTGCCATGAAAAACAGACGTTTTTCACAAACAAATTAATTTAGTAAATTATTCATTAATATTATGCTGGCCGGCGGGGAGGTATCCGAAGGGATTTCCGCACGAAAAAAAAAGGTACTCGCAAACATATTTAAAAACATTTGATGTTTTTATTTAAATTGATAACATAAAATAACAAAAACAACAATTAAGACGATCGCAGTTCAGGAACAATTTTAGTAGACGCCAGCAAGAACAGATTCATACCAGTTGAAGGCGAACGACAAACTGGTCGCGAATGGCGTCACAACTGTCATTCTTGTGTATATCTTGAGCATTCTAGTAATGAGCCAAACTGCATAGCGATTCTTGGTTTTTAAATATAGGTACTGCATCAATGTGCCCCGTATATTATCTGTGCCCAGTGCAAGACCCAAGGCCCATCAATTTCTTTCTTTTTGGTTTTTCCGGCATTATAAATGTAGCGACTGAGTCCGGGATCCCTGGCTTATTTTACGAGTGATTACTATCAAGTTAATTGTCCGTGAATAGCTTCATTTGATGAGACGCCTACCTTTTATTGTTACAAAAATTGTTAATAGTGGTAGCTTACTTGACAAAAACAACAATTAAGACGATCGCAGTTCAGG